>WWCI01000001.1:2500-1308073 GCA_011799845.1 Hypomyces rosellus
ATAGCTAAGGATATCCCTAGGACTATAGAAAAGACCCGGGAGGCTAGAAAGAGTATGAGAAAAAACCAAGATTGATTATTTACTTAGTCTTTTATTACTTTCCCTGTTTTCCTGTTTTCCCTGTTTTCCTTGTTTTCCCTGTTTTTCCCGTTTTTCCTATTTTCCTTGTTTTTTCTTGTTTTTCCCTACTTTTCCTATTTTCCTTATTTTTTCTGTTTTTCCTGTTTTTTCTATTTTTTCTATTTTATCTTATTATTCCTTTATTCTTCTATTTTCTTTATTTTCTTTTATCTCTCTTATACACTCCTTATTTTCCTATTTTTTCTTTTTATAAAAAGGCTATATAAAATCCTTATAAAAACAACCTAGCATAGTGGCTTAGTATAATTAATATAAGAGAAATTAAAACCCTACTAACCCTAGTAAACCTTTAACGTTGGGTTAACGTTGGGTTAGCATTGGGTTAACGTTGGGTTAGCATTGGGTTAACGTTGGGTTAGCATTGGGTTAACGTTGGGTTAGCATTGGGTTAACGTTGGGTTAGCATTGGGTTAACGTTGGGTTAGGGTTTTTTAGTTTTTTATAAAAGATTAGGTTTTTTAGTTTTTTATAAGGGTTAGGGTTTTTTTAATTTATTATAAGAGATTGGGGTTTTTTAGGCATTGGGTTTTTTAGTTTATTATAAGAGATTGGGTTTTTTTAGGCATTGGGTTTTCTAGGCATTGGGTTTTTTTAGTTTGTTATAAGAGATTGGGTTTTTTTAGGCATTAGGTTTTTTTAGTTTATTATAAGAGATTGGGTTTTTCTAGGTATTGGGTTTTTTAGGCATTGGGTTTTTTTAGATTGCTCTAGGCATTGGGTTTTTTTAGATTGCTCTAGGCATTGGGTTTTTTTAGATTGCTCTAGGCATTAGGTTTTTTTAGTTTATTATAAAGGATCAGGTTTTTCTAGGCATTGGGTTTTTTTAGTTTGTTATAAGAGATTGGGTTTTTCTAGGCATTGGGTTTTCTAGGCATTGGGTTTTCTAGGCATTGGGTTTTTTTAGTTTATTATAGGGTATTAGGTTATAGCTGTTTTTGGCTAGATCTTTAGCTTATAGCTGTTTGCAGCTAGGGGGTTGGGTTATAGCTGTTTTCGGCTATACCTTTGCCTTATAGCTGTTTGCAATTAAGGCGTTGGGTTATAGCTATTTGCAGCTAAGGGGTTGGGTTATAGCTGTTTTCAGCTATACCTTTATTTTATAGCTGTTTGCAGCTAGGGGGTTGGGTTATAGCTGTTTTCGGCTATACTTTTATTTTATAGCTGTTTGCAGCTAGGGGGTTGGGTTATAGCTGTTTTCGGCTATACTTTTATTTTATAGCTGTTTGCAGCTAGGGGGTTGGGTTATAGCTGTTTTCGGCTATACTTTTATTTTATAACTGTTTGCAGCTAAGGCATTAGGTTATAGCTGTTTTCAGCTATACCTTTATTTTATAGCTGTTTGCAACTAGGGGGTTGGGTTATAGCTGTTTTCGGCTATACCTTTGCCTTATAGCTGTTTGCAACTAAGGCGTTGGGTTATAGCTGTTTTCGGCTATACCTTTAGCTTATTTAATAGTCCTTGTTTTTCCTGTTTTTTTTTCCATTTTTACTTTTTTATCCTTGTTTTATCCTTGTTTTATCCTTGTTTTTTATGATTTAATAAGGGTTTTTTATCCTTGTTTTATCCTTGTTTTTTTATGATTTAACTAAGGGTTTTTTATCCTTGTTTTATCTTTGTTTTATCCTTATTTTATTCTATTTAACTAGAATTTATCCTTGACTTATCCCTTAGGTTACCCTTAGGTTACCTTTGGGTTAGCTTTAGGTTATTTCTAGTTATATAGACTCTTTTTTATAGCTATTTACTAGCTGTTTTTCTGGCTATTTTATAGCTATCTCTTTGCTACCCTATTAGCTGTTTTTCTAGCTATTCTACAGTTATTTTTATAGCTGTTTTTTAGCTATTTAATAGCTGTTTTTCTAGCTATCTTATAGCTATTTATTTTACCTACCCTTAGCTATTCCAAGCTATTCCAAGCTATTCCAAGCTATTCCAAGCTATTCCAAGCTATTCCAAGCTATTCCAAGCTATTTATAGCTGCCCTTAGCTACGCATAGCTATTCCCTGTTATCTTACCTACCCATGGCTTCCTGCCCTACCTGCAACAGGGTCTATAAAGACCCCTTGGACCATATACGTAAGATACACCCCGATGAGCAATACACTAACCTGGAGCTGCAGCCCCTGGGCTTAGTTGCCTGCCCTATTTGCTATACCGCTTGCCTAGGCCAGCACGGAATCCTTACCCATCAGGCCAAGGCACACGGTATAGCTGGCACGAACCCTAGCTCCAACCTAGCTAGGAGGGCAGCTACCCAATCCGTCCGACCTAATAGCCCCGTGGCTATACAGCTGAATCAGGGTCGGAAAAGAAGGTCTTCCTATGACCTTATCCATCCAGCTACCCGGCTGAGAAATAGGTCCCCTGATGATCTGGAAAATCAGAGACTGGGGGAAGGAAAAGGCAAGGAAAGGGCTAGGTCTAGAGCCTCTTCTATGACCTCCCTGCCTTCCTTATCCGACCTATTCGACTCTGACGAGCCCAACGAGGTTATAGACCTAACTGATAAGCCGGATAACTGGGAAGGGCCGAAGAGCTTAGAAAGACCTACTAGTCCGGAGAGACTTATAGGTCCTGAAAAAGCTTAGAATCCCGGATGATCTTATGAGCTTGGAAGGGCTAGCCAACTCGAAGAGGTTGGCTAATCTGGAAAAGCCCATAGGTCCAGTTACCCTAGCGAAATCAAAAGGTTCTAGAGCCCCAAGGACCTTGGCAGAATCAGCTTGGGCAGCTATGATAGAAACAGAGGATATGGCAGCTACGGCAGCTACGACAGCTACGGCAGCTACGGCGGCTACGGCAGCTACGGCGGCTACGGTAGCTACGGCGGCTACGGCAGCTACGGCAGCTACGTCAGCTACAGAAGCTATAGGGAACCCAAGGGCCCTGGAAAAACAACACCTCCAAGCCCTGAAGCCCTCCTTGGATGCCCCCACAACACAGATCCTACTGGCTTTTTCCCCAGTCTATGTCCCCGAAAATAGACTCCACGCTAGGCACGCTGCTGTTTTTATAGCAACGGCTAAACGATTGGCCGAGGCCTTCTTAGCTAGACCTACGGAAAAGGCCCTGCTTCACTTTCTTATCCTCCCCAGGGTCCTAGGTCTAGCTATTCAGGAAGGTCAGCTATCAGCTACACTAAGGGATTTCCCTCAAAACCTGGATTCCCTACAGACCTTGATCCAAGCCAAGGGCCCCGGGGAAACCCCACAGAACCCAGATCCGACCAAGCAAGCTATAAGGCTACTGGAAATGGGTTATCTGGGTAGGGCCTCTAGAGCCCTGTACGAAAACGCCCCTATGGCAGCGGACAGCCCCGAGACTAGGGCCCAGCTGTTGGAAAAACACCCAATAGGGCCTAAAAACCCGTTTATTTCCAACAAGGCTAGGCCAGCCGCTGGCCAATCTATTACCCAAAAGACTATTCTAAAGGCTATTAAATCGATAAGCCCGGAGAAAGCCTCGGGCCTTAGTGGATGGACCAGACCGTTACTAGACCTAGCTATTAGGGAATCTTCTACCGTGGAATTCCTTAGGCTTCTAGCTGATATGATCAGACAAGGTACAGCCCCTGGGGCTAGGCTTCTATGTGCTTCTAGGTTGATTGCCCTTAGAAAACCAGACAAGGGCATAAGACCTATAGCAATAGGGGATATCATCTATAGGCTAGCTATGAAGGCTATCCTCATCACCTCCTTCAAAACCTCTATGCTACTGCCCAACCAGCTAGGGGTAAATAGCCCTGGAGGGGTCGAACCAGCTATTTTCTTGCTGGAAGAAGCTATAACCGGAAACAACCATTCTGGTATAGCTAAAATAGCCTCTCTAGACCTAGCAAACGCCTTCAACTCGGTCAGCAGACTAGCTATAGCTGGGGCCATAGCCACCTACGCCCCAACCTTCTATAAGGCAGCTGCTTGGGCATACAACAGCCCCTCTATTCTAGTCACGGCAACAGGGGCTATGGTGGCCTCTAGCGAAGGGGTCAGACAAGGGGACCCTCTTGGGCCCTTGTTATTTTCCTTAGCCTTCAGACCCACCTTGGAAGCATTGATGGCTAGGCTACCTAGGGCAACTATCGTAGCCTATCTGGATGACGTTTACGTCTTGGATAAAGACCATCAAGTCCCTATCTTATCTAAGATAACAGAAACCTTCCAGAAAGCCCCTGTGACCTTGAACCTAGCCAAAAGCAAGGAATATAAGGTATCTAGATTACGCCAAACCGGCCTAGGGGCCCTGGGGACCTTTATAGGTCCCTTATCGACCAGAAAGGCATTTCTAGAAGCCAAGATATCCAAGTTTTCGGCTACTATCACAGCCTTAGAAGACCTTCCAAAGCAGTATAGCTTGCTATTACTAAGAGGAAGCGTTCATCTTCTTCTTAGGCACCTGCTAAGACAGCTAGACCCCAGGGGCCTAGACCTTCAGTGGGCTACCTTGGATAACCTTATCAAGGACTCTATCCAAGGCCTAGCTTCTAGGTCCCCCAGGGGTCAGCCCTTTAACCTTATGGAACTCAATAAGGCCCAGCAAGACCTAGTGGCCTTACCAGCTAGGGAAGGAGGGCTTGGAATACCCTTATATAAGGAATTTGCCTTAAAAATCTACCAAGCCGCAAGAAACGCTAGTCAACCTATCCTGGATGAGATTCTAGGAAGGAATATAGCTAGAAGCCAGCCTAAGGAGCCCTTCCAGACCGCCAAGGAAGTCCTTATAGAGGCCACTAGCTTACGGATAGAGAGATTAGCAGAGGTTCTATACCCAGACCAGCAAAGAGCTAGGATCGAAAATAGCAGTTATCTTAGCCGTAAGTGGCTTCAGGTCTTGCCCACACAAAAACAACATATTATAGTAGACCAGGAAGTCGCTGAGGCCCTAAGAAACAGACTACTAATCCCAGTTAAGCTAGGAAATAGCCTATGCAATAGCTGCGGAGAAAAAGCGTCCCTAGGCCACGAAGACGTGTGTAAGGGGGCAGCCCGAAGGTGGATCAATCGCCACAATCAGATAACCCGAGCCATTTATAAATCACTAGCTAGCCGGGCTAATCTAGAAGTGGAAATCGAACCTTCCCTGACCCCTTATATCCCCTCTGGCCCCAAGGACCCTCAGAACCTCCAAAACCCCCGGAACCCCCCAAGCACCCCAGGCCCAAGCACCCCAGGCCCTAGCACCCAAGGCCCAAGACCCCAAGACCCCCCAAAGACCCCAAGGCCCCAGACCCACCAAAAAGCAGATCTAGCTATTACCCTGGGATCTAGCCGCTATTTTTACGATCTCCAAATCGTAGCTATAAATAAGCCCTCTGCCAAGCCCGAGGCCTATAGCACCTTAGCGGAAGCTGCCAAGGAAAAACAGCGCAAGTATGAGTATTTAGGCCCGTTTTTTAGACCTATAATTATCTCATCAGGGGGTCTGTTCGAAAAAGAGTCTTCCAAGCACTATAAGGAACTCCAGAAGGCCGCGGGACCTGTGGCCGCAGCCTGGATGGATAACCAGATAGGGCTTATTCTAGCTAAGACTAGGGCCCAATCAGCCCTTTCTATAGCTAAGGATATCCCTAGGACTATAGAAAAGACCCGGGAGGCTAGAAAGAGTATAAGAAAAAACCAAGATTGATTATTTACTTAGTCTTTTATTACTTTCCCTGTTTTCCTGTTTTCCCTGTTTTCCTTGTTTTCCCTGTTTTCCTTGTTTTCCCTGTTTTCCCTGTTTTTCCCGTTTTTCCTATTTTCCTTGTTTTTTTCTTATTTTTCCCTACTTTTCCTATTTTCCTTATTTTTTCTGTTTTTCCTGTTTTTTCTATTTTTTCTATTTTTTCTATTTTTTCTATTTTATCTTATTATTCCTTTATTCTTTTATTTTCTTTATTTTCTTTTATCTCTCTTATACACTCCTTATTTTCTTATTTTTTCTTTTTATAAAAAGGCTATATAAAATCCTTATAAAAACAACCTAGCATAGTGGCTTAGTATAATTAATATAAGAGAAATTGAAACCCTTGCCGTATGCCATCCAGTTGATCACCTTACTCATGACGGTATAAGTGCCTATGCACATCCACGTCTCGTGCTCCTGCCGGAATCTAGTAAGCGCCTCTATGCTTACCGCATCTAGCTCCCGCGGCTTGTTCTTGAACCCGGCTTTTAGAAAGAATATCTAGGATAGCCATACCAGTGCCGCTAGTATGCCCGTATACAGATACGCCTTTATATAGCCTAGCGGGTGCCTGCGAATGCCCGCCGCCGTGTAGAAGCATAGTATCGCATTGCTGTACATATCGCCGCCGACGCGTACCTTAATGGAAACTATCATGAACCGGAATATAGCTTAGTTAAGTGCAGCCGTTAGCACTCTCTCTCTACTACCTTCCTCTTTCTCTCCCTCTCCCTCGCTCTCACTCTCGCTACTATTATCCTTGCTAAAGATATTATTATTATCGTGTATTTTAGATTATCTAACCCTATCGCATAACTACTGGTTCTCTAGCTCGCGGGCCATATCTACTATTAAGCCCTATTGCTCGTCTGTGAAGCGCATCCCTAGCCGTGTGGCCGCTTCCTCGTGACCTATATAGTATGCCTTTTAGCAAAACCCTAAGTAATAGTATCTAATAGATTAGTACTTGCTTTATAACCTTTCCTGTGTAGTATACCTGAACGGCCTATTATTTGGTTTATTTGCTTTAATGTTATATAAACACTATAATGTCTTCTTTAGCATGTTGTCTAATCGTTAGCTATAGCGGTTTACCTTACGGTTAAAGCTCTTACTTAGTCTTATTAATATCTATACTTTACTTATAGTCTTATTATCCTTGGTTATTCTTGTTTTTATAGTAATAGCCTTTACTTATATTTATTAAGTCGCGTTATATATCTTACTTAGATTCCAGTCCCTAAAGTACTTTATTTACTTTATTTTCTTTATTTAAGTTAAGTTATAATTAATGCTCTCTTATATGTTGCCTTTCTGGTTCCGTTTAGTATTCTTTTTTAATAGCTTAGTCTTACTATCTGTGATTATTTTATTTATTATACTCTCTATAGCTATAATTTCTAGTATAATATTATTGCTATAAACTTTAATAATTTAGTATCTCGTATACCAGCCCCGCGATCACGTTTATAACTATACCTTAGTCTATCGATCCCTTATAGCCTTATATTTAGCCTTTCTTTAATACCGGGTAATATTATTATTTACTATAGTTAAATATTAATAGCTTGTATAGTTATAACTATATAATACCTTAAGCGATTTAATTATTATAGCCTTATTTACCGGAAGCTTTACTATAATTAGATTATTTAATTATATATAATAAAAATAATTTTTAATATTTTATAATACTTACTTTTTTAATTAATATTTATAATAAAAATATCTTTTAATATTATTACCTAAGCGAATTATACTTTTATATAATTAGTATATAAGTATATAATACTTTTTATTAAAATATATATATTTTTTTATTTTAAGTTTATATTTTTATTAAAAGATAAAAAATATTTAAGTAAATATAATTTACTTTAAAATAAATTTATAAGCTTATTAATCTTATTAACCTTTATATATTTATATTGGTTTTTATGCTAACTATTTGTTATATATACTTTTATTAAACTAATTATTTAATTATAATAGCCTGTGACAACCTGACCTTGCATTTATATTATTAACTAAAAATAGACCCACTTTTAGTGACGCTTATATAAGCTATTGATTAAAACGCAATCACGGCAAAGCCTCGGACAATCTAACTAATCACAATCGGCTCGAACAGGATCGAGTCGAGCAAGCTTAATAGCTTAAACTAGATTAACTCGAGCATATATAATAGCTTAAATATAATCGATTTAATCCATTACGACTACTAGATTATTGGTTTATTCCTATAAGAATAGAACCTCATATTCATTTAAATCAGAATAAACCTATTCTTTAAATAAACCCTTATGTCTCCCGAGTAAAGTTAGTTTAGCCAGTCACTAATATAGCTATTCACTATAGCTACCCGATGCCTGAACCATAAGCCTATAGCCTCACCCTAATCCACTAATATAAACCCTACGATTTAAGTTATTCTTGTTAGGAAATGCCTAGAACGTCACAAGTTAAACCCTGTTACTTTCGTAACCCTTAACCCCTCCTCGAAAATTTTTAGCTAATTAGCGTATCGGTCCAGTAGTAACCGATTTTGCAATAATGCACGGGCTAAGTTAACCAGTTTATATGGGGGATTCTGGCAGAATCTCCGGTGAATAATACTTAGGATAGCGGAAGCCTGCGTTGAGCTGAGGTGTTTCTTAGTTTTCCTTGGATCTGGAAAAAAGAACTCTATCATTTGGTACTTGGGTAAATGTAGCTGAGTGGTAAGGTAGTCTAGAGATGGCTAAATGAAAGTGATGTATTTAAAGACGTTTAGTGTAAGGCTAGTCGGGATATAGCGGATAATATAAAATGTATAGTTATTCAATGCTTTAGCTTTATTATAGCTAATAACTATTATGAGCCAGCTATTATTAATAAAGATATTCCGTATAGCGAGTTCTGTGTTAAGAAGCCGGATACTAGTGACCTCGGTACCCTGACTAGAAAAAGAGGCCGTTAAATAAAGTATAGCAAAGATCAAGCTTAACAATTCGATACTAGCCTTTAGGTATATTATATAAGTCTTTAAAAGCCATTGGCCATTTTTTGTAAAAGCTTAACCACGAAAAGAGAACCCCTAAGCCCGGCGCACCAAGGCTCTATACAACCCTATTAAGCTGTTTTCCTCCTTATTAAAAAAGGACCAGCTAGGTATCCGGCAGTTAAAGTCATTCTGCATGGCCAAAAGGTTAACCTTAGGCATCTAACCAAATATCATCTCGTTTATCTACTCGTGCACTTGCTCTATTGTTTGATAATAGATTCTATAAAAGTCAATAAGCTAGATCTTATTGCTGCTTATTGTAAACGAGTGGCTGTCTAGAGCCTAAGATAGGTTACCCGGGATATTTTTTTGTTTTATGATAGACTTAGCGAATGCTTTTAGCTTAATTAGCTCTTTAAATAGGTTATAGTATCCCTGAAGTAAGTATTTTACCTGTATTGCTTTAAGACGGTCTGGTTGGGATTGGTATGTATTTTGAGCTGGCTAGGGGTATATAAGGGTATTATAATTATATAGGGGAAGGGTATACTTAAGGAATAAAAGTCGCCTAACCTAGATTAAGGTAATAAAGATTAGAGTTAAATTATATATTAATTTATAGGCGAGAGAGTGTCAGTGAATATTTATAACTAATGTAAAGTAAATGAATATAAAGGAATCTATATTTCTTGCTAGTTTTTAATAGATCTAAAACATTATTAATAGCTGGAAAAAAGCCTCTGAAAGCTATAGCTAAGTGCTAGAAAGGAGATTAAATTCGGATAGATTTGTATTTTTGGAATTGTTTTTATTACGCTCTTTAACCCCCTCCTTCTCTTTATCCTTTTCTTTTCTATTCTTTTTTTTATTTTTTATTTTATTCTTTTTTTTATCTTTTTCTTTACTTATATTTTATTATTCGTATTTACTTTTACTATTACTTTAACTTTTATTACCTTTAACTATACTTTTAGAACCTTTTTTTTTATTTTATAGCTATAATACTAGGGCCAGGATATAATGTATTATCGTTACCTCGTCTAGTTAGAACTTAATGTTATATATCTCTTGACGCTTTTGCGATTTATACTATAGGGCCTAAAATATATAGTGTATAAAACTTTTTTAGAAAAAAATATATCTTTTATTAGTTAAAATAGCCTGGAATACATAGGGCTAAAAAGTATTTTTTAAGTAGGTATTAAACTAATAGCAAGACCGATAGTATGTTAGCTTTAGTGTAGTCTTGGCCCGGTTAAATATAAGATTAGTAGCTTATATAAGGAGGCGAATCTGGGCCTTTTGGGCGGTAGGGCTTTAGAGTAATTCTTTCTTTTAGTGCCTAAGAATTAGGTTTTTTTTTTAGTATAAAGCAGTAGCGGCGAGCGGTTACGTTAAGGTAGTAATGATATCTAGAGGGCGGTTCTGGAATCTCTGCGGTTAACCTGTATGTAGTAGCCAGGGCGTGGTCTTATTATCCTTGGGGTAAGAAAGCTTATGTATAGCTTATTATATTTCTTAGGCGCGAGATCGCTAGTGATTTTGGTTTATGGTCTTTTATTAAAGCAGGGTATTATAATAATAATTAGGTTTATAAGACTGATCTATTTTAGTTATATAATTAAGTGATATATATATAAAAATAGATAATAATAATAATTGATAATAATAATTAAATAATATATTATATAAAGTCTATTTATTTATTTTATAGGTAGTCTTAGAAATGAGGATAGGCTGGGCTAATTAATCTTAGCTAAGATTTTAGTATAGTATATAAGAGTTATACGAAGATTAGACCAATTAGCACCGTGATTTTATAAGTTTAAATAAAAACAATAGATAAGGTGGCTTGCGGCGCCTATAGTAACAACGCGTTTTTCGTGTTTTTTAGTGTAAAAGAAGGATGCAGCCAATAAAAAGAGGAAGTTGTTGTGTTTTAGTAAAAAAAAGGAATGGCATAGGGATGTAGCTTATATATAACCTAGCCTTTATTATCCTTATTAAGTTACTATAAGATCTTAACAAATAAATAGCTAATAATAAAATTAATTATATTATCTAAAATATTATTTTATAAGATTATTAATAACCTAATTTAATCTAGTATTTAATTATTAAAATCTTTAAAAAACAATAAGTTTATATATAAAATATTTTTAGTCCGTTAAAATACTATTTAAATTATAACCTAAATATCTAATATATTAAAACAAAAACCCTTAAATATAATATTCTTATTATCCCAGACTATTAATCCTTTAATAAATATACTATAGTTAATTACTATACTATAATTTCTAAGTTAAATAATAAACTATATTAGTATTATTTACTAGTTATTACCCTTGCTAACCATAAACCAGCGGGTTATCCCAGAGATAAAATTATATATACTTAGACTATTTTTTTCTACCTTTTCCTAGCTATACCCTTTAACTATCCTATATTATATTAACTTAACTTATTAATTAATAGTATATTTAATAATAAGAAAATATATTATTATTATTAATACTAAAAGCTTTAGTATAAAATTAATAAACTCTTTTTAAATATTATTAAGCTAAATACTTAAAACTATTAAAAAATTAATAAATACACTATTATACTTAATTTTTTTTATAAAATAATTTAATATTAATATATAAAACTCTAATATACTTTTTTTTAATACTATTATAAACTTTAATAATCACTTATTTTTTATATTATAACCCTCTTTGCCTAATATATTTATTAAATTATTAATATACTTTATAAAAGTATTATATACTTTTACTTATTTTTTTATTAGCTTAAATAATAACCAATCCCTTAAATCAAGACTTATATATTAAATAATATATAAAATTAACTATTTAACTATATTAATATATTTTTTATATATCTTTTATTAAAATCAGAAATAAAATAGCTTATTCTTTTTCTTATTTATATTTTTTTAATTAACCTTAAAAAGTATATTCTAAGATATAATCTTAAAAATAAATATTAGTTTTATTTTATTTATTAATTAATAAAATATATTATATATATACTAAAGCTATTAATTATTTATATTATTTAAGTTATTTTATTTAATTATATATTTAACTTTAATAAGATTTTATAAATAATTTTCTTTTTATTAAAATTTTTAAAATATAAAATTACTTTAAGCTATTAAAGCTATAAGTTTAATACTAAAAAATTATTCTGCTTTTTAATCTTTTTTATCTTTTACTCTTAAAAAATATTATTTTTACCCTAAAATAACTTTAACTCTAATATAAAATTATTATTTATTTAAGCCTATAATACCTTTAATTCTTTAATATTCTAGCCTTATATAACCTTAAAGTGTTTATTATAGGGCCTAGATAAAAAAAGCTATTAATAAAAAACCTTGCTTCTCTATAAACTAGTACTTTTTTTTAATTAACCTAACTATTAGTCTGCCTTTTAGATTTTATGTTTTTTTCTTAATAATAAGTCTTTTATTAATACTCTTAGATTTTTTTTTTATCCTAGTTAATAAAATAATAACCTTTTTCTATAATACATTTAAACCCGCCTATCTTAGATAATTTTAATATATTAATTAAAAAAATAATATTACTTAATAGTAATATATTTATGATTTTCTTAAACCTTTAAATAATATTAAGACTATTTATTTACTATTATACTTATTTAATTTCTAGGTTTTTTAATTTATAAGGTAATACTTAAAGATAAGTTTTAATTCTTTTATTAATAATTTTATATTAATATATATAATAATAAAGAATCTAAAGATTTAATAAATAAATAAAATATTTTATTTTATTTATTATAATAATATATAATTATTATAAAAATAAATAATTCTTTTATTTATTATATACTATTTTTTATTATATTTTTTACTTTTTTTTTTATTTAACTTATAAAAAGTTTCTATTTTATATTAAAATAATAATATTAAATATATTTAATTATTATAATTTATTATCTATTTAAACCAAAGATTATATAATAAGATATTTATTCTAATTAAACCTATAAGTAATTACTATAATACTAGTAATTATAATACTAATAATAACTTAATTAATTACTAAATTAATAATTATAATAACCTTAATGATTATTTGTCTTATATAATAATTAATAATAATATATAAGTTTATTTTTATTAAAATAGACTCTAATACTTATTTAAATTAAAAAAAACCTATTATTTAGTTTATCTAATTTATTATTAATATTAATAAATAAAACTAATAATATAATTATATACTTATATTATATAATAAAACTTAAACTTAATTTTAATAACCTAAGTATAACTTATTGATTAATATAATTTTAATAAGATTTTAAATAATTTAATTAATTATAATTAACTTAAATAAAATTAATTTAAATAACTTTAAAAGCTTAAGTACAATTAATTTAAGCCTATATAAAAATAAAAAAAACTTTAATTTATAAAAATATAATATTTTAGTTTATTATAATTTTTATTATTATATATTTTATTTTTAATATTTTTAGACTTTTAGTTAATAAAATATTATAATTATTAATAGTCTTTTAAAAGAATTATTGGCTATTCTATGGTTTGCTAATGCAATGCTAAGCCCCTATATAACTTAATTGTCGATAGGTCTATCGACGAAAGGGATAGTAAGGTTAGGGATAGTAAGGTTAGGGTGCAGGCAAGTGAGGTTGCTTTCTAGGATCCTAACTCACCAAGTACCGCAAATCAGAGACACATTCGCAACGCACTGGGATTACGTGATAGAGAATGTCTCGACGATTTCGCCATATATAGATCACGATATAAGATCCTTGATGGTTTCTATAACACGTGAAGTATCAGTAATGTAGTGTCTTCATATAAAGCCAGTGACCTGCTTTCTGCTTTACAAGACCAAATAGGATAATAGCTTAGAGAGCTCCATATGTGAATATTACCTGATTTATTACAGCCCCTCACACCTCCTCTGCCGTGTGCACTGTGTGATGTAAGTTGGAACACGCACACGTTTGATGTAGTACCGGTGGAAGTGCATGTCTCAAAATATTATATAATATTCAGGTGGTCTCTTTCCTCCACAAATGCCGTTTTGGTAGACGTGCAGAAAGCAATCCAATTGCAAACACAGGCGCCTGTGCTTCACGCGCAGTGATGCCACACCCCGTAAAATGCGACCACTCTCAATTGAAAACTTGGCAGTGTTTGCATGCAATGATACTGTAACCGCACCCTGCTAGAGAAATCTGATGACTGAGTAAGATTAACGCCTGGTCTCTCTACAGGAACTGGGAGGAGGGGTTAGGGACAGGTATAAACACCAGCCCCCGAGCCATATTAACCCAAACTTGAACCACCGGCTCCATCTCAAGTTCAATTGCTTTCCCAGTTTAACAAGCAAACAAAGAAATACAACCCTTTCAAAATATTTTTCCAACCCTTTCTCTACTTATCATTCGTTGCTCCAAGAAACTTGCCCAAAAAAAAGTATCAATTCGTCAACATGCCTTCAAACAAATCACATCTCTCCGACCGTAAATATCAGTACGATTTTGTTGTATCAACCACCCAGGCCAGCATTAATGCTGGTCTTCTCCAATATCTCAAAGAGGGGGCTGAGACTCATCCAATCATGAACCTCTATTTTGTGACCGACGAGCAGGGTATCTTCCTGGACCCATTGACTTGGGAGGAATTCAAGAAGCTCAGCGAGGGTATTGATCCTCTTGAGATACCTAGTGACGTATCTATGAGTGATTCAAGAATACAAAAACTCTGGGACATGAACTTCATGGCCGCTGCCACACTCCAGGCCGGTCTGCCGCCTGGAGTCTCGGTAACTGAACTGCCTTCCGTCCTTGCCCTCGGAAACGACGCAAAAAACGTGGAGTTCAATCTCTTATTCTCCAAGTTCACCCTCGTTGAGCTCATAGGAACACGCAAAGTCCCGACCACCTGGAATATCTGGGAGCAGTCTACAACACCTTGGTATTTCTCAACAACCGTCGATCTCAGGACGGCGGATCTTGATCATGAGCTGGATACCCCATATTTTAAGACCCACGCCAAGCAAAGAGATGAGCTAAAGGCGCAGCTCAAGAACCTGGGGTCTGCTACGGCATTCAGCTTGCAACAACTGTTGATTTATTTGGACAGCACCGTCGTGCAGAGTGTACCTAAAATAAAAGGCATTGAGCATGGCTCTCCCGCCTCTTACGTGTTGGACAAATACATCGGGGATATCTACATCAACAACGCCAAGGAACGCGGTCTGCCACTCATTGCGCTTGCGGCTGTGGCGAAGGAAATAGACCCATCCGAGTTGCGCCTGACCGATTTCGACCGTCAAGTTACTCCGGTCACGGACGAAAATGGGAAAATGGCAGTGGACCAGTCAGCTGCAACACTGGACTTCCTCTGCGCAACCAACGGTAACAAGCTACAGCGCCCCGCGCCTTTCGACTGGAACTGGGTTGATCCAAAAGAAATCGGTGACAAAAGCGGCGTCTTGTCGGTAAACAGAACTACCGTGGCCAACGTCTTGCTGTACCATCTTGGCCAATTAATCACCGACCGTTTGGTAAAACCAGTTTGTAAACTGGAGGTTATTGATGACCAGTGGGCCCCCACGGCAACTTTTGTTCCAGATACGCAGGCAGCAACGGTCGCAGTCACTGACTCTGGCCCAACCATCGGGCGTATCAGCCACAAAGCCACCGGTCACGATGAGTTCAGCGTGACTCTAGTCAAGGGGTATAAATTTACCGCCGCCAGCATGGATGTTACTACAACGTATGATGCCGAAATCTCCGTCAACAACGATACCATTACCGTGGTACAAGATCTAATCTTTAACCTGCACATAGCGATGAATGGGTATGAAGACAGTGCCGACATTTCACACAAGACCATCACTGATAAATTCAAAATCTCAGTTGATGGGAAAGGTAGCCTGATGACGGAACGAGATGGCCCCTCACAACACGACGACCACTCTAAGAAATTTGATTTTACAAATATTGAGGCCATAATTAAGAACATTCAGGAGATGGTGAAGTGGGCATGTATGCAGGTCATTGGCAAAAATGTTGATTTGGCTGCGAAAACGATTACGGAACTAGTGTTGCAACCAGTGCCAGTTACTCAGTTCCAGAACTTCATCTTCCCCGGCTCAAAAGTCTTTGCGTACAAGGCGGTTAATTTCTCCGAGTACCAGGACCTAGTGACGGACATCACGTATCTGGCCCCGAAGACTTCCGAAGCAGGTGCCGCTGTCTCACCATTGGCTCTAACGCACTCTTCGGAATTCATGACAAACTACATCCAGGGCGAGGTTATCTCGCCCACGGGCAAGTTCGAGGCATTGCAGGCCAGTGGTGGACACACTTTGTTGTTTGCTCTCGACACCTCTACCTCTCATGCCTTACATGTCATATCAGAACAGACCGGCCCAGGAACAACTGGATGGGTCGTCGATGACCTTTCGAAGCCCGTTCTCTTTGGCAAAAGCGACGCTGTTGTGACCAGCTTTGATGTTAGGCAGAATGCCGTCACCGGCCATATCAGTCTTGCCATGGCTGTTGAAGTAGACGGCATAGAGACGCTCTATGTCTCCCTCGGCAACTCCAGTTCGGATCTTTCGTGGATCGAGGACCCAAAATGGACTGCGGTGCCATTCGACGCCATCCATGAAGAGTCGCCTTCAAGGCTCAATGTCAACGGTATTCTCTTCGCTGAGACAGATGATGAAGAGTATCTCATTATCGATATTGACCGCCCACAAGAAGATGCTTCTACAACCCACATCGTCCGCTACTATGTCAACGCTAAAGCTACTGACAACCACTGGGTGAAACACGATTTACCCGCTGATATTGCCAAGGACAGTTACCAAAGCTGCGTTGGCCGGGTCAAGAATGGCGGGGTCGACGGCGTCTACACGTCCGGGACAGCAATTGGGAACAAAAATGGTTTGCAACTTATTTACCTGCCAATTAAGAACGAATACGACCCCAAGGTCCCCCCTGCAGTTGTTCGGCTTGAGTTTCCCGACGAGATACAGACACCAGGTACAAAGCCCATTACAACAATCCGCAACAACTATGATAAGAAGCTAAATGGCCTCCTCACCACTACGGATTTGTACACCGTTGGGGACTCGACGCTCTACCGCTGGGCTGCTGATGTCCAGAGTACGGGTGACACTGGAGACTCGCTTGTCACTAGCAATCTCTTTTCTGGGACGGAAATGCTTCTCTCCATGGCTCATAACGGTATAGCGACCATCTGGGGAAAGACCACCGGTAACTTGGTGTATTATCTCTCCTGCCCAGTAGACAGTGTAGCTGATCCCAAATCATGGAGCGCGCCGGTGCCTATCTTGAGCGGCATCGAGAGAATTTCTACCTATGTGAACGTTGCCGATGGCGG
This sequence comes from Hypomyces rosellus, assembly GCA_011799845.1. NCBI lineage: Eukaryota > Fungi > Ascomycota > Sordariomycetes > Hypocreales > Hypocreaceae > Hypomyces > Hypomyces rosellus. The sequence continues at coordinate 19,722 of WWCI01000001.1, forward strand.
CAACACGGTTTTTGCATCCGGCGGTGGGAAGCTCTTCAAGCTTACACAAGCAACCAATACGCCACAGAAGCTATGGCGAACGCAGTACATCACAATCGCGCCTGTTAATTCGAAAGGCAAACCTACTAAGATCAAAGCTCAACCATTCCGTTCCTACACGACGACACTCGCTGTGGCGGACCAGAAAGGCCTGGCCGTTAAGAGTGCTAAGGTCGACATCTCGGCAGATTCTCGCACGCCCGTGTACATAAATGGTGGCTACTACGTTCTGAATCCCTTGAGGGCAACATCAATTGAGGCAGACGCGTCTGGGATGATAACAGTGGTGGAGGCTACCGAAGACCTCAACGGTACGAATCTGACTGTGTCGCTTGACGGAGGCTTGACCACTACAGTCATTAAGCCGCTGCAGAAAGCTCACGATAAACTCTCTAACCTCGACAGCAAGACTGCGATACGTAACGCTACCATCCCTGTCAAAACTGTAGCCGGTGGCATAATCGGCACGCCGGAGCACAAATCGCTAGTCCCAGAAAGTGTCACGGATGACTACGTGCAGGCAGCTGCTACCTACATGAGCAGCCTGAAAAAGTCGCATGCAAACGGCACGCCCCCACCCGCGCGGACAACATTGTATGGGAGTGGTTTACGCATTATACCAGCAGGTACTCTTGCGCAGTGGCCGCCACCCTCTTACGCTTCCAACAACATGGACGACATTGATAACGGCTTTTGGTCAGCCCTTGGAGACCTCGGACGTGCCATCTGGTCGGGCGTTAAGTCTGGGGTGAAGACTATTATCAAATTTACCGAGAGAGCAATCACGGGCACCTGGGATTTTGTTGTCGAAGTCTTTGGCCAGACTTACAAGGCTATCCTCGACTCTGTAGAGTCCGTATTTCACGCTGTTCAGTGGGTCTTCCATAAACTTGAGGTTGCCTTCGAAGACCTTTGTCACTTTGTCGAGTTCCTGTTCGAGTGGGATGATATCCGCAGGACCAAAGATGTGATTTACAACGTGGTAAACTTGTGGACCGAACATCAGGTGTCTGACATTGGGAAGTTTGAAAAGGTCTTCGATGAAAATATAGATGGCCTGTGCGAGTCCCTTTCCCACTGGGCTAAAATTGACGACTGGAGCAAACTCGGCAGTGTCGCCAGTAAACCAGCAAAGGAGAGCGCGGGGAATCCTGCCAAGGATGCAACACCTGGCTCCGATCTGCTAGCAAACCACTTCCGGAATCATTTTACCGAGCTAACTATAGTCGACAACAGTCTGCCACTCTTGGACATTGAGCCTTTTATTCAAGAGCTGCTGGCTGCACTTGACAAAGAGGCAGACGTGCTCTCGGATACGTATCATCAGCTACAAGACCTGGCCAGGAACTTCCACTTCAAGACCGTCCAGGAAGTTATCGTGGCGCTTGTAGCTATCCTCGGTGAATTAGTTCTGAAAAGCGTGAAGACAGTGATTGACGCGCTATTGAATATGCTCATTCAACTGGGTGACACTGTTATGAAAATCCTGACAACCAAAATTCATATACCAGTCATCTCGGATATCCTCGAGGCCATTGGAGTACCTAAGGTGTCGTTCCTTGACCTAATTACATGGATAGCGGCGGCAGGGTTCACGGTCGTGTACAAGGCGGCTCGTGACAGAGCGCCATTTAGTGACAATGAAGAAGTCAAGGCCATTATCTCGGCATCCAGCTGGGAAGATCTCACTGAGCTCTTCCAACCTTCAAGCCAGCAAGGCGATCACAACGCGCTCTTATCCGACGAAGTCCGCCTGACAGTCTTCTTGGTAGGCCATGCCGTAGCAGGATTTATCCTCCTTACTGGCTCCCCCGTGAACGTGGTCGAAGCTGAGGCGCCAAATGGTAACAACTTTGGCGCAATAACAGCGGTTTTGGGGGTTGTTGCAGCAGCTGTCCCAGCCGCGGCGGATTTTCTTGTGCCCAGGGATGCCGTCGAGAACGTGACTGTCGGCATCATCTCGAAAGCGACCACGGGATTCACGGTTCTCTCCAAGGTCATATTCAGTTCCATCGGGCAGGGATTAGCCGCGAAGACATCCAAGCTCAAATTCATGGTCGTGAACGACGGACGTGCGACGGGGGCCGTTGTCAACGCTCTCCTTGTCCTCCCTGCACTGGCCGTCACGGGCTACCACTTCTACGAGCTTAACAACAAGGACAAGGGTCATGACCGAGATGCCGCGATTATAGGCGAGGTGTCTAACCTGACGAGTTATATATCCAGGGTATCATATACAGTAGCCGTGAACGACCCGGACGAAGAAACCAGGCTTGTGCCAATTGGAGTGATGACTGTGGCAAACGTGGCTACAGCAGGGTTGCAGATTGCAGAAGGAATGACGCCTCTCAAGATTGTGGTAGAGCTTTAGGCAGGCATCCATTAGTTACATTTTAATTCATAAGTACTCCATAGGATAGCTCTGTACTGTTCATTGTTTGGCGATTATATCCTTAGGAAGTTTCATTAAGATCAACGAGTGGCTTTTCTTATATATTTCGGATTACATTCACCTGCAAAGTTCAACCCCTCATAACCTTGCGTTCTATAAAACATTTTCTGGCATTAATATCATGACTATCTAGTTATAAAGCGTATTGTTCTATTAACACGCGGAATTTCTTAATAGGGGAGATAGGGTGGCAAGAGAATGAATATTAAGAGCGCAGAATTCTCCGGATCAGGACGGTAAACCAGGCTCCTGTCCACACAAAGCCATAGCGCCAGATTGGTTGAGCAAGCACCATCCTTAATTTTCCTATATCCATACTTATATAGAGTATACACTATAAAGTTACGTCACTAAACGAGCAATAATCCGACCAGTATGTTCTGCAGTGAGATCGTTTGCCACTGTCCAAGAACCGAAAATAAATTTCCAAAATATGCCATATACTTTTCCAAGTTTCCCACATTTTATAAGATTATAGTATGAATTCTCGGTAGAGATTCTTTATCTTCTATCCACCTGTGTCTTGGAAATGTTGTCGGTTTGTCTATTTTAGCAATGCTATTCAACTTTAAGATTTTTCGCGTGAGCTGAGGTTAACACCATCACTCACTCACTCACCTATGCAGTTTGCAAAATAGCATGCTTTCAACGTTAATTTAAACATTATATCGTAATTTTAAAATCTTTAGTTAATGGCTTTACGAATTCAAGCTTATATGAAAGAGTGTCCTCATGTTGTAAGTTTGTAGCTGGCACCACCATTATGAACATGTCCTACCCCTTAACGACGCTTTTTCTAAGAGAAACCTCCATTCATATCGATTCAATCAGCAAGCTGAGCAATTCATCATGGCATTGACAGATGGCAACTCTTACTTGATGCAACAACTCTACCCTTGGGTCGCCTTGAAGGGGTCCCTTGATGATTGCCCTCCGGTTTTTGAGCCGGTCGATAATTACGTTACAGATGTTCAAGAACGCACGAAAATATGGGATGAGCTCATCCGTTTTCATGGAGCCACAAAATTCCCTTGCGCACAGCTGAATGTATCAGCGGTTAGTCTCATATTGAGCGCTCCCGTTTTAATGTTGAGACGGCGGCTGAAGAAGCTATATGAGGCCCATGGCAAGGCGACAGAGGCAAAAATGCTGTTTCATCAACTCAATCATACTTCCACGGTTGCATTGATAGAGTGCATGTCGCAGTTCATCTCCCAATTCGTTTTAGAGAAGCATTTCTGGAAACTAACCACGTTAGCAGGGCGCAAGCTGATAATATCTTTAATTCTGGGAGGTCAATTCGCCGGCATCAGATCGATTCATATACTCGAGACATTTTGGGGCGAGACAGAAGTATTAAAGCTAAAAGAGCAGGTGCTTCCGGAATTGAAGAATCACCAACTTCATATCGAGTGGTTCACTGATCCGAGGTTCACACTGAAGCCTTTGAGGGTATGCGAGGACGGGAAAGGCATTTTTGTGCAGTAGCATTGGCTTAGAAGCTCAGCATTGAAGCCGATACAAATAGTCTCTAGGTCTTGTTTCTTGGCTCTGGCTGTTCTCATTGATTACGAGGGTCAACCCGATCTATCTTGGGGTGACGGCGATGGCGATGATAATAGTCAAGGTGGGCCCAACGACCGGCCTGTCAGAACAGGTCAGGTGTTCATCATCCGTGCCAACGATCCAGAAAATTTGCCAGGCTTTGCTGTTCTGGAGTTGCACTGGAGCCTTGCCCGCTTTCTCGCTATATCTGGAGTTGGGGAATATATGGATTGGGATGAGTCTGCGATCCCATACGAGTTTTATAATTTGCCAGAGCACTCTCAAAATCACTTAGATGTTCCTTAATCTATGAATTGCTATTTATATCAATGGTTTGTGCTACTGTCCTGGGTCGTGTATACACCCAATTATACTTTTTAATGCGGCACAAGATCTTGCGGCAAAGAGGGCTAGATCCTTAAAGGACCCTACTGCGGAGGATCAATACGAGTGTGCGAGATCTGGATGGATACATGTGACGTTCCGGGCGTTTCCCAACAAGGATAACCTAGATCGTGGTATTTGATATTGGTAGGGGATTAGGGCAAGATTAAGCAATATATGTTACAGTTTAATATCAGGTATTAATAATAAATAATATTTATTAATAATTAATTATTTAACTATTTAAATAATAATAATTATAGTATATATATAAATAAAAAATAATAATTTAATATTAATTAATCTAATTTTATTTTATTCTTAATTAATAATAATTAATTTAATTATATTTAATTTTTTAATATTATTTAATTATTTTATTATTAATTTATTTTAATTAATCTTTTTTTTTAAGGTTTTACTAGTTTTAAATATAAGTTATAATTATATATTTAAGTTATAATATAATATCTTTTTTTTTAATCTTATTCTTAAGGCCTTATTAATTATATATAAATATTTTATTTTTTTATTAATAAATTTATTTTATTTTATTTTTTATTTTATTTTATTAATAAAATATGATATTATATAAAAAAATATTTATTAATAAAAATAATAAATTAAAAATATTTTATTATTTTTATTAATAATTTTAGTTTTAAAATACTTATATATTTTATTTATTATTGTTTTTAATATATTTATTTTATAACTAAAAATAAAAGTTATTATATTATATATATTTATTATAATTACTTTAATTATAATATTAATAATATTAATATATTAGCTTATAAATAAATTCTTTTTTTATTTATAGTTTTTTTTTATATTTTTTAATAAATTAAATATTAAAAAACTTTTTATTTAACTTAAAAATAAAAGATTATTAAAAAAAATTAAAAGCTTTAATAGATTATTTTTATTAAATCTAGAAATAAAAAAAATAGTTTTATATAAAAACTATTAAAATAGTTTTTTTATTTAATTAAATATTAATATTTATTATTTTTATAATATATAACTAAAATTAATTTAATTTTATATTCTTTTTTAATTAATAATATTTTAATTAAATTATAAATAATTTCTTTAGTATTTTTATTAATTAATACTTTTTTAAATAAAAAAATATAAAAAGCTAAATATATTTATATTTTTTTTAATAAAAAAAGTTTATAATTAATATTTAAAATAACTTTTTTAATTAAATAAAATTTGAATTTTTTAAAATCTAATTTATTATTTAATTATATTATTTTAATATTTATATTTTTTTTGTTTAATATATAATAAAATAAATAAATTAAATTAATTCTTTTAAAAATTAATTCTTTTAATTTTTTTTATTTATATATTTTCTTATTTTTTTATAAATTAATAATAATTATACTTTTATTATTTAATATAAATTTTTTATTTTATTTATTTTAATTATAGCTTTATTTATAATTATTTTATTTTTAAGTGTTTTATATATTTTAAGGTTATAGCTAAAATTAGTATATATAAGGCTTAGGCTTATAGATTTTAAAATATTAGTATTATAAACTATTTATATTAATAAAAGTAATTTTATTTAATTATTTTACTTAAAATTAATATAGTATTATAAATATTCTTTAATAATTTAATTATTTTATTTTATTTATTTATTAGTTTATAAATAATAGATTATATTTAACTTATAGTTAATACTTAATTATTATATTAACCTTTATTAAAACTTAAATATAAAAACTAATTTTTAATCTAAAATAATTTTTTTTAATAAAAGATAAAGAGTATTGCTATTCGGGCTATAATTAACTTAAATCGGCCTAGCGCTACGATTACTGCTTTAGCTCCCGCGCCAAGGCCGCAGTTACAGCGGGGCTCGCATTTAAGCACTATAATTATAGCACATTTTATCGCTATAACTCAATTAAATACACTATAACAGCAATAGCTAATCGCAATAGCTAATCGTAACAGCCATTTGTATTAGCCTTTTACATAAGCGATTTGCATTAGCTATTTTAATTAGCTAATCGCAATGATTGATTGAAATAGCTAACATAAATCGCTAATTAAATTAGTTAATGTAAAGGGCTAATGTAAATCGCTAATTGAATTAGTTAATGTAAAGGGCTGATGCAAATTGCTAATTGAATTGATTAATGTAAAGGGCTAATGCAAATAGCTGTTACGTATAGTTATAGCGGTTCTTATAGCTATTATAAGGCGTTTAATTGGGCTATAGCGATTAAATGTGCTATAATTATTGTGGTTAAATACGAGCCCCGCTGCAACTAGGGCTCGAGAGCCTGGTGCATAGCCCTAGGCCAAAAGAGGCAAAGCTCTGGAAAATACAGCCCGAATAGCAATATATTATAGCCCGGATAGCAATACTCAAGATAAATACTAATAATTATATATAAAAACATATATATAAATTATTTTACGTTTATAAATTCTTAATATAATAAAAAATAAACTTATGTAATAAGTTTATTAATAACTATAAAAATAGTATTATATTTAATTTTTATAATTAATTTAACTAATATAAAAAATTTTATAATAAAGTCTAGTATAATTATTTTCTATAGTCTTTTAAGTATTAATAAAAATTAAATTTACTTATATAACTTATATTTTAAAACCTTAACTTATTTATATATAATATAATTTAAAATAATCTTTTTAAATATATTATTTTATTTTATAAAAATTAAAATATTTTTTAACTTATTTAAATATTTTTTATATTTTTTTATATTTATATAAAAAATATTAATAAATTTCTTTAATAAAATCTTTTTATAGTTTTAAAAGAATCTAGATTTTATTTTTATATTATTATAGTTTTTTATTATCTATAATTAATCCTTTAAAAAATTATTCCTATTCTTATAATTTATAATATTTCTTAATATAATAGATTTAAATGTTATTATTTTTAATTTAAAATATAGTGTTTAAGGTATATTATATATAGTATTTTTTTAGAGTAGTGTTTAAGATTTATTTTATTATTTTAATTTTATTTTAGTTATAATTTATTTATTAACTTAAGGTATTAGTTTTATTATTCTTTAATCTTTTTTAATAAATAAAAATATAATTAAATTTTAAGAGATATTTAATATATTTAATTTATTATTAATTAAGTTATTAAGTTATAATAAAATAGAAGATATTATTATAGTTTATATAAACCTTAACTTAATATTTATTTTTTTAAAAATAGTGTTTTTATTTTTTAAAAGCTAAAATAATTATTAAGAGTTTTTTATTATAAATAAAATAATTTAATTTAGTGTTATATAAGGCTTTTAAATAGAATATAATTAGTTATATTTTATTATTTTTATTTTATTATTTTAGTTATACTTTAGTCTAAAATTTAAAAAGTTTATTTTTAGTTTTATTTTTTTTTTACATTGAATATTATAAGTATTAGATTTTTAATAATTAAAGTTTTAATTTATTTAAAAATTTATTATATTTTTTTATTTATTTAAATTTTTAATTTTTTTTACTTAATTTATAAAATAATTATATAATTATATTTTATTATAATTAATAAAGCCTCGAAGGTTTTAAACTTTTTTAATAGTATTAGATTCAAACTAGTTTTATATTTTTTTAATTTTAATAGGGTTTATATAGATTTTATTTAAAATAATAATATATTTAAGAAAAGTAACTTATTAAATATAAAATTTATATTTTTCTAGTTTAATTAAAAGTTTTATTTTTTAAAGTTTAATAACTATTTAATATATATATATTTTATATTTTTTTTTTATATAAATAAAATTATATATTTTTTTTAAGTTAAATATAATAGGCTATTTTTTATCTTAAAGGTAATTTTATAATTCTATAATTAAAAATAATAAAATATAGTTTTTAAGTATAATTTTATTAAATTATTAATAATCTATAATTAATTATAGTTTTTTGTTTTTTTTAGATATAAATATTATAAAATAACCTATTTTTAATATAAAAAGTTTAATAAAGCCTTTTATTAATATCTTATTAATTTATTCTTAAAATATTATAAGTTTTTTTTTATTAAAGTTATAAATGTTTTAAAATATAAAATTAGTTTTGTTTTTAAGTTTAATCTTATAATCTTATTAATTATATTTTAATAGTCTTATATTAAGGGTTTTTTAAAATAGTTTTTTATATTATTAGTATTTTTTAAGGATGTTTTTAAGTCTTTTAATAAGGGGTTTTTTTTTTATTTAAGAGTAGTCTTTTTTTTAAAAGTTTATTAAATCTTTCAAATATCTTTTATAAAAAAGCAATAGTTTTATAAGTTTTTTATTTTTAACTTTTTTTTTATAAGTTTTATTTTTTTTTAAGGTTTAATTTAATAAAATATTTTATATTTTTTTTCAATATTTTACTTAAAGGTTTTTTTTTAAGTTTTTTATTTTATAATTAAATTATTATAAAATTTTATTTTTTATATTTATTTTTAATTAAAGCTTTTACTTTTATCTTAGTAAACTTAATTATTTTTTTAATTAATAAAAAAATTATTATTTTATAACTAAAAATATCTTAAAATTATATTATATTTATTAAAGTCTATTAAATTATAAAAGATAAGTTTTATATATTTTTAAATTTTAATTAAAAGATAATTAGTTTTTATATTAATTTATTTTTTATTATAAAAAAAGTTTTTTTTTTTAATATAATAAAATAAACATGATTTATATTTTAGTTTTTTTTTTTATAATAATTATAAATAATTTATAACTTCAAAACATATATAATTACCTATTATTTTATTATCTATTAATATAATAAAATAAAATTTTTTTATTTATAGCTTTAGTATTAAATAAAGCTGTTTATAGTGATTTTTATTTATTATATTAAAAGATTTTATTTTATAGTTAACTAATCTTATTTTTTATTTCTAGGTTATAGATTTTATAAACTATTATACTATCTTTAATATCTAATATATTTTATAACTTATATTACTTTTATTAATTTTTTAAGTTTTTTTTATAAATTTAAAAATTAAAACTTTATTTAAATAGTTCCTGGGTAATCTTTATAATAGAATATTCTTATATAATTATTATTAATTTAAATATTTATTAATATTAATTTATAAGCTTAACTTTTTAATATTTTTTATATATAAATTTAATATAATTTTAATAATATATATTTATATAATTAACTTATAAAGATTTATTATATTATAAATTACTTTAATATTTTAAAATACCTTTTATTATTACTTTTTTTTTTTAAATAAATAAACTATTAATATTATTAATAAGGGTTTTTTAATTAAATATAGCTTTTATAAGGTATTATATTTATATTAAAAGTTCATCTACTAACTATTATTAAGTTCCTTTTAATATATATTATTTATTTCTTTTTTTCTTTTTTTTTTATTTAATTATATTAACTTATTAAAAAGGTTTTAAGTATTAATTTATATTATCTTTCAAATTCTTATAAATTAAATATTTATTATTAAAATATATAGTCTAGTTTATTAAAGTATAGTCTATAGTTTATTTAATAATAATATTAATTTATTTTTTTTCTAGTTTAAAAGTTAACTTTTAAAATTCTTTATTTTTATTTTTATATAAGCTTTAATAATCTTATAAATAATATTTTAGTTTATTATAGTTAAAGTATTTATCTTTTTTTTTCTTTTAAGTTATATTAAGGTTTATTTAATTTAATTTATTATTAGATTTAATAATATAATTATTTTTTAGTTTTTAATATATTTTATTTTTTTATTTTTATTTATAATAAGTATATTATTAATTATTAATTTTAATAATTATTTTAATATATTTTATAAAAATACTTAATAAATCTTTTTTAAAAAGTTTATTTTTAATATCTTTTTTTAGTTTTTAATAAAACTAATTTATTAATAATTTATTATTTTAATTAAGTTTTAAAATAACTTATTTAAATATAATAAAATAATCTAAGACTAATTCTTTTTAATAAAGGTTTTAAAATAATTATTTTATTTCTTTTTTTTTATTAATAATTCTAAAAGCCTTTTTAAAGTCTTTAATAAATTTACTAAAATCTCCTATAACTTATTTAATTTAATCTTTTTATTTATCTTTTAAATAATTATAATAATCTTTTATAACTAATTTAAACTATTCTTTAATAGATTCTTTTAAATAAATATAAATATAAATTACTTTTATATAATTTTTCTTAAAATATTATAAATAATAATTATAATAAATCTATAAGTTTATAATAAAAGCTTAAAATATTATTATTTTTAGTTTTTTAAAGAATAGTTTTAAATTTTTAAATCTAAAAATCTCTTTAATATTTTTTTTTATTTTTTATTAACTTTATTTTAAAATTATTTATTTAAGTTTAAAAACTTTTTTTTTTTTTAATTTTTTTAAATAATATAATTAATTATTTTAAAATATATATCTAAAATAAAAATTATTATTTTTTATTAATTATAATATTTAATATTACTTAAAATTATAATAATTTATTAAATAAGAATTAATAATATATAATATTTTAAGTGTTTTTTAATAAAAAATAACCTAAATTATAGTTTAATATTAATAGTAAATTTAAATAAGATTAAATAATAAAATCAAGTATTATAGTTTAAATATTAAATATTAATAATAAATAATTATAATTAATAATTAATTAAATATTTAAAAAAATTATATAAGTTAATATATATAATAATTAAGTTTATTATAATTTAAATAAATATAAGATTTATTTTAATAAAAATAAATTAATTATTTAATAGTTATTATAATGATTTAATAGTTTTACACTTATTTAATAATTTTTTATTTATTTAATAATTCTATGCTTACTTAATAAACTAATTTTTTAAAGGTAAGCCAAATTAATACTATAATTAATTAGTTTATTTATAGTTTTGCTGTAATTATACTAGGCTATAATAAGCATACGTGTTCCTAAAAGTGGGTCCCTTTTCAGTGTATGACCTAGGCGTAGGGTCGGGTCGTTACATAAACTACCTTAATACTTAAAGATTTCTTTTACTATAGGTTCCTTCTTTTAAGTAAATAATTTATTAATATTATTTATAAGGTTTTTTTTAGCTATTATTACTTATAAAATATTATACTCGTATAAATAATTTATCTATTAAATATAGTTAGGTTCCCCTTAATATATATTATTTATTTCTTTTCTTATTTTATTCCTATCTAATTATATTAATTTATTAAAAGGGTTTTAAATATTAATTTACTTTATCTTTTAAACTTTAATAGGTTAAACATCTATTATTAAAGCAAATAGTCTAGTTTATTATAGTATAATCCTATTTTATTTATTTTATAATAATATTAAACTATTGTCTTTCCTTAGGTTCAGGAGTTAGTTTTTAAAGTTTTCTTTTATCTTTTTTTAATACACAATAGTTTCTAAAAAAATATTCTTATTTACTATAATTATAATACTTTTTGTTTTTTTATATAACATTAAAGTCTATTTATTCTAATCTTTTACTATTATTTTTAATAATATATTTTTATTACTGTTTTTTTTAATTATTTTTATAATAAGGTTTATAAGTATTTTTATTTATTCTTCTTTTCTTATATTATATATACTATTTATTATTAATTTTAATAGCTATATTAGTATATTCTATTAATATAATAAATTAATCTTTTTTATAAAATTTATCTTTTATTTTATTTTTTAAGCTATAATAATAAATATTTATTAATATAATTTAATTTTATTATATAAAAAATATATATTATATAAAAATAATTATATATTTTAAGTATAATCTTTTTTAATATATTTTATAAAATTTATTTTTTATTTTTTAATTTTTATTAATTAATTTAAATAAATTATTTAAAAATTCTTTAAAATTATAATAATCTTTAAATAATTTTTTTATTTACTTTTAATAAGTATTATTATATAAGTTATTAATATAATCTTTAAAAATTAATTTAAATTAATTAAAAGTACTTTTAATAAATTATTTTAATATATAATAGACTTTAATATTTAAAATATTTAATATTTTTAAAAGATTAATAAAATAAATTTAAAGTTAAATTAAAAAATTTTTAAAGTTTATATTAATTTTTATTAAAATTTTTTAATAAATTTAATTTTATAATTTTATTATATTTTTTATTATTTTTTAATTTTATTTTTAAAATTAATATTTTTAATATTAAAATAAAAAACTTTATTTTTTAATTTTTTAATATTTTAATTAATAATTTTATAAATATAATTAAAATAAATTTTTAATTTTTTTTAAATAAAATTATTTTAATTTATTTTTATAATTAATTTTTTAATATTCTTTTTTATTATTATTTAATTATAATAAATAATTATAATATTATTTAAATCTTTTATAATAATCTTTTAAATAAAAATTATTAATATATAATATTTTAAGTATTTTTAATAAAAATAACTTAAATTATAATATTTAATATTAATAAAAGATTAAAATAAAATTAAATAATATATATTATAGTTTAATATTAAATATTAATAATAAATAATATTTATTAATAATTAATTATTTAATTATTTAAATAATAATAATTATAATATATATATAAATAAAAAATAATAATTTAATATTAATTAATTTAATCTTATCTAATCCTTAATTAATAATAATTAGTCTAATTATATCTAATTTTTTAGTATTATTTAGTTATTCTATTACTAATTTATTTTAATTAATCTCTTCTTCTGAGGTTCTACCGGCTTTAGGTATAAGTCATAACTATATATTTAGGTCATGACAATACAGCCATCCAGAGGGCGACCACTTACGAGCACCAGCAGGCGTACCTTACAATAACTAGAAGATTATCCTTTAGTTAGGGCAAGTAATAAAACCATTTACCACATTCCATAGCATCTCAACAAGGAGCATTAGCAGTCCATATTTATTATTAGTGTTGTTAGTGTTATTCTTATTATTCCTTATTTATTTATTTGTTTATTTGTTTTAAATTATAAAGCCAAAACAGCACAATACAACATACACATCCACTTTCAGCCGTCATATCGCCCTATAAGTGTCGGGGGCCCCCAGGGTCCAAGTCTGCCCGCTTCTAAGACAATTCCATAGCGAACCATTGTATTTCTAATATATCAAGCAAAAAAGAGACAGCTAATAGGCTAGATTGCTCTTATATTACGCTATATAAAGAAAAGCCTTAAAGTACAATCATAGCGTAATAATAAGCTTTTACATTTATTAAATAAAAAATCACTAAAGCAAGACATAATAGAGCTAGACGTTAGCCAAGACAAAAAGACTTTACTAAAAAAAAAGTATAAGAGCTATAGGAGTAAGATTAAACAATTAACACTTAGAAGTCTTTGCTAGGCTTTGCCTAGGCTAAATTCTATACTATAAAGTCCACTCTACGCGAACAGGACTAGGCGATTACGCTCCTAAACGGCTAGATCTCTGATATAGTATATAATAAGTCCTGAGGCTTAATAAAAGTAAATGCAAATAAGAAGCCAAGGTTATCCTTGTAATTACGCGCGTTAACGCTATAATAGGTAGGGAGCTATTATAACTTGAATATATAGTTATGAGTTATGGCTTAAGCTAGTAAAATGTTAAAAAGAAAATTAATTGAAATAAATTAAAAAAGAAATAATTAAATAATATAAAATAATTAAATAATAAATTATTAATAAATTAAATTATTAAATTATATATTATAATTAAAAATATTATATATTAATACTTTTTATATAAAAAGAAATTATAAAAAGTTATATAATATTATAATTATTTATTATAATTAAAAGATAATAATAAAAAAAATAAAAAATAATTAATTATAAAAGTAAATTAAAATAAAATGATTTAAAAGAAATAAAAAAGATTTTTAATTATATTTATAAAATTATTAATTAAGAATAAAAAAATAAAATCATATTATTTAATATTAATAGTATTTAATTTAAAAAAAATAAAATATAATAAATTTACTTAAAGATTAATTAATAATTATTAAAAAAAGATATATAAATATTATAAAATTAAATTTTTAAAAAAGCTTTAATAATAATTTATATAGTTTTAAAAGAATTTAATTTTATTTTATTTTTATTTTATTTTTTTTCAAATATTAAAAATAATAAATTTTAAAATTTATTGAATATTAAAAAGTTTATTAGATATATATTTTATTAATTTAAGTTAATTTTAAAAGATTATATAAAAAAATAAAAAGAATTATATTTAAAAGAAAATATAAAAAAAGAATTAAAAATAAGTATAATATAAAAAAAATTTAAAAAGTATAAATATATAAAGTAATAAAAATTAAAATTAAAATTAAGTTTTAAAAAATATATTTTAAAAAAATAATTATTTTTATATAATATATATTTTTTATATAGTTAAATTAAATTATTTTAATAATTATTTATTATAATAATTTTAGAAAAATAATTTAATGTTTATAGAATAAATAACATATATTTATATATTTATAAAGAATATATATAGAGAATATATAAAATATTAAAAAAAAATCAAAAATAAAAAGATTTACAAATTTTATTATAAAATATATTAATAAAAATAATAATAAAAGTATATTAATAAAAATAATAATACAAATATATTAATAAAGTTAATAATAGAAAACTTAAAAAAATAAATTTTAATATAATATAAAGATTGATATAAAAACCCGACTTTACACTTATATTATTGACTAAGAAAGAAGTTACTTTTAATAACGCTTATTTAAGCTATTAATTAGAACACTACTATAGCAAAACCTTAAATAGTCCGATTAATTATAATTAGCTTAAATAAGATTAAGTTAAATAAACTTAATAACTTAAACAGGATTAACTTAAGTATATATAATAACTTAAATATAATTAGTTTAATTTATTATAACTATTAAATTATTATATTATTTTTATAAAAATAAAATCTTATATTTATTTAAATTATAATAAATCTAATTATTATATATATTATCTTATATTTCTTTATATATTTAATTAATATATAATATAATTATTTATTATTAATGTTTAATACTTAACCTATTATACTTTATTTTATTATTTAATATTACTTTAGTCTATTACTAATATTAAACTATAATCTAGGTTACCTTTTATTAAGAAACGCCTAAAATATTATAATTTTTAAAGAAATTAAATTTATATAAATCTTATTAAAATAAAAGTAATATAAAAATAATTATAATTTAATATTATTATAAAAATTTATATTT
Source organism: Hypomyces rosellus (assembly GCA_011799845.1). Classification (NCBI taxonomy): domain Eukaryota; kingdom Fungi; phylum Ascomycota; class Sordariomycetes; order Hypocreales; family Hypocreaceae; genus Hypomyces; species Hypomyces rosellus. The sequence goes on from WWCI01000001.1 coordinate 35,448, forward strand.
TATAAATAATATTAATTATTATAAATAATTTATAAAAAATTATTATTTAATATTAATTAAGATTATTTTATTTTTAGTAATTAATTTAATTTTAAAAAAATATAAAGATTATTTTTAAAATAAAATATAAAATTAAAGTTTTTATAAATTATATTAATATTCTTTATTTTATTATTATTTAATAAATTAATATATAATAAATGAAATATATAAAAAACTTTAAAAGTTTAATTATAAGTAATTAAGAATTATAAGAATAAAAATAAATTATAAACTTTTTATATATAAATATAAAAAAAATATAAAAGATTTTTATATAAATAAAAAAGGTTTTTAATTTATAAAAAATAAAATAATATGTTTTATATATTATTTAAACTATATTATATATATATAAATTTAAATTTAAAAATATAAATTATATAAATATATCTTATTTTATTTAATATTTAAATAATTATTAAAAATAATTATTATAATATTTTAAGTGTTTTTTAATAAAAATAAATTAAATTATAGTTTAATATTAATAATATATTAAATTAATATTAAATAATAGAATAATGTATTATAGTTTAAGTATTAAATATTAATAAAAATTTATTTACTTATAATTAATTAAATATATAAAAAAGAATATAAAATAATATATATAATAATTAAGTTTATTATAAAAAATCTTTTATTAATTATATTATTTATAAAAATAAAATATAATAGTATTTTCATAATTTTTAATAAATTTATTAAATAGTTTTATTTTTTATTGTATTAAAGATTTATAAATATAAAAGAAATTATATATATAATTTAATATATATTTATATATATTTATTTTTTATTTAAAAGAATATATTTTAAATTCAAAATTAAATTCTTAAAATAATATATATATATATATTAAATTAATATAATTAAATTAGAATAAAAGTTTTTAAAAATTAAATAATTATTTTAAATATTAATTATATATTTTTATTTATAAAAGAAAATATAAATACTTTTTTTTAAAAAAGAATATTTAATAATAAAAATATTAAAAAAAAAATTTTTTAATTTAATTAAAATATAAATAATTAAAAGTATATATAATTAAATTTATTTTTATTATATATTATATAAATAATTAAAAGTATATATAATTAAATTTATTTTTATTATATATTATATAAATAAGAAATATTAATATTTAATTTAATAAAAGAATTATTTAAACATAAAAAGTATATAAAAATATATAAATTATTTAAATTATACTTAAATAATATTATAATAGTTTTATTAAAACCTAGGTTTATTTATAAAAAGCTTAATAATAAAATAATTTAATTTTAAAAATTATTATTAATAAATATTTTAATTATAATATTTTTTATATATTTACTTTTTATTTATTAAAAGTTTTTTTTTTAAAAATTCTTTTTTTAATAATTTTTATATAAAACTATTTTTTTTTAAACTTAATAAAAATAATTTATTAAAAATTTAATTTTTTTAATAATTCTTTATTTTTAGATTAAATTATTATTTTTAAAATCTTTAATTTATTAAAAAATTTAAAAAAAAACCATAAATAATTTTATTTTAAAAACTAATATATTATTATTATTAATATTATAAATAAAATAACTATAGAGATATTTATATAATAATAACTTCTAGTTTTAATTATAAAATAAATATAATAAAAAATATATATATATATATAATATATAAATATTTTAAAACTAAAATTATTAATAAAAATAATATAATCTTTTTAAAATCTTTTTTTAATAAATCATTTTTTATATTATATAATATTTCATTAATAAAAAAAATAAAAAAAATAAAAAAAAGTCTTAATATAAAAAAAACATTTATATATATATAAACTAATAAGCTTTTAAAAGTACAATTAAAAAAAATATTATATTATAACTTTAATATATAATTATTACTTATACCTTTAGCTAATAAAACCCTAAAAGAAATTTAATTAAAACCAATTAATAATAAAATAATTAAATAATATTAAATAATTAAACTAATTATTATTAATTCAAAATTAAATAAAATAAAATTAATTAATATTAAGTTATTATATTTTATTTATATATATACTATAATTATTATTATTAAAATAATTAAATAATCAATTATTAATAAATATTATTTATTATTAATACCTAATATAAAACTATAATATATATTACTTAAATCTTACCCTAATCCACTCTTTACATTAAATACCATCATCTAAGTCATCTTTATTAGGAATCACCCGAAACATTATAATTAAATATACATAATTATATATTATTAAACTAACTATTACTCATTAAATATTAAATTATATTAAATTCATTATTATTAACCTCTTAAGTTCTTTTTATATATAACTTATAATTATTATTATGTAAATAAATAATTAGCCAGTTATTAATATAATTATTTATTATTAATACTTAAACTATAATACTTTATTTTATTACTTAATGTTACTCTAATTCACTGCTAATATTAAACTATGATTTAAGTTATTCTTGTTAGAAAACGCCTGGATCGTTTCACTAACATAACATTAGTAATTAATTATTATACTACAGGCTACCCGGGGGTGTGGCTTATGTTTATAATAAGAATATAAAAAATAAGTATAAAGCCTTTTATCTTTTACCTAAGAGAGAATGATTTTATCATAAGGGTTATTTTACTCTATACTTAGCAAATAACTACTAATACTTTTAACTAGGAGGTCTTTATTAAGGAAGACAAAGAACTAACTGCAGTTGAGGACCAGCGCCCTCCCCCACAAAACAATCCTTTATTCGATATTCAATCGGCCAGTTTCCACTCGCCGACTGCATGCGAAGGTCAAATCGCCATAGTAGTCTTGCAACAGTCAGACATAGTTCCATGATGGCCAGCTGTTGGCCGATGCAGCCCGTCACTCCAGCACTAAAGGGGGTATAAGCTAACGCTAGCTTCTCTGTCATTTCTTTATCCTCTAGCCAGCGCTCCGGCAGAAAGTCAAACGGGTCGCTAAAGTATAACTCGTTGCGATGAATTGAGTATGGACTCACACCAACGTTTGCCTTTGCAGGAAACCAACGTTTGTCAATTATCAAGCCACTATCACTCACAATCACCCGGGGCAAGTGGCCAGGTGTAGGGGGTGATAGACGTAAGCTTTCATCTATGCAGGCACGTAGGTAGGGTAATGTGGCTAGCCTGCTTCCGAGTCCATATCGAATGGCGTCTTCACTAGCAAATGCCTCGTGAATCTCAGCCCTTAGTTTTGACAGCTTAGTCGGATGATGCGCTAGGTAGAAAAAGGTGGCTGCGAGCCCACCGGATGTCGACTGAGAGCCTGCAACCATGAGGAGCACGCTTTCGCAGGCTAGATCACCGACTGAATAGCCGGTCCTAGTTTCGGGATCTCGTCCGTTGATTAGATGCTCGAGCATGTCTTTGCTGTCTTCCTTTCCCAAGGCATTTATCTGAGTGCTCTGAGGTTTCTGGCGACGCTCCTTAAGTTTTTGAATACAAAAGGACCGGAAACGAGAATTGTCATGGAACGCTTTGCCTCCAATAAAAGGCCCAAGTGGGGTCTTGAACAGAACATAACGCAGCCATCCTGTTAGCGGATGGTAACCAAGCTAGGCATGTTAGTCTTTGGGGGTTCTAGGCCAGCACGACTCTTTCTAAAGCAATGTCGACTCACCGAATACCATCCTCCCGTAGCTTTCGGGATCAGCCCAACGATTGAGCGATCTTCCGTGTTAGTCATAAGTCCAAAGGCGGAGCCAAACGCCAAATCACCTAGAATATCAAAAATCAAGTAGTTGCACCAATCACCCAAATTCAGACCATCACCCTCTTTCTGCATTTGCACTTCAAGGCAGTCAAGCCAAGTGCCGATGAGACTATGAATTCTGGGCTCGTAATCCCTCAAGGCCCTTTCGGAAAATGCATGTGAAAGAAGCCTACGCTTGACCGCGTGGCGGGCTTTTTGCCTAGCTGTAAATGTGCTTTCAAAACCTCCCGCCGAATCCTGAACGCATTGATACCAATCTGATTTGATTACGTTGGCATTTCGAGATTTATAGATGGAATCGACAGCTGTGGCTGTATTAAAAGATACAGAATTCGGCTCAAAGCGCACGGTAGAGCCTTTACCCAAGAGTCAGTGTGAGATCCACCATGTAAGCAATGGGGATAGGAAATATGAACCATATTGGACGTGCAGTTGATAGAGCCATTCATGCCTGTTACCCTTTGATGCGTGGTACCAATTGGGTATTGAAGACAGGCACGCGAATAGGGGTCCAGGGTGTTTCGCAAGAGCATGGAAGAATAAACGATAGCAAACTATGCCAAGAATCTATACACCATTAGTGTTTCTTCATCTCTACTTAGATTTGTATGCCCACATAGAAGACTAAGATGCTAATAGCGGTACTCAAGACCAGGGGGACGGTGCCGCAGTTGTTTTGTTGGTTATTCATGATGTCAAATGGTGTTGGCAGCGTCGAGCTCACTACATGCGGAACAAAGAGTCCTAATATACACTGGGGGTATGATCCACGTCTCACAACAGCAACCACGATGGGCGGGGCAGGCCGCATTTGTCCTCTAACACCTGGCTTTCGGTTATGCCAGATCTGGTCTAACTGTCTTGCATTACAACTTCTAACCCAGGTAGGTAAGGATAGCCCCGGCAAGTATTAACCTTAATGTCACTCTACTTAATGGCGTCCGTGGGTTGCGTACCGAGGCGGCCGGAGAGATCTGCTCCAGTACTGGAAATATGGCTAAGGTATGTACTTCACCGACGTCCCGTAACAAATGCTCCGAGAAGTTACCGTCACCCCTCACAAGAGGAAAGAGCAAGTCTGCCAGGTCTCAGCAAAAGGAATGATAAGTCTTCTAACTCAGTTTCTCACAGGGAGACTTAAGAATAGTAGCTAAATACAACACAGCTATGTACCTTCTCATGTCGCGTAAAATTACTCTTTCTTCTTCCGAGCTTACCAACGTGGTTTCGAGTCACATCACCAAGTACCTACAATACGAGCAAATCTGCGTACGCCTATGCGGACTTTAATAGTAGGGATCTGCATGCCTATGTATTAAATGTGTATTATCACCAGAGTCAATTTAGCTCTCTACAACTTCCCCGGTCTTTTCATCTTTTTCATTTCCACGGCCAGAGCAGCTACGTACTCACTTCCCACTGTTTGCGTTTCATCGCCACTATTCTTCAGCCAGGTCTCCCGACGTCTTTTGGGTCCTTCGATCCATCGTCGCGACTCTGTTGCCAGCCAGTCTGCTACGTAATCTGCCACCTTGTTTAGATTGTGGTCAAAGACCAGGGTATGCTCTCCATCCTCAATGAGCACTTGCTTGACGGCGCCAAGTCTTATCCCGCCATTGCCTCCCACACCAGTTCCTGTTAGCTGGGCTCTCTCCTCGCGAGTCTGTGGATATCCAAAGAATGGCGAATTCCCTCCGTTTACGTAGAGAACCCACGGCCGCATACTGGGGAGCATGTCCCATGCCAACTTCAGCTCACGCCGGTAGAATGGACCTCTATTGCATGCATCGGGATCGCTATCGGGAACCACTTCTCGCTCCGCGAGGGTTGCTTCGTCAATTCCACCAGGGCCGAGACCAATTTGTCCTGGATTCAAACGGCTGACCAAACCCACGATCTGATCCTTTGGTGTGGTCAAAGCCCAATTGCCGCCCTGGTCTCTTGTCCTTTGGAAAACTGCATATTGCCTTAATCTGGTAATGACTCTCTTATCCCATGCCTGGACCGTATGGGCCTTGACCAAGCTAGCCTCAGCTTCTTCCCTTGTTGCCCAAGTCTCCTTCTGTTTGAGCGTTTGAAATGACCATGGTATTGTAATTCCTCTGCCATACTCCGAGTCAATACCGGGCTCGACAAAGGCAAAGGAATGAAACAGACTCGGATGCCAAGAGGACAGGCAGAGAAGCTGATTGCATCCAAAAGAATGCCCAAGGCCAATAATGGGCTTGACAATTTCATCGCGGAAATGGTGTATTACACTCCACAAGTCCCGAGAGTGATCAATCCATGCTGGATCGCAGCCGAGATTGTCTCGGTTTACCACTGCGCTTTCTCCAGTGTTGAACATGTCTGCGATCCAGATAGATCGAATTCTAACGCCTTCGCGTTGTGTCCGATAAACTATTTCTGTGAACAGAGGCTCGTAGAGTTCCTTGACATACCCTAAAGCTCCTGCGGCGATAATTGTGATGGGCTCCGCATTGCTTGTAGGAGGGGAAATGCCATTCCTCGGAATGTACTGCTTGACCGATAGCCACACCCCCTTCCTCTCGTCAATGATTGCATGAGGATATTCGCGAAATGGGGTGACTGAAACTCGGTGGGAGACGATGTCGAAAGGAAAATCACCCTCCAAGGGAGTCACATGGGAAGAATCAGTCATTGTTAGGACGGCTTGCTTCACGGCAAAAGTTTAACCAATGGGGAAAATGGAGATTTTTATGTTCTTTTAACTGCTTTACGGCCGCATTTATATACCACCCCTATACCTCTCTTGTCAGGCCTTGCATATTTTATTACAAATGAGGGCGTGCTTTCGCGCGTAGAATAACCAATCAAGTTAGATAAGTCTCACATAAGGGCAAGAAGCTTAGAAAATCCTAAGTTCTTTGGGTAGGTAAGTTCTCGACCTGGACCGCGCGTATTGACTGAGTTTCCAGTACATATTGTTATTGTTATCTGTGTTTTATTATAGAATCAAATTACATAACTATACTAAAAACAACCGTACCGTCTTGTATTAAGCGTAAAAGTACATATAGAAGGCTCTCCGGTGGACTGCTTTAAATGTTTAGTCCTTAAATTATGTATAATCCCCTATAAGCACTAGAAGATACTTTATTCTTTAGAGAATACTACTAACGATTCCAGTACTACAGTGAGTATACTGAAGTATTTAAGCGAGCTTAGCGATATTAACGATCTTAGTGCTATAAGATTAGGATCGTTTAGCGGAATGAATTGGACCTTGATTGTACTATATGTCTAATGTTGTCTTAGATAATTACGCTATGCTTATGCTAAGATAATGTAACAACCTTGGCACTAGAGACACCTTTAATACAAGTCCCAGATGGACAAGTTGCCCTTGAGGCCATAAGTACATATCCCTGACGTCTTGTGTCTCTAGCGAGACCTGGCTTGCCACTGTAGAAATGATTATAACCTTAGTAGGTACACGTCGGGTCCTTTACTAAGCTTCTATAAGTAATTATTGAGGTGTCAATGCAACATAAGCCATTCACCGCTATATGGGCGTTGTCTAAGACACCTCTAGGCTCCTTAGGGATACAACCCCCCCAATCAATTTTACTTGTAATATCAATTGGTTTCAGAGTATGGAGGTCCAATAGACCCAGGTTATCTCACAGTGGTTGTTTACTACTGTACGGGTCCGTTAAATGCTATCCAGGGTAGTGATTTAAATACCTAGAAGCATTCTTAAAATCTTTATTTTATAATACTTTAATCTATCGTAGATTTAAATACTTTTTCTATACGAACTGACCTGGCTTTGCTAAACTACTACGAACCTATTACTCACAACCACTCTCCCTTCATCCCGTCACCTCTTGGATAACTACTATCATGACTTCAATGCCACCCAACGCCACTGTAGAGACTATTGCAGTCCAGCGACTGGTTGTTAAAATCGGGTCGCCCTATGCCCAGGTTATCGAGCGCTTCCGCTCCCTGGTACCACCAATCATTTTAGGCAACTTGCGTACCCAGACCGGTCCCGAGGGTATCGCTCAGGTCATCCGCGAAACTGGGACAGCAACAAACTTTGTGCTGTTTGCTGAATTCGACCATGGACGGTGGCTTCGCCACTTCCCTCCATTTTTGACCCAGATATCTACTACATTGCAGGCAGGGGAGGGTGTGGATGTCTCTACGGGGCGTGGGGTTCGGCGTTTTATCTTTGGGAACCCGCTCTTTGCGATAACTCTTATCCGCGAGAGTCTTGAGGCCGCGCTGCATGTGCCGCTGGACTGTGGCTTTTTCGAGCAAGAGGACGGGTCAACGCGCATGGTTATGCTGCTACCTGATGGACTGGTTGCGGGGCACGCCGGCGCATCTAAGAATGAGGAGCTCCACCGAGCAGCGGGCGAGCTACAGAGCAAAGTGTTTAAACTCATTGAGGCCATCACAGAAACACAGTATTCAAGCAGCTAAAAGATTCGATTTCATAGTCCTAGACATAATCACTTAGCAATAGTTATATAACTATCCATACATAAATCATCTCATGCAAGCTTCTTAGACACAAAGTTAGCACCTCGCATCTTGTACTCAGGCGATGGACTGACCCCGCCACGATACCATAGAGCCCCGTTAGAAGGGCTTGCAATATCCCCTTCCTTCCTCAACCCGAAATTTTTATCTTTGTCTGAATTTCCCTCTACCCATTGGCAGTCGCGAAATGCAATCTGGAGGTCCTCGTATCGGAACTGGGCGCGCCCGTGGTAGTGATTTCCAAGTAGGGGGGTTATTGCGTTGCTTGCGATGGGGGTGTAGTAATGCGGGATGCGAGAGAAGAGATGGTGAGTGACATGATCCGAGGAAATGTGGTGCATGAAGTGTGTTCCAATGATACCAAAGTCACGATCGATCGTAGCTGTGGCGCCTCGGAGAAACGTCCATGATTCAGGTGTGTACTTTGGCAGCGAAGGGTGCGTGTGATGAAGGTAAGTGATCATAACTAGAGATTGCAAGGCGTTAGCTGCGGAAACGAATCACGGTAAATGTAGGGATGTGTTACCAATCCAATGGTTAACCCATGTCCAGGGCACGATGTAAACCCAGAATAGAGTCTCGAAGGACCCAAATACTTGATATAGGTGGTACAACGCCGCTATTGTTGCCAGGCAGCCTATATCGGATAGCAGAATAGCCGATTTTTCAGAGTCGCGAAATAGTGCACCCCATGGGTCGAAGTGGCTATGTCGCCAAGCCGACATGCCCTTCTTAATCACTGAGGAAGGGGGGCATGTAATGTTAGAGAGAATATACCAATTCCAGCCAATTACTTGTTGGAGCAGGATACGCAGAAAGAGGACCAAGGGAGCATCCTGGCCCACCTCGTCGAGCGCCTCAACTGCATGTCCAATCTTAGCGGCATACTCCGCGCGCCTCGGTGGGACATAGTTGAGATCCTTTTTAATGTGGTTGGCATATATGTGATGACGGCGGTGAGTTGACTTCCAGGAAAAGTACGGTGCAAGCAAGCTAGAGTGCAAGGTGAAGCCAACCAGGTCATTTAGTAACCCTGAGGTCGAGAAGGCGCTGTGGCCGCAGTCGTGTGCAATCACCCACAGCCCTGTCCACACTATGCCCTGGCAGAAGCCGTATGCATTGACTAGGATGTAGTATGCAAGACGATGCTCTCTCACAATTTGCGTCTGCAGTGAGTAGTAGAGGCCACCAAGCAAGATAGCAGAATATGTCAAGTCTCGGGCGAGGTAGAGAGTCGACTTGAGCAGCGAAGGCTGAAAGCAGTAGTCTGGGATAGCATTTCGAAGCTCTCGAACGCTCACTTCTTGATTGAGTTTCTAACCAGTCAATGTCAGCTTGAGTCCGGCCATCAATGCCCTTAGCATGCAGGCGATAGAAGTAAAGGAAGCATACCCCTCCGTCAACTAATTCAGTAGGATGAGGCTCCTTCTGAGTCTGAAAACCAGTTCTCTCAGTCTCCATTATGATTGCAATATCAATCGATGATTCACGTTTCTCAAGGCAAAGATATAAAGATAAAGGTGAAGAACAAACACTGTGAGATATCTATGGCTCAACCCATCGTTCATTATTTGTGCTTTTAAAGTTTCGATTGTCTACTGCTAGGATCCACACCGTGGCATTTTGTTCCTTTCTTTGTTTGCATTTTGGTACCAGTAACGTATGCTTGAGATAGGTATGCTATAACTTTAATGAGACTTCATCCACTTGCGGGTGTTAAGGCGCGGACTAAGTCACTCATATGTACTGACTAATCAGAGGCTATGAAGTAGATGCTCTAGCAAAAGGGGTGTAGATCAATGGACTGATTATCCTCCCGCTCAAAGATCTATCCAATAGATACATTATTACAGCTCATTTACTGCGCTATTCTGAACATGGTGACTTAGCCTGCGTTTTAACACATGCAAGGGCGTAGTGTACTTTACGAGCGACGCCAACTGATTGGTAATAATCTTGGTAATCACCCTGGCAAGATGTTTCTTCGGAGTAACAGTATTTTAAGTTTATCTTTTGCTATGTATTACCGCTTATTCCCTGAATGTCTTAATTTTCGTGACCTGATCGAGGTCTAGATCAGGGATTGTTAGCTAGTCAGTTTATAAGAATCATTGGCTATAAATGTCAAAGAAACTTTAGATTACAAGGTAAATATTAAACATGTAATGTATTTAATACTGACAAAAAGTTGGGTTACGGTGTACAAAGTATTCAAGGATAAACTGCAACATGAAGTTACAAGCGAGTTAATAGTCTTGTCTTGGATTAGCGCTGTTCTCCCTCAACTAACACACAGAAAACAACTTTGTTTCAGATTATAATTCACCTAAGACGTCTCTGTGGACTAAATACCAACGTCCCAAGTATAAAACCTTCACCTCATACTGCTTGTCCTAAGAGGAGTCCTCTTGACTTGCAAGTTATTATTAACTTATGTCATTAGGTGGGGGCCGGGGAATTATTGCACCACACGCTCAGCCCAATAACATTAGCTGACAAGTCAGATATTTCTATCTAAGAGTCCGAGAATAGGTCAAATGATGAATGGATTTTCAGACTCCCCGCGATTTTGCAACTGAAAATTTCTTCCACAGAGCTTGAAAAGTGTGCCAGGTCAGAACTTGCGCAGACAGAGCTACAGGTTACTGCAAATGTGTGCAGTACAGAAAGATACCTATTAACCCGGTTACTCGAAGCTAGAGTCAATAGTGTCTCTAACTGAATACGTGTAAAATTCTTCTATTCTATACACCGATGTGTGATTGTCCAAGGAGACTCTGGTTTATCTGCTTTGCTAATACTGAAACATTTGACAGCCCCGTATATATTTCTGCTGTCTACGACCTCATCCCGCCAGAGCGTGACCAGATTTGTTTCACACAGCGTACTATTGTGCTCACTTACTGGAGAAGCGAAGAAAATGTATTGGACCACGTATTTTCAAAAGTTGATAATGGCCATGTACTAAGATCGACTAGCCTGGGCGTACACAGACACCTCGCGGCACAGGATCCTCTCCTTCTGAATCAGAGAGGCGTCGACATGGGTATATCACCACACATATTGGCTCTTGCTGAAACAACTTGGAGGACTAGTGAAAGCCACCTATGACTGACTACCACTTTGCTTTCCACTTCCGTTGGAGTGATCAATGCAAGGATACTGAAACCTAATAACCCAGAGTGACGAGTTAACCGATAGGTAGAAGAATGAATTGCGTGTTAATAAGCGGAGCTATGTTCCGATAGTAACAAAGAGTGTGACACTGGACAAGAAAGACTCTAGGTCTTAGACATTTTAGGCAACTGAATCTATGTCAGCCGAGGACAGCCAAAGACTTTGTTGCGTCTTTAAAAATTGGGCTTTAGTTCAATTTCTTAAGCGATCAGTGGATCGACAGATTGTAGAGACTTCTACTTGAGTCAAATGTTACGGCGGAGTTAATAAAGCTTTGATTTTGTAGCTTGTGGTTAGCCAGAATCTCGACAACCGACTTGGGGTTTGCGACAATAAGTACCGTGCGGGGTTTCGGTAGGGAGAATAGCACACTCAATTTGTATACATGCCTAAGACCTGAGCACTTGACGTTGGCAAATCTACATCTTGATATTTGACTAGATTGTAATTTTTCCTCTTTCTCACGTTTTGGCTATCTTTGGCTCGACTTTGTTAGTCAACTACACACGCATTTGAACAGCATAGGAGAAGAAATGTCGTCAGAGATGGATTCTCCTTTGCCCTCGAATGAGGTCCGACAACATATGTTGGAAGCGCTTGAGAATCGAAAAAAACTCAAGCCCAATGCAACATTTGCGAAGCTGCCGGCGCTGACCACTTCCTATGCTAAGGGATTTCGCTCTGTTAGTAATATGGAAGTCTGGAATGCGGTTAATCATTTGGCATGGTGGCTCGATAGGAGCTTGGGGAAAAGCAAAGATTTCGAAACTCTTGCCTACTTAGGCCCCGGAGACCTACGATATTCAATTATACTGCTTGCAGCTATGAAAACGGGCCACAAGGTAAGTTCAATACAGGTTATCTATCAACACTGTTAAGTTTTTCTCACGCTTTTTATAGGTCTTTTATCCATCATTGAGAAATAGCAAAGTAGCCTTTGAGGCTCTTTTTCGGCAACTAAAATGCAATGTTGTAATCACAACATCACCAGAGCCCGCTCCAGTAGCGCTGCTTTCACAATGCGATATCTCAAAAAAGTTATATGTCCCTCCGTTGCAAGAGCTCCTTGACGTCCAAGACGTAACCGGGTACATATATGATAAGACGTATGAGCAGGCGAAAAACGATCCCGTATGCATTTTGCATACATCTGGTTCAACAGGTCGGTTCGCCCTCACCCCATCATACGTGCCGAGCTAACAAAATCAAGGTATCCCCAAGCCATTAGTATACACCAACGAGTTCATCGCAGCTGTGGCCTCTAATACCACTATTGAGCCTCCCGAAGGCTTCGACAGCCCAAATAGGATTTTGAAGCAAGGTTCGGCCTTGATCACTCTGCCTACATTCCATGTACGTCTCCCAAGTAGTGTCAGGCATTGAAAGTTTCCTAAGACCAATTACCTGGACTAAGCTAATATGCATCTTTAGATGGCTGGTTTGGCTATGGCACTCTTTGCTCCTATTTTTAATGACAGTGTCCCGGTATATCCATTGCCAGGACCTCCACCATCCCTCCAGAGTCTCATTGGAGCTGTGAGTAACACTGATGTCGACTGGGTCCTTGTGGCCCCTATGATGATTCAAGAATTGAGTCAAGACAGCGAGTCGTTAGCTACCTTGGCGTCCAAAGTAAGATGGCTGTTCTACATTGGAGGGAAGCCCTCTCAGGCAGCGGGAGACATCGTTTCCTCAAGCCTACCTCTTCACCAGGTTTTCGGCTCAAGTGAGTTTGGGTCGTTCCCATTACTATATCGACAAAGCCTTTCGCAGAAAACCGATTGGCAGTCAGTCGAGTTCCATCCCCAAATACACGCAGAGTTACGACACCGATTTGACGATCTACATGAACTCGTACTGGTCAACAAACATGTATATAAAAGACCTCAACCCGTCTTCGTCCTGTTTCCAGAACTTCGAGAATACGAAACCAGTGATCTATTCAGACCGCAGCAGAACTCGAACATTTGGGTGCATGAAAGTCGCCTGGACGACATTATTGTATTCCTGACTGGAGAAAAGGTCAACCCAGTCACCTTCGAGCACATGGTCAGTGGACATCCAGAAGTGCGGGATGTGGTTATGATTGGCGAGGGAAGATTTGAATCATCTCTGCTCATCGAACTGGTTGATAACAGAGACTCCACGGATGAAGAGAAGCTGCAGATCATTGAGCGTATTTGGCCTGTTGTTCGAAGTGCCAACAGCTACTATCCTGGATATGCCCAGGTTTCTCAATCCAACATAGTTCTCACTACTCCAGCAATGCCAATGGCACGGACCGGGAAGGGGACTGTCCAGAGGAAAGCTACTATTGCCTTTTACAAAGAAACACTAGACAACCTTTATAACAGGACAGAGGCCGGAATGTCGTTCTCTTTGCCAGAGGGTTTTGACATCACGGACCGACGATCAGTTTCGCAGGTTATGCAAAAGCTCGTAAGACAGTTGACTGGCTGGGATCAGATATCTGATGACGACGAGTTCTTTGATCTGGGTATGGACTCCTTGATCGTTCATAGACTGAGTCGAGAGTTTAAGAAGTGCCCTGGGTTTCCCTCAATCGAACCAAAGTCAATCTACATGAACCCTTCGATTGGATCTTTGGTAGAAATAATTCTTGGGTCGAAATCACAGGTCGAAGCGACGGCAAACAACCCGGCAAAGGTTCATACAGAACAGATGGCGAAAATGCTTGAAGTCCAGAAAGCCGCACTTGATACACTTTGCAAAGATACCAATATCCAGCAGGTCGTACGGAATCCTGCATGGCTCGAGTCTCAAGTCATCCTATTAACAGGCTCTACTGGATACGTCGGCTCCTTCATTTTAGACGGGCTTCTTCGCGATAGCAGTGTTGCTCATATATACTGTTTGAATAGGTCGCCAAATCCGCGGGCAGTTCAAGTCAGGCGGAATAATGATCGTGGTCTTCCTTTCGAATTCCCGCCAGCTCGCGTCACGTTTTTGACAGGTAGTCTGGCAGAACCAGACTTAGGGCTTTCGATTCCCGATCTGAGCCTGATCAAATCCACGATAACTCAGATCATCCATGGCGCTTGGCCTGTTGATTTCAATCGCTCATTGATATCATTCAAGTCAAGTTTGAGCGGAATCGTGAACTTGCTTTCACTGGCAGCTCACTCCAGTCATGTTCCGTCTCTACTCTTCCTCTCCAGCATAAGTGCGACAGCAAATTACCACAAAACCACCGAAGCCAGCTCAGTCGTACCCGAAGTTGTTTTGCGCGATATGGACTGTCCTACACACACAGGATACGGCGAGAGTAAGTATCTTAGTGAGCTTATTCTTGACTATGCCTCACAGAATCTTGGATTACGGACTGGAATTGTCCGTGTTGGACAGGTCGCCGGCTCAGTAGACACCCTCCGAGGATGGAATCGAAATGAATGGTTTCCGAGTCTGATTGTAAGCTCAAAACACATCGGAGCATTACCAGAGAGCCTTGGTTTTAAGAATGACCAAAACTCTACTGGTGTCTTGGGTGACATTGATTGGATCCCTATCGACCGTTTGAACAGCCTCATTCTAGATTTTGGATCATATCTTGCGCGCAGTGACACTGGCCCGGGTCCACTCGTCTTTCATGCTGTTAATCCTTCCACCACTACTTGGACGAAGCTGCTCCCTACGATTAGGGCAAGTCTGTCCAAATCCGCATCTGGTTCATATACCACAAAGGAAGAAGAAATACGGGTCTTGCCTTACTTAGATTGGCTGGATACTCTTCGATCTAAATCCTTAGCTGAGGGTCAAGATTTAAGAATTGGCGCTGAACTGGCATACAGAAATCCTGGCTTCAAGCTTTTGGACTTTTACACGGATATTGCACATCAAGATGCGATGATGACCAGATTAAGCACAGTGCACACTTCAGAAATCAGTTCGCTTGTCCAAGCGTTGAAGCCTTTACAGGCAGAGTGGATGGCTGGCTGGATTCAAGATTGGCTGTCCTCTGAAAGGGCAATAATAGCCCGCTGAGTGGTAGAAATGATATGGAGGAACAAAACGGCTATAACTATCCCGTTTCGTCTTAGGTAGCGGTCTATTTATTCTTCAATGTAGCCAGATTGAAATACAAGCGATTGAGGTCTATATTGTAGTTTAAAGAATTAAAATGGAATGCTCATAGCAAAGGCCTGAATCTATTTAGTACTCCAGGTTAAAATATGACGAACTGTTATATCACTATGCCAATAGCCAAAGGTTAGGTCAATAAGCGCGTTTGTAGCCATTCCTATGGAGGTGCCAACTGCTATTAGGGATCAGCCGTGCTAGGACTGTAACAAACCTGGCATCCAGAGGGAAAACCCTTTTGTTGCTTATATTCTCTCCTGTGCTTTGGCCTGTGGCTGGCGCTTTTCTGCGGATTAACAGTTGCTTTGCTGTGTCTGCTAACCTTGGTTCCAAGACTAGACGTTAGTGCTGCTTTAATCTCCCTTCTGTTTCTTGGTCGCTGGGGTAGTCTTCTTTGTCTAGCTTGTCTTTGGGTGGTCGATGAGTAGATGGTACTGTGTTTCTTGGTTTTTGCTGCATGAGTAAAGTGTGGCAAGGCAAGCTCTGAGATTCTTTGTTTGTATGGGAAGTCTGTAGGCCAAATATTCCTTGGAGTAGCCGTGTGAGGACTGTGCTCTTGTGCTTTCTGGGGCTTTTTTGTCTTTCCAAGCTCTCGGGTTTTATTGAGGAGTTGGAGTAAATATTGGCCACTAGGCGCTGTCTCGTTCCTTTTTCTGTTACTGTGCCTGTTAGTAGAGTGTTACATCTGTTCTTCTACTCTCTGTTTATGTATTGCTCCGCTGTCCTTTTACCTGTCTTTTACTCCTACTTCTACTTAATTATTTCCCGGTCCGGTTTCCTTTATGATCTTTGTTTCTTTTGTAATATGCCTATGACTGATGTGTATATTTGTTTATCTTTTTTGCTATTTCTAAATCTTTGAGTTACTCTTGGAACTTTGCTAATCTGTATCTTAGGTATAATATAAAATTCTTCCAGGCTATCAGACAGTCTTGTATACTCCACTCTTCCTGAATATACCTTTTAGGTCTAACTTTAGTAAAAAAAGCTATACCACGTTTGTGCCATACTATTCCAGCTACTGCTATAAGAAGGCGTGCTACTACTTCCGTAGAGTGCTCTCTTTTGTCGCCCATTTAGGCTGCTGTCTTTCCTGGTTTCCTCAGGACTATCACCTTTAAGTTGCAGAACCTTCTTAGATAGCACACGTTTCTATAGTTAGGATTCAGTAGTTTAAGTATTGCTATTACTATTAGTAGTCCATAGGCTTTAATCAATCCTGCTCGAACCTTAACTTCTCCTAGGGTTTTCTATAGTACATATATCTTAGTATTGTCTGGATATCCTTAAGCATAAATTCTTCCCCTGCGGCTTGTTAGTCACTGTTCTCTATTGTCTCATCTTCTATGATTTGCTTCTCTCTACCCTTCCTAGCCCATCGTTTTATCATTCCTCTCTGCCTCCCCTTCCTCCTTTTCTCATCGGTATCATTGCCTATTCGATCTATGCATGGTTTACTATAAGTCAGTCGGTGTATTAGTCTATTTCCTCCATCTGCGTCATTTAAAGGAGGTCCGTTAAGGCTAGTCTAAGTCGGATTTCTGCTTCGGCTCTAGTACTAAAGTGGTCCATCTTTGTCGACAAAGGGGTTAAGTCTTCCTGCTTTTCTAGGGGTGGGGAGTACCTTTTAGTCCGTGTGAAGTATAAAGGAAGTTAATTACAAAAGTCAACAACAGTTATCTTTTTTTATTTATTTATGTTTAAATTGTGTTGAGGGTATAGGGGCTAAAGTGTTGAGACCCGACCTTACACTTATGTCATTGACTAAGAAAGGATCTATTTTTAGTAATGCTTATATAAGGTATTAATTAAAACACTATTACAACAAAACCTTAAATAGTCTAACTAATTATAATTAGCCTAAATAAGATTAAGTTAAATAAGTTTAATAATTTAAATAAAATCGATTTTAAATATATATAATAATTTAAGTATAATTAATTTAATATATTATAATTATTAAATTATTAAGTTATTTTTATAAAAATAAAATCTTATATTTATTTAAATTATAATAAATTTAATTATTATATATATTAATTTATTTATTTTTTATATATTTAATTAACTATTAATATAATTATTTATTATTAATATTTAATACCTAAACTATAATACTTTATCTTATTGTTTAATATTACTTTAATTTATTGCTAATGTTAAACTATGATCTAGGTTATTTTTTATTAGGAAACGCCTGGAATATTATAACTAACTAAAAAAAGATCTATTTTTAATAATACTTATATAAGCTATTAATTAAAATACTATTATAGTAAAACCTTAAATAGTTTAACTAATTATAATTAACTTAAATAAGATTAAGTTAAATAAGCTTAATAATTTAAATATAATTGGTTTAATTTATTATAATTATTAATTTATTAATTTATTTTTATGAAAATAAAATCTTATATTTATTTAAATTATAATAAATCTAATTATTATAGATATTAATATATATTTTTTTTATATATTTAATTAATTATTAATATAATTATTTATTATTAATACCTAATACTTAAACTATAATACTTTATTTTATTATTTAATATTAGTTTAATTTACTATTAACATTAAACTATAATCTAGGTTATCTCTTATTAGGAAACGCCCGGACCGTTATAATTGATTAGTTATTTAATATAATAATTAATTTTAATCTTATTTATATATATACTATAATTATTGTTATTTAAATAGTAAGATAATTAATTCTTAAGAAATGTTATTTATTATTATTATTTAATATTAAATTATAATATTTAATATTTAATCTTACATTAATTTGTTATTAATATTAAATACTATAAATTAAATTATTTTTATTAAAGAATACCTAGAAGATTATATAATAATAACTTTTATTTAAAAGATAATAATAAAAGACTTAAATAAATAAACTTAACCATAATATAAAAAACAAAAATATAATTATAATAAAAAATCTTTTTTATAAAAGTTATAGTATATTAAATTATTTAATTTAATAATAAATATTTTATTTATTAAAATTTAAAAGAAAAAGATTGAAGATTTAAAGCTTTTTAATAAAGTTAATATAATTAAGCAAAAAGAAAAAATTAAAAATATTTATATGTATTAAAAATCAATAAATTATAAATACAAATATAATATTTTATAATAGATAAATAAAATAAAATAAAAACTTTATAGATATTATAAATAAATTATTTATTAAAAAAAGGATTTAAATTAAAGGTTTTATTAAAATATTAAAATAATTTATAATAAAAGAAATTTATAAAAAAGAACTATTAAAATATATATTATTAAAGATATATTAAATTTATATAAAAAAAAATAAAAAATAAAAAAACTAAATTAATAATAAAAAAAAATTAAATTAGTAATAATTATATAAAAGTATTTTATAAAAAGATTTAAAATAAAATATAAAATTTTAAATTTATAAAAAAAAATAAAAAAAATATATATTAAAAATAAAATTATAAATTTAAAATAAAAAATAAAAGAATAAATTTATAATAATTTAATTAAAAAATAAAATATTTAAAAATAATATTATTTTATTAAAGATTTTTTTAAAAAAAATATTTAATTTATAATAATTAAATTAAAAATTAAATATATATATATATTTAATATTCATTTTTTATAAATTAATTTAAAAGTAATTTTAAGTATTTAAAATTAAAAATTAAAATTAATAAAAATAATAAAATAAAAATTGTAAAATATAATAAATAATATTATAAATTATATTTTTTAAAGTTAATTATAAATAAGAAAAAAATATAATAATATAAAACTAATATAAAAGCTTTTAATAAAAGATTCATTTAATATTATTTATATAAGTATAAAAAATATAAAAAGTATTTTAATAAATTAAAAATTATTTAAATTATATAATATATAATAAAGTTTAAATTTAAAAATATAATATATAACTTATAAGTTAATAAAATAAATAAAATAAATAAAGAAATTCAAAAAAAACTTAATTTTAAAATATTTATTTTATTACTTGTTTATTTATTTTATTATTTATTTATTTATTTATTTATTTATTTATTTATTTATTTATTTATTTATTTATTTATTTATTTATTTATTTATTTATTTATTTATTTATTTATTTATTTATTTATTTATTTATTTATTTACTTATCTTATTATAAATTAAATTATAAATTAAATATTAATTAAGTAAAATAATGATATTAAATTTCAAGTATAAATCTCTTTTATTAAAAAAAATATAAATATCTTTTATTTTTATATTTATTTATTAAAAGATTTATTAATTAATAAAAACCTTTTAAAAGATTATTTCTTATTTAATTAAAATATTATTAGTTTAAAATTCCGTTTTTAAATAAAGTTTAATTATATAATATATAAATTATAAAAGTTAATATTAAATTAAATTGAAAAATTGTTTAAAATAAAAAAAATGTATAAAGATTAAAGAATTATTTAAATTATATTTGAATATTATAATAATAATTTTATTAAAACTTAAATTTATAAAAAGGTTTTTAATTTATAAAATAAATTAATTTAAAAAAGTTATTATTATTATTTATTATAATTATAATTTTTATTTTTATTTATTTATTTATTTTAAATTTTTTAAAAGTTTTTATTTTTATTAAGCTTTTTAAGCTTTTTTAATAAATTATATACATAATTTATTATTTAATATTATTTTTATAATGCTTATAGGCTTTAAGCTAATACTTTAATTAGCTCTAGGTTAAGTGTACTTTAATATAATTTATATTATAATTTTAATTATAGCCTTAATTATAACTATAATTAGTATATATTTAATGTTATTATTTATAATCGTTGAAGCTGTTTTTAATAACAATATATAGTATAATAATTTATATAAATAAAATATAATAATTAAATATTAATTAACTTAATTATATTTAATCAATTAATATTATTTCATTTTTTAATTATAAATTTATTTTTATTATCTTTTTTTTTTAAATTTTATTAATTTAAAATATATATTATAAATAAATATTTTAATTATAATATAATTCTTTTTTTAATTCTATTTTAAAAATACTATTTATTTATTTATATAAATAATTCTTATAATATTTTTATTAAATAATATTTTATAAAATAAAAAATATAAAAGATTTTATATATTTTTATTTTTTTTATAAAGAAATAAATAAATAATTTTTAAATTAATTTTTTTAATTATATTATTTTAATATTAATATTCTTTTTATTTAATATATAATAAAATAATTAAATAATATTTTTTTTTACAAAGTGAGTTTTTATAATTTATATTTATTTATATATTCTTTTATAAATTAATATAAATTATATTTTTATTTTTTAATATAAATCTGTTATTTTATTTATTTTAATTATAATTTTATTTATAATTATTTTATTTTTAAATATTTTATATACTTTTAAGTTATAATTAAAATTAGTATATATAAAACTTAAGCTTATAACCTTTAATATATAAATATTATAAATGATTTATATTAATAGTAATTATATTATTTAATTAATTTATTTAAAATTAATATAATAATTTAAATCTTTTTTAATAATTTAATTAATTTATATAATTTATTTTTTAATTCATAAATAATAAACTATATTAAATTAATAATTAATATTTAATTATTTCATTAATTTTTAAAATATTAATAATAATTAAATTTATTTATATAATTTATATTTTTAAGCCTTTATTTAATTATATATAATATATATTAAAATAGATTTTTAAATATATTATTTTATTTAATAAACATTTAAATATAATTCAATTTATTTAAATATTTTTTATATTTTTTTAATATTTATATAAAAAATATTAATAAAACTTTTTTAATAAAATTTTATTAAAGTTTTAAAAAAATTTAAATTTTATTTTTATATTATTATAATTTTTTATTATTTATATTATATTTTTTAATAAAATAATTTTTTTTTAAATAAATATTATAAAAGATTTTTTTTTAATATAAATAAATTAATATAATGTTTTATTAATATCTTTTTTTAATTATTTTTAAAATATTATAAATATTTTTTATTAAAATTATAAATTTTATAAAATATAAAATTAATTTTATTTTTTAAAACAATTTTATAATTTTATTAATTATATTTAAATAATTCTATATTAAAAACCTTTTAAAATAATCTTTTTTAAATTATTTATTAAACTTTTTATAGTTTTTTATAAAAAAATAATAATTTTATAAGTTTTTTATTTTTAATATTTTTTTATATAAATTTCTTTTAATAATTAATCAAATAAAATATTTTATATTTATTTTTAATTAATATTTTTATTTTTATTTTAATAAAATTAATTAATTTTTTAATTAATATAAAAAATATTTTTTTTATAATTAAAAATATTTTAAAATATAATTATATTTATTAAAAATTTTTAAATTATAAAAGTTTATTTTTTATATTATTAAATTTTAATAAAAATATAATTAACTTTTTTAATAATTTATTTTTTATTATAAAAAAACTTTTTTTAATATAATAAAATAAATATAATTTATATTTTAGTTTTTTTTTTAAAATTATTATAAATAATTTATAGTTTTAAAAAATATATAATTATTTATTATTTTATTATTTATTAATGTAATAAAATAATATTTTTTTATTTATAGTTTTATTATTAAATAAAATTATTTATAATAATTTTTATTTATAAAATTAAAAACATTTATTTAATAATTATTTTATAATTTTTTAATAAATAATAATTTTTATTTTTTATTTTTTAATTATAAACTTTATAAATTATTATATTATTTTTAATATTTAATATATTTTAAAATTTATATTATTTTTATTAATTCTTTTAGTTCTTTTTATAAATTTATAAATTAAAATCTTATTTAATTAATTCTCAAATAATCTTTATAATAAAATATTTTAATATAATTATTATTAATTTAAATATTTATTAATACTTATTTATAAATTTAAATTTTTAATATTTTTTATATATAATTTTAATAATTTATATTTATAAATTAAATATTTATTATTATAATATATACTTTAGTTTATTAAAGTATAATATATAGTTTATTTAATTATAATGTTCCGGGTGTTTTCTAACAAAAGATAACCTAGATTATAATTTGATATTAGTAATAGATTAGGGTAATATTTAACTAATAAAATAAAATATTATAATTTAAGTATTGAGTATTAATAATAAATAATTATATTAATAATTAATTAAATATATAAAAGAAATATAAGTTAATATATATAATAATTAGATTTATTATAATTTAAATAAATATAAGGTTTTATTTTTATAAAAATAAACTACTAATTTAATAGTTATAATAGATTAAATTAATTATATTTAAGTTATTATATATACTTAAATTAATCCTGTTTAAACTATTAAGCTTACTCGATTTAATCTCGTTTAAGCTGATTATGTGACGACCCGACCCCACGCTTGGGTCATATACCAGGTCGGACCCACTTTTAGTGATACTTGTGCTTGTTACGGCTTAGCACAATCACGGCAGGACCTCGGACAAACCAACCAATCAAACAAAAGTCAATCCAAGTCGAGTCGACTTAAGTCAACTTGATAGGAGAAAAGTCAATCGTGATCGAGTCGACTCCAATTAACTTACTAGATCATCGGTTCATTCCTATCAAAATAGAACCTCACATTCATTCAGATCATAATGAACCTAACTACTATATATACTAGCCTGTATCTCTCTTATGTATCTAGTCAGTCGTTAATATAATTGTTCACCATTAGCACCTGATACCTGAACTATGACACTTTATCTCATTGCTCAATATCGCCCTGATCCACTGCCAACATCAAAACCACGATCTAGGTTATCTCTTGTTGGGAAACGCCCGGAACGTCACAGATTATAATTGGTTAAACTATCCGAGGTTTTGCCATAGCGGCGTTCTAATTAGTAGCTTACATAAGCGTCACTAAAAGTGGGTCCTTTCTTAATCGATGACATAAGTATAAGGTCGGGTTATTATAAAATATATTAAAACCTATTAATTATTTAACTTATTCCTTAATAATCTTATAATAGTTTTATTAAAACCTAAGTTTCAAAAATTAATAAGAAATAACTATTAATTAAGCCTAATTAATAAATTAACTATATGACTAATTAAAAAAATATTAAAAGTAAACTTTATTTTATAATATTTTTTCTTTTTAACTTATTAAAAATATTTATTTTATATATAATTATATTTATTATTTTAATATATAATAATCGTTTTTATTTATTAATTTTTTATAACTTAATTATTATAATATTAATATTTTTTTTAAAATAAACCTTATATTTATTTAAATTATAATAAACTTAATTATTATATACATTAATATCTATTACTTTTTTATATATTTAATTAATTATTAATATAATTATTTACTATTAATACCTAATACCTAAACTATAATACTTTTACCTATTTATTTAATATTATTTTAATCTATTACTAACATTAAATACCACGATCTAGGTTATTTCTTGTTGGGAAACGCCCGGAACGTCACATATATAAAAGTGTTCTTAATTATTCCTGTTATTCTACTTTAATTGCCTCTTTTAGCTAGCTAATAAAGACTTTATAAAAAGGTTAAATAGCTTGTGCTCTAGTTATAGCCTTAAGAGTAGCCTGGATGTGCTGTAAAGCATTTAGGGGTTTCTATTGTTATTAGGCCTCTCTGTCTAGTTGCTAATTTGGGTCAATGTTTAAATTTATCTCCATCGCATCCGTGGCTTGGGCTTGAGCTAGGGCCACTTGTATCACAGCCTTAGCGGCGGCTCTAGCTGTGGCCGTGATCATAGCGCGTTCGTCGCGTCTGCCGCGTCGAGCAAACTTTTCTTGAGCTCTCGTGCAGGCCATCTTTAGGGACTGCTATATATCAACTGCTCTATTACATGCTTTGTACAATTTCTTCATGATTCATCGCCTCGGCTCAGTACAGAGTACCTCTACAAACCCTCTTTTATTAAACGACAATACAAGATAAATATGTTAGTCAAGGAGGCCCTCGCTGAAATCGCTGTCTCCACTCCTGTTCTCAATCAATATAAGGATATTTTGATTGAAATGTTTAGGAAACTGGGCTATGACACCGACCAGGACCCAGTCCCTGAGGACCTGAAACTACTCCAGAACGTGAAGGAGGCCTTCAGATTGAATAATCTATCGCCTACTCACTACCAAGATATTTTAAGCCCCATCCAAGTAGGCTATGACCTTACTAATATTGCGTATCGTCATGTGCCGGCGGAAGTTAGACTCTACATTGCTATATACACCAGTCTCACCATTTACATGGATGAAGGGACAGTGACAGACAGGGTGAGAAGGCTAGAAGGGTTCGCAGAAAAACTACTCAAGAACGAGCCCCAAGGGGATCCTCACTACGATTATTTTGCACGCCATATTACCTATGAAACTTGCAAACTATTCGGTCCTTTTGCCACAAGCTGCATTATTAAAAGTTCTATCGACTTGCTTGCAGCTACCGGTGTCGAGTTTCAATATCCAAATGGATTTCTTTCTATAGCCAACCAACTTCCCCGTTGGATTAGGCGGAAAAGTGGCGATGGCGAGGCGCATGCGTTTTTCTTATACCCCAATTCGATCTTCCCCGAGCACGAGAGGCTAGGAGACTTCCTTGCAGCCATTCCAGAGATTGCAGAGTGGATAGACATCGTCAACGACATACTATCCTTTTACAAGGAACGTGTTGTAGGAAACGAGAAGAACTGTTATATTGCGAATAACGCCAGTTTGTTGGGCATAACGGAACTGGAGTCCTTGTCTGCGACTGCCACGCGGGCAGTGATACTAAATGACCGGATTGTCGGTGTTCTTTCCCCGGATGAGGATTTCCTACGTGCTTGGAGGGATTTTAAAAATGGATATATCCTGTTCCACTTTTCACAGAAAAGGTATAAATTGCATGAGGTTTTTCAAGGGCACCTAGAGTAAAGGAGGATCAATTCCAAGAGTCGCTTAATTGTATTACTACATTGTGTCCGTACGGTCTTCGACCACCTGCTTCAGGTCCTCGTCCATAGCTGTTCCTCTTTATTTTGAATTTTATATGCGTAACTCGCCGTCAACACAGGAAGCAGACGAGTTGAAACTCTCTACGATGTCCGCAATGGTTGGCTAAGATGTGCCGTCAAGCGCTGGTTCCCAAGGCCCAACGTAGTCTGGGAGAGGTTGCTACTCACGGCCCAGGTTGTGTAGTGCTTAAGGTTAGAGCCTGACTGCCGAGTGTGGACAACCTTCAATGGGATTTTGATGTAAAATAGAGCAAGAGATATTTCTATCGGATAGAGATTAGTTCACCGAAAGGCCGAAGTCTGGGTAACTTAGCTATGGAAAGCGCTCATAGCTGCTGTGGAACATGCGAAGAGTTGGGTCTCGACCGTGCTGAGCGACAAAAGGTACAGTGGTGGTCAATGGGCAAACAAAATGAGCCTTCAGACATGCTACTTAGGTCTTATGTTCAACGTATTAACAAGCTGTTTATTATAAGAAGGATATTATAATGCATGATGCTAAGGCGGGACTGAATTATACTAGTCTCCAAGGCTTATTCAGAGCTGCCACTTCTTTGACTGTGAAATTCCCCAATTGGGGGAGATATTTGTCACTCTTTTTGCCTCGTATGGATGCGACTCCAGCTATCCTGGCTGCGGTCGACTTTAGACCATTACCATCGTGTCACGACCTGAACATACGGTCATGACTTATACCCTAAGCCGGTAGAATCTCGGAAGAAGAAACCAATCAGAATGGATCAGTAACAAGACCACTGAGCAACGCCAGACGATCAGATATGATCAGACTGATCACCACTGATCAAGGATCAGATAAGATCAGACTGATCACCACTGAGCCATTACTTTTCATTTGTATATATACTACGATCATTACTATTCAGATAGTTAGATAGTCAGTCGTTAACAAATATAGTTCATCATCAGTACCTGACATCGAACCGTGACACGCATTGCTCAATCTTGCCCTGATCCCCTGCCAACATCAAATACCACGATCTAGGTTATCCTTGTTGGGAAACGCCCGGAACGTCACACATCGTATGCTCTTTCCACTCATTTAATGCATCAAGTTTATCCTTATTAGAAAACGCTCGGAACATTACATTAACCTATTAATAAAACCTATTTTAATCCATTACTAACATTAAACTATAACTTAAGTTATTTCGTATTAGGAAACCCCCGGAACGTTACATTAGCCTTGCGTAGGAAGAGGCAGTGCTTCGCTTATAACATAACCACTTTCTTTTATAACGTAAAGTCGGCACGAAATTGAGCCGATTGGCATCGGGTGGTATGTAATAGCGAAGAAGCGAGCGAGCGTATTATCATAGATGCGTTAAGAGCGAAAGGTCTAATTTAACAAGCCCTATAAAGTATTTAAGTTTTCGATGCCCCAGTACTCTACGGCTATAGCTCTCTTACTTAGTAGTACTATCTTCTTACAAGCTTTTTCATTCCAATAAAAAGCAAAACTTAATCTCTTTACTACTTTAATTACTACTATTACTAAAACCGTTAACAAAAGACCCCCCAATCACTATTGCAATAGTCAGCTTGCGATTCCTCAGCCAGAATGCAAGTCAGCAAGCTCTCCTTGGTCTTCCTGCTCACCAGCGCCGTAACCGCCAACCGCCACTGTGGCAAGAACGCTTGGATCGCTTGGGATGTGGACAGGGTCGACGGCAACACCTACCACGTTAACTGGAGGGTCACCAGCGGCAAAGACGGGCACAGCATACCAGCTTCTACAGTCGTGACTGCGTTTGGCGATTGCGCCAACGCGAGGGGGCTCTGCAGGGGCGATTCCAACGGAATGTGGTGCGACGTAGGTCATCATGCGGAGAAGGGATCGAATGGGTCGGGTAACATTGAGTTCTCGTGCTCGGATGGTCCGTATACCTGCTATGATTTCAAGTGGTAGATCTCGTCTTTGTTGTGCACAGTACCTGCAAGGAAGGACTTGTTATCCGCTAAATCTGTTTTTTACAAGATGGG
The DNA here is from genome assembly GCA_011799845.1 of Hypomyces rosellus. Lineage (NCBI taxonomy): Eukaryota > Fungi > Ascomycota > Sordariomycetes > Hypocreales > Hypocreaceae > Hypomyces > Hypomyces rosellus. Next base: position 63,147 of record WWCI01000001.1, read on the forward strand.
GCAAATGATCCAGAAGTAGCTGGTTATAGGATAAAGCCTGGCAAGGAGAGGAAGGAACAATACATACACACTACCTATCTTTGCTATACCATTTATGCCATGCGTGTGTGGACTTTTTCTTTTACCCCGTGCGTGAATATGTTTCAAAGGGGGAGACTAGGGAAAGGTAAAAAGTGCGATGTGTGTAAACCAATGGCCAGACTGCGCAATAGTTTTAATATATTATATTTCTCTTAGGAGGGAGTGGGAGACTAGGTTTATAAGATTTTGCTCCTCTTTGGCTGCTATAACATGTTTAGCTGTGTATTTTAAATTATTGCTTAGTTTAATAGCAGTTCTTGCTGCATGCTTCCAATTGGTGGAACATCCCAGGCCGGCTTATATAAAACAGTCCGGGGGAAAAGCAGGGATGCGCTCAGACTCAAGTATAGATTTACAGAGCGTCGCAGTCTTGCCCGGCGTTTTTTTCCTTTCTTCACGTCCACCCACCGCGGTCTCCATCGTTACCATGCGCACAACTTCCCTCATATCCATCGGAGCGCTTGCGTGTGCTGCCGTTGGCTTGGCTAACCCCAGGCCTGCTGTGCCAAAGACAGTTGTCCTTGACGGCCAGCGTCTTGTTCACGCGAAAGCACAGCTCAAGGCCGGCAATCCGTTTTTCACGGCTGCTCTGAAGCACCTCACAGCACAAGCCGACACCTGGTTAACACAAGGGCCATGGACAGTGACAAGCAAGACCACGGCGCCCCCCAATGGCACGCTCCACGACTACAGCTCTCAGGCTCCATTTTACTGGCCGAACTCTGACTCTGCAAATGGCTGCCCGTGGACAGAAAAGGACGGCGTATACAACCCCGAAGCCGGCACGCTCCAGGACCGTACTCTAGTGAACAAGATGTTCAACGCCACCTACGCCTTGTCCCTGGCGTGGTACTACACGGGAAATCAAGCCTATTCCAAGCACGCGGCTGATATTGTGCGGACCTGGTTCCTTAGCCCCGAGACGGCCATGAACCCGACTCTGGAATTTGCGCAGAGCGTTCCCTGCTCCGCTACTGGTCGCTCGTACGGTATTATTGACTTTAGCCAGGAGTATACCACCACATTAGACGCCATTGCTATCCTGTCAACTGGCGCGCCGGGATGGACCGCCGCAGATGCTGTTGGCTTCAAAGGTTGGAACGCCAAGTTCTTGACTTGGCTTACTGAGTCTGCCTACGGCCAGACAGAGGCCAAGAACGGCGCTGAGCACGGAACATATGCAAATGTTCTGATCAGCGCGCTTGCTCTCTTCACTGGCAATACGAGCCTTGCTGTTTCAACAACTAATGCGTTCGCCGCGAAGCTGATCGATAGCCAATTCACTTCCAATGGCTCACAACCTCTAGAGCTCGGGCACACTCGAAGCTTCCACTACGCCAACCTCAACCTCGGCGCTCACCTCCGCTGGGCCCTCCTCGCCAAGAAGATTGGTATTGATTTGTACTCACACAAGGGACCTCAGGGCCAGTCACTCTTCACGGCAGCCAACTTCCTCATCCCATCGGCTGAGGGAGGTCAATCTGCGTGGCCTTACAAGGAGCTGGCTTTCGCCCCATACGCCGCAACCGATAACTTAGACGCTGCTGCTGATGCAGGCTACTCCGATGCTGAGGAAGTAGTTGAGAAGTTGCCGCCACCTCCCGGAGGAAATATCTTTGCTTTGAGGCCGGCGCCTCAGCAGCTAGATAGCATTATTAAGTACTACTAGACAGGCCATGACGAGTACTAATTTATTGCCAACCTTACATTACATATATATGAAGTGTCTTGATTATGTCTATGAAACCTCATCATAAACAGTTAGGAGAGTACAGGTTGCTGCACAAGGTCAAACAACACCGGCGTAATACATGTACACAGAGCACCCCCCTGGTTAAGTCAACACCCAACAACCAAAATATATATCTAAATCCGAAGGAGACGTGGTTCCACTACTTTGATAATGATACCTTGATCATTCACCTTCAATCAACCCCATTACTACAATGTATCTCTCTTACCAACGCATTGCCATCGCATTCTTTATCATGCAGGACGCGAACCATGGCACGGAAGACCCTTGTTCAGACCCTCTAAGGCCTCATTTCCTCCGACCCGGCTCGCCGAGTTACCAAGAGTCCGCTGCTCATGCCGTTCTTATCGAAGACTTTAATAATGTTCGTGGAGGAGCGTATACCTTGGTATGGCACAGCAGTATGGGATATGCCCGTTGGAAGAAACCCGATCAATATGAGAATCGCCTGCATGACATATGGTATAATTTTTACCAAGCTGTCAAGTTTACCCCCCACACAAGCGCGGAACTGGACAAATTTGCCTTTGATGTACTCTAAATTCGGGTTGAAGGGCCGTTGATGGTTTGGTCGCAGAACAATGATAACTATGAAAAAGCTACGACATTAGAGGGCCATGTTCTCTAGCAAGATCTACCTTATTTCGTGGTGGATATAACGAAATATTGGGTAAACGACTGCGAAAATGGAACCCATGCCACGTCTTAATTTTTCCCATTTTCTTTTCAAGCTCGCCGCGGCGGGGCTGGACGACAAACTGTGTGGCATTGCGTTATTGGTTTTTCGTGAAACCTTTGAGACTAAGCGGCCCCTCGGCATCCTTTCCAATGAGCTAGAAAGAGTGTCGCACAGATCCATGGATGATCTTACTATTGCCTTTTTGCCCCCAGCTGCAGAGGCCTGGCTCCAAAACGCAGGTCAAAAGATCATACGGCTATCGGATGCACAAGGTAATGACTGCTCTGAAGAAATTGGGCATTTTGGACATACTTGTAGGGAGTCAGAGTTAGGGAAAAAATCACCAGCTGGATTTAGCCCTTGGAGGTGGATGTATTGGTTAACACGTCTGGAAGATATCAAGATAAAGGCGGAACAGGCCGGCTAGGAATTCTTTAGTCAAATGGTTACTAGGATTATAGGGATCATGCTGAGTCACGTTGAGCTTTGGGAGTCGTCTGTTTTGATAGAGCTGGAGGCAGTGGAGGACTTGATCCACGATCAGCAGCGTTTTAGCCACAAGAAGTTATTTGGAACAAGCAAGACATGAATAGGGTTAGGGGGTGGATGGGTGTAGCACCGGTGTCCGCTACGTAACCTCTTGACAAAGCAATCAAGACTGTATCTAGTTGAAGCGCTAATAGAACTCGGGCATTCCTCTCGTACCTCCTGATACTTGGATATTTTGGGGCACTAAAATAATCCCTCACGCTTTCCTACTTAACTTTGTGACTTCCAGGGTGTGTGCTTGTGTATCTATTCATCGTTGGTTTGCCTGGATCCTGGAATGTGTTTTACAATCCTGCCCCGAGTCAAAGGAGCCGGTGATATTACTAACACAATATTCTCGTGTAGTGAGAGGAAATGGAATGGCTGTTTAGAACTGAACTAGTCAAAGGATTGCATCTCCTGGGTGTAATAAAGGATGCTAATTCCCCTAGAAATCTATATAAGATGCCTCTTCCCCTGCCCTTAAAGCATGAAGCATTAGTATTATACTTCTCACTCGAGACATCTTTACTCTCTACAGTTCAGTGCTTATTAGTTACACTTCAAAAAAAAACTTTCAATACCCCAATCGTTTAAAATGAAAATGGTTACTGTTTCCTCCTTTGACCTTGCCTTCTTCGCAGCTATTGGCGTCATCGCTATGCCTACCAACGACGGCGTGTATGCTATCGACGGTCAGGATGGCAATAATGCTCTTCAACAAAAGTTCCCCGGAGGGAGTACCCTGCTATGTTCCTTGCTGTAAAGGTGAGGGAAGCTAATCAATTATTGCAATACTTAGACGTGTTTACCGTCCCGTTTCATCATGTGAAAGCCTTCTCCATATGAGCCTGATTTTCTAACCCTCTATGCATAGCGTCCTCATTCCGGTGCCACGTGCCATTATGACACCTACGCCCCAGCCCATTGCGACTGCACTGGCCACTCTTGAACGGACCCTTGAAATCCAGGTACTGCATTCAAAATTAAATCATATTGAAGCGGTATCTACGGCTGACCCTTCAGATGGACAAAGGTAGCGGGCCTTTGGGCGTGTTAGAGGACTGCCAGGTGCTGTGATAAGCTGCGAGATATTGAATTTCTCTGGGGCTCAAACATTTACCCATGCGTTTGGCAAGGAATTCTTTTACTAATAAAGGAATTTTAGGCTTGTTCGCAGTGTTTGTTCTTTTTTCTCAGTTGTTCTTTATAGACAGGTATCTATGAGTATATAAATAACACGATCTCGCATTCATTAAACTAATGAACCTGTTCGCTATTTAATGAGAACCCTTGCCTCTGATGTGTACTGTGTACACTGCGCTTGAGTCATAATGCTTACTCGCTAATGTAGCCGCGTTAAAATTTTCTTAACTAAGATTATAATGGCTAATGTTCTAATGAATGGCTTCGATGCTGCACAAGTAACTGGTTCTATATTTCCTTCATCTTTGGTTGTCTTGAAGCTCACTTTTTAACGTTTAGACGCCTCTATATTGTGTGCTGTAAAGTATTATTTAGGCTCATCATGCATGTTCTACCCTGAAATTGAAGAAGGGAATAATAGAGAAGATTTCCAATTATGGATCTATAAAGGGAATTATATACGAGCTTATTACAACCCAAGATTACTAACCACGAATCATGTGGGCTCTGTTTCGGGGTCATAACAAAGTCGCTTAAAGCGGAAGCCATCGAATTCCTCTAAGTTCTTAAAATACCTCTTGGACATAGACATGGAGATAGTAGTAAAGGAAAAATGATCGTGACCACCTGGCAGGATCCAGACTACGGCGTTTAAAATACCCTGTTAAGTGGCTGACCAGATGCGGGACGGAAAAGGTCGACTATGCACACTAATAAAGAGAACCCCAAGCATTTGGGGTATTGTCATTGTTCTACATGCGATTAGTTTACTAGGCAATCTATTGGTAGCATTGATGGATCCTTGAGCTTGGGTCGCTTCCTCTGCGGGTGATCTCGGAACAAGGATCAGGTAAGCTGAGGGTTTTTTTTTTTTTGAGGTTTAACGCTCAGACGAGGTGCTCGGTGAGTAATAGTGATCGTTTGCATCTCTCACCTGTAATTTGAATGCTCTAGCTGCTAAAACTTGATAGAGCAGCATGCGCTGATCTTTGGTATTGTATTAATCCTACGTCTTTTTCACAGGTCAGAAAAGGGAGGAATAACATCATTTTGTGAAACGAGGAAGGTTGTGCTTACTCGTAGCCCAAGCGATATGTGGGTCGACCACACCACTCGAGGGGTGATAGATTTGGCAAACCAACAACCCACAATCTCTCTCCCTCCCTTTTCTCTCTCACACACATTGTACTATTAATCAGCAGGTCATTCTCAGAGCATTTACTGCATTTGATCAACAAATAGGTCAAGCTTAAAACAAGAATTATGTCTTCCCCGGTCTGGTTCATCACGGGCGTTTCCAACGGCCTCGGCCTAGCGTTGGCCCTTCGTGTTCTCCGAGCTGGCCACCAGGTTATTGGCTCCGTTCGCAACAAGATCAAAGCCGCCGCCGCCGTTGCACATATTGAGGAGGCTGGAGGTTCAGTCATTGAGATGGATATGACCGAGTCCAAGGCCAGCATTACCAGCAAAATTCAGGCCGTTGGCCGTATCGACTATCTGATTAATAACGCTGGTTACTCCATCTTAGCCGCCTGTGAGGAGATCACGTAAGTCGTGCGCTGTATTTACCTCCTCTTATCTACCCTTTTATTCTATTAAGCACGAGATGAATAGGATTTTGAGCTCACTTAAAAAACAGGGACAAAGAAGCTACACTCCAGATGAACACCAACTTCTTCGGCCCCCTGTACACACTCCAGGCCACACTCCCTGGAATGCGAGCGCAGAAGTCTGGTACCATTGTCAATGTTTCTAGTGTCGCCGCTAGGGACCCATTGGCCGCGTGTTCTCTGTATGCTGCATCCAAGGCAGCGCTTGAGGCTGCATCTGAGTCGCTTGCCAAGGAGGTTGCTCCCCATAACATCCGTGTGCTTATTGTCGAGCCAGGCAACTTCCGCACCAATTTCGTCAGCGCTGTAAGTTTCTATCATCATGACTTGCTCGTTATTACAGTACGTAAGTGTGCTAACATTGAGTAGTTGGCCGACGTGAGCCCTGAGCCAGCATCCGTGCCAGCTCACTATGATGACCCTGTTGGCATTGTTATGCGCAAGTTCCTTACTGTGCATGGTAAGCAGGTTGGTGACCCTGAAAAGGCCGTCGAGCGAATCTTCGAGGCTGTCACAGGTGAGGGCTTGGCTGGCCACCTGGCCGGCAATGTTCTGCGCCTTGTTCTCGGAAAGGATGCGCTCGGTAGAATCAAGGCACACAACGACAAGCTCCTACATGAGTTGAGCGTGCAGGAGGAGACGGCCATTAGCACTGACTTTACTTCTTAGTTTGGAAGAGAGATAAATTTTGTGTCTTTAAAAATAGTAGCAAGTCGCAAATCAAAATTGAGCAAGAGTTCCCAGCTCTTGTGTGTTAAAATGTTATATTACACCCTTTCAACATGTGACCAACGCATTAGTGATACAGCACAAAATCGCAAGCAATCAACAAGTCGTTGTAAAACTAAAGGCTAAGTTGCGTTGTTTACGTGATGGCCTAGATGGTGCACCGTAGCTCCCCCCACGAACGGATTCAACTTGTATTTCTTCCAATCCCTTCAGTACTCCCTCAAACCCAAAAAATAAGCGGTAAAACTCCATCTCCTCTAGGTTAGGCTGAAACAGTTTGTCACCCAGCCAGTAGCAGAACTCGCCCGTCGAATCATAGACGCGTACAAAGTTCTGGTCGTGGACCTTGGGGTTCGTCTTTATTAGAAGCTTGTAGTCTGAGGGTTTTATGGTTCAGTAGATACAATTCTCGGAGTGTGACATGGCTGCTGTGAAGATGCCAGCCATGCTTGTTGCGGTGCTGCCGCCGTTGATGAGAAGAGGAAAGGGCTCCTTGGTAGGCTGCGTAGGCTGTGGCAATTAAATCCTCTTGTATATTCCTTGACTCCGATTTAAATATCAATGTTCGATCGTAAATGGAAATCTTTATCCTTTTCACCTTGATTTCTTTTTTTTTTTTCTGCTTCTTTTTTTTCATGTTTGACTTACAAAGGCGCAGCCTTCTCAACGCTGATCTTGTTTGGAACTTTGCTTTGAACCGCTGCCTTTGCGACGGCATACTCAGCAAATCAGCCAGACTCATGGTTCGCTCAGTTTCTGCGCAAAGGTGGCAACGTAATATAGTAGTTGAAAGTAACAACATGATCTATGAGCCATGGCTCCAACCGGGATGCGATCACCTTTGCTAAAGTTATTGACATTTTTACCGACCTCTTCCACGATACTAGGGTAGCCACATCCAACTCCGCATCCTGTATCCGCAGCGCCGTAAGCGACATGCTTCTAGTTCGTTGGGTTAATTGCCACCGCTTTAATGGGGACGGGCAGCTAGTCGTCACGAACGTTCAGCATGAGCACTTCCCGGATTGCAGCCTTCTTTAGCTCTATCATAATGACTTTTATACTAGTAGTAACTATCTTAAACAGTTTTATGTAAGATTTGAGGTTGCAAACTACAGCATCTTAACAAATAGCAGTGGGCTTTTATAGAAGATAAAGACCTCAAGAAGAGTACTAGCGAAACTTGTAGCCGCCTAGGAGTTTAAGAAACATCAAGTGTCGTAAATGCCTCCTCTCCTCAACGCTAAGCCATCTTGTTAAAAGCTTACGGGTTTAGACCTTAGTAGATGCAACAGCTATACTATTCTACACCACTTCATCAGAAACGTGCCGTGTCCCATGCCTGTTGTATGTATTGAGCGTTATATAATAGCAGCTTTGGATGTAGCGTATACTATAGACTTTGAGCCCCGCGAGCTAGAGACGCGTTTGTATAAAGATGATATCGAACTTACCTCCCAGGCCAGCGAGTAGCCTATGCTATAGTTGGGTCCCCCATTTCCTACATTAGCCTATGAGACGACTTTGTTTTCGGCTGGTAAGAGATGCGCCGCGTTACTCATTTATAGTCCATGCCAATGTTTCCCCTCGGGAGGATTCTTTGATCTAGCCGCTTTCTTGGCCATTCTGGGCTGCTTTCTTGAATATCTTGAGTCCAAAATATCTGATGACTTGGGGTTGGGACCTAGTGGGTTTTGTAATCTTACTAAAGTTACGGTCCTCGCACCTTGGGCGTGCTTCGCAGATCACGGTATTGTATTAGCGAGAATCACGGCAGTTAGCTAACTGTGTTACTAGTAGTACTCGTATGCTGGGTTACCGTAGTTTAGATAGCGCTTGGTGCGATCGCATTTTCTAAAATTGTGGAATGTCAGATGTATAATAGCACATTAAGTGATTTGCGCTTTCATTAGGGAGCTTCTTGCTGGTTCCGAGCAGCTAAGCCGCCTGAAGCCAGGCCAAAGCCACGACTTAGCTCGGACATCAATTGTCTCTCCATACTGGATTTCTTGGATAATGTAATAAAATTGTAGGTATATTATGCAAACAGATCAATGTCTCGTTTGCCTCGCCCAATATCAGTTTTCGTCATAAAACCTGTCGCCGAGGTTGCTCAAGAGCCTCATTCGCGAGTGCATACGCCTCCTTATTTTCCTATCATAGAACCTGTCAAAATTAAACTCCATGCCTCTATTATTTCCATGCATGGTCTTACTCAAAGCTCATTCATACTTTGGAGGACTCCAAAGTGAATTACCCACCTTCTCCCACTTGGCATTCCTCCCCCGCCACTCTTTCAATCCAATCCTGAATCCACTCCACGAATATTCTAACAAGATATAATAAATTAATTAGGATATGAACTTATGGCAGTCAACCTTTCGCTTAGATATTCATGTACAGAGTACACAGCGTCTGCGATAGAGCTTCAATCTGAGATACTCGTACGTAAAGAGCGGGGTCCTGTTGGCTTCTTTATTGACCAAAGTCAAGGCCCGGAGCGACTCTGGATAAGGGAATTCCGCTGTCGCTGCAAATGCTATTGATACATACAATAACTATGAGTTCATCAACCTTTATTCGGCTCGTGAATGGCTTCATTCCTTGCAGTTATCATACCATCTTAATGGGGGTGCAGACGATAAGCTGGTCCACTGGAACAGGCGATGAATTGGGTTGCACTGTGAGGAGAACTCAGGCTTAAATTGCTGGCCATATTCGTCTACACATGGGCTAGTGCCATTGTCAATGAATAAATACGTCATGTAATGTTTCGGTATATGGGAATGTTATGCTAGAAGTTTTAATACGAAACATTAACACAGCTTCCAATACATGGATGATATTTTAGGCCTAGATAAATGCTCAGGTACTTGCCTCCAGCTTTCCCATTCCAAGTCCCAGTGTCAACTTTGACCGCGTTCTGGACTCTCAGACAACGTTAGAGGCTAGAGTATAGCACTGCCGATTTTCCGGTGGCTTCCAATCAAGCGAAGCTAAAGCAATGCCGAAATGCCGCTCGACTTCAGCTGTTCATCGCCAAGGGTCTCTACCACTGGACTAGACCAGGTATTTGAACGTATTTGTCTACGCCATCGCTTCTTTTTTACCTCGCCAGGAGTTCAACACTGAATATTTATTATTTAATTCTTGTCAATTCTTTGACGCACAATCACTGCATTAATCTCCATGGCGAAAAATACCTCACTGCAGCAATGGGCGCTGCCTCGACTTCAAAAGATACTGCCCCTTGACAACGGTCAACTCGAGCAGCTCGTGTCATACGCCAGCAATCTTTCTGAATCTGAAACGGCCAAACATCTCGAGAGTCTCTTGGGCAATTCCCCAGAGTCAGTTGAGTTTATTACCAGTTTCATGGAGCGCCGAGCGGCCCCCTCGGACCAACAAGGAGTCAGTCCCGATTCAACGGATCCCAGCGTTATAATCCAGACAAATAACATGATCGATGAATCCACTTCAATCAACAATGGCCAGGACACGAGACAGCTACCAAGGAACGCAGCCCCAAAGATAATCGACAGGATACAAGATGGATTTGAGTATCACCACACAAATGCCTTCATTAAAGCAAGCAATAAACGGGCAATGGATGAGGTGCGTGTTTGTTCGATACGCATATGTCAGGTGTGTAACTAACTCAAGAGGGTAGCAATATATGCAGCAGAGACTACAAGAACTTCAATATCAATACAACATCTTTAACAGTGATCTCGAACCTGAGCACGAAGTTGAAGGCCAGTGCTATTGTGACGTCCATCGGTATGCACAGGAAAAATATAATAGACTCGGCGTGCAAGAAATGTGGGCAAGGGCAGTGATGTACCCAGGTCAGCAAATCCAAGAAGGAGACTGTGGAGCTCAACTTGAAGCTAATTTCGTCTCTTTCATTATTCAGGGGAGAAATTCTACAGCGACAATCCATACAGCACATCTCTGTTCAGTGGAAACCCCTACAGAATCCACGTCGTCTCACCGTATGCCAATCTGTCACAACTACCTCGACAGCCAGTGCGAAAGGCTCTGCCAAAATACTATACGCGATACATACAATCAACCATTGCGTTGAATAGTCGTCTCAATCGTGAGGCTCAGAGTAAGATCGATGCTCACGAACCGAAACGGAATATTTGGGATGAACACGACACGGTCTCTTCAATGGGCAACATGATCCTCGTCGGTAAAAAACACGAGTCTGACAGCAAAGCTGTAACTGAGGAACATCAAGAAACAGCCAGTCCGAGGCAAAAGTCCTCATCTAGGCTATCTAGCATCGTGAAGGCAATGGGCATCAAAACGCCAGAAGAAAGAGCCATTGCTCACGCCAACACTCTCTGCAGGGAGATTCTTCATGAAGAGCAAGGAAGATGGCCAGATTTACAATGTCGGCAGATTGTAGCAGCCTATCAGGCGAAAATCGGCATAGCCAACAAAGTTGCTGAGCTCCGAGCTCACTGTCCCATTCAATATCTACATCTTCTTAGGGGGGGTTACTTCGAACCAATTCCAGTCGCATGGATGGAACAGGTATCCAATCCACTAAAATTCAGCATCGAGGCCGCCAGTGGCTGGCGAGGTATCACTCCAGCGTGGCGAGGTTACGAAGATCTTGCTGAAGAGCGTCTATACTGGGTTTTGAATCACCGTGAGGGAGATGGTGGCATGAGAATGAAGCCTGACTTTATTTCTGAAATGAAAATGGCCAATGCCAGAATGGCTAGGGCAGTGGAGCCACCACCTCTGTACTTTTCCACAGACGATACCTGCCAGGTTCAACACATATCCAAGGGATATTCTAAACAAGTTATACCGCCCGCTTTTCATTCATACGATCGACCCGAGGTGCCTACTGATGATACCATGATCATGCTTGATGTTTCTGGGTCCATGGACTTTGATCCTGTTCGGCCCGACTATCAGGAGTATCTGATCACGGGCTTCTCAAGATCCAACCAACCAAAAAACAAGGGCAAGTCGCAAAAAACAGAAAGTAGTACAGACTGGAAAAAACTAACCTTTGATCAGACGTTGCCAAGGCTATAATCCGCCGATTTACCGACGCAATGGCGAATCATGACCATCAAAACAATGGCTACGAATTAGTCACTTTTTCCAGTGAGGCTAAGCATATTGGAAAGATCAGTCGCAAAAACTTTAACCGGACGTGGTACAAAGTTGACATCGGCGGTGGCACGAGAGTCATGACAGGATGGCAAAAAGTCAAAGAGCTCCATTTTAAGAAACATGCTGGATCAGCTACCTATCATCCTGCCTATGGATGGCAGGCTGGGCCTCAAACCCCCATGCTAAGACTGCTGTTGCTGCTGGATGGAGAAGCATCAGATATGGACGAGTTCGAAATGGACTTGCTTGGTCTCTCCTGGGCCCATGTCACCATCTTCTTGATCGGGGTAGACGGCTGTCCTCACCATCATAGGCACGCGAATGAGCTGGAAAGGATAAGCCAAGCCAACCACCATGTCTCATTTGTAGACGCTCAGGGAAATTGCCCAGAGCGCTACGTAACACATGAGTTACTAAAGCGACATTTAGGATATGATGTTTCCATGGCCGAGTTCCAGGAAATGGAAGCATTGCCGCCTTATGAGGGACCTTGAATGGTATTGTACGAGATAAATAAGTGTTTGAATACTGAAATTTTGCTTATTAATTAACCAGCTTTGCACATATTTACATCTTGATATTCTTTACCAATCTTCAAGCAATCCAATTCTACTAGCGCAACCTGAGACTCACACCGTACCCTACAGCTTCACGAGTTGTAAGAAATCATCCACAGTCCGCATATTATTAATTGCCACATTAACTATAAGATAATTTACGAAATAAAATTCTTATGTCGGACAAGAAATTGATGATGGATGATATGATATAAAGAAGCCGAACCGCAGGAAATGTAGACAACTTGACAGGCTTCTGCCTAAGGGATAAGTAGAAGATGAGGATGACATGCTGCTGGTGGTTGTGTTGGCGAAACCGGCAAATGCCGAGAGACAAGAACACGCCACCTCGTGCTTCATTACCATGAGCGAGGCACATTTGAAACAAGAGTTTTTGAGTCAACCGGCAAGGTGCGATATGTCTGTATATCCCCCGCTCTTCACCTACCCTCCCACTGCATTTTATGAGCAAGACTCATCTGTTCACGTACTCCTTTTACTTTAATATTCGCCTGGATTTATAACAATAATTACTATAACTTTGCTATTTTTGAGACGTGTTTTTGTGTTATGACTAATTGTTCGGGGTGAATCCTCTGATGTAAATTGCCCCGCCTCTTTACCCCTCACTGCACGCGAGGGTCGGCAGTCAAAACCCATTTTCTCCACGATCATTAACTTCTAGCGTTAAGCGTTGCTTAAAATGGATTCCGAAATCAGTAACTGCCCATTTTGCGATAGATGTTTGCGGGATTGACAAGGGCTGCAGCAACATCTGAAGAGCAAGCACCCACGCCGTTACTGTGCGCGATGCCAACAACACTTCCAGTCTGCGCCCACCAAAAAGCAGCATATAGCTAACTCCCCTAAGCACTATGTCTACAGGATATGCCCTCATAAGCCCGACTTCCTTTCACAAAAAGATTTAGATCAGCACGTAGAGGCGAAGCATAAGCATTGTCCAACTTGCAATCGCGAGTTTAACACCCCGAGCCAGCTTGATCCGAATGATTTGGCCGAGGACAATATGTGCGAGGCGTGCCAAAGATACCTCGATTCTTCCTCAAATCCAACAAGGGTATATTCCATCCGCCCCTAATTCTTGTGCTAGTTATCTCATCTGTCACTAGCATCTCAAAACGCGTGTAAAAAAGTCTACAAATTGCCCGGGATGCCCTCAAACATATGTCTCTAATTCAGCGATGGTGCTACACCTAGAGGCTGGAGCCTGCGAATCTGGCGTTGACATCCACCGGGTTAATGAGATAGCGTTCGACTGCCATCAGTCAAAACAATATACTTGTAACGATGACCCGGAATTTGGCTTTGCATGCCCCACTTGCAAGGCCCCTTTCTAATTTATGAGCGCCCTTCTACAGCATGCCGAGAGTGAGGCTTGCAACGAGCGTGTGGTAAAAGGGACACTGTTGGGAGTGCTTGTACATTTCCAAAAAAGAAAGCATAGAGGAGATGGGCTGCAGCTAATTTTAAGACAGCCAGGAAAAGCGAAAGGGCTGCGGAATGATCCGGTGGCTTTTGTTAATGGCATGGGGAACGCTAAGAAAAAGGGAAAGGCGACTAAAGGAAATAACAAGGTGCCGCAGAGATATGGGGTAAGCTCACCTGGGGAAGCTTGGTATTCTGATGTTGGTGATGATCGTTCGCTCTGTGATAAGGACTGTGGCTGGCGTGGACATTGTGCAGATAATCTGGATCTATAATGATACTGTCACTAGACTCCCGACTACCTCAAGCTCTCAGATACGGACACTTGGTTCGGTTATCTGTAGTATACCAATTAGAAAATACAACATGTTGCGTTTAGTTCTTCATAACGCCATGACCGATAAGTAATTGCGGTACCTGTGTTGATCATCATGGATCAATGTAAGATCAAGGCTTTGTATTATGGTAGCTCGATATCTCGATGATAGTCATTCTCCACGGTTAGACTTGTCCTTTGACCTGGAAAACTTGCCATACAAAGTATTTCTCGGTTGTGTCATCCTATAGGTCTTCTGTTTCTAAAGCAAGCCCTTATGCTAAAATTGTTTGATCTTGTTTTACGCTGGCCAGGTATAATGTTATCGGTATATATGCTGCAGGATAATGCGTGGGGTAAGAGTCAGAGTAGCTGAAAAAAACGAAGAAGAAAAAAGCAAAGAAATACACGGCAAGCTACCCAAAACAGTCGCTTTGGCGTTGTGTCTGTAGTGCTTCTGATTAGCCCCTCGGCCCGTTGTAGTTCCTGTCCTTTGGCCTGATCGCGTCAAGTGAAGTTCAAGTCTAGCTGCCAATACGACCCAAACTAAAAACATACAACCAAGACGGAAGTAGCTGAAAAGTACTAGCTTTGATAGTTGCGCGATTTACAAAGTCTTCTTCTCTTTCTTACGTCGGCAAAATGACCCTCGAGAAACTGTCTGCTGTTGTGTTTGGCTACCACGAGGTCGGAGTGCGATGCCTTCGCGCATTATTAGCCCGTGGTGTTCATGTTTCACTTGTCGTTACGCATGATAATGACCCTTCCGAGACCATATGGTTTGCCTCGATGCAAGAGGAGTGTCGAGCGCACGGTATTCCATTCATAACACCAGCGAACCCAAGATCAGATGAACTGTTCATCAAGGTTCAGGAGCTACAGCCCGATTTTATCTTTAGTTTTTATTACCGGTTTATGCTGCCTACCAATGTACTTGAACAGGCAAGATGCAGTTCCTTCAATATGCATGGTTCACTTCTCCCAAAGTACCGTGGTCGAGCGCCAGTGAATTGGGCAGTCTTACATGGAGAGACAGAGACTGGGGTTACACTTCATGAAATGGTTGCAAAGCCCGATGCAGGCCCCATTGTGGCGCAAAGTGCGGTGCCAATATTCCCAGACGAGACGGCATTTGAAGTAATGCAAAAGGTTTCAGTGGCAGCAGAGCAAACCCTGTGGGCCATTCTTCCAGATTTGCTGCAAATGAAAGCTACGAGATTACCGAATGAGTTATCAAAAGGGAGTTATTTTGGAGGTCGAAAGCCAGAGGATGGACTGATAGATTGGTCAAAGTCAGGCCAAGATGTTTACAATCTGCATCGAGCTGTGGCGCCTCCTTATCCCGGTGCATGGACAATGCTGGGCGAGCACAAGTTGACGATAGGAAAAGCCCGCCTATCTCAACAAGTGAAGAAAGGTACGCCAACTGGGCTTACTGTTTGTGATAATGAAATTATCGGAGTCTGTGGGGATGGCCGGCATATCATCATTTCTCAGCTTTTAAAGAATAGCCAGTCTGTATCTCCAAGATCTCTTTCCGAGCTTCTTCACGGTTATGGTCGTCATGAAACAGTGCCGAATGGTTATTTGGTGCCGTCGAAAGGCTTGTTCATTCTGGGTATCAATGGCTTCATTGGCCACCACCTTTGCAAGCGAATTCTGGAGGCCACTGACTGGAAGATCTGCGGCATCGACATCGAGTCCCACCGCATCTCAAACTTTTTGAAATGTGACGCATACAAGCAACGCTTGAATTTCAAACAGGGAGAAATTGAGACTAATTGGGAGTGGGTGCAAGCTCGCGTCCATGAGTGCGATGTCATCATGCCACTGGCAGCTTTGGCAACACCGCTGTCCTACGTCAAGACGCCGCTTCGAGTGTTTGAGCTTGACTTCGAATCCAATGTGAGGATTGTACGCCTAGTGGCCGATGCAAAGAAACGTTTAATCTTTCCTTCAACATCAGAAGTGTATGGAATGTGCCGTGACGAGGAGTTTGACACCGAAACATCGGAGCTGGTATGCGGTCCAATCAAGGCCTCTCGCTGGATATACTCGTGTTCCAAACAGCTTTTAGATCGCATCATTTTTGCCTACGGCGATGAAAGGTTGGACTTCACAATCTTTCGGCCTTTTAATTGCATCGGTCTGGGGCTTGACTCGGTGGAGGCTACTGGTGCTGGGAAGTCGCGTGTTACGACTCAGTTTATTGGCAACATCATTCGCAGCGAGGACATCATCCTCGTTGACGGAGGGTCGCAGAGTCGCACCTTTATTGATATCGATGACTTAATTGATGCCTTGATGAAGCTCATTAACAACAAAGACGGCATCGCGACCGGCAAAATTTATAACATCGGCAACCCAGCCAACAACTGCACGATTCGGCAATTAGCAGACTTGATGCTGAAAGAAGCTAAAACTTTTGATAAACTTGCTGATTCAACATCCAAGACATGCGCTGTTAGAGGAGTAGAATACTACGGAGAAGGGTATCAAGACATGCATCGCAGAGTGCCCAACATCTCCAGAACCATCACGGACCTTGATTGGGTTCCATCTGTGTCATTGGAAGATGCAATTCACAAAATATTTGTTGACCTGATCAAATAAATGTAAAACTATCGTCCAATTTCTCTACTATAATCGAGGGAATATATATGATTAGAACGACTGCATCTATGGTGCGGTAGGACTCATTTATCTACCCACTATGCTTCCCTTTAATCCCAGGACAGAGACAACAGCATCGATTACGCGCTTGACATCCTCTTCCATCATCGTAGAGAACATTGGTAAGGTCACGATGGAGCTTCCAATGCGTTCTGTAACTGGAAGCATCCCCTCCTTATAACCACACTCTCGGTAGAGTTTGTAGAGGTGAATTGGCGGATAATGATACCCAGTGCCAATTTGATGCAAGGACTGCATCTTTTCTCGAAAGACGTTTCGCGGTAAGTGCTTAGGTAGAACTATCTGGAACAAGTGCCAGTTGGAGCCTTCCAATTCCGGAACAGGCAGTTGCACACCATAGCGCTCCTCAAAATCCACACCGAAACCTGCAAGATAAAGCTGCGCTAGAGCGCGTCGTTTTCTCGTGATGGCGTCTAGCTGACGAAGCTGTTCAAGCCCAATGGTCGCGGCAATCTCATTCATATTCAGCTTGCTCCCCAGAATTTCGACTTCAATCTCGTCGTACTCATTGCGCGTGATGCCCTGCATGCGTAGTTTCTCTGCAAGTGCAGCCTCATCCTCATTATTTAGGACGAGACAACCTCCTTCGCCTGTGGTCATATTCTTCGTAGCTTGGAAGCTAAATGCGACAATATCCCCAAAGGAGCCTATGTACTTTCCCTCAAGCGTCGCACCTATAGCTTGGGCAGCATCCTCAATCACTCTGAGGTTGTGTTTTTGAGCCAAGTTCAGTATGCGAGACATGTTGGCGGGCCTCCCAGCCAAATGAACTGGGATGATGGCTTTTGTGCGTGGAGTAATGGCTCTTTCGATCTCATTTGCGTCAATATTGCGCGTAGTCCACTCAATATCAGCAAATACGGGTGTAGCCCCAACAGCTAGAATGACGTGGGCAGTGGCAACCCAAGAGAGCGATGTGGTGATGACTTCATCTCCCGGACCAACACCAGCTATTCGCAGCCCAGTCTCCAGGCTACTTGTACCTGAATTAAAAGTTCTCACTGGTCTCCCACCGAATAAATTGGATAGAGTTGACTCCAAGTCTTTCACTTTTGGCCCTGCTGTAAGCCATCCCGAGCGCAAGACGTCAGAGACGGCTGAGATGGTACGCTCATCGATGCTAGATTTAGTGAAGGGCAAGAATGGCTGGCTCATTTTGGCATAGAATCTTGGTTAATGACAGTGTAAATAAGCCAGTAGGTCTGTGGGTTGTCGTGAGGAGAGCCAATGTGTTTATGTAGGTCAATATGGCGTAACTATGGAAACGAAAATGACCTTAGTGATTGCGTGTATTGCATTTGAAAGAGACTAAATGCCCTAATCACTCGCTAACACAAACTAGACTTAGGGCGTATCCCTTGGGAATACGCCGGCTCGTTACGGTAACAATGCCGTTCTTGCAGGTCAATGCGGCGGGTAACAATAAAAAAAAGATAATATAGTGTATCAAATCGTGAGGCAGGGCAAGGTGGTTAAACTGGTAGGTCAATGATAGAACCATCTTATATCCCAGTTAGGCTGAGTCAAGTGGCTAGGCTTTATAGTAGGGTTGTAAAGTTACAACAAAATCTTACGGCCGAAGAAGAAGTAAGGGGAGAAAGGCAATGGGTTCAAAATGTGTCAAGTAGGAAGCAAAAAGATGGGGGAAAGGTTAGATGAGGTTGAGGGGAGTTGGCATGGAAGCAATGGGAAAGAATTTTGAGGAGTTAGGGTGTGGACATTGGTTTGAAGAAATGAAAATAAGACGATAGATCACAGCGTGGAACAACGTTTCCGGGTTCCAACAGGTGCAAAGAGAAATCATTCAACTGATTTGATCACTGATCTAAATACCTAGGTACCTTAGTGTCACATGGATGTGTGATCATGTAACCAGTAACAATATGACTCCCGAATATTTTGCCCCATCTAATCCCATTTATCAGTTTGTATAGTATAAATAGTAGCTTAGGTATGACTTATATGCGTTATAGAAGTATTTAAAGACAGACTTTAAGAGAAAACCGAACTTGAGATTCACTGCAAACTCGTAGCCGGAGAGTAGTAAAAAAGATTATGTTAATCTCTCACTAGGGCTGTGTCTCATGAACTGGGCATCCCTAAACTATAAATATACAAGCATACTAGTCTCAAACCTTGATCAATCGAGGTCCTATCGCTTGGCCTTATCCCACCCTGTGTAGTAGCCATAGTTGACGTGATGTCCACTATTAGGATTTGGACACCGGAAGCCAGGTATTGTACGATTGGCTCGGCCTACCACAGTTTTAATAAAGCAGTCTTCGAGGTTGTTAGAATGTGTCAGGTTTTTGGTCACAAGGGAGTGAATGAGTGCATAATTCAGTAGCTAGATCGTAGCTATCCAACAGGTAGGTCTCAATTGGTGACAGTTTCAATTCTTGACCCCTTTCTAACTATCACCGTTGCGTCTGCTTGAAGATTTTCTTCCTCGGTGTCGACCACTGCCGTTACGGCACATGACAGAATGCACGATCCACTCAGCAGGGTGATGAGCCATAGCATTTTCATACTCTTAAGTTCGAGTAATATTTAAAAATGGTCTATCTGCTAGGAGGTCAGATATCACATTGGCTGCAGCCACGATACTCACGAAAATGGTTACGGCGTTGCAGTTAAATCCATCTAAATGCGGCTCACGACAATGCAAAGCTCCAAGGCTGTCTGTTGCGTTTTCTTGATCTACTTATTACCTCGAGACTGTGTTTTAGTTAAGGGAGATATATTAACGGTTGCCTTTTTTTCACTTCGTTCGTAATCAAGTAAACACATACTAATATTACGTATTGTATCCAAAGGTGATTAGACGAGCCTCTTGAACCTCCTGTAGTAGCAGGAGCTTTTGCCACGGCCCAGACCCCCCGAATAGTACACGTTGTGTCACGGCCCTTCATAAAGCCCCCAACAATGACAACATCAAGTACGAGGATGGAGAGTTATTCGGTCGTTATTGTTTATTACCAACAGCATTTTTGGGGATGGTTACGGAGTAATATTAGCCTGGTCCCTAAGAAACCATGAAAAGAGATATCTCCCCTCTCGCAGATTTTAGCTCATATAGTCAAAACACGCATGTTATAAGAACACAGTAAAGCCTGCGATTGTGTGAGTGGCCTAAAGGATTGGACCAAGGCAAATATTTATACAGTTAATATTGATCACTTACTCAAGTACTGGTTCTTCGAGAGGAGGCTGCGACGGCATGTTTAAGGCGTACGCTGTCTGCATTCGATTTGCTATCTTAGACCAACTATGCAAATCTTTTGAACATTGTCTCGAAGATCGTACGTAAAAGTCATCTTTAATAATTGGTGCCACTTGCATCACTCGGAACGTCCGATATCATTACCGAGCTGAAAACAGTGCTTTTGGGGAAGTTGACTACCCTATTGGGAAGCTGAAAAATCGAGCGCCGGGACAGCCCTGGGGAGAAGGGTCCATGGATTTCTTTTCTTGTAAAAAATAATAAAAGGTTTGCTCTCATACGTCTAATACAGTAAACAGTGCGTTGCGTACGGAGCTCTGCACGTACTCTTTTACACAGACCTGATTAATTAAGCTTAATTCCTAATCAGCTATTTAGCGCTTTGGGGCGTTGTTATTCTGAATTGCAGCGTATCATTGCCTTATAAACTGCGTCTTCAGCTTGACCTAGTATACCCAAGTGCGATGCGCCACTGCTGCACTAATGACGTGGCCTGCTTCATTTTCACTTTCTCTTCACGCCCGGCTGTGTCTTCTCTCGTCCTCTTCGGACTGTTGACCTTACTTCCTCTCTCCTCTGTCACACATCTATTCTACAAATTCGCCTTACAAAGAGATTCCACTTTCATCTTATAGACACCGCCTTAGTTTAAGCTCCAATTGACGCGTTGCGAGCTTCCCTTCCGCCCGCCTTTCGCCATGGCGGATCGTCAGAGCCATCCCGCCGCCAACGGTTCGGGACACAGCGATGAGGTGACCCCGCTGCTCCCAACAACAACGGTAACACGCCATGATCACGGTCATGTCTCTGGTCACGCCGCCCACGAGGGCGAGAGCGGCAGAAGCGGTTTTCATCCTCGCCATTTCTTAATTGTACTTTGGCGGAGCTCCTGCACGGCCTCTATGCTGGTCAACATCCTCTGGCCTTTCGTACCCGTCGCGCTGGTGCTGCACTTCCTGCCCGGTCTTCATCTTTGGAAGTTTATGATAGCCTACATCGCGGTCATACCCACGGCGAACCTCATTGGCTTCGCGGGTCAAGAGTATGCGCGGAAGATGCCAAAAGTGGCGGGCATCTTGATTGAGACAACTTTTGGATCTATTGTCGAAATTATCCTCTTCGTTGTCCTGATTGCCAAGCACAAGGACAAGACGAACAAAGGAAGCGGTGACGAGGGAAACCTGATCCCGATCATCCAAGCTGCAATCCTCGGAAGTATTCTTACAAATCTGTTACTGTGCCTTGGATTGTGTTTTTTCTTCGGCGGGTTACGCCGTGCCAGCCAACAATTCCATGCCATCGTCTCTGAGGTTGGCAACGGGCTGCTCTTAGTCGCCGCATTCGGGCTACTTATTCCCAGCGCTTTCTACTCAGCACTAAAGTCAGAGGTTGTGTCTGATCTTCCGGGGTTTCGTGTGCTCCACGAGAGTTTTACTGAGAGGAAACTCCAACAAGACGTTTTGCGCATCAGCCAGGCAACTTCAATTGCATTGATTGTAGCTTTCTTCCTTTATATCTGGTTCCAGGCGAGCAGTCAACACAGCATTTTTGATGAAGTCATTGAGCATGACGAGCGCCAAGACGCTGATCGTGAAGCAGATATGGAGAAGCCCAAGTTCACCATGACGGAGACCATCATTGCGCTCGTCATCTCGCTGACTCTCGTGGCAGTGCTCCTCGTCTTTCTTGTCGATGGAATTGAGCATGTGGTGGAAAGCGGCGTTCCGGACCAGTTCTTGGGACTGATTCTCCTCCCGTTTGCGGAGAAGGCAGCCGAGCATTTGACTGCTATTGATGAGGCATGGGGTAAGGATTTCGGTCTACCTCTACTTCTGACCTCTATTGCGATTGGGACAGTCAGCTAACAAACAACCAGATGGAGCCATCAATGTCGCCCTCTACCACTGTCTTGCTCCATCTATCCAAACAGCCCTCTTCAATGGTCCGTTGGTTGTCATAGTTGGCTGGGCCATGGGAAAACCCATGGATCTCAATTTCGAGATATTCATGGTTGCCTTACTCGTCCTCTCTATTCTAGTGGTAGGAAACTTCCTCCGCGATGGGGAGTCGAATTGGCTAGAGGGAGCCTTGCTCGTGGTAAGGCTTATCACCAAAGCTTTACTTCTCAACAGCAGCTAACTAAAACAGATCGTGTATGTCATTGTGGCTATTGCGTGCTGGTACTATCCAAATCCCGATGTGGCTACTTCGAATGGTCTTCAAGGCTTGTCGGTTAGTAACGCTACTATAAGCATCGAAATGCTTCAGCAACTTCGACAGCTCCTAGATGCGCATTCAACGTAATAGGGGTAGAATTCCACTTCTTGTACGACCATATGCTGGTGCAAAGGTTTCACTCGATTTGTCAGATCAAAGGCTTGATATAGAAGTGGGAGACGTGAGTAGGATTAAAACCTCTTAATTGTTCTGCTCTTTTATCCTTTAAAAACAACGATAAGTTCAATCCTGTTCTTGGCGGAAGGCCGTCAGATATGGGACAGATACATTGGAATCCATTGCGGTAGGGAATATCGCCAATACCCCTCTGTCCTCGTCATCTGGTTTAATCTGTGTGAGAGAGAAGCAGCTTTGTGCCAAAGCCTAATACAATATGAAAGAAAAATGAGAGGCACTCTATTATTGATGCATTAACCATGACAAAATTGGATAGCGTAAATGTAAGACCAAAGTGGTCAAGCCATTTGCACCCCGGTCGTGTGAACGAACTTGAATCTGTTCTTTGTTCAGCGTGATCATGTATTTTCGTTCCAAACTCATGCCATGCTTGAATAATTTAAAGTCGTCGGGCAAGATGTGCTACGAATATGTCGTCATGCCTACAGCATGGCCAGCGAGCTAATCTTCTCCGGCTGGAATCTTATTATTGAGCTCGGTGCGGGTAACATGAACAAAACTGCAGTCCTCTCACGTGAGTCCTTACCGTACCAATGATATACTACGCACTCAATGTTGATGCCGTTGAGCTTTCGCGCCCCGTTGCCGCACTGCGCACTCGCATAAAACTTCACAATATTCAGCTGCGCGGTTTGCTTGGCACATATGAGGACTGTGATAAGTGACTGGCGACTACAGAAGAACTAAGGGGCTTGTCCAAGTCGGTACTCCGGTTGGGAAATAGCATCGCGAACTACGCACTCAACGAAGCCACTAAATTGCTAGGTCTGTTTACCGATCTCTTTCATTCTACACCATCCGATGAAGATGGTTTAATGGGACTAATGATTGGAATCGACGGATGCAAAGATCCAGAATTGATTCGACGAGCATACAATACAAGAGGTGGAGAGTCATCTCAATTCATCATGCGCTTGCTACTGCAAGAGGCTATTTAAAAACTAAGGCTGGAGACCTTCTGGCAGATGATACTTGGCACTTTGAGTGAGAGTGGAACCGGACTGAAAAGAGCTATGAGAGTTTTCTGGTCGCACAGAAATCTATGGAAGCTTGTGTAGACGGTACCAAGGTGAAGATTGAGTGTGGCGAAAAGGTACACGTTATCCGGAGTGGGAAATGGACGAAACAGGATGTGCAAGACATGTCTATGGAGCTCGGGTTGGAAATGGCACGCTATTGGAGAAGGCCCAAGACAGATTTTGGTAAGTGACCTACCCAAAAAACATTATTTCAATTGCTCCATACTGATGTAGGTATATACTGGTTCTGATAAGTAATGTCGATGATTATTTACACTGAACATAATTTCTACAAGCAGCATATCCATATTAACTTCATAGGAATAGACATAAGGCGTTGGCAAAAGCATCTCAGACCCTCAGGCACCCCATCTGCTGCTATAGTACAACTCACCTGTCATTTTACAGTCATATAAAGGTGCCAGCAGCTACCGACTAGTCTCGGTCAAATACTCGGGCCTCTCTTTTCTTTTGTTCCATATTCTCAATCAAGTATTGTGCGAGACGGGTCGGAGTATTGGCGTTCGAGGGGGTCTTGGAGTAACATGGTAAGGAAGGTGATAAGATGTCGTTTAATAGGTTTCTAAATTTGCCCAGTAGATATAATTGCTTTCCGCGCCAGCAGTTAAAAAGGGTCGGTGATTATCTTCGGCTACATAAATAATACTTTGCCATGCCCAATAGGTAGCTATCCATTCGGTCTACGGAGTACATGAGACGGTAAGACCCTGTGTGGGTGCTAGAGGTTATGCCTACTACCGCAAAGACACGATAATTTTGAACAACTTATGCATGGATTTCAGGGCTCGCTGATGTAGTGTGCCAGAGGGAAAAGGGGGAAAATGGAGTAACAAGTGGCAAATAAATGTCTTAACCTGAAAACCTAAGATTAATGGCTCCGCTACATTGCTTTTCTTCATAGGACCTGTCAGCCTCGCAAATTTCTGACGTGTTTAAGACCGTGGGTAACATAACAAATGCAAGACTTGGAAATGGTCAAATGCACAGCAAGTTATCATTACCTAACTATAATACCAGGTTGCACATATCGCTGAATCACGTAATTAGTACAGGGTACAGACCTAGATAAGAGTAACTAATCTCGTAGGGACGACTAGATGAAATAACAATACCTTAGGAATGTACTTATAACATCCTTAAATGCTTTTATATAAATATAACTGTGCATAAGGCTATAGAAGTCTTTGCTTTGGTTTCTACTTTATTCTATGTTTTTGCTTTTATTGTTTTCTTTAACTTCAACTCAGTGTCTTGTTTCACTTCCATTCCCTGTTTTCGTTCCTGTTCATATGTCTTAGGTCAGAAGTATAGATAATGTAACATTACTCTGGTATAAATATACATCATCGTCCTCCGCTATTACAGATGTTGGCTTATCCTGTACATATGTACACCACGATTGATCATTCATTTTGTCTAATGAAGAAACCCCACAATGGCCACCCCCCAAGTCGAGGAAGCTCTTAACGTTAACGGTACGGACCAGGACTTCCTCCGGTAGATCGCAGCTCTTGATCCGAATGAGGAGCTTTGTATTTTTATGCGGGTATGCTCTCCTCCACCTTCGTCAATCCTGTTTCTTAAAACCCGTCGACCTTTGTACTAATCACGTCAGTACCAGATCTGGGCCTTTCCCGAACACGCCAATAGACTTGGAGGCATGTATGCCGAGACAACGCGCATGTCTTCTTTTGCGTCTGGCACGATTTACTACTGAGTTTCTCGCGACAGTCATGACCCAAGTCTCTTCCACAGCTTTGAGAGATACGATAGTAGAAAGGCATTCGATGCTCATGTTGGTCAGCCTGTCATCCAGGAACTCCTGGCCGCTAAACTCATTCGTCATATTGAAGCATCGTTTGTAAAGCCCGGCCACGCTTCAAGGCCAAACACAGACGATACAACAGCTTAAGAGAGATGAAAAGACTCTGGCGCTGTTAACCCTACTCCTTCTCTAGACTCCAGGGAATTATTCAATTCGTCTTTTCTTCTAGACACCAGATAATACAAATGCTAAAAAAAAAATTACATTGATCCACTAATCTTTTTCTTCCTTCCTGTCAGCTCATTCCATTTCGCAATCCAAAATTCTCATGATTGTAGAATATATACCTAATCTTATTCACTCTACATTCAATGAGTATATTATAAGGCAGTCTAAAGGAGCGGCACCTAAAGCGTATCTACGCAGTCTACTCATTCCAAGAGTTGGGGGTTAAAGAGAGCGAAGGGTGGGATTGCCTCTGAAGCAAAAACAGCAAATATTCAGACATGAATCAAAGGAGGCTAATAGACACAAATTTAATGAATTTCAAGTGAAGAACTCAGGAACAAGAGTGATCTCAAAAGATTTCACGCATTGCATTAAGACAAATGAAGCAATTGCCAAGACTGAATCTCAGCCAACTAATTTATCTAGTAATTAAAGGCAGACATTGTAGCGAACGACTAGAGGTAAGTTTGGCATTCAATTATATAATGCTCTTAAAGATTGTCCAGCTCTACTCGGCTGTCAATCCTCACCGCGATCATGAAGTTCGAATACGACTTGAGTTACTCAGTAAATCTTGCGCTATTTAGCGTTACAATGAGCTTCAAATGAGCCAACTCATGCAAAGTATCGAATATAGTATTATAGAAATCGACTGTTCCAAAGAAGCCGTAGTTGCGAGCCTTGCGCACACTGATGGTCATGGGCATATCTCCAATAACAGCAGAGTCAGCAAAAGAAAAGATACGTGCGCGACAGCGGTCATCAAACGGGTTGAGCACAAGGCCATGTTGTTGTGATAGCATTTTCCATACTTTCTCAACCTCGGGCTGCAAGGACCATTCAAGGAGACTAAAGGTCGAGTTGAGCGAAGTTTGAGGGCCATATCTAGTGTCATTAGCTAAGATTTCCAAACCAATTAGTTATGGGAAGCAAACGCACCCTCTGGGAGTCTGGGCATAAGGCAATTTCATCGCCCGATACTTGGACTCACCCACCTGGGGAGGGGTCCAATCGACGCCGTACCATTTGGCTAGATATGGCCAAGCACGTCCCCAAGTAAATGACTGCCCATCGTGGATATTAAAGGCTTCATTGGCAGTCTTGTCCGTCAAAACTAGCTACTCCTCAAAGTACGCATTTAGCAAGCCTGTACTCTGAACCTGCTCGCGATCCCAAGCGCGGTAGTCTCCGGGAAAGGCGATGGGTTGCTTCAAATGCGCTTGCACTGCTGCATAGATGCTAAATCTAATGAGATGATTGAGTGTTCCATCGTGCACTGCGCCCACAATGTAAGATGGCCTTGCCACATTCCACTTAGCGCCGACTTCCTCGCAATAGGATGTGAGGGTGTCTTCTTGCTCATAATAAAAGTTATCGTCAAGCAGAACTCGCGGATCCGTTTCAAATGCCGGAAGAAGCGCTGGGCCTCGGTAGAAAGCATAATGATTGGATCCTGTCTGAAGCATGAATCGCTTTGGCTTCAGACTGGTCTGTTGGAGTGCAGCGATAAAGTTTGTGAACAAAGACACTATGCTGGTGTTAGGCCATATTTTACTTGCAAGCAAATCAAGGCAAGCATACCGTTTACTTTGTTCAGCTCATCCGCATTAGCCCAGAGATCAAGTACGTTGCCCTTGGGGGTGGGTTGCATATATGAGAAATAAAAAATGTAGTCACTACATTCATGTTAGCACAGCTGTGCATACGCACACATCATATGAGACGTACACGTTCCGAATCTTCTCCTTCAACGCATCCGCAATTTCAGATGGCTGTTTAAGAAAGTCCATCTGCAAGTGTTCAACACGTTGGGCGCCATCGCCGAGATCGGCAAAAAAGCTTTCTGGCGGAGGGCGAGAGCTCGCGCAAAAGATCTTGGTCCATCGCGGTGATGCGGCCAACACCTTAACCATATGATATCCAGACACTCCGGTAGCGCCAGTAACAAGGGCTGTCAGATTCTGGAGCTCTGGTCCATTATGAAACGTCGGAAGACCATGATAGATACCTTTGGAGTGTACGACTTGTGAAGAAGCAGATTGCTCAGCCATGATTCCTTATTTACTAACAGATGGCTGTGATGGCTGGTGGTGCTTGGCTGGGGGGAATTCAGGTTGCAGAAGAGACCTACAAAAGAAAATTATTAGAGTCAGTGTAGGATACCTGAAGGCTGGAAGACCGGAACCTGAGCGGATAGCGGCGTGACTGGGAGAAGCATCGAACCAAAAAGCGTATCACTTGATACAACGTGGGGGCTGGAGATTCCGAAATTATCCTGGTAGCCAGCGGCAAAACTGCCACTACTAAGACATCCACAATATCTGCATTGGTAAACAAAGATGCGAAGAAACTCCGCCCGAAACCCAAGGGTTACTCACAATGCAATGCTGCTGAGTGGATGCCTTAGCTTGACATAAATGGGCGGGTCGTTTCCACCGTCTCTCCCGTCTCTTAGCTTAAGGCTAGAACAAGTGTCCGGCGCTAGTGGGTGATTCCGTCATATCGGGTAATCTATGGACCGAGTGATCGATCTGTGATATGGGTGATGTGGACAAAGCAAGACAATTGACTACTGCATAAGCTAAAGCACGAGAGGTGGGGGCATTGCCTCTTCCAGACTCCCAGCTTACATTATTACTTTACGACATAAGCAATGATGCACCATGTCTGACTCCAAACAGATTGTGGGCAAGTTCAACTCGGTAGGAAAATCGAATTCATTTGAACATTACTAAACTAATTGTAGACTAAATAATGCAGACTTGTTTCTCTCCCACGGCATTATTCGCGTGCAATGCGATACCGCTTGGCAGACGCGCACCATTTGAGGTGCGTTTCACCCAGTGAGACAATATGTCGAACCACCTCGGCGACAGAATCTGGCAACTCACCCTTGGTCGACTGTCGGATCTTTGCTACACAGCCAAGCGATCTGGCGACGCTATCATTGTGCTCTTTGTTGACGAGACTAATGCAGTTGGAGTAAAGCTTCTCATCCAATACCTTCAGATTGCTGTCATGTGCCCGCATCATGATAATGACGGCATTCATCTGCTCACCCTTCTCCAAGTCTTTCTCGAGACCAATGAGATCATTCTGCAGCCCAGCAGCACGTGAAACTTCGAGCTGCAACTTATTCCAAGCACTGTTGGATCGCCATTTTGCGGATAGAAATTCGTGTTTAATGACTTCAAAGCACGGGTTGAGGGCGATGGTTTTGCTTCTAATAGCCATGTAGTTGGTTAGGCTATTGGGTATTTGGCCGCTTAAGAATTGAATCTCGTCCTTGTGAGCTTGAAATACAGCCAGAGCAGCTTTGAAAAGAGCACACGCGGTCGCTCGTGGGAGGTGATGTTCGCAATGGCGGCGAAGTGTTAGCGTCAAGCGTGGGATCAGTCTGTTTAACGTCATTGTCCCTGTTGAACTAATGTATCAGCTACCCAATTCAGACACTGGCTTGTGGCATTAAAAGCACCACTCCACTACCTACCTTTCTCTGTTCCGGTAAAATAGCTCTGCAGAATCTCTGCAGATTCGGCAAGCGCTTTTTCGCCATCCCGTGGCGGCAATGTCTCAAGAACATCATCCATGACACAAACAAACCCCAGCCAAGCCGCAAAGCAGATTCGAATCTTCTCTGAGTGAAGATTAGGGAAGAACACACTGATCGCATTCACTTCCGCGGTGCAAAGCTCATGGAAGCTGCTGTCGTATGTCATGCTTGGCTGCAGTGTCATTTTGAATCTGGTATGAGCCTGTAGCACGCGCGATGACGATTTGGTCGGAACGTTTTGGGCCCTTCCGGGTTCGACGGCAATTATCTTCTGGCGCGAGATAGCTCCGTAGCTGGGGATATCAAGCTATGCAGCTCGGTCAGGATAAGGATCTCTACAGTTGGGGATCCAGCATGTACTTACTCCCATAAGTATATCATGCTTCTTGAGCTTGATTTCAATGTGCTCCTTGCCTAGAGAGGAGCTGGATGGCTTGCATTCGTATAATTCGGGATGAACGACCATTTTGGAAGAAGGTATCACGGTTGTGGTTTCGAAACTAAGATGTCTGTGGCAGTGAGCAGAATCAGCTGGCTTTTATCTTCATACTTTATACTTGGAGCAAGGCCCTCGTAATCCGTTATCTTCGGAGTCGAGATCGAGCTCTGCCATGGGCTTGGTCGTACAGGTCTCAGTTGCCCAAGCATGTCAGCTGATCTTTGCGACGGAACTTAATAGCTTGGCTCTAAGATGTGCGTATCTCGTCACCAAAAAGAAAATGAATCAATATGTTACAGACAGACGAGTAGCCACCTTGGAAGTTGGGCGGCTGGGCTTTTCCTTCGTCATACACGGGCTTTTTTTTCCCATACAAGATTACGTGTGAAAAAGATGGGTTTCTCCCACAAAGGTCATGCCAAGATACCAAAAAAGATGAATGAATCATACGGAGTACAAGCATGTGAGATCAAAGCTCTTCAAAGATGAGACCAACGGCTCAGACATTTACCCTCTAATAGGTACCGCCTGCTCACATGATTGTTCTTTCTTTTGTAAAAAGCAAAAATGTTTTGTGCCCTACTCCCTGAAAGGCAGAGGCAACGATCCATCCCTATAAAATTCACGGAAACGGAAATATTGATAGACAAGGCAGAACTTCATACAAATAACTGAAGGTGGGAGGCGCGTCATCTCAGACCTGGATAGAAGCGGTGTGATTTCACTTAGACTTTGAGACTCAAACATGATCTCACATGCTTTCAGCTCTGGACGAGACGGGGAACATTCATGGATTGCTAAGTGGAGGTAAGATCAATGGCTTCTTTTCTTTTTTTTCTTAGTGCTAGGTGGATAGATGTCTTGTATGGGCATATTGAGACAAAACAGTCACATTCGATATCACTTGAACGGTAAGTGATGACGTATTAAGTGAGCTTTTGTCGAGACAGAACATATCTTTGCATAGCTGGAAGGTTACAAAAGACGTCAAAGATGGCTGCGCGTTATATTCCCGCAAAGAGCTTAGCCTTTAACAGCTCGTTTAGATATATATTGTTTAACGAAAAGTAGAGCTGGCTAACATGACCCTTTACTCTTGCACTCAAGGCTCCTCTTAACGTTTCCAACCTCATTCACCAAACAATTCATCATGAACTCAACTACGGTACATCAAATTGATCGTTCTCCAATCTGGGACATCTGGGACGAGAGCTGCCCTCATCTCCAAAACTCTGCACCATTGCTTGCCCTCCTCAGTGGCATCACTGCGCACATATTTGTGTTCCGTGTGGGGGAATGGGATGTAGCATCGCCATCTATTTTCTCTTTTTACGTCACAGTCTTTACGGCAGCAGCTTTAACTTCACATCTTCAGCTGTTTGCATTGAATGTGACCATCTGTGAGATTGCCACATTTGCCGGTTACCATGCCTGCGGGCTCTACTCTAGTATGCTCGTCTATCGTGCATTCTTCCACAGGCTGAGAAAGTATCCTGGCCCCTTCCTGGCCCGATTGAGTAACTTTTATATTACTGCAAAGTCCATCAAGAAGCTTCATTTATTTGAAGAAGTCCAGAACTTACATTCTCAGTACGGAGACATTGTCCGATTGGGTAAGCCATATTGGCGTTGTGGAATTGCACACCATCTAAACTGCACATAGGTCCTACAGAGTTGTCCATTGCCTCCCCGGAGGCTGTCAAGGCCATCTATGGCAGTGGAGCACCGACAACCAAAGGCCCCTGGTATTCCCTCTTGGAGCCACGAACTCCGCTTTTCATGGCTCGCGATAAGCAGGAGCATGCACGCCGACGCAAGGTGTGGGATCAAGGCTTTAGTACCAAAGGTAATCCTTTCTCTCCCAATCTCTGTATTCAAAATCTGACATCAAATAGCGCTCCATGGTTATGATCTTCGCATTACCAAGTCCATCAACCAATTGCTTCACGTCATTAGCCAAAAGGTCGACCAGCCGGTGGACATTACGGAGCAGTTTACCTTTCTGGTCTTTGATCTCATGGAGGACTTGGCTTTTAACAAGTCATCCAACATGCTGCGTGATGGCAAAGAGGCATACGTGCTTACGACGATTCGCACAGACATGTGGAACATTGCCTTCTTCGCTCATCTCCCGTGGCTTTTGCCATTCCTGAAGCGAACGCCTTTGCTGAACTGGAACTATCTCAAGTTTTGGAATTGGATCCAAGACCAAATCGATGAGCGACGCAAGGTACGTCTTGAGATTTCATGGTATTGGATCTCTTAGCTCATACATAACTTAGAACGAACCGGAACAGCCCGACATCTTCTCTTGGATCCTTGCCGCATACGAGAAGAGCGAGAAGACGCTATTGGATAAGTTCAACTTGCATGGTGATGCACACTTGATCGTCATTGCGGGAAGTGATAGCACAGCAGCAACCTTGACTCATTTATTTTATCAGTTGGCATATGATTCAGCCCTTGTTCAAGCGCTGCAAGAGGAATTTGACGCTCTACCAAGTTTGGCACATGACAACTTGATGGCCATTGATCTTTTGGATGCCGTCATCAACGAGACACTTCGAGTACACCCGCCAGTTCCTTCGGGGACTCAGCGTGTTACCCCGCCAGAAGGCCTCCAAATCGGGGATATTCATATTCCAGGCAATGTGATTGTTCAGGTACCCAACTATACGTTGTTCAGAGGTAATCACGACCGTTCTTTTTTCACATTCATATAGCAGCTGACCATTGATTAGATCCACGTGCTTTCGAGCGCCCTACTGAGTTTATCCCTGAGCGTTGGACATCCCGCCCCGAGCTCATCAAGGATAAATCCGTCTTCATTCCTTTTAATATCGGTACGAACTACCAAATCATCATCTTTGCAATAGAGTCATTCTTTAACCAATCATTTATTTAGGCACCTGGGCATGTGTCGGCAAGCGACTAGCCATGATGGAGATTCGACGAGTAACAGCCGAGGTTCTCTCACGATACGACGTCCGTATCGCACCTGGGCACAGCAGGGAAGCATTTTTGAGCGGAAAGCAAGACACCTTCACATTGGTGTCTTCGCCCCTGCCGGTGATTTTCACAGAACGATCTCAAAAGGCTTAATTTCTGAGTAAGCTCGGTAGAAGGTAGTAGGGGTGTAAGTGGAGAGCAAGGAAGCGCGTATTTGCCGGCGACCAGGGTCTCTGAAATCCGGGTATTCCTCTCCGCGATATGTCTTGGCTGTAATTGTTCCAACTGTAAAGTATTACAGAAAAGAGTATAATTGTCTTCATTTTACTTCATAGGGACTCGTGAACTCACTTATCTTATTTTAACTGGGCGTTATGGAGAAAAGGTGATGTCTTTGCCACAATGTCTTGTCTTAAGAAATTGTCCTAAACGGTATACCAGAAACGGTTTACTGTCGGAATATGGTATCCCGAAGGTGTTAGCCAAGTATTCTTTGTCGCACTCGTTATGCCTTTTTAGTCGTAGTGCAGACGCTCAACTCCACGTCGCCTAAGGGGTATGTTCCGTTGTTCAAGCCTTGATTACCCGCACTAATAAGACGATGATGATGATAATAATGATGATGTATATTAACGTCCTACGGCTTAAGCCGTAAATCCAAGTAACGAAAGGACGTACCATGCTAACAGTAACCCACCCCAGCTAGCTAATTCTGAATAGAAATACTAAATACCTTAATCTTTCTTTTCTTCCCTAACCTTTTCGTGATTTTTCTTGTATGACATTTAATCGCCTTAAAGAGGCTCCCATAAATCCCTAGTTTCGTGCTTGTCAGCGAGACACAAGAGCGCGGTATCTACACCCGCAGAAAACCCAGATATTTCATAGGCCAGGGTCTACCCTCGCCGTCCCCGGACAAGGTAACGCACTAATAAGACTTTATATACATATTTGTACCATAGGGTAGGGAGCTATGCCTGATCGCATGGTTCTTCTATACTCCAGATTATAAGAGTAAGGCGCCTAAGTCAGTTCTTTGGGATGGTGTGCAATAGCAAGAACTAACCTGGACCCCCTTACATCTTCTCTTCATCTCACTCGGAAATAATATCACCCAAAATTCGTTGCTAGCCTACCCGGGGACCATCGCTCGAAAGATTGGGCTAGTCCTTGGGCTAACGCCGGATGGTTGCCTTAGGCGGATCGCCAGCCGAGGAACTCTGGTATCGCGAGCGCGTCCCAGACCTCCAGCAGTTGGAACCATACTAAGTATTGCAAGAAGAGGGCACCGCTAATCCGCATTATAGCTTCTTCGCTGAGCACATCTAATATTGCCTGAAGTTTTCCCTTCGCCCAATCTAGCCAATTATACGATTATCGACGATTTGGCAGGAGTTCGCTCTATCAGGCTACTAAGAGCGCGGCTTGAGAAGGAGATCATTAATAGCCAAAAGTTTGTCATACGTGCGGTCTTGTTGGTGGCTACATTTTCAGCTTTGGACTTGGTCGGGAAGTGGCGCAGTTGGTGAATGAATATGCCTTTGAGCTCTGAGTCACCCCATAGGTTCCTGGCATATGATGGTATAGGTTCAATAAAAACAATGTCTAGTATTTAACTGTGTGCATTCAGATTATTCGTTTTCAATCGCAAAGCAATACACAGGCTAGAGAACAACTATCCATGGCAAGTCCAATCAATCCTTGAATTCATTTATAGCATAATCGCTCTCCAACATACTCACCAGAAAACAAGGACTCGGATGTCCAGACTTTCTCTTAGCTCGTCACCCTGAACGTTACCAATTTCTGGACTTGCGTGCCATGGAGCGCCAGCGTGTTGCGCATCCGCCCCCAACGATGCACTGTCAAAGAGCTTGATGAATAAGACCTCATCACGTTCTTGCCCAGAGACATAATACCATTTCGGGGAACTATTCCCCTGTTGGGTTGACGTATCTTCTCCTTGAACACCTAACATCGCATATTCCTTCAAAAAGTCTCCACTCAGTTCCTCAGGCCCCGGGACCTTATTCTCGTACCGCCAGTAGACCATCTCTCCGTTAGTGGTTGCAGAATGCTCCCTCCTCGGAGCGAGAGTCAGAGGATCGCGCTCGACTTTCTTGAGAGGGCGCCAGATACTGTATGCCGCATATCTAGGGCCCAGTGTATCATTCTGGTTGTAATGCTCAGCAATAACAGAGTCAGCTTCCTTTGTCGGTGCTTGAAAAGGATGACTTTCGCAAATCTTGTCCTCGGCTGCAATGACACCTCTTTCTAAAGCGATATCGTAAATTTCTTGACTCTGAAAGCGGATTGTTTGCCGTGCACCGAGGGGTGTGTAGTCCAGGTGGGGGATGCGTACTGGCGCAGCTAGAGCAAGGCGAGATCGACCCACTGACTTGTCTACTTGAGCTTTTTCTGCTGGTTTGGTCTCATCTTTGCTCTGCTCGCTACCTTTTGCATCAGCAGACTTCATTGCTTGTAGCTTCACGGGGAGCTTGTATGCCTCTGGCGCGCTCTTCCCCCGTCGAAAAGCTCCGGCTGTGATAAAAACGTGTTTGGCGCCCGTAGTCTTCTTCACCAACTCCCGAATCTCAGGATGGTATACATCAGTTACGGCTTGCTGATCTAGTTCTCCATCCAAAAGCGATTGTTTAAATAACGCAGAACAGTGCTTGACGACTCCAAATCCATGGCTCTTGAGCAGGTTTGCAGGCGTGTATCCTGGATCTGAGAGTAATGGGCGGACATCGATCAATGGAAATTTTCTAGGGACGAGATTTTTGAATGGGGGAGGCTGGAAATAATTTCGCTGCCAAGGATCCTCGTTTTCAGTATTTTGGTCAATGACCGGGTGCATGTACTGCCCCACGACGTGCGAGTCCTTATTTGAGTCCATCCCTCTCGGCTTCAAGCTGTGATGCTCGGCTGTCAATTCCACACACGAGCGCAGCGCGGTGATATGAGCAAATCCAAGAGGCCTGATCCAATTTCATCCCAACCCCAAATTAGCGCTCGATAGCAATGACGGCATTGCTCAGTATTCCGTGCTTCCTCTTTCGTTAGGCAACATCCAGAGGAATGCTATTGTGCGCATTAGGTTGCATCCAGTCTCCACCAAGATAACCAACAATTAACAAACCAACACATCCTGCTACTAGAAACCTTTGATCAACGGAGTGATTAGCCCAATTTCAAGGGCCGTCCGAAGGCAGACAGCCAACATTCGGCAACTCATATCCGAAGGAATGCGTTTGAAGGGATGCCCCTCCAAACGTGGGGTTGCATGCATGCCCCTCATTGCAACCAACATCAGATAAGTCGGCCATTCTTGCAATCATGGGCATTTGATTAGTTGCACTTCTACTCCCCTACCCATACGCAGGCAGATGGGTCACATTCTAAGGAAGACCTATGGTGGGGTGGGTGGCAATAGGATGTCCGCCTCTGAAACAACCCACAAGGCAAACTCCCGATTCAGCCCGGCGCTTTTGATGACCCGACATGGGAAATAATCCGTCGTTATGGCTACAGATACAATATTTCCGCAGACCTAGTCTTGAGCAAATGTTAGAGTGCACATGCCACGAGTAGGATCATTTTGCCTGCTTTAGGGCGTGTCAGATACGCGGGTTGAATAAGCTTCCTTCCTGCAGGCTTCATCCAAGCTCCTATTGTGAAAGATGTTTGACCCCGAAAATAGTCCAATTAGACTAGTATATCAATGCAATTTAAGAGTCATGATTTCTTTTAATGATAGCGCAACAGTTACTTCTAATAAGTGTAAAATCGGGTACGCTTGCTTCCTGGACATTACACGCATATGGCAGCAGCTCATTAGCCCACTTCTCCCGGCATACTCTACATTGATGAGCGGTTGCTATCCTCCCTGTCACTCCCAAAGCTGGAATAATCGAGACCCGTCACTCAAAGTACCAAACTATTTGGAGTCACGCGACGTAGAGACCACGCAACATGTTCTCACAAAAGTACGAGCCTTTGGACCAGGCGTCCAATGCTTCGAGGGAAGACTTCCCCAATTTTGACGACGCATCCCTGTGTATAGAGCACAAGGCAGCCTTGGTACGAGCCTGGAAGATTATATTCACTTTCGTCGTCCTAATTTGTGGCGCTGTTGCTTCAAATGTGCTGCTTTTCGCCGCATTACACAGCACGCAAGGCCATGTCAATACTCAAAGTTTCTGTATGGAATACGAATATGTCACCCTTTGGAAAACCTGAAGAACTAATTCCCAGTAGTTGGTCTAGAAAGAAATGTAGCGATGACGATTCCCCATGATGACCGAAGTATCGATGACCCTATGTGGGATTCTCCCGATTATGACTGGAATCCAGGGTGGGTTGCACTGGATAACGATCTTACAAAGGCAAAGGGGGTGCCCACTGCGATGCACTGGCCGTGGGACGACTCTAAAAGCATCTATCTTTTGCACGGTTTCCACTCCATGCACTGCGTTGTAAGCATGATCCTACAACCCTTGTTCTCGAATTTTGCCGAGCCATGCTAAGGGTATGATTCTTTTAGTTTGTACTCCGTGATGCCCTCATGCAGTACCGCGACAACAAGCAACAGACTTGGAGCTTCGGACACATTACACACTGCTTACACGTGATGCGTGAAGACACAACCTGCAATGCCGATGATACACCACGTTATACGGGCCGCTTGCATGCACAGGAGAACTCAACGACAGTCTTCTCTGGGGTGGGTCAAACTCGCATGTGTCGCGACTGGAATAAGCTGCGCCAACAAGCAATCGAGCACTCTGCCTGCTACTACCGTCCGCTGGATCACTATATCCCACTGCTGGATCGTTATAAAAAGTGCCCCGACGGAAGCAAGCCCTGGGAGAAGATGCAGGCATAGGGTTCCCTGAATCCAAGTGAGATTAGACAGTAAAATGTATTTTAATAGATTTAAATAATGCTTTATCACATCCGCGTATATGCGGCTGCCCCACGATGCCAAGATGATGAGGGTGGGTGACATGGAGATGAGAGATCTGGCTCGGCTTTCTTGGCAGTTGATTGAGAAAGATCTTACACTTCAATTTACATGTCGCTACCTGTATCTTGGGATGTTTGTAGTGCACACACTCTAACGTCACTAATATACAACACCACAATATTAATCATCTATATTATTATCGCTTCTTTTTAAAACATTGAGTTTCTCGTACTAAGATCATACAATACATATCCATTTTTCAAGGACTCATGCTTCGAGGCAACGCGAAGACAGCATGGGAGGGTGTGGGCTACTACAACTAACTTGCGTAAGTATATCACTATTCAACATGCAACGGTATGAGTAGAAAAATTCTCTAAACCGATTTATACTTGTTTTCAAATCACACTATTTCAATTCTAGTCCCATATCAGGGATTCTGTTTATATTACAATAGACCAAATACCTCCAATGCACCGATATTTCAGTCTTCATTTGGTTGCCGGGTAGGTAGGTTTACTCCAGCACAGCAGCGATTTTCATTAACCCCTCCACCTTACACTGCTTACTGGCGGCTTCACGAATTTCTGTCTGTCGTGAGGTGCTTGCAGAAATGGTAGCTTACTTTGTTGCTTCGCTATTCACTATAACAACAAATTATTAAAGTAATTAGGAAAGACGGAGTATGCCAACTTACAAACACCAGCTAGCTCTAGGAGAGGCACGAGTTCGGTATTTTCACTAGCCTTTGAAGCATCACCTTGATCCTACATGTTAGATCTCCTGGTCGTAATCTCTTGAGTAGAGTATAAAGTCATTCCACGGCGCGTACCTGGCATGGGTGCTGCCATGGCGAGCATGCCCATGGTGAAGGTTAAAAGCCACAAACTCTGCATTGAAGCTGCTCGTCGCAAGTTCAAGTCACGCTTGAGGGTGAAGTAATGATGGTGATGGATGATGCTATGTTTGGCGCTTCTAGAATATGAGTTTTTCTTCTAGGGGAAAGGAGGAGCTTCTTGAAAGTTGCTGTTTGATATATTTATATGTGTTTGTGACACTGGACTTTGGGGGGGTTTGCCCAGTACAGTAGGGTGGTGTTCTAATTCAGGGTAAGAGATGTAAATGATAAGTCTTCTTTACGTGCCCATAAATCTGCCTTACTTTCTATTTCTGATAGCATGCTACCATTCCTATACCTCCGTACAGGATTTATCACACATTCGCATACTGGGAAACAGGAATATGAGCACCAACTCCCTTAGCCCCAGACCGAATGTAATGGTCGCATCTCCCATCGACATTCCAAAGGTTCTGTGCATGGCAGTCCAGGGATCAAGCCGTCGTGCATGGGCCATCTGGAATCCTTCTACGACCCTGACTCTCCATCTACTAGTAGGGAATGACGATCCTCCAAGGCAATACAAATCCTTCTTAAGCGTTACTGATCCTCTGCGACACGGATTCGTTAACGTTTGGCACGGTGGCCCACATCGGCCCCTTTTTGCAGTGCGGATCTTTAGATCTTTACTGATATGGTATGGATTGCAGAGTTTCAAGAACGGGTCAAGGGATCACGGCCCGCTAATAAACCAGCCCAGCATTTCTCTTTGCGATAGTGGCTGATTCACTGGGCACTGTTGGCCGCCAAATTGGGCAGACATTCTCTCCATGTGCCCAACAGCTGTAGCAACCATTCCCTCCTCCAACTCACTGAAGGTCACGGTCAATTCAATCCATTTTTCTGCGGTTTTATTCTTTCTATCCTGATACAGGAAATCTTGTATGGTGCTCTACTATACATGTGTGATCATCATTTGAACTGCACATAGCTGTTCTTTGAGCTTCCTTCTTATGTTCTGTTCTTATTCAGCGTCCAGTGCATGGTATCCTCTCGTTGCTCCCTGTATTTTATGCCCCGGATAAGCTACGCGAGAAGATAGCTCTTCTCAACCACCACCATGCTCGATACCCAGGTCAATGGAGTAGCTGCCTTAAGCAGCACCTTTTTGTTTTTGACCACCACAACCGTGCTGTTGCGCTTTCTCGCCCGCCATAGGCAAAAGGCTTACATCTCAACAGATGACTGTATAGTGGTGGCAGCCTGGGTAAGCATTCATTTGTGCCTGCGCGGGGTGTCTAATATTAACTGAGCTGGTTGTGCTTGTAGGTTGGGTTTGTTGGCCTTGCCGCTTTGTCTTTCTATGGTGAGAATGAAACCGGGCATTTATGCATCTCTGAGATATCCAGACTAACACGAGGATAGGGATTGCACACAGATTCATAGGCTACCACCAGCCGAAAAACAAGGCCATTGTCAACGCAGACCATCCCATGCTTGAGCGAGTCTACCTCTCCATCAACGCCCTCAGTGCATGGGTATTTGGAACGTCCAAGCTCAGTGCGCTGTGCTTCTACCGCCGAATCTTCTGCCCAGTAGGCTCTCGTGATGCGTTCCAATACCTCACAATCATTTTTATCGCCATTGTCATGTCGTGGGTTGTCATTTTTGTCGTCATGCCCTTTAATCTCTGCGGTAGCCATAGTGTCGACTGGGCCGTACAACCGGGGCATTCTGCAAAGTGCAAGCTCACCTATCCCTATTTTGAGGCTGCTACTATTTCGGATTTTATCCTTGATGTTCTTATCCTCATACTGCCGCTTCCGAAGGTGAGAGTCCATCTGTCAAATGAATTCTTGAGACTAACTTGACAAAGATCTGGTCCCTCAAAACCACAACTGGTCGAAAAGTTGCCATTTCTGGAGTCTTTCTACTTGCTCTAGTGTAAGCCTGTACCCCGTTATGGAAGCGAAGTTGAGCTAATACTGTAAAGCGGTTTGGGTGCGAGCACTACCCGCATGGTTATCATCATCCATCTCGTGCGGAACGGCAGAGCCATCAATGATGAAGATGGATACCGTATGTGTTAACTTTCATGTTCCCGATTCTCGTTACATGGCATGATGCTGACGAGGTATTGTAGAAAGCAACACGCAGACGGCTTATTATGCCATCCTCGAAGCTGATCTTAGCATTGTCACCGTCAATCTGCCGTCCTTGTGGTACTTTGTCAATGGCATGACACCTCAGCGCGTCCTGAGTAGTGTGCGCGGTATCATCTCTGTTGGCTCTGCTCGAGGCTCACAGAGCTCGCGTGATACCTCCAAGACTTCTGTGCATCAGTGCTCGAGAGACCCTGTGACAGGCTACAGCCTGGATACAACATGCTCCGACCTGAACAAAACGGGCATTGAGTCCTATGCCATGAAGGATATAGAAGCAATGCCTGCCATTGGGCATGGGATTCGTGTTGAACGAGAGTTTACACGGACCGAGGAACAAGCGTAAAAAAA
Organism: Hypomyces rosellus; assembly: GCA_011799845.1. Classification (NCBI taxonomy): domain Eukaryota; kingdom Fungi; phylum Ascomycota; class Sordariomycetes; order Hypocreales; family Hypocreaceae; genus Hypomyces; species Hypomyces rosellus. The sequence continues at coordinate 103,760 of WWCI01000001.1, forward strand.
CTGATGCATCAAACATATGAGACTAGTTTACCCCCATACTCAAATGCACACGCCATAGATACAGTTACGAAATTCCGCAAATCATATCATAGCAGAACCTTTTAATGGAAAGATATCAATTCCATCTCAACATATTAATGCGGATGAGGCTGGTGCTGTGGTAGCATATCCCAGATCCGTTGTCCGTTCCCTTGTTGAGACATACGCTCACTTCACAAAAACTTTGATATCAATATTTCCGTAATAGAATCATTAGCTGAATTTGAAAAAGTGTTATCCTTATAACATCAAAGGAACGAAGAATTCTGAGAGAGATTTATCGCTTCTGACTTTGCTGTACTTTATTTTGAAGTTCAGGATCGCAGAAGATCAAAATATATTGACTTGGGTAAGGGCTTGCAACCTTTTGAAGCGATTGAGACTTATTTTTCGGCCCGTTTGCCTCTGGGGAGGTAGAAAGGGTCGCTTGTATCGACCCCGTTACTCCAGAAAGAGATAAGGGTCATTCTCAATAAAATTCACGTAATGTAAATAAACAAAGTCCAATCTGCATCTCGCAATACTCTCAATTTGGCTCCTTGGTGAAAGTGATTTGCGAATGGGTTACAGAAAGGTTGAAGAGAAAAGTATTAATAATGCCCCGGCATGTAGGGACACGCAAAAGTACTCTTGAAGGAACAACGTCTATAGGATGGTTGAGACTAAGACGCTCCATAACTCTAAGCAGAGATTATACAAACCCCTTGTCCCTTATGCAAAAAGACTCTTTCGTGAGCTTTAGGCTAGTTTTTCATTGATAATTATGTATTTGATTCCAGCACGCAGCGCGATCACATCTCTAAATATCCGGATGAGATAGCATAGTAAATGAAATTCTGTATTATTTATCCCATGAAGACGACCATTCCGATGAAAAAGTCCCTCTATTGGCTTGGGTCATTTTGTGGGATATACTTCGTATAAGGTGTAGGATTAGGTGATCGTATGGAGGGAGCGGGCGCCTGTCTCAGGCCTGTTGAGCGAGCATGTATGTGCAGTGGACAAGAAATATCATTGGATATGGACCGCAATTGAGCTACGAGAAAGGAGAATTGAACTAAGAATGGATCCTCTCGCCTATGAATTTAGTCATTATAACAAGTCCCCTTTTTGGTGTTACTCTTTTTACAGACTATAATGCTATTGATGTATGGACTCTGATTATCTTTAATGCAACAGTCGTTGGCTCGGCATCTGTCTCCCATCATTTCGACCCCCCAGCTACAGTGGCGCTCATATCTAAACTTGCACCTATTTTATTTCCCTTCCCTTCAGGATAAGATGCCCCTGTGATTAGCATTAGAAAAATTCTAAGATCTTGGTGGTGTGTTAGAGCCCTACCACGAAATGGGTGAACGAGGAGACCTGGTTTCCCGGCATCAACCCTACGGTCGCCCGCCCACTTGGACAGGGCATCAAAGTTCACGCACTCATGCTCCTGAGAGAAATCGGCACGTGGCTCCGGAGAGTCTTCGGACCACTCAAGAGTAAAGAGTGAGATATCAGCCCGGCACATGGACGCCTGTCGCAGTATTTCTAGGCAGTGGTCTGGCCATCAAAGGTAAGAATCAGGCCCAAAATGAAGGCCACAAGACCCTGAGCGGAAGCACATACCTGTGTGGAGGCGATTGAGTGATTCATCCTCGGCAGTCATGTTTGGAAAGTAATGCTCTTTCCATGTATACTGCCGCAGCCGTTTCTGTCGTACGCAGTCAGTAGGCCCTTTTTTATAGAAAGAAATTATTGTTTCAGGATTGAAAGCAAATAAACCGTACTAGACAGTGTAACTCATGGAACACGCTGAGGCCAGCAAAGTACATATCGTCCGTGCCTGGAATCGGTATTGAAGCAGTACCAATTCTTTCCAGGTCGCTCTTCGGAACGGCAATGTTCATATCTAAATACTGTGAGCTTTTAGGCTCTCACTTTTACCACAGGACGTTAACGGACTATCAATAAGAGCGCTCCACGCCGCATCAACCTCATGGCTTGGGGGGCCGTTGTATATGCTCTCGATGATGAGAGTAGCATTGAAGCGTAGTCGCTCATATTTAACAGCGCCGGCTGCTGGTGCTGTTACGAGCAGAGAGGGGTCAGAGTCGGCACATCTAACGCTAAAAATTGGGGGACGAACAATACACTAAATGGCCTCTTTCTGATGGTCTGTTCAGTAAGAGGAAGACTATTGTATAAATTGAAACGAGAAGTAGCTGAAGCATCAGGAACTTTGTCCAGTTTCCATAGACGCGCCGCCGACGATGTTTCCCAAATAACGTCGATGCATCTTCAACTTCCTCGTTTGGCAAAAGTGAGTCGCTCGAAGCATAATCGCTCGCTTCGTACTTTGCCGTATCGGAATGCAGGGTGGAATCCATTTTCCGTGGTGAACCTTTGCGTGAATGAGAAATTTAAGGCTTCGAGGTATGGCAACAAAAGTGTAATTCCTCAAACAAGATAGTTACTAATCTCCCTGGTGTCTATCTAGTAGACAAGCACGAATAGTAGGAAAAGCATCATGTTGAGTATACGGGGCAAAGACCACCGAAATACCTGCGTGTTTTCGGCCGTTACCCCTTTGGGGTTCTTCCGACACAGGATTGACGGGATTGACGGGATTAACGGTAAAATTCTATTGATTCAAGCGAGCGTTGATATTCCCTTGTTCATATGATGTAAAATAATACTGCTTATTATATTATATTAAAATCCCCTCAATGTGCCTAATGCTACTGTACCATTTCAATCCTGTTCTACGGATAGAAGGAATACAATCCTTGCAATCACCACAACCCCCACGCAAGGCCGAACCAGGCATGTGTTCGCAAAGAGCGATTGATCATATTTTTCAATCATGATTCTCATTTGAACGTGCAAAAACAACATTCCACCGTTGAATTCACGTGTGCGAAAGATAACTGTGGTACTCACGATGGGTCCCTTTCTAAACGGTGTATATGCGAGGCTTCAATCAGACAAAGAAATAAAACCTTTGGACTCTGATGAAGACCTGTTATACGCTGACCACGACCCGTCTTTCTCTCAAAGCACCTCATTTCATTCTCGATATAAAGTCATACTCCCATGGATCTTTCATTTATTGTTAATGATTAGCTACACACTCGTGTTCTTTTGGCTTCTTGCGAGACCAACATCCTGCTCGCCCTGCTTCAGCGGTTAGACAGTGTGACCTACACAGACAGCAAAGAGACTGACACCAGTGGTAGAAAAGCTCCTAGGAGCACCAATATTGTGGGAAGAGCGTAAGAACTCACAGAGGATACACATTTTCACAGATGTGGCTGACATCTTACTTGCTAGGTACTTATCTAAGCAACATACATAGCAATGTGTTTGATCCATATTCCAGAAAGAATCCTCGCGTCGATGAGGCATGGAAGGAGGTTATTAACGCCCATATGATGACCATTACGAAAGAAGAAAAGGAAAGACTTCCTGGAGGAAGAGATACGGCTCCAGTTTATGGAGGCAAGGAATACTTAGTAATTCCAGAGGTTTTTCACCAGTTGCATTGTTTGGTACGTATAACACGTTGAAACAATGATTCATTCTCATTAACACGATTTTTTAGAACGCTCTTCGCCTGGGTTACTCTCAGGACACGTTTAATGATACGAATGATGGCTTCGAAGAGCCAGGTGGCCACTCAGATCATTGTTTCAGCTACCTAGCTCAGACCTTGATGTGTCATGCAGATGTTGGTGTTATGACAACATCTTGGAATGAAGAGTACGAGGTTTTTACGGCTGATTTCAATGTGACGAAGCAATGCCGTAATTTTGACGCTATCTTGCACTGGGCTCAGGAGCGCAGATACTATTCTAGTCGCGATCCTCGGGTGGGCTCGAAGACTGATTGAACGCGGAGCCACAATAGTTAATTATTTTAACAAGATTTGTGTACAGATCCATTGTCCATGAGTATGTAATGAATAGAGGTTGACCAACATCCGACGATTACAAATTTTGTGCCCTTTTCATCTCAACATTATGTGGTCAAAAGTAATAGACTAAATCCCTAAATTCTACATAAAAGGTTGAACATATAGGCCGCTTATAGATTATTCTCTTAGCATTCTGCTCACAGTATTGGGCATTTTGCTTTCAGAGTCATGACGAAAGACTCTGCATTGACTTATAGAACATGTGGTAAACACACTTCAATGAATCGTTCATATTTATTGAATGGCTATCTCTCTATCTCTCTCTCTATCTCTATCTCTCCAAAGCCATTCATTCCCAGCCACTATGCACCATCCTGCACAATATAGCATCTGTTGTCTACTGATGAATATAATCATGATAATCGTGATAGCGAGACGACTAAGCTGGTCAGAAATACCTTTGAAACCTAAATTGCTAAAAACACTTACACAATGGCTTAACAGCCGGTTGCGTACCAGTCGTCAGCATCACGAGGAATGGGAGCTCCATTAGCTCTGCAGCAGCGGCACAGCACTCCGTGACTCTCTTCCGCCTGCTCCAGAGGATGTGGAATTGCCAGAACTCCCACAGTGAAACCGAGGAAAACGACGAACTTGAACAAATGCATTATGAATAGCGAGTTTAAACGATTTATGACGAGTCAGGTGTTGGTGCGATTGAAGAACAGGTTGATTATTTCAAGGATACTGAATAAAGGAAGAGTAGTGGATTTTGATGTCAATATAAAGACTGAGGTGAGCATAAATTACGTTGACTTTAGAGCATGTTCTCACCCCCACGTAAAAGCATTCTTGCACATGGAGATCCTACATGAAGTTTGTACGGCCATATGAGTTACATAAAAGTATTCAAAATATTGAATAATCTCTTTCTCAGCCTTCATAGTACTACAAAACGATATCCACTATTCTTTGAGGTGTATATTGGTGAGTCTCTCTGTCCCAACGTTCGTGGGGGGTTTAGGAAGTTCGGAGATTTCTCGTTCGGGTAATATGCAGTTTAGTTACCTTGAAAATGTTGCATTTGGTATGGGGATGGAAGTATTAACTATTCCTTCAGCGGATCCAATAGCTTACGATGACCCTCTGAGTGATTCATCGTAAGTCGTAAGTTACTCCCTTCGGCATCTCGGCAACTAACAATGTGGCCAAGGAATGGAATTACGAACCAATGGCACTCTAATTCACCCGATTACTAGATAACAATGAATCCTACAGGAAGAAGCTAATCGCCAAGGCGGGATGAAGACGGTAAGCATCTGCCGCCCGCCCGCGCTCGTCGTCCGCTGGAAGATGTGGAGGGTTACGGCACAAGTGATCCCCTTTTCCCGAAGCCACACAGAACCCAGGTTGGCCGATTCGTCCTTCAGGATGAATCCTGACAATATGGGAACTTTGTGATTGGAAAATATTTATCATGCTGCAATCAAAGCGGGGTCGTCGCCTTTCGCAATATTGTCTGGAAGCAGCGGTAGCCGAAACTAGCACGGGAACAGATCCGAAAATTGTTGGCAAATCACATCATTTAAGCAAATAATCACCTCATCAAGCAATATAAACTCGGTACCTCTAGTGATGACAAACCTTGACGAGAGATGCCTGATACTAATTAGTAGGATTGAGATCTCCACCGGTGCCTACAATTTGTGCGACGCAGGGATCAACCATTTAGGCTAATATTTTGCTTGAGATTCTCCGAGGGAGAGAAGGTTCATTCTCGGGTAGGAGCTTAACAATTTCACGTTCATCAGCAATAATCTTCATTGTCTTTGTCTCAATGTGGTCATTATTATTGGTCGGCCTTTTGTTGGTTCTCCTTGACGTCAGTGCTGAGAGCGGCGAATTCGAAAACGCTACGACCTCTGGTTGTGAGAAAGCTGTGAGTTAACCAATACCTATGATGCCAGTCATCGTCTTATCAGGATAGTACAGTGTCATGAGATTCTTCAGTCACTACCAGACAGCACGTTTCAAGGCGAGGATGCGCGGTTAGAGATGTGGTCACTGTTTCAGTCAAATGCCCGCCCAAAGTGCAGAGTAGAGCCCAAAAGTACAGAGGATGTTGCTACAGTCTTAAGTAAGATTGTATCTCATGCATGTCTATTTGCTGTCTTGGGTGGCGGTACGTCCCCCTTCAGTGGCGCATCTAATGCCGATGATGGCATTACGATTGATCTGAGTCGCTTGAATTCGATTCAGATCGAAAGCGACGAAGCCATCAAGGTTGGAGGTGGAGCCCTCTGGGCAGACATCTATCGCTTTCTGGACCCACGGGGCCTCTCATCTGCTGGAACGCGCAATAGTTTAACAGGTATTGTAGGGTCCATTCTAGGCGGTACGTGAGCCCCCATGGCCTTTCATACAGCGTGAGCTAGAGTGAAACTAAAATGGCGTAGGCGGCATATCATTCTTCTCTCAACGATATGGCTGGTCTTGCGACAATGTCATAGAGTTTGAGGTTGTGCTTGCGAACAGCTCAATCGTCCAGGCTAGCGAATTTACCAACCCAGGTCTTTTCTGGTCTCTTCGAGGAGGTGGTAACAATTTCGGCATTGTTACCAAGGTTACTCTTGATGTGTTCCCGCAGTCGCAGTCTTGGTACACGTTTCAACGATGGGATATGCGTGCTTTGGAGTCGGTGTTTATCCGATTTGAGCAACTAACGAGAGACATGCCCGCCGATATCCAGATGGTCGCCACTACATTAGGTTGGGCACCGCATCTCCAGGAGTTCGTGATATCAGATCGATTAGTTGCCTCGGGTAAAGAGCCACCGGATCTCCCAAAGTCTCTCCCAATCAGGACCTCAGTCCCCCCATCGAATACGACTGTCCTCGACGAGTATGTGTATACGAAGACTACCCTTGAGATGGCCGAGAAAATGGACAGGATGAACAGAGAAGGATTCTTTAACTACTTTGGCTCTATAACAGTTAAGAGTGACTGGAATATTAATATGGTAATTGCAGACATTTTTATGGACGAGGTCAAGTACATCCAGAACGCGATGGGAATTCAAGTTTACATTGTGTACAACCCCATCACTCTACGAGCCATGAAGCAGATGAGAAAGAGAGGAGGGAACGCGTTGGGACTTTATTCCTCTGATGGTCCCTTGACGAGTAAGTTTACCGAGTCTTTTTTCTTCTTTTTCTTTTTCCTTTTTGGCTTGCTTTCTGCAATTCTTAATGCGCAGGTCAGCTCGTTATCACAATCGGCGCAAATGCTAAACAGTTGGTCAGTCGTTAATATCAACCTCCACTGGAGTTTGAGTACCGACACTCTTCGAATGCAGACATTCGTAAGAAGAATGCTGGCTCGAATTGAAACAAGAGCGAGATCCGAGGGAGCCTACCATCCTTATGTATTTTTGAATCACTGTTTTGAGGAACAGGACCCCATTGCTAGCTATGGAGATAGAAACGTAAAACGTCTACACACTATTGCAGGTTCTGTAGATCCCCGCAAAGTATTCCAAGTCTTACAACCAGGGCACCACAAACTTGGGAAACGAGGGGCTGCAGAACGAGGGGCTGCAAGTTGGCGGGGTAAAAAATCAGAGCTCTAGAATTGTGTCTTGGGTTTGGGGTTATCCAAGATATGTATTAGCACTATTATTATGTACTTTGCGTGTTCAATACATCATGCGCTTCATGCTCCGTGCTCAACCCCCTCGATTCCTACTGCCCCACTCCTATGGTAACATCGGCCTGTCGAACAAGGAACACGCCAGATGGTGTGAGAGAGAGGAGTGTTGGTCAGGATTATAAAACCAATGTTAGTTCGCAGTCTCCACATCCAATGAATGTTCAATTTTTCATCTTTATTAACAAGAATATATTGAGAGCAACGAAACCAAGACCAATTTGTCAAAGGACCTACCCGCTCTTCATATATACGCTTGACGCAGCCATGGCTACCGACCCGTCGCGAGGTATACTTGCCGATATCAGGAGTCGCTGGGAAATGTACACGGGTTTGCGGGATGCTTGGGTAGTGGCATTCAATCGTACGTAACCATTAATGTTGGCTAGTTCCAACCGCCACAGGCAGATAAGATTGGTTAGGCTTAATTCTGTATAGTCTATATTGAGGTTTTATGGCGGGATGTTCGGAAGGGAAACCTCACGGCTTTGTGGAGACCATCCGAGGTTGGCGAAAAATCGTTTGCAAAGTGGTGGATGACTCTGAGTACTTGACCCTATCATGGTTCTCGCCACCTTCTTCCCTATCCTCACATCGACTTATTCTTAACCTAGGCCACCATTTTGTGCGACATGAAGAGACCTCGGCGGTTCCGTCCTTAGTAGGTAATGCCTATGGCCTGGTGCTGGACCTTGGCGCTGGAACTGGCAACCAGCTTCCGCGCTTCAACATTAACAAGATCAAACATATCTATGGCATTGAATCGAACCAGGCCTTCGCTCCCGCCCTAGACACCAAGATCAAGGAGACTGGTTTTAGGGATGCATACACTCCCGTTATTTGTCGTGTAGAAGATGCTGAGCTTGAGCTTGCGCGACTCGGCGTCATGCCGGGGACGGTCGATTGCATCCTCAGCGTCCAGCTATTGTGCTCTGTCAAGGATCTTGCGTTAGTAGTAAAGAAGCTGCATCGTCTCTTGAAGCCTGGGGGAGAATTAATCTTCTGGGAACACCAGCGGAATGAGGTCGATTTTATCACGAGAATTGTGCAGGGTACGTGATATTATGCTGCCAATCTTGTCCCAGCCAACTGGGGTGGCAACTGACTTAATTTAGGACTATGGAACATTATCTGGACACCACTGGTAGGAGGGTGCCGACTTAACCAGCGAACACGAGAGATACTTTTGAGTGCTGCTGACTGGGAGGTGATTGACTTGGGCATTGACGAGGGACCACGTGATCTTATGCCCCGAGTATGGGGACGGCTCAAGAAAATTTAAGGTTATGGATGTGTAAATCCAATGATTGACTAAATGAAGGTCATGATATAAGGATCAGAGTCATACAGGGTTTACTTGTATAGAATAGATCTACAATCGAGCAAAGCGTCCTGATTGTTTAGATGCTAGGCTATTCTTAAAATTAGGCCATGTGCTCAAGAGACTTACTCTGTACTTATTACAGAACTAGGTAGGCATTTGCTTATTACAATCTTGTCGAGTAAATTGATTACAAACTACCCATACATTCTACTTGTCTGATCATTCCATTCACGGGTGTGTCTCAACTTTCCGTTATGGGAGGGGTAGAAATGTAGATATATGCCTGAGCATCCACAAAGCCTCTTGAATATTAGAGTGCCCTTAAAATGCAAACTACCTAGGTAGCATGGTTAGTGCTATTGATAACTCCATTCCACTCAGCAAGGACTTTCAAAGTTTCCTCGCATTTCTCCTTTACAGTATCATAACAATCTGAGCCAATTGGTAGGCGGAAGGGAATCTTTCTGCCTGCAGCAGCTCCTTCATTGCGCACCAGATCTATGATGACGGCCACTCCCTTCTCAACATCTCCGGATTGCTTTCCATCCTCGCTAGCTATGTGTGAGTTAAATTTCCTTGAAGCTTCGGCATAGTCTAAAATCTTAGACTCCTTGATCTTTACGTTATCTGGAGAGAGGAGCAACGTCCGGAACCGACCAGGCTCGATCAGCAGGGTACGCAGACCCAATGGTTCAGTTTCCCTCCAGAGACTCTCAACAATACCTAATGTCTAAATTAGGACTAATTCTCTCGCATCATAACAGTGACATTTACAATCTTACCCTCAAGAGCGAACTTGGTGCCTGAGTAGGGGCCAACGAATCCATCGCCACACCAACCTGAACGGGAGCTAATGAAGACATTTGTACCGGTCTTGCGCTCCCGAAAATGCGGTAGAATTGCCTTTGTAACCTTAATCACCCCAAACACGTTGGTGTCAAAATTTGCACGAAATTCTTCCTCGCTGTTTGACAATTAGCTTTCTCTAAGGGCCATAGCGAATGCTGCGTGTCTTACGAAACGTCTTCCCAAGCGCCGGTAGCAATATAGGCAGCGTTGTTGACCAGAACATCTATACGACCGTGAATGGCAATGGCTTGAGACATAATCTCATTGATAGTAGCCTGGTCTTCCGTAACATTGAGTCCCATAGTCGCAGCCCCTGTTTTCTTGAGTTGCTCAATGCTTTCTAGTCGGCGGGCGGTGGCAATAACCTTGTCCCCTCGCTCCTGGATCTGGCGAACAAACACTTCACCAAACCCAGAAGAACATCCGGTGATGAGCCATACAAGAGGGGCCATGTTGGATTTACCTGGTCTGTCGTTCGAGGAGTATTTTGTGATAGAGACCAAATTTCAGGTGGAGATTGAGCTGAGATGGAATTGAGGTAGAATTGAGAAACTAACCAGTCGTTCCGTTCTCCCCTATTTATAATAGGGAGTGCAAGAGCTTGCTGATACTATCACCGCAAACGGTTCAGCCATTATGCATGGATAGTAATTACAACGAGATTTGTGGCAGGCCGGATGCTGAGTTTACGGTGACGTTAAGCGGACTTAACAGACGGAATTAGCCAGTAGATTAACGCACCGTTCCATGGACCATGGGGCAATAATCTGGATGCCCACGACTCACCGGAGCGAATCCAATATTGTTGCGAGTGTGTATGCGAATCGTGTAAGCCGCAAGCCCTACGCCGCCATGAGTCATTCATATTGCCGGAGATAAATCCTCACTACTACGAAATGCCGGGCGAGTAAGAAGTAGCAGAAGATGAATAGCCGGTATGACTCAGAGGTTCAGGATCACGCCCTAATATCTAGTCTGGAGCTACCCCCACATCATGTCGCGAATGCCACGCAACCACATATGTCCCCGTTCACTTACATCTAATCGTTGGAGTAAGCCCAGTTAAATTTCTTTCTCCTCCCGAAAAGGTAGGGTTTGTATCATCAGTCAACTTGTATCAAAATTACCATTGATCGCTCCATTTTGGAAAGGAACATTGACTTTTCAGGATGAAAAGCACGCTCAGACAGATTCCCATCATTTAGGGTTTTCCTTTATTAAGCGCGCGTGTAATTTTTGGCAACTTCAATGATAGACGTAATAAACTTAAAGGTACAGTGACATGGCCCCATCAATAATCAAGCTCGTTCCATAGATGAAACTGGACAAGTGGCTTCCCCTATAAACGAGTGTTCTGTTCTCATGGCCTGCTGATAACTGCTCTCTTGAACCGTACCATTTGAAAGTGTAAAGTTAGGAGTTTTGACCGACCCTAGATCAACAGTATCCATTCGAATTTCTTTTGGTGCCAGTTTTCGATCGTAGTCTTTGGCCAAGGTTGCTTGGGCGCGCTTGAACGTGATGTACAGTCTACCAATTGATGGGCGGCGAGCTTTGTAACCAGCCATGGAACTGATGACGGCTATCGAAGCATTTCGAGAACCCTTGATCGTCTCCTCAAGGTGAGGAGTCACTGCATCAATCCAGCTGACTAGCCCCACAATGTCAGTATGGAAACTCTTCTCCTAGTGCTCCGGAGTCGCATCACGAAAGAATGCGCCGGCTTAAAGCAACAAGACTCTAGCCAGCATCACGATCCAAGTGCAATACCCAATATTTAGCTTTAGAGGGCTACACACACCATTCGCAACAACACAGTCAATCTTTCCAAACTCCTTTGCTGCTTTTTCAACTCACGTCTTAATTTCATCAGGGTTGCCAATCAACCAATGTCGACATTGGAGCTCACCGCTCGAGCATTTTCCAAGGTCCATATATATTGCAAAAACTCATCACCACGAACCCCTTGGGCGCAGTATGATACGTCGGCTCCTTCGACCTGAAACGCCTCCACCATCCCTTTGCCAAAGCCTTTGGAGCCCCCTAATTTGTTGTCAGTGCCAATCATCATGAGAGGGATGCAGAAGCACTTGACAGGCACCAAGACATGGCAGCCACAGAGTTTGGTAGAAAATCGACTCATATCTTTTGTTTTTGAACTTGGAATAACGGGCTATCAACTTTTGCAAGACGTCTCTTACGCCAGCCGAAGTTGATCGAGTAAATTACCTATCACGCCGCTCGATGACTGCCACATCTGTGTGTTATAATCATCATGAATCGGCTATGTTAAAGCCCGATTTCTAATTGCCAGTGAAATCATTTATAATTTTTAGCACCTTTATCAAGCCAGCCACCATTCCTTGGAGTGATCAAATCTGTTCCATCCATGCTTGTTGTTAGCGAGGGAAATTTATAAGCTCAATCGCAATCTGTAAACATGGGTGGAGACGAGCTCTAGAGAGCTAGGCTCAACTAGTTAGAAGCTCGGGGCTGATTAGCCCTCGCGTGCGATAAGAGCGGTATAAATTAGGGTGCCACAACGGCATAATTTCCTTTGTTTTAATTAAGGCTATTTAATTACACAATTCCTGCTCCCTGCGATGCCCCCACGCATTGTAACACAATCTTATTTGCCATAACATCAACACACAAATCTGGCAGATATTTCATGAATACGCTTTCTGCAGATGATAGGCGTAGATGTATGGCAAACAACATCATGAGCTTCACATTCCTAACGATGACAGACAGTCCTAGTCTAGAGGAGTCAATGACCAAGCGAATGAGAGCTCAGGTTAAAAACACAACTTTGCTCGGAGGCGGGAACATCATGCCAAAAGAATCGCAGAAAGCCGTAACAATCAATCACAGACATTAAACGACCCTGATTCTAGGAGTCTCGAAATTATAGCTACATCTGGCTCGTGTCCCAATCACCCATTGAGAAGAGAGTCGCCCATTTTCACCGGCCCCCCTCCTCCTAATTCTCCCATCCAATTCCGTGATAACCTAACTATAGGTATCCTGCCCGGTCCCGGACTTTGCCCCTTTTTCGCCTTCTCTTTTACCTCTGCTATCTGCCCCATAATATCCCTCAAATCACTAATACCACGATGTTACTTTGGATCGTCATCGTCGCCAACTATATTCCGCTATTACAACAAGCCGCCTACGTAACGGGTTTTTTCTAGTGCCTTGTTTGACACTTCTTCATCGCTCGGCCCGCTGGTCGGTGGTGCACAAATGCTTATCCATAGGTTGAGATGATATTTTTACATGAATCTCCCTCTACTTATCCTCAACCGTCTCAACACGATAACGCTCTGTTTTTGTCTGGCCCTGGAATGGGAGGCACTGCCTGTGAGATCCAGCCTTTCAGAGTGCATTTTTGTGTTTTCCTGTCGCGGGCCAGCGAAACCAACTCATGTTTACTCCGTAGTGGAGTGAGCAACGTATTATTGTCTTACCTGTCATTGCGGAGTATTTTTGATCGCCTCTGCTTTGCTCCAAGCCCGGAAACCCGAGCAGGCCGTCATACCGTAAATCTTTATCTCTTGCGTACTTGTAGTGTACCATCGCCTGCGGCGTCTGGGTGCTCTCGCCTTGGCATTGACCAGACAATATCACGCGGCGGAGAATTTAATCCGAACACGTATGTACACTAGATTGTCTAGAGTTGATGTTTGGTGTTTTCCTCCATCGCGTGAATGTTTAGGGGGTTCTACACTCTCAAAGACCACACCACGGCCGGCTTCTGCAGAGGAGTGTCCAAAATGGTTGCGTGGACTGTGCTACCACGCATTGACACAACGATCGGTGCGTCGCTCATGTTCTTTGGTGCTACCGTCGTCTGCGTAGGTTAATATATACTCACAAACAACCTAGACCTGCCCTCTTAATATCTTGGGAGTTGGATGATTCGTAATACGGGCGCGCTATTGAGGAGGTACTACTCGCACGGCCTCCCGAATCAAGGATAACAGCTGAACTCGATAAAGCAGGCGCCTACGGATGGTCGCTTTGGCCGTGTCTTAGAGATGGGTATAGAAAGAAATACCTGAGACATCAGTGTAGCATTAATCTTCACCCTCTCTGCATCTTTCGAAATTACAAGTCAACTTTTCTTCTCCAAAACTCCCAAGGGCCCAAATTCCTTACCGCCGTTCGAGCGCATGACTAGATACACGTTGACCACTACTCATAAGATGGTACAGGTGGTTGCTCTTTGCGTGTTTATAAACGCTGTGATAGCTACCGCTATTGCCAGGCCGCGGTGCACTGCTGGTTCGCAACCGGGTATGCTTCAAAGTGCTACCTGTGCTTGTGGCAATCCCAGTCAGGTTATCCAGACATGGGACGCTTCTACTCTTATGTCAAAGGGTTTAAGTAATGAAGGCGAGGTTTGTTTAATAAGCTGGTCCGTTTAGAGGTCAGCGAGACTAATAATGGGTTTTATGCTTGCGCTGCGCAGAACCACGGCAAGCTGAATCTCCCCACAGGCTCTGTGCTCAACTCGATCAAAGTGTGCAAGAGCGGCAGCGAAGAGACTGCTGCCATTTGGACCGAGAACCCTGAGGATGAAGAGATTACACACGCGTTCATTATTATCCACGGGAAGCAACGAGATGGAGTCGATTACTGGACGACGATGAACAAGTCCCTCACAAGTGCTGTTGCAGACAACTTCCCAGGCGTGCCATCCAAGGCTGTCGTTATCGCACCGCAGTTCTTTTCAACCAAATACAATTCAGGCCAATATACCGAGAATCAGCTAGCATGGGGTGATGTAAATGCCTGGCAGGCCGGGGTCGCAGCGACGCACCCTCCCGGCACGAGACTGAGTTCCATTGATGTCCTGGATGCACTGATCGGAGAGTTTGCCGACCAGATCAAATACCCAAAAATTACCAATGTAACTGTCGTCGGCCACGGCGGTGGTGGCCAACTTACGCAGCGTTATGCTGCCGTTGGCGCTGAACCGCCCTCCCATATTCACGTCCGCTACATCCACGGTGACCCATCGTCAAACGCCTACTTCACTGCCGACCGACCAAGTAGCTCAGGACAGGAGCTGCCTTCCAAGGGTTTATGCAACTGGTACAACACCTGGCGCTACGGGTTCGAAAATTTTACCGGCACTTCAGACGGTCTCAAGTCACCACAAGACTACTTCAAGCAATACATCAACCGGGACGTCGTCTCTATCGTTGGTTACCAGGACGTAACTGAGACCGGTGACGAATACTGCATGGCCATTATTCAGGGCGGTCACAAGAGGCGCGATCGAAATCTGATTTGGTACCGCTACGTCAATACCCTGGCACGAACCCGTGAGATTCTCGATGGATTTCCTGGAAGCTTTGATGCTCTTCCAGATTGGAGCAACATATCAAAAAACACCATCGGCTTACGTTTGTCCATCGTCAAGAATGCCACCCACAATCCCGAGAAGCTGTTCAAGAGTAAGGAGGGGCGCTCTGTCCTATTCAGCCATTATGACGTTGAGAAAGGGTGGAGGCCTAATAGTTCGAACCATGCTTGATGGCTCTTTAGGCAGCTGAGGATATGTTCCTCCCCAATAATGCCACGGTAATTAGTTCAGCGAAATCACCAAAGAGTTGTATTGAGCTGCAAATTTGCCGGATGAGAAAGCTTCGGTCACCTATGTATATGAGATTATATCAGTATGTATTTAGATCATCAACATCAACAGAGGTTTCTGCATGGCTCTCATTGTGTACAATGAGTGTGATGAATTCCCATCAAAGGCCATCAATCATAATGCACTATAAGTTTTCATCATAAGCGTCTACTTTTCCACCTCTCCGTAGTATGCCAAAACGCATGTTGTCCAACAGGTTGCTGGCAGCTTTGGAGTCTAAACGATATGGTTAGTCACCAGTTTGCCACAAAAAAAAAACTGAGATCATGTCACTCACGGTTATAAACACCACCATGAAAGCTTGCTGTAGCATCCTTGCCAACACTTCCAAGGATCAAGGCTCGCCCACCGGGGTGTTCATCGATGAATGAGGCAACATCATAAATTACACCCGCAATGCAAACTAAATGTTGTGATCCTCCCTTATTAACGCAAAGGGCTTCATATTCAGACCAGGTATAGATTGGCAGTGCCTCCAAAGGACGGCCCCAATTTATTCGGCTCTTGAGTCGCTGGACTTTCTTCTCCTTTTGTTGGTAGATGGCCTTCTCAATCTCATTGGCATCAAATTGTTGTGGATAGCTAGCCAAACCAAGCAATGTCCACTGCATAGCATCTAGTCAGCACCACTCGTCAACTCGTATCAGGGTGCAACTCACAAGAGTAATGAACCACTTGGTCGGATCGTAATCGAACCATCTGATGCCATTACGGTAGTCGGCTGGAAACTCGTGATGAAAGTTGTGATACCCCTCACCAAAGGTTATAAGTGCTGTAAATATGTGATTGCGTGGCGAATTTTTGTCTGCGTATGGTTGATCGCCGAGGTAATGCGCCAATGAGTTCACGCAGTTGGTGCATTGCTGGAAAATAAATGCGCGGATAATTCCTGCGTACAAAAGCCCACCAAGTCCGTCGTTCCATCCAACTTTTGCAATGATGGTGGGAAGAATATAGGTCGTAAAGATGCAAAGAGCAGAGAAATTATTATGCTGCCACATGACAACTTTGTCATTGAGTAGATCGGAGACATCCGCATATCCAACGGCATCTGATTCTGACCTGAACAGAATCCATCCCATGTGTGACCATAGTAAGCCTTTCTTGACATTATATGGATCTTTCGACGTATCGACGTATCGATGATGTGCTCGGTGATCCTTACACCACGTAAGAATTGAACCTTGAACACCGGTTATGCCACAGAGTGCGAGAAAGTACCTCAAGGGGTACGATGCGGTGTAGGATCGATGCGACCAAAGACGGTGATAGCCTAGCTAGTTAGATTCAATGGGGACCTGATGTTAGGTATTGATGTCGAAGGTTTGACATACCTGCCGTGATTCCAATGCCAGATATGACATAGGAGATGAATGCCAACACAGCTGTTTGCCGGACAAGTGGCTGATAAAGGCTCCAGAACAGCCCGGCAAGCGGTATAAGAACACAGAAGATGACATTGCGCAGTTTGATGCGAAGGGTGAATTGTTTCACCTTGGCTACAGTTTGCTTGAAAAGCCACCTTGGCCGTGTACGAGGTCTAGATGCTGTGACCATGATTAAGACTTGGTATACGAAGTAGGGAAAACTAAAATATAATTGGCATCGATTTTACAGATAGCGATCCATGCTTAAATACTTATTCACCTCAGAAATGTTGCATTATCTCTTGGCAATTCTCCCTGCGTATCTTTTGCCTTCCCGTGCCCACTTTTTCAATCTGCCGCAATTGCCCAACAATCCTGCATCATCTGGCCAAAATCTTGGTCGGAGGGTTGCATTCCGGTGCAATGTCTTCTCCTGATCGATGCCACTTTCCGTTCATACCTCAAACTACTCCGTACCTTGTGACATCAATCAGACGAGGGTGGAAATACGTGGCTGGTAAACAAAGCAAAAAGGTTTCTCACGAACTCCCAAGTATGAGTAATATCAAGACAAGCATGACCATGTGTCTCAGATGCCCAGTACGAAGGATCATTTGTTGGGTGAAACATGTGTAACTTTTCCATTACCAGAAAGAACTCAACGTGCAGTGGAGAAATCAAGGTCAATGTTCTTCAGAAGGCGCAGATTTACAAAGTACAGTGCATTATCACTCAAGCTGAAATAGGCAAACTGATTAAGCCGCCGATATACAGTCTACCCCTTGAATATTCCACATCTTCATAGTTTGCCTATGCTGCTACGTTATCCTTGTGTCCTTGACATTTATGGGTACATATTTTCTTTGTGCAAGCTGATTGGCTCCTTTGTCCTTGGTTTGAACCCCATTAGGTCACGTTGTGTGAGACATTCAAGGGGTGGGTGGGCGGTTACATACTTTAGAAGAACCTGTAAACAGCATTGCATCTCTGTTTTAGGAGGAAATGCAGGCTTCAGTTAAAAATGACTGCGAATCCTCTGCGTAGGGATTGCAGTTCAACGAGTCTATATTGAACCAGTAGTCAAGTCATGAAAGTGTAGATTGTAATCTAGTCTATCAAGTGCGTAGAAAATAAAACATCCATCCTTGGACATGACGTTGCTGTCCTCATAATCCCTACCCTATCAGGGTCAGAAGGTAGGGTCCTGACATCATGAGCTGACCAAATTTCTTCTTCATCAATTTCTGTTACTTTACCTTGAAACCCCGGACTAGCATTGTAAAATACAATGCACCTAATCACGTATTCTACCAATCCCACGAAGTTCAAAGGGGTTTACCCAGAGCAGAACTCTTATAACGAATGTGGCAAGAGAATTTTCTGCTAACGCTGCTCTTATCCTAGGAGTTGTTGCAATCTGCTTGTAGGTTAGCACGCCTTGCATTTGTCTTTGCAAGTAGAATATGGCCATCTTGACAGGCTACGCAGAATGCTGAAATTGGCAGCACTTTACTCTTTATAAGGGCCCTAATGTCGCGGCTGTTCCCGATGCACTCAGATTGCACCATTTTTCAACAGTACTTACGCCGATAACTCAGAAAACTAGCAGCCAGACTATTACTAGTTATCGTGATAGAGTGGGCTTTCGTTTCCTAGGTGTTCGATATGCGAAACAACCAATGCACTTCACTTACTCCACACTCTATAACGGACGGAGAGGACAGTCTGCTATCTGTTACGGTTCAGAATGCACGCAAAGACTCAACATCGGAGACAATGAAGACTATTTGTATTATTTGTAGGCCGGTCTGGTCCAGGGCCTCTAGCACGTAATGAAGAGAACCTGGAAGTGTAAATATTATGCAATTCAGCGGAGCAATTTTTTAGTAGACCTTGCCCCAACCACAAAAACATTATTCCACTTTATAGTGGAACACTTCAGCTCCTTCCCTGAAATGGCTAATAGGATGCAATAATCTTATCTGATCATCTGATTATCGGCTAAATGACATGCAAACGTACGCATCCGGCTGACCAACATCCAAATCAAGAAATGCCGAGACGCCTTTTGCCCACATCCTTCGCCCTGTTGCCATACTCAAAGACGCCCGAAAAATACGAGCAAGCAGGCAGTCTGTACCAATTAGCTAACAGAATCAACCTGTGAGTCAACAATTCCGCCCATGTCCCACCTGCAGGCAGACAACAGCGTGGTCTCTGTACTGTAATACCGCCAGTGGTCTTCGAGCTGACAAGTCAGCCTACTTCACCGTTAGCTACAAATTCCACTATTTCTTACTCTTAAATCTAAGCTTCATCTTTCTCCTCACACTTCATCTATTCTCAATTGCTTCCATTCTAATTCTAGAACCGTAACAAGCACTCGGTACTCAAGCCATGTCGACCCCCAAAACTCGTAATGGCGTCTTGGTGACCCCCAGTCCCAATGCGCTCGAATTGGCCCAGGTTGCTTCCAAAACAGCGGCAGACTCGGATCCTTTGCTCATTTCATTTGCCCGGCCATACGATGCCGAGAATCCGCTAGATTGGCCGGCAAGCCGCAAGTGGATGGTGACGGATGTCCTATCAGCTACGGGGTTCAATCGCATCATGGTCTCAACCATCATGGCGCCAGCTCTACCAGTCATCGCCAGCGAGCTTGGCATGAGTTCAACCGAGGCAGCCATGGCCTTGTCCATTTACCTACTAGCTACAGCCTTTGGCCCTCTCATTATTGGTCCCCTGTCGGAGATTTATGGTAGACAGGTCATTCTCCACGCCTCAAATATCTGGTTCCTCATTTGGAACGTGGTTTGCGGTTTCGCCCCCACTAAGGGCACGCTCATTGCCTCTCGCTTTCTCGCAGGCTTTGGTGCTAGCGCTATATATGCGCTTGGCGGAGGTGTTCTGGGCGATATATGGAGACCGGAACAGAGAGGGCGTTCGTTGGGTGTTTACCTACTCATCCCATTGCTGGGCGCGGCCGTTGGTAAGTACCTCGAGTCAAATATTAGCTTGGACCGAGATCGCTCCCCGTACTTGGACAACTAAATTGAATGGTGGGCTCACTGGAAGTATAGGTCCCATTATTGGCGGTTTTATTGTTGGACGCACAACCTGGCGTTGGATGTTTTGGGCCACGTCCATATTCCAAGCAGTCATGATATTTGTATCATTCTTCAGTTTTCCCGAGTCGTACGGTCCTTTGATCCTCAAACGGCGTGCCGATCGCCTCCGTAAAGGAACAGGCGACTTCCGATATCGCACCGAGGGTGAGCAGCGTGATGGTCGTAAATCGACTGCGTCTATTCTCGCGCGTACCTTGACCCGCCCACTACGGCTTCTAGCGTTCCACCCCATTATCCTGGTCTCGGCTATTTTGACCGGCTTTACATATGGCATCATGTATATCACACTGTCCACTTTCTCTGATCTATGGATGACCAAATATCATCAATCTGTGGAGATTAGTGGACTTCACTACATTGCTTGTTCACTGGGTGAGCTGGCGGCTTCGCAGATTGGTGGTCCTTTGATGGACTATCTTTACAGGCGCCAGCAGTCGGAGAACCCGCCACCCGAGTCCCGTCTCCCACTTACATTCCCCAGCATCATAGCCGCTTGGTTGGGACTCATCGTATACGGATGGACCGCTCAGTATGAGGTGCACTGGTTTACAGTGGATGTGGGGGTGTTTATCAGCATGTTCGGGATGCAGCTAGCTGGCATGCCCAGTAAG
Source organism: Hypomyces rosellus (assembly GCA_011799845.1). Classification (NCBI taxonomy): domain Eukaryota; kingdom Fungi; phylum Ascomycota; class Sordariomycetes; order Hypocreales; family Hypocreaceae; genus Hypomyces; species Hypomyces rosellus. The sequence goes on from WWCI01000001.1 coordinate 124,349, forward strand.
TATCTACCAATATCATCCCCATGGCCTCTAGAAATATTACTGACCTAGACTCTGAAGTAACGGCATATGTCATTGATGCGTACCCTGAACACACGAGCAGCGCCATGGCAGCGACACAGTTCATCAAAAGCCTGACAGCTTTCCTCTTTCCGTTGTTTGCTCCAAGTATGTACAGAGCACTTGGCTATGGTTGGGCTAATAGTATAATGGCCCTGGCTGGAACAATACTCGCCATCCCTCTTCAAGCATTTTTGTGGAAGTATGGTGCAAGGTTGAGGGCAAAGGAAGGTTCGACTTATTAAAGAGATGCGGATCACCGGCCTTTATACAGAGAGAGCTGAACCTCTTTTTTATTCTTGTTTCGCAATATTGTTAAGATATCCATATAGACTTAAAAGGAGTTTGTCGTTTTCCTCATTTTATATCTTTTTCACTGCCTGCACCCAGAAGTTTGGCAAGGCTTTTATGTTACGGATCTTGCAAATCTGCTACATGTTATAGGTTTTGACGTTCCAACCATTTCTCCAACATGGCCATCTAAATCGTAAGACTAGTATCGACAGTAGATCAAGTTGAATTTGAGCAGAGGGCTCTTCGGTCACAGTTCAAGCTGACATATTGCTGATAGCGAACAGTGTTATTCATGCGTGTCTAACTATAAAAATAATATTGATCATAAGTTTATATCCTACATTAATGCTTATCATGCCAGTCTTTTGTCCATCCTTGAATGATTTGAGCTTCCTTCCTCTGCACATCCGCAATATATGGCGCTACCTGACTAATAATGGTCAAGTCAAGAGCATCACCAAACTCATCCCAAGCATGCACTCCGTAGTTGAGTGTCAGGATTGGCTCGGAAGGTGTCGATTGGCGAGGTGGTTGGCCATTTGCCAGAGGCGTCGCCTGGCGCCAGGGGTCTTGGAATCCGCTAATCATGGCTACTCGCGGGTAGCTAAAGTTGATGCCTCCATATTTAGTAATGGCCTTGCTGTCAACTGGAGTGGTGATGCTCCAGTATTGACGGCACAGGTCACGGTAAGCGTCGAGGGAGATGACACGTGAGACAACTGGGTTGATGTTCTTGGGATAGCCAGAACCAGTTTGCCAAAATCCCCATCTACAAAAGTTTCCTTGTTAGTAACGCGGGACACAATGAAAGCGAAGAGAAGAAAAGGGTGATCTTACTGAGTACAGGCCTGGTATGTCCAACTCCCTAGGAGGGCAAATGAGCCATTGAGAGTGCTGCCGTCAGAATCCAAGCATTGCTTCACGGTCTTTCCCAAGCAAGGAGGAGTGATTAGAGACTCGACGAGATTCTGCTGGTAATATCCAATGTAGTTGAGCATCTGGTTGGTGAGTGAGTCATCGCAGTCTGCAAGGCGGATCAAACGTTGGACAGCAGGCTTGAGGTATGTAGTGTCAAAGAAGAGCTGTTCTTTTGTGTTCACAATCGCACAGTAGGTGCCAAACGTCTTGCCTCCAAAGTTTGGATTCGTGGTTTGGAGCTGGAGGGCTGAAACTCCACCGCCGATGACGGTGGCGAAGTCGAGGTCATTGAGGGTTTGGAGACCAAACATCTTCTTCAACGCAAGGATTTCGGTTTGGTTACCACCCAAAAGAACGTTGTCAATGACGCGGGTAATCTTCCCAGTCGTCGGGCCACAGTCACCTGGCGAATAGAGGCGGGCTGCCTCCCAGTACTGCCAGTACTCCTCAACAGCGGCCGTCACACCTGCGGAAGAGATGGCCCCCCAGAAGACGTCGGGATAGATCTTTCGGAGGAAAGCAGAAAATGCACCGGCATAAGAGCTACCATAGGTAAACCATGGCGTGCCTGAGCTAGTCAGGTTGGCATTTTCGAAGCCCGGGAACTTGATGTGTTGAGCAAAGTATGCTGTGTCGGCCATCGCTTGCTCTGTAGTCAAGAACCGGTACTGGTCACGACTGGTGTTGGCGTAAGGAAAGCTGGTTCCATAGTATCTATGCTCAAGGATAATGCTCATGGCATTTGTGGCTTGTGCGATTTGAGATGTGATGCTGGTCTGAAACTCAATCAAGTAGTCTGCCGCAGGACCTTCGCCTGACAGCAATACAATCACAGGGCCGCCTGGCTTGTAATGAGTCGTGTCAAGGAAGTATCGAAGATTGAAGGAGTCATTTGTATGCGGCGCATACTTGGTGTCGTTGTGGAAGTGGTCGATGGGTACGGAGAAGTTGTATGCTTGAATAGTAGGTGCAGTTTCCACACTGCCAACGCTTGGAAGGAGATAAGTGTTGGATTTCATGAGACCCGAACGTCCCAAGGCAGAAGCTAACCCAAAGGTAGCCAAGCCAAGGACGGCATATTGCGTGAAGCAATTGATGGCCACCATTTCGATTGTTCGTCCCCGTCTGCAATACAGTGAAGGATACCAAACACCCAAGAATAGGGCGGTAGAATGAGGAGCTCTTCCAGGAAATCGTTCGCCCTGGGTAGTAGCTATTTATAATGTTGATGATGTTTGTCTCAATTCTGGAATCATTGTGGATCTATTGCGGCTGAGGGATTCACTGCGAGGCTGGATGTTTGCAGGCTGTACCGTCCTAAATGCCGTCTCATCACATTGTACGAAGTATAGCTGGATCAAACCAGATAAAGATGACGCACTAATACCAAAAAGGACCGTTTCCGCGAGAGAATTTATCACAAGACAGATGGGTTAATGCGGGTCGCCCTCAGTGTGCTTCCCGTCAGGGCTGATCCCAGCCATTTGCCACCAAGACCATATCCATTGCGTGTACAGGTTGCATTAGTCTACCGCGCATCCTTCTCGTAAGCAGCTATTACTGTTGCTATAGACATGTATGACTGTCTCAAAAGCGCGGGCGCTGTTCCAAAAGTCGAAACATTAGCCTCTAGGGAGGCCAGATGGACGAAGCTGGAATTGCACGTGGAAACAGGTTGGAGTCTCGTGCTATGAGCACACTAAAAGTTCCAAATTCTTAGGCTTCCATTCAAATTCTTGACTGCTTCCGTTCATGAATCTGATTCGGCAAGTGAGTGTAACTATGGAGTAGCTCTTCTGTCGAAATCAGGAGTTCAGCACGTCCCGTGTCTTACAATGCAACCTCACTAGTGTCTTCTGGACACAGAGGGATAGGGAACTTGACCTCCCTGAAGCCATGTGATATCAATAGGTTCAAATCTAGAACTTTTGACCTTCCTCCCATCTCATACTTCCCGATTCAACTGCGTACCGAGACATCTTTCGACGTCGGAGTCATTCCGCTGCCCCTTTTAGTTCCGGACACACGCTATGTAACATGGTTCACAATGGAGGCAGGGAATGACCATGTAAAATTCCGAAATAAAACTCAGTTTCTCCGTAAAGACGCTTCTGTAGATCTTGTGAAGTCTTGGAAAGTTGGCAGCTGATTTAATTGTCATTGTCAGGAACTGTAGATATGTAGGCTGGATGTTCTGCAAAGATTTACAGTGATAATTCGGGCGTTTCCTCATTGGGATAACATACCTAGAGCGATTAATGTTCGCAACAAACTTGAGTAGGGCTAAATAAAGATATCCTTCATTACAATTCAGTATAATACTTTTACAGTGAGTATTTTTGTCTCTTTCTCATTTATCAAGATTTCTACTTTCACTTTCATCTAAGAGATTAGTCAGTATTCTGTTGTTCATTGTTAAATGCGGGAGACATCCTATGGATAACTTTTGTAGGTACCAGCTACCTGCTAGTGGCTACCTGGTGTTCCGGTTGGATAATTACCTGCCACCTTGTACTCGCCTCACATCTTCGATATTCACCATCTCACCTAAGACCTAAGATATCTACGGATATGTTCATCATTCATATTTTTTTTTCTAGCAGGCGCGGTAACCGACAGTCTTAATTCACCGAGCGGCGAAGCCGTATCGCGTATTTCTTTTCCACAATGCAACGCCTTACCTCACGGTCGGCCAGCTGGCTCCCGAAGGGCGCGGCACGGGTGGGGAGAAGATGCCTCACCAAGCCATGGCCTCAGGCTAGCCTCAGGTGGAAATCTTCCGCAAAAGGGGGGGAGAGTAAAAGTCACGACAAGGAGAAGAGACTGAGGAAGCTGGGGAGTCAGTTCCAGCTTTCGGCTTCTGAGAGGGTGAGGGCGGGGGCCATTGCAAAGAGCCTTAGCTTGCCCCAGCATCGCCTGAACGACGACGCGGGGAGAGCATCCGTAGAGCAGGAGTCTCTGAGTGCAGAGCAGGAGGAATTGATTGAACTCATTCTGACGGGGCGCAATGTGTTCTACACAGGCGCGGCCGGAACTGGAAAATCCACTGTCCTCCGCGCTGCCGTCAATCGTCTTCGGCATCGAAGGCAACGTGTCGAAGTGGTAGCGCCAACAGGCAGAGCAGCGCTGGCCGTCAATGGCATCACCACATGGTCCTACGCTGGCTGGTCGCCACCTGCCCATGCCAAATCACTCGAAACTCTACGTAGATGGGCAATCAGTGAAAATAACGTCCATCGTTTTGCAGAAACCGACGTTCTCGTCATCGATGAGATTAGCATGGTCGAAAACCATCATCTAGAGCGACTGAATGAGGTGATGAAGGAGGCCAGGGGTCATGCGGCTTGGGATCTGGGATTCAAACACGTCGAAAAAATCCGCAACTCTGCCTTTGGGGGCTGTCAAGTTATTGTTACCGGTGATTTCTTTCAGCTACCGCCAGTACTTCCTTTCCAGCACTGCATCCAGTGCGGCTCGCCGCTCCTCAAGGAACTTCGGCCGGGCGAGACGACTCATCGTTGTCCATCTGGTCACGGGAATTGGCCAGACTCATACAAATGGGCCTTCCAATCTGATGCCTGGGAGAGCGCCAACTTTGCTCACGTCGAATTGAAACAAATCTATCGGCAGGCAGAGGATCCCCTCTTCATTGAAATCCTCAACAGATTTCGATCTGGCGCATTCACTTACGATGATATCATGGTGCTAGCAGACCCTAATCGGAACACACATACAATGGGGAACACGACTCGACTGTTTCCTACTCGTTCTGAGGTGGCTCAGCATAATGAAGACAAACTACGCAAATTAAAGAGTCAGCCATTCGATTTTATTGCCCAGGACTCGTTTTACTGGAACGATTCATTTCATCCACATCTTCAACGTCACGGAGAGAGGCAGGCAGATGGTACATTGACGGCCTTGAGAGAGGATAAATATGAGTCATATCTACGTCTCAAGGTTGGCATGCCGGTTGTACTGCTTTCAAATATCAACATTGGAAAAGGTCTAGTCAATGGAAGTCAAGGTGTGATTGTTGCTTTCGATTCTGTAGAGCCCATGGACTTGATCCGCAGATCGAAATCCATGAGCAACAAATATTATAAAGGAAACATTGCAGATGACGAGTTTTATAAATACGCCAAAGCAGTGAAGCACGACCGAGTACCCCTTCCTATCGTCCGATTCGACAATGGTGTAAAGACAACCATATATCCAGAGTGTTCGATGCATGAAATGGGCAATGAAACTCTCACTGATCACACCGATCTTGACACGTATGGACAGGATACGGACGATTTCCTTCAACGGCCCCCACCTTCAGTACTCTGCAGAACTCAGATTCCACTTATCGCTGGTTGGGCCATGAGTATACATAAGTCACAGGGGATGACATTAGGTAAGGTCATTGTTGACCTTACACGTGCGTTTGCGGAGGGTCAGGTTTACGTCGCCTTATCAAGAGCCAAGAGCCTCTCTGGGCTTAAGATAGAAGGGGACCCTCGAGGTTTATTGGTGAGAAGGGATGGTAACAGGGAAGTCAGAGAATTTTATCAGGAGAAATTTACTAATAAGGCAGCTCAGATGCCTGATTTAGTCTCATCTAGCTAACGGGTGGAATTCATTTCAACCTTCTCAAATCAGGATTTCTTGAATTTTCCAACTAAATCTCTTCATGCTTCCGATTCTCTGTGAGGTGCATAGAACGCTGCACGTGAATTTGTCCATTAGGAATGTCTTGCACCCCCCGTTCGATGTCATGCATAGCGTATGATTCTCCTGAAATTTCTCCAAACGGTGCGGCGGATGAAACTGATGTGCTTGACTTTGGCGCATCCGCGTTTGCGGCAGGTTGCATATGATTCGAGTCCTTCGATCCCCTCGAACCAAGCGACACAATGCTACGCACGCTTCGAAGAATGCTTTCGGGGGCCAGAGTTGTGAGAACAAGCCAGATGGATGGTAAATTGACAGCGACAAGAGACATGCCAGCCTCGAGCATGATGAAGTATAAGGATTTTGTAATCGACTCTGGGCGCAAAATTATTAGTAAGTGATGTCTAGGTCTCATTAGGATGGGCTCAACTTACTTTCATGATCTTTTGTTAACAATGCCACCGGGCCGGCTAGGTAAGAACATGTCAATATGTTGCGCCACGACGTCTGGCTGCTCATTGAGGAGATGTTTACGAACCTGTTTCGATTTCGATAAAGATGACCAATCGCCCGATTGAAGCCCCGAGACCGCTATGATTTGTTATGATTGCGAAGTCGGTATAAGGCAGCAGTGGATAGAACTTACATGCAAGCTAGGAGGAAGATGCCGATAATGGACAATTTCCTAGAACGTGTCGTGTGGAGACGAAGAATCTATGCGCGTATTTAGTTTGCAACAGTTACAGAAATAGAAGAGAGTCATACAATGGGAATGGGCAGTAGAAGCACCCAAATGTCAAGCAAGAAATCCGAAATAGCTAAGCCATAAAGGTATGGGAATGAGTATGTGCAATATTTCGTGTATGTGCCGTCCCATAGCGCTGAGAAATGAGTGTGGCATTGGAAGCCCGTCAGAAGTTCGAATGTAATGACCCAGCATGCGACCACAATCACAGTAATCGTAGCAATAATGTTGAAAGTGGCCTTGCGGCCGGAAACACAAAAGATGCGTTGGTAGAACGTGAGGGCGCTAGCTTTCGTGCACCCAAGACACAAGATTGTCAAAATGTCCAGGGCGATTTGCAGCTACAAATGTTAGCAGGCCTAAAGGCATGGGAGAGGATGAGAGTGTGAACCTTTTCATTTGCCACTTCTCTTGCAGCAAGTTCTTCTTGGGTGAACTGAAAGGATGAGTAACCCACGGTTTTCTTTTCCACCGCTGTCGCATAGTTAGCACTCGCTCGACTGAAAAGGTGGACGGAGTGACTGACCTAAAAATACGCACGCAGCTGCGCCGATGTATGAGGCCTGCAGGGAATGCAATTAATTAGCGATATTTCCACACTAAAACCACCCATCTTGTATCTTCCTAAGAAGATGCGATGAAGATCGTACCAGGGCAGGCAGCATCAGCCAGTCATCCGCTAGCAGGGGTAGCTTCTGGGAACGCCTCGCGAAAAAGCGAAGAGATACAGTTATGACTGCAAGCCCCGTAAAGGTGCCAGCGAGAGCGCTGTTTCCAACTGCTGAGGTATCAGACATGCTCGATGGCTGTCGAAGGGAGTGTGGTAGTGGAATGAGTGGACTCAAAAACGAAAAATGCTTAAGATGAGGATGGGAAAGGTGTCTGTGGAAGGAACCGGTGTACGGGTGGGAGGATTGAATGCCTCCATATTCGGGAGCACCACCCTGTTTATGAGGGACAGAATGTTAATAGCGCCTTATCTCCCCCTAGGAACGGCCCGGTGGATCAGCCAGCCTGGCGTGCTCGTTTTAGCTAGGAAGGATTCTCGGTAGGGTTGTTAGATGTACGACCAAATGATTCATTGTCTAGGAATCCTTCACAGGCACCTCAACCAGGCCATTAATCGCCGCACAAGTACCCTCTAGGCTTGGAGGAGGAAACCGGTGTACGGCCTGCAAGAATTGCAGAGCACCAACCGTACAAATCTGCCAATAAAATGTTAGGCTCACAGGTTGTCGGGACATGGATCAATACCCGTTGGACGGACCTTGCTGAGAAAAAAAAGTGGCGAGTATTGGCCGGAGAAAGTCACTTCCCATAGCATTAACTATGAGAAAAGCACTTCACATATCCAACGCATGGATGCATTAGGGGTCTGTACTCCTTATAGACATGCATACATATAAACCAACAACCAACACCGCTACAACGTCGGGCTACCTTTCATTACTACTCCGCTTAGTAGAAATTATAGATAACACGCACGAAGGGGTCACCATTCACCTAAAGCTTTGACCAGACAAGGCGGCAGAGCGAATATTCTTTCAAACATCGCGTCATGCAACACAGCTCTATAGGGATTTTAATAAGGCTATGATCCGTTCCGTAGGTTGACGGGATTATGATCCTTTCATCGTATGAACGTTGGTTGAACTACAGTTGTCGGCTATGGCGGAATCTTTCTATTACAAGAGAAATCCAAATTCTTACCTAGTATTTATGACCATCTGCTCTTCCAAGTTCTCATTACATTTCAACTCCATCTACCAGTTTCAGAGAAGAGATACAGACACCTCTACCGCACAACCCACTTATATCACTACTTACCACTCGACCAGTTCGACAAAAATCATGATGCACTTCGCCCTACTATTCTTGCTTGCCTCTACCGTGATGGCTACCTCTGTACCAAGTAAGTAGCAGCAAAGCGATCTGAATGAGGTATGGGCAAGAGGCTAATTCTGGACCCTAGACCAGAATGTGGGCTTTCTCCAAAGCGAGGAAGGCAAGGCGCTTACTCAGAAGTGCAACGAGACCCCGGATGCTGCTGCGTGCACATTGTTGTTTAATTTCTAGGACAGGCTGCGATGATGGGATGCTTTGGATGATTTGGAAAGGTTTTTAGAGGTTGTATTTAGTATAGGGATATAGAAAATGCCAGCTCAGGTGTTTCCATTGAGCCTAATGCCAAACTTGGAATCACTTTCATTGAGATTCTCCTTTTCTTGCGTGGTGTTATAACGATCATTGTTCAAAAGAGCATGTATAACTAACCCAAGAAACAAGGTGGGCATGAAGTGATAGCGCCAAGAGTTTACCTCCGTAGTAAGAGTCTGCTCGGACTAAGCAGTCTTGCTCACTCTTCAAGGAATTACACGGTAGGACCTCTAGTTAGTTCATCGTAAAATGCCCAGCCTCAGTTTGCCGGCCCGAATACTCCAATACGCATGTGTGTCTTAAAGAATATGTGCACTTGCTAGCAATAGGGGTATACGTTTCTTGGGTTAACAAAAAGACCAATCTAATTGAGAATCACAGTCACGCGACGCTTGTGCTAGGGCATCGTAGCACGCAGTAAAACAAGATACATCCATAATACAGCATCTTAAACTAGATACAGTGCTTTCCTTGTACATATCCCCACTCCTCAGCAGTTACTAGTCATAGACCTCATTGTTAACATTAGCTGCTTTTCTTCAAGTGCTCCCACGGCTTACTCCCATCCGGACAAAACTTGTATCTTTCTATCAAAGGAAGATTGGGATCATCCATCTTATACGGCTTCCAACAAGCGCTCCGCTCCCTCGCCCAATCCTGCAGCTTGTTCCAATCACGACACATTCTCACACTCCCGATGCCGGCTCGAGGTTGAGCTGCACCGAGCTGGGCATGTAAAGCACCCGTATAGAGCGGCTCGTCATCGGCATTGCACATGACAGTCTCCCGCAGAACATTCAAGCAGTGCATTACGTGGGGGTGTGGCCAGGTATAAGCCTTGCCATCATGCCCTTGATTGACAGTGTCGCGGAGGACATGCTACAGCAGAAGTTATTAGCATTGAATATGAAGAAGGACAAGGGAGAGATAACTTACCCCACAATGAATGTCATGGGAACTGCTGAGAATATAAACACCTTTATGCTCGTCCCATGGTGAACGCATTGAGTGTAGGAGGCCCACAGACTTGACGTAGTTATCATCGAGAGCGACAAATCCATTATGTGGCTGAACAATATCCGCTTCCCATGCTGCATCTTCGACTACCCGATCAGGATGGTCATACGTACTATTCCGCCCTCTGATAAAGGGCACGTCGCGAGCGAGACGGGCTGGATAGATGTTAGTAGAAACTTCCGGTCCAAAACAAGAGACCCCGAAGGAACAATTGAGAGAGAATCGTGTAGACCTACCATATTTTGTAAGTCCATCTTCTGCTCGAAGAGGGCGGCTCCATTGGCAGACAAAAAAGACGTTAGCCAAAATAGAGGTGAGCAAAGCAATCGAGAGCAGCAAGACTATGCGAAGCCAAGATTTCCGATGATTATCAAACGGCCTACCCAATGAAATGTTGCTATCATTCATTCCAGATTCGTGCTGGGACAATGCGGCATACTCTTTAGGCGCCATGATATATCAATGGATCTTTTGAAGGAGAAAGAAAACAACAAAGGTGATGTGTGCGCAGAAAGAAAGGGAGCAAGCCAGCTTGCAGCGGGATATTTATGAGGAATTACTATGATAGTTACGGAAACGGCTTGTTATGTGCAGAATGCTTCCGACTCAAAAATAAGAGTACATACATCGCGGCAAATATCTAAGAACGTCCGAGGCAAAAGACTTATGGAAGAGGATGGAGATGACTTCGTTACATTAATTCGCTCGGGAATGTTGGTCAGCACGACGAAGTCACCCATTTTCATCGCGATACAGGATGCTGACATTTATTGAAGAAAGCTAACAATGCGCCACTGAAGGATTTTGAGGCGTCGCGACTTTTTAATATAGAACAAGGCTGGGATAATCCTGCTACGGCCAACACATTACACTACACTCCAGTTCACCCATCTATAGGTCATTGCGATGGAAATTTCTACTGTTATCGCTGCAGCCAGAGAAATATAGAGCACTACCCCCAGGGTCTATCCAGCCTCTAAAGCACCCGAGACACACAAATACGGATCAAGGCTGTTATGATCCTGCCAGGACCAACAGGTTACATCACATACCAACCCACCTATTTGTGTTGGTCAGGCAAGGTCAGGCTCTCACAGATCAACTAACCAACGCCGACTTATCCGGGCTATGATGGATATGAAAGACTCCCCTCTCTCCTTCCCTCCTTTCTTGACCATGAACATTCATCCCCAACCCACGGTGGCAGCTCTTACAAACATTCGTATCATCTGCCAATTTATCAAGAATGGAGATTATGCAGCATGTGTCTGTGTTTATAACCATTGTCTTACTTCTTTTCTTTGCCCTTGCGCGCTCTCTCTTTTTCCGATGGCAGCAATATCGTACTGAGCAACGGTTGGGCTGTAAGCCTCCAGCAAAATACCCACATCGTCTGCCCTGGGGACTCGATCTCTTTCGTGAGCGTGTGAAGGGAGTCGCAGACGGTCGGTATAATCGTGTTTACATGGATCACTATAGGCAGTTAGGAGAAACATGGGAAGAGAACACATTCGGTGTGCGAACCATCAATACAGTCGACCAGGAGAACTTGCGAGCTATCACAATTGTCAACTTCAGCCATTATGGCAAAGGCGCCAGCCGAAATAACGCTCTAATGCCGTTCCTTGGTCATGGCATCTTCTCTGAGGATGGACCTGCATGGCGGCATTCGCGAGAGCTGGTCAAGCCACTATTTAAACGCGCAGAACTGAGTGACGTGGATCGCTTTCGCAAGCACGTCGACCGTATGATTTCTTTAATTCCCCGAGATGGGAGTATGGTTGATCTGAAGCCACTACTGGACAAGTTGGTATGTGTTCCCCTTGTCTGATGGACTTGAATCCATGGACCTAACTATCTTCAGTTCCTTGATAGCTCATCCGAGTTTGTGTTTGGGGAGCCGCTTGGCGCACTCGATGATGACTCTGGTGCAGCAGACGAGTTTCTAGGCCACTGGAGCGGCGCACTCATCGGTGCAGGCAAGCGTGGGAACATTGCAGACGGCAGGCTTAGCTTCCTCTTCATGTTTGACAAGACGTGGGAGCAACATTACAATGCGGTCCATGCATTCATTGATCGCCATGTCACTCGAGCCCTTGAAGCGACTAAACCAGATGCTGATGAGAAGTCCGAGAAAGACGCTGTCAATCAGTCACCGGAGCACTACATTCTCATCAACGAAATGGTCAAGGAGCTCCGGGACCCGATCGCTCTTCGATTCGAACTTCTAAACGTCTTCTTCCCGGCGCGAGACAGTAACGCAATTTCGCTCTCCAACACTTTGTTCCACCTTGCCCGCAATCCTGATGTCTGGGCAGAACTTCGGCGTCAGTCTCTTGCTATAGGAGACCAGCCAATAACATTCGAGCTCCTCAAATCTCTTCCATTGTTTCGGTACACACTCTTTGAAGCAATCCGTCTCCAAGGTCCTTCTGGTATAGCCCAGCGTGTCGCCGTTCAAGATACAATCCTCCCTCGTGGTGGCGGCCCCGACGGCTCCTCCCCTGTCTTTGTGCCCAAAGGCACCAAAGTGGCGCTCAACACCTTTGTCGGGTTTCATGATCCAAAGATCTGGGGCGAGGATGTCGAGTCATTCCGACCAAAACGATTTGAAGGCAAGGTAATGAAGTTTGAGTTTGTACCTTTCCTGGCTGGACCAAGAATCTGCCCAGCGCAGCAACAAGTGATTACGCAGGGTGTGTATTTGCTTCTAAGGCTGACTAGGGAGTTTGAGACGATGGAGAATATGGACCCATGTCTGGAGTATGTGGAGCTGATCAAGATGTTGTGCGAGAGTCGGAATGGAGTCAAGGTGGCATTTCATTAGGTGACGACGGCACCAGGTGCGCTTTCATTGCCACTTTTCTCCTACATGAACTGCTGAACTTTTTCTCCGACGGATTCCTTTTCAACAGGTGGAATCCGAGTCAATAGCCACACAGCATCTCTGTCACACATCCAACATCCGTTTAGACTACCAGGGGAACAAGATGATATTGAAAGTGAGGATATATCAAACATTGGGACACTACACCTGCAATCTAGACCAAAAGTATAGAATACATCGAGCTTATAGTTACCTTGTAACAACTCATTACCTTGCAAACCTCTAGGATAATCAAACGGCGTTGGAGAATGTAGAACGATGCCATGGCTTATGATCAGAGGTCGACCCTCTCCTTACCCAGAGAAGACCCAGTTTTTACCTCGCATGTACCTTTGACATTTCCAAAGTCTTGCTCAATCACATAGACCTTGGCTAAAGATAGTCCTTGGCAAATTTAAGAGGCTCGGAGGCCAAGGAGCCCCGCGCCGAAGAATGATGTACATGCAGTCCCATCTCCAGGCCATGGTTGGTTGGGAAGCTTTTTAACAGGGGGGCTAGAGGATTATCGTACGAGAGAGTTTCTTGGCTGTCGATCACCGGGAATCTCATTTACCGTTATTATTTGGTATCCATAGTACGAGTCAGGTTAGAGACCCATTAGAGAGGCCCTCGCCGAGACCATCCAGAGAGTGTGCTAGGGTATCAACTGCAACGGTAAGATGCATATGGGTGTGTGGTGTGGATAGAGTGTGCATCTGCCTTCCAGTGCTGCACTGTACTGTGATGTAATTCACCAAGAGACTCTAGCGTAAGCAAGGTGAGAAGTCGGGTTTGATGCTCCCTTCTGCAATGCTACCTAGGACGAGATGCTTGGTCGCGGTGGTGGTCTCCACGGTCATCAGCCGACACAATCCCTACCGACTCTTATCATCAGAAGTGGAGATTTGTTTGAAGACCAACCACACACACACGCACACACAGTCCAGATTGCCCTTCGGCTCTTCTTTTAAACGAGCTCCAGATGTGTGCACAATCGCGGCAGCTTCTGGGCCAAGTTCTTTGGACAGTCAGATGTCGTATGCATGAAGCAAAAGTGGCGGCCGACGTAATCTTGCATGCAAGGAATCACAGAAGAGAAGAAACAAAACAAAATGGAGCCGCCCAGCCCATGCACAGCCGCCCAGCAGCAGCGGGAAAAGGTCCTTGTCCTTTCTCACATGGGAGGACTTTAGTGCCTAAAGAAGCGGCTGGCGTCGCGGGAGCTGAGAGAAAATAGACACGGGAAGCGCACAGTAGGCGGTCTGGTCGCGAGATGAGGTGCAGTAGCTGATCGATTCTCGCCACCAAAGAAAAATGCCAATAAAAGCTGCCAAGTTCAAGGAAAGTACGGAGTATTATTATTAACAGGTCAGCTTTGGGAGAATCTCATCCCCAGCTGGTGTAAGACATTTTTTCCATGACGAGGAAATTACCATTTTCAGCTTCCTGTTTTTGGTCATGAGCAATGCAAAACACGAAAATCTGCCCCAAATACCGATGACTATCTGAAATCTCGATCTCTCTATCTGCTCTGTTTATTTGACGGTGGCGTAGACTGTCGTAATCTTCAGTCAATTTATCCTCTTTCGGAGAGCATGATGGGTGGGGCGAGCCAATAGCCGCCCAAAAGACTGTATTGGAGGGTGGTCTCCTGATCCCTCATCCCCAAGAGCATTGGGTTCATTGGACACCTCCACGGTAACCGAACGGAGGGACGACGGGTTCTCTCGACGGAGCAGCCAAGGCCCCCCGAGCAGTCTTGGGGGCAGGGTTTATGGGCAACGGTTCGTGAAGGGGGGAGAGAGCATGTTGGTGGCGCGTGTGATGGCGTAGCGGGCTTGGGGCTATTCATTGAGCTAGGGAGGAAAATGGAAGAGCTTCCATCCGGGGCGATGAATGCTTGAACTAAGAATGACTACCCCAAGCGATGAAAATACAACCTTGACACAGTGACACAGTCGACAAAGGCGGGCCAAATCGGTGGGGTTACCGAGCCCCGGGCCATCCAAACAAGCTGACCCCAGATTATGTACCCCTTCCTTTCTGCTTGTTGCTGATTTCTTGTCTTGGAAGTTGGGAACAAGCAACGCTTCTTACAGGACGAAGGATCTGTGACATGCTTTTCTATGAGAGGTGCGTCATCGGAGATGCACTGCTGGGATCAGGGGACAAGCTCATCACAATGCTTGACTGGTTGACTGGATCCTCCATACCACTTTCACTTTCCCCTTTACATGTGTCACAACCAGATGCCTTGATTGCAGTATGAAATATCGATGAAACCATCGACATGCATCCCAGCAACGGGGAGCTGGCGCGATAAGCGAATCGTGCATGACGATAGCCTTGGAGTTTCCAACGGGCTTGCATTTCCAAAATACAACGTGTGTTTGTTCAAGGAGCACTCTCTCCGGGCCGTCACTGTTTTGTCAACCCTCATCAGCCGCACCGCCATGTTTGATAATCCAGCACCTTGCCTAGATAAGCAATATTGAGAAGATTACCCCATCCATTTTCTTGCCCGACAAGGCTGAAGGTGTGGTGGACGGGGGGGGAGACAAGGAGGGGGGGAGCACAGTACATGCACCAAAAGTATCACTCACTGTGCCCTCCTCCCCATACGCCCCCGGGGCCCTTGAGTTATCCTGATCACCACCATTCTCACCATCAAATGCCCCTACTCATAAGGGATGTGGCTGTCCTTTCGCGGCCGGCTCCGGGTTGAGCAGCAATTCAGGAAACTTGACAGAACCAGAGATCCTCCAAAGTTTGTGGCTTGTTAGCCTTGCCTGTCGCGTAACACGAGTGGTCTTGGTAGCACGAAAGAACCAAGATTAATTGACAGCGACCCTCAATGTTAGAATCTACCAAACTCAATCCACCCACACACTCACCCACTCACTCACTGTCAAGTTGATCCGAGAACCATGCCAAGAGGAGAACAAAATTACATGCAAGTGCAAATTGGAGAATGACGCTCCTCTGCAGTTGCAATCAAAAACATTTATTAAATGCGAGTGGAGAAAATATGCAAAGCACGCAAAGCAAGGAGCACACTCCGCCTGTTTCTCCCTTCTTTTTTTGCCATGTGTGATAAGGTGATAGAGCTAAATTAGCGAGTTGAGGCAAAGGCAACCGGGGGGAGTCGCTACGGAATGATGGAAAATATGATGCATCACAAAGAAAATGTGATAATCATGAGGAGAGACGTTGGTGGAGAGTGACTGTGGAGGGGAGGGCAGCCAAAAGGTGGAGGAGGGGGGGCGAGTGGCTGGGCGATTGCGGGCATCCATCCACGGAGTTGCTGCTCCCTCCTCACGACCAAGTTGCGGAATGCAAAGAAGAGTGACAGTGAAGGAAAGAAAAAGTTGGGGTAGGAGAGTAAAACAGGGTAACATGGTTGGTTCGCCGAGTTCCCATCTTTCTTCATCCCATCCTAAATCGCCCCCCGGATATTCAATAATCAGGGCTGTAGGTATGCTAACATGAAAAAGGAAGAGAACGGAAAGAAATCTGACCAGGTCAGCCCTGTTCACCGTACCGGCCTCAAGGACGGGAAATACAAGCCTGCATGTGTTTTGTCGATGCAAGCAATCAGTCATATTTTTATCTTTATGCAACCCGTGATTAAAAAAAAAAGCAGCAGCAGCGGGTTTATTTTCCTGTAAGCCTGTGAAACTGTCGATCTCTTTTTGGTGTGAGGAGAGGGGGGAAACACCAAAAAAAAAAAAAAAACACAAAAAGGTTGGGGACAAATTCAGAGTCCGTATGAGAGACATTTCGTAAACGGTCCTTTGCTACGCCCTCTTGCTGGGTCCCACCGGACGACACGGAGGCCTGGAAGGGCAACGATCGTCCCCGGTGCGGGAAGACGCATGGTTTCTCGTCCAAATGACGATGAGCGGCCACTGTATAAACAAAACTGTATGGAGTACAGTGCAGACAAAAATAAAACGGTTCGTTTCGGCGACAAGGGCAAAAACTCGCTTTCTCTTTCTTTTTGCTCGGTGTTTCTGGCCTGCGGATATTGGACCGTTTCGGCCAAGACGGCATGGTGTCACACTCATCATTCATTATGGAGAACGAGGGAGAGAAGTCAGATCCGTTGAGGGCAAGGTCGTCAACGCAACGGGCGTGCATTTGGAACTAGCTTGGCTCGCTATCGAAGACATCAAAGATAGCTTCGTAGGCACACACGTTTGAGAACTCCCCAAGGCCGGTTCACCCGGCTGTTCGGTTGGTTGCCAAACCGTATGCTTCCGTGCTCCATAGATAAGGGTTATCAGTTATATGACGAGGGTTGATGCATTCTCCGCGGAAGTTAGGACTCCAGTTTTCAGAGAATTACTCGATCGAGCGTGCACTGGACGATTGAGTTCCTACTGTGTGTGCAAGGTAGGACGTGAAGGGGGGTGCAAAGATAGGGTATGGTACCTACCTATCGTGACTCCAAAGGGACACAGTTTTATGTCCACAAATCCCTCTCGAATCCTTTCTTAACTATCCACGTACTTGACTTCACATTGATGAGGTGTCATTTTTTTCCAGATACATACATACGTACGTACAGTAGTAGAAGCATAGACTAAATCCTGCGCTACAAGATGCGACCCTGTCATGGAGGCACAAGTACTGCGACAATCGTGAGTGTGACGAACAAAGAACAAGAGGTGGTCCGTGACTGATCTGGCTCAAGGACAACGGCAGAAAGCGGGATGCCCACGCACACAGATAAGCGGTGCTGGAATGATCAGTCATCTGGACCTAGACTCAATCAGACGCGGAAAGGCGGGCTAACCCCCGTCCATTTAGCAACTATTGTGAGACCCTTGGCGACCAGGGGTATCTGCAAATAAAGACGTTATGGGTTTGGCCATGTCTCCAGGGTTCAACTCAAACCCCAGACAGCTGCAGAACGTGCAAATATATGTACAAGTAGTTCAAAAGCAATGCAGTTGTGCGTGCTGTGGTGCTGGGGGCGACGGAACGAGGCCCGTGTTTATCGTGTGTTTAAAGCAAACTGTGCAGTGCGTGAACATGGTTCGAGAGAGGGAGAGAGAAGACGAGACCCTCAGCCGTGACTCGTATAGCGTCGCATTTCCCCAAGACAACAATGTCCAAAAAAAAAATGGATGAAACAAGTTTTGCGGAGGCGGGATTGGGGAAAGTCTGGAGAACGGGAAGAGAGGAAGAAAAAAAAAACTTGGTGGTCAAAAAAAAAAAGGCTCAAAAACGACGTAACCCGAGAGGGCAGAAAAAAACGCATCATACCAATCTACCGGGTACGGAGGAATTAGCCGTTTATTCATGAACCGCTGCCGTTTTGTGCACAACAATAATAGCCCATGAGAACGGACGTACAGGGTCAAACGGGATTTCCCCTGCATCTGAAAATGGGATGGGATGCAAGCTCTTGGCTCTTGGCTCTCGCTCCGTACTGGATGCTACACAAGGAGGAGGAAAAGACTCTCTTCTGGCCCCCAAGTATCATTCAGGCAAACCCTGTGCCTGAAAGACAGGCAAGTTCAATTTTTTGCTTCTTCCTCTCGATTTGCTGAATAATACGATGCGGGAGAATGCAAGACGTTTTGAGGCGCTCGCAAGAATGAACAAAAACCGAGAGGGCCCCAGATTTCATGGATCTATACTCCGTCGTATGTACACGTATGGATATGAATATGTAGGTACCGTGCGTGTATGGAGCATTGGGGTGCATCTGAGGGCAGGACAGTGCAGTGCAAGACGACTGTTTCTGCGTTGTTTTCTGTGCCATGCAGATTAGCAGCTACTTTGTACATTCATTGTTCAACCCATCGTGAGAAGCAGCCATGGCATGTAGTTCGCTCCCCTCTTCTCCTCTTCTCCTTTTCTCCTCCCCCTTCTTTTCTCTCGTCGATTTCTCCAATTTTTTTCTTTTTTGCCCTCATCAAGAAGGGGTCTGGACTTTTTGACAGCGGCACATTGGGCACCCGCCCCCTTCAGGCTTTGGGCGCCACAGACCCTGTTGGCTTTTCAGGACCCTGCAGACCCTGCCTGTGGAAATGTGATTTCTTAGATAACGGCCCCCGGAACCATGAAGCGTGATGCGATGCATATCGGTGACAGACAATATTTGGGGAACATGATCAGGTCGCAATCACACGCACGCGGCAGTGCACTTCATATGAGGAGAGAGACGGAGAGAGAGAGAGCATTTAAAAGAACGTCTGTGTGTTTTTTTTCGTTTTACATCTGTCGCGTCGTTGGATCGAAGAAGCACACAGCAGCAACACACAGGCACCGCTTTGGCTTCGGAGAGGGCGCATTTAGCGGGGTGAAAACTGAAGTGACCTTCGCCGATGTCGCTCTCTAGGTGTCGGTAATCGCCGAATGGCGTTTCGACCGAAAGATTGGGATTCTTCTTATTTATTAACTACAGATGTTTCGCGTTGACTGGCTGTGTTTGGCGGTTGTTTGGAGTAAACTCAAAACAAAAGAAGAAAGAGGCCATTAATCGTACATAAAATCTGGGGGTGAGATGGATATCGAACAAGAATGGATGGATGTATGAGTACAATAGTGACTGCTTGCAATTGGGGAGGGGAGGGGAGGAGGGGAGGGGCACAAAGTTCCGAGGTATCCATGCCGCATGTGAGAAGCTATGGAGTACATACATGGGGTGTACAAAGACAGCCCTGGAGGCATGGCTAGTGAAGCTGGACGCATCTGGCAGTTGGTAAGGTTTATCAGCTACAAACAACAAAACATGCAGCGGTTCTCTTCTTATCATCCCTTGCTCCGCCATTCTACACATTGTTTGAATCCATGTTTGGACCCTTGGAGAGCACTGAGAGAGAGAGAGAGAGAGACAAAAGATGCATGAACTAGGTTGCGCATCACATTAGACTGTCTCTGAATATCGACAAGTGCCACTGTCGTCGGTGCGTGCATGTGCTCTTTCGTCGTTGCCGACACGTCGTCTTTTTTGTGCGCGCGAGACCGCTAGGACAAGCAAAGACCACGGCTTAACCGCTTCATCCGCCATTTTAAATGCTGCAGCAGTGAATAAAGAAGCTCTGGCATTTGCATTGTTGGCATATTACACCACTGATGCTCGCTTCGACCTGTTGATAGCAATTTTTTGGCCTACCCTATCACAGTGCCTGCATACAGAAGAATAATTGGTCCTTCTGGAACCTTTCACGTGAAAAATGACGATGGATAGATAACAAGATATAATATCGAGATGAAGAAATTGGATTTTATTCGACAGCGTGTAAACAAGATTCCCGTTACAACAAGTGTGGCGGAAGAGGACTGGATGTTGGATGCGTAGGTTGTGCATTTGCATTACATCTTTCTGCGAGGGAGACGCAGGAATGGGCTGGGCTTGGCGACTTGGGGGTCCTAGGCACGCACTCAATTGTTGTGTATACATGGTACAAGTATCTGTAGGTACGGATAGAAGGGAAAGTGCGGAAAGAGAACGGAATAAAACATTCCAATTGAATTCCTTTACTGTCCGTCTGGTTGCTTGATTTTTTCTTTCTTTCTTCTGTCATTGCCGTGGCTGGTGGCGAGTGATGAGTCAGGTCATGGTGATAGAGTTCACGATGGGAGCAAGTTTTTGTTCAAAAATGCTATGAGGATTTTAGACTTTTGCTACTTTTGTACGGTCTGTCCTTTCAAGGAGGAGGCGACAGCCACGGCTTAAACTCCGTGCTTGCCAAGCAATCTGCCAATCCATCGGGACAGATAGCAATGTCCCTATATCTCGGGCTATCTAATGGATCTTTATTTCTTTTTTGGGGGCGCGTTTCTGGTTGTCCGTCGGCAATTGATCCTCCAACAATAAGAAAAGAACAAATCTTTTTTCTTCCCTAATCGACACGACGACCACGACCCCGCGAACAATCTATCGTCAGATCGAGACTTGTCTTCAATTAGTTCTTTTTTCTTGTCTCTCAAAGTGAGACTTTCTGGGAGTGCCGACGAACGGAGCGCTGTTTTGTGTTGTGTTGTGTGCGTGCGTGCAACGTCGCCGCCCGTGCTTCTTAGTGCCAGCAAAACGTCCAGTGTGTGAGTGTGTGAGTGGTGTGTGTTGTGTTGAGGAGCCAGTGGCGTGGCATCTTGTTGGAGGAGGTTAGTAGCCTTTTTCTTCTTTCATTTTCCTTATCGCAAAAAGTTTACTGGACGTTATGTAATTCTAGGTGTGGGATACGTTTTAGGTGGTAGGGGGGAGGGGGGTAGCTTTTGTCGTCCTTGTCATTGAGTGTTGCCCTGTTGTTGCCTTGCACTGCACCCCTTTCTTCTTCACTGAGGAGGTATCCCGGTGTTTCGGGCTGAAGAACGCGCGAGAGGATATCATGTCAAGTTGGAATTGATTGAGTAAGGAGAAAGAAAAAAAAAGAAGCGCCAATTCCAACAGAATCGATGCATAAACTCTGAAGCCACCTGGGGTGATGGGAAAAAAAACCTGGTGGGAAGATAATGACTTGTAGATCAAATCCCCAAAAAAGAACCCGCCCCCAGCCGGCGTGGGAGGTAGCTTTCCGGTACGTACCTACAGTACAAGGACAAGGGGGGTCCACCTCTCACCGGCGATGTCGCTCTGGGCAAGCAGCCTCTTTGGCTCCTGTTTGGCTGCTTGGCTCCTCTTGTCTCTCGAGCGAGCGATAAGCTCCCCCCCCCTGCGCCGGCCCAAGCGGTGCTCGGCCCCACCGCCCCATCGTAGACACACCACTTTTGGCTGTCTGTACGTCAGGTCAGGTCTTGGCATTGCAGTTGACCTTGCTGCTGGATGCTACAGTGTCATTGACAACAGGAAAGCACTGTACCGCATCATCTCTCCCCCATTTCACATGTAATGTGGTGTGGCCAGTGTGGCTCGTGGTTCCACCGTGCGATCTTGTTGCGAGGCGATACTTCTGGACTGGGTTCCTTCTCTCTCCCCCCATCACCCATCACCCGCACCCCCGTCAGCCCCACTCTTCTCCGACCATCGCAAGGTACGTACCTCCACCGCGCTACTTTGACTGGGGCTGGTCTGGCTGGTTCTGGTCTTGGCCCCACCATTTTGGGCCAACCACGCCAACTTCGCATTTTCCTTGTCTTTCTTCTGCCTCCTCTTGACTGAGGTGTGCCCCATTTTCATCATTTTCCAATCCAACCAAATCCGCTCACTCTTCCATCGCCATCGCCATACCCAACCCACACCCACTGAGAGTTTCTAACAAAACCACCTCCAACCAAACGCCTTTGCGACGTGTAACCTTAACTCTTAAGCTCTGCGCTGTCTTTTTTACTGTCCCAACTCTATTCGATTCTACTCTTCCTTTTTCTACCTCGCTCTCCCTTCTCTCTAGTCTCGACGATAACTCTGCGCTCCTTAAACTCTCGCTCCTTTCCCTCCCCTCAAAAACCCCCTCCCAACATTCGACGAACAATGTGCCGCTAAACGTCCCGCCTCGAAAGCCGTCACTCTGCCTCGAGGCATCGCCGTTCGCGAGTTCGATACACTCCCACTCAATAATGTTGTCGTCGTGAGCCGTTTTCAGTAATTCGGAATTGCCAATCATGGATCCATCACAGCAACAGCAACACCAACAGCTTCACGAGCTGAATCAGCGACAACACCTGCCGACGAAGCCATCGTTACACACTCATTTCCACCAGCTTTCCTCGTTACCTCTGAGGACTGCCGCCAGTACACCAATGTCATCCACAGGCCTGTTCAATCCTTCCGGCTCCCGACATACCATCTGCCACGGCTCGTCATTCTCCGAAAACAGCACACCGGCTCCTCAGTTTGATAGTCCATACTTGCATCCTCTCCAGAACTATCAAGTGCGAGAGTACGTTTTCTCGTCTTACCGCCTGACGCCTTCTTCCTCCCTCCCTCGAGCAAACAACTGACAATTAATCTTGTAGGACACACAAGGCGCTCATTGACTCCGACACCATCACTGGCCGTAAGTCGATCAATCAGTATGAAGTCATCGAGGAGATTGGTCGTGGTATGCACGGCAAGGTGAAACTTGCTCGCAACCATGCGACCGGTGACAATGTAGCTATCAAAATCATTCCGCGTTTTTCCAAGAAGCGTCGTCTCGGCAAGGTCACCGCCTTATCGCCTCAAGACAAGACCAAGAGGGAGATTGCCATCTTGAAAAAGATCCGCCACCCGAACGTCGTCGCTCTTCTCGAAGTCATCGATGATCCCGAGCTGAAGAAGATTTACATGGTTCTCGAGCACGTCGAGCTCGGCGAGATTGTCTGGCGTAAGAAGGGATTGCCCCATGTTTGTTACTACGAGCGACGAAGGATCGAACGTGAAATGCGCGAAATGCGAGGAGAGGTTCCGACTCCCGAGGAGGAACAGTATGATCAGCTGCTCGAGCGTCGCCAAGCCATTAGGGAACTCAAGAGAGCCAAGATGGCCCAGAACTATGCTGGCCAGCCCGAATACTGGAGCAACGAGCATGGCGCCGCCGACGATGGTAGCAGCTCAGGACCCTGGTCCCGCATTTCTTCTAGGGAGAATTTCGCAGCTACCGACGCATCATCGCAACCTCTCTCACGCCGCTCATCGCTTGCGCCACCTCATTCTTACTCCTCTTCACCCGGCGGTCTTCCACTGCATGACGACGGAAATGAATGGACTGAAGATTCCACCACTCCTGGTCCTCCCCAACCCCTTTCCGCTGCTGCGCTTGATGGGACCATGTTTGGTGCCTACATGGAAGAGAACAACAGGTTCCGGGAACGATCGCCTAGCATGGCCGACTCCATCATCTCGCACATGTCATCCATTGACTACAATCTCCGAGCCCACGATCCCTTTGTCGACGACTTCTCATACGTTCCATGCTTTACTTTTGAGCAGGCTAGAAATGCCTTCCGAGATACCGTTCTAGGTCTTGAATACCTCCACTATCAAGGTGTCGTTCATCGGGATATCAAACCGGCCAACCTTCTTTGGAGCAAAGATCGCCAGGTCAAGATTTCCGATTTTGGTGTTTCGTATTTTGGGCGACCCATCCGTGATGGTGAACCTGATGATCTGGTGTCGGAGTCGGAAGCCAAGGACTTTGACGATGACCTTGAACTCTCCAAGACCGTTGGCACCCCGGCTTTCTTTGCCCCGGAGCTCTGCTACACCGATATTGACACGGCACAGCCAAAGGTCTCCGAACAGATTGACGTCTGGTCGCTTGGCGTGACACTCTACTGCCTCATCTACGCTCGCATTCCCTTCCTCGCCGAAGATGAGTTTCAAATGTTCCGCAAGATTGCGACCGAGGATGTCTACATCCCCCGACAGCGATTAAGACCCGTTGATCCCTCGACCTCGCCTACCACCACCTCGTTGTACAAACGCCAGAATACTTATCCATACCGCGACGATAATGACCTCGACTACGAGGACGTGGATAATTTGTTACTTGACTTGCTTCGCCAGATGCTTGTCAAGAATCCCGAGAAGCGAATCCGACTCAAGGACATCAAACGTCATCCTTGGGTTGTCTATGGAATGGGCAACGTGAATGCCTGGCTTGAGGAGACTGACCCTGCACGACCGACCAGTGGCAGAAAGATCCAGGTTGATGAGAGAGAAATGTCATCAGCCGTCGTGCCACTTACTTTCCTGGAGCGAGCGCGATCTGTAGTCAAGAAAACCGTAGGCAAGTTCATGCATCCCTTGGGAGAGCGAACCGACAGCCGTTCCCGACGACGGGCCACCAGTAGTGCTGCTAGCTCAGCAGGCGACAGTATGTTCAAGAACGCCCCTACAACGCCCCAGTACCATAACGATCGACGTCGCAGTGTCCATCCTGACGACTACTTCAACAACCGAGCCGAGAACGGTCCGTCGCGTTCGGGTACGCACTCTGCCGGCCCTCTAATTGCTGGCACTGAACCCGAACCCGTCGCTTACGATCCCATGGCTACCGTCCTGCCCCCTCTTGACAATGGGAACATGAACCGAGGGCGTTCGCATAGCGAGTTGGACGACGCCGGAAGACAGGATCACAAGCCGGCATCTGCACGGTCATCGAAACGTCAAAGTTTATTGCGCGGGAAAACGAGTCAGCAATTCTTACATCTATCACCATACCTTTCCGGGCCTCATACTATGCCCGGCACCCCGTTTTATGACGGTCAGCATGATCTGAGCTGGGAGCACGACATGGGGATATTAGGGAACACTCATGGGTTTTCGTTTGGTGGTGACAACTCCAGATCGCAGTCGGCGGACCGTAACCTCTTCACTAGTGCGGACAAGCGTGCCAACCCACAAGTCTCACTCAACACTACTGTCGCCCCTGGGAACATCCAAGGTCCGAGATTCGCGAGGCCCATGCGTTCTGTCGACTTGGGCAGGAACCGATATAGCTACGGTCTCTCATCATCACCGCTATCTTCGTCCCCCCATTCACTTCCGTCAGCCTATCAGCACAGACAACCTCAATCTGACCCCAACTTCCATAGTCGGCTCCACAATCGTCCTGATGAACGGCCGTTGACTGCCCACCGCGTGGATAATGTGGCTGATGTCAAGTCACCTCTTACGCGCGATCCCGTTTCTGCGACCGAACACATCACAGAAACTGCCATCAACTCGGAGGCTGACCCGGCTGACGTTCCTTGTCCCATGTCGCCACCTGCTCATTCGATGTGGTCTCAAGAACACCTAGAAGCAACCTCCAAGACGGCTAGCTCAGAGTCCATCGACCGCCTTGGAACACCTCTCACAAGCCCTAGTGAGAGCGCCAGCCCTATCTCTACCTTCCCGCCGACCAAGAGTGCGTCACAGCGCATGTTGGCCTTCCAGTCTGACCCTTCGTTACCTGCCCTCTTGAGTGGTGCCAGCTCCATTTCTGCTGACCTAGAAGGTGAACTTCTCTGCAGGCCTGGAATTGTTAACGCCCCACCATCCTTGCTTGAGACGGCGGATTCTCTCACGCCGCCTGCGCTGATCAAGGAGCCAGTTGGCGGCTTCCCAATGGACCAGGTTTTTCACAACTCTCCAGCTATAGCTAGCGGTCCTTTTTCTGTACACCTGGGTTCAAGCCGGTCGTCTTCGGCGCACACTTGGCAATCGGATCATCAGGATGCTGATGACGACGATGATGAAAGTGATGAAGAGGTCTTATTGATGGCTTCAAAGTCCAAGAAGCGACCGTCAGTTATTTCCAAGGGACCTCCCTTTGAAGTCAGAAGACGTGACACCAACTTCAGCACAGCCAGTGACGAGACAGCCAAGAGAGTGGAAGTTAACAGTGGTGAGGCAACGTGGTATTCTGACGCATAATTCTGTTTACTCATTCCATCCACGGATTGCACGAGGCATCAAAAAGTCGGCTGGCTGCATTTGCATTTTTTCTTTCAACTGGCGACGGAGCTGGCCCCTTGTCGTTTACTGGAACATCTTATGCTTGTAGAACGAGCTTCTCTACTCAACGCACAGCATTCTCCGGATCAACCTGGACTAGAGCGGGAATAGCGCTTCCTTTATGTCTTTTTACGTTTTTGTCTTTTTTTCGTTTTTTTGAAAGCGCCCTAATATGTGGAGCTTGGCTCTCAATGCATATCTGGCTTGGGGTTTCACAGGGAGCAATGACATGATGATGGGTCGGGGATATGATGATGAGAAGTTATGGGACTATGCATTTTTATTTTTCTGTTTCAATGTGACTTCGGATGACTGGGGGAAAGTCTGACCATTAGCTTGGCTTTTTGGGTGATGGTGTATCCATATCGCACGCTGTGGTGGTGTAGGATCAGATGAGAACTGCGGTTAATTGGAGAGACATGCCGCGTTTGGTGAGGGTTGCCTTTTTGTTTGCGCTTGCTTTGACCATGCTCTGCCATGATGGCGGACAATGGCACAAGCCTTTTCTTTAATTGTCATGGAGATTGAATGGGTTTTCGAATGCATATACAGATCGAATGATGGGGGGGGGATACAGCATGGGCGATGCATTGATGGATACAGAGAGAGAGAGAGGGAAGGCCTTTTTGACACTCGTATTCGATGGATGAAGTAACAAGGGGATCGAATGTGAACTTTTTTTCTTAGATAGTATTTCATTGAAGATTGAGGAGAAGAAGAGACTGGCGTGTTGTATTGGGATGATGATATCCTGGGAGGAACGCCGAATAAATGTATAAGAAATTGTGTTGGAGATTTCATGTGTCTTTTGTTCTGTGATTTGTGACATTTTGCTGGTGATGGAGATTTTAATGTGATTTTTCTGATTGACTTGAGGCAATGTACTGACTTGGTACTGAATTTAGACTGTACTTGGATTTAATATTGGAAGAGACGTGGATGCGATATTATTATACACTTCCTTATACAACAATTTTTATAACTTTATTAGAGTAAAAAAAAAAAGGAAATTAATTAATTAAAACAGATATTGGACGTCATATACACGATATGTGTAAAAAAGAACCAAAAAATTGATCCGAAGCCAGGACCGGGCGATAATCGAAATCGCGACCTGGAGATATCTGCCACGGGTGGACCCGTGAAGGTTGCAATCTCACACTCTACCACTGAGCTACCGGTCCTATTCCCCGGTAGCGGGCTTCCACTTGTTGGAGGATAGTGATTTACACCACCTTATAAGGGATGGTGCTGAGTGTGATTGAACCAATCTGTTTGGTTCACTTCAGTGGCAGGCCGCCGCACACTTGACGCAGATGATGGGGATCTGTTCTCGGCATTGGTTGCTGAGAGAGCCAAATAATAATGTCTTAAAAATATGATTTTCTAACGCATTAATTTGTTGATTCTATGCACGATGTACAAATGTCTGTTATCGCCTATATGGTAAACCTGTCTTGATGCATAAAGAATATCCAATCTAAAGACCAGTTTCTTAGCCTTGGAATATTTTATCCTAGGATGAAGCTAAATTAAAGGCACAATCGTCGTCGCATGCCATGTACCTCTTTCAACCGCAAGGACAAGCCATACATATTTTCAGTGCACGTCAATGTGCACAACCTCTGATACTATCGTACATCTATGTCATTTCTATGCCATGGCTTATCTATTGACCTCAGATTTGTTTGCCATGTATCTTCCTGGTATCATTAAAACACTAAATTGAGTTAAAAAGGCGAATGTAGTAGGTTGTCATGTTACGCAAGCTGTAAGTAAACTGCCACGGCTGCTAGCCCCAAAGCAAAGAGACCGCCAATGGGCCAAAGGCCCAATAGAGGCGACGAACTGGGTATTTTGACAATTTCGTCCACAGATGCTTCGAATCGGAGCGCCATCTTATCACGGCCAAACAGGCTCTTTACGCGCTCGGCACCATCATCACCCATGCGACGTAGCTCATCATCAGACATGTGAAGCACGCGACTCATGATGGTAGACCATGCATCGATATCCTCGGGATCACGTAGCCAGCCGGTTTCGGAATCGATAATGGTTTCGACGGGACCTCCAGTATTGGCAGCGAGCACGGGTAGGCGTGAGAGCATGGCTTCAAGCGGCACAATGCCAAAATGTTCGTTGGAAGGCGTGTAGACGAGAAGACTGGCGTTATTGAGGAGAGCGGTCTTGAGAGAGTTGGGGACGGAAAGGAGAAAGAGAACGGTGGTGTCGGTGGGCGTGGAAGATAGCGAGGAGTCGCTGGATGGAATAATTGTGTGGTGAGAGAGAGAGAGAGAAGATGCGAGTTCTTGGAGCTCAGCATGGTACTGAACATTTTCGGCAACACGATGGTCGTATCCACCTGCTAAATATTAGACATGACGGAATGAAGTGCGAGTTCTTTGAGACCATACCTGCGAGAACGAGGCGGACGCCGTGGCGTTTTTCCTCTGGGATGGCGGCAAATGCCTTGACTGCCAGGCCAATGTCCTTTTTCCTCTCAAATCGGTTGATACTTAGAATTATTCTGTATTTCTCTTCCCCAAACAAATTTTGATCTTTGTGATCGACCTCATCCTCTTTCGTCGTCGTATCAACGCAAGGATACAAGACCTTGGTTTCAACCTTTTCCTTTAGCCGAGGCCATGTCCTCTGGACCACACCCTTTGTAAACTCGGAATTGACAGCCACAGACTGCGAGAACCCCATTGTCCATTCTTCGAGCCAGTCAAACGGAATGCGATATAGGCGCTTAATGATGGATTTTCGTCCTTGCGCGAGGAGCAAATCGGGAAAGTGACAGTAGAACAGAATCGGCGTCTTTGGCGCAACTACTCTTAGCAGCGGCAGACCGGCGGAGAGTTGGTCGACTATAAAGGCTCGAGGCTGTAGTGCTTGAAGCTCGCCTGACAAGGCAATGTGGAAGATGAGGTGAATGTGACGGAGAATGGCGCAGAGGATGGTGAGGCGGTTGAAGATGGACATGGGGACGAGCCACTCGCCACGGACGCGAACATCGAGGGTGCCTGGAGGATTGTTATTGGGAAGCTTCCTGGGGTAGGTAGCAATGGAGGGGCAATACCATCTCGACATTCATCAAAGCAGTGGTTTGGATCGCAGTGGTTGGTAAAGATGACGACATGGTGGCCGCGACTCTGCAACCCAACCGCTGCATCGACAACCAGGCGCTCTGCACCGCCGATGCCCAGATCGGGGTGGAAGAAGACAATGGTGCCGTTGGAGACTGCAGAGCCTCCATGACTAGCTTGTATATCCGTCGGCACGGACATCGTCTTGTTTGGCGCAATACGATGCGATGCGATGCGATGGGTGTTTGTGCAGTTCAGGACAGGTTGCGTTGGTTGAAGCTTCAAGGTTGTCAACGAGTTTCCATGGCGGGGCAGAAACTTGGCATGGCCTGCGCGCGCTAAAATGTGAGCAGGTGGAGTTGCGGTTTCAGTACTCCGTAGTCGTTGGAGCTTCCAGGTTGTTTCAGGGGTCCCCTGGAATCGAGTGCTCCAGCACGCTGTTTGAGAAAAGTGTGGGGGGTGGAAGGGATTGATTCATAATCACATGGCATTGGAGTACTTGTATCATAAAGGAATGCGATTATTCTATCGTAACAAAAATGGCCCTGTTAAAGAATTTGGTGCTCCGCAGAGTAATCAATAAATTAATTACCGAAGGATCCATGGACCCATCCATGGATGGATTACTATTCACGCTTAACGGCCCCATACCCAAAGCCTTTAACCGCCGTCAGTAGCTGTTGTACGGAGTACTGTTCCAAGGTTGATAAACCCCAACATTGCTTATCAGCATGTGAAAGACAAGCCGTTGATAGACTCTGAGCTTAACCTCCATCACCCACACCATCTATGGGATAGTCATTGATAGGTTGAATGCCATAAATTTTAAAGCTTCTTCATTTTTATAATAAATATCAAATTTCAACGTCTGCATTCCATACAATGGCTGTCCCCATTTCAGTGACAATCGTTCCCCACACCCCAGACTCGAGCCGAGGTAAGCCATGTCGCCTAAAACACCATGTTTCTGCCATCGTTTTTGTTTTTATTTTCTTCCTCGAGACACAACCTCTCTTACACCAACATACAGAGTACTCACTTCGCAAAAATGGCTGCCAAACAACTCTTCAGCGTCCCCATCCCGGCCTTTGGCCCTCATCCAGGCGGCGCCATCACCGTCACTGAGCCCTCCCCGGCTGTCTACCTCTTGACCTTTGTCTCCCCCCCGGATAACCGCCTCACCACTGTCGTCTGTCGCGCCCTCCTCACCGCCCTTGACCTCCTCGAATTCGGTGGCTACACTCCGGGCGTGCTCATCACCACCAGCGGAATCCCCAAATTTTACAGCAATGGCCTCGATCTGCAGCACGCCATTGAGACGGAGGGCTTCTGGGCTCTGTTCTACTCTCTGTGGCTGCGCTTCTTGACGTATGACGCTGTCCTCCCCTTCGCACCGCCTTTTGACAAATGACTAACGTGCTTCTTCTTCAGCTTCCCCATGCCTACCGTTGCCCTCCTCAACGGCCACACCTACGCCGGCGGCCTCATGCTCTCCATGTCCCACGACTACCGCCTCGCCCCGTCCCCCAAGGGCTTCATCTGCCTCAACGAGCTCCTCTTCGGCGCGCCCCTCAAGCCCGCCATGGCCGCCATCTTCCGCGCCAAGCTCCCCAACCCCACCACCCTGCGCACCGTCGCCCTCGAGGCCAAGCGCTTCACCGGTCAGGAAGCCGTAGAGTTCGGTCTGGCGGACCAGCTGGCTACCGGGTTGGACGATGCGCTCAAGTTTGTGCAGGAGAAGGATTTGCTCGAGAAGCCCAAGAAGGGCGTGTATGGCGTTATAAAGGAGGAGCTGTACAAGGATTTGATCCAGGAGCTTAGAGGTGTGGGACTGGAAAATGAGGAGAAGCGATATGACGAGGATCGAAGGAGAGAGGCTGAGAGGCAAGAGTTTGGCAAGGTGTTTGTTGAGCAGTGGAAGAAGGAGAACAAGGCCAAGTTGTAGGCCTTTCCTTCTACCTCTTGCGTCCTGGCCATATTCACTGGCCATGGCGTCGGTAGCGCGTATGGACGATTGTACTGTGTCTGTTGGTTAATTAGGTATAATGTGTATGAAGATATCCCACTGTTGTCTATATGAGTATAAGACAACTACCTTACTAGGCATGCCTCCTGCGGCTTTGTTATGCGCTGTTCTTTACCCATACTCTGTGGTGGGTATGGATCACCCACATGGCGTGTAGAGCATCTCGATACTGGTACCCATCTGAATATTGCAGCTTTTGAGCATGGTAGAAAGAAATGAGCGTTCATTCATTACGCCCAGTAAATAATATAAATTGTTTCAAATCAAATCAGATCATAATTTACCGTTGCTATAAGCCCTATAAGATTGAGAAATGAATGACTTTCTGATCCAGTACTACTCCTAGAATTTCAAAGTAGAGAATGTGCCAGTCCATTTTTGAGCCAAAGTCATACGCTTGTACAAGCATATACTAGTAGTAGGCTTTTATTGTCCAAATATTCACCATAGGTTACCCGATACCTTGAACCATAGTTGTTATTTAGGGAGTTTTAAGCACAATGACAATATCAACGAACCCGCCCAGCGCGTTGGTACGAGTACTACAGTTTACGTCTGCTGCGCATCGGGCAGCATTTTCACATATGCATTATTTATTGACTATGCCTGTAAACGATTTGTGGTACTTTTAATACTTGTACTTGTACTCCGTAGAAAAGACGAGAAGTAAGCACGCCCTGAGAAACACCTTCATGATGTCTCTACGTAATTAATGTGACTAAGTGATGTGCTAGACCCTTGTCTGCTCCGTGCAAACTATTCAATATCTAGAGGCGGGAGCTGCCGCGGTATATACTCAGCTTTGCTATTAGGCAAGATACTATCAGCTAACACATAAGACATATACTTGTACTACAAGTAAAAGGGGGCTAAACGCAGGAGACTGGTCTAGGCAAATCAATAGGGGTAAGACAATTGATTGATAGACGGCCTCGTGCGCGGTGCCAACATCTACGGCTGGTAATCAGACCGCTTTTGTCAAGAGAAGTAATTTACTGAACTTGAAAGTTTGCATAAAATAGACGATACTTGTATTCGCCATGTCAGGGGAACAAGTTATAAGAAGATCACGAGGCTATCCAACTCGTAGATATATATAAGGCAGCTATTCCTCCAGCCTTTGTCAAACAAAAATGCCAGAAAGAAGAAACATATAGAGAGCAATCGGTTTCTATCCTACTTTTCTCTTGGCTTACACCTCGTGCCTCTTGCGTACTACCAACTACCGAGTTTTAACTAGACTCCTCTTTTATTCTCTTACGTGTATTTATCCAATACACGATGAGACTTTTACTTGCGCTTCTTTACTTCACCTTGGCTGTCCATTGTGAAGGGGATTTTCGTGGGTTGCTATATGCATATGGATGCCTAGTAAAGCTAACCATTAATAGCTGCCGATGACAGGGAGGCGGAACTTTGTAAAGAAGCCTTAGCGAAACGCGGTGCGATTTTTGTCAGTGCAACCAAATATGTTCCAATGAATTGTCGTATCACCTGCAAAGCCGAGGACGGTACCGAGGAGATGATCAATTCTCCAGATGGTCGGCTATGTGAGAGGGTAGTAGCACCTCCAACCGGCACGTGCAAAAATGTAAGTGCTAAAGAATTCAATTTATGAAGTGCAAAGCTAACATAGTGATGTGTTAGGGGAGGTGTATTATGGGTAGTATAGTGTAGCATTATGCTTTCACGGATATTATATAAATAGGTTTCTGTTAGAGACTGTGAGGGAGGGGTTTGGCCTCCCAGAGGCCGGTATCCAAAACAGAATGCTCTTATGATTTGTCATGTACTGGATTATAATTTACTCAGCTGCACCCCGAACTTTCTGCCAACTTGAATCTTACCTTTCTTTACTGTCCATGTCCCTCGAGAAACGGAGCCATCTCAAGCATCACCACTAGCAGACCAGGGGTTAACAAAGTATCTACACTCTGGGTCCTCGAGTGTAGATATTCCCCTTAAATATACACATGAATGAATCACTGGATGCCGTAGCCTTTTCGGAAAAACTTGCGGTGGAATTAAAACTTGGAGATTATATATTTTACTCATATTCTTCCAAGAAAACAACCCCGGCACGTCCACGATCATTCACAAACGAACCCGCTGCTAGTAACAGAACTCAAAAACATCAAAAGTTCATAATTCTATATGCTGTACTGTCTTCTTTCATAGCTTCTTAAAAAGGCCATCAAGACCTCTATCGCCGTCTTTCCGCTTCGCGCATTAACAAGATTTATATGTATAATAAGAAATACAATGGCATAGAAAGAAACGAAGGGGGTATCATGTCCATGCTCTCTCTCCAACCTTTTCTATATCCCCTTTCCAACAGACTCTTCACCAAGGTATTTGCGTCTTTCAGCATGGAAGAGTCTGTTCCAACGCATTGTCTCTCCCGCCCCATCTATGTATCCGCAAACTGTGGTTCCGTCGTCAACACCGCCCCGCCATTGTCTTCATCCTCTACTGTGTTGATGGTTCCGGCATCCGTTGGGTTCTGCTTATTCGTCGCCCCGGCAGCATCATCTCTTTCAGCAAGCATATCCTTCTCAGCCTGCATCGCCTTGTCCCGCCGACTCTCCACATCTTCTCTGCGAACCACCTTACGCAAACCTTCACTCGCCTGAATCAACCCATCAATACTAATCGCATGTTCTGTCATCTGGTGATTGATATAAGTGTATATTCCTGCCGGCGTATCGCATTGCAAAAGATTGCTTTCATTGAGCTTCAAGAGCGCCAGTGCCACCTGGAACAAGAACGTGCTCCCGTCATTCGTGCAGAGCACCACGTCCCAAACTCGAAACAGCGCCTCTGCGCAAAGGCAGTCGGTGAAAACGGACAAGAACCATTGGAAGGTTAGAGCCTCCAACTCAATTGAGAGCGAGTCCAGGTGTGCGGACAACTTCGGCAGCACAGTCTTGACGTATTGGCGAAGAACTTGCTGATCTGCTCGAGAGGAGATCAAGGAGTGATCGTAGTAACCGTGCGGAAGGATATTCTCGATGATCGATGTCAGAATCCAAAATGCATCTTCGGCAGAGGGTGTGATCAGGAGAAGGTTGGCGGTAATCAGATTCATCCCCTGGCAGTAGCCCACATCCTTGTTGCGTCTCGAGTACGCTAGCAGCACTTCATTCAACTTCTTCACTCCGGGACCCTTCCTGAAGAATATGTTGTCTGTTAGTGTCCGATGAATATCCATCCCAATCTGGCTAACCACCGTAGGATCGTCAGTCTCTTCGTTTCGGGAAACCAAATCATCATAGTAGCCCGGAACCCGTAACGCTGTAGCTCCTGAACACTCTGACCATACCTTGGCACGGTACGCCACTGGGATACCGCCAAGCACCAAGTTTTTGAACTCGTTCCACTTGGCACGACCGACTTTGCCCTTGTTTCCCAAGTTTGATATGCCAATCATTTCTCCATCTGCAACTCGACTTTCTGGAAGAATGACACTTGGACGTTCAAATCGAGCTTCAGCTGCCGCCGCTGCCGCAGCTACGGCAGCCTCTCCCTCACGACGCCGCTCTGCTCTAACCTTGCGGAGGAAGTCGTTCCAACGAACCGTCTTGTCCCGCTGCAGCACATCATGCATATCACTCAGCTGCTGGAGGAGCAGTTTTACAGGCTCTGCATCCTCCTTGACGAGCGTTCCAATTGTTGAATCCTGCTCGGAGAGCTGCTTGGTATCATTGTCAATGGCTGTCGTTGTACTCGCTAGGGGCATCAGGCCGGATTGAGTCGGTGTTATTGCTGGTGATCGTGTTGTCACTTCAATGGGAGATTGCTGTTGTGATTGTTCGCTTCCTTCTGTGACAACTACGGCCGATGCACTGATTCCAGGCGTATGACTGAGAAGTTCGGTCGGGAACGTGGCAATCCTCAGGTAGTCTTGCCAGCGCTTGGCTCTAACCTCATCCGCTATTCTCTCTTCTAGGCTGTTGGGGCTCTCCGGACGTCCTTGATCGCTCGATACGCTCCACTTGGGACTCGGCAAATCTTCCATTGTGTTGGGCGAGACGCCCGTTCGGCCGTTTGTCAGCATTTCGGTGCGGCTTCCCTTCCTAACATGCTGCGCCATCTGTGCTGCCTCCCGCTGTCTCTTCTTTCTTCGCTGATCATATATGAATCCAAATCGATCAGTCAGGTATTCACAATTCGGGTAATTGTTATACATCTGAGTAAGTGTGGGTGGCTGTAATTCGGGCGGCAGAATGGCATCCATCTCCACAGGCCCATAAGACTCTTGCCGCGATGCAGAGCTGCCTGGTGGACTCCCGACCATATTCCCCCACATCTCTTGGGCTTGAGACTTTGTGCTGGGCGGCGCGGACGGTGTAGATGGCGCAGGGGTAGATCGTCGCATGGCCATCAGTGCCTTGGGCCCGCCCGCTACGGACACCGCACGACCTGATCGATTCGTGTTGTTGCTTGCAACAGAACCTGCTCTCGTGGATTCCGGGCGGCCGGTGCTGCTCACGGCACGGCCCCGAAGTTCCCCATCTCGACTAGCAATGGCGCCGCCAGCAACCAATCTCAGAGCCAGACTAGCTAGGGAGGCAGATGCTTTGCGATCGGATGGGTTTGCTGAATGAGCACTGGAAGCTCTACTGGAGCTCCGGATAGAGCCCGTATCGGCGGCTGCAACATTGGTTGGCGGGTCAAACAAGTCGTCAGCTAGAGTAGGCCGACGATCCGAATTGGGTTGAGCCCGAATGACAGACGACCGGCCCGATCCATCGCCATTTATGCTTGACCTCTTGGAAGTGCCGCCGCCCCAAATGTAATCCTTCCACCCTTTCATCGTCCCCTTTCCATTCTCAGGATGATTGCCCAAGGATGCGCCAGTCGCCCGGATCGTTGAGCCTGTTGCATCCGTCTCTCCATAAGCATTCTCCACCATGGTATCCTGCATCGCATCGCTCATCAAATCGCTTAATCCGCTTCCATTGGTTCGCATAGTGTCATTTTCTTTGAGTTCGGTTTCCACGGCTCGAAGCCTCGTCTCCAGATCCAGGTTGGACAGTCCACACTCGCGTATTATCTTCCTTAATGCCCTCTCACGCTCATCTGCCCGGCGACGGAGAACTGATATCTGTGCATCCCTCTGCGCCAAATCTCCCGCAATTTGTCTCACAAGCGCCACAGCGCCATGCCTCGCTATTAGCCGCTCGATATGCCCGTCATCGGTCTTGTGAAGGGCTCCAGGAACCGTCTGCGTCAGGGGGGCATCCTCAAACAAGGCTTCTCGGGCGGAGCTCCTCCAAGTCAAGGTATCAACAATGGTGGGTGACCTCCCGCTTGCATCCCGCCCTCGACGCCCATTTCCGAAGTCTTGGGCGGTAGTTCTGTAGTGACGTTCTCGCTCGTAATCGAAGTTATTGCTCCTGGATGGATCGCCAGAAAAGCTAGGGAAACTGGTGAGGGACTTGTCGCTCGGCGCAATTATGCTACTAGCAGAACTGCTAGGTTGGCTGATGAGCTTTCGGGTCTTGCCACCACGGAGAGTGCCGCTACGATGGGAGCGCAACGAGGTAGCGCTTTGTTGGGAGATTGTTCGTTCAAGGGGAAGAGAGACGGCATCGGCTAGATCCATCATCTCGTGGTGTCGCAGGGTCGAATTGCGGTGACTGCTGTTTTCTCGCCGGTTCGAATTGTCGTTGTCGTAAGCGATCGATATCGATGGGTTGGTTTCCAGGCAAGGTAGGGAAGGTATTTGACGTGACTGTCCAGCGGGCGGGGACAGTAATAATGGACCCTACATGCAGTGGAGGGGCATATCGCGAAATGGCACTCTAGGTAAGGGTGCAAAACGTTGACTCTGCCGTGAACCTCCACACCAGCGCCCGCAATCTATGTGTATGGCCTTGAGCGCGTTCGTAATGCATGCGATGACGAGATTAAAATAGAAAAATAGAGCCCAGTTGCCGCATGCGAGGGATTTTGCAATGTCGTGGTGCAGGTGGAGGTTTAGGAGGAGTAGGAGTAGGATCCAAGATGATGATGACGCTGATGACGACAAGAGATGGAAGAGGAAGAAGGAAAGAGAGAGAAAAAAACGAAAAAGGAGGGAGAAAGGAAGGGAGGAGGCAAAACAAGGGTAGCAGAGGGATGTGAGTAAAAGGGTTGGTTGCTTTTTTAGATTGTTGAATTAAGTTTGTCGTGAGTGAGTGAGAGAGAGAGAATGTGTTGAGTGTTGTGTTGGCGTGGCAGGAAAGAAGCAAGGGAGTAAAACCAAAGCAAGTGACAGCGACGAGAGACAAAATGGAAGGCAAACAAAGTGAGCTCATTTGGTCACGAGCCAGTGGCCACCAATTCTGCAACCCGATGGAACGGATCAATATTAGAAAGACTTGCATGACATGTTCATTGATTAATTAATTAATTAATTAATTAATTAATCAAATACTGACTACTGACTATTAAATACCCAGTGCCGACATCATCAAGACAGCCTCCTTGCGAGTCCAGATCTATTACTTCCATGGATAGTACCTCTACCAGGTAGTACTGCCCGGCGGTACAGAGTACAGCATCGAGGTATGATGGCTGGATGGTCGGTCGGTCGTCATGGATGATGCATCTGCCAACTGTCGGTAACTGTAGCTGCAGCTTTAATTGATTGGCATGGATGTCATGGATCCATCCAATGCATGTGTTTCGCTGGCTGGGTTCGTGTCTCTGACCTAAAATCTGCGTGTCTCGTCAAGGTTGTAGCGGCCAAAACCCCAGCTTTTTACAGTGGGTGTAGTGACAATCTCGTTTTTTCATCTACGGCGCTGTATCCGCTGTAATATACGGGCACCAATCCATGGATGTCACTTGTGAATGGCTGACACATGGATGGATGTGTCCCTTGCGTACAATATCGTGTCCAGTCTGTTCCATTGGTAATCCAAAGGTGGACATGATGACATTGGATCTATCTCCATGACCTCCATTCGAACCTCGCTTACAATTCAGCTCATGTCCGTCATTTCAAGATTCCATCGTCGTACATAAAAGTACATCCAATGTCCTCCCCCTCACATCCCTTACATCAAGACTCCCTGTCCCTGACTGGTGCTACCTTAGTGGACAAAATGACAAGCCCTGGCTCCAAGAGTTCCATACCTTATTTAGTAATTGATGATTTCATCGTGCAGACGCATGGCACGAGGACAACTGCGACACCAGCCCCATCATCGTGAACATCGAAAATACGGTCAATGTACATACTATGCCTGAACCACCAGAGCGTCGCATTGCCAACAACGACAATGACGTGCAAATCTATAATACATTCAATCTCCCCTCTCCCATAATACCTAATACTCATACAACATAATACAACCCAAGTAGAAATAACATGATACGGACCCCTGAATTCCAGCCTTAAAACAAGCATTCCACAAAACTCCATCCCTCGTGAGCCTCCACTGCCTGTGAAAGCCATATCATGCATGTAATCCAAGCCAAGCCAAGCCAAGCCGTACAGCCGATTTTTAAACGCCCATACACAAAAACACACATTAGCATAATTCGTTTTCCCAGCCATCCCTCTCTCTTATGCAAAACTGTCCTCTGCATGCCATCGACTGCTCTGTGGCTCTTCAGTCTCTTGCTCCATCAACGCCTCTGCTTCCGTCCCGGTCCTGGCCATTGGGAGTTCTGTCGTGGCTTCCTTAAGTCGTGACGCTGATTCCGACTCCGCAACCAACGTGTCATCCAACTCTGGCACCAGACCCTCGTCAATGAGTGTTTGCAACAGCGGGTCCCTAGCGAGCACGTCGCTACGCTTGATAGACAGGCCGTCCAACTTCCGAAGACGCTTGCAGCTAGCAACAAAAACGACCTCGTGAAGTCGCCGCCGCAGCCTCGTAGGTTCGTCCAGCCGACGAAAAAATGTTGAATCTCTCTCCGTATCCGCCTCGGGCAAAGTAAATGGGTCGTCGGAACAAGTCTGTTCGGCAGTCACCAACACCTGTAGTGGAGGATAAAAGCCTTGTGTGATTGGGTTGTCTCTTAGGTCCAGTTGAGTTAGGTGAGGGAAATCCGTCAATAGCTCTGTTACTGAGGTGGAGTCCACAAGCCTGTTCCCTGCCACGAGAAGCTTTTTCATTCGGGGAATGAAACGGAGAGGACCAAGGTTCGATATCGCGTTGAAGTTGAGATTTAACATCCGGAGATTAGGCATCATTTGCCCCAATTCCTGGGGCAGCTGTTGGAGTCCGCAGTTTGCCAGTTCGAGAAGTTGCAGATTGAGAAAGTCCGCTCGCGGTTCAAAGGATTTGAGATAGTTCCCTGATAAGAAAAGCTTGCGAACTTCGCATGCACTTGCCAAGAAACCAAGATCGAGCGGCTCCTCAACTCGCTGTTCCCGAAGCGAAAGGCTATCCAGCCTTCTGGCGTGGCGGAAGCCGGACAATTCCTGGATTCGATTTCCATCGACGTGGAGCGACTGCAGATTAGGGAGGTTCCGAATGTCAAACGATGTCAGTTCGTTGTCGCTGACATCGAGTTGCCGCAACGTACGCACTTGTTTGTCGAATGAGAGAGCATGAAGCTGATTACCAGCTAGATTCAACTGAGACAAGGAAGAAAGTGTCTCTAATCCTTGAACCGACGTAATCCGATTGCCTCCCAAATCAAGTTCAGTCAATCTCTCCAGTTTCAGTTCAGCGGCATCAAGCTCTTCAATCAAGTTATCCCTCGCTCTCAAACATAATAAACCATCATGAGAGTCTAACCCATTTAAACTTGTCAGACGGTTATTGTCCGCCCTGAGACTTCTTAAGTGAACCAAGCCCCTCAGTGCCGAGAGGGTATTGACCTCGTTGCCGGATATGTCAACATACTGGAGATTGAAAAGGTGATCCCAGGATGTCAACTCCGACAACATATTGTGCGACAGCTTAAGGTGCCTAACACATGAAGGAACGCCATCAAGATGGACAAGGGCGTTATTTGAAGCGTCCAAAGTAGTCACCTTGCCACAAAATTCATCAAGCATATGCAAGCTTGTCAGATTCTTGTCGTGCAGGTCCAGTTCCGTCATATCCTCCCAGAATGGTTCAAACGGCTCGACTTCGGCGAGCTTATCCACAAGTTCTCTTATTGTCATAGATAGCACCCTTTTTGAGCCATCGCCAGTTGCCATGTGTCGTTGACCCAGGACATAGCTCACTTCCAAACCAAACGACTGGTCATGATGACGAAGTGTGAACTCTGAGAGTGGGCTCAAAGACAACCTACCGATATGTTGTCCAATCAACAGACTATCCTCCCCGTGGAGAGTCAAGGCCTTTCCAGCCGGGGTACGATTAAGGATAAAGGCGAGACTGGCATCTGGTGACTTGTGGTTCACCCGACTCTTATCCCCCTCAACTATACTGAGTTGGTGACCGTTCTCACGAATGATGGGTATTTCGACAGTGCTCTCTTCGTCCTGTTCATCAATACGCGACACAGGCCTGGGAATGAATGAACGGTGTATAGAGCCATAAGCTGACGCATTCCGTCCCCGCGATGGCGCCTGATTCAAGTTTCTCGAGGTAGGCTGCACAGGTGAGGATCGCATAGGTGAATCCGCCGATAGTATAGAGACGTTCTTCATAGCCTCGCTAATATCCGGATCATCTTCTAGACTGTCCAAATCCTCTGGAAGCATATCTTGAATAAATGATGCGACTGGGGAGGAGAAGGTAATAGTCAAGTTTCGTCGTCGCACAGTTGACGTTGGGTTGCTGATCTTGTCTTCTTGAAAGTCCAAGTTGTGCTCTGCCTCATCCTTGACGGTTGCAGCATGGCCTAAAGATTGATCGAGTTTCTTCAATTCGACCACCGCTCGGGTTGCCATGCCCGAATCGCGTGCTTGATCAGTGCAATCTTCATGCAATCGAGCAAAAGACGGACTCTCAAACGAGGCATCGGCTTTATCATCGTCGTCCTCATCATCTTGGTCTTCACCCTTCAGCTTCAATTGCTGGAGCTCTCTTGTCTCATCCACAGTCAAGTCAGGGATGCTAGCAAATGGGTCGTCCTCACTATCATCAGATGGACCTTCGGTAGATGAAGATTCCTGTCGCTGCTCTTTCTTCTTGATCCAAATATTGTTCCGTTTGTCCAGGTACATGCCTCCTATACGATCGGGAATCAGATGTGAAACGCTCTCGGGCACGATGATTCGCCGTGATTCTGATCCCCGAGAAGATCCAGAGGGAAACGCACCAGACATCGATCGACCGGTTGAGCTATTGTAGAAGTCACGAATGGGACTGGCCAATTCATCAAGTGAGGATGCTTTTGTGGATAGGCGAATGTTTGCGATGTCGCTGATGATGTCACCCTCCGTAATGAAGGGTGCATCAGACCGACTGCGGCTAGACTCCTCAATCATTCGTTCGACCTCTTGCGCTGCACGAATGGCATCCTTTGCCAGACCCATAGAACGCACAGATGAGGAGATGATATCACCCATATCGCTCAATTCCTGATACTTCTTGAGCCGATTGAGAAGTTCGGGGTCTTCTTGGCGCTGTGGAAACCAAGATACAAATTTTCCTTCTCTGCTTGGAGGTCGAGACAACGGCTCGTTAGTTGAGTCATCAGAAGCATCGTCAACAGCTTCCGCTAGGCCGGAAAGACCCGTCTCACCCTCTGATTCTAGAAGGCTCGCCAAACCAGGCTGGCTAACCTGACTGCGAATCATGGCCATAATCTGAGCAGCCTGGTCGACAAAATCTTGCGTTCGAATCGAGGGTTTCCTGGTTGTTTCAGCAGACTGTTGAACTGACATTTGGGTGTCATTATGTGCCGACTTGATGGGGGATCCATTTGGCCGTCCCTGGGAGGACTTATAAAACATTTCCGAAGCGGGGTATTGTTCGCGTTGAAGCGATGATCTCTGACTAGGAGTCGGAGTTCGCGGT
The DNA here is from genome assembly GCA_011799845.1 of Hypomyces rosellus. NCBI lineage: Eukaryota > Fungi > Ascomycota > Sordariomycetes > Hypocreales > Hypocreaceae > Hypomyces > Hypomyces rosellus. The sequence goes on from WWCI01000001.1 coordinate 166,471, forward strand.
CGCAAAATCGATCTCCTACCCAAAACTAGTGCATCTGTCGGGCGAAAGAGGTGAAGATTTTTGCCACCGTTTTCCAGTATGTATTGAATCTTTTTATGCGCAGAATCAACGCCAGCCAGTCTATTCTCATTGCCAAACGCAATATCCGAACGATGCAATGTGCGCCGGCGCTTTGGTGTTGGGTCCTTTGATGGGGAGGTTCTTGGCCGTTTGTCGGATCCGTTATCACGTTTACCACCAATGTCGGATGTCCCAGATGGGGGACTAAGCTCAACACCATTCAGGGCAGCAAGAATACCGGGCTTACGTCGCCTTCTGCGGATCTGTAGTTCAGGCTCCTGATCCGGTGAAAGGTCACGAGAAGGCAGTTCGAAGAGGGCACTTGGAGTCAAAGGCGACTGTGGGGAGATATTCTCCTTTCCAAGAAATTCTGATTCATCATAGGTGGCGTATGATAAATCGTCTGGAAACTCAAATCCTTCCAGTTGCCCAGCGCCAAACTGACTGATACTTCTTGGTTGTTGTCGTGGTCCCTGATGATGTTGGCCATTTATCTCGTCTTGACTTCTTGGACCAGATGATTGGCTTGATGTTCTGCCGGACATTGTTTCCTCAAACTGGCTGATGCGGCGAAGCAAGGTTTGATTGGTGAAAGTATCGTACGGTCCAAAGAGCTTTAGAGGACTGCCGGCTGATTGTTCATTGAATGTTTCTTCAATTTGACGTTTTTCCGGGCTTGGAAAAGGGGCTCGCGGCAAAAATGGGCTTTTAGCCAGGCTATTAACCTCGTATGGATTCGTTCGCTCTGACCTAACAGTTGGGAACTGCTTGGGGGTACTGGCTTGTAGAGACTCTTCAGGCAACATTTCCGAGGAGTCTGCGCCCATTTCAGAGCTCAAGACACGGTTGCGGAATGATCCCTCATCCGATCTCCCTCCTCGCCTAAAATTGACAAAACCACCATTACGCGCGTACTCTTCCGAAGTCTCAACAGTGGCAGATTGTTCGTTTGTATGGTGATCACCATCAGATTGGGGATCACCTTGTGGGTCTAGGACCATTTGACTAAGTCGTAATCGCTCAAGTCGTAGACGAAGTTGATCTGCTGGCATTTCAAGCGGAGCAAAATCAAGTCTACCGTCTTTGTCATTGTGTTTTCCCAGTAGAATTAGACTAAAATCCTCGTTTCGAGTATCACCAAACCCGCTGATTCTTCTCGAAACAGTGTTCGTGCCAGTAGGCACGCTCAAGCAGCTCGAGTCGTGGAAAATGCCGTCTTCTTCTTGTTCTTGCTGCTGTTGCTGTGGTTGTTGCTGTCCGGCAGAATTGGGATTTCGACGTACGCTTCCATCGCTAATTATGGATGCATTAAACGAGTCATCGACATTCAACTTGTATCTTACTTGCCGCTGCGGTCTTCTGGGACTGGGACTTGGTGTCACTTCAGCCGGGTGATCAGGTTCCTCGTCATCTTCAAGGTTGAGTAATTCTTCAAGTTCAGCATTCATTTGCATGTTGCCACCTAATGGAGGACTGGAAGCCATTGTGAAATCATATGGCTGTGGCGTTTGATCAAATCCGTCTCTCTCATTGCCTGGCTGCGGTGGCTTAAACATGTCTTGTAACCCAGTTGCCGCTGAGCAAAAGAGATCTCGATGTTCGCCGTATTGAATGTCGCCATAAATCAGACGTCGCTTCCATTCTGGGGTTTCTGCCCTGTCGCCTGATGATGGTGATCGCTGTTGTACTGTATTATGCACCACTGAGCCACTTGATCCACCAGAAACAGATCGATGCGCGAGTCCGCTTCGGGATGCTTTTCCCTCTTGCGAAAGTTTGGCGACCAGTCGTTGCCGTGTGATGTTGATTTCGTTTGTGCTTCTTTCCACCAAGATGCTAAGGCTGGTGTCGTGGGTGGGAGGTTTGTGTCCCGGGCCTTGCGACCTACGCGGAATTCGACTCGGGGGTAACGGCGATGCTACCGGTGACGTTTCAAGCTGTTTCGTCGGCCTCAAGGGAGGCAATTGCGCAGCTGACGTATCCGAGGCAGCCTGGGAGACCCAGTCCTCGGATAGGGAGTCCAACCAAGCATGCTCCATGGCTAGGCCAGGAGGAGTTACAGAAGCGACAGGTCAAAATATTAACGTCCCGCCATGCAGTAAACGGTTATGAAATGGTGTTGTATAATTTGTGCGGGGTGACGTCGTTTTCGATTCCAAAGGTTGGTTGATTAGAGATGGTCGTGATCAGGGTTCCGAATGCTTCTTGGCGTTGGAGAACATGCGGAATGTATACGAGATAGTTGTGTCCAATGCTTGATATGAGTACTGAAAGAAAACCACAAAACAAATAGCGTCAATCTCACACGAGTTGATGATGCGCGTTTGCGCGGCTGGCAGCCCTTCATGCAAGGATAAACAAAGCAGGGATTAGGATTGGCTTTTGATGGTTGCTGTGCCAACTTGTTGGAGCATCTGGCCCCACCTGACGTTCCAGAATCTCGCCTGTTCCCCACGGGAATCTCATAATTCATGCAGCCATTTATAGATTAACCTTGAAAATGCTCCGTATTATCCATAGGATGCTGTTCAAATCCCCTTTTGATTAAATCTGGTTCTCTTGTCTGTATGCGTGCGTATTGTGACGTTTGGGACCCAGCCGCCTGCGTTTGATATCCTCTATTGGGGCGTTAGTCTCACTCTACGCGAGGTCACGTGTGCACGTGAAATCGCGTCGCGTTGGAATCTGAGCTTGGCGCCTGACTTCGGCCCCCGGCAGCTATTGCTCCGGACCTTCAGATCAAACAGCAACGATACGTACAGGCAGCAATCTGTATGCACACAGTGCTACCCCTCAACAGATCCCCCTTGGGCTCACGCTACTTGATGTAATGCCATCTGGGCGATAAGGCAGCTTCGATATAGCATCACCCAAGCTTGTTGCGATGGCAATGGCTAACGTGAAAGAGTCGTCATCAAGCGACATAGCAACGAGAACAGAAGGGGAGGATGCCATCTATTGTGAGGCAGGCTGTCAATCGGAGGATGTTTTCTATCAGGGCTCTGAGGACGAAGACTATGACGACCCAAACACTCGACGACAAAGATACGAAGCTGCCGGCAAACGATTTCTGAATGGCAATGTGCCGCTACTTCTTTCAGCCACCTTGCGTGGACCGTTCGAAAAAGAGTCAGGCTGGTTAAATCCATGGCGATCAAAAAACCGGACCCCGAAGACTTCACCGGCAGCCACGACCTCTGTCCCCTCGGTCGAACCCCAGAACATAGCCAACCACCACTCCCCACCACTCGATTCTGAGCAGGCCGCCGAAACGCATTTCCCCAGCCCAGAAAGCCTTAAGCAGGCTCCATACACGGAAGCACACCCCTTTCTCAAGCAAAGAGAATTGGCCCTTGTGCAGAATTGGAGAAAAACGATCGCACCCTCATCCCCGGCGGAGAATGCTGGTCAGACAACGGAGTCACGAGCAGAAGCATCTCATAAGAAGAGAAAGATGGATGATTCTAGTTGGCTAAAGAGCGATACAATCAAGAAGAGAAGAATAGGGTCGATTAGTCGCGATGGAGAGGATAAAACAGTGCCACGAAGAAGCCGGACTCTACCATTGGATCTGAATAGGGGCAGTCCCAAGCGTGTGCCGAGCATGCATGGATCCTTCAATAGCCTCCCTCAATTTTTGAGACCCCCTGCTGAAAGCGACAGAGCAGAAGCAGATGCTGGGGAAAGAGATGGCGACGATGAACTCAACACCATATCGGCAACATCGTTTCAGAGCGCCTCGGCCTCACCCTCTAGAAGAATGTCACCCAAGCGGAAGTTTGGCCAGGCCACGGGTTATCATTCCAAACTTTCTGACGACGAGCTTAGCCCAATCAAAAGAGCGGCTGCGACATTATCATCGCCTGTTTCACAAAAAGGCAAAGCCCAGGCCTGTCGCAATCGGATGAAGGCAAGTCGCGCCACGCCAATTGCCGAATTGCCAAGTCACATCACAAGGGAGCATAGCTCGTCTCCCCTATCAAATGTTGGGTCGAGTGGACTAAGTCTTTCCGATGTTGACATGATGGATGCACAAGAAGCACCTAGTGAGAAAGAAAAGGTTCTTGAGACACAAGAAGATAACAGTCTTGCCTACAAAGTGATTCGGCCAAAGCCTCTTAGCATCACCAAAACAGATGGTAAAACAGGGTCCACTGATCATGACACTGATGAATCGGACGAAACTGGATCAACGGGGAGCTCATCTTCTGAAGAGCGCAAGATTGGCTGTGAGATGAATATTGAAGATGATACGGCACCATCTGTCCTGCAGAAGCAGGAGATTGAGAACGTGCTTGAAGCGGGCCTTCATTCGTCTGACACTACAAAGGGTGATGGTGATACTTCAGATCAGAATATTACGGACATAAAAAGCGTTGCTAGTGATGAACTTGAACTTCAAACCAAAGCCGGGAGTAAACAGGGCGAAAGTATAAATGGGGAAGGCAGAGACAACCATACAGAAGGTGAAGCACAATTGATGTCTCAACAGCTCAACATGGCGGTCAAAACAATAAACGAGCAAGCCCCAGCCCACTATAACAGTCAAATTTCTCTCGCCGAGCGACCAGCCTTGCGAAAGCAGGAAACAGATTGTCCCGCGAACCATAGTGCCAACCAACCGGACTTGGTTGGAGGCGCTTTATCATCTGAGTCCCAACGCACAAGCAGGTCCGAGCCTGCGAGTACAACGGAATATCGAGACCTTTCTACAGAACAACCACCGCCTTCTCAGGAAAAGGAGTTTCCTGGGTTCTCTTTGAGAAGCATTATTAATCGTTGTGTCACGCCTCTACGCAGGCTTTCGGGCTTGAGCGTACAACCAAGCCTTCAGCCAGAGTCGAGCGTTAACACAGGATCGTGTGATGCTGAATTAGCCGAAAGCGCATGCGACAATGAGACGCAGGAAGAGGACGACGCCAAACCATCACAACATGAATTAAAAGAGGAGGCCAAGAACACAGACGCCGAGAACGGAACCCAGCCATTAGTCAACAGTGTAAATGAGGAATGTGCGCAGTCCTCGTCTAGTCACAACCTACAGTCCACGGACTCATCATCAGTTGTTCCCTCTGGTTCCACGACAGCAGAATCGGATTTGAATCGTAGCCTAGCGCCAGAAACCCCTCAAAAGATTCCAACGATTTCACAGCAGAGCCCTTGGGTTGGAACTTTGTCTTCCCAGCATACTCAGATGGTGGACCATACTACGCCTGCACACGAGATTCGGAAACAGGGGAATGATATTACGACTGCGACCCCCACGTTGCCAATGGAAGCTCAAAGTCCTTGGGTCAGCGATGGAACGAGTTCCTTGATGCTCAAGAGTCAAACTTTCGAGGCTTCTGACAATGCGGATACATCACCACCAGGAGAAACTACGGTGGGCACAGTGGAATCATCTTCTACTGGCGTTGAAAGCAGACCTCAATCCCTAACACAAGCAGAACATATCCGACCATCTACACCTGAACCACAGTTCTCCGTCACAGCTTTTGCCTCATTCATGACACCATCGCCTGAACGTCGTTCCCGACAACTAAAGAGAGAACCAGGCTCTCAACTTCCTAGCACTCGGAAAATCATGGCGTCCGTCATGAAAAATCCATGGAGGAACACTACATCTAGCAAGCGTGTCTCGTGGGCCGAATTTTCACATGAGCAAGAGAGCCCTTGTCGGGCAAATCAATCATCAACCCGCGGCCTTTCACTGTCAGGAATGGACAAGAAAAAGCGTTCGGGTTCTCCACCACCCACGACACCCCTTTCAAAAATGACAATATCAGATGATATGAGATTTCGCGGGCACTTTACAGCTATCGCAAATAGGTCGGGTCGGGTCGTACATCGCCTTTTGCCGACTGCATCACAGCAAATACTCCATAGCCCTGAGCCACAAGCGATGGCTGAGAAGTTCTTGGCGGCCGACGACGTGGCAATGCCAGAGCCGTTGGACACACTGGTGTTGGAAGAGACCAAAGCGTCAGTGGAACCGGAGGAACCGGAGGAACAGGAAGAACAGGAAGAGCCAGCTGACCCAGTCGATTCCACTGACCCAGCCGACGACACGCAAGACCCAATGGACATTGTTGAGGACATATTCAACGAAATGGGAGATTTCCTACAGACTTGGGATGTCGATGCTGAACTTGATGAGGTACGGAAATCCGATAAGCTGGGGGGCACTCTGGGGCTAGGGATTGAAGCACAGAGTCCCTGGTGAGCTTATCAGTGGGTACCACCTTTGCATGAAGCTATGATTGCTATTATTATGTTGGCTGAAATTAGCGTTGCTGTACGGTGTTTCGGGGTGTATTTCATTGCACTGCATTTTTGTTTTGTCCCACCATGTGTTCGCCAACGCTACAGAACACTTTCAACGGGGGGAAGGGGTGAGGGTTTTGGAGTTGGACAAAGGTGTATGGTCTCTCCATTTGTTTGCATTGTTTCGTCAACATGGGTTGGCCTTGTAGGAACGGATGGGTCGGATGGTTATTGGCTTTTGGGCATGATCCCCATCATGGTTGCAGAATAGTATGCAGCCTCTGGCATTGGAATTGATAATGATGTAACCCTATCTACCTGGTCCTAGTTACCAATGATAATACACGGACAATCAATTGTTCAATTTGACACATGTCCTCGCTTGACGAACTACTGCAAGGTGTTTGGTGATAAGAAACCTGTTACCCCGCTTGTCCTTTGTGTGGAATCGAACAACGATGGATGTCCGACCACGAGATAAGCAGCAGTTCAGGAATCTAGTGCGCTTACAACTATGGGAAATATGGATTTCTCATGAAAGGATAATTACAAAAATGGTGTGATTTTGAAGGATGAAGAAATGAAGCGAGGAACTAAGAGTATTCGTCTAAGGCGTACTAGCTGACCGGTGTGTATCATCAATATGCAGGTATTCTCAGCGTTGACCATTGACAGTCCAGCCATACAAAGAACTGCACACCAAAGCGATGTAATCCAAAAATCCAGCAGCATGATCTCGATGAAATAAAAGGCAAAAAATCGGGTCTACTGCTGCAGGCTCAGAAGGCCGGATTCTATACACACAGCCCACAGCTCGCAGATTCTTGGTGTGTTGCAATTCCGCGGCATACATCTAAGCTTAACATCTTGCCCCCTCCCCCGGAGAATGGCCACAAACATACAGGGTAGGTGTCATCGAATGAGAAAAAAGCATCCATGGATGGCATCATTTTGTCTCAGGTTAATGTGTGCTGCTTATCCTCTCTTGCCTCTGAAGCGTCAACGCTAGAGCCCCTTTGCCTTGATCTTGTTCACTGAAAGGATATTCATCCCTTTGCTCATACTTTTCCCCTCCAAACGCATCATAACTGACCCGTTGGTTTTGGTATTGCCCTCTTGGTCCCCAATTGACATTCTCAGACTGGCAACGTGTGCGTACGTCACAACCTTAACCTCATTGCAGCAACCCATCATCAAATAGAAACAAGAAAAAGCAAAAAAAGCAAACAGATCAACTCGGGTTCCTGTTTTTGGCTGGCAGAGAGGAGAACCACTTATCACATCGATGCAGCCACGCCCCCCCTTGCCCATCCCATGCCTTGGGCTGGCTGACGGGACGGCCCTAGTTCCCAAGGTAGAAGTGGGCTGGTGATTGATATAAGCTGAGGTGGGACATGCTGCCGTGGTTGTCTTTTTGAACGAATTTCGAGGTTTGTGCATGGGAAGAGAGAGAAGAACAAGAAGGGGGGTTTCCATTGTCTATGATACGCCTTTGCGGAGTTGAATTGTTTTGCCATCATTGAGTTCCAATGTATTCTTCTTGTTTGTGCGTGTCGTGTTGGTTTAATTGTTTCTGCCTGGACACGTTTTCATGGTGTGGTGTCCGTGGGTAATCGACGATGGATTGATTGCTCGGGGCAAGCGGATACGGAAAACTGTGGAACGATGCAGCCCTGCAAAATAGACGAAACCACGAGCCGTTACGGAAACGCCGTCTCATCCAATTGGCAAAGACGATTCTTTTGGGCATGCCGGTGGGGGGAGTATGTTGATCCATCTTCCAAGGGGTGTGCAAGAAGTAGACAAAGATCAACGCAAATCATCACTTTGGAATGCTTGTAGTCATACATGCCGTCTTGAGACGCATTCTCATAAACCCTAAAGCCTCTTACTCTTATTATTAGCTCATGCAATGATCTTCTGAGTAAGATGGTTCACCCAACGTTGGTTGCTGTAAAACATGCATAGCCAGTGCATGCATCATACTGTTGGCAATCGGCAGCCCATACTAATACTCTTTCATTGTGAATCTACACCTCGTGATCATCCTCATAGGCTGGCACCAAATCCGGTTCAAGGTCCAGACTCCCAAGAAAAAAAGGAAATTTGGACTTATTAGAAGGGCAGACAAGACATGTGGTCACTTGAGTGGCATTGAGAGGATGACAAAGACCAAAATTAGCTAATTGTCCCGTCTCACAGCAAATGTTGAATTCACAAAATAAGAACCTTAATAATTTCATCTGTTGGGGCAACAGCCCGAGACGAGCTGAGCCTCAAATCGTGCAACGATGGGAAAATGCGTTGAGTGGATTCGTCATACATGGCAATTGTAGGAGCCGTGATTACGCGGTGGCGGACAACTGCCGCCCCTGAATACACCAGTCAGATATCGGCAGTCTACACGTGGGAGCGTCAGCAGCAAACATTTGGCTTTCATGGCTGATGGCTTGGAAAACCATAATCTTAAAACAGTTCAACCCCTTTGCGAACAGAATGCCGTCTTTTCTCATTGATGAGACAACATCGCTGGTCAATGCGCCGGTCGGTTCTCGATCCGCTTGGCTGTTGCTGGTAGTGACTGGCCTTTTGTGCTCTCTGTAAAGGTTGTCACTCAAGTTTGCAGATCTCGTCAAGATCGCAACAGCGTTCCGAATGCTGCAGGGCGTTGTCCAGGTACGGATGATGACCCGCATTAAGAGCCACGTTTCAAAATGGGTTTCCACCAAAATTCGGGATCCGATCCGGGCATATTGAGCAGCAGATGAGACGGGAGGTTTCTATTCACACAAAGTCAGCATTATGCTAGATAATGTTGTTGTGCCGTACGACGACGTGGTGTGGTTTTGGCCATTGCCTCCCAACGTGCTCGTCTTGGCCGTCGGTGAGTCTAGCATGTTGTAGTTTGTAGAGTCCTTCTTGAAGCATCTTAGCTTGCTTCGCTGGATGTCATCCGATCCTCCCACGTGGGTGGTGATGCCGTTTCTCAGCGTTTGCGAGCAAAGAAGGACAGCAGGCAACTCCGCACAAAAAGGCCGAATCCCATGTCTGAAGCTGTCCTGAAGTGGAGAGTCTAGGCAGGCCATGGCGAAAACCAATTGCGCTAGAATGGGATGCTGAGCTGTGCAAATTGGGTACCAAGACGGCCATCATCACCATCATCGATGGAGACGAAGGAAGTGTGCATAAGATGGTTTTTTTTGGCGTCGATGAGGAGAAGAAACTGAAGAATGGCCCGTCATGAATTCATTCTTCATCAGGAAAGAAAGCACAACGGGCGTGTCCTCTGGGATAAGGCAAGGCAGTCGTGATGCTCAATGATTTGTTTGATGACGGGCAGTTGACGTGGATGGCGGGGGGGTTCACAGACAATTAGTACCAAGTTGCAGCAGCTGATGTGTTGGGGGTTAAGGATCCGCGGCAAGGAAAGGGATCCATTCATTTGAATCCTTAGCGATCATCGCAATGGATGGATGGACGGCATCAAGCTTTCTTGCCACGTCGAACAGGCCGATGTGGGCCTAAAAGACTCGGCATGCATGATGTGTACCTTGATGCAAGCGGTCGGTCGGTCATGCAATTCAGTTGACATGTTGTTTGGATTGTCTCGGCTTTTGATGCTGCGCCTCACTCACCTCACCCTCTCTTGATAACGAAACTCGTCAAAGCTCATGTGAGTTATCACGAGGTATGCCGAGAGTAAAGAAAAGCAAAAAAAAAAAAAAAAAAAAACAAACAAAACAGAAACAGAACGAAAAAATGCATCATCTGGCCCGTCCATTCATTATGACGAAGGTCAATCTTTGGCTGATGCTCACCGGTTTCTTATCATCCATCTAATTGGCAGCCCGCATTGGATTGGATGTGGAGGAAACAAGGGAGGAAGGAGAGCCATCATCATGACTTCTAGGCGACCCCTCTTCGTTCCGCACGTACAGAATCGCCCCACCTGCAGCGATACATTACAAGCACTGCAACAGTAATACCAATTGAAGGCCTCCCCGGCATGAATTGGAGGGACGGGATTGGACGCAAGAGGAATTCATTCCAATGGGGATAAAAGCGATTCCAGAGGGTAAAGGGGGGGCAGCGTTACACAACCTTACGAGTATGTATGAAGAGCCAAGCCAAGCAACTAATAAGCCAAGGGAGAAGGCCTCCAGCAACTAAAATCGTTCGCTTCTGTCCTGCAGCTGCTCAAGCTATGACTGGTGTGCTCGAGAGTGCTAAGAGGCTAGGGGACTAGGGACTAGGGAGTGTTATGGATGGAAGAGATAATGCGCAGACGCTGTGCGACATCAATGGGAAAAGGGAAAAGACTTGGACTATTAGTAAGAGATACAGCAGCACTAAGTGTAGGTATCCATGGATGTATCACTGTATCAGTAATAAAGTGGCACTCTCAGGGTTGGCTCTAGTAATATCAACACAGCACCCACCACAAGCAGTGGTCGGTAATCTATGATAGCATTCAATCCACTACAACTGTAGGGGCTCAATGGCCCCCCCTCCAGCCCAATCCAGCCACTAAAACCCCGCGAATTTGCCTTGTGCTTCAGCGATCTCCTCTCACTGACGGCAATCCATGCCGACCCCCTGAACTCGCTGCTGAGACGCCCTTGAAGACGCCCTTGATTTAGTGGTCCATGTTTAGGTAGGCTTGCTAGGGTTGTTTGCTCGAGTGAGGTGTGAGGTGTGCCTTTTGGGGGAGGGAGGGGGGGCAGGTCCCAGGTTGGGGGCCTTTAGGTGCCATTCGGCAACCAGCCCTGTGCCTAGCATGGTACCTAATACCAGGTACATGCATTGGCCCATTGACAAGTCGCTCCAGGTTCCTGTTTCATTCACTGGCCGCTCCAATCCCTTTTTTTCCCACCCAAACCTTGGTTTCCCTTTCCAAAGGTGGTCTTGTCTTAATCAGTCTCCCTCCATCCTCCTCCCCCAACTTATCATCGACTAACCTCAGTCTGCCACGAATCAATCTCTCCCACCGCCGACGCACTGCCGCGCCAGATGTTCTCCCCATGTCCAGCCCGCATCCCCAGTCCGAAAATGCCGCATCCGCTGCACTGGTGAACCAAGTAACCCGTGCCGATCGCCATAGCCATGCGCACCCGTTGCCGCACCCTGAGGTGTCTCTGCAGCATCACGATGCACCCCCAACGACCCTGGACATGCCCTCCTCTTCCCCTTCCAGCGTGACGCCGGCGGCGGCTCCCTGCAACCCAAACCAAATAGACGGGAACGGTAGCAATGATATAAAGACTGCCGTTGCCACTGCCACTGCCGCTGCCACTGCTTCTCCTGCTGCTAACACTCCCCGGCAGAGACAACATATGGGCCCGTCGTTACTGTCTCAGGCGTTGGCATCTGCTCGAGGCATTCCCCGGCAGCTGCCACCTTCCCTCCCTACCAAGTCACAATCACAACAAGACGACCTTCCCCGATACTCGACACTGATAACCAACGGTGCACCCCCTCAACCTGCACGAGAAACCCGATCCTCACCTGCCACGCCGTCTATTGAATCGCGGGATGCCCTAGATCTTCGTAACGAGGGCGAGTCGCAATCCAACACAATGGCAACCATTACACTTCCAGTCGCAACTGCGATTCCCGGGCGGAGTCTGGCGACCGACCCGCCATCATTCGGCGTACAATCCTTGACTGACGCCAAAGACATTTTCCTTGATCACCGAGAGTTCTTAAATAGGGCTCGAGGCAGAGTGTCAACGTCTCTCGACATAGATCGAAAGACCTTTGACTTTCACCCAGCCTACGTTCACACATACTCTGTGAGTCCTGATGAATCGACTACACCGACAAACGGCAGCTTCATCGACTCGATACCACCCGAAATGCCTGCACGCCCAGAGAATGAGATGGGGTCTGACTCGCGATATCCTCAACGACCCTTGGTTACCCCCGAGAAGACAGAGAAGATTTGGTCAATTGGAGTTGGGGATGGTAGCGAGGAAGATGGCCTGGTCGAGCAGTCAATTGCCGAAGCAATGGCCGGTGTCGAGCCGAATGCACGAAGTCGCAAGGCGAGCTACAGTCTACGATTCTTCAAAGAGGGTCTCCCTGCAGAGGACAAGGCCCGCCGGAAGGAACCCAAAGCTTCGCAGCGAGATAAACTGGTATCGACCCAGGAAGAGGACGCCTCCCAGGCCGATGGAACACCACCGGATGACTTGAACTCTCTGAAGAATGTGGTGCTGGATGCCAAAGCGCCAGTGGCGACGAAGCCCAAGTCTCTTCCAGCCCCAGAATTAGAGCCCGCTTCGACTTCCAAAATACACGAAGAAACCATCCCAGCCAGTGATGTCATAGGCGACAAGGCTGCACCATCGCGCAAGTCGCAGCCACAATCCACTGGTCATGAGGAGGCAAAACCGGCGGCACCTGTTCAAGAAGTGGGGCGGGAGCCGATCGAAAGAGCCGAGATGGTGGAGGCGCAACGGGAGTCACCTGATGCCTCCGAGATCGGCGAATCACAATCGCATCATGTTCACGACGACGATGATGGAGATGCTGATGCCGACGCAGAAGCAGATGAGTCGGGCGAGGAAAAGATTTCGTCCGCCGTCTTTTTGCCTCATCACGAGTTGGATGATTGTCGTGCAAGTGTGAGTGATGGCAGTGACACCGATGCAACCCGGCGACTGCGCTCGCATTCACAGAGTAAGACCCACCCATGGCTTGTCAAAGCCGATGAGCCTGAGCCCGAAATCCGGGACAAGGATGAGGCTCCCCTTCAAGTACCACAGTCCAAATCTCGTGAGAATCTCGCTGCGCGCCGCACTGAGCCGGTGGTAGCAACGTCGGACGAGCTTGTTGTTGACGGCGAGTATGAAGTGAACCATGTTACCCCCCCTAAACTGTCTCGAGCCGTGACCCAATACGAAGACCATATCCATGATCATCAACATCAAACTCGTCGGCCGCTTGAAGCAATTGAGCTTATCCCATACAAACATCAAGTTGGGGGCCATAATACCTTGTGGCGATTCTCGCGCCGCGCCGTCTGTAAGCAACTCAGCAATAGGGAAAATGAATTTTACGAGACTATTGAGAGATATCATCGTGACTTGCTACCATTTCTCCCACGGTACGTTTAGGCCTTAAAAGACTAGGTTGTGCTCGCACCTATGTCTCTCAAACCCGAGATGATCATTCTCCCGTGATTGTCTATCTTTTTTGAAACTCGATTGCTAATATGATGCTAGGTACATTGGTGTTTTGAACGTGACGTTCCACAAAAAGCCACGTAGAAAGAGCGTCATCAAGAAAGATGGGTCGTCGTCTATCGAGGGAAATATCCAGGAGGATGCGGTTGCTAGAGAAGCCAATGATGGGGCCAAGGACAGCAGGAAAACGGCGCCCACTCGAATCATCAGTCAATCTCTGGCCAACGCCAACCTCCCCATTCCGACCGTCACGTTCGATGACAATAAGCATATTCTTCCTCGCAACCTTCTTCAGCCGACCTCACCGCCAGAGTATTTGCATCGCCGAAGTATCTCTGCGTCGAAAATTTTCAGTTCAGCCATCTCGCCATTACGTTCGAGACCGACAATGGAGGATCGGCCCAACAGCTGGGGCGCAACTACTGTCAACAAGAAGCTTCGCAATGAGGTCTTCAACGACGCCTTTTTAAAGCAGCCTGTTGAGGTTCAAAAGCACCGACGCCCTCACCAGCGGTCGATCCCATTGCCCACGCTACAGCGGCTTCGTCCTAGTACCGCTGATGCTAGTCTGGCTAGCAATAATGATACGAAGCCGAGCGATGCTGATGCCGTCAAAAAGCCAACCTCGCCACTCCTCCACCAAACGATTAGCGATCTTGGTCCCGGAATGGATCACATAAGGGCTGAAATGGAAGCGTCTGCCGAAGTCAAGGATGTAACTGGGACAAGTGCTCCCGAGCCAGAGACTTTGATGGCACACCACATAGCCGTGGCGAAGAAGAAGCGGAGGTACTCTGCTGGTGGTCTCCGACGCAAACCGCAGGATGTACGCGAGTCTCGAGGAGACCTTAAATACTTTGAGGAAGCCGACGACGCAGAGTATAAACGAAGAGTAGACGACAAAAAATCGCCACTTCACATTACAAATACGATTACAGATGAGAATGGACATTACGTGGATACTAATGGCACCATGGAGCAGCCTACCGAAGATGCTCAAACCGCAGTAGAAGATGAATCGGTCCAGTCCGATCCATCGAGGCCCACGGTGGAGTTTCAAAAGATTCCCCGGCCTAACAACCCAAAGGAGGCAAAAACCCAGCACAACAGAATCGAGTACTTTTTGCTGTTGGAGGATCTCACTGCTGGGATGAAACGACCCTGCATGATGGACCTGAAGATGGGCACACGCCAGTATGGTGTAGAGGCATCTCCGAGCAAGCAAAAGTCTCAACAAGAAAAGTGCAGGACCACAACCTCGGCAGAGCTTGGAGTACGTATCTGTGGGCTGCAAGTTTGGAACGTGCAGTCTCAGAGCTATGACTTCCAGGACAAGTACTTTGGCAGGAAAGTCAAGGCTGGCCAGGAATTCCAGGCTGCCCTGGCAAAGTTCCTTTACAATGGCGTTGATTTGCAAAGCATTCTGCGACATATCCCTGTTATTCTGAGGAAGCTTTCGCAGTTGGAGCAGATTGTAACGGGCCTGCGTGGATATCGCTTCTACGCTGCCAGTCTTCTCATGTTTTATGACGGAGAAGCCTCTGATGAGAATGGAGGTTATGAAACGGCCTACGATTCAATGACGGACCTTGCAACAGATACCGAAGAGACGGCACGGAGACGCAGGAAGCCCCGAGAGATTGACTTTAAGGTTGCGGACTTTGCAAACAGCCTCACCCCATTGGATCAGGTGCAGGACAAGCCATGTCCACCACAGCATCCGGATCAGCCGGATGGCGGCTTCCTAAAGGGCTTGAGAAGCCTTAGGAAGTACTTTTTGCAAATACAGAGAGATACGAGGGCCGAATTGGGACTTGATCCCCGGGGCTGGAGTTCAGCACAATCAATGGACGGAATGACCGTCATGGACGACGACGAAGATCAGGGTATGATCAGCGTATAACGATACCACTTGGCGCTCGATGATTCTTGGAACGGATAATAACAATGCTTATATGCTTCGCTGTTATAATGTTTATGCCTTTTTATCATTTTTATACTCCCTTGGAATTTTCTTTTTTTCTTGGAGGTGTACAGTATGGATGGGATTACTGGAAAACACACACAACGACATGACACGTCTCATTTATCGAACGAAACTATACCACCGATGATATTCCCCGGCGTATTCGAGAACAGGGGCGTGGCTGGACACCCTCTCTCCTCACTTTCAAGTGGGGGGAGAAGGTTGAGCCGGACTGATTTTGATGGGTATATGAGTTGGCTTCTTGGCAAAGTGTTGGTTGCTCGAGGCGTTGAAGCAACTATTGGTGGGCCATCAGTTCTCTTTCTTTTTTCCTTCTCTTTCCTTTCCTTGGCGTGGGAAAAGCCGAAAATGGTAATCAGATTGTTTGGGAGAGTGTGTTTGTATGTTTTTTTTATGATTGGAACGTATTTCTTTTTTTTCTTGTCTTGGCTGTAGGATGTACTTTGGATGGCAGGGAACTGGGTACAGGCGAAACAATGGAGCTTCGGGGATTTCTAGGATGGGAAAGGGTGCATTTAGAGTGCTAGAGAAAAAAAACCCATTAGATGTTAAGTTGTTGCCCAGATAATGATGATGATGCCTTTGGACGCTCATATTGATGCTGTGACTTGATTACTTGTGCGTGGACGTTGGATCAGACGGTGATGAATTGTCTCGGAGTCTGCCTGCATCAGTGTGTATACTGTGGTTTGCATTCGGGGTCCGCGGAGTGAATGATGATAAAGCAGATTGTCTTGGTCATGATGAAACGACGGCATTTCATTTGTAGATGCCATGGTTGATCCTGGCTGGCATCGGGGCTGTGATCGTCTCGGTACGGCGCGGTTTTAGCAAGTCGACGTCAACCCCTCCCCTCCCCCTCACCCATGTACCCTTAATAAAGTCACCTGTGTATATAAGGCATTGAGGTCTGACTCTCCATGGAATCGCAGAAACAAAACAAGTAAATAGGTATTGGATTAGAGATAGATACTCCTTTTTACCAACGATTTTATTCAATCCTTTCTTTCACGTTCTACAATGGGAGGTGTCGCATCGAAACTTCATGATGGCATTGGTGTCGTACGCGGCCTTTTGGAGATTATCTCTGAGCTCAGCGCCAAGTATGAAGCCACCATGAAACGGGTATCATCAGACGCAGGGCCGCCCGTCTCAAATCCCACCTCGCCGTACTGGATGCAGGACCCGCCGTATCCTGAACTACTGGACCTACAGCATCATCTGCCCGCGGAAGCAGATGTTGTGGTCATCGGGAGTGGCATCACCAGTGCTGGGGCTACAAAGACCCTGTGCGAACTCACCTCCGATGTTAAAGATGCGGAAAAGAAACCGACGATTGTCGTCTTGGAGGCGAGGCAGCTGTGCAGCGGAGCGACGGCGCGGAACGGCGGGCACATCAAGACCACGCCGCACAGCGAGTACGCCAGGCTCAGGAAGATGTTTGGCGCCGAGAAGGCGCGCAAGATGGTCGGGATGCAGCTGAGCAACCTCGACGTCATGTCCGAGGTGGGGGAGCGGATCCCCAAGGGGGAGGTGAGGACAGTCGAGACCTTGGATTTTTACATCAATGAAGATGAGTTTGAGGATGCGAAGAAGGATGTGGAGCTTTTGAGGGGGGGGATGCCGGAGGTGGAGATTGATGTTTGGGATGGGAAAGGGGCGAAGGAAAAGGTGAGTGAGGGAAGAAGACTTGTCCGCGACTTTAAATCTTGAATGCTGATGGGATGTACAGTTCGGGGTGAATGGCCATGTTGTGGGAGCTTTGTCATATACAGCTGGCGCACTCTGGCCCTTTCGGCTCATCAACAGTGTGTGGCATGAACTTGTCCAGAACCACCGCAATCTTGTCATCAGCACACACACACCTGTTGAAGCCATCAGCGAGGGGGACATATCATCACAATATCCATATCTCGTTCACACCCCAAGAGGAGTCGTCAAAGCACGCCACGTCCTCTACGCCACCAACGGTTACACCACTCACCTCATCCCCGGTCTGCGCGGCTACCTCGTCGGCGTCAGGGGCCACATGACCGCCCAGCGCCCCGGCGACGACTTTCCCAAGACGCACGGAGACCGCTCGTGGTCCGTCATATACGCCCCCGGGTTCGACTACGTCACGCAGCGGCCAGACGGGGAGGACGGCTCCCCCGGCGACGTCATGCTCGGCGGCGCGTTCTTCAAGAGCAAGGACGACGGGCTGGACCAGGTGGGGACCGCGGATGACGGCAGGACGGATGCGGAGTCGCTGATGCACCTGAGGGGCAGTATGGCGACGCTGTTTGAGCCCAATTGGGGGATGGGAGGCGGGCTGAAGAAGGCGTGGAGTGGCATCATGGGGATGACGGGTGATATGCTACCGCTCGTCGGGCCGCTTCCCCAGATGAAGGGCATCCCGGGGCCTTCTCTGCAGAGCAAGGG
This sequence comes from Hypomyces rosellus, assembly GCA_011799845.1. Classification (NCBI taxonomy): domain Eukaryota; kingdom Fungi; phylum Ascomycota; class Sordariomycetes; order Hypocreales; family Hypocreaceae; genus Hypomyces; species Hypomyces rosellus. The sequence goes on from WWCI01000001.1 coordinate 184,390, forward strand.
GGGACTGGACGGCGCGGGACAATGGATAGCGGCGGGGTTCAACGGCGAGGGCATGGTGTGGTCTTGGTTGAGCGGAACGGCCGTGGCTCTCCAGCTCCTGGGTAAAGATCAGGAGGATCTTGAACGAGCAGTCGGGCGGCCAGGGGGGAAGCTGGATGATTGGTATCCCGTTGAAGAGGTTGCGCTTGATGCGGCGCGGTTAAAGAGGGCGGACCTGAGGAACATGATTAAGAATGATGGTATAAAGCTCTGAGTTGCTGGAAAAGGTGAGGATTTGGTGAGAGGACATGAGAGCTGGAATTGTTTATTCACTTGGCATTCACTTTTGTCCATTTTTTTCTTCATGCATGATGGTGGTTGTACAGATTACCGTTAGTGCCATTTAGCAACAGCATTTTTTGCTCTTGAAAGGAATTTATTTCATGTTTTTTTTTCCCTTTCTTTCTTTCTCCTTGACATCGCCACATATACGTCTAGTGTTGTATATCCAACGACGTTATTTGGTGAGCCATCCGGCGTACCAACAACATTTTTCTCTTCTTTTTCCTGCATAAACATAAACAAAGTCGCCATGAAAATCAGCATCTCCATGTCGCCGGATGAGCGCACCGAGTCCATAGACTCGTGGAGACACTCTGTACCCAGCCGTCTTGAGAGGGAAGACCCCTTTGCCAATGATGGGTTTGGAGCACGACCCTCGACTCGTCTTGTGAGCCCCCCCCCCCCCTTTTTTTTTTCGCTTCAAACGATTGTATATTAACATGGGAATTTATCGCATGATTCAGACTTTTCGCGAAGACGAAGAAGAAGAAGAAGAAGAAGAAGAAAAAGAAGAACAACCAGCCCGTCGACCATCCACCCGCCTGAGCTTTTTCCGCGTCGCAACACCACTCTTTGGCAGACGAGCCTCAAACGCCTCCCATGCGCCGCCGCTGCCGCCACTACAAGCCTTTATGGCGCAACGACCAGAAACGGCGCTGGGCATCCGCGAAGCCGAGTCGAGGAAGCCGAAGCGCAAGGGAATCTTGAGCATTTTCAGTCGCAAGAGGAAACGTGGGGGTTCGTCTCCGCCGCCTGCGCTGCCGGTGATGGAGGAGCCGGCGCGAGTGCAGTTTCTGTTTGTGGGGGCGCATTGCTCTGGCCAGACGTCGTTGCTATTGTAAGTCGGTCTCAAAAACGATGTGTTTATGATACATGCTTCTTGGTAGTTCATATTGATGATTGATCAGCCGCGCTCGGTATGGCTATTTCCCCGACGTAAGTCCAAAGCATCCAAGTTCAGCGAATCAACTACTAATTTCGAAGCAGTCCAGCATCATAGCGCGAACATACTACGAGACATATGTCAACGAACGCATCTACGACGCGCAGCCGACTCACGTAGAGCTCTAGGATACCTCTGGCGTGCCGGATCTGAAGACGGTAGAGCGGCTGTCGTACATTCCCTGGGATGCCATATTCCTGTGCTTTGACATCAAAGACAAGGTTTCCATGCACACGATTTTGCAATGGGTGAGTGTCAAAACAACGGGACCGGTTAGAATATCGGTTTTCAGGATGAAAGAAAGAGTCTAATAAGATTGGGATAGTGGCGACGTGCAGTGGATGAGGGCTTCAACAAGGAGCGGAAATTTGCACCGCTGCTTCATCTCGTGGGCATGAAGAAGGACGTGCGAGAAATGTGCCGGGTCGAGGATCATATGCCAACTCATGATGCGCAGTCTCTGGTCATGTTTCCCACCTGCTGCGTGAGTCCAAACGATGTATGTCTCTCATCCTACTCAAATGACTTGACGCTTTCAGTCAATTGTTTAATTCACTGACGATGAAACTGCAGGCCACTTGGCAGGCGAAGCGGATCGGCGCACATCGATATCTAGAGTGCTCGGCCTATACGGGAGAGGGAATAGAAGTGCTGCTAGAGGAAGCGGGACAAGAAGCGATGAGACGTGCCATCAAGAGGGCTCGTGGTGAGTCTGAGGATGTGAGAATGGCGCCTGGTAAGAGGCGACTCAATTGAGTGGACAATGGATCATGGCATATCGCAGTGATGGGCATTGATTGTTGGAAACTGAGGTTTGGTAACTTGAAAGATGCATCACTGAGATGAAGGTGGGAGAAAAAGTCGTGTTGATGATATTGATTCCATTCTATACTTGGCAGATGGAAGTTGAAAATGAAGCTGTCTGTCTAGCACTTCAAGACGTCTGTCTGTCTGGGAAGGGAAGAACAGTCATTGTGTTGTGTTGGTCCGTGCGCTTTTATTTAACCTAACCTGTACTTGTGTAAATCTTCAATCTGGCCAGAACAATTGACGATAAACAGTTTAATTGTATATGAACGACTCTTTTATATGAGACACATGGAGCTCTTCTTGAGAAAATAATTGAGGGTGTTGTTTCTTGATCGGGGCCTCCATTTAACTAAACCCACAGTCACTTGTGGTCGCAAAACCATGATCGGGTGAATATTCAGTCTACTCACAGCTAACTTCCATCTCCATTCACCACTCTCTAAGACAACACCGATATAAACCAGCCAAAAAACCCTGGATTCGAGAGAGAGGACTTGTACAATGGGCCAATCTAGTATCGTCTTGCTTGGCCTTGCCGCTGCCCTCAGTTCAGCGGCCATGGCCTTTCTTTCGTCGTCACTCTCCTGGAAAAGAGTCCTTCTGCCTGGTCTTGCATCTCTCATATGTATGGGCATATTCACAACAGTAAGCCACAGCTCCCTCCATCTACGACACTTATAAAGCACACCACAGCTTATGGATATAACAGACACGGCACATACAGCTCATCTCACGCCGCTGCCCCAAAAGACAGCCCAAACCTTATGCCTCTCGTGACAGCAACCTCCATCGGAACCCCGTGGACTACTACCTCTTCGTCCTCGGTTCCGGCGGCCACACAAGGGAAATGCTCATGATGATGGACGACGGCTTCTGCCACTTTGAAAACTTTCATCGTCGCTACCTCATCTCCAGCGGCGACAACATGTCCGAGAACCATCTCGAAGACTACGAAAAGGACCTTACGCTGCTCTGCAAGCATAACAAGACCTCCCCAGGCACGTACGACAAAAGAGTCGTCACACGAGCCCGCCGTGTTCATCAACCCCTATGGTCCACCCCCCTCACAGCCCTGCTCAGCATCCTCGAGATCTTCCCCGCGCTGCTCAACCCCCCGCACAACCAAACCGGCAGCGGCAGCAGCAGAAGCACGCTCCGCTACCCAAGCCAAATCTTCTCCAACGGCCCAGCTACGGGCTTCTTCGTCGCACTGGCTGTGCACCTCCTCAAGATGTTCTACATCGTGCCGGAGGACTGTATGAAGTTTATTTACATTGAGTCCTGGGCGCGGATATCGACGCTCAGTCTGACGGGGAAGTTGCTCTACCACACGGGTATAGCGGACGTCTTTGTGACGCAGCATGAGGAGGTGGCAGCCAAGTATGGGGTGCAGGATGCGGGGGAAGTGGTCTTTAATTCCCGCCGTATGGATGATGTAGACTAGGTCTCATTACACATCGAGGTTCTTCTTTTTTTTTTTGTTCATCATAATGTTACATATTGTGTACACACGGATTGCATGTTCAATCCGCGTCTTTTTCTTTTTTATATTTCCTTCTAAGCAGCCGCTGGCGCCGGTGTTGCCTCCACCTCATCCAATACCTCAACCTCCTCTTCCAATCCAAATGTCTCGATCTCGGAATTCGCCCTCGCCTCCCTATTCGCCGTCTCCTTGCCTGCCCAGATCTTCCAATTCTCAAACTCCTGGTTCTCGAGCTGCATACCAATGTCCAGCCTCGATTTTCCAAAGTAGGCACCCACGTAGCGGGCTTCCTCGATGGCTATCCTCTTCTCGACCTCTTCTGCTTGGCGTAGTTTGTAGAACTCGCGGCGGGCGACGTCATAGGCGTTGCGTTTGCTGAGGTTTTTGTTGTGCATTAACCATAGTTGGCGCTGGACGACACTGGAATTTTGTAACGTAACCATTAGCTATTCAATCATCATCATTACCATCATCACTGGGGCTGAAAGAATGGCATCAACTCACCATTCACCAGTCAATGGTATCCCAGGCTGCCTCAACCCCGTACTCCAATCGCAATGCTGGTAATCCTTTCCGTCCAACTCCAGCACCACCCTCGGCCTCGCCAGCTCCCACGGGTGGTCCTTGTAGAAGCCCGTCCTCAGCGCATCCTCCGGGTAGCCTATGCTCTGCGGCTTGAACAGCTTCTTGGGCTTGGTCGCCTTGGGGTTGGGAATGCGGTGCCGGGGCGTGACGTTGCGCACGAGCGACTCGGCGGGCGGGACCGAGTTCATCACCTTGAACCAGGGAGGCTCGGGGACGCTGTGGCCGGGGAGGATTTGGTGCTTGATCTCCTGGCTGACGGCGCGGTAGACCCCCGCGGGGCGTATTTGTCGGCCGCCCATGGCTGTGGATGGATGTTGCTTTCTTACAAGTCAGATTGAGAGCATTGAGGCGGGAGGGAGTCAAACGTACGGGCTTGTGCTTGTCAATTAGCTCTTCGATCGCATGGCCGATATGTTGCGATTTGCGATAGTGGGATGGAATTTTTGGGGCTCATCGGGGAATCATTTAGCCGGGTCCGTTACTCTCATGGAATAGAACCACTCCGTCCGTCTTGAAGTCGAAGCAAATGCTGCAATTGCATTTAAAATAGTCTCGAGAAGATGAAGCTCGGATGTGCACATTCATCCTGGGTTTTATTTCTACTTGTTCATTCTATGGGTTGTAAAGGCTGCTTGTTGAGGGTTCAAATATTGCTGGGCGCAACCCCGCTACAGGCACAAGTGTCGCTGTCAGCTGGTGTTGGTACAGTGTAGTTTCATCCGTGCCTCTCACCATTCAATCATCTCTACCAAATACATCCATATTATCCTCTTGTCTGATTCACGCTTCTCAGTAATTTGCTGATTATATGAGAGCTACTCATATTTTACCCGCGCTCCTGGAATTGCCGCCCCTTGCCCATTTCCCCCCTCGTTCCCCCCTGTATCCAAGTAAACATTGGGTGTGAGCGCGTTGTTGTGAATGGCTTCTCAACAGCTCCCCGTGCTACTTGCTCGTGATGGCTCAGAGCGGCGCATCCCAGTTATCGCACCACCTATAAGCTCAGATTCCCCGTCAGATATCGGTGGCAATAAAGTCCTTTTTCTTCATCCTGGTTACGGCCCTACGATTAATGCCATTTTCTCCCTTCCTTGCGTTGATCGTACAAGGAATGGCACGCATGGAGTTCATCATCGAACGGCATTAATAGCATGTCAGATCGTGGCCAATAACGCATTCGACGGCTATCTTGCGTTGGATGCAAAAGGCGACAGACGTGTTGATGAGACCGACGATGTCTTGACGGGGAATAGTTATTACTTTATTGTCCTTGGTGATGGTGAGTGTCTATATCCTCGATACGCCTGTCCTACCTAACACTCCTCAGAGCGGTATCCAATTGTCCCATCATTCCACGATTGGCAATTCCCACATCAAACTTTTCCCAATTCCTGGCCCCAGCTGCCGAGGGCTGAGACATCATCAGGCGATGGTCTCTGCACCATTACCAAGTTCCCCTGGGCATTAACAAAAGCACACATCGTTCCAAGTGCCCAGGCGGATTGGTTCAATAAGAATGGCATGCACCTGTACGATGATTCAACGGTTCCAGATATTGATGGAGCGAACAATATCATGACTCTTAAACGGGACATACACGATTGTTTCGACCAATTCATGTTCGCCTTGGTGCCAAAGCCCAGAACCCCCCAGCTTGACGAGACAGAGACCGATACAGCATCAACACAGCCTAGAGCAGACCAACGGACCTTGGCGCCTTACACGATCCACGTGCTTGCGAATAACCAAGCTTTATTCGCCAGCCTCCATCATGACATTCAGTTACCTCACCTCCGAGGCGTAGCGCGCGAATATCTCTTTGCTCGCTTCGCACTCGCTATCTTTATCAAAGTCAAGCCATTTATCAATCTGGGTTACAAACGCCGTGTTGCACGGTTCCGCATCGAGAATGAGGACAGGGGTCCTGAAGTGATGTGTGAAGAGGTTGACGGACCGGAGCTTCATAAGCAGTATGGTGGTGGAAAAAGCCGAAGCGCAAGCCCTTCTAAGAGAAAACGGCCAGGCGCAGAGGCTGGAGAGGATGATATGGCGTATCATGAAGCAAGTACCCCTGGGCTCTACGAAGGCGCCATGGATGACACTGAGAGCTCAGATGAGTCTATGAGGCCCGGAAGTGTGGACGGACGGACATATATTGAAGAGATGGAAGAAGAACGTGGCCGGCCTCGGAAACGAAAGAGGATATTGTGCAACGATTTTGTTGATGGTATGGTAGCGAATATATAAGTACCCGGCCCTCCTGGAATTTGTGCGGCATGTTGAGCATTTTGTCTCGTCAGCTATCAGTATTTGTAATGTATAAGGAGAATTTATGTACATAAATGAATTTAATGATTGGGCTAACAGCAACCATGTAGGATGAAGGAGCAGTCTGGAAATGATGCAATTTGGAACATGGAACCACGGCAATGATGCTCACTCTCCTCAATCATGCAATTTCTCATAGCACTAAACTAAGTAACTATTGTTTGATCAAACTAATAGTAGGAGCAAAGATCCCTGGGCGGCAAAAGTTACTCCTAGACAGAGAGTAAAAGCCAGCGCTGGTCCCAGCCCGGCTTGCCATCAGGGCCAGAAGCAGGCTTCACCACAACGTCCCGCGAACTTGCAATTTCAGGAAAGTAATCCCCTCGGGTAACGTATCCGGCACCTGGAGAGCTCAGAGCCCTGATGGAGTAGTAGTAGTTGTCAGGGTCACTGACGCGGCGCAATGATTGCCCTGTTAGTCTTTGCTCATAGGAAGAGAGAACGAAGAAAGGGAGGATAGGGAGGGAATCATCAAATAGGGAGAATATGTCGGCGGTCAGACTTGCTTCTCAATCGGGTACTTGTGCTTCTCAACAGCCCACGTCTGGTTCGCCTGCTGCCCTTCTGCATTAATTGGGTGGATGATGACCCTGTTGGTCTGGCGGTTGTGGTCGAGGAGCTTTCCGAGCAGCGGGTGGCGCCAGATTCGGAAACCAGGCGGGTTCTTGCCCTCGTTCAGGATGGCCCATTCGGTCCTGGTCTTGCCAAACTGGCTGCGGACAGAGACGACGCGCTCTTTGCCTTCATCATGATAGAGGAACTCATTCTCCGCGGGGGTTATGGGACAGGCTTATATAGTAAAAGATGACTCGGTGGCTATGGCGAAAAGAGGCAGCAAATATTGGTTGGACAACGATAATTAAAGACACTTACTACCTATAGAGACAGTCAATGGGCATGAAGGTATACAAAAGGGAAGAGGGTATTAAAGTGTCTATTGATAAGAACGTGGTATATCATTCGATTGTTTTCGTTCTCGACAACACACATGGCCGTTTCCCTTCTTTTTAATATCTGTACGAGAATTTTGCCAACCGTAGATTATATATTCAGCCAGCTACAATTGGTAGACGCAGCCTAGAAACCAGGGGAGCCGTGCAGATACGAGAGTAACACCAGCGCTGCTCCTCGTATAAATTACGAGTCAAATCAATTAAAGCAGGCTCTTTAAGGCATGTCGAATAATCAAATCTATGAGCTGATGAGTTTGATGGAGTTGATCATACGGAGAAAGCATATTCTGAAAGGTGAGATGGAATAAAGTGGAATAAAGTGGAATAAAGCAAATATTTAATATAGATATATATATAGCTATATGAAACATATAGGACAAAGAGATCACAGATCGCCAAAGATTGGAAAATAAATTAAATCCAATATATCCACCTCTCGTGATGAGTCAAAGAGCTGAACCAGAGGCCTTGATGTAAATGATTTGTATGGGTAGCACTGGGTATCACACAGCTACAAGGGTAAGATACATGATACAGACTGCAATAAGTGGTGTCATAAATAAAGCTTGCCCATGGTTTGATATTGACTGTTGTTCTCTTTTCGGGGTGGTGACAAACTGAAAGAAATTGTGATTGTGACAGGATATTGCCCCGTCGTGGATGATTGTCGACATATGGCATGTCGCCATGGAAAGCACCAGCTTTAACTGGCTTGACGCCCATACTTCACCGCTTTATACTCTTGCATCCATACTGATGAGTGGTGCTACAGTGAAGTAACATTGTTGGGCAAGTGGTAGCGAGGACAATTGCTGCTCCATGCGTGGTTCCCAGACACAAGCCACAAAATAGCCATCATGTACTTCTGAACATCCTCTGATAGATCGGAATGCTTGGATAAAAGGTCAGTGTACATATCAAGCAGCTTTTGCTCATAATCTATAACGAGCTGCTTGGTTATCTCGCAGGCCTCCTCGATGCTAGCCCCCTTCAACCTACTGATAATAGGGACAATATTTATGAGTCTGATCTGATGGTTGGCATTGGCAGCTGCTTCGGATGGCCAACTCCAGTAATCATTAGCCAGCCCCACGCACGTAACAGCTTGAGTTTGGAATTCGTCCACTAGTCGTAGCTCTTCGGGTGAAATAGTCAACTCCATGGTATATCGGATGATGGGTAAATAGGGACTATAAAAAAGGTCAATATGGGAACAGGTGCCTCATGCGCAACTGTTGACGTACAGCACACCGACGTTCATGGTGCGATATTGAATATACGCCTCAACAGAGTCTAAATCTTCAATAGCCTTGACATCGGCATTCTCCAGCCACTCTCGCCAGGCCTGCAGAATAGGAATTCCCCGATTGTAATCACACTGGAGGAGTTCCTTAAGAAATGGCACTAAGATCTTCTGCATCGGTGTCATAAGATCCTCATCCCTTCCCTCATTGGCAAGTATTCGAACGAGCTCGTGGTTGTAGCTATCATGTGCCTGTTCAGATAGTTAGCCTAACTACCCCCAGTGGTTCTGATATAAGGGCGATCTACCTCGCAACGGCTCATGTATGCTGCCTTGTCTATAGACGAGCAGTTAGAAGCATGTCCCAGCATGTCATAGTCTATAGCCTACCGTCCACTAAAAAGAAGAAGGCCGTAGGCCACAGCGAGTATTTCAGCCTCTCGTGCTTGGCCTCTGGTTGAATGAGAGCATCCCATGGTGCAAACACTTTATTCTGGCTGCCATAATAGCTTTCTGGGCCATCGGCACCGAAAATGTGATCGCCAAAGGTCTTTTGCCACAGCTTCGCGAGTCGATACTGAGTGTCGTCTTCTGCCAGGTCACTGGAAGTGCTGACTCTGGCGGGAAGAACTGTAAAACAGCCGTATTTCTGTGCTTCGTTTGGCGGAATTGACTTGGAGTATAAGTAGGAGAAGTTTGGGCTATCAAATGAGTTTGTCATCTTTGTTTAGATGGAGATTTCGAGTGTTGATAAGAAGGACTCTGCTACCTTGATCGAACATTGGTTATACTTGCAAATTTCGTAGAGTCATCCAAGATTAAGTTGTAGGGAACATATATGGATGGATATTAGTAGAAAACTTAGCTTATTACAACATGAGAGAAATTGCTTTTACAAATCCGACTCAGGTATTCGAGCTATTAGCCTATCAGATTAAGACACATAGCAGGTAACCAAGCCATGGCGTTCAAGGACTAGCCTTGCAGAGTAATGAAAATGAGCTCTAGAATCGTTTAACCACAAGCAGGATGCCCTCGCTTAAGTCTAAGACAATGGATGCCATCTCTCACTCGATGTTACAGCGTCCATGCAGCAGTCACTAACGTCTGCTTATCGCTGCAGAAGGTAGGGGGTCGCGTGCGCCAATAACTCCTCATCCAATGAAGCATGATGGTCCAGAGTGCAACAACCACTTTGAGCGACAGGCGCATATCCGTGGCCCAATCTCGTTGGCTTCAAGAATGAAAGTGGGTTACCGAAGAAACTCGGGGCACCACAGCAGCCCACATGCACAGGGGTTAGTAGTTCCCAAGGTGCGGGTCTTGTATCTCATTGTTTCCCCATGTCGAGATTCATCCTTGGTGGGGTGGACGTTGAGCCCAGAAGGCCGCGATAGAATAGCTTTAGTTAGAAAAGGAGAATAACCGAGACATTCTTTTATTTCTGACTGTCAATTTGTCATCAACTGAAGCTACTCTCTGCAATCCAGGGCTAGCTGCGTAAGGGATGGAGGAAAGATTCGAACACACTCAGATTGTCTGGACGTTTGGATCATCCCCTGCCCACTTGCTGCCCTAGGGTTTCAGAAGTACAGCGAGGTATAGTGTACACGACGGCTCAATGCAATGTGGAAGCGATTGTGAATATGAATAGGTAGATTGATGCATCCGTTCATGTTGTTTTGTTGTTGTATTACCTGTTGTTTACCAGGCTTTCGACTCTCAGACTCTAAGGTTGAGTCGGCAACATACAAAAGCAGTCGGGGTAAAATAGCTTTGGGCTCCTTCCGACCTAGCTTCCAGTGCTCTGGTTTGAGGCATCATGGCCGTTATCCGCTATCGACTTGTCTCTTGGGGGCATCTTGCTCTTCACAACCTATGAGTGTCTCATCTTTCTTGGTGTCTACCGAGTTTCCTCTCTCTCTCTCTCCCGTTGCCCACATCCCAGGCGTGCTGCTTACCAAATTGCCATTATGACAAAAGTTTTATTTTGACGCTATACAGAGAGGCCAGCATCTTACGAATACTGAAGAACTACGAAAAAGTATGGTCTAATTGTCCGCATTAGCCTTATAGAAGCTTGCGGCCCCGGTCGCAAACAGAACAAATAGCTTCGAATCAGTGCGGACTATAGCCTGCCTGACTGTATCCTCGTTTCTCTTGACCACAACTTCCATCGCATGAAGTGCAGTGGCTAGCTGATTTCCATTCCTAGCTAAACTCAGTGTGATGAGATGTGATTGACATGCATGTGTAAAGGTTAGTGAATGTGCTTATGTCTTTTCGATACAGAGGGGGGGGGGGGGGACTTACCATGGGTTTGAACTTATTGGTAACAAAGTCGTGTTAAGACCAGTGATCCGCAGTGTGGCCTAGCTATTTTATACTTTATAATTACAAGTAGAATTGGGTTTGTTGCAGAAATAGTACCGATATTCTTGATGAACAATCTCAAAGTTTGATGGTCAGTCCACCGCCCGATCCAGCCCATAGCCCATTCGTCATTTTAAACAAATTCCTTTTGCCAGGCTCACGGTTCGATCCGTGAAGCCTACGGTCATCAACGAGGTGACGATTAGCCAACCTTACTGTAAAGATGCAGTCCATTAGTGGGTAAGAGGCGGATTAGACACCCGAGCGCCTGGTCGCCGACTTGCAAAACATTCACGTTCAGCTTTAGGGTGAATGTTACCTTCTGGCGTCCTGCTTGCCTTCTTGATCCTTTCAGGGGCTGGCATTAGGATTCTCGCACGCGGCAACCAGGGAGATGGAAGGCCAGCGGCGTGTATACTCTTCACTCTGATCGACTCCAAATTCTTCTCGGCTCAAACGCTTTCCCCTACCTATACAGTACGGTTGCCATGCATCCGCACGACTTTGTTCTTATTGGCCTCGTTGGCTTCTCCTCCACCGACCGCCAAAATTTCCTGCAGGCTGTGACGCGGCAACCAATGGCCGAGACTGTTACTCAACTGACCTCATTTGCTACGATTGGAAGGTTTTTTGCGAAACGGGAGGCGGCGAGGGTTGCAGCACGGGTCGTGGCAAGTGCGATAGCTCATTGTTCGGAAATATGATGTGGCAATGAGACCAGAAATGATGGACTGTGTTGTTCGCCAGGAAATGAGAACGGATGAGGGTGATTTTCTAGCGGTTGACTTTGAAGATCAAAGAGAGTTCTCACCTTGTATTGGGGAATAACTTGGCCTTAAGGTGAGCTGGAGCTGGTTATTTTAAACTAAGGTTTCTTTCAGTTGCTACTAAATAGAGCCGGAGTATGTTTGTCGATATGTATGTAATGAGATGCCTCATGTTTCTTCCGTATATGGTCGTTGTTGGTGTAGAGGTGAGAGTATATGTGATACTCATAATAGAGTGTTTGGCTGTGTTCTTATCCAAAAATTGATAGTTACAAGTTTACTAACGCCAGCCGAATTTCACTTCTAGATACAATTAGAATACTAAATGAAGATTTACGCAGCTAGCTATGTAAGCATCAACAAAACATAATATGCAGAGTGATCTCGGCATAGGTCGCTGATGGTGCTCTCAAGCGCCCGAGTTACCTGACGTGATACTACATTAGTGACTCTCGGAATGGCGGTTTGTTGGCATCCCATTTCGATAGTGGTGGCCTAATGCAGGTGTCGATGCGCCTCTGGTGCTCTTAATGCGGTAAACTTGGACGTCGCATCATCTGTACATGGCATCAGGTTATCTAAAGATTCCACATTTTGCGCTTCGGGGCATCATGATCATCATCGCAAGTAAGCTGCATGATGAGGGAAAATTTAAAGATGACGATATAGCCAAAATGCCCATCGTCTGCACCATGCAAACCGTCAGCAACGGTACGCGTTGGGCTATTCCGTTACCAATAGCTCCAGCAGCCAAAGCGCGGGCAGATTCCAAGCATCCATGCAGACTGGCACATCGTGGCGCGCGGCACCTGGATGAATCCCATTAGTCTCGTCCATTTCCGGAAGTTCAGATCTGGCTGCTAATCATGAGGTGGTGAGTGACTTGTTGCGGTGGGGTCTGCTGATGCCGAGGATACAGCATCTTACATGCCGACACGTGCCCCAGACGAGACCGTCTTACCCGCACGCCCGGCACCGAGTCTGGTCATTCATGCACCCCAACCAAAGGAGTGCCGCCGCCGTAGCTCCGCCAAGTCCTCCTGGTGATTCGGCTTTTCTGCTTCCAGAACGTCCTGTCTACTTGGGTCGAGAGGGTGGCCAATCAGCATACAATCTGTCATGTCTGGGGGAGACGGCAGCTAGACAATGACAGGGGAGGGGGGGGGGCCACCCGTCCAGGCAATCGGTCGCTAACGTCTCGGCTCGATGGTTGACAGCTCAAAGACAAAGGTAGCTTTGTCAGATGGATTTGGTTAGTTCGACATGCGCCCAGGTTATGTCTTAAACGTCTCTCATGAGCAGCACCAATGCCGCCCGCTGCTCCTTACATACTTTGAAGCCTGGTGAAGAGAGTAATATCCTACCGACAGAGAACATGTTTTGATGTTGCCTCTTTGTGTAGCATCATCATCTTATCTTGCATGAACCAAGGGCGTGGATTTATCCACCTGCGACGATCGATAATGTTACTGTAAACTACCATCACCAGGTTGGTGACCTTCCAAGTCTGTATAATTCCACGCGTAGATGGATGCAGCCCATTAAATTGAACTGCGATAAGAAATATCTGCTTGGTTGGTCCGATACTGGGAGCCAAGCAAGAGGGTGTTATAATTTATTACCGTCCAGGTTTGGGTTGAGCTCCTATCAATTTGCACATGTGGACTTGCAACTGCAATTTCTCGAGCTACCTTGCCTTTAGTTCGTCATAACGTTGCATCGCCTTCACAATCATGAGATGTTGACCCTGCGCCCCACGTGTCCAACGGTGCAAGTGAACTCGACGGTCACGATCATTATTGCAACTGTCAGGGTCGCAGCAATGGATTAGACCCTTGATTATTCTCGTCTTCATGATCAAGATGGGGGCTTAATCATACCATCCCTTGTCCTGACACTCAGTTGGCCTCTCTGTTACACTTATATAAAGAGTATTGTCTTTCATTGTCTTCATTGTCTTTTCTTGCATCATCTCCATCAACATCTTCTATTATACACACTTTCCAGTACATCACAGATAGGCCAAGATGCCTTCCACACTACTTTCGGCTTCACTTGCCGCCTTACTAACCCTACTGCCTGCTGCGCAGGCTGGGTTTGACCCAAACTCTGCTAAGAACCTCGCAGTTTACTGGGGTATGACATCAAAGCAATCACGCTTTCAAACAACTCAGAAATTCAAGGCTAACATGAGATGCTTCCTAACTTATAGGTCAGAACTCTTATGGTCAAGTTGGTTCGCAGCAGAGACTTTCATACTATTGCCAGAGTGAGTCCTATTCTTAACGCCGCTGAGTAAAGCCCTTGTTAACATGTCATTCTTTCTCTCAGATGGCGCTGGAATCAACATAATCCCCATTGCCTTTTTGGAGTCGGTCCGGAACCCACTTATCAACCTGGCTAATGCCGGAGACAACTGCACAACCTTCCCCGGTACTCAGCTCCTTAACTGCCCTCAGGTTGAGTAAGTTTTCACACCACCAAAGTATCTTGGGAGAATAAGTGGCTAACCCGGGACATCGCAGGGAGGATATCAAGGAGTGTCAGTCCACCTATGGTACCACAATCATGCTATCCATAGGCGGAGCTACCTATACTGAAGGTGGTTTCAGCTCGGCTTCTGTTGCAGTGGCAGCTGCACAGAACATTTGGGCCATGTTTGGCCCCGTGCAGAGTGGCAGCACCGCGATGCGGCCATTTGGATCAGCCGTTGTGGATGGCTTCGACTTTGACTTTGAGTCAACGGTGCAGAACATGGAACCCTTTGTGCAAGAACTACGCGATCTGATTGATCAGGCCAGCGGCAAGCACTACCTCTCAGCAGCACCTCAATGCCCCTATCCCGATCTGGCTGATGAGTCTTTCATCAACGGTCAAGTCGACATTGATTGGGTGCAGGTTCAGTTCTACAACAACTTTTGCGGCGTCGGCCAATACCCTACCAACTGGAACTTCAACACTTGGGATGACTGGGCCAAGAATACCAGTGCAAACAAGAACGCCAAGGTGCTCATTGGCATCCCCGCCAATGTAGGTGGTGCCGGCGGAGGTTCTTATGCTCACGGTGCACAACTCGCCGGGGCCATCAACAACGGCAAGACATACTCCAGTTTCGGTGGAGTCATGGCCTGGGACATGAGCCAGCTCTTCAACAACCAGGGCTTCCTGTCTGAGATCCTCGGCGACTTGGGCAGTTCTCCTCCCCCTCCCCCTCCACCCACGACTACTACCACCACCACC
Organism: Hypomyces rosellus; assembly: GCA_011799845.1. Lineage (NCBI taxonomy): Eukaryota > Fungi > Ascomycota > Sordariomycetes > Hypocreales > Hypocreaceae > Hypomyces > Hypomyces rosellus. The sequence continues at coordinate 199,436 of WWCI01000001.1, forward strand.
ACCACCACCATGACATCCACCACCATGACTACCATCACCACCAAGCCTGCAGACCCTACCAACGCTCCCGGAAGCGTTCCCCAATGGGGACAATGCGGCGGTAATGGATACACCGGCTCAACCCAGTGCATGGCTCCATACAAGTGCGTTGCGCTCAGCGTCTGGTGGTCGCAGTGCGAGTAAGCAGCCAATAAGACATTCGCTTACACCACAATTTTGCACCACTCTTATCTTCCATTCGTTTATTGTATATATAACTTCAATACCCAGGGGGAACAGGAAATGGTGAGAAGAAATATGGGTGCCTTGGCTGGCACAGCACTCGTTACTTGGCCCACATGGGGCCATTGTCTTGGCATTGTTTCTACCCTCGCTTTGAACATATTCTGCATTTTGTAAATAAATCGCAAATATATTATCATTATTATAACTTTGCACGAGATGTACAGGCAGTGCGTGAGATGATCTTTTGAAGCATATGAGTAGAGTATCGTGGTCCAGACGAAGCACTCCACTTCTTTTCTAGTATACACACGTGAATAGCCCGATGGTTGGAGCCCAAAGAATTAGGACAATAAGTCTTTATTATTAAAAGAACTATTTTCGGCACTGGTAGGGGCGCGTAGAGATAATAAACTTTGTTGGTGATGTAGCAGAGATGGAAAAGCTAATGATACCGAGGAATTGGTACCAGCGTCCTCTCTTCTGCGGCTTGGATCGACAGAAAAAAAATGCAACACGGCCGATCCATCCATCTTCTCCTATTAGGTCTGTTTGAGAACTGGCCTCAACCATGAGTAATGCTCTGGGGCCTTGATATCGACCCTCAGCCCGCCCTATGACTGCATATTTGGCTACGATTGAGACCCCCTTTTAGTAACCCCTTCTCTCATGTTATTATGCTTTCCAGGACAACTCACTGACTACCCCAACTCTGACTTTTATTATTATGATCAGAAGAACAAATGGGGTCATTGTCTGGCGCACGCTTCAGACACACACAACTGACAAAACTCGCTTCAGACCTATTGCAGCAGACACAGAGCGATGGCCATGGTCATTAGACTATTTACTCTGTCCATTCTCAAGAATTAGACTGTGGCTTTATTGGAGTTTGATGGTCCAAATAGTTTGGCTAAGCATCTGACATCAGAAGTCAAGTGCATAAATTGTCACGGTGCTAGCACTCGATGGCGTCCATATTGCTTTTTTTGATATCAGGGGCTAAGCGGGATGATGTCCACGGGATCTCCCGATGTGCTGAATTAATAATAAAGATTGCCATTTCCTAGTAGCTGTGAATGGAAAGACAGGGATCAATACAATATTTATCATATATCTCTTATTTACTTACTTCGTGACACTTATATGCTAGTTAGCTACTCTGCCCGGATTCTTTGCTGTCATTCTTAGATACCAAGCCTCTGGCGGTTGGCTCGATTACACTTTAAGGTTCAGTTTTAGGTTACTTATCTATCTTCACCTGTGGAATTACTGTGAATCATGAATCATGATCCGCTTGAATGAAGATATTGTATAAGGCATCCCTTAATTTAGATACAAAGCCCCTTTGATGTACTAGATATTACTATATCATGATATATTTTGAGATAGGCTAAAATAGGATATTCGTGTATCCTATCCATACCAATAATCATTTGCGCTGATGGGGTGAGCGCAATGGCTAGGTTATATACCTTTGGACAACCTTTTAGGGCTACATAACCGCCGAATACGCCAACCCAGTCATCCATGATCCTGAGTTTTGAGTTTGAATCACGTAGTATATGTCTTCGTCTTAAAGAAGCTTAATGGTTACTTGCATGAGATAAAATGCGCCTTGCGCCTACTAGTATCATAGCTGTCCATCTCCTCTGCTTTGTACCGCCTACTCCCTCGTCAATTCTCCAACTATGAAGCTCATCTTCAATTCTATTCGTCTTGCTGCCTGCCTCTCCCTGGCGGCTGCACCCTTGGCATCCGCCATTGTCGGCGGGTCCGCAGCCAAACAAGGCAAATTCCCGAATGTGGTCAGCGTTTGGCGGACGTCACACATCTGCGGCGGGATACTCATCAACTCTCGCCAGGTCATCACGGCGGCGAGCTGCGTCCATGACGAACACCCCATGGACTTTACGGTGCGGGTTGGGAGCTTAAGCCGCGCCACTGGCGGCAGGCTGGTTCCTGTTAGCAAGATCACCGTCCATCACAATTACAGCGACTCTACCTTTATTAACAACATCGCAATCCTCGAACTCGTTAAACCGTTGAGAAATATTCAGCCCATCAAATTCCCACTGCCGTTTGAGAATCCCCGTGTTAAATCTGTTATGACCGTAGCTGGCTGGGGCCCTACGTCCGAGGGCGGAAGTCTATCCACCAGCCTCCAGGTTGTGAAGATGCCGGTTGTTGAGCGCAGTGAGTGCCAACAAAAATATTCTGGCTATCTCAGTGTCGATGAGAGTCAATTCTGTGCCAGTGTTGCTCCGGGTGGAAAAGGTTCCTGCGATGCAGGGACAAAGTCTGATGGCTTAATGGGGGACATGGGCGGGCCGGTCTTGCGAAAAAATACCTTGATTGGAGTTATATCTGTGCGGTTTGGCTGTGCCAGGCCATTATATCCTGATATTTACACATCGGTGAGCGCATACGCGGACTGGATTTATGACGAGAGAATCGAGTAAATCTTCGACAAGAGAAATGGTTACTCCAAATCTTAGGATAGGCGGCAAGAGAAGCCGAGGTACACGATTATTTAGTAAACAAATCTTACGAGCCAAGGAAAGTCCAAGTGTTATTCTCCAAAGCTGCGTTAATCTCCTCAGGTCCATTACATTAATCTCGTCGTCTCAGTAGGTGAGTGAATGTGCACGCCGGCTCTTGATCCAGTGGTTTCAGCAACTAGTTACACTCGAGAGAAAGCAAGGGGGGTGGAAATAGTTGCGAGGAACGGCGAATATACGATGGAGACAGCAATCCATCAATGAACGTTTATATATACTGAACTTGCTTCCTCTATTAAGCTTCTTAGACTAATCTGTTCAAGTGGCTAGATTCAGAAGTTCAAGGCACCCAAACGTGTTCATCAGAATGTGCTCTAAGAAGTCGAAGTCGTCTTCTTGTCGCCGCCCATGGCATTTTGAATAGTTCCACCCACCATACCCTCAGATGTGAACTGCTTGCCGACTATGCCCTCCTTGCCCATAGGACCTCCAACCATTTCGCCAATCCCACCAACCGCTCCCTTTTCTATAATTGTGTCAGACAATCCATACTCAGCCTTCTTGGTAATTGTTGAGTCCAAACATACCAGTGAATTGTTTTCCGATAGCTCCTTGCTCATCGAGCATTCTTGGTTGCCGTACCTGCTCGCCTGTCGCATTGTCGCCTGTGTGTGTAACGGGATCGTTGGGTCTGTCGGCCATTGTGTCGGATGGGAAATAACTTGTTGTAATGTTTGTCTATGTTGGAAGACTTTAAGGATAATTAAAGAAGAAAAAGAAATATCACTCTTTTCTTCTTTGAGTGTTATATAGAGAAGCGTTTTCTAACTCTCATGACTGATCACGAGATCAAAGAGGCATCTCCCATCTAGTCATGACGTCGTTGCCTCATTTAGTCGGTGGCCAATCTTGAGGTCATAGATCTGTCACAGAAACGAGACAAGCAAGCAAATCAAGTACCTGATCTGATATAACGTAGCTCAATTAGACTAGAATGACGCTTACTTTAATTGGAAATTCACTGATTCAACGAGTCGGCCCTGCGAGGGGAGATGCTCAAATCTCATATTTGAGTAGTTCTTGTGATAGCTCAAAAGATCGCACAGGCTTGCGAATTGTTGACACATCAGTACCTGACGTATACATATTTTATGTATTAACTATTTGTAAACCAGACGATGACGCTCTATACGCTATCCTACGTCCTGGAAGATGTCTCTTGTTTCTGTTAGTTATCTGTCGCCGCGGACCAACCTTGGTTTTGCCATAGTATTTAGCTAAAGCAGTAGATTAAGTTGTATTGCCAAATGATTCTAAAGCTCTAGAGCGCCTATATTGTTCGTCTGCATGTGTTCTGACTCACTTGAAAGAGTTTATACGATATAAATGGAGGGAGCAGAAGAGTCGCGACAGTGCCAATTACTCCCTGCAAATGAGCAACGAGTAATGATGTGTCAATCTAATAGGAAACAAACCATCGAATCTTAATTTTACCTATGGTCCAAGTGGATGCGATGAATCTGAGATCATTCAGCTCTTCATCTAATGTTGCTAGGTCCAAAGGCAGGACACTTTGGGAGATGCATCTCCGTTAGGCAGACTCCTAGATTACCCTTGGTCACTGTTATTACAATAATCGATGCTCCGCATCTAAGTCTCATTATGATATCAAGCACTGGACAGAGTCGCGAAATGCCTTCTGTAAGACTTCAGCATCAAGTCGCAGCCACATGACTTTCTTTTTCCATTATGTGGCTGTCAGTTCGTGATGGCGTTTGCATCAATCACACTGACGTAAAGACTCATTCAAGTATTGGCATATAAGCGATGCTGAGAAACCACTATCAATCTTCGCATTTTACTTTTACTGCCAACTGAAAAATACTGCTTGTCTCATTGCAGACTCATCGTCTCTGCAAAATGCCACGTAATATTTGTATTACGGCTGTGGAGGGCCAGACTGGTTTCCTCATCGCCGAGCTTCTTCTCAAGGAGGGCAAATTCTCTCGCCAGATTGACAGCCTAACTGGCATGAGCATGAACCCATCCTCTACAAAGACCAAAGAATTAGAGGAGCTCGGGGCGACCATAGTCCCTCACAAACCAGGCCGAGAGCGCGATGTGGTCAAGGCCCTGAAGGAGATTGGATGCGACACCATCTGCCTCATCCCCCCTGCTCACCCGGACAAGTACGACATCACAGTTGAACTTGTAAATGCCGCCAAAAAGGCCGGTGTGACCAACACGCTTCTTATCAGTTCAGTCGGCTGTGACTATGCGGATCCCACGAAGCAGCCTCGGCTGCGAGAATTCATCGATATAGAAAGTCTGGTCCTCGCAACCAAGGGAGACCCAGACACGGAGCTGGGCCACTCACCATGTGTGATTCGGTACGTTTCTGTCCCAGTCGAATCTTCAAATAATTTCTCTCTTTGCACCCAGATGCTCATATTCCCAGTGCTGGCTTCTATGCGGAAAACTTGCTGCTCTACTCCGAACAGGCCAAAGCTGAAGGTGTCCTTCCACTGCCTATTGGAAAGAACCACAAATTTGCTCCCGTCGCATTAGGCGTGAGCCCGCCAGTGTCCCCTTGGATTTTCACTAGCTGATGCAAAATAGGATGTTGCTCATGTCGCAGCCCACGTCTTGGCAGGCAAGGGCAAACAAGGCTTTGATGATAGACATCGTGGCCAGATGATGGTCATTACAGGTGAATTGTCCCCAAGACAATCATGATGAGCAGTACTCATTTTAAATGCAGGCCCTATGCTGTGTGCCGGAGAAGAATTAGCTCAAGCTGCCAGCTCCGCTCTAGGCACAAAGATGGAGTTCGAAAACATATCCGAGTAAGTCTTTCACAGCCATACTAGTCTTTGTGTGCTGACGTTGGCGATTAGTCGGGAAGCAAAGAGGGTTTTGGCCTCTCAGTCAGAGAGTAATGAAGCTGAGAAGGAATATATCCTCGAATATTACAGCCTGGTTCGGGAGGGTAAGACGAACTACATCTCAACCACCGCCTTCCATGATGTCACAGGAACTCATCCTACGGAGCCAAGTGAATTCTTCAAAATGTATGCAGCTGATCTTCGGCCACGAAAGAAGGCAAAGAAGAATGGTTCTTGAATGGGCATTAGCGGTGAGAAGTTTTTTTCTTTTGGGGGGGAGGAGGGTGGGACTTCTCGCTCAATGCTTGGGCGTATGCGCTCAACGCTTTAGGTAGTTGATCAATTATGTAGTAATTGAATACCTTTCGATTTGGTAGCTCAAGTTTCCAGTGTTGTAACTTAATCGCGAACTCGTCATGCAATTGTGTATGATCTTAGTCTTTTCTTTACGCTCATGCGAATGCTCGGTCAGTAGTGGTGGTAGACCTGGAAGTCAGTCTAGACTGGCTAAAATTAAGTTGTTCTACCCATCCATATTGCAACTTGAAGAGCATTCTTCATTAGTCGAATGATATTGTTGACGTCGCAGCTACATATTGATGTTGAGGTGACGTGCTTGACTTCCAGTCATGAACTCCCAACGACGTCACGAGCTCGCTGGGGGAAGTGAGTTTCACAAAGCTGAAAATGGGCACTTCTTCCCAAATTTGGTTACTGGTAGCTCTTCACGGCATCTTCAGATTGTAACTAGAAACACCATGGCAGCACCGACAGGAAACAAAGAACAATTCGCTCACACAACCGGCGGGACGGATGCAGTTTGGGTTCACAAGGACCCGTACTCAAATCGACTGCAGTTTCAGTCATTGAGTTCAGACCTTAAGACAGAAATCTGTGTTATCGGCGCGGGTATCGCTGGCATCTCCATCGCCTATGAGCTTGTTTCGCGCGGGCATGAGGTGACGCTCATCGAAGGGCGGGACGTCATCTCTGGAGAAACTGGTAGGACGAGCGGCCATCTCTCAACTGCACTGGACGACCATTATACGAGCATCAAGAAGAAGCATGGCCTAGATGGAGTGCAGGCAGCAGCCGATAGCCACAAGTGGGCTTTGGACCATGTTGGAGAAGTCGCAAAGGAGCTCAACATCGAATGCGAGTATCGCCATGTTCCTGGATATGAGATTTCGCAATATGTACGCAACGACAAGAACCACGAGCGTGATACAAAGGACATCGAATCCGAGGCGGAGCTAGCCAAACAACTGGGCCTCTCTGTCGAGTTTAGCGAGGGCCTGGAAGTTAGAGGATGGACTGGGAAACCAGATCAGCGTGATGGTGCAGTCTTCTCAGATCAAGCTGCTTTCCACCCGACCAAGTATCTCGTTGGGATTCTGAACTGGCTCAAGAAACAGTCGACTTTCCAATGCTTTACAGGCACCCGCGTCGTGTCTGTCGAAGAGCAGGGTCTGGGCATTGTTGGCAATAAATGTGCCAAGGTAACCACAGAGAGCGGGCACACAATCAAGTGCGGTCATGCTGTTGAAGCTACATGCGTGCCTCTCCAGAAGCTCAGCATCATTATTGAGATGGAGTTTAATCGCACTTACTGCATTGCAATCCGTGTGCCCCGCGATTCGGTCGAAGATTGTTTCATTTATGATTCTGCGGATCCGTATCGTTATGTCCGCCTTACAGCATGTGACGATCAGTTTGATTATATGATTGTCGGTGGAGGGGATCACAAAGTTGGACAGGAAAGCCCTGCGGGTAGGTACGAAGAATTGGAGCAATGGACACGAGACCGATTTCCACAGGCGGGAGCTGTTGACTATCGTTGGAGCGGCCAGATTTATGAGCCAGTCGACCACGTAGCTTTCATCGGCCAGAATCAAGGCAATCAGTGCATATACGTCGTGACTGGGGACTCTGGCAACGGTCTCACTCACGGCGTCATTGCTGGACGCCTCATTGCTGATCTCGTGGATAACAAGGCCAATCCCTGGACGAAGCTGTATTCACCGAGTCGACTTCTCTCAGTAGCCAAGTCAGCTCCCTCAATGATAGCCAACGACATCCAAGTCAACACGCAATACAAACGCTTTTTGGAGTCTGACATCCAAGATATAGAAGATCTAGCTTCAGGAACGGGAGGTATCCTGAATAAACCAAGTCTCGGACAAACGCCAACCGCGATTTATCGCGATGACAATGGAAAGATCATCAAAATGAGCGCACTCTGCCCGCATTTGAAGGGAGTGGTTTGCTGGAACCCGGCTGAGCGCACTTTTGACTGCCCAATCCATGGAAGCCGGTTTTCATCGACAGGCGTGTGTCTCAATGGCCCTGCCAAGGTGAATCTCGAGGCGATGGAGTGATGGAGGGTCATCCATGGTATAAGATGTAGCGGATTGAGGTCGATCTTGAGGTTGTAAATTTTGAACAAGTTATTCTATCCTGCAGTCATAATAGTGAAGTTGTAAGGACTTTTTATTACTATTTTCCTTTTTTCAACTCATAGTTGAAGTGTAAAGTTGAATGGCCTTGTCAGTAGATGATGAATGGATAAGACGACTACAGGTTAATCTGTAAACTGGATGAGCAGCTAAATGAACGCCCGTTATAGTGCAAATACGACTCACTCACACAGTATAATTGGCGTTATTTGATTGGCTACAATAACCCCCACGTCAACCCGTCTGGGTCCACCACCAATTGCTTTGGTTCGATAACTTTTTCGGGCGCAGGTCTTGAATCGTCAAGTCAAGCGCTACGGCATCATGAGGAGGAGCCCATGAAATTTCCCAGTCGAGTGGACAGCTCCGTCTGCGGTGCGGTGCTGTCGAATCGACCTTTGGCTGGTCTGGTAGCTGCTGGCCTCAAGGCTGGCGCTGCAAGCAGACGATTCTGCAGGGGCAAAGATGCCTGTTCGAGACCACCACCACCACCACCACCACCACCAACGAGCCCACTGGTAGCGAGCCAGCATAAGGCGTCGTCGTGCCCACGAAGCTCGCTATGGCTACTCTCAACGTTTATCCCCGAACTCGAGAAGCACCGCACTGTCCGAACCCAGCATACTCGACGTACAGCCCGAAATTATAGCACAGCTGCCGTTGCTGCCTCTGGGATCCGGCAGATATCAACCCCAGCACCCCCACCTTTTCCCGCTCGAGACAGAGAGCAACTCCTTTCATATCTTGACAGAAACTACGAGGGAAGCGTCGACGAACATTTCGATTACCACCGAGACCCCTACCGCCGCGGATATGCCGCTCCTGATGGACCACGGATTCACGTTTCGGATAAGAAAGATGATGTACAATATCCGACCCGGGAGGAGACAGTCAAGATCAGCGATGAGGTGCAGAACTTGCTAGGTCGGCTTTGTACAGCCATTGGACAAAGGCTGCGACATCCGAATCGCGGCTCTCTCGAATCGATATACAAGATCTACTGCCAATTGCCTGAGCAAAGGATGCTGTATCTTACATGGCAATGGCGCAATCGGCTCTTGAAAATCATGGGAACCCCGCAGAAGCGGGACATGGAGTCGATGCTTCGCTACTTTGCGCTTGTCGCCGACGTGAAGGATGCTGGCCTCACTTTGCGCCGTACACAGTGGAATTTTGCGCTGGCCTTTGCAACCAAATACGTGGCCCGGGCTGCGACGCAGGAGATGGAGTCGGCGCTGAAATTGTGGAAGGAGATGGAACGTGATGCGAAACTCATGGGCAACGATGTGACCTTCAACGTGCTTTTTGACGTGGCCTCCAAAGCGGGAAATTTTACACTCGCAGACATGATTTATAAAGAGATGGACAACCGTGGTATCGAGTTTAATCGCTTTCACCATGTCAGTCTGATTCACTATTTTGGATTGAAACTTGACTCGGGAGGGATTCGTGCGGCTTACAGAGACATGGTGGAGTCTGGTGAGATGATTGACACACTCACCTTAAACTGTGTCATCGCAGGGCTGCTCAGATGTGGCGAGGAGTCGGCGGCGGAGGAAACATATCAGCGCATGAAGAGTGGGCATTCGCTAGCAGTAGATATGCCTCAGAGGGATTATATGATGAACAAAGTGGTAACGAAAGTTCTCATGATGTTTACCAGAGTCGGCAAAAAGCATCCGGAGCTGAAAAAGTCGTTTCAGAAAAATGTTCAATTGTCGCCCGATCTTCGCACTTACAAGCTGCTCGTCGAACATTATGCCATCAGACTCGGCAACCTGCAAAAGGTTGCGCAGTATCTGGACGAGATGAAACACCTGAAAATCCCGATTGATCCCACCATATTCTTGGCGCTTTTCAAGGGCTTCTATATGCATGGAGGGTTTGCCGGTTCGGATTGGAGCCAACAGAGATTGGACGGGGTGCTCTCAGCTCTCTACCAGGCACACGATGAACATGCCAAAGGCTTTCGCATCGATCGGTGGTTGGTGATTTGGGCTCTGCGGGCTGTGAGAAAGTGCTCAACGGACGAGGCACTGATTCAAACATTTGATTTCATGTCTCAGCGGTGGGACATCAAACCGGAGCGCCAGCAATTCATGCATGCCATCTTTGAGAATATTCTCTATGACAAAGATCTAAGATCAACACGAGAAACTTGGGACGGCTCACCGCGGAGGCGCAACGATGCATCGTGGCCATAATCGGTCCGAGCTGTATGAAATATTTGAACGCATTGAATGTATTATAGACACACATCATGCAATAGACCAACCCCCCGAGATCGGGGGACGTGTACCATTCAGGAAGATTCTGATGATTTATACACAATAGAAAGTAGTAATCACTTTGGGCATGGGTTAGCCTGCGAATACATGCATCATTCTTCAACAAACGAGAATGCCGTTGATAGTGGTATCGACTGTTCCGGCGTCTATTCGAGCTATGTCACAACAGCCTATGACCACCCACCCCCCATCTTATACACATAACCCCAACTCCGTAAAGACCTTTTTATCTTTCTGTGGTTAATTTAGTCGGACTTGTAGGTTTGGTAGACTGTGACATCTGTTAGTTATGATATTGGACCCTAGACTCAAAATGGCGCGGGGCTCACCAGCAATGCCGAAGGGAGCAAAGAAGCCGGCAGCCATGAAGCCCCAGTAACCAGCGCCGAACCACTTGCTGCGAGGGTTGAAGGGAAGGTTGGAGTAGGCGCCCTCGGGGTAATGGTAAGGAGAGGACATGCGAGCCCGGGTGGTGTGGAAGCCTCGGCGGGCGACCAGAGAGGTTGTGGTGCGGGCGGCGGCGGAGATCATCTAGCGAGGTCAATTAGCTTTGAAAGCGCCCGGGAGGTGTTTGCGACGGTTTGGTGTACCTTGAAAGGTGTCGAGTGAATCGTGAGGCTGCGGAGTGGAGAGCTTAATTCGTTTCAACGTCGTGACGGAAGTCCGAGGTCAAGATGGTTCGACGGAGGTCAAAACGAGATGCTTGGCGTAGTTTTGGTCACGTGAACTGGCATGTGTATTAAACTTGAAGACTAAGAAAAAGAAGGGACTCGGTAGACTAGTCTTAATATGGTATCATAGCGTCAGTGGGCCGCTAGTTCTTTAATATTTTAAAGCTTCTTCTACTACAAGCTAGCTATCCGGTAGATGGAAGTTGTTAAAAAGAAAATGACAGGATACTAAAGACGAGCAAGAGACACAAGGGAATGAGAGAAATCCAGAGCAACAGCATACGCCTAGATTAACAAAGGAATTTGTAGAAACAAAACGAATCTATGAGAACGATGGCAATTGAGAGGAACGGCAGCAATTACATCTTCTACAGTACATGGCGAGTATTGCCCAATATGGTTTGGCGTAGATGCTAGCAAGGGACCAAAGGCAGAGGAATCTCGATGCGCCACACCGCCTTCATCCATTTTCTTTTCTGCCGCTCTACCCACTTCTGTTTGGACGTAAATCAAGAATCTTTTACCTACCAACCTGAGCAACCTGATTTAATTTTTCCAGGCATTCAACCGTCGAATTTATCAAGAAAGAATGCGGTCGCGGTGATCCATAAATATCTCGAACCCTGAACTCCTTCCTGACCATTTCCGCTCCGCCTGCACCAGCCGAGCGCCTGTACGAGATTGTTAATCGACGCCGTGTGGCGGAACTGAGCCAAGATGGATGAAATGTTCGATGTCTTCGAAGGCAAGGCGGAGCCCCAAAGCGCCACCAGTGACGACGAGAGAACACCCCAACGGAGCCGAAGCCGGGCCCAGAGCAAGAAGAGAAAGGCAGACGAGGCGATGAATGGGAATGGTGCGGTGGCTGCATCCGATGCCAGCGCTGATGTTGGCATGGCTGACGCTGCTGAGACATCACACGATGATGACTCTGAGGAGCAAGAGGATTCCGACACACCGAGCCAGCAGGACAAAAAGCGCCGTAAGAAAGGCGATAGTGCCGCTCCCGTTTTGACGGATGCTTTCCAAACGGCCGAATCTCGAGAAGTCGCTGGAGCTTCAACGCTCGTTTCTCAAGATTCATCTCTGGTCCTGTCACACAATATTCAGCATCAGGTTGCCCTCCCACCCGATCTCGACTACGAATATGTCCCCCTTTCGGAACACAAATCGCCAGAAGAGCCCGCCAGAACTTGGAATTTCAAGCTCGATCCTTTCCAGAGTCTATCAGTCGCCTCAATCGAGCGCGACGAGAGCGTGTTGGTTTCGGCCCATACTAGTGCTGGAAAAACTGTGGTGGCCGAGTACGCGGTTGCACAGTGCCTCAAGCGCAACCAGAGAGTCATTTACACAAGTCCCATCAAGGCCTTGAGTAATCAAAAGTACAGAGATTTCGAGGCCATTTTCGGAGACGTTGGTTTGATGACTGGTGATGTTACGATCAATCCTACTGCCAGTTGTCTGGTAATGACAACAGAGATTTTGCGATCCATGTTGTATCGCGGTTCGGAAATCATGCGAGAAGTCGCCTGGGTCGTTTTCGACGAAATTCATTACATGCGAGACAAGACAAGAGGTGTGGTTTGGGAGGAGACAATCATCATGCTCCCCGACAAGGTTCGATATGTGTTCTTGTCGGCCACCATCCCGAACGCCTTCCAGTTTGCGGAATGGATTGCCAAGATCCACCACCAGGCATGCCATGTTGTATACACGGATTTCCGACCTACGCCATTGCAAAATTACTTCTTCCCGTCTGGCGGTAAAGGAGCATACATCATTGTCGACGAGAAGGGCAATTTCAACGACCAAAACTTCAACATGGTCATGAAGGCAGTGGAAGACAAAAAGGGAGCAGACCCCGCAGATATCAACGCGAAGATGAAAGGCAAGGGAAAGAACAAGAAGATCAACAAGGGTGGCGCCGACGAGGGCTCGGATATATACAAAATCATCAAAATGACTGTCAAGAAACACTTCAATCCCGTCATTGTCTTCAACTTCAGCAAGCGAGAATGCGAAAATCTGGCCCTCAAAATCTCCAACCTTCATTTCAACGACGAGTCCGAACAGGCTTTGGTTGACAAGGTCTTCCACAGCGCGATTGAAAGCTTATCAGAGCAAGATCGCGAGTTGCCACAGATTATGAACCTCTTGCCTCTTCTGCGACGAGGCATTGGCGTCCATCACTCTGGTCTCTTGCCCATCTTGAAGGAAACGATTGAGATTTTGTTCCAGGAATCCTTGATCAAGGTCTTGTTTGCCACGGAGACATTCTCCATTGGTCTAAACATGCCGGCAAAGACTGTCGTTTTCACCCAAGTGACCAAATGGGATGGTGTACAGCGACGACCAATTACCTCGTCCGAATATATTCAGATGGCTGGACGTGCTGGACGTCGTGGTCTTGATGCCAGAGGTATTGTCATCATGATGATTGACGATAAGCTCGAGCCTGAGGTTGCCAAGGAGATTGTCACTGGACACCAAGACAGGTTGAACTCGGCATTCTACCTAGGATATAATATGATTCTCAACTTATTGAGAATCGAGGCCATCTCTCCCGAATTCATGTTGGAGAGATGTTTCCACCAGTTCCAGAACGCGGCCAGTGTTCCCTCATTAGAGAAGGAATTGATGGCGCTTCAACAGGACCGAGATTCACTAACGATTCCTGATGAAGCTACGATCAAGGATTACTATCAGCTCCGACAGCAGTTGAACACATATACTAAGGACATGCGCTCTGTAATTCAACACCCAAATTACTGCCTCGAATTCTTGCAGCCAGGTCGACTTGTCCAAATTTACAATCCCAAGCAATCATCCGAAAACGTCGCCGCGGGTCTTGACTTTGGTTGGGGCGTGATTATCAACCACACTGCCCGCCGAGGACCCAAACTCGGAGAGCCGGAACACATCCCTCAGGAGTCTTATCTCATCGACGTTCTCCTGTCCATCTCCCCGTTAAGCGCCGATATTATTCCAGGACAGCCTTCCGGAGAAATGCCTCCTGGCCTGAAACCGGTAACAGGCGAGCAGGAGGGCATGCACGTTTCTGTACCTTGCCTCCTCACCTGTATTAAGGCTATCAGTCAGATTCGCATCTTCATGCCCAAGGAGGGTTTGAAGTCGGAACAGGATAGGAATGAGGCTCGTAAGGCGTTGTCTGAGGTTAAGCGTCGGTTCCCCGATGGTCTACCAATTCTGGATCCCCTGGAGAACATGGAAATCAACGACGATTCGTTTAAAAAGCTTCTTCGGAAGATTGAAGTCCTCGAGTCGAGGCTCGTCACCAACCCACTGCACCTTTCACCTCTCCTCCCATCATTATGGGACCAGTACCATGCCAAGGTCGTGCTCTCTGACAAGGTCAAGGCAAAGAAGAAGGCCATTGCCAAGGCGCACAGCATTGCACAGATGGACGAGCTCAAATCTCGAAAGCGCGTGCTACGCCGTCTTGGTTTCATTAACGATGCTGAAGTTGTTCAGCTCAAGGCTCGTGTGGCATGTGAAATTTCTTCGACTGAGGGCCATGAACTACTTTTGTCAGAGCTCCTCTTTGACAGATTCTTTAACGAGCTGACTCCCGAGACAATTGCTGCCGTACTGAGTTGCTTTGTATTTGACGAGAAATTGGATACCCAGGCATTGAAGGAAGACCTTCAAAAGCCATACCGCGAGATCCAGGCCAAGGCCCGCATCATCGCCAAAGTCAGTCAGGAGTGCAAATTGGACGTAAACGAGGAGGAATATGTGACAAGCCTCAAGTGGCAGCTCATGGAGACGGTCTATGCCTGGGCCCAGGGACGACCATTCTCCGAGATTTGGTAAGTTCGCCCCGTCGTTTTTATGGCTCTAGAATTATCGCTGACTGTTAATAGCAAAATGGCAAACATTTACGAAGGATCTTTTATCCGCATTTTCCGCCGTCTTGAGGAACTGTTGCGCCAGATGGGACAGGCCGCCAAGGTCATGGGTAATGATGACTTGACAAAGAAGTTTGATGAGAGTTTGCAGAAGATTAGGAGGGACATTGTGGCAGCCCAGAGCTTGTACCTCTAAACTCGTAGCGGAAGAATTTTACTGGGAGATAGAACCGAGACAGGGATTGGTTGTCATGTGGAAGAATAAAGGGCAATTCAATGCCCATGTCTTTTAATTCAGTTTTATACCATTGCGGGCTGGGGAGTTTGGGATTAATGAAATGAGAACGAGCGCAATGTTTATAACTCTTTCAGTAGAAGTTGGTAAATATTGTTGTGTGATCTCACTGCTGAGCTGGAGTATCTCAAGTGTCTATTTGGCCTTTTGGGTATCGTTTGTTATTGCATCTAAATGATTAAATGATCATGCTTTATAGCCTAACGTTGAAACGATGATATCCTCTTCTCTTGTATCGCTAATCGACTACCGGGTGGAAGAAAAAACTAGGCAGCCATAAGATACAACTCATCGAGTTCCTGATATGCTCATCACAACTCCCACGGTTAGACTCAAGACTACGCCAGAGCCCACAAATATCTGCCACTTTTCACTCCATACGTCGGAACGGAGCAGCCAGGTCAGACTCCCAAGAGGGAAGAAGAATCCTACCATCATGCCACGAATCAAGACATCAAGGACAGATGACATGGTCGAGAACTCGTCCTCCAAAGGGTTCGTAGCAGAGGGCAGCTCGCCCGCGTTGTTGTCTATCCATGCGTCTTCCATGTTGCGCATTGTGTCGGGCGAGGGCATGGCATCAGGGGCGAAACGCTCCGTATGAATGGATGCAAACTGTGTTCTTAGGGTGGATATTTCAGAGGGTGTGAAGCCGGCTTGTAGCAAGCGATCAAAGCCACGGGGCCGAGGGCGCGTCCATGTTGATGGGTTGCCCTGCTGTTTGCTACTGGACTCATCGGGCGGGTTCTCTGCGGCGGCCTTTTCATCTGCTAGTTCCTGGGCGGACAGCTCATCTCCAATAGAGCAGTTGACGTATATCCTCACCAGCTCTATGCCCCCGTCTACAGCCTTGCCTTTACCTTTGGCATCGCTCTTCTGGGTGGATGAAGGGAGGGGTGGCGGAGGAGGGGGCTTGATGACGGAACTGAGGGCTGAAGAGTCGGAGAGAAGACGACCCTGGTAGATGAAGCGAAGTCGGCTGTGGGTGGAGAGACGTGTGCGTATGATATGCTTTAGTGAGAGGGCTGTAGTGGTTTGAGGTGACGGGATGTCTAGATCCAGGTCGGGAAAGGAATTTGAGAAGCGGATGGTGAGGTGATATGGGAGAGTTGTAGATGAACGAGAAGGCGACGATGCCATATTGGTGACGTGAGTGAGATTTAATTAAAAGGCTTTATTTTTAGGGTAATATGATTGCTGCTAATATTGTCCAAGTTTGTGATTAATAGTCTGTAGGGTTTGTTGTGAATGTCGCTGACGTGCTCACGATGTGAATGGAATGAAAACTAAAGATGATTGAAGTTGAGGCTCATCAAGTGACGTCGGGCGATAAGACAACCTACTGAGCCGGAGCCCCTGTGGGAACCTACCACAGCATGCACGGCCCCATTGGGAAACCCCTGGTTTGGGGGTCGATCCGCTGCAAACAGGCGCTAGCATCCCTATAAAAAAGGTGGTCTGACCGCCTGGCAGAAACCCCGGACTTTCTAGAAACCCAATTGAATTAAATTAATGAATGACCGCATCGTCAGCTCAAGACCTCCTTTGCGACTCAGGACACCAACTCCTTGATGACAACGTACCTATATCTAGTGTCTTGCGCGCCTTGACCCGTGGTCCCATCATTTCGAAACTCGACTTCTTCTTGGTTAGTGAACAACAGCAGCAGCAGCAACACTACAACCAGCTATGGTGCGTCTACGGGGGAGGTTCTTAAGCTGCTTCTATTGCGGGAAGCGCTCGACCATCAGGTTCGACGGCCACATACGCGACTTTACATGTACGAATTGCGAGGCAACAAACTACCTAGACGAGGTTTGCACACCAAACTAAGCTCGACTGCATGATTCTTCTTGCTAATGGCTTCATAGAATGGCGAGATTACGGATCCGCCCGCCGTCGAGTCCTCCAAATTATCGACAAAACAATACGCCGTTGCATCTCGAGCCACATCCCCCGCCCTCTCTACCGATAACATCTTTTGCGAAACATGCCTCAAGAACCAAAGACTGTTTACGGCCTCCTTGGCGCAGTACCTACCAGACGACCCATCCCATCCCGACTACGCTGAACTGGAGCGCAAGTACTACCGCTTTCGCAAGGATCTGGAGAAGCGCTACCCCCAAGTGTGTGCCGACTGCGCAGGCAAGGTCGATAGCCGTATAAGACAGGCCGGTTACACGGCGAAGACGGACCATCTACGACGCATGATGGAAAAGAGCAAAGGCAGGAAAGTTCAGAAGAGGATAACGCCCCTGGATCTTGCAAACGCTGCGGGACGGTGGCTATGGTGGGGTGGACTGCTCATGCAGATGCTCTGGCATGTGGTGAACATGGCTCATGCGCTGAAACTACATGACCAAGGCATGTATGATCCAGATGATAAAAGCATCCAAAGCATGATAACTGCCTGGCTCAACCATTTTGCTGCCTTTCTCCCTCCTGCCGATGATCTCATCCAGTGGAGTATTACAGCAGGTTTCCTGTCGGGATGGTGGAATCCTCACTTTGTGCAGGTCAACCGCGGGTTTACTCGGCATTTGCTTGGCTTCACGCAATGGTACTCGTTTCAGGGGCTTATCATCTTCCTGCGATTCTTGTTCCGCGCCGTCATTAGCATGCAAGGGGGCAAGGCGCAATCCAAGCCTGCCCAGCTGAGCGTACACCTTGCCATGGCAGCCATTATGAGTTTTGTAAGTAGTCGCTGAAGAAATCCATGGTATCGCCGGTATACTAACACCTTTAGATATACTTTTTAGCGGGAGGGTCCATCAGGGTCGATACGACACCACTCTTTGGCCCTTCGGAAAAAACAATATCTCCCCCCGCAAGCCAAGGACCATCACCAGCGCGAAAGAGGGTAAAGGAGCCCCAAACTCTTGCCGAAGCCCTCAACGAAGCTCTTGATTCAAAAAGTCCAGCATATAAAACGCCAATGAGAAATCCAGCAACACGACAAGACCACCATCAGTTACCATCATCGCGAGCTTCCAACAAACTATTTCAGCGCTCCCAAGAAGATGGTCCGATCTCATTCAGCAACTTTGGCATCTCAGATGGACCTCCTTCAGCAGTGCAACAGGTTCAGTACGCTGACGAAATGGACTGGTCCCCCATCCCTACCCATACTTCCTCCCACCGTGCTTTTCAGCAAACACCAACCTCCAAGTCCCGTTCCTTTGGTCAATCCCCCACACAGCCAAACAAAAACGCTTTCTGGTACAAGGTCCCCGCAGCGCCGGTGAACCCAGCCCAGCGCCTTCGCAACCCCCCAAACGCCCCGTTTTTGAGGCAGAAGCAGGAACCCGAAGAGGACACCGGGCCGCACTTCAGGGGCAGGCGTGAGGAGGAGGACGGGGATTCCACACGAGAGAATACGCCGGAGGAGAATAGAATCGACTTCAAACCGCCTAGCTTCTTTGCGCCAGAGAAACCCGATGAGGCCAATGCCCTAGCCGACTTCTTTAGCCAGAGTTTCAGTCTGGGCCAGGAAACCATGGAGGAGTCTGAGAATGAAATCACGCAAACAGTTGATGCCCTCGATACCGCTGGACAAAACTCTTATGAACTCTGCACAATCGCCGCTCTATTCCCGTCCTGGCTCCTCATGTCCCTCACCGCCATCCCTTACCGCAAGGAATTCCAACTCGCAGCCCTAGGTCTAGCCGGCATTATCGCCTTACAGAGCATCGGAAGCGCCAGCCAGAAGCGCCCCATAAACCAGCAACAGCAACAACAGGGAAAACAACAAAAGGCTGCTTCGCCGAGCCTATCTGCCTATATGCTTTCCCTTCTCAGCGTAGCGGAGCTGGGCGTTATATGCTGGGCCTCGTGGCAGATCTGGACGATTGAAAACCCGGTCCCCTGGTACGGAGCGGGGACCCTGGGGCTGATGCTGCTGCATCAAGTGTGGGGATATTACACGTAGGATGTTGGTTTTAAAAATGGGACTTAGTGTGTGCAATTACTATTAGTGTTATCTTTGTCTGGTCATTGTAGTAGAGATAAAATATTCGTGCAGACGGAAAGGGGGAGTGTGTTTTTGTATATGAGACATTGTAAGCATAGCTGGGAGTTTTCAGGCTAGGGGGCATGTGCATAGAATAGGCGTCCGTGATTGGCGAGATATGAGATCTCGTAAGAATAGAGGAACGTGGCCAAAAAGCCGTGGCAAAGTCATGTCTTGTCATACACCGAGAGACCCAAGCCTTCACTTGCACTTTGGTGAATCATATAGCGATACGTTATGTTCTTCTAGAGCGGGCCTACTGAATGTGGGATGACTACAAGATGTTTAATCTCTTCTAGGGCATGCAACAGTCGTAAACACTTCTATTTATTTTGAGCCATTTGGACGGACACAACAGCTTTAGACCGATGATTGGCCTCGACGTACGCCTCATCATCATCCCTTATCGCTCTAAACAGCCTCCTCGCAATGACTAGCCGCAAAACGAGGGCGAACAGCGACGTGAGCATGATCCCGCACGCGGCAAACAACTGAATACCCAGGTAGCTCCCAGTCCTACTGAGAATGACACCAGAAATCGGTGGGCCGATGAGGGACCCGACGCCCTTGAGGATGGACACCATGCCCAGTCTCGTTCCCAGGCGGCTCATGTCTGATGTGATGGACGTCAAGACCACCGCCCCGAGAGACACGACGGCGCCGGAAAAGAAGCCGTACAGGACCGCGAATGCAATGTTTCCTGCGGCGTTGGTCACACTGATCCAATAAAAGACACTGGTGCTGCTGAGGGCGCAGACGACAATGTACGTATCCAGGGAGCCAACCCTGTCGGCGATTGACGAAGGAATAATTCGGCCCGGGATGGACGATGCGTTGAGGATTGCCAAGAGGTACTGAGCTAGAGTGTGGCCCTGCAAGCCATGCGAAAGGGCAAACCCCTGCAGGTAGTAAGGGGGGTTGAAGAACGCAATGTTGTTGAAGAAGATGGCGACGCAGTATAGGATGTAGGTCCTCTCCTTTAATGCTGTCGAGTCCCAGAACCAGCGGAGAGATAGTCCCCCCTGTTGCCATGCAGGTTTTTGGTGTACTACCCGTGGCCGAATGACGGCAATGGAAAACAGACACATGGCAAAGGCGATAAAGCCCATGATCCTCATGGTCCACCCGAAACCCAGCTCCGCCTGCATATTCTGGAACATGAGCGGGTACAGCGTCGAGCCAAGCCCGCTGCCCACGGTGGCGAGGCCCATGGCCGTCGCCCTGCGCTTCTTGAAGTACATGGGCACGATGGCGATGGAGGGGATGGACAGGCAGCAGGCGCCGAGTCCGATGCAGATGCCCTGGGCGAGGAAGATGTGCCAGTACTGCGTGCCGATGCTGGTGAGCATAAAGCCCAGGGTGACGAGCAAGGTCCCCACCACGAGCAAGGTGCGGCAGTAGCCAATGTCGTATAGGGGTCCTATGATGGCGCCCACAGCCATGAGGCAGAAGACTTGGGTAGAGCCGATCCAGGAGATGGCAGAAGGTGAAGAGTTCTTCAAGAGACCCGTTTCGTAGTACGCCTGAAAGACACCGAAGCTATTGAGCAGCCCCCTGGAAGCGACGGTCAGTTTTGTATATAAAACACACATACACATACACACACAAAAACAAAAGACAGTCAAATAGAACGGAAAAGGCTCGCATACAAATGATTAAAATACAAGGCAAACGATGCGGCCACTTGAAGCCATGCCTGCGCTCCCCCATCTAGAGGAACATCGGGAGGGGCATCTTGCACCAGTGTTTGCAGAGGCGGTGCTTCGTCCATGGGCTCGATGATGAGGCCTGCGTCCATGGCAATGGTCGGCTGGCCGGTAGATGAACCATCTTCACGTTCTTGGTGTTTTGACGAAGCCATTGTTTGGCTGATTCAAGAAGCAGCCATTTTCTTCTCCCTTGGCTATGTTTTTCAAGATATAGAAAACCAAAATAATCGAGGGGGTATCATATCCCTTTCTCGTGCACATAAACATGGCCGAGGACGGAAGGTCCGCATGTTTCGGGAATAAGGCACGGCATATAGCATGTGTATGAGAGGTGGTGGTGGTTGGTGGTGGAACGAGGGTCACATCGGCTGCTTGAAACAATGGTTGTTAGTGCATTGCGGGGGAAATGTATGCAGCTGCTAACAATTTGAGCATTGAACTTGAATGACCGGGCGAAGTCAACATGTCACCGCTGAGGGTAGAATTCGGCATGCGTCACAAAACAAGAGAGATGGGAAGAGTGACAAGATAGAGTAAGAGAATGTTATTTTGACACGGTGATTGCGTAAAATCAGAGTTGGAGCTTCTGCACAAGCAAACAAGGTCGATCAAAGTAGAGGTCCAAATGTCGGGTACTTGATATTATGTCAGCAACTCAAGATGACAACTTTACTTTTTGGCAAGTGCAAAGAATCGATGGCAAGTGCAAAGGCAAACTGCAAATGAGTATCCATGGATGATGGCATTCATCCTGTCCAGTCAGCTTAGGCATTCCATGCTGGGGGTCTCAAACACGGTCATCGGTCTCTCATTACACGTACAGTCCATTTCGCTTAAGACAAAAAAAGACCATCCGATGCCAAGAGCCGAACCGATCGAAAGCGGCAGGATGTCAAAGCTTCCCTTGTCGGGGGGTTCCGAAGCGCGTTGAAAGCAAAGGGAGCGAGTAATTTGTGACTTCTCCCCCGGCCACCGTAGCAAGTAAATTGAATGCTTGCAGTTTTCGCTAAGAAACGGAGAATCCCTTCCTTTTCGTACGTGTAGAGTACTGCATGCTTGTATAGGGAAGAGAAAGAGAGGGAGGGAGAGAGAGAGGGGGGGGGCCTACTCCGTGGGAGCATGGAACTTTGGATTGCCTTGCATATCACCTGAATCAGCAATTCATGCTTCCGTTGCGGTTTTTTCTCTTATTGGGGGGGAAGAAATGGAAGATGGCTGAAATGGATTGCGCATGTGCCCTTGCCCATTGGTTTGGGAGGGTATGCCTGACGAAGAGACATTCCACAAGGTTGTATGGAGTATAATGCCCAATGCATTCTCATCATCAATGGTGTTTTTGCATGGTCATGCCTTGACGAACATGAGCAGTTCAGCCAACAGCAATTCAGCGTTCAGCATTTCGCCTCACTGCATAGGCCTATTCTTGTTACACAATTCCGTTGAGTCAAAAAGATGGGCGGCGCAGCGGGAAGATTGATTAACTTATGAATGAGTGTGACCTTCCCCCCCAGCTTTGTTCGGTGACGTGAAGGGGACGGCTTGAATTAATTAATTAAGTGATCCTTTTTGCATTGCATTATTTCCCATCCATTCACGCATTCCTACCTGAAGGGACATGCCGTGCATCAGGCTCAATGCATCCGAAGGCGTGAAGCTTCGGTGTCAAAAAACAGTAGCGTGTCGCGTGTGTGCTTCCGCCCCAACAGTCACAGGCAAAGACAAGAGAGGGGGAGAAGAAGAAAAAAACATTCCTTTTGATGTTTCTTTCCTTTCTCATCAAGTTTCGGGATTCGGAGACCGCCATCTCTCGTCTAGAGAGTCCGGCCTGGTCTGGTCTGTTCTGGTCCAGTAAAGTTGTAGATCCGGTGAAAAGTCAACGCTGACGGTAGAGACAAAAAAACGTGGAGGCCTACTATAGAGTAGTGACTGCTAGGTAGCCAAGGCGAATGGGGAAAAACAAGGTCTCACAGTGTGCCATTTTGAGATGATTGCATATTATGTTTTGCATCTCTCTCTCTCGGTCTCTCTCTCTCTCCTCCCTTGGGCGGATGCATGTGCTTGGCATTCTTTTCTTCATCAAGCATCCTGTAGCCGCCGCATCCGGTACGCTGTCGTGTGACTGTGTGCAGGAGAGATCTGTGACGGGAGAATGCCCCCTTCCCAGTGCCTATTCGTCCTTTATGTACGGTACTCTGTGCTCTGTACTCCGTACTATGTAGGGAACAGGCATCATAAATCTCCAGCCAACCGTGCGTGAGTGAGTGGGATCAGGTTTTTGCTAACACTCCTTGACACAACACCGTCGCGTCATAGCCCAACTCCGACTTGTCGTAAATCCGAACCACGACCAACTTTACGCAAAGGGCCAACAGCCAACCAAAGCCAAAGCACACACTGACAGCTACAGTGCCGGTACTCGAGCCGGACGGTACGGGTGTTTTGGAATGACGAACGTCGGACATATTTCCAACTTTCTTGCTTGTTCATGCTTGTTCATGCTCCCCCGGATGGTTCTTCATCTCCGTTGGCTCGACGGATCCCGATTCGGCCGTAATTACGCTTTTGACCTGTAGACTTGTAGGCGGGACAATAAATACATGGAGGATTACTAACGACAGCAAAAAAGAAAATGAAAGGAAAAGGAAAAAAGTCTCATCTTAAACACGATGGGTCCAGATCGATCCCGGAGCATCCCCCCCTGATGTAACTCTATAAGGAGTAAGTGGTACTGGATGGTAGGCACCTATGCAATGAGAGTCAATTATTAAGGCAAAAAGTGATCATGTGCATTGTGCGAGAATCCCCTTTTTCTTCGCTACGCCTGTTATTAAATATGGGGAGGGTTTGTTTTTGAGACCGAAGTCAATATTGAAATATGCAAAGCAGGGACGCGCAGCAGCAGGGACAAATCCCCATTCGGCAATAGAGGCGGAGAAACAGAGAGTGCATAGAGCACAAATAACTCCGTATGCATGTACAAGTATAAGTTTATTGTAGTATACTGCTATGCCAAAAAGGGAAGCGGTGGATGGATGGATGGATTGTTAATTCAGATTCATCATCAGAGTATGAATTGTCCGTGCTATAGGATGTAGTGGATACACGTTCCTTTATAGCTTATGAAAATGAGAAAAAAAGTTATTCTTTCTACTTATAGTAATCACATTTTTTTCATGCACAGTTTTGTGTTTGGGGAAAGGAATTCGTCAGGGGCAACGAGGAGGCTTACAGACATTGTATGCAGACACGGGCTACTCCCTTTTTGAGGCTGTTGAGAGGGAAGGGGGGGGCTCACGCCTCAGCAGCCTCATACCAGCATCAAACTTGTTCAGCCAACGGGAGGAGTTACGCGTCTGATCGTCAATCAAGGGAGGCGCGGAATTATGGGGGAGGTTGACTGACTGACTACTCATGTCGTGGCAATGCTCCCACTCCGTAATCCTGGGGAAAAAGCATAGCATAGCATTAGGCTGACACAGACTGGCTATGATTAGCACAAAGACGTTGGATGACGAAACCAAATCTCAGGGTCCTGCATTGGAGCTGGAGATGCCCCCCTGGTCACTGTGGTGGTGGTGTGGTTGCCCAGCCGCGGTTCCATTTTCGAGGTAGCAGCTTTTCATTTCAAACAAGCATCGACATCCTGCCTGCCAGCTCACGTTCCCCCTCCGGAGAGCATGGGGAGGACTCGGACCGGTACTTGGGGTCGGGGGGCCAAACATGTACGCTGGGCACGGAGTACTTGGATGGTGGTGATGAGCTCAATGTGTGTGTGCACTGCATATCCCGTACTTTATGCCTATTTCGAGTACAAGTATCTAATGCAGATTTATGTCAGGGGGAGGGATCTGGAACCCGTCAAGCATGTCTAAGTTGTTCTGTCTTTCATCTTCCAAGTTGCAAGCCTCCTCCGAGGTAAAAGCTTGGGTGCTTGGGTGTCATTGGATTGAATTGGATTGAGCTTTTGCACAAAACAAATCAAGGCTTCACCACTAAGTAAACCTTATGACCGTCATATTTACGCCCGTCATACTGCACTTGCGAATAGTACTCCGTAATGCAGCCCACACGAAGCTTACTTACTCGTGGTGGTTGATTTGGGGCGTTATTTTTGTTGGCTCGCCGACCGACGAGTCCGACGCTGTGTCTGCTCTCTCTTTTATTATTATTTTATTACCAAGCCCCGGACTGGCTGAAGGAAAAGGTACAAGGTGTGCTCGTATAATTTATATATATCCTTAAGTACATCATCCGCCCAGAACTTGCTCGCATTGCTGTCGGTCGATCCATCAAACAAGTGCGCCATACCGTGCATTGAGCGGTGGATCCGTAGCGCTGTGAAGTGGCGACGCTACAGGGCATGGAGGACCACTAGAAGGTGACCGCTGAGTGCGGAACAGAGGAGCGAGTGTGGGGGGGCTGGCATGGAATGGCGAGCATGGAACCTTGGGAAAAGGTCAAAGTATCCATAATAGCATCCATATGCATGAGGTGGATGGATTCGAAATCCAATGTCCAGTGAATTATTAAGGCATCCATCCATCCATTCATTCATATCCACTGAAATGTGGTGCTGCAAGAGGAAAGCAAATATCCATCCATCCCATTGCCCTGTAACTTCACTGCTGCTCTCCCTCCACCGTAGGTACGTATTTCTAATGGAACCTTGGAAGCTTGCTGAGGCTTCAGGGCTTCAGGGCTTAACAGTGAATTGGATGGATGCCCTTGGATGGACATCTATCTCCATTCCCCCACGCTTGCCCCCATCCCACAACTTTCATCCATTCTGGGTTTAGCTTCTCTTATGGAGACAACCAGAATTGGAGGTACCCAGGTACCTTGGATTATTTTCTTCCCATGGTCTGATTCTTGACTGGTCTGGTTTAGTCTAGCTCTAGGTACGTACCTCCAACCAGAAAAATTAAACCAGGGTTCTTTTTTTTCCTGTGTTCCTGTCCCCAAAGAGATCCATGTCTCAGTCTTGCTCACTTCCCCAAACCACGCTCACACCTTGAGATCTGCCACTCCCACTCCCACATCCCATCCCACGCGACCTTGAAGGCACTGTACCTGATTTTCTTGACCGAGTTGGCCCTGCCTTTTCTCTCTTCTTCTTCTTCTCTTCTACTTCTCCTTCCCCCCCTCCTTGTTCGTCCCTCTCGTCTCCAACTCCTTCATTATTCACCTCACCCCTCGAGACAAGATGACTTCTCTTACCCAGCTCTCCGTCTCCATTAAACCCATTAGCCTGCTGTAGGCTTTTTGGACCTTTGCACCCCACGCGAAACCTGCAATCTGTCTGGCTTGACCAACAGGGTGCAATACCAAAAAGTCTGAACCACAACCTATTCGAAACCATCGTACGGAAAGAAAAACTATAACTTTTTTTTTTGTTTTGATTCTTTAAGTCATTGAAGAATCAAAATTCAATCAGCAATCGTTTTACATACCTACATAAACCTCTCCCGCTCCCAACGCCAGCACTCGGCAGACCCGATCCCCATCTCCCAACCGCTTCGATATAAAAACAAAACGAAGAAAAAAGACATGGCCGCCAAGAGGAATTCACGTCTCTACGTGGATGAGAGTACGCATCACAACGAGGAGAATAATCGCTTGTCTCGACGGAATTCTCGGAATTGCACCCCCGAAGACTTGCAGCAGGTGGCGAAACTAGGCGACGAGGAAGCCAATATTGGGCTGCCTTGCAAGGACTCAGCTCCTGTCTCGCCTTCTGAGACGAATCAGCCCTCGGAAAAGGAGCCATCGCCAGCGGTTCCCAAGCTCGACAAGTGGTCAGGTGAGCAAATTCCAAACCTCAATTATTATTATTTTCGCACCCAGCATGACTAACTTGCGCCCAGTCCCAGCAGCCACCACATCATTGATGGCGCCTTCAGCAGCCCAGCCCCTATTTCCGATACCTCCCTTGGAAGGACGACCACTCAATTTCGGTCTGGTCATTCCGGGCGTCTACAGAAGCAGCTATCCCAAGGCCGAGGACTATGGCTTTCTCCAGGACTTGAAATTGAAGACTGTAGTGTACGTATTTTCCACCTTTTCTATCCTTATACTTGGAGACTAACCATCGACAGGACACTGGTAAAAAGAGACGAAATCGATCATGAATTCGAGTCCTTCCTTACAACCAACGGCGTCCGTCGGGTCATTTTCAACATGAAGGGGACGAAAAAGGAGGCCATCCCTCTCAGCACCATGACTTCCATTCTCAATCTCGTCCTCGACCAGAGGAATTATCCTCTGATGCTCCACTGCAACCACGGCAAGCACCGTACCGGCTGCGTCGTCGGCATTGTGCGCAAGATTTCGGGCTGGAATGTCGACAAGGTCCTCGACGAGTACAAGACCTATGCCACGCCCAAGATTCGCGAGTGTGATGTCGACTACATCAACTCGTTCCAATTGACGCCATTTCAGCCAACGTCAGTGCGTCCCGTCGGAGAACAACCATTACGCTTTACCCCCATGCAAGTACGGTCATTTCTGAGGACTCTACTCTTCTCGACCTTTGTTGTCGTAATTTGGACGGTATCCGGCTCTCAAATGATGACGACACAAGAACAAGGCCCTCATTGAGGCCAATATCTCTCGTGCCGACACATACTAGTGGTACATGCGTTCTCATATCTACCTTCATCCTAGGGTCTTGACTAAAAAGTCGGCACAAAAAATCACGAGTACTTGATTACGCTATAGACTTGGCTTGCCATGGATTTTTGAACGGCGCTTTTGCATAAATGGAGGCTTCTCCGGCCGGTTTTTAGGGGCATTACAGACATGGTACACTTTTTATTGTTTTATTGTTTTGCTTTCACACATATTGAAAGGGTTTAATGGGGCCGAAGAAAACTCAAGAGCTGAAAGATTCGGCAGCGGCGTTTAACAGAAAGGGTGGTGATACACGAGCAACTCGGGCACAGCAGACCTGAGTGATTGTTTCTACAGGATATTGTTTTTCTTTTTCTTTGTTTGGAGTATAGGAAATGCTTTGGATTTTGTTTGTCAACAGGGATTGTATTAATCTCAGCATAGATGCCTGGTGTTCAAACCGGCAGCGGATCGTGTCGAGACCAGCCCTATTGCGGTTTAAGCGGCATGATCGAGCACATTTTTCTCAGAAAGAGCGCCCGCATTGCGGGATCCCAGATAATGTCTGGTGAATAAAACTAGTCAAATCATGTCATGGTGTTTGAATATATAACAGTGATGTCTGATTCGTGGTTCCTCGAGTCTTTATATGTAACATGTCGCTGTATTTTAATTGTATCATGTCTTCTTTCCATCCACACTCATCGTACAACTTTCTTATACAAAAGTGTCGCAGGCTATAACTCCAAGACCACTTTCTAGCAGGATACAACAATTTCTTCACTCATTAAACTGTCCCCATCGATTCCGTTCGATCCTCTGCTGTCGATCCTTCTCCGCACTCCCGTTAAAGTACACCCACCCGCCCGCCACACTATTCGCGGCACCCAGACCAATGGCCGAGCCGCGGACGGCGCCCCGGATGGTGAACTTGTTGCGCAGCGTCTGTCGCCTGCGGAAGGCGAGAAGAGCATAGAGACCCGACCATGCGGCCGTGAGGCCGGCGCTGGCGGTCGGGTAGCCGGAGAGGTTGAGGTAAGATGAGAAGAGGAGGGTAGGGGTGAAGAGGGTGAGGGGGAGTATTTGGAGGGGGCGGGCGTGCAGCGCCGTGACGAGGGTTGCGAGGAGGGAGGGGGGGAGGGATGATGCTTGGAGGTTTGGTGTTAGCCTTTGTTGTTTACATTCTTGTATGGATGGATGATCATCGTCATGGTATTGAGTGTGAAGTGCATTGAGATGAGTGAAGGGAGTGAAAGTTGGGCGTGAGATGGGGGATGTTGGGTTTTAAACGAATTTTAGTGGGCAACTTACAACCCCATTCGGTGAGACGATCCGTAATGGACTTTTCTGCCATGTTTTTTTATGTTGTCTTTTTGGGTCTGCTATTATAGGTAAATTGGCGAGTTTTGTGGTGATTTGATGTGAGAGGCCTCGTTGCTCATGGATTCCTTTTTGAAGGGATGAAACTTGCTTTGGAGGCATGACGTCGTCAAAATCTTGAGAGTTGTATGACTAAGCGAGATTTGGTTGAGCTAACGACTGGTTGCAGCTTGGAAGGTGAAACACTGCGATGCAAACGTCACGAGACATTAAAACATTAAGAATCAAAACATCAAAACATCAAGTTATGGAGAGAAAGCTTGCGCAAAGAACCGTTCTGATCAGAAAATGATCAATGGTTGTTCAATTGATGTGGGATGCTCTTCTGCTTTCTTCAACTGGAGAGCGTAGCTTCTTACATCAGATGTTTTTACCACAACCCACCACAATCACGGAAAAGGGTTACAAGATCGGAAACAGACGTCTTTTTAAATGCCAACACCAATTCATCTGCATTTCCCCCCCTAGTGTCGCTGATGTGATGACTCTTTATTTTACATCAAAGTCGGGAGCGATACCGAGATGATGGAGAACGCGACGAACAACTCCATACTCGCGATTGGAGTCGATCCATACGGCGCCCACCAACGCCTCGATTGTGGAAGCGCCAGTGACTCGGGATATATTTCCCTGGCAACTTGATGGTACCTTTATGAAGTGGGCAATGCCCAGACTCTGCAAAGTTTCTTCCAAGGCCGCATTGGAAGCCTCTGCGACTTCAGTATCATGACACTGTTCTGCATGAAAACCAGGGTTAACAAGGGGTTGGATCATCTTCTAGGCTAATTGGGGGTCAACCCACGGGTACTTGCCCCCTCCATGATGCCATCATCAACAATGACGAGCCGGAGCACGGCATCCCCGATCATTGCGAGGCCTTTATTTCCATGTTTTCTAGCATTTTCACGTGAGCGGGACTGTCCCGCCCCGGCGGCTTGGAAGGCTTCCCTAACGAGTTCAAAGTCTTGAAACTCGTATGCCAGAATGTTTTCAATCTCGTGTTGATCTGCCATCATTTGAGAACAATCTTGATGGAGCGTTGTTTGACCAAAACATGGGGTAAGCTCTAGGGGCTTTTGAGTGAAGACCTTGAGGAGTTTTATCATGTACAGACAGGTAGGCCGTCAAGCCATGCGCCGTGTGCCCCTCATCGTTACCTCATTTGCATCCTGCGAGCCCGGGATCCTATGTCTTGCTTCCATTCGCGCAGCTGAATTCGAAAGGCTAAATGATATCAGCTGCTACCTTTGTGACGTAGGCCTGACTTCATGCCCGATTCTACCCTCACTCTGAAGGAACAGGTTTTTCATCGACTATGAGTTTCCTCCTGTCAATCTTGAACACACCACCATGACGGCTCTAACAATCCAGTCATGGACATGGTTCCCATCAAAAGGTCAATACTAGGATGAAGGATAAAGACTAGGGGGTGAAGAACCGTCAGCGCAAATCGGCATGTCATGTCTAACAACTTTCATCTCCCCCCATCAGTCCCATTTCTCATCGATCCAATGCCATTTTGGTCGAAAAGCTCGTACGCCACGGCGAAACAGCTCGACATTGACAGCTAATCTGACTTTAAACTCAAGACACTCAAAGTCCGAATGGGGGGAACTTCGAGATGTATAAGAGATACAGCTTGCGAGGCTAAAAGAATGGCCAATTTTCACTTTCGAAAGACTTACAAGTGGATTTCCTCCGCCGTCAAAGCACATACGACCACAGCCACCTGAGAAATCTGGATCCCGTCTGATCTCCGAGTGATAACCAGGTGAGCGCTGGATTAGTAGCTGGGTCGGTGACGACCAGCGAACCCCTGGTGTTGTATGTTTTTTTGTCCTTTTTTTCTTTTTTTTCTTTTTTCTTCTTTTATCTCCTTCTTGCTATCTTATGATGGCTATATATCGTTGCACTCTGATTCAAGATTGCATAATGTGGGTTAAACTCTCGAGTCAGGGTTGTTCAAGAATAATGGTCTGAGGGTTCCTTGTGGATGCGTCACCACCTCCCAAACAGGGACATTCCGACACCTCCAACCCCCGAGTTTTTGTTTCCCAGGCAAGGAGTGGGGAATAAACACCAGAATGCAGAATATGGTGCATTGTTTCGTGTCTATCGTTTCACTAGACCTCTCATATCTGTTTACGTCTCTTGCTTCTCTCGGTTTCTCTTGTGTCTGGCGATTTCTCCCGTTTCCGTCTATTCCCCTTTTGTTAATTATCTCACCATAGGCCCCAATCCGCTGCTTTCTTTCCTCCTGTGTGCCTAGTCACCAGGCGGCAGCTCCGCATCTCGGCATACCGCCAGATGCCAAGCACAAAGATCATCCAAAGGTAACATTCGACGCCCTCGTGAGAGCCTCTGCCGCGTCAGACTCGTAGTTGAGTCGATAGTTGCATGCGGAGCGGCAGAACTCGATTGTATAGCGGGACAAAGGTGATGATCAGGCAGTGGCTTGGTTAGTTTGATACAGTAGGGGTCACGGGCATACATCCTGATAACTGGGCGCTGTACGGCGTTTAAGTCCCTCGCCTTGTGGCCGCGTTTAACCGGCAGTTCAGGGGGCCACGAGTCTACTATGCCGGTGATCGAAATGACTTTGCTTCGCCGAGATCTCAATCGCGATAGACGCAATCCATGGAACTTTTGTGCTTCCCAGCCCCTTGGCGGCTAAACTCGTTCTCATGACTTACGAATCCCCACGACATCTAGGAGTGTGCCTATTAGCCCTGAAGATGGGATAACGACCTATGGGAGGGCCTAGAGCATCACACACCATGTGGACCTTCTCGGCGTCAACCCTTTTCAGTGGATAATGAGCCTTTGCTCCGCGAATTGGCAGTCGATAGCGGCGAACAGATATCACACGCCACCAACACCTGGGGAGTGTTGAACTAGTCCTGAAAACCGAGGCCATCGGCATCTCGCAGCAAGGCGAAAAGCTCACAAGTGAGCCCCGATGGGCCTGAACCTCTCTTGGCAGATAGTCTTCTACCTGTTCATATTAGCCAACCAGATGTCTCCTGATGGGTTGAACCCAGACCGGGCTTGATTAGAAACATTCTCAAACGCAGGCTAGCGACGCCGTCCTCTTGTAAGCGGCACTTTTCGCCTCCCAGCACGGCGATGCCGCACCAAATATGGCTGCTTGCAAGACGTATTCAGAAGCCGTTTCTATCGATCAAGCAATGGCCGATGGTAGCACGTGAGGAGATGTTGGCTAGTCCCGGCATAGACTCCTTAGTCGAGCACACAAAGCAAGTACAAAACAATGGATTTGTCGCGGGCCGCTCCGCATTGCATCTGGATTCGAGGATTTCTTTCGTCCCCCCATGAAGATTGCAATACAAATCCGAAGATACCGGCCCTTATCATTCCCGCTTCAGAACTTGATAACAGAGTCCGGGAACGGAACTCAGATTCACACCGACTTTCCTTTGGGACGCAGTTGATACGGGAAAGAAAAGAAAGAAGAAAAAATGAGGTGACGATTCGGAGTTCTCGGAAGAGTTTTTGGTCGGACGTGCGAACAGACCGACAAAGCGAAGGAAGTTTGTAGGATTTTTTTTATCCGTACGAACTTTTTTAAACGTTCGGGCGTCAGCAGCTCAGTAATACTTGCATGGCGGTACGTTTGATGGAGCCAACAAACGCCCACGAGGGGGGGGCAAGGGGGGGGGGCAAGTTTGAGGAGTGGTATGACGGAATAGATGCAACATCGATACCTAGATTGCTAATAAGCTTGAAACCTGCAACATCGAGTGGGCGGGTACGGTTCCCGCGGGGGAAGTGGAAGTGGAGGAGAGAAGGGGGGGGGAGGGGGGGGTTCTATCTTGGTTACTCTTGTTTGGGACAAGACGGCACAAGGAGGAGAAGCCCAGGTTTGTTGGTTGTGTGCTTGTGAAACGGCTATATTGGGAATGAGAGATATGCCATTTTACTAAGCACAGCCAACATGCCCTTTTTACTATGGAACTTATTATGGAACCATCCGAGGATGCATACCACCCACACACACATAGCCCATGAAGATACGAACCCCCCCTCATCCATCTTACACACGCCCCTCCTCCCCAATCCTACGGGATTCTTTTTTTTTGGGGAATGTTTTTTTTCTGTACTTGGCCTCGAGATGCGTGGCCACATAATATAGCATGTCTTAGATGCCTGCCAAGAAAAAAAACAAAAACCCTGGAAGGATGCAGGACCATGGCCCCGAAAACAACGTGGCAGGCTTGCACCCATGGCTCAAAATAGGAATTGCTTGGAAAGCTTCCATGGGCTTCCTTTACTTGGAAAGTCCGCATTGGTCCCTTTTTGGGAGGGGAGGTGGTCCCACGACATGGGGGCGTGTCTCGTTTCCCACTCTAGGAATTTGGGGCAAAAAGAAAATGAAGATCCATGGATGGGCGTAGGAAACCCGCCCGGGGTGGGAGTCACAAGGCATTTTTTTCTTCTTCTCTTTTCTTGTTGTCTTCTGGTAACTCGTACAGGGCTGAATTTGCGTGGTTCGTTCTCATACACGCCCATTACACACGCCATATACACACGCACGCACACGTACGCACACACCTCCTCCCTTCCTTCCAACCCTCGTTCATCGGGATTGTTGCCACGAGGAGTACACGTTTGACCAGGGGGAGATCTTGTGGAGAAGAGTAAAGAAGGAGGGGGAGGGCTGCAGAATGTTTCCGTCTTGGTATTCTGTCCGGACGGGGATATGTTGATGAGAAGCTTTTGGGATAATTTTGTGAGATGGTTATCAAAAATGTCTAGATCTGGATGAGAGAAGAAGATGTGGCTTTTGGCCAAGACTTTTTTTTTTTACTTGATCCTGTCATGATTCGACTCTTATTACCGGATTTGGCAAATATCACGAGATCCTTGTGGTTGATCACGCCTGTGCAGTTGTGTGTGTTTTTGTTGTAGTTTTTCAGTTTTTCAGATTCTTTTTCTTTCTGCGATAAAAGCAAGACTTGTCAATTAAGTGACCTGGATATGACCAGCATAACCGTACATCTAATCCCCATCTCCCTCCCTCCCTCGTTATCAACTAAAATCCCATCTAAACCGCTTTTTGCTTCTTCCACTTGTTCATCGTCTATACATGGTAGTCCCGTGAGAGCGTAACCGAAACGCAGAGCCAAAAAAACAAACAAATCTAATCCTATAGAAAACAGCAAGAGAAAGAAAAGAAGAAAGAAAAAAAGAAAAAAGAAAAAGAAGAGCAATGTCCCCCAGAAAAGTCCAAACACCGGCCCACCAAAGATGAATGTGTTGTGTTGTGTGCGTGTGTATGTGTGTACAGGGTTCGACCTGGGGTATTATATCCATCATGGCCACATTATTCGCCCAAAGCCACCAGGGCTCGGCACTCTAATCTTTTTTAAAAGAATACGAAAACCCCATTTTGAGAAAAATTGGGGGAGGCTTTTATAGAGCGGATAGTCAATGCTCCTCTTGCCAGTACCGAGGGTCGTGATGGTGCTGGTATGATGTGTAGTCTGGATATTGCCCGTAGTACTCCTGGTCAGAGTAGCCCTCTGGCCCGACTGTGCTGAGGTACGAAGGGTCGACGCCCGCGGAGGTGACGATATAGGCGTCTTGAGAGGCGTGCTGCCAGCTCCCCGCGTGCTGCTGCGGTGGCTGGGGGTAGTACTCTGAAGAGTGGGAAGAGTAGGCGGCGATGCTGGCTGTGTACTCTGCTCCGGTGGTGACCATGGCGACTTCGTGCTCGCTGCCGATGGACAAGGAGCGCAGGTCAAACCCATCATCTGGCCCTAGGAGTGCCGGGTCCAATCTGTCGAGAATAGTGATATCCCTGGGAGGTGACAGGGAGCTCGCCTTTCCGCTGCCAGGTTGCCTCGAGTGACGCCGGGTGGCCTTTTGCTGGTGTCTTGAAGAGGTGGATGTGGAGGGCTTGCTGCCGGACTGACTGCCGGGGCTGCTGTCGCCGGCAAGGTGGTCGCCGCTGGTACGACTGTCGGTTGAGCTCCGGCCGCTGGTCTTCTTGCCGCGGCGCGAGGAGCGCGAGTTGGAGCGAGTGTATTCACAGACGAGATGGCTGGTGGCGCAGCGTTCGCATCCGCTCTTTTCACCACTACATTTGAGCTATTCAAAGTTTTGTTAGCCATTGTCATCTAAAAATGGACAGGCAAAGGCGGGGGTGTTTACCTTTTTGGCGTGGCAGTTGTTGCAGGCTTGGTGCTGGCTTGAGCGAGCAGTGATGGGATCAAAGGCGCTGCGAAGTTCTTGGACTTCACGAGTCTCGGGGTCGTATTTAAATGTACTGAACATTTTGAACCAATTGATCAAAGACGGTCATACACCCTTAAAAAAAAGTATGTTGGTGGGGGGGAGAGAGAGAGAGAGAAAGAGAGGAATGATCAATTAGGTGCGTGGTAGAGATGCCGTCGAATTCGTTGTGTTGAAGGTGATGGTTGGTATCAATGATGATGGTGTAGATGTATATGAAGCCAATTGAGGTCTCAGTAATGTTCAATCAGGTTGATCTTGCTTGCAATGTCTTTCTGAATAAAGTCCAAGATCTAGATACCAGATGATTCAGGCATGCTCGAGGCTCTTATATATCAAGAGTTGTTGGAGAACAGGACCAGGCAGCCGCGTGCATCTCCACTCGATGGATGATAATCTATACGTCCGCCCCTCCTTGATGAAGGCCCATGCCATTCCCATGGATGGGGGGTCCAGTGACATGGGGAGTGTCTCGGTTTGCATGTACGTATGTGCGTATTCCTTTGCTCTAATGTGGGCAAGTCATCCTGACAGGGCAACAGAGGATGGGGAGGGAGTGAAAGAAGGAGGGGTGAAGTTCTTGGCCATTGCGAATGTGTGCGCGTGTGCGTGTGCGTGTGTGGTGTGTTAGTTGGATGCATGTGCATGTGCTGCATCTTGAAAAACTGGAACATGTTTTCCCCTTGGATGCAATGGTAAGTTGGTGTGGATGGAGTAAAAGAAGGGTATCAAGTTCGCCATTGACCAATGCATCCATGATCCATGGTTCATCCCCGAGAAGAAGAAGATACTGTACCGTTTTGTTAAAATGTCTCTGTCTCTCTCTCTCTCTCTCTCTCTCTTCCACTCTCTTTCAATGTCTCTCCATGTCTCTCCATGTCTCTCTTCAAGCGTGTCCCTGTCAATTCAAGACTTGCCCAGTTGAGAGCATGCAAAGGCCAGGCAGACTTAGGCTCCCGCCAGTGGGGCCTTGCATTAGTCACATGAGGCTAGTACTAAAGTGGTAAGCACTAAAAAGTACCCCTCGGCTCGTTTTTGTTTCCTTTATTTTCGACAAGTACTTGTAACATGCGAGTGAAGATACCTCGATGGAGGTACTTGAAGATGTAGCCACAACCCAAGGCTGGGTGCTGCGATGATGGCCGGGCTTAAAGTTTCAGGGGAGCGAGTGAGAGAGCGTAAGAGAGCGTAAGAGAGAGAGAGAGAGAGAGAAGTAGGGGGACTTTTGCTTTAGCACGCCGGTGGAAGGACACGGCAGAGTAGAATGATAGGATGAAAAAGAAGACAGAAAAGACAAATAGACAGGGAGGAGGAGTGTAGAGCCGGGGGCGTGATTCATCGTAAACGTTGTTGGTTGCGTTTGCTCTAGTAACGTGTGTGTGGGATTTGCTGATGATGATGCTCTTGTGTGAGTGAGTCTACGTGCTTGTGTTCCATTACCGAGACCTTGCAGCGTGGAAGCAAGCAAGCCAGACACTCACACTCACACACACGCACCCACAAACAAGCCACACCACACCTTTCCTTCTTCCATAGAGGAGGATGAAAGGCCCTGCAAAAACGGGAAAAGAGGACAGGACGCACTAACGTCGGCGACCAATTGGAGAGGTCAGGTAGAGTGCCCCAAACATGGATGGGGCATGGATGCCAACGCCAGAGCCTGGACGGTTGGATCGCCCTGTGGCTATGGCTGCGATGCGTCACTGGAAAAACACGAGCCTAAGGCGATCCAGACAAGAGTCAATCTGGAGTAGTACACAAGGTATGAAAGATTGACGATAACGATAACGATTATGGTGACGATGATGCTGCGGATGATGCTGATGATTTTGCTTGTGTGTGTATTGTGTGCGTGTGTAACCAGTTTGCTGTAGATTATGTGTCTCATGCTTATGATAACAGAGGTTCCGATAATTGCATAAGCCATTACACCAAGATGTGCAATTGGTACTCTGTACAAACACAACCAAATTGAATAAGTATTGGATTTATGGATCAATGACGATTATCACAGCCAGCATCAGGCAGGAATAAACCATCATACATAAAACCTGTCAAGATCCATCCCAATTGAATAACCTTTTTTTTATTTAATTTAATTATTCTCAACACGATTCATTTTTATTTTTATTTTTATCTTAGCCGCAACCAACCACGTGTCATATCACACAGCCTTCTCTTCCTAATGGGGCAGTATACATACAAGTACATTGGCTTAGGGCACGTCGTATTTTCGAGGGCTGAGAAGGGAAACGCGGCGGCGGCACTTCGCTTCTCGCGTCTCGGTCTTCTAGTCTTGAAAATCGTTCGACGCCCAGAGCGCAGAGATGAAAAAAGCCCGAGCATCCAGACACACACAAAGATGGGCAAAAAAAAGCCAAAAGGGTACATGGCGCAGAGTGCGGATCTCCATATACGAGCGGGTACCCCCTTCGCTACCGCTAGGTGCATTTTACCTGCTAGGAGGAGTAGCAGTTGGTAGGTACTACTAGGTAGGTACTACTAGGTAGGTAGGCAGTCGTAGTAGCATGGTCGGTACATGCACCCGTAACGCGGGCGACGGCGGCAGTTGAGTGGAGTGAAAAGGCGGGTTACAGACATTGATCGCGTAAACCAACCTCTAAAACGTCGAGATTCCAGAAATGGTTCTGATTCTGACTTGCAAGTTTTGCCCAGCTAGAGAGCAGGGCCAAGAAAACAGAATGTGAGTACACACATGCGCACATGCACATCTCTCCCCCCCATAGGAACCTCATCTTCGGAGTCGTGCCGATGGTGGTGCTGGTCTCTGCCCCCCCTCCCTTCTCCTCAACCCCCGTCGGTCCGCCTAAACTGAGACCATGAGGGCCTTTGAGTGGATGCCAGTGGAGTCACCTGGAGTTTCCCAAAAAGGAAACTAGAAGTACTTGATACTTATTTTGATCTCTTGACGTTGCATCCATCCAATGGATTTGGCCGTGACAATCGTGCATATGAGCCCCCCCCTCCTCCTCATGGCAAGAAATACGCAATGACGGCCAAGAGTAGTTTGAGCTAAAAAAGGGTTTCTTTGGGGTATCTGCCTATCCCATGTTCTAGTTCTAGTGGGAGGCTTTGATGCACCTTGTTTGGGATTACAGGTGCATGGCTTTTGCATCCCTTTGGTTGGTAATTGCTCTTGCTCTATCCTGTTTCTGTACTGCCTATGCCTATGCCTATGTCTATGCCCATGCATAGATGGATGGATGGATGGATGTAGGTACGTGTGGTGCATGTAACCTCCATACAGATGAATGTGACGATGCCAACCAAAAGTGTTGCGTGTCAAAGTTTCAACGCCAACCGACGGCAGCGCCCGGTATGTCTGTAGGGCTGCAGGGCATTCTTGATTCTCGACTCCCCTCCCGTCGTCTCAAAGGGCATGGCAAATTA
This sequence comes from Hypomyces rosellus, assembly GCA_011799845.1. Classification (NCBI taxonomy): domain Eukaryota; kingdom Fungi; phylum Ascomycota; class Sordariomycetes; order Hypocreales; family Hypocreaceae; genus Hypomyces; species Hypomyces rosellus. The sequence goes on from WWCI01000001.1 coordinate 237,996, forward strand.
CGTACTTGTACTAATCCCACCGGGATCATCATCCCCATCATCATCATCATCAAGTGATGTGATTGTAAACCTGGGCACCATGCATCTTGCGTGTTTCGGGGAATATCGCATACAACCAACAAGAACACCTCAGGTCCCCTGTCCCTGTCCCTACACCAGTCACCACCTCAGTCACCAACACCAACACCCGTTCGTTTACAAGTATTTGCCCTGCCCCATCGCCAAGAAAGCCCGCGCTTCTTTAGAAACGGCAAGTCAATCCAAGACATACAGCTGAAGATTATGGGTTTTGTCAGTTTTCTCTTTTTCCTTTTTTTTCTTTTTCTTTCTTTCCTTTTTCTTTTGGGTTTGAAACTGCAACGGGACGGATACTTACGCCCGGTAATTGTTGTGGACTGAGTCCCGTCTTGGCTTTTGACTCTCCTTGAAAAGACCCCGAGTCCTTGACACCGTGAATGTCTCTGCTTCATGACTACAACGCACTTTAGACGATGTGTCGGATCGTATCTCATCCATTCACGTGCGATTGCGAGTGCCGGGGAGGAGGGGGGGGGGCTTAATTGCAAATCAAGATTGCAAATCAACGCTACTACTCCATGTCCGACCTCCGTGCTCCGTACACACATGGCCACCACATCATTTGACTTACTACTCCGTACCTATAACGACTCCGTCATATCATCCATCACCTATCGGATCCAAAGAAGCGGACATTTCAACCGGAATTAGTCACTCGGGGACCGGAGATCGGCAAGGCCGTCTCCAAGAGGATTGGATTCCATCTTTCTTCTCACAGGGCACAGGCCACAGCCCAGAGCCGTGCCGTAGCCTCGTTTCATAGCCTTTCCAAGCTTTCCCCCCAATGGATCCAATCCATCCATCCGTCCATCTGTGTACCCAATCGCCACAGCCCTATAGCCATGCAAATTAAGTTAAGCACAAAAGGGGGCCTACGTAACGTTCTAACGATCCCCCTTTATGGGATGAAAAAAAGAAGATGACAGCAGCAGCAGTAGCAAGCTTTAGCACCGAGATTCCTCCTTATTCTGCCGTGCCGCCTTTTCTGTTTTTTGTTTTGTTTTTAGGCTTCTAAACTAGCCATTCTACTCCGTAGAAACCATGTAATGTTTCCGTTGGAGCTAAAAAAGCGAACATGCCGGATTAGACATGGCTCGACCGCTTCCCCAAGAGCCGTATGTAAAAGCGATCGCCGTTGCAGCATCTGCCGAACGATGATTTGCTGCTTATACGGAGGGCGGCCGACATATAGTCTACACACGGGCGGCGCGGCTTCCGGGCGCGGGTGATGGGTCTAACAGTAAGTAGAAAAGGAAAGAAAGAAAAAAGACATTTCACGGTGATACATTTGACGAAAGAAAGAAAAAACGCACAGACAGACAGAAGCGCGCCCCCCTTCCCAGACCCCCCTCCATGGGATAGGATGATGGCATGGGCCTGGGCATGGGCATGTCACACGTTCCTCATCCAAACCCTCCTCCCGGTGGCCCCCCTCCGATCTCCCGTGGCGGAGATGGTCGAAACGTCCGGACCAACTTCCCCGCCATTATCAGCCTCGAGCTAATGTCAGAGAGACACAGAAGAGAGAGACGTTCTATTGCCATTCATAATTTCTAATCCTCCTTTATGTCCGCCGCTGCGGCCGCCGCTTAAACTTAGTTGTAAGTTTGACCATCACCATAGCTCACTCCTCATAGCGCCCCCTCTCTTCTTCTAACGATGAATCTACGAGACTAGAATCGAGGAGGCGGCGGCGAAAGATGATGGGCGTCAAATGCCGCCCAAGTACCGCCGCCGCCTTTGCCCATTGCTCTAGCGCAGCATTTTGCTACATGTAGAAATCCTTTGTTCTACTATGTGTGTGCACGTGTGTGCCTTTGTTTTTGTGTTTTGTATTGGTGACAAATGCATAACATGTAGAAGAGTAATAATAGAAATGCAAAACAAGATTGTTAATAAACTTGCTCATCACACACCGTATCTTTTTTTCTTTGCACTCTTCCACAAGCAAGACAAGGCTATGTGAGCTGTCATTGGGGAAAGAGAAGTTGCTCTGGGCTGGTATTTCTGCTGACACGCATCGATACGAATGAGGAGGGGGGGGAAACACCCCCAATTCAAATCTTTTGCGTGTGGTTGCACACACATCGATTCGATCCCGGTAATTGGGGAAGAAAACAAAGAGAAAAAAAGGTTCTGCAATGCTTGCGTCAAAGCTCGTCACCGCCGCGGTTCCGAAGGGCACAGGGGAAGGGGGAAAAAAGAGGCTACCCATGCCTTGGGCGGGTGGAGTTTTACGCCCAGGCACCTAAGGGAGAGAGAGGCGGGCCCCTTGGGAAGATCACACAAGTTAAGCCGCGCAGATAGACGCGATGATTTTGACTCATAGGATACGGAGTAGGTCGTCGTTGTCTTCGTTTTCATAACCGACGACTGCATAGCGTTTTAGCGCAGAGTGCAGAGTGCAGATTGCAGTGCAGGGTCTCCATATCTCTCTTTTTTCTTTCTCTTTCTGTTGGTCACTCTGTTTCTGTCTATGTGTGTGTCTCTGTGTGTGTCTCTGTGTGTGTGTGTCTCTCTGTGTGTGTGTGTCTCGTTACTAGGAAACATCCAGTGCAAAAAAGGGCTCCACATACCGAGAGGGGATAGCTTTGGGATTTTTACAGGGGGGCGTGTCCGCTCATCGCGTGGTGAGGCAAGGAATAAGTAGATTGAGGTGTGAGTGGGTGGTGACTGGCGGCGGCCGAATAGGCGCAAGGGGGGGCGTGCATTGTTCATACTACGCATGGTTATGGCATGGTAGTCACCTCAATTATGTGCTGAGGATCCCTATTCCGGTTCTCCCCTCTGCTACTACTTGCTGCTGCTCGCCCATGATTGCTGTGGATTTTGTGCTCTCTCTTCTCGTCTCGTCCCATCCCATCCCATGTTGGTAATCCATGGATACGGCACGAATGCAATCGAATCCCGTTGAGAGGGAGAAAGAGGGGCGAGAGGAGGGGAGGGGCTTTGCAATGGGTCTTGTTCCATACAAAGAAGCCCTGGTCGTTTAATCTGAAACGATGTCCTTTCAATGCAGCAAGTTCAAGTCGACATCCCGATGCGACATAATCTCTCTGTCTTGTGTACTTTGACACTTGAGAATACGATATTGGGCTAGTCTGGGTCAGAACCTTGGGAGATCATCTATCACCACCACTACCACCCACTACCACCCACTACCACCACGACTGCGGAGTACGACCCTGAGACTTTTTTTTTCTCCTCTACCCTAGCCGGCCCGGCATGGCATCACACCGCGGAGGGGGAAGGTCAGAGTCAAGCTCTGAGTCAAAAAATGACACCCTGAGTCTTTTGACGCAAAAGCCGTAAAGGGCAACTTGGTGAGTACGGACCACCCACATACATATTCGTTAGCATAGCAATTCGACGAAAAAAGGAAAAAAGACAAGCGCCCAACGGTGCGTCACATTCATGGGATTGGAATGGGCTTAGCCAGCCACAGGTCAAGGGGGGGGGCTTCTAGAATCGTGGCAATGGAAGCCAAGCATTTTCCGTTTGGGCTAAATTGAAACATTTTTATTTATTTATTCCCGTTGAAAGTAAAAAGAACAAACGAAATAGTCTCTCAACAATCAGCAGAGAGTGACTGCATGACCGACTCCATAGAACTAACAATCCATCGTCTTGTTTGCAAACGCACAAAGTGCCTCGGCATCTCGCCTCTTCATTGGCCAGGTAGCCGATCCCATCGAAACTGCGCCTCTTGAAGCTTCGTTGCTAGACTCTCTCCTCCTCTCTTCTCCTCCTCCTTCTCCTACTCCCCTCTCATCCCCCCTTGTCGTCTTTGTTCTCCATCCAAATCCATCCATCTTCCATGCCACGCGCACAATCTCCATCCCATCCTTTCTGCTTCATATCCACCCATCACATGGAATATCATCCATCGTTTCATTCTTCCCCCCACCTCTCTCTTCACTCGAAATGAACGTGCTTCCTCTCCTTCACGACTAGATGCTTTGCCTTTCGCTTCACCTCGTCCAAGTTAATTAAATCACCAATTTGCTCCGTCTCACCATCCTTCCACCGCACAAAGACCTTTTTCTTCCTCCAATCCGGTGCGAGATAGTTGAGTATATCGCTAATCCGAGCTCCGGATCGGATGGTGATGGTAAAAGTTTCGCCGTTGCGGGAACGTAGACACCCGTTGGTGCAGTCCACCACGGGGATACTAAACTCTCCGGGTGTGGTGTTATTGTTACTGTTATTGCTACTGTTGGTGTCGTTGTTGTGTCTGGAATCATTGCTGCGATTGTGGCAGCAGCAACAACACCTAGTCTCTCGCGGTGCGCAACATCTCTGTGCTTCCATGGTAGCGCAATGGCATTTTGACAGTTCCTCCTCTTGTGGCGCATCGTAAATATCAACATACGGGTTGTGAACCCACTCCCGAATAGTCACGATTCTCCCATCCCGGAAATCATCCCTGTCGTAGCAGGAGCTGTACCTGCGACGGGGGAGGTAATCATCGTAATCACGATAGCTTCGGTTGGAATAGCGCTCGTATTCCTTGTATCGTGACATTCTGCTCTTGGTTCGCTTGCTCTTCTTGAGGAATCCAAACATGCAGAAAAGGAGAGACAAAGTGTTGTAATTGTGAGTGCAATGCCTTGATGTGAAGGTGGTGAATGTTTTGGTTTGATGATGAGTTTTTTTCATTATTCTCCAAGAGGTTCGCATCTTAAGTATCCATCAATTTTGTGATGAACTACAGACGGCTTCATTGTTGAACAATGATATACCATGAACAAGTGTCAACTGTTTGAGATTATGAAAGAAGTAATGTCTTTCTTGAACAACCTTTGAACCTTGTTGAAGATTTGCAACTTCATAGGAGATCTTGGTTTAGGGTAGTCAAAGCTCATTGTCAATGTGGGACAAAGAGTCGTGCCATTGAACATCGTTTTTACCCTTGACGCTTCTTCCAAAAAAGGAAATCTGACCAAAATGGATATCCTCGTTAAAGACAAGGTTCTATTTATCGTTTGACTCCTTTGAGCTGACGTTTAGTAGTCCCAGTAGTCCTTTTAGGAATAGGCCGCCAACCGGCAAAGAGAAAATGGTGCACCAACCATGAGACATCTGTGTTCCAAGCCTCAAACGCAAAAACACAATTCAAAGAATTTACATGTTGTCTTTCATGGTATATACTTGAAAGGCTTCTTCTAATTTAACCATACTCCAACTACTGCTCCTGCTGCTACTGCCTGACCATCTCAAGCCTTACCTAATCTTCCTGATCTGTACAAGTGACTCAGATGTCATCTCATTCTTCTATATCGAGCGAGTTGCATGTCTTGGCAGCATCATCTCAGATCTCGTGTCTTGCTTGAAAAGGCTTAATGGGCCGTTGTGAGCATCACCAACAAGTGTTTCGGTACTTGATGTTGGTTGCTTCGAGATGGACGCTTAGAAAAAGGGGTGCCCTTTTTTTCGATGCATGATTTGGGATAGATGCTATGCACGGCCATGTATATTCGTCAGAATTGTGATGAAGGTTCATGTTATTATTTTAGCCTCCCTCGGAGATCAAGATGAGGGCTCTGACCAACTCCACTCTCGTCTGAAGTCGTATCGCACTCCACACCCAGTATACGAGGTCTACCGAAACCCCTTCACGACATGCATCTAAGACGACAACTTTATTTCGGGGAGGGCCGCTGCCGTGGCTGTTACCGGCCGTTTGGTTCTGCAGAGAACCCCCTCCATGGTTCGTGTAAGACAGCATTGTGGGCGTTGATGTACCCCATCAACAGACGATTCAATCATCGTCGTCGCCATACGCCGCCTCGGCGCTGGATGCATCCGGAAACATGAGGTAAAAGTGACATTCTCTTCATGTGGGCCCTCCCCGTGTTCCATCTCCACAAAGAGGAGCGAGCTTCAAAAAAAAGAAAACACAATGCTTTCACGATGCACGGCTTCTATTTGTTCGACTGCATCATTTTAGTTGACCGACACTCATGTCAGAAGTGCTTGGCGTATTGCTGACATGTTGCCGACATGTTGCCGGTGGAGGTGGTGAGGCAGATTCAAACTGCCGTGATACGAAAAATAAGGTTCTAAATGGACCGCAGCTTGGCAGTGACCAGATTGGAATATGAGCGAGGCTTGATAAGGCTGACAACCTTCTTTTTGGAACGGGAATGCTCCTTGGCAGGCATTGTCAGCCTTGACACGGGGTTACCCATAGCTGTGATGCATCAACATGATTGGTACTCTTATCTAGTATGCCGGTCACCTTGCCTTTTTTGTAGTAGATGATGATGATGATAGAAGAAGAAATGTTGAAGAAGGAAGAGTAAGGTTACTTCACCCCGCGGAATAGAATCTACACAATGCATGAATTAGCTTCTCCCATTGGCCCGGTGACTTGAATTGTCTCATCTCGGTGAGTTTTAAGTCTTCACGGAGAGATTATGGAAGGAAACTCTGCGAAAAGTGGCCATGCACAGCCATGGTTACTGATGCCGAGGTCTGGTATGAACAAGCGCGAATCGTGTGAGCGTTGCTCATAATGGAGCTCGGAAGATGACTTTTTAGAGATTCCTGGTGCATATGAGGTGTTCACCTATACGTTGTGGATACACACAATCTGACATGTCTTGGTAGATCAACGAAATAGACTAGATACCAGTTATACCGCGCCTGGCCAGAGGATTAACGGACACCCTCAGGAGGACAGCTGAATATGACCATACAGATATTCGCCCGTCTGCACACACATGCTACAGCAGCCATCTATTGCCTTGACCATAATTGGAATAACATGCCTGCAACCAATGCAGTTGCTCGGTTTAGATACACCCCCAAGTAAGAGGCATATCCTAGAACCACTGGATAGATGAAAGAGAATGATTAGGGTAAACTGTCAGTCCAAAGAAACTTAGCTCATGAAACTGTAGAACTACTCATGCTATGCATTAAGCTAGATCCGTCGCATGTTTGCTAATCATCATACGTGGGATGTGCTTCCAATCGGGCCCAAGGTCAACGACAAATTGAGGTTGACCATCATCGGACGCCTTGCCAATGTCACAGCATCTCAAGCCACTCAAGAATGCATCACTGCAAAAACAAGTATGCTCGATCATTCTTTTCAACCGCCCGTCCATTGTGTATCATACTGTCAGTTAGCCTAATGGCTAATAGCCCCTCAACTTATAACGGGCTTCAGCATTGTTCGATGGCTATCTGGGAGTAGGCCAGTGTTTCTCAAGCCGTAATTCTTTCATGTCCATTCCACTCATAAACTGACATGTGCACATCTGTGGAATCAGAGACAGCATTTAGAAGCCATCATTCTCTTCGGAATCTCAAGTACCCAAGTAGGGAGCTCAGTGGCCTTTGTGTCTTCTACAGGCCATCGAAGTGTCATTTATTCCAAGTCGCTTGGTACTTCCCAGGACAGTATAGTTGGTGGATGCTATACACTCATTCAATGCATCGTGAATGCTAAAGAATTCTCAACTTCATGTTCAAGGGGTGGCTTGAGATCTTGCGAAGCAGAGACTACGTATTCCAACCGCGAATCCCTTTCTATGACTGATGAACACATATCTCACACTTGTTGGTCTAAATAATCACAGGGAAGAACTGATTCGAATCAAGCGGCAAGGTGCGCTCAACATTTTAACCCCTAGGCATGCAAAAACCATCAATCATGACTTTCGGTGGTTTCAGGGCAGCTTAACTATCGCTCAAGTGATGTTTGAAGATGGCTTCGTCCAAGTGTTCTACCCTCCAAGCGGTCATATTGCGTTTCTCTAGCCGAGCAAGTACAGCAACATACGGTTGGTACTATCTGTAAATTTTGCTGATTTTTGCTCGAGTCATGGCTTGTTGTGTAAGGATCACCGAGGTTCTTTGTTGGGATTGGAACAAAGCCTGGCCATTCCAATGCGTCAGGCCATAGTTGAATAGCCGGTTTCAAGGATGAGATTGTTAGACGGACAACTGGCTAAATTGAGTAGTATTGCAATTTTGACCTTTGTCAAATCGAACATCCAAGAAGCTCACAGAAGGTTGTTGGATGATGCGATGGATCCATTGCGTAGGAGAGAAATGCGCTGGACCTGGATTTTGAGTCTTGCCAGGCACCAGGGCCAAGCGGGGCACCTGAAAAGCGTCGAATCATTCAACGCCACCCGGAAAAAGGTTCCAACGAGGAATCAGTCGCCGGAAAGGCCAGCAAAGCCATAATTCCATTTGATCCACCATAAAATTCACTCCAACAAGACCAAACCAGAACCGTTGCGCTTGTGTTTTGATTGCCTCTCAGTCATTTCTCTTCTTCATCATCGTCGTCGTCACCACCATAATATTCTTCTTCTTCTTCTCCGTCACATTGCTTTGCAGCAGTAATCCGGCATCATGGGTCTTAATCCGCAAATGTAAGTCGCAGGCACGCACCCTGATGATGCGAAACCCCTCCAACTGTCGCATCAAAACTGTCGCATACAGAGAGTGTGCGCGGTTCCAGTCCAGAGACATGTGGGAACTAATGAGTTGAGCAGCACCAACTTGATGATCATCCTCGGGATGATGCAAGTCACCAAGCGTATCCCCTTCGACGATCCCAACATCCTCAACCTGGCCCGCGCCATCTACCTTGGCAGCAATCTCTTGATCGCTTTCCTCTACATCTATATCCAGACTCAGATCAGCAAGAAGAAGGGTATGGAGCCTCCTGAAGCCTGCTTGCGAAAAGACGAGTTTCCTTACTAATGCACACCTTCAGACATGACGACACTCAAGTACGTCGAGCCTGCGCCCATGGGTTCCTCCGAGGAGGGCAAGCTCATCACCACCACCATCCAGGCCTACGATTCCGCGCAGCTCAAGGCAGCCTTCCGCAGTCAGCTGATGGGTGTCGGCATGATGGCCTTTATGCACATCTACATGAAGTACACCAACCCCCTCGTCATCCAGAGCATCATCCCCGTCAAGTCCGCCCTCGAGAGCAACCTTGCCAAGATCCACATCTTTGGCCAGCCCGCCTCTGGTGATCTCAAGCGACCTTTCAAGGCGGCCCAGGGCTTCATGGGTGCCATGGCTGGTGGCCCTGCTCAGAGCGACAAGAAGGCCATCGAGGCGGCTGAAAAGTCTGGCCGTGGTGGTGCCAAGGAGGAGTAGACGGGGAATAGGAAATGATAGACGTGTCGAGGGGCGAGAGATGTGATATGATTAGGAGAGAAAAAGTACGGAGAGTTCGACTTAGGGTTAAGATAATGTGTATTGTCAGAGGCAGCATACATACGTCTGGCGCACCATGTTGGGCGGCATGACAATGACAACAAGTTTTCTGCACCACTCCAGGCTCTCTCACTGCTGTTTCTTGATGATCAACTCCTGTACCAAAGTATCGGCCGACAAAAATCGGGCTGTTGTGACAAGTTTTTAAGAGGAATATTAATTACAATATAAATGTAAAATCTGTACATATTACACTCTCATAAACAAACGAAGAGAATCAAAATAGCTTAGTAAGAAATGTACAAAACCTAGAGGTAAAAATAGAGTAGAGGTAAACCTAAAGTTTCATAGCAAGCGCAGTCCGTCAAAGGCTTCCAGCTGTTGAGAAGGTTCTCTACACGCCGCTATTGCCCTCCGGTGATCGGGCCCCACTTCGGTGCAAAATCATCTTGCCTCGAACCCTTAATGAGACCTTATCCATCCCGCATCTTCAACCCCCCGGACAGAATCCCTGCATCTCATTCATCACATCATTTGTAAAATCTCTCGAAAAGTCACTAAAATGAGCCAAAATCCTGTCATTGGTCTCCTTGGCGGAGGCCAGCTGGGACTCATGCTGTGTGAAGCCGCAGCTCCCCTCCAAGTTCCCATCGCCATCCTAGACGCTGAGAATGCCCCCGCCAAAAATATCAACAACAATGAGAGTCATGTTACCGGCTCATTCAAGGACCCTGTCAAGATCAGAGAGCTCGCCACTCGTGCTGATATTCTCACCGTCGAAACAGAACACATCAACACGGAGATTCTCGAGGAGATTGCTACACAGGGCGTCCAAGTCACTGCTGCAGACGGCACCAAGTCCACCAAGAAGGTGGCCGTCCACCCCTCATGGAAGACTCTCCGCTTGATTCAAAACAAGTATGAGCAAAAGGAATACCTCGGCAAGCAGGGAATTCCCATCGCAGAACAGGTAGCCCTCGACTCTGGCGATTCCATGCTTGCCTCCATGGTCCATGCCTCTGACAAGTTTGGCTTCCCCTGGATGCTCAAGTCTAGAAAGGACTCATATGACGGACGGGGAAACCTCAAGATCTCTAGTGAAGCCGACCTGGAACAGGCCGTCGAAGAATTCGGTAGCCTGTCTTGTTATGCTGAAAAATGGGTACCTTTTGGGTTGGAGCTCTCAGTCATTGTCATCCGTACCGAGGATGAGGAGGGCAAGACAAAGCGACTGATACCTTACCCTGCTGTCGAAACCGTCCACGAAGACAACATCTGCTCTCGAGTCTACATGCCGCCCCGAAAGGTGTCTGCAGATGTCTGCAAGAAAGCCCAAGAGGTCGCGTGCAGTGTCGTCGAGAAGCTATGGGGTCGAGGCGTATTCGCTGTTGAGATGTTTTTGACCGACGAGGGCCAAGTCCTCGTAAACGAAATTGCTCCTCGCCCCCACAACAGCGGTCATCTTTTCATTGAAGCTGTGCCATACATGTGAGTAAATGTATTTTTAATGCTGAATTTTCCATTCCCCACGAGCCTCAGCTACCACCCCCCCCTGTGTCCGGAACTGACAACCCAACGTTTATAGGTCACAGTACAAGGCTCAGCTCATCTCCATTCTGGATGGATTTCTACCAGAAGAGCTGGAGCCTCACGTCTCATCCAGCATCATGATCAACATTCTTGGAGGAGCCAAGCCCGACTCTCATCACCGACTCGTCGAAAGGGCCAAGTCCATGTTCAGTAGCAAGACCGGCGTCTATCCCCACCTCTACGGCAAGGAGTCCAAGCCAAGCCGGAAAATTGGCCACATCACTCTGACTGGCTTGGTCTCCATTGAAGAGTTGGAAAGGGTTGCCGAGCCACTCGTTGAGATTGCCGAGGAGATTAGACAAGAACGACACCAATCGTCCAGCGCTACCCTTCGCCCCGAACAGGCTGCCAAGTCAGCTCCAGCCGCCGAGGGAAAGCCATTGGTCCTCGTCACAATGGGCTCAGACTCGGATCTGCCTGTGCTAAAGGCTGGATTCGATATTCTGAACCAGTTTGGCGTCCCCTGGGAAGTCGACATTACCTCTGCCCACAGGACGCCTGCCAAGATGGGACAAGTGGCCACCGAAGCTGCCGACCGTGGTATCAAGGTCATCATTGCTGCTGCGGGTGGTGCTGCGCATCTTCCTGGAATGCTGGCAGCATATACTCCATTGCCAGTAATTGGCGTCCCCGTCAAAGCGACACATTTGGATGGAATGGACAGTCTTTTAAGCATTGTGCAAATGCCGGTATGTGAACCATGGAATCTTCCCCACACCACTTCCATCCAGTAACTCACTAACGAGGCCAATTACAGAGAGGAGTGCCGACAGCCACTGTTGCCATCAACAACTCAACCAACGCAGCCCTTTTGGCCATTCGCATCTTGGGTGCCTTCATGCCCGAGCTACTCGAGAAGATGAAGGCCTATCAGCTCGATATGGAGAATCAGGTAAAGGACAAGGCAAACCTGTTGAGGGAAATAAACGTAGATGCGTACTTGGCAAAGATGGGTAAGAAATAGAAAGAAAAATGTAGATGAAGAAAAGTGAAAAAGAAAAGAAAATGCCATGATAGCATGACGAAAAAAAAAGGATGAACTTATCTCGTACCTATTCTGTCAGCCTTATCCAGTTGTTGAATTCGTAGACACTCGGCCACACGGCTATTAAACGCCATGGGAGTATGTAGATACACGGAGAGTCTAGAATGCCATAACTAGACCAATACAAAAGTAACGTTGCCTTTTGCAGTCTTTTTTCGAAATACGTATAGACAGGTATTCTTGATATTCATTGATTGCTAAGAATAAATAGCTGAGGATCAAATGTCACGTTATCTCGCGTTAAGTGGATGACACGCCTCCAGCTCCCTTGTCACGATTTGCCCCTCCAGCACACGCCACCAAGATTAACGCTGCTGCACGATAGCTTGCCTTGAGCACACTCCCATTCCACTGCCGTTAATCCTGGCGCAACACCAGCAATCCATATCATACGAACTTGGAGAATACCATATTCTTTATGCAGTAGACCGGGCTCACTAGAGTAGAGCTCAATTCATCGCCCACACACTCCCCGTCATGGATCGTCCAGCGACGCCGCCGTTAGCTGCGAAACCATCGCAAGTTGCTTCACCCCCAACTCCGGAAGTGACTCGGCGCATTGTACGTCTCCGCCCGGGAATTTCTATCGGCTGATATGCTTACCCTTTTTTTTTTATAGGAGCTGAACAGGCTGCGTGCGAAAGCCAGGCGAGATCAACGAGAAGCAGAACTGCGAGCCTCGGGCAATGCGCCGGTCGAGTCGACATCCGGCTTCATTCCCACAAAAGACGTACACATATCCAACCAGGCTAACGGCAAGAGACCTTTCAGCGAGATATCGACGGGCGACGCCGTCCTAGGTAGCAATCGAGATGGACGCAACAAAGGCGACGAGGCTGCGTTGCGACCGGCGCGCAAGTTCACAAAGTATGTCGACTACAACCTGAGCTCGATGACGGATACAAAGGGTGGTTTTCTCTCCACCGAAGATGATCCTCATAATTACGCGCTGGGAGGCAAGAAGCCTGGGCAGGCAGATGATGAGCTACGGCCAAAGGGCATGACCGTTCAAGAATGGGAGAAGCAACGGACGATACGAAACTTGAAGAGATTGAAAGCTGGTCCGTTTGAGCCTGGAATAAGCGTACTAGACGATCAAGAGAAAAGAAAAAAATGCAGAGATTGTGGTAGCTTGGAGATTGATTTCGTCTGGGAAGAGGTGTTTCATATCTGTGTTTGCAACAAGTGCAAGGAGAAATACCCCGAGAAGTATTCGTTATTGACCAAGACGGAGTGCAAGCAAGATTACCTCTTGACGGATCGTGAGTCATTGTTATCTCTAATACCCACCGGCCTTGGGCTCATAATATGGCAGCCGAGCTACGCGATCCTGAACTACTGCCTCATCTCAATAAGCCCAACCCTCACAAATCACACTGGCACGACATGATGCTCTTTTTACGATTTCAGGTCGAAGAGTACGCCATCCAGACGAAATGGGGCTCGGCAGAAGCGCTCGACGCCGAATACGAGCGACGCGAGACACAGAAGAAGACACGCAAGGAAGCCAAGTTCAAGGAGAAGCTGCTGGACCTCAAGCGCAAGACCAGGACGGACGCGTTCCGCCGGCAGGCTGGGTCGCTGGCCAAGACCGGGGCAAGCAAGTTTGGGGACTCTGTGGGAGGGGGCAGGCATGTGCATGAATGGGGCAGGACGGTCGAGAACGAGGAGGGGATGACAGTTAAGACCTGTGTTGGGTGCGGGATGGAAGTGGAGGAGATGGAGTTGTAGAGAGTGCTGACGGGGGATTGTTTGTGATGAATACGGGGAACATGGCGTTTTTTTTTTTTTGAAGGGAGGGATTACTAGGGATGGGGTGCCCGGGCGAATGGGTGAATGAGTGAGTTGTTTACTGATTGATATGGATATATGGATACCCCGAGCGGGCTGAAAGCTTCTCCATTGCGAAGCCATCTACGGAGTAATGCTCACAATGATGAACGCCACAAAACGGTGATACGAGGCGGAAATACGGTCACTTCGCAAATGGATCACGGGACGGTACGTTGACAAGGAAGTATTTGGAAGCGTGAGCCTTTCTCCATTCACTCTCGTCGCCACTCCCCAGCTGCTCTGCCGGTGTTGATGGGAATGTTCTATAGCCACAAATACGAAGTAGGGGGCTAAAAAGCGGCAGATGGCAGGGAGATGTTGATATCCGTTTACTCCGAGTAACTGGATCTGGATGATTCAGACTGTTGGACGTTGAGTAGTTCAGGGTATTGACCTTGTCTGATGAGCGATCCATTTACAATTTCCTCCTGCCTCACCGAGCGGTAATCGGTGATTGAGTCTGGACCTGTAAACAGACAGCGGGAGTACGGAGGACGGGATGGATGTCTTTTGATGTTGGTTCAAAAGCAGCACTCAACATCTACAGTCTTCGGCCACGGATAATTGAGACAAACGTTGACAATGGGTATGAGCCTCGTGGCAGCCGTTGTGGTATCACGCCCACGAGTTAAACGTGCATCCATCGTTTCTTAATCTTGTTTTCCCCTCTTGATGCCGATAACCGTAAAGGGAAACCGGTAAATATGGTAGGACACGGCACGGTGATACAGGGTAGGCACCTAGGTAGAGTTTAAGAGATCAATCAATCTTGCATGATTCAGATGCTGTCATAGTGACGGCCGCACATTTATGCCTATTGTACTGAGTTTGACACGGGTATAATGTGGTCAAGGTACATTATACCACTAAGTATTTATCCCACATGTCTCTGCCCTGTAAGGCTGCTCGCAGCGAACCGCTCGATCTCGATGGGAGTAAAGGGTAGCGTTTGTGGGAAGTGTCTGCCAAGCTTTTTGAGTAATATATGGGATGGCAATTCTGCCGCTGCGTGACTCGGGCCTGCCTCTACCATGAATGCATGGTTCGTCTCAAAGAGGACTCAGCTCGACTCAAAGGAACAGAGACGTGCATTTCACATGATTGAACTGCTTCTTCATATCTCTTGTGAATTGCATGTATATCCACGAATTGCGGAGAGGCCGCGTACTGGGTGCTAACGCCCTTTATCTGTGGATCTTTGTGACATCTCACCACTACTACTTTGAGAGTACATCCGTTTGCCTTTCCATGTGTACTTGTATGCTTCTAGAAGTCCATCTCTGGTATGGAATTCTCCTGTCTCGGACTATTATAATTTGTGGCTTCCAAAACGTACAAGTAAGTACTTCAGAGATCACTCGCGAGGCCTGATTAGTTATCGTATTCCCGTTTGAGATTTGGTCATCTGCCGTCCTCCTTCAACTCTCATGGGTATTTGATTCAGAGGCGAGTCTTGGTACCAGGTGAGACATTGCTTAGAGCTGTTCGGCGACTCGTGAGACAATTGAGGTGGTTTGTTCGACTAAACCCTACCCTCAACAGTCTCAAGACATTCATCATGTGGTTTGTTTCCCCCCTGGCTGATGCATTCGTATACTTGACTTGGAATATATGTGGGAATTTTATAGCTGTTGCTCGGACTGAGAGGGTTTTGATTGGATCTTTGTACTCCGTGCTTGTAAGCAAATGATCATCTTGATAAGCGAATGTTCTGTACAACACGACAGGGCGTTTGTTCCCCTGAGAACAGGACATGATAATGCACGATGAATGATCATCTTGCTTGCATCTGGGGACTGCTGGTATGAAAGGACGAGGTGGGTTGGGTATTTGTGCTGGCTTTCAATAGATTATGCTTGATTTTTAGTACGTGTAGTAGTTTGCCGATAGTGAATCGGGGAGGAAACAACCATGTAAGAAATTAGTGTCTGCGAATGAATCTCGATTTTACTTTGCATTATTTTCTTCTTCTTATTTATGATTTATTTTTGAAACAGTTCATGACGATCTCCGAAATTCATCGCGCTGTGTACTCTGACATGTAAACGGGCAAAGAAGAATTGGGGGGAAGAAGTCATCGTGTCTGCGCCTGCATCATCAAGCCATCTCTGACAAAGACGGAAAGAGGCACACAACTACTTGCTCATCCGCATAAAGGCCACCTCAGTAAGTCTTATTAATTCTTACAACCCCCAACTTTCAACGTACGAAATGCATCGCCTCGTTCATCATCACTGATTACTGAACAACACAGCGCCTCCTGGTCATTGAGACAACTTTTCATACAGGGGGAGACATCAATTCTGGGGCGGATGTCGGCAATCCGCAATTGGCCCTCTGCAGAACGCATAGACCCTGGACAACCGAGCAGCAGCCAACCCATTCTCAACATGTGCCGTCAGGGGATTGACCGAGTTTGGGACTGAACGGAATTTGCCGCCCCCTTAATGTCCAATCGCGGACCCATCCGAACCATCAACGAATCCACTTTGTCCGCTTGTGGACACAAGGGCGCATGCCAAAAGCAACGACTGACAGGGGGCAAAGACTCTCGCTTTTCACTGTTTTTTTTTTTTGCTTCTCAGGCACGGCAGAGGGGGACCTTGGCGAGTGCTTTGTCCTGAGTGTGTGCTGTGCCGCTGTTCTCGACTCGCTTCAGCAAGCCCTTCGCTCTCCCTTTTCTTCGCCTGTGGCGGGAGTAACCCACGAGGCACAGGCATGCGTGGTGGGGTCGAGTCGAGGGGGGAGAAGAAAATTGGAAGAGTCCATTCGGCGCCAGGACCGGGATTGGGAATGATTAGAGACCCCCAAAAGTCAAAAAGAGAGAAAATAGACTGGTCACTATGCCCTACGCCGTAGATGCAGTTGAGCTGCGGCCGCTGCGAGAACCGGGCTTGGACGCTGTGCCATTGGCGGAATGACGTGCAGTTCTGCTGGTTGCTATTCTTTCTTGCCTCCTCCACGACTCATCGTTTGTCCAACGGGGTGGCGCATCATTTCTTTTACATATGGATTGCCTCCTTCCTCCACACAATTTCCACTCCCGCTTGATCATGCACCATTAACTCGTTCTCATCATTCATTCTGGGGTGAGGGTTCGGGTATGGGTTGGGGCAGCATCCATGACTGAATGAATTGAAACGGCCGTTGATTACTACTACGCCACGTACAACTTGCGCCGCAGAACATTACCATGATGTTGTGGACTGAAGACGACTATGGCATCATAGCCAACAAAGCCTGTTGGACTCTCTTTGGCGTCAGTACTTGTGAGTATAACCAACCATTCGCTGGCCTTTCCCCCATTTCTATCGAAATCCTCACACTTTCCTGCAGTTGTTGTCATACTTCGTTTCATTTGCAGATCCTTTTTTTCTCAAGGCAGACTGGGCCGCCTTGGACTCGACGACTACATCACTGCCCTTTGCGTCATCGTCAACCTTATCACTTGCATCTTCATCACAATAGGTTCCAGTTACGGTCTCGGAAGACGCCAAGCTACCTTGACAAATCATGAGTTTGTCAACGCGGTCAAGTGGAATGTGTACACCAGCGGCATTCTGATCCACACCTTTTCGCTTCCCAAATTCGCCATCATCGCCCTGCTCAAACGAATTCTCGATTACGGAACCAAGACGGCAATTCTTTTTTGGACCCTTGCTGGGATTTGTCAAATTACCCTCGTGGCCGCCTCGGTTTGGTGGTTCCGCCAGTGCACTCCGGTTGCATATCAATGGGACAGAACTATTCCAGGCGGAAAATGCCATTCGGTCCAGATCATGTCCAACCTGGGGTATTCTACATCAGCTCTTTCGGCCTTTCTCGATCTCTTCTTCGCCTTTTATCCGATCCCGTTCATCATGAGACTGAACATGCCTCTGAAAAGCCGCATCGCCGTTTCGTGTGCTCTCAGTCTCAGCTCATTGGCATTTATCATCTCAATCTACAAACTTACAATTTTTAGAAGCGTATTTAACGAACTGGCAAAGGATTTGACTTGTACGTTCCCATGGTGGCTGCTATTGCGGGCGCAAGACATGACTAACATGACCATTAAAAACAGATCCGGTTCCGTATCTTAACATTTTAGGCATCGCCGAGGCCGCCATCCTTCTCATTTGCGCATCTCTACCTACGCTCGGCCCTCTCTTTCGCTTGGCTAAAGTCAAAATCACCTCCATTGCAAGCCGAAACAGCAAAAACCACTCAGGAGTTATTGATAGCCAGGGGCGACGATCTGGAACCATTGTGACGATTGGCCAGTGGTCAACTCGGCACCACAAACTCAAAGACCCGGAAAATATTTCCACGACGGGGGCTCACTCTGTAGATGATATCCCACTTGTCACTACATCTACCCGAGTATCGCATTATCAAGAGCAGTCCAAGGAAGATGTTGCCATTACCAGCAAACCTATGGGGTACTCGGAAACAGTCTGAGTCGTGTCGGCACTAGCGAGACAACGCGCTCACCCACCGCCTTTGGAACCCCCTGCACCTGCGGAGAATACTCGCCGAGAGGATGACATGTTTTACTCATCTGACAATGGCAGGCCATCAATCTCCCAGGCGAAACATGGTCAAATTATTATTTCCGACCCTCCAAAGCCGATAATGGAACAAACAAAGACCACTTGATCAGTAATCTTCGTTGCAGCTTTCCAGCCATCTGGCTTCTCCGAGTCCCGTCTGAGGGGGGGCATCCCCACTTTTGATGGTTTTGTTTGGCTCAAAATTGAGGGAGCTCTCAGATATCACCGCTGAGTCTCGCAGCCCCCCCGCCAGGCGATGCAACCCAATATGCAACCACTGCGTGAAGGAAAAAGCATATTTTCACCGTGGGGACGGATGATGCAGGGTCCTTTTGACCATGCTGTACAAGCCATGTATATGTAACGATTAGCGAGCATTTTTTGTGATAGAGTTTTCTTGTGCTGAAATAAATACCCGGGTTTGTTTCCTGCAATTCATCAAGGAAGCAGTTGTTAGCAAGCTCTCGAGGATACATGGCCAATGTGACATCTGTTGATTCCAGCGGCTGTTTCAGGCGAGCAACGGACGAACCCTTGCTAGAGTTGGCCACTAGGATGGTTGAGAGTCACTAGACTGGGGCATAATCTAGGATACCATGCCATATCTAAACTAAAATGAGCCTCTGACAGGGACGCCGACGAATCGACTTGGTTGGTGATGTTCTTGAGCTGTGAAACCCACATCTCGTCACTCAACCAAACTAGAACCAACCGCATACTGAGATCGCAACATTGCTCGTTTCTAGACCGCATAATGCCCAGTGATGACTCGCATGTGATGTTTTCGATGCGACGTCGTGTTAGTGAGGCCATTCCATGCAGCAGCTAGTTTACAAATCTCCGTCCCTGGCCACAACGAGGCCATATATACGACCTGATGATCCGCAGGCATGTCTCTGATTCTTGCGATTGCTGTTCTATATCGCGAGATTCTGCGTCCTGAATAGCGCCCCTCTCGGAATCGTGTCTCTCGAGCTTATCGTTACATATATAATACCCTTACAACCTCATCCGTTTACTGTCTCTTTGCATCGATCCTCACTCATCTACTTTGAACACAATGTCTTCTGCAAACGAGCGGATCAACTCCCTGGAGAACATCACCGCCGCTTCTTTCAGCGACGAAGTCGACCGTATACGCGCGCGCGACGCTCTGTTCGCAGCGCTGCGAAGGGTGCAGTCGCCGTGGGAAATTGTGTGGGATCAGAATTGGACTCACGGCGCGACCAACGCTGCCGTCAAGACGTTTATTGATGCCGGGGTCTTCAAGAAATGGATCGCCGGCGGTGGCGGGGCGAAGAGGTCTGCTGAATTGGCGGACATGACGGGGATGGAGGAGCAACTCATCAGTATGTGAAGCCTTTGTTTGATCTTTTCTCCCTTTGGGCGGGATTCGCTGTCTACCGCTAGTTGTGGTGAGCAGCACAATACGAAGAAAAGCTATGACTCGTATAAGTTGGAAATTTGGATACGATGGAGAACAAGAAACTTACTCACTCCATACAGGACGCCTCATCAGACACCTCGCGGGCCAGTACCTCGTCACTGAAATTGCTGAGGATACCTACGCACCAACCCCATGGTGCGCCGCCCTTGCTGCTTCCGACCCGCCCTTGGCTTCCGTCTATGGCAAATTCTATGCCGACATGGCCCCTACGTTTATCAATTTGCCGTCCTTCCTCAAGCACACGGGGTACCGCAACCCCACCGACACCCGCGCTTGCAACATGCAGCACTGGACCAAGTCGGACGACGACTTCTTTCAGCACGTAGCCAGGGACCCAGAGCTGTTTAGCGAGTTCCACGACGCCATGGAGTGCCACTCGAGGTTCAACCTCCTGCCTTGGCCAAAGGTGTACCCCACCGAGACCATTGTCGCCAACGCGAAGCCCGGGAGGCCGCTAGTCGTGGACATTGGCGGCAGCAAGGGCTACGACCTCGAGAAGTTTAGGCTCTGCCATCCGGAGATTCCCGATGGGAGCCTGATTCTGCAGGACCTGCCGGGCGTCCTGGCCGAGGCGAGGTTGCACAGGGCGATCGAGCCGCAAGCGTACGACTTCTTCACGCCGCAGCCGGTAAAGGGCGCGAGGGTGTACTTTATGCACAACGTGCTCCACGACTGGACGGACGAGATGGCAGTCCAGATTCTCAAGAATGTGGCCAAGGGAATGGAGAGGGGATACTCGAGGATGCTGATCCACGAGAGCCTGGTGAGCAACGTGAAGCCGCTGGCGAGGGTGACGACGTCGGACCTGACCATGATGGCTATATTGGCGGCCAAGGAGAGGTCGGAGAATGAGTGGCGAACGTTGGTTGAGGATGCTGGGCTGAAGATTATCAAGATCTGGAGGCCGGCACAGTCGGTTGAGAGTGTGATTGAGGCGGAGTTGGCATAGTAATTACAAGATATGAAATCATAAAATAAACGACGTGATTACTGATGATATTGATGCTATATATATATATATGAGGTTTAACTTATGATGTCTTCTTATAGCTTCGCAATCCAGTTCTTCAATAACAGCTGGGCCTCATCGCTGTTCTTTTCTAGAAATATAAAGTGCCCGTTGCCGTGTACGCCGACCTTTCCAAGCTCAAGATGCTCCGTCTTGGAACATCCCGCCTGCTGTAGGAACTTGACAGCGCAGTAATCGTACTGCGCATGAATTGACGCCTCCCCCGTTACCAGCAAGATGGGCTTGTCAACCAGGTTCACCAGCTTCCTCGGCGGGGGGCTCTCGGCCTGTAGGACGCAACCCAAGAGACCCTCTGCCGGCGGGGCATGCTCCTCGCGCACGAGATCCTTGGCCGGATCGTGCACGGCGGGGGAGTAGACCATGGGCGCATCGCTCAGGCCCCAGGCGCGGGCACCTGGGTTGTGGTACAGGACCTCCCGGAAGGGCGGGCCGGTGGGCTCGACGAGGACGAGCGCCTTGGAGAGTTTGGGCCGGGCGTCTGCTATGAGGAGGGGCATGGTGCTGCCCTGGCTGTGGCCGAGGAGGATGGCGGGCTTGCCTATGCGGTCGAGGAGGGCGGCGCCGGCTTGTTGGAAGGTGAGCTGCTGGTGCATCTCGTTGGCTGGGAACTGCACGTTGGCGGCGTAAAAGGCGTCGAAGATGGGGTCCCCTTTCTTTCCCGTACCGGGCCACTGGGTGTGGTTGATGGCTTGGGGCCATTGCATGTAGTCCCTCGTCGCGGTGTAGAGCCGTTCGACCGTTGAGACGGGAAATGGCGGTGCGATGGAGACGCTGCCTCGATCCCCTCCTCCTGCTCCTCCTCCTGCTACGTCAGGTACCCATGGGGAGCGGCCGCGGTAGGCCTGATCGAGAATGTAGACCTCGTAGCCTTGACGGATGAATCGGGAGGCCCAGCCCTCACCCCCGTCCGGCTTGTTGAGGAAGTTCTTTTTAATTTGACCGCAAAGTTCAGTTCAAGTGCTCAGGTGGTGTGTGCTTATGGGGGATTCAGATATGTGGGTGGGACTTTTTGAGACTTACGGCGCCGGTTTGTCCTTGGCCGTGAATCAGGACAATGGGCGTATCGTGAGAGACTCCGTCGGAGGGGACGAGTCTCTCGACGTATAGCTGGTCTTGGAAGGTGAAGTCGCCGGCTCCATCTTCGACGTACTGACCGCCTGCGTAGAAATACGAGCGAATGTAGGGAGCCTCATTTTGGAGGTGGATGTTTGCATTGACGTCAGGCGTCACATCGAGCTGGTGGCCAAGAGTGGTAGAGCCGTTGAGCAGTGCCGTCACGGCAGAGAGAACCACTTGAGCGGGTTTCATGATGGTTTAGCTCCCTTTCCCCTCTAACAGAGTAACGTGAGTAGTAGTGGTAGTAGTAGTAATAGTAGTAGTAGTAGTAGTGGTGGTGGTGGTGGTAGTATGAAAGGTGAATGAGATGAAGAAGATGAAATGGCGATGGAACCTTTCCCCTCCCCCCTGAGCTTGATGAAATGTCTCGGCTGGGTGAAACAAAATGACGAAGGGTTGAAAGTGCCTGGGCCAATCAATTCAGAAGTTTTGGGTCTCGGATGGATGGATATTCATGCAAGGATCCTCGTGTGGTCTTTTCTTCTTCTTGCTCACCGCAGAAACGGGATTGCATGCTGCAAAAGTGGTTCCAGATGTGTAACGCAACGGTTTTGATTGCATTCGCATAGTAATAGCTTTTTGGGTATCCCGACTTTTTAGGAGCACGAGTACGCGTAGTTTCGATCTCAACCGTGTCTCGGAGGTATTTTTCTTCTTTTCTTTTTCTTATTCCTTGTCATTTTGCTAAATGATGTGGATCAAGGGGTAGCTGGCCCGATATTGGAAGCAGAAAAGAATTCCAAGATGAGATTCTGTATGCCATAGCTCGAGTAGTACAAAAGAATAGCCATGCTTATAATGGCGGTCCAGCCCGTATTTTAGTGTGCGGCAACGATCTTACATACAGGGCCCAAGGTCCTTTTGATAAGGGGGTCGGGTTTGGAATCCAGCTTTTGGGTACGGGGCCTTTAGATGGATATCCAGTTGGCCTAGTAGATCCCTGGAGTGGCTTCGCTGAAAGCCAATAGGCAATGGACTAAATGGAAATGTCATGGGTGGATTCGCCATGGTGCTGCCGAAGATGGGCTCTCGTACTTTGAAATGACCTCGCATAGCGTGTTGGGCGCGTGATCAATGGGAAAAAGACTCCCAACGCATGTCTCACCGAGATAGCATACCACAGGTCGAGTTATCAGCCTTGGATAGTACCCGAAAACGTGTAGGCTACTCACTCGCGAAATGCTGCGGTCTTGGATGAGCGGGCGTTTTGTGACCGCCAAGATGGGCCGTTGTGAACGTGCATGGTGAGTGCTTTGACTGCGTTACATTACTTGTCTTGACTAGCAGCGAAGATGTGACGTGTAGTATTCTTCCATTGATAGGATGGTGGGAACTAAATTGTGATTATGTTGGGAGAAGAAGAAGAAGAAGAAGAAGAAGAAGAAAGAGACGGGCAGGTACACTGAACTCTGGGCTCATCAGGATGTTACCCTTAGATCGGCTGATAAGGGCATTTGCTCATGGACTACAACAACACTAACATGTTCACCTCACTGAAAGCAGTATGATGACATATTTGCGGTCAAGCATTGAAACTCGGAAACTAACTGCATGTACAACACACAGCGATAGTCTGCCAATACCCCATAACGGTGCCCTTTTGCCTCATGCCTGCGTTTCATTGATTGGCGTGGACTGAATGATACCTGATATGATCGTGTTAGCCACTCAAGCCATGAGAGCTTTTGAGGAGGGGCAAGCTTGAGCTCACCGAGTATTGGGTGCTCCAGAATCGGTCCGTGAGCGTGCGATGGCTCATTCTCGACAGCCCATTCGAGGAGGGGCTCCCATTTGCGGCATTCGTGAGTCGCCTGTCTTTTCATCAGTGGTCCCTGATCCCTTTCACTCCATTCATATGTATGAACGGCGATGTCGCCATGGCACATGAGGATCTCTCGGATGTGGTCGATACAGTGGTCTATAAACAGTCAGTTAAACAGCTCCCTCCCTTCGCTGTTGATATCGTTCTTCATTCAACTTGCATATGTGCTCGTCTTGGAACTTTTTAGCTTCGAATTTGTAATACTCGGCGTAAATGTGCTCGCGAACGTAATTCTATCAGATATACATCGGTTATTGCTGCATCTTCCCATGGATTGTAGGATTGGACGACGTACCAAGCAATGCAGCTCATGAATCACATCGATGCCGGCCAAGAATCCAGACTTGTCCCTCAATGGAACCGAAGTCTTGCCCAGTTTATCCAGGTCTCGTTGCTGGACCACAATGTTGTTGTCTTGGAATGTGTAAGTAACCTCGCTTTTTCCCCGGCTGAACTATTGTGGGAAACATACATCTTAGGAGTTGGTGCCATGCAGCATCAGTTTCTAAATTAGGTCCATCTTGGAACGGCGTGTGGACAGATTGATCAATGACCCGGGTCTCATATGATATCGCAGATCTCGCGGGTGCTTTTCTCTTTCTCCATCAGCCTCATATCGCGTCCTATGCTCATTTTCGTCTGAACTTACAGTATATCAGGCCCTTCTCTTGTTGAGATTCATGGATGAACCTCTGAAGAAGATGAATAAAGAGAAGCGAATAAGCCAAGAAGAAGACGATATTGGTAACGAAAAAGAAGAGACCTCGCCATCTGTGCTTCTGCCAGGCTGTGGACCATGATGGACCTTCGTATTTCTCATCCAGCCGGACGTGCTGGCCGTGGGGCCATAGACGACGGTATTCGAAAAGCTGCCCTTTCCAGTTCATGGTGTAGAAGTATGTCTTCTAGTAATCAAGACTCGGGTGAGATTTCACTCGCAAATGCCTTTCCGGATTCTCCCAGTTGTCGGCCCCCAAACTCATCAGTAGCCATGTTTTACCAAGAGATTTGACTTGCAACAAACCACACCCTTTAGATCACATAGATCAGGGGTCCCGGAATCTTTCTGCAGTATAATCATTGAAGCGCCGTTATCGGCCAACACGTGGAGGGAAGTTGTTACTGTGCTTATTACCTTGATATTGGTTGAGACGTGGCGTCTATCATGACCAGCTCATGCAATGACAACGCCAGATATTGTTTAATTCTTTCGGTCCGAGTACATCTCGCGAATTAGATACAGCATAGTATCCATTTACCAACACAGCATCCAATTTACTGTCGTCGTGACGAATCCTATCTACATGAGTTGCCTTTCATCTAGAGGTGTAGGGTAAATGTAACCTCGGATGTTGGCAGATTTTCAGCTCAATGACGCCATGCATGGATATTGGCCACATGAAGTTACAGTGCATATTTGGGCCATTCTCGAAGACATAAGACGGCATAATTATGCTCAAGGCAGATCTGTCGCGGCAGTGGAGCCAGATCTTTTCAACGGAACAGAGATGGTGTGGACACCCCGCATATGCACATTGTGGAGGAGGGGGGGGAGGGGGTCGTATTGTAGGATCTGTTCGTGTCATTTACATCACATGCATCGTGGTATCCATGCAGGATCATAGCATCGTTTAATATTTCCATATGGGGCATCTACTTTCTACTTTCTACTATCTACCCATCACGCAATCCCTGTATGATTGTGCGGAGCTTTGTGCTGAAGCGTCCACTCGATGGCATCATTCCAGCTCTTGCACTTGTGCTCGATACCCCAGCCATCGACGGAGGCTTTAACTTTGCCATCGGGCGATATTTCGGCTGATTCTAAAGTCATGTCTCCGGCGCACATGATTGCCTGGCGCAAGTAGTCAAAGCAGTGGCCAATGTGCTGCCTCCGAGAGTGCTCCATTTGCGTGTTGGAGAGGCCGTCTTCCGAGGAGACGTGGGCTTTACGGCCTTGAGAGCCAGCGTAGTAGCTTTCTCTGACCATACCCTTGTATGACACAGTGAGCGCTTGGGGGGAGAATATGGTCTGTTGCAAATGTGGGCGACTTACAAGACAGTGAAGCTGGTGGAACATGGAGATGCTGTAGCGGTCTGGTCCGCCCTCTGTCGGAATCCCCGGGCCAAGATTGTATTTCTCTGGGTTTTTGACAAGGACAAATCCTCTCCCATCTGGGTCAACTTAGATGAAGAAACTTGAACAAAAATTGGGCCGTCAACTTACCCGGCAACAGATTATCCCAGGCGGCGTCGCTCTCTGGCGAAGACTCAGAAGCCATGAGCGTATCTTTCTGGAAGACGGTTTTCGTATTGCGGGCTGATTTTGTCAGTAAAAGTGAGTTCGTGCATGAATTAGATCACACTTACGAATGGGAACATAGCTTGATGAATAGTACTCGTGGAGTATTGTCATGCCAATGAAGCTGAGAACCGTCATTGTGAGCAGGTAGAAATATATGGCGATGCAATGCGATTGACGTTTGGCGGCATTTTGTCGTTGATTGTAGACGATCTCTCCCTTGAATGATGCATGTTCTTCTGAAAATGTGCTTTCAATTTCACTCTCCTCTTGAGACACCTTTTCGTAATGCGTCATTATAATAGTAGCACGGTTTGGGCTGAGTGTTCTGTAACGCTGGTGAAGGGTAATTCACTGAAAGTTGTATGCGAGGCAAAGGTGAAGGGGTCTTCAAGTGTGTCCTCATTTATGTACCCATTTCAGCTTGCTAGGGTCTGTTGGTATCGTACTATCCCTGGTTGGAGTACGGAGCTTGAAGGTAGCTGATGCGACCTCCCTCTTTTTCATGGGATGGAGGGAAAATAAGTCGAGTCATTACAAGAGTCAATGCTACGAATCTTGGGATGAATCTCTGCTTGTGTTTTATATCTGACCTAAGGCTTATACGTTCTTCACCGGTAAATCTCAAATCTGTATTATGGGCAAAGGTATCACTGTGTAGTCAAAGACATCTCTCGATTTGCGATGGTGCTCAATTCTTGATTAAATTGAAGAAATACCCCCCTTCCTGACACCGGAAGCTCTGTGCTCCTTTGCCCATGCAAATATCCTGTCCCAGTTCCTACACTCATGAAATATCCGAAAGTCAGGCCAGGGAGTCAAATGGTCTGGCTTCCATGTGTAAGTGCCGACTGCAATGTCTCCGTGGCACATGAGCGACTGTCGTATCATGTCTATGCAATTATTTAGGTGACCGAATGATGCTTCACCTTCGACAGAGTCACTTTCGTTAAAGTATGAGCTGAAGATGTATCTTCGAATATCGTTTAAGCAGTTGAGGTTGTGAAAGACGTCAAGCGTGATGAGCACGCGATCTGTCCCGTCGTTGACTTGGATGGACTCTTGTCCTGGACCAAGTTGGGATGGGAGAACGGCCGAATACTGGTCTGAAAAGTGTCAATACGCATACAGGATTCGCATTGGCATGGCATACACTTGACCAAATCATTCCAGGCATCGTTATTATGCTGTTGAGGCTCGCCCTTGAACGGATTCTCGGCGTCAAGGTCGTTATTCACCAACAATCGCTCGTACACCACGGCCTCTCGCGCAGGACCTTGATTCACCGTTAGAACCACAATAGAAAGAGACACAAGGCTTCTTCATACTGTGTATAAGGTTGACCCCGAAAGGTCTACCGTTGTGTGAGCGATCTGCTGCCCATGCGATCACAACTCCGAGTATAAGGAGCAATGAAAGATGACAGACCGCAGCGGCCGCTACCCACTTGCGAAATTGGCTCCCCTCCCTGGGCGATGGTTGAATAAAGTCTTGATGCAAGAGACTGTGTTTGATGTCATTGTTGTCGTCTCTGAAACTCTCGTCTTCAGTTCCATCTTCACTCTTGAGATCCATCTTGGGGCGCAACTGACAAAACGTTAGAGGTATCGTCTCAAGAAGTCTGATTGAGAAAAATAAACTGAACTGGGAGTATGTGCGAATCTCTCAAGCATCAGGTCGTCTTGGTCTGCGTCTGGAATTGGAATGCTACCAAACCTCAAGTGACTTTGACCAACCCCGGCGCCCGATGGTCATCCGAGGCCACAATTTAGGTATGGTTGCATGCGATCTGCCACATTATTAAAGGTTGTGTGACACTATAATTGGTGCCAAGATCTTGCTCATGGCATCTTCAGCTTTGCATCATATACCCGGTCAGTGGAAACGAAAGAGGAAAGTCATGCAAGCAGATACGCACCCATGCATCCTTTACGATAAGACTAGGTGGAACAAAACTAATGAGCTGAAATAATAGAAAGACCTAGACTATATCATGCATGTGTAGTGTATTTGCAAAATGCGGAGCCGTCAGTCGTGATCCCTTACGACACTGGCTCATGCTCTGCTGGCATTGATACAGGCCAATCCGTTGCCGATGTTGCAAACACAAACTACCTTCCAGATTGGTATTTTGGATAATTATGTGCACATGTGCCTATCTCAATGCAATGGATGATACGATGTGGATTTCCAGGTTCTAGTGAGTGTACCATTTTGATGAACTAAGGATGAAGACTTGATGTGCTATTCCAGTCTCTGCCGTTCTACGGATTGAAAGGGACTATTGTATTCTTGACAGGAGATACGTTAGACACTCAATTCTATTGCTTAATATATTTTACCGACTTTTTCTGGGTTCTCGATGGACTCTTTTGCCATCTCGTACAAAGCGTCCCAGTCCCTGCATTTCCGCTCTCCCATGCCGTCAACTACTCCTACTCCATGCGTGTTTAGCCTAGGACGCTCAATGGTTCCATCGGCATTGCAAAGAATCGTCTTGATTTATGTTAGCAGAGAAATAGAAACTCAGACGTCTTGAACTTACTTGTCGCAAATAGTCAAAGCAGTGCAGCCAGTGATTGCTATCAAAATGATCCGCATGTGAATGTTCCTCGCGCTCCTCGATATCCGGGGTCTCTATCCCAGCCTGCTCTAGTCTGCTGTAAAGCATTTGAACAGCTTCCCGTATCATAATCAGGCAGTGCATTTGATGAAACATGCTGATGCCAAAGTGGTGTCTCCGATCGTTCTCATCGAGCTTCACTAGAAAGCCACCGTTTGGGCCGAGGATCTTGTTCCAGGATGAGTCGTACTCGTGGCTGAGGTTTTTGTACTCTTCGAGCTCCTCAAACAGCGTGAGGCGGTTTTTGATGTCATGTTGGTCTGAGAGAATTGGAGCATGGCTCTCGGGGCAGCTCACAAGATTTCTGAATGGAATGAAGCTGTAGAGGATGACAACGCAAATGGCAAAGATGGTGAGTGGAAGGACAACGAAGACAGTAGAGAGAGATGGAGGTGAGCGCCTCTGGCCGGGCCATTTGGCATCCAACATCTTCATTGCCCGACTCAAAATATCTCTAGACGCGAAAGGTTTCTGGGATACTCTGGGAAATTGTGAGGCGGACGTGCTATTATTGACAAGCTTCTTACTTTCGATGAATACATGGAGGTAATAGACCGTCGACTTGCATCATCTTCCGTTCTGGTGACGATACATTGCCAAGCTGATTAGAGTTAATTTCTCCTCCAACAACCTCTCCCTTATTTGGAATGTCACGTCCGGAGACATGCCACCGATCGCAGCCACACGACACCGCATGCACTAAAGAGAAACATGACATTTTCTTCCCCGCATCATGATAAGAAGGATTATGGCCTGACCAAATACATGATCTAGAACCTCATGCATGGAACCCCCCCTCTCCCTTCGGAGGGTTACAACCAGAACAGCCGCAAGACGACGTGGGGGCCGCAGCGGGGGGGACCCTTTTGGGGTGGCGTTCGGGCCGGTCCTTTCGGACCCGGTGCCGGAGGCGTGTGGAGATTTTGGGGGCCAAACTGGCCAAGCCGACCTGCAGGACGGATAAACTATTGAAGCAACTTTGAGAGCGGCTGACAGTGTTTTTGATCGCAAAGGTCCCTGCGTGTTGGGGGAAACGCCTCCAAGATGCAAAGTGGCTTGTGAGAAGTAGATCATCCTTGATCCTAGATAGGCTGGTCACTGTCGTCCACCAATAATAGTTTTGTAAAGATACAGGCCCAAATTAGGATAGGAAATCGCGAGCATCAAGTATTTGATTCGTTATCCATTTACTGCAAGTCGTGACGAAGAGGCACAGTGTGCATATGCTGGCTTGTGATGGGTTACACTCGCAAACTTGGCTTGGATGGGTTTGGACAGAATCACTTTATGATGGATGGTATACAAAGACATTCAATGACTGAGCCAGGGATTCTGCTACGCTAAATGGGGTGATTGGATATTGACAGTGTTCTATGTATTGGATGATGAATTGGCTCCCCTCATCTCCTCACCATTGCTCCACGTCGCAAGAGACCCAAACTAATCCTCATCGCCCTCACGCCATGAAATACCTATGCAAAGCATTAGTCACTGACAGCTTGCACGCAAAGGATCAAACTTACCAAGCGTAGGATGCATCACAACCGGCCCCCTCAAGTCTTCAACATAGTTATCCCCAGCCCACTCCATAATTGCATCCCAGTTGCGGCACTCGTGGTCGACGCGAAAGTTCGGCCACGGCCAGCGGTAATCATCCGTCCAGCCAAAAGTCTGCACGGCAATGTCGCCGTGGCACATGAGCACCTGCCGCAGCATATCGATGCAGTGGTCGGCGTGCTCCAGCTGCTTCGCCTTACTGTGCTTGTCCGGGTAGTGGTCCCTGTACACCTGCTCGCGGACGATATTGAGGCAGTGCAGCTCGTGGAAGACGTCGAGGGTGGCGAGGTAGCCGCCCTTTTCGTCGTTGAGCGGGACTGATGTGCGGTTGATCTTGATGAGGTCTTCTTCTTGTACGCGAATGTTCATGTCTGCGAAACACGGGATGAGAAGGTTGGACTGGGAGGGGAGTATGGCGGATGATGCTGACATTTCAGGAGCCCGCGCCATGCAGCATGGAGCTCTTCCCGTGGCTCTCCCTTGAACGGATTTTGATCATCAAGAGAATTATCCATGGCCACTCGCTCATAATGAACATAGCCCTTGGCAGGCGCTACAACATTTGTTAGCAAAGTTCTCTCAACCTAATTTGAGAGTTGCTCACAGTGTATAATGTTATTACAAGGACAGGCTGGTCTGCCTCTTAGGAAGAATATGACACCAAAAGCCGTGACCAAAATGTAAAGGACCAAAAGTCCGGCCTGGGCCAGCAGGAAATTGCGTTGCGGGCGTTCTCTTCTCCAGAATAGGAACCTATTCTCCTCGATAAGAGGAGCTTCAGAATCCGTGTCGCTGTCCTTTTCGTTCAGGACCTTGTAGGCGTGCCATCGAACAATCTTTGGCTGTTGATTGCTCGGAGCCATGATGAAGGGAAAAAGCACAGAGCAGCAATGGCGTGTACTGAAAGTGACTTGAGCTGATGTGCTTGACTGATCAAAGAATCATAAGAAGCCAAATTCTGAATCGTAGTTGTCCGGGGAGAGGGGGACCCGGAAAACACGGATCCGGCGTGGGAATTGAGATGATTGGGATTATCTCGAGATCCTTGCTCAGCTGAAGAGACAAAGATGCCATCCAATATGAGCATTCCGGAAGGTCGAAATGCCATGCGGAGAACCATGTAAAGTGTGGTTACAATATACAAGATACTACACATGGATCCTTCTCATATACATGCAGATAGACGTGTCCAACTTTTAGATGCGTAGTATTTGTAATACCGCATAATCAGGCCTCTACCATATTGACCTTGAACTCGTACTAGACTTCATGTGACTCCGAGAATGCAACCATCAGTTACTGTTGATGGTGCAATAAGGTGTTGGAGTTTAGTAATTCTCATTCCCACCAACAGGAACCTTTGAGATTCCCGTCTGATCCGCGTCTAGATCGCAGCATGGCTCTAGATACGTGGGGGGGTATCATTCAAGACGTAATTTTATGCATGATGTTGTGTATGACACTGATCCGATATCGCTTCATGAGCTGTTCGTGAGAGTCCGTGGAACAGATACGGCTGAGATGTTGGAAGAAAGAGACCCGCTTGGAGCTCCAGGTTGTTATAATCTGAGCTCGAGAGTTTGGACCACGGCGACACATAAATGTAGCTACAACCTGTCAGTTCCGCAACTCATCATCAGATCTACTCACAATATTCAGATCACCAACCCTCACATCTGACTGAGACTTACAACTCATCTTTTCATCATGCGATCCTCCATCATCTTCCTCACCACCCTTGCGGCGTTTGCTGCCTCCGCACCCCTTGATGGTGAGAACTTCAAGCCGTCACCTCTTATTCCTCTCATCGCTCTAATGCTAACTACCGTCATAGCACGTGCTGCCGAAGGACCAAGCGCAGACAGCGTAGAGAACTACAAGAACTACGTCCGTCGCAGCGAAGCCGAGACCAACGGAGTTCCCGTCAAGGTCCCCCCCAGCACGGAGGACTACAAGAGCTACTTCAGGCGCCAGTCCAAGATTGACCCCGACCTCTCCACTGAGGGCTACAAGAGCTACTTCCGCCGCCAGAGCAAGATTGATCCCGATCTTTCTACCGAGGGTTACAAGAGCTACTTTAGACGCGAGTCCAAGATCGACCCTGACCTGTCTACTGAGGGCTACAAGAACTACTTCAAGTCCCGCAGCGAGGAGAGGTTGCCACCCAGCACCGAGGATTATAAGAGCTACGACAAGCGTGATGAAAACAGACTTCCCCCTAGCACCGAGGACTACAAGTCCTATGACCGACGCGATGAGGCCATCAAATCCCCTCCCAGCACTGAAGACTACAAGAGTTACGACAAGCGTGCAGGCTCTAGCATTGATCCTGATCTGTCTACCGAGGGCTACAAGAACTACTTCTAGGATGTTACAGAGTTCAATCGAGATAGCTTATCCAACATGGCTGGCAGGGCCTTTTGGATAAATAGGTTGTTTGTACACAGCAGCCTGTTTAGACGCTTGCTCCTGGTGCTGTGTGGTCTTTCAATAGGTGGTCGTGCTTTATCGGGAGGTGTCTGGATGATGAGATTATATATGCGCAAAGTACTACCTGAATTCATATCCTACTCCCTCTAACAAATATTTCTATGCAATTGATGTGATGAAGTATCAGCTGAATAGCTTTCTTTTCAGGGTATCATGACACTTTTCTTTTCCTTTTCACTTTTCTTGATCTACACTCTTTCTCTATTTCTTACCCATCTTTGCCAAGTATGTACGCATCTACGTTAATCTCCTAAAGGTTCTCAAAGGCCACCAGAGAGTATATTCACTCACCGTGACTTTCAACCCCCCAAAAAACATCTCACCGAACAAGTTTGTTTGACCAAGAGTGGCGGCACCGAATTGACCCGTTTTCGAGTGAGCGCAGTTCTCGCGCCGGGAAACCTCGGACTGGCACTCAAGTTATTAGGAGTGTGCCACCTGCTTTGTGAATATGTCCTGGATGGATGATTGGCCTCGGTTTGCGGAAGAAATATTGCACCCATGGCCGCTTGAGGCTGCGGTGCTGAAAATAGCACGACAGAACATGAACGTCCATCAATCATAGGCAATTTGTTGTTTAGCGAGTGTGATGAGCTGGCCAGAAAATGCATCACTTTATTAAATGGCCAGTCACGAACCGAAGCACATGCATAACCGCCGGACCTGCATGCATCAATGAATCACACTCTACCACGATATCCGTTGACGGAATATTTAAGATGGGGATCGACCGCATTCCGCATCTTAGTAATTTCCTGCATAAACACGTTGTCCACTCTCATCTTCATACACACTTCACGTGTTGAGGTCGGAGTCTTGTAGGCCGCCAAGGCATAAAAAGTAAGGCTATTGGTGTAACATGAGGGCTGAAGAGAGCGGGGAACCTTTCCTATAGAAACCCGTGGAATATCTGAGGTTTCCCTTCTTCCTTTCTCTCTCACTCACTTTCTCTTTCTCTCTTGCAAATCACCCATCAACTCAGCATAGCCTTCCCAAGAGCCATATCAAGATCTATACCCCTCAACACCAGCTCTAGACACCCTCAGAACGACGTATCCTCGTCAGAAGACGCGTTTCCGACACGAATAACATCAGCCATAACCATCAAACGCACACCACCATGCCAGTCCGTGACGAAGTCATCAGCTTCATTGACAGCCTGCAGGGGCTGAAAGAAGCTGGAGAATTCATCCGCAATTTCTATGCGCTGGTCGACAATGAACCTCAACTGACAGCACCGAGGCCAGAGAGGTCACTCAAGGTCACTGTTCGACCATCCGATACCGCGGCGCTTTGGTCTCTCCTAGAAGAGGGCAGAAACCCAAACATTGACCTCACTCACATGGTCAATCATGCCTTCAGCTCCCACACGAATGCCAAGGTCCATAGTGTCCAGTTGCGACAGACAATGGACTTGGAGCTTCAGTTCTCTGCATTTCAAGATCGTAACAGCTTCATCATAAGTGAGGATGGATTGTGGTTGAGCTCTATTCAGGGGGGCATGAAGATTGTCGAATCATCACACCAAATTTTCATAAGAGACATATCGGGTGCAATCTCGGTGGACCCTCGAGGCACAACCAGATTCATGGAACAACTCAACCGTGAAAACAATGGTTTTATGCAAGGAACAATTCTCGGCATGAGCTGGCTTAATGGGGAGTTAACCTGCAAGCATCATAATGGTGGCTCCCTAGTCGTAGATTTCTCAGACATGGGGGATGCAAACAGGGCTATTGAAAGTTTGTATTGGGAAGGGCACGAGATGGCGTGCGAGGTCTATTATCAACATTTAATCTTCCGACAATGTTACCACTGCACCAAATATGGCCATTACAAATGGGAATGTCGGGGTCTTGCGAGATGCTTGGCATGTACTGGTTTTCATCTAACTGCAAGATGTCCATCGAGGGAAATCAAATGCATCACATGCGGGGGGGACCATAAGGGAAATCATTGGGTCTGTAAGATCCGATTGGACACAGCGCGTGGGATGACCTCCGTTAGGAATGAATTGCCCCGGACATATGTTACCCGGAGCAACGCTGCATCACAGAGCCTCCAGATGGCCACCTCGGACAAGGCCCAAGAACTAACAAATAGACATTTCGGTGTACCGGTAAGAGGACCTCCAGATGGTTTGGAATCTCAGCGCATCCTAGCTGCCATCAATACCAGTGCCATGGTCCAGATCTTCCGCCGTCTGGAACAAGATGAGAAGCTCCTGACGGCCGTGCTAGAAGGCGGCCAGGATAGGGCCCCCGAGGATGAAAAACAAGAGTTGCAGCACGTTGCGGGGGTACTAGCCACCACCAAGGCCACGCTGCTGGATTTGGACAACTTTGTCTATTCGATGCAGCACGACCAAGACTCTGGCGACTTTGATATGGAAGAGATGGCCGCTCTCGGGCTTACATCACCCGTGATTACCGAGGACCACGAAGGATATGCTAGTAATCATGTCTTTTAGATATGTTGCCGGGAACAAGGATGGGAAAGTATCAGTGCCGAGTAGCAAGTACTACTAGCAAAGGAAGTTTGGGATAACGGAAGTTTGGGACAAAGGAGGATTGGGACAAAGGAGGATTGTGACAGAATGAGGACTGGGATAAAGGAGGATTGGGACAGAATGAGGATTGGGACAGAGGATTGAGGCAAGGGGTTCACTTGGTCGTTGGAGTTTTGCTTTCATGGATTTGTATTTCCTTTCAGGTAATCCGGTAGTTATTTCCTTTCTAATAATGATGTGATTATATGCGATTGCCCAAGTACAGCTTTCCTTTGACTTTGCCTATTGGGTCGGAAATATGAAGCTTCAAGGTTCTGGCAGGAACATGGAGGTCAACGATGCGGCTGAAGGGCATGAGCGGCTAAGAAATAAGCAATAGACGCCATTCCTCAACAGGCAGGTTTCGGATTCGACTAAAGCAAGGCGCAGTCACCACTCAGCTCCCAGGAACAGCACGTCTCAGCCATGGACTATTCTGTCCAAACACATCGGAGAGACAACCCCCCCTCCATGTTCCAGGGTCATTACCATCTCCATATTATGCACTGCAGCCTTGCTTATATAAATAGACAATCATGTCATTATGTTCACAGTGCACTCGGGTTTCATTACACAATGTCACGCAAGAGCTTCCTGTTTCGATTTCATGTCGATTCGATGGGCTGAAGAAGGGAATGGTCCTTACAGAGAACGGCTCCACGCTGGGGATCTCGGCACTGAACTGCTCGTTCTGCGAGCTTATACATGAGGCTTTACTGCAGCAGATCCAAAGCACGTCACCTGCACCCCACCAATCTCCAACGCTATTGTTGTCATCGGATGCCATCATTCTTTCGCCGAAAGCTGATCCTACCGGGTTCACATTCCCGGATCCACCGACGGATGGCTTATGCTTGACTGGCCTTAACGTGGTTGCATCGGAGGCCAGCTCTAGAAGACAATTGACGGCCAAGATTCGTCTTTACACTAATGCAAAGGGTGAATTCTCCAATCTCACCAATGAGCCTTACACTAATTAACATCCCTAGACACAAGCCTGATAAAACAGCACGATATTATAGGCAGGCCACGACTGTCAAACCCAGATTGCGACGATGCATTTTCTTTGCTCAAGCGATGGATAAACGCTTGCCAGCAGGGGCACGTCTCTTGCAAGCGGACAGTACCGGGGAGTATTATAAATGACAGCGATGCGCCCGAACTACCAAGTCGAATCTTGCACATCAAAGGCGAGAGAGTCAAGCTCGTAGCGTCCAAGGGTCAGCGGGGTAGGTATGTCACCTTGAGCCATTGCTGGGGTCCATCTGACAAGCAACCCCTTAAAACAACGAGAGCCAGTCTACCGAGTCACATTGAGGGCATACCTTGGTCTAACATCCCAAGAACCTTTCAAGATGCCATCACTGTCGCTGGTCGGGTTGGGTTCCAATACATCTGGATCGACTCCCTATGTATCGTCCAAGACGACCGAGAGGAATGGCTCAAGGAGTCAAAGAAAATGGGATTGACGTACGAGAGGGCTGAACTCACCATCGCCGCGTCTCATACTGCAGATTCCTGGGAAGGGTTCTTTTTTCCTCGAGGCCCATCACCTACATCTATTGAGCTCCCACATTTCTTCTCCGAGTCACAGGACTCTCGGTATCCAAGGGCATTTGCCACCCTTCGTCGTGATGCGGTAAGCGACACATTACCGGAATTCGGTGCACTCAGCCGCCGTGCCTGGGCAACTCAAGAGTGGCTCCTATCCAGGCGCATGGTCTTCTTTGCAAAGAGCGCCATCATATGGTCCTGCAGGACAATCACGCAGCGCGAGACGGGCGAAAAGTGTTTTAGCATAGCGCGCAACACCCGCTGGAAACCGACTGTCGAGTGTTACAGCGATCGCCAATTGACATTTGCGACGGACAAGCTGGTTGCGCTCGAGGGCCTGCGGATGGAATCGGGAAGAAGCAGCGGGTACGAGTATCTGTTTGGCGTCTGGAGGGAGTCTCTCCCCGATCAGCTGCTCTGGCAGGTCACCCAGCCAGTGGAGGGTGATGAGATCAGTGACCCCCTGAAGCTACCAACGTGGACATGGGCACATGTTCCATGCGGAGTGAGATTCTTGCACCTTGCTGGGGCCAAGAACTTGTGCGAATCCATCGGTCGTTCGGACGATTTGGAAAAATTAGTACTCCGTATGAGAGTGAGGCGGATTACGGCCATGGCTACAGCTTTAGACACGGAACGAGATGATGCTACTGTACAGGCTATTCGCGCTGATATAAGTGCATCTCACGCCAAGCAGACAAGCTCCATGGCGCAATACATTCTTAATGAGAAAAGTTCCGCCGTTGGCTGGGCAGTCTTTGATCAAGGGACGTGTGATGTTGGTCTTGGAAAAGTATGCTGCCTTGCGTTGATGGGGGGCGCAGGCAGGCGAGAGGAAAACACCGAGAGGCGTCTTGGAATAGTTGCATCGTCAAAACTGCGCCACTACTGGGTTCTGATTGTAAGAAAGAGAGAGGATGGGAGCTACATCAGGGTAGGCGTAGGGAAAACTTATGGAAGAGAATGGTGGGTTGATGCACCGGTAAAGACTCTCACACTGTCATGAGGATTCGTCCAACGGTTTTAAGAAGCAGTCAGAGAATGTCCAAGCGTCTATTTCTTTTTAGCTAATCAAAGACGATGACTTTCTTGTACGAACGTCATACCAGTCAAGTCAAAAACTCGATTATATTTCAAGCTTAAACACAGTAGCGGTACGACATATTTGTGGCATGTGATTCGTGATTCATGATGCAAGGGGGCATATGGCGGAATCTGACTTGCAGCCGCAGCCTTGCAGGCCTCAAGATGTAGACCTCTAGTAGTGCCATGTCCAGAACGCCCCGTCGTTTACTGCCCTCCCTGCATAAGGTTATGTGTCTTGGTTGGAAGGGGGAGCCAAGGGGTAGGTGAGGCTTCAACTGTTGGATGCCCAGACCCGGAGTCCACCCGTACACAGTTTACACTGACCTCGAGATACCAACGTGTGCACTAGAATGTCTCATACCGGGTATGCGTCTAAACATGCGTATAAACGGCATGGCTGGTGTGTGTTCAAACTCAATGACTTTAGCCGAGTTTGGAGCTGCAAAAGCGTTGAATTCGGGAAAAGTCAGTACAATATCGCAAAGTAGCTTTACGCGAACTTTGTAACAAGACAAAGAATTTCTAGAATTTCTAGAAGTTTTCAAGGGTCAGTAATAATGGAAAAGTGCAATTTCCATAACCGCCCAAATATCGATGGTGAAGCGGCCGCTATCAAAACCGGTTTTCAGGGGTTCAACAAAAAGTGGATGCCTGACGGCCTCACGGGACCCTGCGATCGCTGATTGGCCAGAAGAGCCATGGCTTGCTGCACCAGATCACAGGAACTGAACAGCAGAACATCAAACGCCTTGATGTCACTCTAATACGTACAAAGTCGAGCTTTTGCAGGACAGCCTGGCCAAATCTTCTGAGCACTCGTCCACGGACAACCTTTTTGCGCTCGACATTCGCATCGACAGAATCTTGTTGGGGGCGTCTAGAGCACGTGGAGCTCTCATCGCCGCCCGTTTTGAGCTGGCCCTGAGAAGCCTCCACTGTGCCTTTTTTTGTTTGTGTTTTGCTTTGCGCACCCGCAGCCCGCAACTCGCAACGGTCAATTCGCCGCTCGATGATCCCTCCCAATTGAACCCTGGCGCGCCGTGATGGGCTCGAATGCTGGCAACGGCGTTGGAGGAATGGACATGGGACCAGCCATGCAGAACAACACTGCCAACCAGCCGCAGGCCACCGAATACACCCTGCAGGGTGTTATGCGTTTTCTCCAAACCGAATGGCACCGACACGAACGCGATAGAAATGCCTGGGAGATTGAGAAGCAGGAGATGAAGGGGAGGATAGCCAGCCTCGAGGGCCAGGCGAGGAGATCCGACGCCACGCAAAAGGCACTCAAGAAATATGTGTCCATCCTGGAGCGAAAGGTCAAGGACCAAGCCGCACAGCTCAAGGGCACTGCTGCGACCGAGGCCGCTGATGCCGCAAAGAATGACCGGGCCGCCAAGATTCAGGAAAAGCTGCGATGTGGGATAATTCCTGTTGTTGGAGATGTGTGTTTTTATTTTGTGTGGGCTTGATAAGCTAACGACTAAGCAGCCTCCTCCTCGGAGAAGCAGCCCGTCCCTGGCACCGATGGCGTCGAAATGGACAAACCTGATGACGAGTCGCAACGGACAGAGCTCAAGACGTTTCTGGATCAGTGCCAGTCCGAATTCATGTATCTGATGATCACCCCCGCGAACCCTCAACCACCCCGCGAATCACCCCCACTACCGATCCTGGAAGATTTACGCGAGGCCGAAGCGTTTGGGATGCCTGGGCCGCAGCTCATGGAGCGGCAGTACCAGCTCCCTATGCGACAGGGACAAAACCACATTCAAGACATGAACTCGAGACAACATGGAGGCCCTAATTCCGGTCCACCTATGCAGGCGCCTCCAAAGTTTGCCCAAAACCAGTCGGAGATGCAAGGACAACAGATGGTACGGTCTTCCAACGAGCATCAACAACAACAGCAGCAGCAGCAACAGCAACAGCAACAGCAGCAAATATACCACAACGAGTGGCAGAACCCAGTCTCGGCATCTGTGCGTGCCGTAGATGATAACATGTCTCGACCTAATCATACAAACGATACGTTGGGTGGTATGGAAGGGGCCGTTGAGCTGAGAGAGAAGCCCCCTGCTGCGCCTGAGCCAGAGGGGTGGGAATTTCCTGAGGGGACGTTCCCGGAGCCTGGAGCGGGCCATCCCCCTTCTCAGTCCCTCCCAACGAGGCCTGATACAGATGCGTTCCCCAATGCAGACTATTTATCCAAGTCACCCAGCCGAGGTCAAGGATCGCATCGAAGGAAAAGCTCACTATCCAAGAGGCGTAGCGCAGAGCACGACTTGCTATCAAACGCAGCCCAGAAGAATGAGAGCGCAAACTTCAAGCTACGGTTCGGACTCCGGGGCCACCTCAATACTGTACGCACCGTCATATTCTCCGGCGGCGGCAGTCCGGGAGAGCCCGAAATCTGCACCGCGGGTGACGACGGCATGATTAAGCGCTTTCACATTCCCAGGCTAGACAACGGCGTCATGATGACAAACAATGCAGCGTCCGATCTAGATGTAACGGCAAACTTTACTCACCGCGGCCACGCTGGCGCTGTGTTGTGTCTATCCTCATGGTCTCCTGCTCCGAATTTCTCCACTGGAGGTCGTGCACAGGGCGATGGCTGGATCTTCAGCGGCGGCCAGGATGCCACAGTGCGAGTATGGGAGCGAGGCCGAGTTGACCCCAAGGCAACCCTAGAGGGACACACTGATGCCGTTTGGGCACTTTGTGTTCTACCATCCACTCTGGGTCCAATATTTGGCAACTCGAGCACGTACGGGACCCCCGATCGGATACTGCTTGTATCTGGTGCGGCGGATGGGTCAGTACGGCTCTGGTCTGTCAGTGCCCCTCCTCAGCTCAGTTCACCACAACCCGGGGCGAACCGTGCCGTGTCTGGTCGGGGAGGTCGTGTGCGCGGCAACTCTATGAGCTCTGGCAGCGGTTTCTCCAACTCTCCCCAGCCTACCGTAGCATCAAATTCACCTTTCCACCACACACTTGTGCATGTCATTTCACGAGCGGATGGGTCCAAGGCAAGCCCAACGTGCATCACCCCACTCGGCACGTCGGGCGAGACATTTGTCGTCGCTTATTCGGACGCAGCCGTATTAGTATATGACACGAAAACGGGTGAACAGGTTGGAGTCATGACCAGCATGGAGACGTATGATGGCACGATGAAGACTGCGGTCAATGCAGTGGTGGCAACGACAATCGGATTGGATCAGGGCAATCAGCCTCTCGGCAGCAACATTGGGGGTGAAGATGAAAACACCTCAGGGGGCCCAACAGGAGGTCGGTCCATGGCTGGATCTGGTGTCGAGGGCACGATTATCTCGGGCCACGAGGATCGCTTTGTGCGGTTCTTTGATGCCAATAGCGGTATGTATTCCTCATTTCCCGGTGGATGAGCGGGATAAAAAAACAATGCTAACGAGTCATGACTCTCTCTACAGGTCAATGCACATACAACATGCTGGCACATCCGGATGCCATTTCCAGCCTGTCACTGAGCCCTGACGGGCGTGAGCTTGTGAGCGCAGGGCATGACGCGTCACTGCGGTTCTGGAGTCTGGAGAAGAGATCATGTACGCAAGAAATCACCAGTCACCGAGTAATGCGTGGCGAGGGTATCTGCACGTGTGTATGGAGTCAGGACGGCAAGTGGGTTATAAGCGGTGGCGGGGATGGCGTGGTCAAGGTCTTTGCACGATAGTAACGATTTGGGCAATGATGTATGGATGTATGGACGTAT
Organism: Hypomyces rosellus; assembly: GCA_011799845.1. NCBI lineage: Eukaryota > Fungi > Ascomycota > Sordariomycetes > Hypocreales > Hypocreaceae > Hypomyces > Hypomyces rosellus. Next base: position 279,598 of record WWCI01000001.1, read on the forward strand.
GGATGGATTGAATGGGGTGTGGGCAAAAGATACAAAAACGAGAAACTTTGTCAGGCGCAGGAGGGAAACGTTTTTAATAATTGGGGGGGGAAGGGGACTGTGACGAATCAATGAATGGATGATGGGCAAAGCAATATTCTTGTTCATTTCTTTTCTGGGAGCTTTGAAAAACGGATTGACCTGGAACGTTGGGGTAATAAATGAAGGGGTCAAAAGATATTGACTCTGTGATGCATGCATGTATGTATATGTATTGAACGTTGATTGAAGGGATATGGGTAGGGGTTTGTAAGGAGACGGATTACTGCTAGCTGTCAATGGCTGGTACCGGTTTTGGTATATAGTGTGGACTAATTGTGTGATTTAAGTTGAGAGTGTTTGAGATTGGGTTTGTGATTTGCATTGTCGATCCTATGATTTGCATCTTGGTGAAGGCGCTGATCATCGTGATGTTTATGGGGAGGTCTGGGGATGTTGGTATATAAGAAAAGGAAGAGATTAGTTTTGCAGATCCACTACAATGGCTGTCAACAGTCATTCGTATCTTCCGTAGTATAGTGGTCAGTATACAAGCTTGTCACGCTTGGGACCCGGGTTCAATTCCCGGCGGGAGAGCCACGTTTATTTTTGTATTTTTACCCTTTTCATCGTACGGAACACTCTCTACTTATCAATCATGGATTTAATCTGCTGGTTGTATTTTATTTTTATTTCCCTCTTTGCTTCTTCCTCTTGTTTCATGTCTTTTAAAACATAGCCTACTTTATAGATCTATTCTATATATATATCCCATCTAATGCACTCCGTGAAATACCAACGTGCGCCCCAAAACCAGCTGATGAGCGCGTTGTAACGCCCCTCGCTTTTTGGGTAGGAGGCAAGGCCGGGCCGATCGGCAAGTTCAGTGCCGGCTGCTACGTAGGCATTTTTTGGCCCATGGCGCGCGCGGCAAACCGGCACCCTCTGCTGGGACTGGGGAGGGAGTGGCCCGTTGTTGGGAGGCGTGAGCTGTGAGCACGTGGGTTTATTGTCTAAGATGAGAGAGAGAGAGGCCCTTTCAGCGCGGTTAGGACGGAATTGATGTGCCGATATTTCAGCAGGTGGTACGGAGTTTCCCGCGCTATTAATATGCTATTATCAGTGAAATTGGTAGACGTGTTTTTATTTTATTTTTATTTTATTTTAGGAAGAAGAAGAGGACAAGGAGAGGTAGGGTAGTATGTAATATTATTCTTCTTAATTCTGGGCATTGGTAAAAGAAAAGAATGACATTAATAATGATCATAAAATTAATCTATTCAAAGAAGGAAAGATCGCCTTTTCCACCGCTTGCCAAGATGTTTGCTTGCGGTTGGCAAGTCTCTATCAAGCCACTAATTCGTGGGGAGTACGTATGCCTGCGCTTTGCATCAGACACCAAGGGCGCTTCTGCGAGTCAAGTGTGGCTTGACTTGCGAGAACTTGACATCATTGGGTGTGAACCTGAGTCTGTTACTAAGCGGCTTGGCGGCTCATACGACAACTACTATGACACTTTAATGAATGAATGGATGGGCTTTTTCATTAAGCTGACTATTACTTGTATGTACATACGTAGGACAAGTATGATGATCCCTGTGGGCTTTTCTATCTTGATGGAGGTTGTTATTTGTTCTTCCTTGGCAGATTGGGGCTTGCTTGGGGGTTCTGCCCACCCACCACCCAGCGCAGGTTGTTGAAACGCACACGACCGATTACTAGCATAGGTATAGCGTCCGGCCACATGGAGGAGATTTGTTCCCCCCAGGTAGGGATATGCTGCGAAGAGTGCGCCGTCTGATCCGAAGAAAATGATTGTGTTGTTCTGATTGGGGATATGAAAGTGATGGAGGGGGGGGGAGGTTGGTTGGTGGGTTCACAACGAGGATGTCATCACGAAAATGGGTTAACATTATCGTTGTGATTAGTCCAAGCTGGTTTCCAGTGCAAAGAATGTCTCAGATACATGCTTTGACTTGAGTACAAGAATAGAAACAGCAGCAAGAGAGGAAGAAGAAAAAGGCTTAATGAAGATTAACATGGAGGATCTACAGGTAAGTACATAGTAACCTCTCGTTTTGACGCATCCAGTCTAAACAATCCATGGATGTCTTATCTTCTTCGTCCCAGGAAAGAGCAGAAGAGACAAAAAAGCTCGGGCCACACAGCTGGACCAAAACCCACACACCCCTGAACCCGGGGCCGCCCCTTGCCTGCCTTTTCCGTTTCGCTCACACAGTCACCCCTTCCCTTCCGTACCGTACCCCCCAAGCCAATCTGATCTCATCCATCCCATTCTTTGCATTTTTCCTTCTCCCCCCTTGATTTTTGCTACCCAAAACTACTCCTGGGTAATAAAACAAGGAACTGGTGACGAATCCAGCGTAGCAATCATGTCCCAGCTCAAGGGCATTACGTACTCCTGCTGAAAGGGAAAGAGGCGCTACTCCACACTGTCACTCTTTTTGAACACACCACTGCGAGAGTGAGTGAGAGACAGAGGGCATAGGCACGGTACACGGTTGTTGTCTTGTTATCGGTGCCGGCGACGAGGACGACGACGACGAAGCAAGCCAGCAAGCAAGCTGACATTTGCCTTTCTTCGTTTATTCATTCTTTTATTTTTTTTGAAGTTATTTTTAATTTCCAGAGGTGGTTTCGTTCTAGTATCATCATTGCATCAGTCCTTCATTTCTTCTTCTACTTCTTCCTCTTATTCATATAATACCATCTCCGCTGTGTTGTACAAAAATCACTTGGCTTCCATCATCGATATCTCTTAATCCATCCTTCAATCCTTCTTCAAAAAGAAGTCGAACCAGATATCCTTGCAAGGCTCCGTCTTCTTCCTACTACTACCACTACTACTACTAATACCACCTACCATCCATCCACCTCGGTTATCAAGCCAGCACCACCCACTACGAACGACACGCCACCACGCCTTCTTCTCCTTGTCTTGGCAGACTTGGCAGACGTTTTGGACGACGTCTGAGTTGTTTGCTATTGGGGGACACTAAGTTGACTGGGTTGCCTCACCTCACCACACATCACCTCTCACTTCAAATCAACTCAACTTTAATCAACCCTCCTCTTCGGTCATTCTTCTTTCTTGGGCTACTTGCGCCGTCCTATCACTTATCCTGACCATTACGCCCGTTATTACTGTCTTGAACTATTTACATCCTATTAATCCCTTCTTCATCACTTCTTCAACAAGGGCACGTGCTTCTATTTACTTCATCATATCGACATAATTCTGAGCTCAACTCACCTCGCTGGATGCTACATTCTATAAACAAATAGCATCTCTCACCTCACCTCAACACATCCGCCCATCATGATCGCCTCATCTCTCAAATCTCTCTTCCTCCTCACCCTCGCCACCTTGTCTACCGCCTCCCCCACTCCCCAGCAGGAACAGCAACAACACCAAAATGCCATCCCCAACCTCCAACCCAGAAGCCCCCCTCCCAACTCGAAATACTTCTCCGAACCGGGCGGCTCCCTCGCCCTGAGCCACTACGACCTGCGCTACTTCAAGGAACAGGTCCCCTACGACGAGCACCGCATCGTCCTCCGCGACCTCATCAGGTCCTACCTCACCACCATGCACGCCAAGGGCGTCGAGACCTGGATCGCCCACGGCACTCTGCTGGGCTGGTGGTGGAACGGCCGCATCATGCCCTGGGACTACGACCTGGACGTCCAGGTCGCAAACACCACCATGGCCTGGCTGGCCGCCAACCTCAACCGCACGCAGCACACCCACTCCTTCACGGATGACGCCGGCGCCACCGTGTCCAAGACGTACCTCATGGACATCAACCCCCACCACGTAGACGTCACCCGCGGCGACGGCATGAACATCATCGACGCCCGCTGGATCGACACATCCAACGGCATGTTTGTCGATATCACCGTCCTGCGCGAGCGCGAGCCCGCCAGGCCCGGCGTCTGGAGCTGCAAGAACCACCACCGCTACCCGACCCACGACCTCTGGCCCATGCGCATCACCGAGTTCGAGGGCGTCCAGGCCCGCGTACCCTACAGCTTTGAAAGGATCCTCTCGGACGAGTACGGCGCCAAGAGCCTCGTCACCGAGGAGTTTGCCGAGTAAGTCTCACCCACCCATCTTCCCCCCTCTTAGCACATTTGCGGGCGTTCCCGTTCATGTATGTAATCACTCATGACGACGACATCTGGATTTTTGGCTAACAAGCTCCTGTTTCCCTATAGTCACCGCTGGGACCACGACATCCAAGAATGGGTCAAAATGTCCAACGACGAGGTCCAAAAGAGCCACGCAGCTGCCATAGAGCGCAAGAAGCAAGAGCTCGAAAAGCAAGGCCGCTTGACCTAAAAAGAAAAGAAAAGAAGAAGAAAGTAAAGCAAACACGTGTTTCTTTTTCCTTTTCTTTGCTTCCTTATTTTTTGAATGATCGAGTTCGATTTTTGTTTGTCTTGGCGCATCAATACCCCGTCTTGAATATCAGCCGCATAACAAGGAGAAAACAAAGGGCCGTTTGGGTTTTTTCTTCTTTTTTTCCCTTCTCTTTTTGGTCTGTAACATAAGGTGTCTGGTCTCAAAGCATAGCCGGCGTTTTGCATTTGCTTATGGCGTTTTTTTGTTTGTTTAAAGCTAGGGAGAAATGGGAGAGGGAGGGAGAGACGGATAAAGTTGATGTCGAATTTAACGCTTTTCAGGGGCTGTCGGTACAAAAGATGTTCATCTGGATACAAGCCCATACATCTCGAATGCTAAACTCGCTTTGCATCATCAACATGATGGAAGGGGGCTTTGCAGGAAAGGGGCATACGGATTTGGTAGATAAAACAATGGCGATAAGATTCCTATGATATATGCATCTCCATGACTGGCCACCATGCTACTCCATCAACATCCATCGTGCTAAATGCTCCAAACTGTTAAGGGGGCTCGTTCGATGCCCTCGCGTTGCTAAATTAGCCATCAAGTAGTCATCCACTTCTTCCACGTTGCTAGCTCCCCCTTTGTCTTTCCACGCTCATCCCACCCCCCAATTCGGCACCCCAAACCGAGATCTACCAACGGCACCATGCTGGGCCGGCCATGTGCGCATTGAAACGGAAGTGCGCATCGTGCAAGACGCCGTACGAGATCCTCGCACTCTGCCTTGGTGAGAACATCGTTGAACATGATGGCACCTACATAATTGTCAGTAATTTGCAGAGAAAGAGAATAGACGAGAAAAGAGCCAGGGTTTACATACTGCGACAGGACCTAGAATGCAGAAGCTCTAGGATCCCCCTCGGACAGCCGTAAAAGTTGGTCGTGCAAGGCCCATCAGGTGCGTTCCCAGTAGGTTGAGATTGTGATGGTGTGATCCCTTCGTCGTTGAGTTTCCAAATCTCTTTGCGCATGAGCTCCACCAAAAGCCGTGGTTCCCCACGACACCTCTCCAGAATACTCGGCGGTAGGCCCGAGACTACGAGTTTGCATGAATCGCCCTGCTTCCTGAACCCCGTCTTTATCTGTGATTGAACGTTGTATACAATCCCCCACGTTTTAAAGTGCTCTTTGTACGTTCGAAGTAGTTCACCTTCTCGGTCTGATACTTCACACCTCAGAGGCTGCCCGAGAGCCTCCACAATGGCGCTCAACTTCCCAGAGTCCTCTTTGAAATAGCCTGCCATTAGATCTTCCAAGCGGCATCGCTCGTCTGCCGCATGTTGATCTAGCATGACCAGAGCAGACGATGTGCTGCCCTGATCTATGCTTCGCCATGGCAACCTCAAGAGTATGAATTTGCAGTCGACTTGTGAAATAACTTCTGCGTCGGAAAGTGCTTCCCGCGACACCCGGCCGTGCAAGCTCATGGATGCAGCTTCAAAGTTGACGCCGCCATTCCCATCCCCACAGCACCGATGCCCCGTTCCAGAGTTCCATGGTGCCCGTGACTCATCATACAGCCGTGGTACTGATGATGGCGCAAGCTCGAAAACAGGGTTGTTCCAAGATTTCAGTATTCCCTGAAGCCATTCACTTGGCTCGGCCTTGGCCTGACTCTCAGAGCGCTTCCTCTTCAGATACTTCCTCCCTGCATCAGACCTATTACCCAGGAGACATACTTCGACGGTTTCTGTGGGTGGTGTAACAGAACCTTCCTTATCAAGAGCACCTGTCACAGTGTGTTGAGTACTTGTTTCATCATACCCTGTGCCTTGACTTTTGTCCAAGTCAAATGACACGTCAGGTCCATCAAATGGCCTACGAAGAAGCTTACCCCCTTCGCCTATTAGCCGTTCTGATTCGGCTTCGGAGGGTTCGGCCGGTTTAAGTTCATCGTGCTTGATCCTTTTCGGAAGGCTGGATGCTGTGGGTAAACCAATCTTGCTTCGATGCCAGCCATCAAAAGGGGTGCCAGACCGAGACACTGCTTCCGAAGGTGTAGTGCGAGCGGAGGAGCGGTTGCTACTACTGCCGCTCGACAATTTCTTACTCGACGCCTTATTAGAGCGGCGAGTCGCAGTCGAAAATACCGACCTGTTGGAAGAAACGTCCATCTTGTGCGGTCGCAAATGGTGCATCTTTAGAAATCCGTACGAGACAGCCTTGAGCAAATTCACAATTCCTTCCACGTCTCTCTGACTGTGACTTAGAGCATCATCCGTGTCCAAGACAGCATCTGAGCCTTTGAGCGAAATCCGGAAATAGAACATGGGCCATCTGTCAACCCCCTTTCGTGGCTTCATTCGATTTCCACCGTTGCGCGCATCTCCTACACCATCATGTTCCACTTCGACAACGCCGAAACTAGAATTCTTAAAGACCTTGTTGACTTCTTCATAGAGCACGTTGTTTCCGTATTCGTTTAGGATTGGTAAAATACCGAGACTGATGAATTGACATCTTCGCGTTGCTACCGGATCCAAGCAAATGCACCCTTTTATGACGATGTGGCCTGCCGATGCTGACACCGGGACCCAAGGTTCAATGCCAAAAGACTCGGCCAGTGATGCCTGAATAAGGAGTCTTGAGGTTCGGGTAGAAAGGTTCACAGCATCTGAAGACTTGAGGCGCAACTCGCGTTGCCCTTTCATCTCTCGTAGTAATACAGAAACATCGGATGGCCAAGCAAGAAGCAAGGCGATGACATCGTGAACGAGGCGTCCCCATTCCTTGTCAATGCCCGCACGGTCAGAGAAAAGGGTAGCACGATGCTTGACCCGGACTGGCATTGAGCCAAATAGGTTATGAACGGCAACTCGCGTCCCATTCTCAAAAGTTTCAAGTCTCTCCCCTGGAAGAGAGGGAAGATGGCGTTTCAAAACCTGGCCATGGTGGATTGCAATGGAATTGTGCGAATTGAAGCGTTGGTGGTGAGACGTTACCGTCATCAATGAAAGCACAGCCACAGAAGCGAGAAAAGTTCCCTGTCTGCCATGTATTCCCGAGTTGGGCGGATACTTGGATGTAGCTTCACGGTTCGATGGTTAGTCTGATGAGACGCGAACTTGGGGATGGTGACTCCTTACAATGGTGCTTTCCGAGTCCTCCATCTTGTGCAAATTCGCCGGGACTGATACCACAGCCATTGTCCTCTACGGTGCAGTTGCCGCGGCCATAGTCGACATATATGTTGATCTTGTTGGCGCTGGCATCAAGAGAGTTCTTGAGCAAGCCGCAGACGACACCATTCAGGGATGTGATGATTGCCGAGGACCTAATTTTGCCGACAACATCGTCTGGAAGCTGCCTGATGGACATGGCACACGAAGCCTCATCGTGGAGTCCGAGGGTGGAAATAGTGGCGACAAGGAAACGTAGCTGATGATGTAGCTGGATTGAAGAAAGAGAGCTCTGGAGCTCAGAGTGGCAGGTCCGACGTTCTTCAGTGCCTACTGCCGATCTTGGCACGAACTAGCCACGCTAATGCTGCCACTGCCAGACTCGTCAGGGGTTCGGCCGTTCGAGAGGGCCCAGACGCTCCAGCGGGAGTGGAAACACGTGGGATAACAGGACGGGATCCATCCGCCAGCATGGCCAAGCTTATTATGATGCACAAGTAGCGATGAATCCTTTGGTTGAGGAGATGGATAGAGGACGATGTGTTCGTGAAGAAATGTGCTGAATTAAAATATCACAGCAGTCTTTCATGCTCCTTCAAATCAAGTTTCTTAGGTCCATAGCGAACCATCCCCTATATCACAGGGCATCGTTGCCAATCAAGATACAAGGCCTACACGTAATGCATTCTCCTTGGCTTCGTCACGTGACACCTTCCCCTGCCACCTCGCCGTGTCATCCATCCGCCTAGCTGGGTCGACTGCACCACAGCCTGCTCATATTGCCTCGTTGCGCTGCAGCACCAGGATGCCAATCTGGGTGTCGATCTGACCGTGAGCCGCCTCCGTATTTGCCTATCTGCCACCCACATGCACCCATTTAATTAGCGTCTGTGTTCCTCCTCCCTCCTCGGCTGGTGCCTCCAGTGACCCGTTGCTCGTCTCCCGACTTTCGAAAATCTCCGCCTTATCATCGAACCGCGTCTCCCAACCCATTTACGCTCTTCCAGCGTTCCCACCCGACGTACCGACGTTTCAACACTGCCGAACCATCCCTGTCATCGACTGTCGAGTCGTCGATAATCAACTCAACCTTGATGGCGACCACGGATCTCATTACCGAGCCTCATGGTAATGCCTTTCCCATTCCATTCTCGTTTCGTTCCGTCTTCAGCTATAGTGTTAGGTAGACTAACAAACTACCAGACCGCCAGGCGCAGAGGCGAAGGCACTTCTCGACATGGGTCAAGAAGCTCACAAACTTCAAATCTTCCTCCGATGCCGACCGACATAAACGTCCGATGAAGGTGCGGCGTCCCAAACTTAACAACCCTTACCCGCAATCTGGACATGTCGGCAATGGCTATCACAACGGCGAAAGTTCATATTCCTTTACAACTGCGCAGACCGGCGACAGTTTCTCGACCTTGGATCAGCCAGTGCGTTGGTCCAGCGAGGATCATGCACCACCCACCACCGGGGTCAGAAGCATTATATCGACCGAGAATATAGCACCACGGTCCATCATAGCATTCAGCCACGGAGCCAGTTCTTTGGCTGGTACTAGTCGTACAATGGGCGGGGGGCAGGAATCCAGAAGAGGCGGTGATAGCACCTTCTCGAGCCCTGCACCATCGGTCCGATCCCTTGCAACCACCTTGACAACAATCCAGTCTCTTGCTCCGCACGGCCATGGCGGTATTGCCTCGACGCACAGTAATAACCAGTCCATTCAGTTTACTCAGCCGTTCCCAACAGCCGTGCCCGCTTCCGCGATTCCGGCACATCTCGCCCCGGCAGGTCAGCCAACTACTTATTCCACTGCGACGGCCAACAACCTCTTGACGGATAATGCCTCCATTCTTACTCTGGCTTCGTCAAGCAAGCGTCGTCGTCGCCGATCAATGGACACGGATGCATCTGTCCGAGCTCTTGCGCCCTCGTCACTCTGGGGTGGAAGCCGTGAAAGCCTACCCCTAAGCGTTCTCAGCACCAGCATTGATCCATCAACCATTTATAACTCGAGACTTGGTGCCGAGCGAAACAGCATATACTCGGCCACTGGTGTTGCACCGGCTATTCCTAGTGAGCGGAACAGCATCTACACAAAGCAAGGCGACGGAGCCAGCGTAAGAAGCGGTCGCCTGGGACATGGACGACCCGACAGCATCAGCGGCAGTGTCGCCTTGGCCAGCGCCCGGGAAGTGTTGGATGAAAGGAACGATGAGGAAGATGAATACGAAGTGTCGGCGCGATCCAAATATGATTGAAACTAAGATGTTTTATGGAGTTTATTTTCCCTTTGTTCTCGGTATAGGTGTTCTGGAGAGTCGGCTATGGGGAGTCTTTCTTTTATATGGGTGGGACAATGAGAATGATTGGGTCGGCAGGAAAGCTTCTCGTGGAGAAGGGAGGTTTCTAGAATCGACTTGCGTGATACCCTTTAACCTACAATAACTTGATAACTTGAAAGTATTTTACAATGATTGGATTCTTCTGTCGCAGTCCGCTTTGCTGGTTTGTGACCAAGATCGTTTACACTTCTATAGCTTAGATAGAATGTCAATTTATAAATGAAGAATGCTTAGCCCTGATGAAAGAGTGACAACGGTGTCCCACCCGAGTAGCGATTAGGGCATTGGAACTGCCATATCGCACTATACACCTTTACCATTTGAAGATTGCCTCCAGGGCTATTTGATAACACATCTAGTACTTGCCTGTAGTTGAAGACATACAAAATCATTTACATGAAGACAATCATACGCTGGAGGTGGTTCACCAGCCACTGTGGCGTCAACTAGGTCCTTAGCAGAAATATCTACGTACCTACGGAGTACAGCTCGGTGTGTTCCCACCTAAAAGCTCCAGCTCCAACCAGGCCCGCCATCGTCATCGCGGCTTCAGTGACCTCCAACCACCGCCTCTTCAATGCGACAAAATGGCCATCTCGGTACGTGAGCAAGCGACACTCGATACCGAGGCTACGCAGAGTTTCAATACATTCTACCGCTTCGGAAATACTGATCCATTTCTATAGTGGAAGTCATTTGACTTCTTCGACGTCTCGCAGGTGTCCCTGCCCGACGAAGAGACCCACCAGCTCTTCGAGAACAACGAAATATCCAGCGTCTGCGCGGGCTCCGATAGCCTGTTCCTCGGATCCAACGATGGATACGTCAGCATCATCAGCAAGAGTTGGAAAGTGGCCAAGAAGTTTCAGGCGCACGAGACAGGGCAGATTACCCATATGCGCCAAGTTGAGGGAACCAGTGTATTGGTGACGGTTGCTGTGAGTTGGAGACTTGAGCTTTTGCCAGCACTACATAGCTTTCAGAGGCTGTTATAAGCTCTAGTAGCTGACATTATATAGGAAGACTTGAGTGGCGAACCGGTATTGAAGGCTTGGGCACTGGACAAACTGGTCAAGAAGACGAACATGCCGACATGTCTCAGCACATTGACAATCAGCAATGGAAGGAGGCCGTTCCCTGTGCGTCTCAATCCGATGGATGCTCTTTTCGATACACCATACTGACTTGATAAAGATCTCTGCCTTTGCCGCACTCGACGATCTCACACAAATTGCTGTTGGTTTTGCCAACGGTGCGGTGACCGTTATCCGAGGCGATCTAGTCCATGACTTGGGGACAAAACAGCGCATCGTATACGAGTCGGAAGAACCCGTGACTGGAGTTCAACTTGCGACACACGAGAGCTCGACGACTCTATTTGTTTCCACCACTTCGAGGATATTGAGGCTTGGTTTGTCAAAGAGAGGACAGGGGCTACCGCCCAAGGTCATTGAAGATTCTGGCTCTGCCGCTGGCTGTATGACACTGGACCCCAAGACGGGCGACGTGGTTGTGGCTAGAGATGATGCCATTTACACATATCGGCTTGACGGACGTGGGCAACCTCGAGCCTACGAGTCACCAAAGCGACTCATCTCTATATACAAAAACTACATTGCGCTTGCATGTCCGCCTTCAGAGGGTAGTAGCAGAGATCCCGATGCTATGAGACGGCGGTTTGGCGGTGCAACAGCAGAAGGCTTATTCAACGTATCATCGTTTGTCTTGTTGGAGACTGACCTTCGGGTGATTGGCCACACTGAGACGTTAATCTCACCCGTACGATTCATCTTTGAGGTCTGGGGAGATTTGTTTACCATTACTGAAGAGGGCAAGGTAGGTACATGCTTTCCATGAACAAGTATGCAACTAACATCTCAGATCTACCGATACCACGAAAAGGGGCTTCAGCAACGTCTAGAGTTGCTGTATCAACGCAACATGTTTCCTCTTGCCATTGAACTGGCGCAAAATGCCGGAATGGACAATGACCAGCAAAGTTTAATATACCGTCGATTTGGTGATCATCTTTACCAGAAGGCTGATTACGATGGAGCGATGCATCAGTACATTCGGGCTATTGACGCTACTGAGCCATCTCAAGTTATTAGAAAGGTATGTTCTTCATCGTACAACGACGCCGCAAATCTAACAAGCGTAGTTTCTCGATACTCAACGAATACACAACCTTATCCAATATCTGGAGCAATTGCATGACCATAGGAGGGCCACGGCCGATCACACAACACTGCTACTAAATTGCTATGCAAAGTTGAAAGATATAAAGAAGCTAGAAAAGTTCATCATGTCGCCCGGCGATCTCAGGTTTGATTTGGATACTGCGATTGCCATGTGCCGTCAAGGCGGATACTATCACCAAGCTGCATACCTCGCGAAAAAGCACGGCGAGACAGAACTCGTCGTGGATATCCTGATTGAGGACTCCAAGAGTTACGATGATGCTCTTGACTACATTTGGCATCAAGACCCTGCTATTGTATGTTTCCAATGTCGTTTTGTCCGAGTTCAAAGCTAACACTAGCCAGGCCTATCCATGTCTACAAAAATATGCCAGAGTTCTCATTGAGCACTGCCCGAAAGACGCTACGAAGCTCTTTGTAGATTATTACACAGGCAACTACAGGCCTCGGAAGACCGTGATACCCATAGTCACATCAGAAGTAGTCACAGGGGGCGGGTTCGGTGCTGGAGCTGCCAGTGCTGTTCAAAATCTCACCAACCTCCTTGCACTGCCATCATATATCAGTCCTTCAAACGGAACTCCGGGGGCGGCAGCAAACGCCAAACAGGATGCGGCAGTCGCGGGTGACGAAGATGATTATCCTCCACCCAAATACAATGCCCCACCACCTCGAACAGCATTCTCATGTTTCATTGACCACCCTGATGAATTCATTGAGTTTCTGGAAGCCTGTCTTGAGGAAGAGGACCTCAAGGCCCTCCACAGCACGGACCTGTATACTACTTTATTTGAAATGTATTTGTATAAATCCAACGAGAAGAAGGGACAGGAACAAAAAGAAGAATGGGAGGCCAAGGCCAAGAAGCTCATTGAGGGGGAGCATGTTCCCATGGAGAGCTCGAATGTGCTTCTTTTGTCGCATCTTTCCAATTTCCAGGATGGCACAGTGCTGGTCAAGGAACAAGCCGGGCTTTTGTTCGACATATTCAGATCATATACATCTGCCAAGGATACTCGCGGCGCGATGAAGGCGCTGAGAAAGTATGGGCCCGATGAACCCCAACTATACCCCGCGGCATTAGCATATCTTACGTCGGACCCACGGGTGCTCGAAGAAGCTGGGCCAGACGAATTATCGGCTGTTCTGGCAAAGATTGACAAGGATGGGCTGATGGCCCCTTTACAAGTCGTACAAACTTTAGTTGGACAGTCCGGCGGCGGTGGCGTAGCCACTATGGGCATGATTAAGCCGTACCTTCACCAAACCATAACCCGAGAGCGAAAAGAGATTACCTCGAACCGGCACCGAATCTCAACTCTTCGAACAGACACGGACAAGCGACGCAGCGAGCTTTCTGACTTGGGAACTAAACCAGCTGTGTTCCAGGCCACGCGATGCTCTGACTGCGGTCAGGGTCTGGATCTCCCAGCGGTACATTTCTTGTGCAAGCACAGCTTCCACCAGAGGTGTCTTCGGGGCGGCGGTAAAGAGGACGAGGTCGAGTGTCCCAAATGCGCGCCGGAGAATGAGGTGATACGGAAGATGAGGGAGGGACAAAAGGAAAGGGCTGAGAGGCATGAACTATTTAAGAGCGATTTAGAGGGGGCAGATGATCGATTTGCAACAGTTTCAGAGTGGTTTTCAAGGGGGGTTATGGATGTGCAGAGTTCGGAGCAGGCATCTTAGCTGGAGCAGGCATCTTACCTAGAGCAAGCAAATTAAATTTCGTTATGGGGTACTGGACCAATACTAACTGGCTTATTGATGAAATTTCCCTCTTGATGATCTATTATGTCGCGATGTGTACGGTGTAAGTGCATTGAATCCTTGGGCTTGGAGCTGAGCTGCCCCGCCTCACTGAGTGTGTCATCACAAACATCACAGCTCGGCAACGTCATGATTGACCTACTTCAATCAACACAATGGCCAGCGCTCAAATTTCCCCAGAGATGCGGCACAATCCCAAGCACTTGCTCGAATTCTTTTCCCGCTCACTCACATCCTTCCAATCCTCACAGGATGTCTTTCGCGTCCTCTGCACCCTCCCCCACCGGAGCCAAACTGCCGCCCCGCGCACACCAAGCGGCAGCACTCCGGTGAAGAAGCTCCTGGTGCTGGACTCAAGCTTTAACCCACCTACTAGGGCGCATGCGCAGATGGCTAGGTCGGCGCTGAAATGGGCGGAAAGCAACGGCGGCGGTGGTGGTGGTGGTGGTAGTGGCAGTGCGAGGGTGATGCTCTTGCTGGCTGTGAATAATGCGGATAAGGCGCCCAAGCCAGCGAGTTTTCCAGCAAGGTTGGGTATGATGGATGGGTTTGGGAGGAGCTTGCTGGAGGGGTTGAGGGGGGGTGGTGAGCAGGTGGAGGTGCAGGTTGATTTGGCGGTTACGAAGATGCCGTATTTTCATGACAAGGCGAGGGCGATAGCTGAGAGCGGATTTTACGGTTGTGATTCTACGAGGGATGGGGACGAGCCGGAGCAAGTGTTTCTGGCAGGGTTCGACACGGTGATTCGCATCTTTAATCCCAAATACTACGGCGCCTCGGATGGAGAAGGGGGAGGAGCGGGCATGAGAGCTGCGCTGGGCCCGTTCTTTGAGCGCGCGAGGTTGAGGGTCACGATGAGGCCGGATGACGAGTGGGGAAACACCAAAGAACAGGAAGAGTATGTAAAGGGACTCGAGGATGGGATGTTGGAGGACGTAGGGGGGGATAAGGCGTGGGCGAGGAGGGTTGATTTGGTGGAGGGGACGGGGGGCGTGGTTGGGGAGGAAGGGGTGAGTAGTTCGAAGGTGAGGGCGATGGTGGGGGAGATGGCGAGGGGGGCAGATGGTGGGAGGTTGAGGGGGATGGTTTATGGGGAAGTTTTGGAGTGGATAGAGAGTGAAGGTTTGTATAGATGATGGAGATGATGGATGATGCTTCAAGTGATCAATCTCGAGCATAGGCCAATATATAGCTACCCTATAGTAGAGAGTAAAAGCCATATCAGTTTTTTTCTAGTCTACCACCACCAAAAACATACTATTGATATCTGAGAATAAATAGAAAGCTATTGTTCAAGATAGAGATTGGATGGTAGAGTAGATTTACTGTTATCGGTTGTTATGCTGAAAATATGGATGGATTCACTATGACTGTTTGATCTCATATTGGTGATGCTGGGAATATCCAAGTACGAACCTGAAGATATCTGCTGGTATCTCACAAGTACTAAAGTACATCCGAATGCCACGGGCAGCAAACAACAAGCTACGTCATTCAAGATCCAAATGTGATATCCATGCATAAATCAAAGAGTCAAAGGTCAAAGGTCAAACAAGGTCAAACCACTCCGAAAGCTCTCACCGTGGCAATTTCAGTTCCCAACACGGACTGCCGATTCCGTGCACTGAAACTTCTGGGCCTAGAACCTCAAAAGTAATCAACATCTGTTCTCTGTACTCTGTACTCCGTGCCAAGTAGATCCACCCTCCTCTCTCACGTCCATCAAAGGACGAATAAGACCTCGCTCTGAAGAAAAAAAGAGAGAGAAGAAAAACCCTTCCAACGCCAAGCATTAATTCAAGAAAAAAGGGAAATTGTCACCGTAAAAAAAGGGTCTGAGCAGGAGCACACATCTCCGTAAAAGCGTTGGACCATCCGAGTCTCGGCCTCGTTTTACCATTTTGGGATAACAAGTGCTCCGTACTGCCGTAGACTCCACTGGTATTCGAGCCAGTCGGAGGATTTCTCTTGAATCAAAAAGAAAAGAAAGACAGAAACAGGCAGGGAAATGGATATCGACCCGCTTTCTCTTTTTTGCTTTACCATGTTGGAACGTTGAGGCTGGTAACGAGTGTGCGTGCGTGCGTGAATGAGTGGTGAGGCAATTTGTGTGCAAGGTGCCTGCAGCTCCAGGCTCCAAGTGGGGACGCATCAATTTTCTTTTCTGCCGGTCAAAAAAAAAAAAACTTTTAGGCGGTCAAACGCAAGAGGCCCCACTTTCCAGAATCACCCAGAGCGCTATAAAAGAAGACTCTTTCCTCCCTCCTTTCACTCTTTTTTTCTTTCTTCTTCACGTCGACAATACTTCAGTATGTGCACCCCCAACAGCAGCCTCTTCACTGCTCCCTCAATATCACCATCACGGCAGTGTGCTAACAATCCCCTTCAGGAGAATCATTTCTATAGTATTCGACCCTTTCTTGGTTCCCTACAAGAGCCACAGAATCCACCCTGGTTGATGACTGCATATCCTCGACACCCTAGAGTGAAAACTTTGGTCCTCTCGCCCTGTCCGCAAGGATGGCGGTAGTTGTCCTTTTTGGGCGGCTGCTGTATAGAGAGTTTGTTTTACTTCTTAATGATCTCGACCCCGTTCGTGGTCTGCCTTTGGGCGCATGGGCGGGGTGGGTGTTGATGGACGTCTGACAGGCGTTTCTTTTTTATCTTTTCGTTGCTGCTTGAGGCTTGTCCTTGGGCGTGAGGAAGAGGTTGCATTTTTTCTTTTCTTGTTGCACTGTTGGCTTGAATGGTTGGCCTCTCCAAGTGAGGGAGGTCTGGTGAAAATTTCGGCAAGAGTGTCGATAAATGAACTGAGAGATATTCAGACTACAACTGGCAGATCTACAGTTAGGTAACGCAGCAACTGGCTGTTACGGTTGCAAGAGACTGTCTCCATCACTATCATCTCAATTACTATGCCACCCAATCTTGCGCTCGCTCAGCAACGTCTGGTTGAGGCCGCAATTTATACTAAGCTACAAGGCAGCGACGCACCTAGTGATGCGAATATAGCCACAATCGCCGCTACCACTCCCCGAACCGTACGCCGAAACTGATCGAACCTACTTTGCTTTGGAACAACCAGGGCGCCATCAAATGGTGGCGGCCGACCCAAAACCATTACTCCCAACATGTTGACCGCGTTATGTGACCAGCTTGCCCTTGTTCCGTGCATGCGTCTAAAGGACATGGTCGTATTCCTCCGGAAGGAGTTCGACGTTAACGTAACACGTTTCAGCGTAAGTAGGGCCCTAAGGGGTGCTGATTACACGAGGAAAGTCACACGAAGCGTTGCGAAAGAACGTAATGTAAATCTGCGAGCCGAACATATACATGAAAGGTCATTCCTTCATTCCTACCAGCTGGTTTATATTGATGAGAGTGGGTGCGCTTATCAAGGGCATGAATGCAGCTTGTATTCTTGACCCGCTACCAAAATCACAACTTCAAGGCTATAGTCTCATGGCACTGGAACAGGCTGTTCTCAATATCCAGGAGCCAAACTACAGTTCCATACCTAACTCCTACAGTCTCTGCAGAAAATCCGCGCGTTCGGGCGGTCTGTATTCGGCCATGCCTCGCAGATGCACACTTTCTGAGAAAACCAGGCCAATCATCAATACAAAACTTGAGACAATGTTTGGGCTAGAATTGATAGCCTTCACCAATCAAGACTAAAATTCAAAATGCTACTGTGTTGAAGTCGTTCACGGGCTTCGTTGATCGGAAGGGTCATTGATCCAAAAAGGGTAATGATAGCTGGGAACGGCCCGGTGAGATGATAAAAGGCTTTGTTGCCATTATATGATAGCTTCAATCAATCAAGTGTGTTTTCTCGCTCATTCAAGCCATTTCCTACATTATCAACGGAGTTACGGCGCTTTGCGCTTTTGTTCCTGACGCTTGTTGCTGAATCTGGCCTTAACTGTAATTGATATGCTATACAAGAATGCGTTATGGATTCTGTAGCTTATTGTTCCTTTCAAGAAACGCTTTAATATCGCGAACAAAGTGTCGCGCTACGCCCTTCATTACGCCGTGGTCTACCAAACATTGGAATATGCCTTCCTGATCCTCATGAATGAGAACAAGAGAATGGCCCTCATCTAGCACCATATCACGAGCCAACTCGTACTGGTCCTTTCGGTCCTGCCTTCTGACCTGTGAGCAATGCCATGCACAGTACTCCATGACTGCGTCGTCCCGCCATTCCGGTACTTCTAGAGATGCCGAGCGTATGGATGCCGCTTCAGGCGTCGACCCCATACCGGGATCGGCTGGAGCGTTTCTAGAATGACCCAGAAGTTTATAATGCTTTTTTCCAGCAGGATCTTGCCAGAGTGTAAAGGGGACATCAGTTTCGCTCCAAACTGTACTCTACGGTTAGTTGACAATGGTCCACGATCATTCTCCTACTACAGATCAATGGGTGTAGACTTGTTCATCTCATTATACTACTACTAATACTATCATCACTACTACTACCTTCATCAATCACAACCATCCAACCCGCCTCCACACATAACTCGTCCCCCCCACCACAGCCGTCACCCCCGTAAACGCAATCAACGTCCCATACCCACTCCCATACCCTCCCATCGCCGCCCCCTGCCACGGCATCCCCCGGATCAGCGCCTCGCTTAGCGGTCCCGCCGCAACGTTGCCGATTCCCCTCCCCATGGACAGGAAGCCAAACACCATGGTCGGGTCGAAGCTCGGGTTCCTGTTGCTGTTGTTGTCGTCGTTGTTCTCGCCGCCGCCGCCGCTGCTGGCGGTGAGGATGTGCTTCATGATGCCCGGCCACGTCGCCGTGTACGCCCCCCCAAACATGCCGTAGACGATGCAAAACGCATACAGCACGCCCAGGTTCGTCCCCAGGCCCCAGAGGAGGAAAGTCCCCACCACCGTGCCCGCCGTCGAGATGAGTATGCACGTCGTCGCGTGGAACCTGTCAATCAGCGTCCCCATGGCGATGCACCCAATGACGGTCCCCACGTTGAGCATCAGGAGCGTCAGCGCCGAGGGAAAGGCCCCCGCGCCCATGGTCGTGCGCGCGTACGTGGGCAGGAAGATGCCCGGGAGGAAGTACCCGGCCGCCTCGACCACGTTGCCCAGCTGGTAGAGGCCAAACGAGCGGTTCAGCAGGAAGCCCAGGTTAAAGGGCTTGATGTGCGCCGTCGCCGACGCCGGCAGCCGCGGCTTCAGGAACCACACCAGCGGCACCGTCAGCACGAACAGCGCGACCGCCCAGATCCTCAGCGTCGTCCGAAAACCCCACCTCCCCAGCAGGTATTCCAATACCAGGGGGATGGTCAGCCCCCCGAGCCCCGTGCCGGACCACATGGCGCCGTAGGCGAAGCCTTTACGCTTGACGAACCACTCGTCCATGTAGAGGATGCAGGGGCAGTAGGCGATGGACCCGCCGATGGCGTAGAAGACGCCCTGGGTTATGATGAGGTGGGTGGTGGTCTGCGAGAAGGAGGAGAGGGAGAGGGCGAGGCACATGATGACGAGGCCGGCGGCGGGGGCGTAGCGGGTGAGTTTGGGGTAGAGCCTTTGGATGGCCATGACGAAGGGGATGTCGAGGTACATGATGCCCTGAGAGAGTGAGTATGATGATACTGGATACTGATGATGACACTGGTGATGACACTGGTGATGACACTGGTCATGATATCGGTGATGGTGGGGGAAAAAGGGGGAGGGGAGACTTACCATGGCACAAGTACCAATGACGGCGATCTGAGACGACCCAGCAAAAGGTTCATGCGTACGATAATAATCCTGAAAAATACCAAACGCAAAGGGAAACCCTAAGCACCAGTCAGTCTCCCATCCATTGCTCAAAAGGGGAGAAGGGGAGAAGGAGAGGGAGAGGAATATCAAAGTTGTCACATACCCCAAACAAGAGCCTCCATCACAAAAGCAGCAGCCAAAAACAACCACGCATCCTTCCCCCTATCCACCGGCGGGAGAGAAAATTCCATTCTGCCATGGGGATTCCCATCGTCGTTGTCGCTGCCCGGTACGATTGCCTGATCAGAATGGTAATGAGCATCGGGCGTGGTGGTGATGTCTCGGTCCGTGACCGAGGGGGTTGGCTGTAACTCGATGGATGTACGAGCCGTCATGGCGGGCAAAGCTTGGTGTTGAAGTCGTGATTCAGAAGATAACCATGAATTACTACTGCCTATCTAGGTAGTTTAATGATTCAAAACAAAAGCTCAATTCATTCATTTACATACTACACACACATATATATAGACATAGATATATAATTCAATGACCCTTCTTCATACTATACTTTCACTATCCAGCGACATCGCTCCCCATCTCCGACGCTGGCCGTATAAGCTGTGCATCCCAAAGGCGATATCAAACTTCAAGGATAGGCTTGCTTCCGCCAAAGATTCACCGCAAATCAATCAGGGCGCCTTTTCCGCTTTCCGATGCGCGCCCTTTGACATGTCAAATATGTGGGCCATACATAAGCCTTCGTTGTTAGTCGACATCTCTCCAGCCAACAAGCCAGCAGCCAGCTCAGCTTACTAGGACCATGACATCAATAGACAATCACAATCACATAATAAACACCTTGATGTCCTCTTGCTGTCATACAGACTCATACCCTCCGATTGGACAACCCTGAAAAGCCATCAAGCAGGATGAAACAAGCAACTGTATAATCAATTCCGAAAACACAAAAATGGGAACATAGCCCCATATATCCTAGCAGACCCAATTAACGACCTTAACCATGCTATATATCCCATGTCCCATCCCGTCAGGATCAAGGCTCTCGTGCCCTGCGCCTGAGAAATACAAAATACACACAAATGCCATGCTATGCATACAACCCCTCATCTACCCATCCCCTTTCCCCTAGTATATAACAATCAAGAACGAATGTCCCTTGCTCTAGCAAAGGCTCTCATTGCGGATAGAAAAATACCCGCGCCGTCATCTCTCATCGTACACTGGCATGCCTTTGTCCAGAAATCATACCTCAAAATGCCATCCCACGAGTCGATCTTCCGATAGTCTTGAAGGACTGGTACTTTCCATCTTCTCCCATGGTATCAAATCTATGCATTCCCATATAATCGACCGTGAAGCCGCTAAAATAGTATCCCATCACCACCACAAAATACGTGAGCATCAGAACGCTGCCCTTGAAATAGTTGCTCTTCCCCTCGCTGTACACGTAGCTGAGCAGGAACACGCAAAGAATAACAGTCACCATATCCCACTGCGGGAAGAGCAATGAAAAGGTATAGTCGGTAGCTTCGCTTCCAGCTGGAATGTTGGGATACAACGCCGAGTAGAGAACCAAGCAAGGAATCTGAAGCAGGCACACTTGCAGAGCGTAAGCGGAACCGATTTCCATGGAGAGGGCAATGTTGCCGTTCATGGCAAAGGAGATGGCATTCTATATCACGATTAGCAATTTAGCCGCATTCATGCTCTGATCCATCTTCACTTACCAAAAACTCGGTTGTATTGGGAACCAAGGCGAAGAGAGTTATACCCAGGAACTTTTGGTCAATAGCGAAACTTTCCAAGACAACGTCGACAGTGTCAACCAAAATCTCAGCAATAATGGCGTATAGAAGAGTAGCGCCAAGCAGAATGACTGTACTCTTCATTCGGCTCCAGTTTGGCGCATCGTGTCCGCCGTGTCCTCCCGCGGGTGCGGTATTTGCTCCAGCTGTAGCGACGTCTTCTTCGATATCGGGGAGCCCGCCGGTTCGGCTAGGTACATGAGGCCGGGGAGTTACGGGAACGGCGCCAGAAGGCTTGTGAGCAAATCGATCGCGCGAAGCAATAGTGGCCGCAGCTGCAGCTAACTCGGCCACCTCACGAACGAGCATGTTGTTATCGGCTTGGCTTAGACCGGGAACCTTGATGAATTGATGGTGATGGTCATCTTCCAGCGTCTTGGGAGGAACAACATGCGCCGTAATCTGTCCATTTGCACCCGTCATATCATGGGCGGTTGTGGCCGTTATCGACCCTTGACGAGAAATATCTTCGGAGCGAGGTGGCAAGCCTACTTGCTTCAATGACTGTCCTAGAACACGCTTGTACATGCGAGAATCGCGAATATCACCGTCGCCCACAGATGGCTGCGAGTTTCGAAGAATCGTTGAAGCTCCAAGGTCATCGTGACGCTTCTCCTCGACTTCGGCGTTCCAGATGACAGCAGCGTGGGTTCGTAGAGTAAACCACAGACCAATGAGGTATGAAAAGAAAAGCATCGTTGCGGCAAAGTAGCAGTATGGGCGGACGGCCTCGAGGTAGAATCGATCATCGAGCTCGGGTGTTTGCGAAAAGTAGCAGCGAGAGCAATCTCTCCCCGTGGTGTAGTCAGGACCTCTATTGTCTTGACAGGCTACGCATTTAATTTCATGAGTGCCGTAAATCTGATAGAAGAGCGTGGGGCCAAAGGCACCGACAACAGCAAACAACAGCATAGTAGAAGTAACACCGGCCGACTTGGCATTGAATCGCTGCGTCTTTCTCTTGAGAGCACCAAAGCACATGGAAATTCCTGGCAAGAACAGGATACCGGCGAATATGCTACCAATGACACTTCCTTCAACAAGCTGTGCCTTGCCTTGCCTCAGCGCAATACAGTAAAGAAAGACTTCCACAACAGTCGCAAAGAGAGCATTGATAGCGGCGCCAATTCCCATGGAGGACTGGGCCGAAATAGATGCCACCGCCTGTCCGATAAAGTACGCCAGGGGAATGATGGAAAGCAAGCTGGCTATGAAGAGGAACGCCGGTTCTGTAATGAAAGTTTCGACGTGAAGGATTCGCTCGAGAATGGCCCAATCGGCAATGACGACAACCACGACAACCATGAGATTGATGAGGAAAATGTTGGTTCCGTCAACGGTGTACTTCCAATACTTGGAGCCGACAGCGCGATAGGTACAGACCAAAATGGACGAATCCGGAGCGTCTTCTTCCCGTGCATAGCCAATATGGGACTCGAACGTCAAAGCAAGCGGGTGGCGTCTGAGGTGAGTAAACAAGAGAATGGCGACCTTGCCCATGGGAATCCAGAAGACGAGGAACCAGCAAATGCCGGAGACGATGATCAAGGCAGGCGAAATGAGAAAGTAGAAGAAGACGAAAAAGACGACTCGTCCCATGTTCCACTCTCCGCGACCAAACAGCCGTCTCTTCATCCTAGGTGTCATTTCCGTCTCGCCATGGCGTCCACGACCAAGAAGGCTGTCAGTCTCGCTCGGCTCCGAGTCAATGCTTCTCCTCGAGCGTCCTATAATCGAGCGGTTCCGATCAGGTCCAAAGAAGAGTCTTCCATACTCGAGATCGCCGTTCTGCCATTGCTCGTACTCGGAGATGCTTCTGCCTTCGTCTTGGTCCTCGTCCAAGTATGTCTCATCCTTTTCAAGACGAACAAACTTGCCAAAGGGGTAGAATAAATATCCTGCCAGACCCCACAGGACTCTGCCGTACTCACGCCCACTTGGACCGGCAGCAAAGAGGAGGCATATGATGGCACCGAGAGCAGCAACAAAGGCCATCCACCACCCAAAGACAAGAGTCCAAACAAGATTAAATAGCAGAAGCCAGCTGTTCACTCTTCCACCAGGTGAAGAGTGGATGTCTGCCTGCGCAAATTTTTGAATCGATCGGTCTTTTTTGTACAGGGCTGGCTTCCAAACTCTGATACCGAAGGGGTGAGTCTGATTGATTGCCTGCTGTCGGTCCTTGAGGGTAAAGCTTTCAGCGTCGCTAATATCTCCGTCGGATTCGCAATCTACATGTTCGTCAAGAGGAAGCTCCTCCTCGTCATCGTCGTCGTCTTCGTCGGATTCATCGTCGAGCTGACTTGGCGCAGCATCTCGTTCGGGTTCGTGCTCGCCATCGACGCTACGATGCGATTGTATGCGTGTAAGGGTCGTGGCAGGCTGACGGCGACGTATGGAATAACCGGAGCGATGTACTGCCGCATCGGCCACGACCTCGTGGGCTTCGTCGTCGACCGAGAAGACCTCGCCTCTGTGTGGTGTGGTTGCCGAGGTTCGTCGCGACAGACCGGGTCGGCGTAAGCGAGAAATGGATTTGGCTCTTTCCAGACCCGCCGTAGAGGTAGAGCGAGCTGCCGGTGCACTGCTCTTGGATTGCTGACGATCAGTTGAGGCTTCGCCGAGGATTTGGCTGCCCCTCATGTTCGGGTTCGTTGAAGTCTCTGGAATCTCTGGAATCTCTGGAATCGAGCCTAGCAAAGAAGAAGAAAAAGGAAAACCCCGGTTAGTACCATGTTGCGCCATGTGCGATGTGGGAGGACAACACACCATAACCCTCAGGTCTGCGTCGTACAGTGTCTGTGGACTGGAAGCTTTCCGACAAGCCATTATCTTCGCGGACAGCAGCAGACGGGATCCTCGGTAAGGCGGGAGGCTTTCGTGTATCTGTCGGCGATGTCATGCCAGAGGAAGCACCAGAACGCTGGCCCGGTGGTGGCGCGTCTTCTCTCTTGGAGGGCTCCATGCTGCTTGAAGCTGTGTGAAGCTATTCAAGGGCAGCAATGGGTCGAGGGGATGAGGTCGGGAGGGAAGTGAATAAGTAACAGGCAAACAAGCTACTTGTACCAAGTGCTTATTAGCAATAACATCAATCGTGCACACCCTTCATGCATGCCCTTGTCTGGGGGCTAGTGAACTATGTGGTGGAGGGGCTTGAGCACGGGGTCAAGGGAGTTTTTTGTCGATCCGCGTCCGGGGGCGCAACCAACGGTGATATAGTAAAAGAATGAAACGAGTGAATGGACGGAAGAAAGAGAAGACGACTGTGTCCTTTTTTTTCCTGTTCAAAAACGGTGAGGAATCGGCGTCTTGCTGTGTTTTTCGTGCTTCTCGTCTAGACTCGTTCTTGTCTCGGACGCTGTTTGTTCAGAGGCTATGTTTTTCAAGGGAAATATCTTGGCAGGTGTAAGAAAAATTCATATTGCATAACATGGAGTCGTCAGCCAAGGAAGGTATTGCATACAATGGATGCCAAGTTAAGCGACGTATGCATTGGATGGATGTAAGAAGGCAGTATTAAATAATTGCAGGCAGGCAGGTAGACACTCGGTGCTTAGTAGCCAAGGTACTCGGTATGGAGTAGCATTGGATGCAATGTCGACAGTGGAACTTTCCCCAGAAAGAGTACAAGTTCCTTCCTTGCCCTGCTTAGCGGCACGTTCCAGTTATCAGAGGGAGAGTCTGAACTCAACGTCTCCCTTCTTATCAACAAGGCAGAACTAACGGCTGGGCTGACTGAGTCTAGTGGTTGGAAGGATGAGGAGTATGACACATTCAGGGCAACATGTGCATACGAGTTGATACATACATCAAGGGAGGAGAAGGAGGAGGGAGGAAAATAAACCGGGCGGCCCGTTGCGATGGCGCTGCTGAATAGGACTCTGTTCACAAGACTCGTGCTTGCGGCGTGTGATCTTACAAACCAGGTAGCTGTGATGTGATATGATAGGTACCATGTATGCAAGTGTGAGAGTGTTCCATTGGCTTTATTAGGTCTGTGGACCGTCGCAACGTCATTTGCTTAGTGTTTTTATTGTGCACACGTTCACTATGCTGGACCGACAAAATTATGCACACAGTCGATTCGGTCGTTGCAGGTGGAACCTCGACAAGCCCAAGCCCAAGCCAGGCCGAGACATGCATCCACAGGATCCTCTCATGATCCCTCCCATTCCGTTCCAAGGGTGGGTTAGGGAGGCGAGCGAGTAACCGAACGAACCTGCCACAAAACATGACGAGGAATACTTGTAGAGGCGATGATGATGATAACGGATCAAGTATTGAAGAGTAATACAAATGCGATATGGATCAAGTATTGATACTATAATCTTAATTCATATGCATAACACGAGATAATCTCCCCCTCTCTTCAACCTGCAGCGTTACCCCATTTCATCATTCTCTTATCTCCCGTCTCTCCCCAGCACGCGATATCAGCAATGTCACTGCCACTATTAAATGTGGAGCCCGCCACACCTCCAAGTACCAAGTACCCTTCCATTACCATTTCCGTCTCCATCAACTTTCGGCTAGCCGGCGGAATGATTTTCCCCATCCGACTACAGTTGCGCGCTGTTCCGTTAGGCGTGGCGGGATTACGAGCACCAGCTGTAGCCTTGTGAAGCTTCAACCTGGTCCCAAGCATCAACACCGATCCACCACGCCAACGATCCAACGGCCCAACTCATCCAACGTCTTACGAAACGCACAACTTCCTCCACAACGGCCATCTCTAACCCAAAATACCAACAACAACTCCCCTTTTATACAATTTCCATCACGAGCTCCGCCAAGATGGCGCTCGACGAGTACTACCGCAACAAGATCGAGGCGATGAAGCTGGAGATCCTCAAGGGTCAAGCTGCCCTCCGCCGTCTCGAAGCCCAGCGCAATGACTACAACTCCCGTGTCCGGTTACTCAGAGAAGAGCTGGGATTGTTGCAGCAGCCGGGATCCTACGTCGGTGAAGTTGTCAAGGTCATGAGCACTAAGAAGGTTCTGGTCAAGGTACACCCAGAGGGCAAATACGGTTCGTCGTCATTGACAGCTCGCTTCTCTGCCCCGCTAACAATGATGCAGTCGTTGATGTATCCGATAATGTCGAGATCGCAAAACTCACACCCGGAAAGCGAGTGACCCTCTTGTCTGACAGCTACAAATTGGAAAAGATGCTGCCGTCATCCGTCGACCCTCTGGTATCGCTCATGATGGTCGAAAAGGTCCCAGACAGTACATACGATATGATTGGTGGTCTTGATCAGCAGATCAAGGAGATCAAGGAGGTCATCGAGCTCGGTCTCAAACATCCCGAATTGTTCGAGTCCCTGGGCATTGCGCAGCCAAAGGGTGTCTTGCTCTACGGCCCCCCCGGTACCGGCAAGACCCTGCTGGCCAGAGCTGTAGCCCACCACACTGCCTGCAAGTTCATCAGAGTGTCCGGTTCAGAGTTGGTCCAAAAGTACATTGGTGAGGGTAGTCGAATGGTTCGAGAACTCTTCATCATGGCACGAGAACACGCACCCTCAATCATCTTCATGGACGAAATTGACAGCATTGGTTCTTCGCGTGTGGAGGGTTCATCGGGTGGAGATTCGGAGGTCCAGCGAACTATGCTGGAACTACTAAACCAGTTGGATGGTTTCGAACCCACAAAGAATATCAAGGTCATCATGGCTACCAATCGTCTCGACATTCTCGATCCCGCGTTGCTACGACCGGGCCGTATCGACCGAAAGATTGAATTCCCCCCGCCAAGCATTGAGGCCAGAGCCGACATTCTGCGAATCCACAGCCGCAAGATGAACCTCACTCGAGGCATCAACCTCAACAAGATTGCCGAGAAGATGAATGGCTGCTCAGGAGCCGAGCTGAAGGGTGTTTGCACAGAAGCCGGCATGTACGCTCTCCGTGAGCGGAGAGTGCACGTCACACAGGAGGACTTTGAATTGGCAACAGCCAAGATTCTCAACAAGCATGATGATAAGGAAGTATCCCTTGGCAAGCTATGGAAGTAAATTGGGTACACAATTCGGTAGAGGTGTGTGCCTATGGCTTAATAGACGGGGCACTAGCAGGGGAAATGGAGTTGTAAGGATAATTCAATTGTACCATTATGCATCATGATCACATTGGCTATCATACGTCTTGACCCTACACACGCTGACCACAGGTGAAGGTTGGATGGTGTCACAAGAGCTACTATGCTTCCATGCTCACCAAAAAAATAAAATCACGTTTAATCTGACACAAAAACAGATGCATTTCAAAGGATCCCGGCTTGATTTCACATTCAGTAGCTCGAGTTAACATCCCTTTTTTCTCTTTTTTTCTCTTTTTCTTCTTTTTTCCCCAGATCAACGACCTTACTGAGAGGGAACCTGGTCTGCTTCTCCCTGTGGAGAAAATACACCATGCATGCCAGTATATCCCGATGGCTGAGCAGGCTTCCAGCCGCTCTTGGCCAGGAGTTCTTTATCCTCGAGTTGAAATACCTTGACATGAAGCGGGCGGCAGCATTTGATCATTTCCTTTTCACTGTCACTTCCGAATCCCCATAGCGATAGGTCGCCGCCGGGGCAAGTGCCTGTCCCATTTGTCAGTCAGAAAGCAAAATCATTACCAAGATATCTGATGAAACCCACTCAGAGCCATTAGGAGATCCTGCTCCGCTAGAAACTCTATCGAATCACCCGCCTCTGCCGGGCATGGACCCATAAAGTACCTCCCCTGCTCGTCCAGCCCCGTCACCTGGAACAGGTTGATCACGTCGTGGACATCCCGCTCGGTCAGGCCAAACGGCGCCACGGCGCGAGCGAGGTTCGAGTGGCAGTGGAAATCATACCGCCCACCGCCTGAGAGGACGTCGTTGATGTACGGGTCGCAACGCGTGCCTAGGAGGTCGTGGACGCGCCCGCCATGGGAGTCGACGCCGTACCAGGAGAGGCTGTCGTGGATGATGGTGGCGAGGGGTCGGATGTAGGGGAGGCAGGACCAGAGGCGGTCGTTGGTCGTGAGGTGGGAGGAGTGGAGCTGGCGGGTTCGACTGGCCCAGAAGCGTTCTCGGGGGTTGTGGAGGTTCCAGATGTTGAGGTCGCCTGTGTTTACCCAATATCTTGTAAGTGGACGGAGTTAAGAGATTTTGACATGATACTACGAGGGAGGGGTATAGCTTCTACGGGTAGTACGGAGAGATACCCAGTATCTTTTGATGTGTGTTTTCCATGGGGAAGGGGGAGGGGGGGAATGTTCTTCTCAGTGTTACGAATGACATACCGACCTGCGGCCCCTGGGGCGTGCTGATGCTCACAACCGCTCCCGCCGGCACTTGCCACGCCCTGCCGGATCTGACGGGCAGCGTGAATTCCTCCACGAGCAGACGGGGGGCCCGTTGGATCGCGGCGTACAGATCCCTGTCGACGGCCAGGGGTGATCCGGCCGTTGGGAGGTAGGCGGGGTGAGGTTTTAGGTAGGCTTTGGGAGCCCTCTGCCGCGGTTGTTGCTGCTTCTGGTGATGCTCCCGTTCCTGTTGCTGTTCCTGGCGCTGGTGCTCATCACCCGCGACGCCACGTTCAGGGTGAGACATGGTGATAACGATGGATGATTATGATGATGACGAATGTCTCTGTGTTTCTATTCGTTATGGGGAAAAAAAGACGACAAAACAAAATGGGGTTTGGGCTCTATACGGGATTCTAATTTCGTCTAGAGGGTTGGTGTGTAAGATGGGGCGGGAGAGGATTCGGAGAAACGGTAGTCGCTGATTACCAAGACTGACATATAGAATAGAAAGAAAAGAAACGGCGTTTAAGAGACTTGGCAACGTTTTTTTTCCTTGGGATTATCATAAACGGTCAAATTTACTTGCTTGCTTGTCTGCCTGTCTGCTTACTATCACATCCCCCTCTAAAATCCGAAATTAACAATCCCGAGACATATCCTTTATTCCTTCTAGACTCTCTCTTTCTCTCTCCCTCCTCTCTGTGACTCCCCCTTCACTATCTCAATCTTATCAACACTAATTCTTCCAAATCCTTTCCAATCCGAGTTGAACAAGCCCGAAGTCGGAAGTCCGAATGGGGCATATTAGTTAATCCGACGTCATGAGTCGTGTAAAAAAAAAAAAAGAAAGAAGAAAAAAACTCCATCCCCTGGTTCTAGATGCGGGGAGGGGGAGGGGATGAGGAGACCGTTGAATGACTCCGCATTTTGGGCCCAGTTTAAAGGACTAATACACTATACGAAGAGCATAGCCATAATTACGGCTTTAACTCTTCATGTGTGTGTGTGTGTGTGTGTGTGTGTGTGTGTGTGGATATGGATGTGAAATGTGAAATGTAGTGTAACGGTTTTTTTAACTTATCAAAGGGCGCGGGCGGGCACTTGTCATTCTTCCTCCACCTTTGTTCATTAGACAAATCGTGATCGGATGGGGGACTGTGACGTGATATTGTCCGTGTGTGGTGGAATTATCTGTAATTGGTATGTTGCCAAGACTACACTATCTATTCCAACCATGTGGCAGATACAATCTGGAACGCCATAGGGCTTGCTTGTGATGTAGATGGCTATTGATGGCTGAAAGTGCCAAGGCATGAAGGTTGCGTTTGTATAGCGGAGGGGTATCGTATAGCATGGGAAGTTCTCGGATCGACATATTCTACAAGCTACGAAGTATAGGCAACCATGTAATAGCATGAAGAGAGAAACCCCCCAAAATATTCGGGTTCCAGGTCTTCCGGGTCAAACATGAGTTACAGCTGTCAATCCAATATTCATCCCTACATACTCCGTACGATGATCCCTAAAGGATGGGTGGCCAATGTCTCCCTGATAGGGTAGCATCAAAAGTTGTGGTGCCACCCTTGGCCAAACAAGCGCTTCACAGATCTCCTCCAACTGCAAGACAATCAAATGGTTGGTTCATTCTCCTTTCTCTTATCCAAGGAAACTTTTTCAAAAAGGGAGGGAAGTAAGGAAGAAGAAGGGGGGGGGGGATAGTCAAGGGATCTGCAGTTTGAGAAACAGTTGAGGCTGAAAACAAAGTCCGTCCACTAATCACCATCACCATACGGAGTAACATCTCCAACTCTCTCTCACGCCAAGAAAAAGACTCCGAATCAATGGTTCGAAACAGCAAAGCAAATAACAACACACTAGCATTGGATTTCAATGATCGTCAAAAGTTCATAACCCCCGAAATGCCCGCAAAGGATCTTCGGCAAAGCCTTACCCGAGACGATCACTTCACTGCACTCCCCTCCCTCTCTCCCTTGCCCCCCCCCGCCTTTTTGCCATGACTTGGTTCGCCCTTCTTTTTTTGCCTGCCAGGTTCTAGGATTGTGTTTGCTGCAACCTACCTATGCCAAGGTGAACATTGTTTGCTGATTCCAAGTTTTTCTGTTGCTTGTGTTGCTTCTGTCTCCCAATGTCTTTGTCTATGGAAGGGGCGAGACCTCGACGGGGTTTGCCAACCCAAGGATGCATGCAGGTTCCTGTCATCAGCTCGGTTCAAGATGATCCAAGTTTTCCAACATGTTAATATGTAGGTATGCAACGTTGGCAACCGGTCAAGTCCAACAACACGCTCTCCCTTTCCGCAGGATCAATGATGTAAGCGCTCACATGTGAGCAGTCAAAACTAACCTATAAGACAAAAGTTCTTTTTTTTATTTATTTATTTATTATTATTATTTCCACGTAGACCAAGCAAGAAACAGGTCCTTGGATGAAGGATTTCTGACCGCTATTATCTGACAACTGAGGCTGCATAGCTCTAGACAGCTCATCAACTTTCAACCTTTACCTTGTTGACATGTTTTTACTTCTTCGTCTTCTTCTTCGCCTTCTCGTTCCTCTTGTGCTTCCTCCTCCTCACCGGTCCTATTCCATTCCCTGCAGCTGATTGAACCAACGAAAAGGACCGTGCCGTACATACATACCTTACATACCTACTACATACATACATACCACTTCTTCTTAGTATACCTTAACTCGAATTGTGTGCAACACCAAAAGCTTACGGTCTTATTCCCGATATGACAAGAAGACTCCACTTACGGCACAGAATGGTCGTGAATGAGTCGTTCAGAGGAGCATTTGAGCCGGGATGGACGAACGGCAAAGACAAAAGAGACTTTTAATATCCAAATAGCCCTTACAATTCTATTTGCCCATTATCTTGGTAATTGGGGCCTGAATACCTGGTTATTTTTATTTATTTATTTTTACCTTTAAATCTTGGCACCGAAGCAGTGCGGAAAGGAGCCTTGTTCCTTTTTGCGGCAATGCAATTAGGGTCCAGGCAGGAATATTTGGCATGCATGGGTCAATAACCCTGTTGGTGAGAAATACCCGAGAAACATTTCAGTTTGTCCGTAGAGGGCCACCAATACGCTTTCGTCAAAGTGCCTGTAGTTGGCAGTAACCGTCTTTACGGAGTACGGAGCAATACACCTCCCAAGCATTCACGGGGTGACACGCATTTTTTCTTGTCACCTTGAACCTGTCTCGGACGTACTCGTATGTATGTATATCAGAAAAAACCAACCATGTAGGCCTACAGGTAGTCATGCTTCCTTTGACAACAAAACAAATACGTACAGGTGGAGCATCTGCGCGACTCGGACTTGTGATGAGGCCAATGTCAGAAACGCACAGCCGGACTTGCAAAGAAATCCGAGCCGGGAAATGCAAAGAAGCGGTTCGGTATAATCGTCTTCTGGGGGAAGACCGACGACGACTGGGTCTGAGATGCTTGTCCTTTCTTGTTGTTGCTTATACATACACACGTACAACTACCTGCAATTAGTAGGTACTATGCCATCGGGTAGACGCACATGGATGGTGGAGCACGGAATGGAGAAACCCATATCTACATAGGGCCTGGAATCATGTCCGTTGTTCTGACCGGGGGGGGGGGGGGGGGAGAAGAAGTGTTTGTGAGGAATTTCAACTTCCCGTGTCCGGTTTGAAGCGATTCGTCCGCAGCAGGCTTATTTGATTCAACATCAGCACATTTTGGTGGCGGAAACGGTGGCCCGGACTGGGGGTGGGGGGGAGTCTGCCTACTCAAACGTCAATATCCAATCCATGAAGCTTGACAAATGGTAGTGGTGGGCTGATGTAAGGTGAGGGGGGGGAGGGGGCAGAATAGATGAAGAGAGGTTCGAAAAACAGGCCAAAGCAGGGAAGTCGATGAGAAGGAAAAGAAAAAAAAAGACATGTGTCGACCGGCTCTCTGATCCTGCAGGAGAGCTAATGAGAAGTTGCAGCATCTTATCATGAATAATCCGTGTGAAACGCGGGAAGCTTATGTTGTTGGTTGGCGAGTGTTTTGCCTGGTGTCTGAGTGTGAGGTGTAATGCGACGTCGAGAATGCGTTCTGGAACGAGCGAACTCGGCCAAAGACACATGGAGAAGGGGAAAAAAAAGCTTGTGTTTTTTTATTTTATTTCATTAATCCTGATTTTTGCCTGACCTGACTTGGTTCTGGTTGTCTTTAATGTGCGTGCGTGGAGTTTGTAGACTCTTTGGGTCAGACTCTTGCATGGAGGTTGCATCAATCAATACTCTAATCCATACCGAGTCTAAAGGTCAAGTCCGGAGTGCTCCGTATTAGGTACGTACTCTTTTGATGTGTCATCAGTGTCAATTTCGGAGCGTTACGTCATTTGTGGTTCCTGTCTTTGTTTTATTTCATCTCTTATTCTTATTTTTATTCCCCTTCTTGGCATTGATGACTGATTGATGCCACGTACATACTCCGTATTATGTACGTAAAATTTGGGAGGAAAAGAAAGGAGATGGCTACAAGCAGATGGATGACTAGATTAGTAGAGATAGAGGGAGCGAGCGAGCCTATAGTGAAAAAGTAAAACACCACAGTCGTCCTTTTTTTTGGTGTGAAAAAAGATAGTACATATAGATATCCATGCGATGGCATATAGTATGTGCACACCCAAAAGAATTACCCATCTCCCACACCACCACAATCCACAATCCACAACCCACAAGCCTATCCATCCATCTTTTTTTCTTCCCTTTCCATTAAAAATCCATTTAAAGAAGTGCCCGATAGGTTATCGGAACGCCGTCCGTGAGGGGGAGGAAAGCCACAGGGCAGTTTACATCCAATGTACAAGGGAAGGGGGGGGGGATGGGAACATGGCAAAACATGGAGGGCCCGAGTTCATTGGATGGGATTAGATGGGGAGTGGATGGACATGGATTCATGGAACCGCTTCTGGACTCTGGTCGCCAAGGCAGGAAGGGGGCACAGTGACGTTTTGTGGAAGCGCCACCCGCTCTCTGGTTGGACAACCTAGACCCAAGTGCTTTCCCAAGTGCCTCTCCGAGGACCTACCAGGAGCCCGTTGCTGGGATTTTCAGCGGGGACCCTTGACGCCGCAATGACGATGCAGGTGGAGCCAGCTTTTTGGGGGGTTAGCACCAAGCAGAGTTTGGTAAGGTGCAGCAAAGTACGTACCTCTCCGTACTAAAGCCTAACGTACCCGTACCTGTACATCCATTAACCCCGTCTCCCCCCCCTTCTGGGCAACAAAGATTCCCATGGTGTCCACTTTGGCCCATTGAGATTCTCAAACGTGGGTAAGAAAGGTGTTTCTCTTACCCAAGCCAAAGCAAGGCAAGGCAAGGCAAGGCAAGACATGGCCGTTATCTATCACCCTCTTTTTTATTTTATTTTTTCAAAACGGGAGACGCCGTTTTGCGCGCAAAGTAAAATCAAAATAAAAAATGGACTGCTCCAGACCCAGAGGTACCCTACCTTACCTTGATCTTGGGAGAGGTACCTCTAGGTACTTTTCCAGGTTCTAGGGGAAAGGGAAAGGGAAAAAAAAAACGCTTAGAGGGGGGAAAGACACAATTTCGTCATCCCGTCACCTTTGCGAGACAATGAATCCATGGGAGCCGAGAATATTCCATTTCCTTTTTGAGAGACAAGAAACGAAACATGGAAGGAAAAAGAAAAAAGGAAAGTGGCGGTAAGTGACTGATGATTGGAAGAGAGAAGAGGGAACCCCTTTTTTTTTCTCTTTCTCTTTCTCTCTCTCTGTCTCTCTCAGAAACCATCCATTTAATCTTTTCGTCTTTGCCTTGTTTCTGGCTGCCGTTGTCTCTCTATAGGTAGGTGTGTGTGTACGTACTGAGATATGGATGGATGGCCGATTTATAAGGCTCAAGGCCCTGTAATTGTTTCCAAGTAAAAAAGCCCGGGCAATAAAAAAGGTTCCCAAAGGTACTGATACAGTACTGTGAATAAGTGGAGACTGCGCGTACCTACCTCTTACCTTTTGTGGTGGGTGGTGTGTGCGTCGTATGTACATGCGTGCAAAAGCCAGGCCGTGGAACCTCCACCGTAAAACCAGCACAACCAGCACAACCAGCACATCCCAAAGACCCAAGAGGAGGACCCAAGAGGGGACCCAAAGGACCCAGAGGACCCAGAGGACCCATGGTCCAACTTTGCATGGTTCCAACCAGCTTCTCCGCCTGCGACGATCCCTACCGCACGCGATCACCAGCAAAACCTCATCATCCAGCCCCCGGGCCACCGTCATCTCAGACCAGGTACTTCCTTGTATCCCGTCGCGGTCCCTCGCTTCTCTCCGCCATCTTTGTTACTGCCATTATCACCACTTTGTACTCCGTACTTTCTGGCCCTTTTTCCCTGGACCTTGGCCTTGGATACTCCCCTGGACACCACTCTCCCCTGGACCCTGGACCTTGGCCGCCTTGGAACTGAAACCCCAAGTCAACTCCCATCGTCCCTTTAAACCTCAGAACTCACTCGGACTTCGCTTCCCTTCCTCTCCTCCTCTTTATGTCCTTTTCTTGATTCCCTGGACGTGAAAAAGGCGCTCCGCTTCAGTCTTACCACATACAGCCAGCCAGTCAGTCCAGTCAGTCAGTCAGTCAGTACATCTGGTAGGTACTCCAAGACACTCCACAGTTCGCCCGTCATCTTAAACGTGCCTTCCGCATCCCTACTCCATATATACATGCATATTGCATGCCGCCGCCGCACCCAAAAAATCAAATCCCACCAAAAGTAGCTCGCCATCTGTCTGAGCCAACGTCCACCACCAGCACCTGTTAGGACATTACATACATCCATCCATACATACTACCATACAAACACACTACCATACTAGCATACATGCAATAATCCTCCCCCTCATCCCCTGACGCCTTTTTTTACTGGGTCGCTTTGGGCATTTCTTGGGGTTGTGTATTTGTGTGTGTGTAGGTGTGTGTGTGTGTGCGTGTGTATGTATGCGTCTGAGTGTGTGAGTGTGTGGTGTGGTCTCTCTCTCTCCCTCTCTCTCTCTGTCCCCATCTCATCCCACCGCTCTCCATTAACACCACCAAACCGGCTTTTGCTGTTGATCGCCGGGCCCCTTCATCTGCGCGCTAATCTTTGAGACGTTTGCCAGACAAAGTTTCTCTCTCTCGCTCCCGGTCTCTCAGTCTCTCGTCTCGTCTCATCCATGTTTGCTTGAAATAGAGGACCAAGCCAGATTCGAGAACGAAAGCCAAACTCAACCAATCTTCTTCAAGCTCCATCCATCCATCCATCCATCCATTCTCAGGACGGCCCCTAACTAAGAACCAACGGACTTGACCTCTACACACCCCTCCACTTCTTCTTTTCGCCTACGCTTTTCCTCTCCCTGGGCTGACATATTCCGCCTTCTTTCTTTTTCTTTTTTGCCGCTTCCTTTCTCTCTCTCTTTCTTTCTCTCTCTCGCTTGCCTTTAGCCGGTATCTGGTCATCGCCGCTGCTCTCGTCCCTGAACACTTTTACTTCCTCGCGACTTGTTCTTCCATTCGCCAAAACTCACCATCTTCATCATCATAATCGCCATTATAATCACCATCATCATACCACCAAATCGTTTGTGGCGCCTCGTCCGCCCACAGCGTCATACCCTCTGACCACCGGCCGTGCTCATATACGAACGCCACCACCCGATCCGCCGTGCCTCCGGCTTCCGTTGCCACCACACTCGAACTTGTGCGCATGCCTTGCGCTGAATCAACGCCTATTCTAGCCGATCTTACTACAAAATCGGGGGACCCTTTGTTTTAAAGCTTTCCTTATTTTGAAGGAACTGGTCCTTTTTTCCTCTCTACAATCTGAGCTGAGGATTGTAACGACTTCACACCATTACCTGCAAAACGAACAGCAATGACTTTATAGTTGTCGGCCTGAACCGAATCAATGTTGACTACACCTCCACTACACAACCAGGCCGCGCTCATGCACGAATCGAGGCCTGGTGACCGAACACCCGTCCACTATACCATGAGGACTCACACGAGGCCGTCCCCTGGGCCAGTCAGTTCTCACTCTCACTATGAGACTCATTCTCATTCACGATCTTTATCGCAATCTTCTCGAAATGGGAAAATCAAGTCAACAACCCCAGCATCATCCCCGCGACCCCCTCATTCTGTTGGTCAGAATCACCCACCAAGACATTCGCCCGGGAGACATCCAGAGATACGGGCCCCGAGCCCAAACTATTTTGGACTCGTCGTAGAGTCGGGCCACGACCCGCGCGATTCCTCTGGCTTGGGAGGGGGCA
The DNA here is from genome assembly GCA_011799845.1 of Hypomyces rosellus. Lineage (NCBI taxonomy): Eukaryota > Fungi > Ascomycota > Sordariomycetes > Hypocreales > Hypocreaceae > Hypomyces > Hypomyces rosellus. The sequence continues at coordinate 316,659 of WWCI01000001.1, forward strand.
ATTGGAGTCCCTCATCGTCCATCAAGTCATTCGCAGCGGTCCTTCCAAACCATGTTTCACTTGAATCTAACCCCGAATTCGAAGCCTTCAGGAGGCAGGCTGATATCAACAGGGGGGGCATGTCCTTTGCGCCACCAACTGCCCACTACGTTCAACCGCTGGCAATTGCTGCGCCTACCCGTCCTCGACCGCCAAGATGGCATACGCATGCAAGCGACACCAATTCGGATACCTCCTTTGCCCGCTCCCTGAAGATGGCAAGGGAGAGGCAGAGCGCCCGAATGGACGTCGACCAGGAAAGCCTTCACGATTCTGCCTATGTGTCATCTGATTCGAAAAGGAACTCTGAGTCGTCTCTATTCCCGCTGCAACTTCCAAGTTTGCCGAGATTCGAATCGCCACAACCCATGGACCCCGCTCAACAGCGGACTAATCTCACAAGAGTCGAGGATAGAGACCCTCGCCTGTCACTGATGGAACATAGACCCGAACCACCTTCTCCCGGCTTAATGGGCCCTGCACGCTCCGAGACCCTACCGCCCAAGTTGGAGCCTGGGCAGCCAGCCATGGTCTCTGGACCGCAGCTCAAAGACCTGATGGAAATTGTCGATGAGGATCGAATCCTGCTGCTGGATATTAGGTCGGCCCAAAACTTTGGTTTTTCTCGGATACAGGGAGCACTCAACCTCTGCGTTCCAACCACCTTACTCAAGCGCGCCACATTCAACATTGAAAAGCTAAAGCAATTCTTTCAAGGGGACTCAGAATGTAGCAAGTTTGCCACATGGCGAGACATGGAGTGGATCATTGTGTATGATGCTCAATCCTCAGACAAGAGGGATGCGGTGACGGCTCAAAACATGGTCAAAAAATTCACTAATGAGGGGTACACTGGAAATACTGGCATTCTTCGTGGAGGCTTTAATGCGTTCCAGGGCTCACACCCTGATCTCGTCGATCATGCGGCTCCGGTTCAGAAGAATGGCGATAAACCGAGCTGTGCAGCTCCAAATGGCCTGTTCGCTCCTGTTATCGGTGGAGTGATGCTGCCAACCACCGCCAATACTTTCAATCCTTTCTTCTCCAATATTCGTCAGAATATGGATCTGGCTGATGGAGTTGGCCAGTTGGATATCTCGTGGCCCAACGGTCTTGAACCACCAACCCTGCCACCGTGGCTTCGCGACGCAGCCGCAAAATCCGATCATGGAAAAAAGGTATCTGATAAGTTTTTGCACATTGAGCGCGAAGAGCAAAGTCGGATGCGGGGTGCCTATGCTGCCTTCAACCAAGGTAAGGCTGGTCTCGATAGGACAATTCAGCTTTCAGGTGTGGAAAAGGGGGGCAAAAACCGGTACAAGGATATCCTCCCCTTTGAGCACGCTCGGGTCAGGTTACAGAATAAACCTGAAGGATCTTGCGACTATGTCAATGCTAGCCACCTCACTGCTTCGAGGAGTAACAAGCGATACATTGCTAGTCAGGGTCCTTTGCCGGATACTTTCGAGGTAAGTCTAAACCAACCCACCATCGCTTTAGAGTCACGTTCTCACGTAGTTGTAGGATTTTTGGTCAGTCGTTTGGGAGCAGGACGTCCGTGTCATTGTGATGTTGACGGCCGAGACCGAAGGCGGTCAGATGAAGTGCCATTCCTACTGGAAATCCCGCGAGTTTGGTCCCATCAGGTTGAAGCAACTGTCTGAGCAGAAGGTGTCACTGGAGCTTGACAAGTGTAAACCCAACAGCGCGAGCGAGCTGAGCCGGAGGCGGGCGAATACGACAACCACTGTGGAGGGCTCGACGACCAACGGCCAGAGTCCTCAAGGGCAAGCCGAACCACCGTATGTCATTATTCGCAAGTTCGCCATGTCTCATTCGACCAACCCTTTCGCCCCAATACGGGAGGTAACGCACTTACATTTCCCCTCTTGGCCCGACTTTGGAACTCCAGCACAGCCGTCCCATCTTCTTGCGTTGGTAGAACTTGCCAACGTAATGCAACGCGCCGCCCTCCCAGTCGAAACCGCATCGGTTATCGGCTCTAGCAAAGCGCCCAGCGATGGTTTCCCTCTCACATGGTACGATGAACCAGAGAAGGATAGTGCCAGTCGGCCAATGCTGGTCCACTGCTCTGCAGGCTGTGGCCGAACTGGAACCTTTTGCACGGTTGACAGTGTGATTGACATGCTGAAGCGTCACCGACTCACAAAAGCATCCAAGGGACATTCATACTTTAACGGTATGGGAGGCGACGTGTATATGGCGGATTCTGATGATGCCGTTTCCCCTCTTACCCAGAAAGAGATGAATGGTAGGCACAGTGCAACATTTGAGAACGGCAAATCCGAGCCATCAAAATTGGATACAGCGTGGCTGAACGACGATTCAGTCGACTTAATTCAGAAGACAGTAGAGGACTTTAGGGGGCAGAGAATCAGCATGGTCCAAAGTCTACGACAGTTTGTGCTATGTTACGAGACGGTACTGGAATGGGTAAACAGGGTGAATGACCGGGGCACAACAGCACCTGGGGGAAGACGCCGAAGCGGCAGTCTCCTGGAAGCATGACAGTGATTGAGGATTGCGCCAGCGCGGCGACGAGCAAGACGAATTACAGGGCGACGACACATGCAAGGGGTTGCACACAGATGCACACACCCATGCATCACCAGAAACATAGCAAAGCATCTCATCACATCGGTACATGAAAGGGCGACGAAAATGAGCAAAGAAAGGTACATGGCGTTTGCCGGAAAGGGATCATTTTTGATTTTTGCTGCATTGGAATCACGAGGATTGGTGCATTCACGCAAGTTAAAAAAAAATTACAAAAAGCCAATCATTGGCGCAACACACGGGTTGGTTATGGGAAATGACCATTGTGTTTGCTTGACGAGGTGTATATATTCGTGTTACTATTCCGTATCCTCATTGTAATTGGCATCTGAATAGAGGGTGCTTTGAGTCTTTTTTTGAAATCTGCCGTCGTATGTGACAGTCATACAAGGCTTTTCTTCAGCATACCTTGTCTTCTTTTAGCATTAAGCATCTATAGATGAAGATAATTGAATATCCCTGGTTCAGTACGGACGCATGCGACGGGAAGTGGGACGAAGCGTGTTGTGCATTTGCAGCCACCAGCAGGAAGCAAGCAAGCCAAGTAGCAGCGGCAGCGGCAGCAGCAGATGGAGATGGAGAGATGCATGCACTCACAGGGCTGAAATGCCAGATGAGGAACCTTGGGAAATGCAAGATGCTGCTGGGATGGAAAGGCGCGTGATCCCACGCTGTTTCACGTTATGCTTGGAATGCATTGGGGGGGGGGGGGGTTGGATGTCTGAGGGCATCATCAGCATCATCACTTGACTCGTATCGTGCGTAACAGGATGATGGGTTATTATGTGATGTTGATGATGGAAATAGTAGTGAAACAAACCAAAAAAAAAGCATGGTCTGAATCAAGAGATGTGCCATCTGCCACTTTGGCTGTATTACGAATTGTCCATGCACAATTGCAACATCGGCATAGCATCTGACATGCATCCATTCCTTACTCTGGCTTAGACGGCGCGCATCAACAAGGGAGGATAAGGCAAGGGAGGAGAATAGGTACATGGGTACATGGTACTCAAGGTTACGTACCGCCATTAATAGGTACTTGTAATTGGACGGAATGGCTGTGACGGATCCACCCTTTTCCTAAGCTGAAACTGGGAAACTGGAACCTTCCCTTCCTTCCTTGCATTTCTTGGTTGCTGCTGTTGTCATCATCCCCCGCCAACGGGAAGGGCAAGGACGCTGACTGACCACGCCTTCCCTCGATAGACCGAAGGGGTCATGCCCAATCAGTCATAAGTCATCCGATCCGTCATCATCAATCATTCACTTGATTCAGCCCAGCCTCTCTTTTCCCCCTTCTTGTCCAGCAAAACACGACACCGGGCATCGGCATCCCTTTAGATTGTCTGGGGCGAACGAGGAAGACATTTTGAAGAGCTCTGGCGAAGAGCTGAAACCCTGTCCCTCCCTTTCGTCACTCATTTTTCAAGTCATCTGCCTTGTCCTCCTTCGCGCTTTCGAGGCTGCCTACATACAAAGACCAACTTCTGGCTTATCGCTCTTAGCGGACTTTTTGTTTTTGTTTCTTTTTCTTTATCAGTTGGCAGAATATTTTTTTGTCGGTTCTTTTTACTTCTGAGTGTCTCTCTGACTCGGCAGCGCGCCACTCCACCCCTCGATTGCGTCGTCGTCGTCGATACACCTGCCGCAGCGCCACTGAGATTTGACCTTTGACCTTCGACCTCGGTCTCGACCTTGACAAATAGACTTTGTCTTCGCAGACCCACGATACGAAAAACGTGTATTAAAGTTTACGAGTGCATAGAGAAACAAAGGAGGGGATTCAGGAACACAAGCCCCCCTTCATCTATTAGAAACCCCCCTTTTTCGTCATTCTTCTGTCGTTTGTAGTATTACCAATCATCACTCGTTATGGGCGACTTCTTATCATCCGACACAATGCATCCCTCACCCGACGATTTTGTTGATGCTGCGCACAACCTTGAAGAAATCAACGACACTCGGTCAGACGACAGCATGGATATGGATCTAGATCTGACCATGCCGCCCGCCGAGGACGACGTCCGAGAGCAAGATAGACAGAACTTCACGCCGCCGCCTCGCATCGCCGCCCGTTTCTACAGACCCTCCCAGGCACGCCGAAAAGACTCGGCTGCCTCATCGCGTCGCAACTCCATCTCTTCCGCCCATTCACGCTGCTCATCTATTCAACCTTCGAGTCGTCACAATGAAGAAGACCAGAGCAAAATCGTTGCACAGCATCTTCGCAGGGCCTCGTTCCTCGAAGATCGCCGCGCCCGCCTTGCCGACCGTGCTGCACATGCCGAAAAGGTGCGATTACGGGCTGCCTTGGCTAAAGCGGCTCCTCGTGGGCAGACGACTTCCGAAGAACGCGCACTCGCTGCGCAGCAAGCACGAGAGCGCAACTTGGCCGAGATTGTCGCCAACTGTGCAGAGGAGGTAAAGAAGGCGAAACAAATCGCCGAGGCGACCAAAGAGAAGCGAGAGCAAGAGCTCGCCAAGATGAGATCGCAGATGGAAGAGCGCATGGCAGAGGCACAGAGGCGAAGGGAAGAGCTGCGAAATAAGAGCACGACTCGACGAAGCCGTGGCCAGAGCATCGTCATAAGGAAGTCTGTTGACGTTTTGCCAGACGTCAAGGAACGTGATGCACCCAAATTAACCGATGAGGAGGCTGCCACTAGACTCCAAGGCTGGTGGCGCGGTTGCGCTAGGAAAAAGATTATCCAGGAATTTGACAGCCTAGGCTTACATGTCGATGGCATTCGAGATACCTCTTTTGATGATGTTGTCGAGCTGTTGGCACAGGATAAGGTCTTGCTGGTAACGTCTAGACTTCTCAGGATCTGCGGGCTCCGCGAGGGGACGCCGGGGTCTGTTGAGGAAATGGCAGCTGTCCGCACTTTCCTGAGCGCTTTCCTCATTCTCGGTCATCCAAACCAGGTTTTGATCAACAAGGATGTTCCTGATGGCGGTGCAGCTGAAGATACGACAGCTGGATCTCATAGACTCCCCCTGACAGATCTGAGCAACCCTCAGCTCCAGGATCTTGTTGACAAGGCAAAAGATGTTTTGATTTCTTTTGAGAATATTCTTGCCTGGCTGGCGCCTGGAAACCGATATACCCTACCGCAATCAATGAAGAAGACGCTGCCAGAATCATATGCCGTCTTCTACAATGCCTTTATTGCGTGGAAGTCTAGGGATTCGAATGCTCTGATTGAGGTTATGCTCATGCAATTTGTGGAACTAGACGCCATCCTGGAAACTGTCAACCAGACCACGGACCCTGCTGCCGCGGCTTTATACCGTCAAAGTGTTCAGGACAGCCAGCTCATGCTGCTTGTGAGAATCAAGAGACTTGCGGGTGTGGAAAAGGGCAAGAATTTGATCTTCCAGGCCGTGCGAGAGGCAAGAAAGGCGCGAAAGTCCAAGAAGCAGACCGGCGACACCAAGCCCCGAGTTGCCGACACCGAGAGTGACTCTGCAACGACGGCCAAGAGCTTGGTGTCACCCGACTCGCAGACACTTACGCCTCCATCAACCCCAGCTAGCAAGACCCAAACTAGAGAAAAGGGTCTCGCCAAGTTTGGCCTCAACGGACTTTTGCCCGATAACCGTATCGTGGTGCATGAGCTGGCCATCAACAAAGAGTACCAGATTCCTGCTGAGGAGTATGTTGAGCAGCAGGCAGTGGTCTCGAATGTGTTTTACGAGCATATGAAGGAGGCTTTGGAGAGGGATGACAAGGAGGCCGTTTTCGGTGTCTTCATCATCATGGCTGGATCCATCAAAGACAAGTTGCAGCGACTTCTCACCTCTGGCAACTCCTTGTACAACTTGGTTGGCGAGACTCTGGATCCAGAACTGGCCCGACGTCAGTTTACCCTTGGCAACTTTTCCTACGAGAAGTTTTTCACATTCATAGGCTCCCTGATGCCTAAACTATGCGCACCCTTCCGAGACGACGAAGTCAAGGATTTGGTGCAAAACAAGTTGAATGATGGGGATCTTGTCGACAGGCTCAAAGTGGTCAACAAGTTCATTGACATAATGGCTTGTGACTACATCAACTATCTACTGAGGATAGCAGCTCCGCAGCTGATTGAAACAGCAGCCCCCTACGAAGCAAAGAGGTTCACAGAGGATATTGAAGGGGATGGCATGAACCTGGAAGCAGCAGAATCTGCCTGGCGATCCGCGCATGGTAAGGTTATGGCAGAAGCTCACAAGCGTGATGCTGAAGGCATTAATCATCCAAAGTCGCGGCCATCAGCGTCTCGCATATACGCCCAGATGCTGGTTGATGTTTTCACACAGCCGACGCCCATCGATGCTCAACAGATTCCGGAGATGTTGCGACTGGATAAAGCCCGCATTAATGAGGTGTCAACCATGGTTCAGCGAATCATTACTGTCGGTGCCGTACTGCTTCAGTGCAAGAACCTGTTGAAGCGAGATGTGCGATCTCCATGGAAAACCGAGGCGGCACGTATCATGGCTGTTCTTGAAGCCAACCATGGGTCTCGAGATAGCGCCGTCAACGGGGTTATGGCTGCTCTGGAAGCAGGCCGTTCTATGCCCACAGCCACAAAGGGCCATTTGCGTGCGCTCGTCACCAAAGTGCTCGCAGCTAGTCAAGACATGTCTGTCAACTCGATGGAGCCCCGCGAGCCAGTCTTGCGCCTACTTCTTGCCCGTCTTCGCAGCAATATTCTAGCTCGCTTAGCATCTGGATCTGCTACCGAAAAGGTCAAGGCGACCAACACCGCTGGCGAGAAACTGGCCACCCTCGGCTTGTCCGAGTTTGTCGAGAGAGTGAGGCACATTTCTGATCTTTTGGACAAGGTGGGCTACGTTGATCGAGGAGCCCACAGCCCATGGTGGGACGAAGTGGCTGCAAAGGTGCAGCAAGAAGACGCCAAAGCTTAGGTCTATAAGGATTGTTGTATGACTTTTAGAGTGGATGACTATATGATAGAGAGAGGGGCAGACTGAGGTTAGACTCGGCGATGGATTTCCTTTTCTTTGGGATGACTGACACCCCCACTGTTTTTTTGGGGGGAAATAGCGAGTTCATAGGCATACTTGAGATCAGGCGCATGGTATACTGTATAGTATTTTGCTGTTTTTTTCTTCCTCATGCTCCGGGAGTTGGGTTTGTCTCAGGGTCGATTGACCTTGTGTTTCCTTGAGATGGCATTATCATTATTATTATTATTATCGTCGTCGTCATTGATATGGGCAGTATCTGGGATCAGGGTTTCACTCAACAATTCATGGATGAGAAGCATATATGGAGAGGGTGGGTGGATCATGGGTAGCAATGCCTATTTCTTTTTACAGAATGACAATCTATATCATCTATTCTATAATAATATCGCTATCCATGTATCGACTTGGGGTATGTTTGTTGGTTTATGTCAGTAGGTTGATGCATCTCCACAATTTTCTCTTTAGGAAAAATGAAGTTGACGGATGTAGAGATGATGTTCTTAGTATTACTCTCTGCAATAGTTTGAATAGATGTAGTTTTGCAGGCTTGGGAGTTTTATACTATTAGGTATTTCAAAACAAGATTGAAAGCTTTTTTAGAAAAAGAAGAAGAAAGAGGAAGAAGAAAAGAAAACATGAAAATAACTAATCCAGCCAACGATTCATCTATGCTTGTTAGTTGACTATTCGCAAGTTTATAGAAAGCAGTCCATGGTGGTGGTGGCATTAAACAAAGCATGGCGGGTCCCATTTTTTGGAGTCAATGTAGGAAAACGGAGCCTCAGGTTAACCCGTTTTTTTTGTCTCCATCGTCTCCAGCACTTGCTCAGACCCTGGAAGGAATTTTTTTATTGTCTATCTACTAATCTATCTATATATCTCAATCGGAACCACATTAAAACTGCAAAGCAACGCGCACGCCCACCATACTCACCTCGGAACTACAAAAGTGCCCCCCCCTCTTACTATAAACACCATACACTGGAGCCCGACAAAAGTGCAGGGCATAGCGCGAGATTGCCCAGATGCGGCAATTGGTCGCACGGCAGCGGTGGAGCTGCAGGTGTGATGTGCGGCAGCAATTGAGCTTGACCCGAGGCAAGGCGAGGTTGGCCAGCAGCAGCAGAAGCATCAGCAGCAGTCCTGCAGCCTGCATCGCGCAATTGAACGCAACGGGACGAGACTCTTCAGCGGCGGCGGCTTCATTGAGGGCTCAGATTGGGAGGGCACCATCTTCTCCCACTTCAACGTCGTCGCCATTCTTATCTAGAACCGGTGCTCGGAGGTATGTTTCAGCGATTCCATGGATGTTTCATTTTCTTTTCCATCCAATGTCATCATTGCGTTGTAGTATTGGATGAGATTGTGAGACTATGAGATTGTGACCTAGTCCTCCCTAGTAGTCCTAGGTAGTCCAAGGTAGTCCAAGGTAGATATCGAGTAGGTAAGAATGGGAAAGTGTCCCCGGCCTGGTTGCCCCGCAGTTGCAGCTGGTGGAAGAAGCAATTGGAAACCCCGCCAATCCAAACCAAAGCCAGCCAACCAACCAACCCCAGCCTCGACTGTGTGTCTCTCTCCTCCTCTCTTTTTTTCTCTCAGAGAGACCTTTATTACTCAGGCCGAGGGAACTTTTGTCTACTTTTCCGTCTTCTCTCTTTTACTTTCCTTCTTCTTCCTCTTTCTCTTCTTCTTCTCCTTCTTCTTCTTCTTCCTCCTCTCACAAAACTTGGTGGTTGAGCTTCCTCGACTAACAACTCCCCCACCAGCCTCCTCCCAAAGATACCCTCTCGTTCTTGTTCTGCGCACGCCAGAGCGAGCAATCCATCCAAGATGGCCGACCGTGACGTGCTCCCCGATAACATCAAGCCCTCTCACTATGTCCTCTCCCTCAGGGACTTGGACTTTAAGACCTGGACCTACAAGGGCACTGTAACGTACGTATAACCCAAGACACCCACCTCTTCATTCGCGATTCTCTAACACCACCCAACAGCATCCAGTCTCAGGTCGTCAAGCCTACCAACCAGGTCATCCTCAACACCCTCGAGCTCAAGCTCTTCAATGCAAAGATCCTCCTGGAACACACCAAATCTGAGCAGGCATGGGAGTCCACAGACATCACCTACAACACAAAGGATCAGCGTGCCATCATCACCTTTGACCAAGAGATCCCCGTCTCCCAGAAGGCCACCATCGTCATCGAGTTCGAGGGCATCATCAACAATGACATGGCCGGCTTCTACCGCAGCAAGTACAAGCCCGCCGCCACCCCCTCCGCATCCGTCCCCCGCGACGACGAGTGGCACTACATGTTCAGCACCCAGTTCGAGTCTTGCGATGCTCGCCGAGCCTTCCCCGTCTTTGACGAGCCCAACCTCAAGGCCACCTTTGACTTTGAGATTGAGGTCCCTGTCGACCAGGTCGCCCTCAGCAACATGCCCGTCAAGGAGACCAAGCCCACCAAGGAGGGATGGCAGCTGGTTTCCTTTGAGACCTCTCCCGTCATGAGCTCCTACCTCTTGGCCTGGGCTGTCGGTGACTTCGAGTACATGGAGCAGTTGACCGACCGCAAGTACAACGGCAAGCAGATCCCCGTCCGCATCTACACCACCCGTGGCTTGAAGGAGCAGGGCGAGTGGGCTCTCCAGCATGCCCCCAAGATCATCGACTTCTTCTCCGAGATCTTCGACATCGACTACCCCCTTCCCAAGTCTGATCTCCTCGCCGTCCACGAGTTTACCCACGGCGCCATGGAGAACTGGGGTCTTGTCACTTACCGAACCACCCAGGTTCTCTACGACGAGAAGACGTCCGATTCCCGATTCAAGAATTCCGTCGCCTACGTCGTCGCCCACGAGCTTGCTCACCAGTGGTTCGGCAACCTTGTCACCATGGACTGGTGGGATGAGCTCTGGCTCAACGAGGGCTTCGCCACCTGGGTTGGATGGCATGCCATTGACCACCTGCACCCTGATTGGCAGGTCTGGTCCCAGTTCGTCAACGAGGGTATGGAGGCTGCCTTCCGCTTGGATGGTATCCGAGCCAGCCACCCCATTCACGTCCCTGTCCGTGACGCCCTTGACATTAACCAAATCTTCGATTCCATCAGCTACTTGAAGGGCTGCTCTGCCATTCGAATGCTTGCCAACCACCTTGGTGTCGAGACTTTCCTCAAGGGTGTCTCCAACTACCTCAAGGCTCACGCCTACGGCAACGCCAAGACCAAGGCTCTCTGGGATGCCCTCAGCGAGGCTTCTGGCAAGAACGTCGACGAGATCATGCACCCCTGGATCTCCAAGATTGGTCACCCCGTCTTGACTGTTGCTGAGGAGCCCGGTCAGATTTCCATCAAGCAGTCCCGCTTCCTGTCTACCGGTGACGTCAAGCCTGAGGATGACACCACCACCTGGTGGGTGCCCCTTGGTCTCACTGGCAAGAAGGGCGAGACTGGTGTTTCTACCCTGTCCTTGACCCAGAAGGAAGACACTATTCGTGACATCGATGATGAGTTCTACAAGCTCAACAGCGATGCCACTGGTTTCTACCGTGTCAACTACCCCGCTGCTAGACTCGCCAAGCTGAGCACTCAACTTGACAAGCTTAGCACCGAGGACAAGATTTCCATCATTGGTTCCACCGCCGATCTTGCCTTCTCCGGCCACGGCAACACTGCCGCTCTCCTCACCTTCCTTCAGGGCTTCGGCAAGGAGGAGCACCCTCTTGTCTGGAGCCAGGTCCTCGACTCTCTCGCCCTGGTCAAGTCCGTCTTCAACGAGGACGCCGAGATCAAGAAGGGTCTCAACGCTTTCACTATCAAGCTGCTTGACGCCAAGGTTAAGGAGGTCGGATGGGAATTCCCCGAGGGCGAGAACTACCTCGGTGGTATTCTCCGAAAGTCTTTGATTGGCAGCGCTGTTGCTAGCGGTCACCCTAAGTAAGTCTTCTGTACCAATCTTCACAAAATTCATCGAGACTAATTCGTATTGTAGGGTCGTTGCCGAGGCTGTCAAGCGATTCGATGCCTGGGTCGAGAACCCCGAGGCCAACCCCATTCACGCCTCCCTCCGATCACCTGTCTGGCGCGCCGGTGTCGACAAGGATGCCGCCCGCGGTACCGACATCCTGAAGAAGGAGTGGGCCACTACCAAGTCCATTGACGGCAGGCTCATCGTTCTCGGTGTCCTTGCTAGCGTCAAGGATGAGGAGGTCCTTAGGACATCCATTGTCCCCTTCAACTTCAACACTTCTCCCCCCTCAGACGCTGTTCCTTCCGCCGACATGCACGTCATTGCCCGCAGCTTTGCCAGCAATCCTTCCGGCCGATCCCTGCAGTGGGACTTTATGAAGAACAACTGGGACATCGCCATCGCCAAGCTGGGCAACCCCATTGTCCTCGATCGTTTCGTGGGTGCCGCCCTTGGCTCATTCACTGACGAGGCCGTCATTGGCGAGATTGAGGAGTTCTTCAAGGACAAGGATACCAAGGGCTATGACCGTACGCTGGAGACGGTCAAGGACAAGATTAGGGGCAGAGCCGCCTTCAAGGCGCGTGATGCTGCGGCCCTTAGGGAGTGGTTGAATGCCAACAACTACATCTGACTGAGAGGACGATTGTAAAATGTAAAAAAGAAAAAGGAGGAACTAAAATATATACATGATGGGAAATATGAGGCTCGGTGGCATGATACCGTAGCTTGCTAGAGCAGGCTTGAAACAAATAAATGATACTCCATTGTCGCGCATCTTATACTCTTGAATCACAAACTACAAGCGAGTCATTCCTAGAACCCATTCCATTCCATAACAGTCAACCTATTTATCTAGGCCGCCTCGATTTAATGACTACGATTACCATTCTCCCACCAATTTAGAAACGGAGGCCGTTGATATTTAAAAAGAGATGCCACGAGATTGAAAGACTCTGTCATCACGATGATTGATACAAACCACCCGCTCACACAAGGAGACTAGGATGCCAACTTTTCATCCTACCCTCATTCATGGCATGAAACGGCAACGGTGAACCACGCAGAGAAACCCTCGGGTTGGAAGGCATCGTAAAGGAGATGAAAAGATGTATGGACGAAAAAGGAATGCATAAAAACAAGAGGAATAAATGGAAAGAGGGGGAACAAAAAGAGATAAGAGGACTAAACAGAAACATCGGCAATCAAGAGAAAACAGTCGAATCTGTCCGTCATATTCAGTGCTTCGGATGTTTATTTTCCATCCCTTGGACAACATACCACGACATCTTGGTATCGCCAGTTTAGATGGATGCACCTATGGACTTAAGAAAGCTTGATAGATCCAATATGGCCGTGATGTCATCGGACCCCTATTTACCAGCGCCAAGTCATCATCATCATCATCATCATATGTTAAAAAAAAAAAGACGGTGACAGAAAGATTTAAATATCATAGAAAATCGCCAAGATATACATCATTCTAGCGAAATCGTCTCAGTTCTATCAAGATAAAACAAAAGAAAAAATGGACTATTATACAGCCCTCAGCGGGGATGCTACCGGCCCGCCCACTCTATACTTCTATTTAGGCAAACAATAGATGAATGGCACGCCTGTTTTTTGTGTAAAATGCCTCTTCATCAAACCGACCAACCATCAGACACAGAACCCTCTTCTTCTTTTTTAATAAAAGGTCCCATGTCGGAGACGAGACTGCCCGCTTCTATACGCAAAGAGGGAAAAACCAGCAGCTTAGGTAAGCCCAGCGCTTGGGCACCACCTCATCGCTGCGTCCGAGAATCACTGTCCATTTTCTCCAACCACCTCACCTCTCCAACATGACGACGGGACGTTGTTTATTTAGCAACGATTTCGACACCGCCAGTGGCTCCCAGAGCCTTCTTGATGTCACCATAGATGGCGAACTGACCAGCGGTCAAAGTGCCGACCATGAAGAGACGAGCACCGATACCGCTGTAGGAGCCACGGAGGCCGAGCTCCTTGGCAATCTTGATGAGACGGGAGGTGGTTCCCTCACCGGGGAGACCCTTGGTCTTGTTGATCTTGGAAAGCATGGTGTCGGCGGGCTGGGAGACGATGGCGGCGGCGAAACCGGCAATCAGACCAGAGCCCAGGTTGACAGTGGTCTGAAGACCATCAGACATGTCCTTCTTGGGGAACTTCTTGTAGATGGCCTCGGCGACCTTTTCGTAGACGACGAACTTGGCCATGGTGTAGGGGACCTGCTTGAACAGGATGGGTCCGAAACCAGCGTAAAAGGCACCGGCACCCTCGTTCTTGAGCATCTTGGTGAAGCCGCCAATGAGACCGTTGGCGTAGGTGGGCTCAGAGACGAGACGGATACGGGTAGCCTCGAGGGGGCAGAGGGCAATGTCGGCGAAGAACTCAGCAGCAGCAGAGGAGGCCAGGTAGACGGCAGTTCGGTTGTTGGAAGCAGTCTCGAGACCGAACTGGTTGATGAACTGCGTCTTGAAGAACTCGTAACCACCGAACTTGAAGGCACCCTGGAGGAAGTATCCGGCAAAGGTAGGGCCAATACCGGTCAGGAGAGCGCCAGCACCCTCGCTCTGGATGACCTGGCGGATACCACCGACCAGACCACGGTTGTAGGTGACGGGGTCGAGCTGGATTCGGGTCTTGACGCTGCAGAAATAAAAGTTCAGTACATGTGCACTTGATAATCATGGCGGTAGTATAGGGGGACAACATACACATCGACGGGAGTCAAGGCACCGTGGGTGACGGAGCAGCAGATGGCGCCAGCAATGGCGAAACGAGAGTAGAGAGCGAAGCCATCGAGCTTGGCGGGCTCGGCCTTGACGGCGGGGACAGCAGCAGCAGCCATTGTGAAGGGATTAGAGGACAGTGACCGAACAAAAAGGACTGAGTGGAGATTATTAAAAGTATGGAAGGAGGAGGTTTCGACAGGAGAGAGGGAAAAACGTGGAGGGGGGGGTGCGAGGTTTTGTCTGGAGAGACGGTGGTATTTTTTGACAACCTGAGGCTTTTGAGGTCTTTTTTTTTTTTTCCTTTCCTTCCTTCCTGACTGGCCCTTTGTTAGTGGCGGGCATGCGGGCAGTCATGCCAGGGCCCAGGGGGGCTTCCTTCTCCAGTGGGACGGAGAGAGAGACACAGACAAGAAAAAAACTCTGGCCTTCGGGAACAATCGGGTGATTCGATTGGTTAGAGCACAGACCCACCGTGGGAAAATAGCACTGCATCCCCCCAAAGTCATCCTGATCCAGCCACCAAATGTCCATGTGTTACATCTAGTATTAGTAGATGGTAGTAGACACAAATACTCGGTGTGTCCGGTCTATCCCTTTGATTGCTGTCAAAGCAACGTTGAATCTTGGTACTACTGGAATAGTTCATTGCGCGTTTCAGGGCGGTTTTGGATGAATGCTGGCTGTTGGTTTATTGAGGGTTGATGCTGGGACTCGATATGTGCAAATTTGGATTCAGTGCATATACAACATCACATGCAAATATCCATCACTCAGTACCAACGGAGGAGGAAGGGGACCGCTCCATGGCTTTTCGGAGCCACTCACCGTTCCATCTTGGTCAACGTGGGGCCTTCCGTTCGGCCCCCCATCGCATCATCTTAACCATGGTAAAGCCTCGGTAGTCTCATAATCTGCTTTTGCTATAGGCATGAAGGTTGCGATTAAATATTGTAAGTTTATCTCGAGCCTGGGTGCTAAGCTCTATGGGTTTTGCTGGTAGATGTCAGAGGTAATTATCTAGACTTGTCCGAGTCTATTAACTCTGAATACTTGCGTAGATATGTACATATATGAAAATACAAAGAGAGATGGGATTCCGGACTTAGGGCTGTTGTCAACCTCCGAAGTGTCAACACCATGATTGTTGGTCACGATCCTAAGGTAGCAGTCCTACAAGGCACTGTGGGCAATACCTCATATGATCAATGCACCTAATCATTCAATACAAACCAGAACCAACAAGCCATCATTACTATCCTTCATTTGAACCAGTAAATTATCATTCAGATATTGAAGCCTCGACATCTCTTCGTAGCATCGAATAACCCTAGAGCTCTAGCCATGCCAAGGTTTCGGCTGCTCTGTTGCTGGCCATGTGTAGCGAAACTTCCTCGTCGGATCAGCATCTGATAGGGCGAATGGTCTAGTGGTATGATTTTCCCTTAGCATCTTTCAATCAAATCACTTGGTTGATGAGCATGGGAGAGGTCCGGGGTTCAATTCCCCGTTTGTCCATTTTTTTGGTCTCCGAAACCTCCATTATCTAGATTGGCTGTAGGAGGATACTGGATTAAGTATAAAGAAATGAGTTTGCCTTTTCTAATGCGTAAATCTACTTTCTGCTTCTTTTTATAACGACTGCATCTTTCTTCTAGTACTTGTAGAATAAATAGGATTTACTTGACCCCAAAACTCCAAGCTATACTGCAAAACTAGTCCTCACTGAAGCTCAGCATTGGTTCCGTTCCATGACCCAATCAGACTTACACATCACAGCCCGAGTTGCCAAAACAGGCAACTTTCCTTTAAATTTCTGTACCGAGTACATGAGGAATGAGGATCTGCTCATCCGAACTATGTTGGACTGAAATTTGGGGGTGCACAATTCTACGTCATCTGCCATGGTAATGCAGTGCATTGTTTTATGCATCTACAAGGTTGGTGGTGTGGATGATTGTAACCAACACACTTATCTTATCTTATCAGCAAAATATCCCAAAATTTCTTCGACCTCGATCCCCCACGTCGACGACCAAACCACCAGACAAGCTCATTGTACCACAACCAAGCTCAAAATGGTCAAAAGAAAGGTTGCTGCGCTCGAGAAGATCGATGCCGACTTGTATGGACCCCTCCGAAAAGCACCAATAGCTCTCCCTACTAACATTATCGCAGCGCGAGTCTTCAGTACAAGATCCGGAGGGATCCCAAGTAAGCCTTCTTCCCAGCTGCTGCGCGCAAGGTCCTTTGAGCTCACATTTTTGCTTCTAGATCTTATAAAGATGATTTCATGAAACAGTGGGAACAATATGAGTCCCAGCGAGAAATCTTCTTCATGTCTCCGACGACCGCTACGGCCGATTCGATCGAGTCATTCCACAACATGATTGATTTGATTGCCCACGTCGCCGATTGCTACCCCGAAGAGACCAAGACGTTTCCAGACGACCTAAAGGCCATTGTCACACAGAACCATGAGATCCTTCATCCCGAGCTGAGAGAAAAGGTCATTGGAAGCTTGGTGATGCTGCGGAGGAAAGATGTCATCGACTCGACTAATCTGCTGACTACCCTGTTCCCCATCCTTGTCTCGTCGCGGAGCAAGTCCATGCGCGAGATACTCTTTGGCAAGATTCTCAACGACATGCGAAACTCAAACTCAAAGTCCATCAACCACCCTCTGAACCGTACGATCCAGACCGTGCTCTACAACCTCATCACAGCAGACCGCACTTCCCCGAGGGCCATCTGGGCCATCAAGTTGACCCGTGAGCTGTGGAAGCGGCAGATATGGACGGATGCAAAGCCCGTGGACGTCATGAAGGAAGCTAGCTTGTCCGATAACGAAAAGGTTGTTGTCGGCGCTGTGCGCTTCTTCCTCGGTGGTGACAAGGAGCGAGAAGAGCTCGAGGACGAGAGCAGTGATGAGGAGATTGACTTGAGCAAGATTAGGCATCAAATGACCATCAACAAAAAGTCTAGAAAGCAAAAGGACGCATATAGAAAGGCGGTTGACAAGGTCAAGAGAACCGAGCGCAAAAAGTCGAAGCCTCACCCCCTCAACTTCTCGGCTCTGCACCTGTTGCACGACCCCCAAGAGTTTGCAGAGCAACTCTTTACAAAGCACTTGCAAAATACAAAGACAAAGCTGTCACTGGATACAAAGTTGCTCGTTCTACAACTCGTCACAAGATTGGTTGGTCTGCATAAGTTGACCATTGTGGCTCTCTACTCCTGGTTCATCAAGTACCTCACCCCTCGACAACAATCAGTTACCTCCATCTTGGCGTCATTGGCACAGGGTGTACACGAGTTGGTCCCCCCCGATGCTTTGGAGCCTTTGATTCAAAAGATTGCAAACGAGTTTGTCTCGGAAGCCGCTGCATCGGAGGTTGCTGCCGTCGGTCTCAATGCGATTCGAGAAATCTGTGCTCGACAATCACTTGCCATGACCGAAACTCTACTACAAGATTTGGTCCAATACCGCAAGAGTAAAGACAAGGGCGTCATGATGGCCGCCAAGGGTCTCCTGTCTTTGTACCGAGAAGTCGGCGCAGAGCTCTTAAAGAGGAGAGATCGTGGCAAAGACGCCACCATGGGCTTGAGCAGCGGCATCATGAAGCAGCGCAAGTTTGGTGAGGAGGAAATCGGCACAATCGAGGGCTTGGACCTGCTGGCCAAGTGGAAGGACGAGCAAAAGAGGAGAAGGCGCGCCGAGAAGGGCCTACCGGAAGACGGAAGCGACTCTGAAGATGAAAAGGACAAGGATGATGAGGATGGCTTTAACTCTGACGAGTGGGAAGTCGAGTCTGATGACAGTAGTGTCTCTGGTGACTGGATTCGCGTTAGCGATTCCGAGGATGACGAGCCCGTCCCTAAGAAACAAAAGGGAGACGACGACTCAGACGAGGAAACCGAAGAAGACCGCGCAGCTGAACTCGAGCGCATGGCCAAGCTCGCCACAACCACCATCCTCACCCCCGCCGACCTCACCAAGCTCCAAGAACTCCGCGCCGCTGCCTCGGTCCAAAAGGCCATGGGCCCCAGCACGAAGCGCAAATCCAACAACCAGGACTCCTCCCGCCACAAGGATGACGGCCTCACCGCCGAGAACATCGAGGCCCCCGCCCGCCTCCGCAAGCTCACCAAGGAAGAAAAGGTAGCCCTCGCCAAGGAGGGCAAGCCCGACAGGGAGGAGCACAAGAGCACGCAGGCGATCCGAAGGTCGAAGAAGGACGCGGCGGGCAAGAGCACGAGCAATCGCGAGAAGCAGCGCAATAAGAATTTCCTCATGACGCTGGGCAAGGCGAAGAGCAAGCAGAAGAGGAGTCTTGTGGACACGCAAAAGGTGTTGAGGGGACATGTGGAGAGGAGTACGAGGGGTGGAAGAAGGAGGAACGGAACCTAAGCTTGATTAGGGGGTTGGCTTAATGTGAAAAGGGTGAATTGGTTGGCTTAGTAGCATATAGAAGGAAAAACTCTTGAAATCATATGCGTCTTTACGTTTACACATTTGAACACCAGCTGATTGTGAGTTGTCAATGGCATAAATTCGTAACAAAGTCATTATAAAAGATCTTCTATCCTGCTAATTCAGGAAACAAGTCATATCCAAATAATTAATATACGCCCGCCCCGTCCCCCTTTCCTGGGACAACCCTTTATCCTCGCTGTGACTATGGAATAGTTGATACCGTAGGCTTCTCTACCATCTTTTCGTCTGTCGACTCCGCAGCCTCTTCATCTTCCCTGTGCGCCTGTGTGCCAATCTCAGTATCGCCAAAAGAATCAACAACATCTCTATACGCTGGGACAAAGTTGACGCAGAGTGCATAACTCCAAGCCACAACAAAGAACATCATCGGTACCACCATGCTGAAACTACTGCCACGACTCTGCCCTACCTCAAAGGTTATGGGCGGAATAACGGCACCTCCAACAACACCTCCAACAAGGAAGCCGCTTCCTCGCTTGGTGTGTTTACCTAGACCGCGCATCCCAAGAGCGACAATAGTGGGGAAGCAGACGGACTCGAAGAAGAGGACCACGTATAGCATCGAGATACCAATGTTGCCGCTCTGGGTGATGGAGGGTCCGATGAATATGATGCACATGGTCAAGAAACACAGGAAGACGTATCGGGGCTTAACGTAACGCATAATGCCGCTTCCGGCGAATCTACCAATGGCAAAGGCGGCCTGGGCTCCGGCAAAGAACTTGGCTCCAGTACTGTTGGAAGTCCCGGGACGTGTGGCGGTGGCATAGTTGATGAAGGAACTGGCAATGGCCACCTGAGCGCCCGTATAGCAGAACTGGGCAATGGCGGCGTGGAAAAGCTTGTATTGTTTCCAAAGAGGCTTATCGTCAGCGCTCGCATGCGTCTCCTGAGCCTGAAACTCCATGTCTACCACCAGCATTAGCGACATGCTCACACACAAATATGACATGACTAGTTCGGTCCGAGTCGCGGAAAGAATTGCGCCACAAGTGCTTACCGGCATCAGTTATCTCGGGGATTTTGGCCAAATAGAACATAATGGCGAGAAGAAGGACAAAGACGGCAATGGACAGATAGACCCATTGCACATTTTCGAGCGCACGCTCATCGCTGAATTTGAAGAAGACATAAGAGCCCAGGACAGGCGCGATGACGGTACCGATACCGTTGAAAGCCTGGGAAATGTTGATACGAATTTCCGAGTACTTGGGTGGACCGCAAACTGCAGGTTTGAGTCAGAAGCATGTTCTAAATCAACAATCGCCCATTGGCCGGAGCCGCATACCAGTGATGAAAGGGTTAGCCGCTGTCTCAAGTGAGCCAAGACCATTGCCGATAATGAAAATGGATGCGCAGAATCCACCAAAGGACTTTGCCTTGATGCAAGGGATGGCAATTATGGCACCGAGAGCGTACAGGCAAAGCCCCCAGATGAAGACTGCCCTGTAGCCATAGTGACGAAGGATCCAAGCTGCATGGCCCAAGGAGGCCAGCGGATATGCACTGTGTCGTGTGTTAGCCAAGTCCATGGTCCCAGCGCCCGCAAAGGTGTGAGACTGGGATGAATTGCACTTACCCAAAGTAAGCGGCCTGCAGACCAGATGATCGCGGTTGATCAATGTGCAGAGTGGTTTGGAAATGCTTGTTGAGAGTGTCGAGCAATCCGTAGCTGAAGCCCCAGAGGAAGAAAAGGATGGTAACGAGGGCAATGGGGAAAATGGATTCGCGCAGTGTGAGCTCGGCAGCCTTGGTGCGACGCGAGTCGTCGGCCTTGAGCGAGCGCGCCTTGAAGAACTGCTTGACGCCCATTGTAAAGGGGATTGGGGTCTAGCGTTGGCGTGAGGATTTGCCTGTCAAGTGAAAGGCAGACTTGGCAGAACAAGTTGTGCTTGTAGGTCGGGGAATGGGATCCTTTTCATTCAAATCTGGATGCATGGCCTCCTCCACTGTGGCTCGCTCCGTTCTCGACTTCTCCCAAGCAAGGTTGCTCTTTACGGTGCATCGCCTGGCAGTGAGCGGCCTGTGGCGGATGTGGCCAACGATCGTCGGGGTCATTTTCGGTCGCAAAGGATCCCAGCAACCCAGTCAACCAGTTTAGTTTGCTAGGCTCCCTGTTGAATGAACCGTCGGCAATTTAGCGTTTCCCCTCCATTCCCCAGACACTCTTACGGAACATTTGGGGACGGGCTGCATTGCACTAGTAGGATGATGGCTTTTCCCTCCAACTGCCGTTGAGACTGGTAATAACCGTAGGCTACCCTTTTCTGAGTACCTAAGTTTGGTCATTTTTGCTATTTTCCGGCTGTTGGTCGCATGTATGGCATGTAGATGTCCTCACTCTCCCCCACATCCACGCCGTCGTCGTTTTCGCTCTATTGGCAGCCAAAGCCATGTTATGTTGTTGAGGATCCAAAAACCGAACCGTCAACTTACAAGCAGCCAACCTGGAGAAAAGCTGGGGCAAAGTGTGGAGTCGGGGGAGTTAGACTCCGAGGATGCAGCGGGGACACCGGCCAAAGCTAATGATTGGAGTTGCCTAAATCTGGGGATGCAGGTTCGAGCCAATGCTGGCCCGAGATGCTGGAAACCTGACGTATGAGTTTGAGAATATTATGAGTCGGCGAAACAACCAAGGATCGGCTTCGTCGACCATGTTCGCTGCTCGGCCGTCATGTTCCGAAATCGTTCATCACGGTTTAAGCATGCTGTACTTGGCAAGCCTCCAAGGTGCATGATCTTTGATGCGGGGGCCGCAAAGCCAGCCATAGCCTGAGCGCTAGAAGCCGTGGAATTTTCCATGACAATGAAGATGTTTCGTGGACCGTTTAGGTTACTGATTGACGCTGCAAGGCACATGCCCAATGTTGACAACTCGTCCTGGCCGATTTCATGCTGAACGACCTCCAGGAAATTCCTTTAGCAACCTGAGAAGAAACCTTGGTCAAGTATGCTTATTTTTTCAGCCTCGCTTGCGATTGGTCGTGTCTCGTAAACTGCCGGTCGACTTGCGGGGAAAGCTGTGCTCCCAAGCTCCGTATAATACAGGCTGCATTGACTCGTCACGTGGGGGTGGAATCTCCAGGGGCTTACGGAAGAATTGCCCTTTTCCCCTTCCCCAGGTCTTCAAGCGTCATTGATGAGTGGCTGGATGGAAAACACCGTCGCTCTCTGAATGTATAATAGATTGGGTTGCGGTTTGCCATCTCATCCCGTCGGAAAGAAACCGTGGCTTCAGGGTCGCGACTCGTTGGCTCTGAGCTCCAAGTTTCAGGTGCCAGGTTTGCAAGGCTTTGCTATTTCCTTTCAACATGAACATGGTCAGCAATGAATCGCTAGTCCAAGCCATATTTGCGGCAGCCCCAAACACGACACGCCTGACCATCTGAGTCGTGGATTTTCTTTGATCGGTTGAAGTTGTAGTGGTGTGTGCGTTGGAAACAAAACGCGATGGCCAACGCCAACGGCGCCAATATGCTCCAATGGTGAAGAGGGTGGCGTCTTCTGTGCGCGAATGATTCGGGGTTTCCAATGGAATCGTCAGCTTGAGCTATCGGAATATATGGCTCCAGAGGGCAAATGAAGTCGGTGATACATGCATTTTTATAGACTGAGGAGTACTTTTGCGGGAAAAGATTCGCAAGGTAGACTCTACAGTCCCTGGTGAGGCGAATGAAGATGAAGAAAAAAACGAGGATCAACTTGTGAGCTGGAGAAAGATGAGAGGAAGTCTAGATAAAGAGCAGCAGAGAAATGAGGTGGTTCATGTCAAGGAAGAAATTTTCGCTGTCCTGAATGAAGGAAGGTGCTTAGAAGCAGGTGCATGCATGCTTGAGAAAAGATTGAGTACCTGCCTGGTACCTAGTAGTATCTACCTGGAAGGTACGGAACTGAATTGCTCTTTCCATATCAAAGCCCCGATATTCTCATGCCCAGTCCAATGATTCCAATGCTTTTCATCCTTGACCCAGAGAACACTTCATCACCATATCGAGTATGAGTGTTTACTACTCAAGGCACCAAGGTAGCAAGGGATGGCCTTCGGCTTAGGAATTGCTGCATCATCAAATCTGGTGACGGCTTCCAAGATTTTCCTATTCATCTGACCTTTGTGGTCCTGGGCCTTCATCTTGAACAGGTCGATTTGGCAATTTCGATGATGTCAAGGAAGTACACGCTTTCATCGGTGATGAGGATGACATCGTCTAGTCTTGCGCTTGGCTGCTGCACAATGATATCAAGCATAGTGTCAACATGTGTTGAGTTTCAACTATCGTTCTCTTATCACTGTCTCTTCCATCTCCACAAAAGGAATGCGTCTTCCGCAGTAGTCTCATCATAGCTGAGGGTCTCTGACCGAGCTTTGGTCTCTAATTTCGTAATCATAGCCGGCATGTGACAATCTGCATGGGATGATCTGCATGTAGTTGGACTTTAATGAGGTCCACCACCCGCCCAGACCGTCCCGTTGCCGTCTTGAGTCTTCCATTCTTCGGGACTAGTCTGAAGTACTTCCCCGTCTGTGCGAGGCTAAGAATCCGTGAAAACGACTCGTGTCTGATGGATTACTTCGATCGAATGTCCATCAAGCAGGGTAAGTAACGAAAACGCATCCATCCAAGTACTGCCTAACGGGGTTCCTGAAAACATCAAACAAAGGTCGAAGAAGCTTTGCAGAGCAAGAATAGCGCGATAGATGCGGCCTCTAGCGTTTGATGCAGTGTGCTTTATCGAGAACGAGGGATTTGCCTATACCCCTATACCTAACAGAGCGAAGACGCTTGACAGAAATGTGACCGTCAGTCTCTTTGGCACAATCGATGGGTCCCCCTTCGTAGAGATCTATATTTTTTGTAAATTATGTTCGGGCAATGTTAGAGGATATATGGCTGTATGAAGTGATAATGGATTTGTATTTGCCGAGGTCAGCTGATAATACTAGCTCGCCGAGCACGCATCGGGATGGCAATGCTTCCTGTGGAAGTCTTGTTAATGATGGAAAACGGCGCGGAAATTGTATGGTAAATGAGGTCTTACCATATCAAACAAAGAGTTGATTTCGTACATCCATTGCTGACAGCAAGATTCTGGTGCTCCAACCATAGAGGGCCCAACACCTGGACCCGAGGTTGCCGCTATCGCCATCAGAGCCGGAATAGTTTTCGCAAGCCCAGGGGGTTCGGCGAGGATTAAGCCCTTGAACTGTGACTCTGTCGCGTACACTGTCATTCCTGTAGCTCTCTTGAAGCGGAAATGGTCGCACGTGAGGCTCCAGCCCTGGTATGATGGTGATGTTCTGCACGTTGCGCTTCTCGACCTGCATTGGCCAGCTTAGACGTCGTGCATGCAAGATGTTGCCAGGGAACTTACTATGACTTTGTAGACAAGTAATGCCCCAGAGCAGCCCATCAAAGGGTTCATTTCAGAATCACTGTCTAAATACCTAGGCCCCTCATCGCTGCCATCCTCGGCGTCACTTTCTTGATCGCTGGCTCCCAGATGATTTGAAGTAGGACGCTGAGTGATCTATGGCGCATCATAGAAATCCCGGCCGAGCTTAAATCCAGCCATGAACTCATGCACATAAACTTTGCGCAGCTCCCAGGGTGCCAGTATCTTGTCCGCCAGGGCTTGCATTTCCTGCAAGTCTTTGCATGCGTATTCGTCAATCTCCTTCTCTGCCATGATTACATTCCTTTGACTTGCGTGAGTTGGAGAGTGATGGCGCGTTTGAATGGCCTTGAATGGCGATGCTGGGAGGAGGATGGAATGGTGCAACTGACTGGCTGGGTTTGCACGAGATCACGCCCTTTCATTCGGGGCACTGAATCGTATAAAAGAGAGGAGGAAAGTAGAACGAGACAAAGGAAAAGAAATAAAAGAGATATCGGATGCACTGTTGAGGGAATCTAGACTTGGTAGGGAAAAGAAGAGGGAAGAGGGAGAAATAGCGAGGAAGAGAAAAATAGGGGAGTAAAGTAGGGGGGGAATATGAGGAGAGGGGAAAAGAGATGAGAAATACAGAGAGAAGAGGATACTTCTCTATAAAAGCGGAGAATAATAGAAAAGACGATAAAGAGAGAGAAAAGAGAGGTAAAGAATAAAGAACAGAGGGAGAGCAGTCTGTTCTATGCCTGTACTGCCTGTACTGCCAGCTAAGAGCACAACTGTCAACGCTTGATTCGCCCCTGTACCTCACCTCTACCACACTGTTCCCCCTTATCTTGGTCCCCATTGGCCGTACCATCCCATCTTTCCACCAAGAAGTATTTCATTGGAGAAATTTTCTCTTCCAAGAAATATTGTTTTCCTGCTTTCATGCTGCCACGTCCAACCTCGTCTTCGTCTTGTTCGACTTACCACGTCCTTCCACTCCACTCACCCCCAAACGTTATCAGAACCGTCACTCTCCATCTCGTGCTTTCTACAACTGACTTTCTCACCCTTACAATTGTCGAATTTGCATACAGGCTTCGACCATGGATGGCGAGAAGCAGGCCCAGGAATGCCCCTTGGATCATATAGCCGATGAGAACACGCCAGGCATTTTCGATCCTCCCGATGGGGTTGACGCAGAAGAGTGGCGCCGCCATGCTGAAGCAGCGCTTCAGCGTAAGAAAAAGAATCACTTGTTGAAGCGCCTGCAGCGTCTGGTAAGTCTACCTGTCGCAATGCCGCCCCCCCCTTTGTACTCATCGTTGTCGTAGGAAGAACAGACGATAAAGGAATGGGAGGTGAGACATTACACAATCCTTTGATCACTGTCTTTTTTCAGTCTTTAATTAATGCTATGGTGTCTATAGGTTGCCACGGGCTTTCTGGATGTCGCTCCGGAAGATCTGAGGGATGATATGATGAACAAAGATGACGATTGTATTTTCTACGAAAGCTTTCTATGTGAAGGAGAAGAGGAAGCTATTGAAGATTCTGACTCTTCGGACTCGAACACGGAGGAGGTGGAACCGAAACCGGAGACTGACGAGGAGTAAATGAGGTTACGTCGATGGAGGATCGTATGCCGTATGAACAAGAATACCTGCAATCGAGAACCTGTAGAGAATGTCTTTTATTACTGGGAGGGCCATGGTACCCGTGGGCACATATGTAAGGAGCCCTGGAGGTGTTGGTAATCGGATTAGGAGGGTAGGGAGTGTACCTAATCATCACTGTTTTATTTATGCGCCCTCTTATCAGCAGGTTTAGAGTAGGACCTCGTCTACGAACCGCGCTGTATGCAAAATTAAACCACCCTGCTCATAACGTGACTGCTAAGAACCCCCCAAAGTCCTCGAGTTGTGCTGTACCCACAGCAACAAAAGCGAACTGGGTGTGGGCAGTGCCTCTGATGGCCCTGAGCATTATCCTTCCCTTTGCATATTCCACTCTACCCCTCGACGTTATTCATCCATCCCAGAGTCGAGTCTACTTTGTTATTATTCTTTGATAATTACAGCAGACTTGTCAAGCTATTTCTCAAAGAGTCGAGGGCACATCCGTTTACTACTTCTTTCACATGCAAAGGTGACGACTTGAGCAGTGCATTTCTTATCAGGGGCTAGGCAACTGTTCATAACGGGTTTGTGAAAACTCCGATGCACGGAATTAGCACAGTGCAGCAGGTTTTTGTGATTTGATAGAGGGCAGTGCAGAGATTTCTGGTTGTGGGTGGGGAGGGCAAGCATTCGCTTCTTTTTATCCCAGGCACACATTCTCTGCTATAAAACTGCACTTTGTTCCCTCTTTTATTTCTCTTCTTTCACTTTTCATACCACTTTCATAGCCTCTTTCTTCACAAAGACTGCGACGGTAACATCAACTACGACATCGCCGTCCATTCTCCTTTGTGCCCCTTGATATTGCTTCCTCACCCTTCATCTTACCTTGTCACTCTTCATTCCTAACAGGACCATCTCCTTTCACAACAATAACAACGAAATCATCATCCACGATGGCATCCACTGAGGCAACGATGGTTGAGAGCTCCATCCATGAGCCAATCTCTAATGGATCTCATGACATCGCTAGGATGATCAGTCTCGAGAAAATGAGGACAGAAGCGACCGGTCGTCGACCCTTTCAAAAGGTCTACCTTTGGACAACCACAAACGACGAGTCCTCTGCCGGCAGCTCCAAGCGCAAGAGGGCAACTACCCTCAAATACAACCCTGAAACCGACGGACCAGCCCGCAGAGGAGCCTGCCCCGTCCTCCCCCTCGGCCAGGAACTGCTGCCCCACGTCAAGGCAAAGGCCTATCTCGAGGTCGGCCTCGTCATCGGCGACGAGCCAGAGAAGTACAAGCCATCGGGTATATCCCGCGATAAGACTAGGGACGCGGCCAGAAAGCTGAGAGGAACCCTGCCCCGGGACGCCAACGCAATGCGGGCATTCATCCCTATTAGCGAGTATGTGCAGTCCCAGTCCAAGTTCTACGTTGGCTGCCGGCTTACCAACGGCCGGCTGTTCCCGCGCGTTGTGGAGGCGGCTTGCATCTTCTTCTATCAAGAATTTTAGAGTGATGTTGATAGTAAGAAGCCGGCCAAGGAGCGGCTGAGAGAAGTCTCGGCCGCCTGCAAGACCCACGCCGCCGTCAAGAAGATGACCAAGGAGGCGGCTGAAAACGCTGGCGTCTCTCCCTTCCTTACGTTTGATCGTCCCTTGACAGAGAGAATGTCGCAAAAGGTTCTAGAAGACCTGCAGGTAAATATACCCCCATGCTTTCTATCCCCTTTCTTTCTTCTTTGCTTTCTTCTTTTCCTTCTTCTCTTTTTCCTCTTCTCTTTTCCTTTCTTCTTTGCTTTCTCCTTCTTTTTTATCATCGAGTATTATACTAACACCACCAAAACAGCGCACCACTCCCGCAATGGAGCGGCTCGATCCTCGCGTCGTCCAAGTCCTCCACCAGGTCCTATGCTCCCTCAACGACGACAAACCCCTCATAGAGAAGTTGCAACAGAACAACCTCGCTTTCTTCCTCGAGCTGTGCCACGTCACCATACGTTCTACCGAGATCCCCCGCACAGTAATCGTGAGAGACGTGAAGTCGGCCCTGACGGCGGCTAGGATTCACAGCCGTCTCCTGCCCCCGTCCTCCACGTCCACTTCGACGGCTACGGCAGCGGCAGCAGCAACGGCAGCGGCAGCAGCAACGGCAGCGGCTCGGGTTGTGGTGGGGGGTAACGAAGACAACGACGAGGACGAAGATGAAGAGGAGCAGGAGGACGACGAAGACACCTCTGCCGAAGCTGATGCCTAAATATACGGTACTTGAATCGGTTCCTTGACGACGACCGAGTATGGAAGGATTGGAGGAAGTTTTCGGAACAAGAATTCACATATTCTTTGTTTCTGTTTGTTTGCTGGCTTTTACGACTTGAGGTTTTTCGTTGACCCTGGATTTTAATTCGTGATGATGGTGGTTTGGGAGGTATACCACCGACGATCAGAGTCGAACATCACATTCACGTCTCTCACAGTTTATTTCGGTAGTATGGGAGCTAGTGTAGTCGGTTGAACCATTTCATTCCCAGGGCTATTTGTTCATAGGTAATTCGGCTGCCTCATCCCAGCAACTAGCTCAATCAAACTGTCGGCTGTACCTTAATTCCTCATAGCAACTCCTTAGGTAGCAAATCTCAAACACACCTGACTTCTATAATCGTGTTT
Source organism: Hypomyces rosellus (assembly GCA_011799845.1). NCBI lineage: Eukaryota > Fungi > Ascomycota > Sordariomycetes > Hypocreales > Hypocreaceae > Hypomyces > Hypomyces rosellus. The sequence continues at coordinate 345,132 of WWCI01000001.1, forward strand.
TGGACTACATCGTGCAAGCTTGTTTGATGATGCTCGTAGTTTTGATCCAGGTGTGTCGCAGGGACTTGGGCGTAGTGTAGCGTAGTAGGAAGAAGAGCGGTTACCTTGAATGCTAGGTTGACTTGTGCATGGTTTATTAGACAATGTCCGACTACAAATTTGTGGAATAAGAGGGCCCCATGAGATGGTTCATCGCAAAGCACAAAACATTGATGATTAGGTACACTCCATATTCCCTTATCCACACCTTATCATTGTCGTTGCCGTCTTATGGCCTCCAGCAGATAGGTCACCTCCACCACAAGACTATAAACGAGATGAACTATTTTGATCAACATATTCCTGGCATCCGTTTCCGCCTTTTGGTTAGGGGGGGAGGTGGATAGTGGCGTCACTGCAAGAGGGGCCATACGGGACTCGACAAGTACTCGTTTCTTGTAATTCGACAGCGGTCGATGTTTGCCGTGTCGTTATCATATCATCTGCCATCACCTCATAGTACTCATACTCTTACTCATGGTCTATTGCACAGTCTTCTCTCATACTCAACATCCTCCAAGCTGTCACTTTTAGTGCAAATACAAGCTCACCAATTTTCCGAGATATTATCCATGAATCATTCATCCATTGTTCAGATCATAATATCTTATAAAAATAACTATCCCCACATGACTCCCTAAACGTCAAAGCATTCCCAACCCTAAACTCCACAAACCCACGCTATCACTTCCAGACACTCATAACCCATATATATATGTCAACTATATACAAAACGTAAAAAACACTTTCATCCATGTACTCCATGTACTCCATATCATTTCACATCATTCATTCATATGATCTGATGTGCGCATCAGACACGCAGGATATCCTTGTTGGCAGCGATAAAGTCATAAGAGTCGCTTCGGAAATCATCAGTCGTGATGTCGTTGTAGTCGGCGTCGGCGAACCACATCAGCTGCTTCTTGGCTGCCCACTTGGGCCAGTTGGCGTAACCCCTGACACCTACGTTGGGATCAAGGTTGTAGAGGAAGTTGAAGTAGTATGTTCGGATGCTGTGCGCCGCGTGGTTGTCGGCAATGCCATAGAACACCTGGATAATGTCCGTAGCGTGGAAGGTTCCTAGGAAGGGAACGCCGAAATCGTACGAGGACAGGTATGACCAGGTTGGCACATTGGGGTTGACCTTTGCAACAGTGTTGAGCACCAAACGTCTGGTCAAGGTAAAGGTCAGATCGCCAAGGATGGCCGCAGTTCGCTTGAATCCTGGATAAAGTTCGTTCAAAATGCCTGTGCGGAAGGGGCTTCCGCTTGACAAGGCCAGATCATAGGTCTGGACGAGCTGTGTCAACTTTTGCTTGGAGGCCTTGGAGAAGAAAAGGGTGGACAAGTAGTTGACAAGATCCCCCGTCGAAGTAACATTGTTTTGGAAAAGCGAGAAGAGAGTACCCTCGTCCTCTTGGTCACCAACAATCATGGGAACAGGGTAGTATTTGCCTTGCTCCACAAGCACATCGGGGCTGTCGGGGAGCACTGTGCCATCCGGTCGTGGGAGATAGGACAGCGCAACCGAGTTATAGGACAGAATACCGGGCGCCGAGTTGACGGCGTCGAGGAATATGTTGTAGTCCACCTTTCGCAGGCAGGCCAAAGTATCCGCAGAACCTGCGCAGCCCGCGCGCTTGACCACATTGTTGTAAACGGCCTGAGCCTTGGGGGAGTCGATTGCCTCGGTAGGTGCGACAGTACCCGAGTCCATGATGGCGCCACGGAAGAGAGGCTTGCTGTTATACGTAGCGTTGCCTCCGTAAAGCAGCAACTGGTTGAAGACGGACATGGCACCAGCAGACTCTCCCCAGATGGTAACCTTGGACGGGTCACCTCCAAATGCCTCGATGTTGTCCGCTACCCATTGGAGACCCATGCGCTGATCGAGAAGACCCAGATTGCCACTGCCATCTTTCAGGATCTCAGCACCGGGCAAGAAACCAAAGCCGGCAACTCGGTAGTTGACAGCAACGAAGACGAAGGGCTGGTTTTGATCACCGGCAAAGGAGAGCATGCTGCCAGCGTCGTATATTTGGGTGGAGCCGAGCTGAAAGCCTCCACCAAAGATCCAGAACAGGACAGGCAGCTTGTCGCCCTTCTTGGTTCCTGCTGGTCGTTGAACATTCAAGTTTAGACAGTCCTCCTGGCCTGTAATAGTCGAAAGAAGTGGAAGATTGAGGAAACCGTTGAGGAGCTTGATGAGAATGTTCCTTGATGCTGATGAGACAAACATTTGGGGGCAAGCAGGGGCAAGAAGCGGTGTGTTAAAAGTTCCTAGGCTCTTGGATAGCTTCTGAGGGGGCCTGAGTCTCAAGGGGCCCACTGGCGCATCGGCAAAGGGGATGCCATTGAATGTGTCGATACCGAGCAGAGAGCTGCCGACAATAGTTCCCGATGAAATACTGACGGAAACTTTGCCACCTCTGGCCTCAAGTTGGTCAGGCGTTGGGGCTGCCGTTGTAATTGTCGACAGACTCAAAAGAGCCGGTAAAGCCTTGAAAAACTTCATCTTGAAGGTGGGGTATATCAAGAAGAGTGGCACGTAAAGACGTTGAAGACTGGGAGAATACCAAGGACCAAAGTCCAGGGTTAGGCCAACACAAAGATGACTAGCGAGAAGGAGACAATGGAGAGGGAAAGCGAAGTTGAACAATGACTGCTATTTACTTTGTCTTGACAATGCATCACAGAATACTCGGGGGGCTTTGTAGTCTTTATGTAGGATGCTTCTCTTCTACGATCCAAGAGATTGGTGGGGACGACGCTACAAAGCGTCTTTGTGAGAACAGTCTGGAATGCGCCGAATAGTCCGTACACCGCATACTCCAGCTCAAGCAATTTTTTTTAACACAAGGTCCGGCCGATGGAACTCGGGCCATGGGCCCATCAATCATTGGGCGTGTGAAAGCATGGTCCAATTCAGGCCCGAATGGCTTGAGCCAGTCGGTATAGAAACATCAAGGTCATGGCGAAAAGACGGAAAATCCTTGGGCGCCAAGAGAGCCTCCTTACATGCCAGCACTTTCTGGCCCCTTGGGATGGAGTGGTATCACAACGGGATTTCGCTCGTTTTGGCATTCCTGTTCCCACTCGCCCCCGCTTGGTGTCAGCCAGTAGCTCTAGAAGCTAAAGAGTTTATTGCTGTTCCCCACGGGGAAAAAACGCGGGGTGCGTCAACGCAACGGAAGAGCTGGACGTGCCATCGCGAGAGCACATGAAAGAAAAAACTCAGTGTTGAGCAGGTTTCTCTAGCAAAACATCAACATTGACCGTTCCTGAGCCGAGGCATGTTGTTCTCAGACCACCAAGAGAGGGACAATAAAGGCTTCGGTAGGTCGACAAGCTTCAGGCTTCGGGACAGCTAGCGCAGGCGGGTGAATGGCGAGGGCGGCTTGCAGAATCCAATGAGATTGACAGGGTGGTACTATGATTCAGATGCAAGCGGTGGTTCAAGCCACCTCCGAGGGGCTAAACGAAGAGGCACCGAGAGATCGAGTCCCTGTTAGGAAATCTGGTCCGTGTCTTGGTGCCTGCTGATCTTGGGATGCGTGGGAGGCATGCCAGGCTATGCTGTTTCCGTGGTCCTTGGCGACGGAATGGAGTGGGCTTCATCTATTGATTTCTTGCATTGGTGAGGACGATCATGTCCCAGCTGGAGAGAGGGAGCCACAAAGGAAGCGGGGAGAATGTGATGATGTGGGGTTGAAGCTGTGTCTGTTGTCGCGTGATGAGGAGGAGGAACGGAATTGATACAGTTGATGGAGGTTGCTGAATTTTGCTGCCCGGTACCTGAGGCAGCTATTGAAGCCATCAACTTCTTTCCCTCCAACTGTAGAGAGGTCGGTGCCTGCCTCGATAAAAAAGCACAGACAGCTGCGTGCCTACCTGTGCCTATAATATGATGGACTAAGTGAAGATGCTAGGGCAAGTGCGGTGTAACTCGTAGATGCCAAATTGAAAAGCCCAGCACCTCAACAAAAAAGCTTACGATGATCTCCCAAATAGGCAGTCAATACAACCCCCATATATGCAATGCAACGCCAGCATGCAAACTCTTTTATGTAATTCCTACAACCCTGTTTACTGGGGAAGCATTCCTGCAGAGACGAAGAAAAACACCGCGTCTTAGAATTCACATTGTGTATTGTTTCTTGCTCTGGCAACTGGTGGAAGGAAATAGCGGGACTGCGGAGATCATTTCGCAAAAAGACCTTTAATATTCAAATTAATAGCCACAATATATAATTATATACAGAAAAATAAATGAAATTAGACTCAATACGTATATTCGCGTTATATGGTTTTTCTTTCTTTCTTTGTTCTTTCTACATTTAAAAATAAGGACCTTTTATTCTGATTTAACTGAGCATTATTTTACTTTGCTGTCCTTCTTTCTCTCTCCACCAGTTGTCTGGGTTGGGGTTTAAGCTACCCCAGTTTCTGCAATGCTACAGCAAAGAACTCCACAACAACAGTCATGCGAGCAGGCACAGTTTTCCTCTCCCACTCCTCTTCCCACTCTCCCTCTTCCTCTCCGACTTTTGCTCTCATATTTTAAATAGGCTCAGCAAAGGCGCAGTGTATTTCCCAATTCGAATACCTTGTCCGAGACTGGATGCACCTAAAATTCCTGGGCATCAGCGTCGTAGGAGAATATCTCGACCATCTTCCCGGCCCTTACGCGTATTCTCGAAGCATCAACCCCCTAGTCATGGAAAAAAGAGCAAAAGGAATTAATGATGCAATGTTCTGGACCTAATGCAACGCCGTCCCGAGGTTCAAACATGCACTTCAGCCCAACGCCGGGGTTCGTTGATGCGTTCGTCAACGAAACCCGTGTCTTGCATCTTTCCCGAATGTTGCCCTTTTTTCTTCCCGTTTCAACATTCAAGTTGTATCAAACTCTCCGATCCAAACTCTCCGATTCAAATTCTTTGATTTACAATCATTCAACCATCAACTAAGAAACAATGGCAAGTTCTCCCGAGTCCGTGGACAATCCGTGGAACATCAATCGATCATCAAATTCTCGTGGCTACCCTCTTGGCGTATCCCATCATCTCCCGGAAGCCCCTCTTATTGCGCCTGACCAGTGTCTCTCATGTAAAGCGCTTCATGATATGCTCCATTTCCCCTTGCCCCATGCCCGTTCCCGTTACAAATTCGTACAAAAAGCACACACTCATGACCGTGTTCGTGCATCCAGCCAATCAATCAACCCAACGCCGTACCTTTACCGAGTCATTAGGACCAACCCTTTCTATCCCGCCCTGAATCTCATCAAATCATACCACGACGCCAACTCTGTTCCCTTCATCTAAGCGTCTTTTTTTCTCCCCCATTTCTTGCTGTTCGCCGTCAGACTCCTCGTCAAAGCTTCCGTTAAAAACTTGAGCCAGAGCTTCCCGCTTCCGTTTTCTGTTGCGGTTTTTCTTTCCCACCTCGTCCTCCTCCCATGTCTCCATGTTTTCTGGGTCAAAGGGGCCAACGATATCTTCTCCCAAGGCCTTTCCGAGTCGTTCGCGGAGACCCAAGATTGGCCAAATAGGTACTCTGGTGTATTCAATCTTGATGCCAGGTGCCTCCGAGTCCTCATCATCGCAAGGGTTCCCGTACGGAGTGTGAAATCTGTCCAAGAACTTGGCCGTAACGTGACCTGTGTAAACCAAAAAGTCCGACGTATCATTGTCATGTGTCAAAATCCTCAGCTTGAGGTCTTGAAAATTGGGACGCGGAGGTTTGCCCTTGCGTGGCGACCAATACGACTCTCTCCGTACGGAGGGTGTAGGGGCCGCATAAAAGTGTCGCTGCGCCATGGCCAGAAATATGCCTACAAAGTGCGCATCGTGGTCGGAATCGGCTGGCACAAGCGCTTTGGCCCTCAATTGTTGGAGCCGAAACACGGGGGCGTTCCAACTCTTCCCGGGGCCGGGAGCAACTCTGAACAGATTCCGTCGTATGGAGGCCAGTTGGTTCTTTCCAATGTAGGACAGCATGGGTAGGTTGGCGAGGTTGTGAGTACCTGGACTTGATGCCAAGATCCCCTGGTGAGAGTCTGTTGGGCGAGTAGACACTGTTTTGAAAGAACTCTGTGATGAGGCTCTTGAACCATCCGACGTGAAATTCCACATGGCTTGCACCCGGACTGCATCATGATATACTTTACCTCCGAAAAATATGTGCAGTTCAGGCAGGAGTTGAGGTTTGCTAAAGGCAGTTGGCCATAGCGTCATGAGAGTTGTCTTGACTGCATTGGAGCTCAGAATTGGATGCACTGCAGAAGGTTGCAAGATCTCCGACAATGCATCGCTCAGTATGGTAATGGTCGGCGATGGTTGCAGATGTCCCTGTGTAGGTGGAGAGCCAGGCACATTGCAAGGCAGCGGCGTGTCGCAAGGCGGCAGCTCTTCAAACCGCGCACCTAGAAGTTTGGCGTGAAGATCCGTCCAGCAGATTGGGCGTACAAAAAGTGAAGTACCAGCATTTTGGCCAAGTATGCTGAGGAGCGAGCCCTTTGCAGGTTGGCGCACACGTCTTTTGCGTACCCCCGATGGCGAAGCGGGTGATGATTTCTGTGGTCGGCGCGTTTGAGTTGTCGAGGGCGTTGTGACTGGTGATGACGATGGAGATGGCTTATCTCCGTTCCCGTTGGAGGATGACGGTATGGAGGGGCTCGATGCAATCATGTCGTCTACCATGGCGCGCAACTTAGCGACGATGGCACTCCGGTGGAATATAGAACTGCAGTGTGCGTCGATCGCGTCAGTAACCCAGGGGACAGAGAGGTTTAATTAAAAAGGCATCGAAAGAAAGGGAGGGCGTGAAGAAACAGGATGGAGATTGACTGACTCTAGAGTGAGCATTGATTATGTGTCTTACCCTTCGTCTGTGATTGAGTCGTTTTTCCTTCCCCCGCGGTGGACTGACGCGACAAGTTGTCTGACCCTGTTTTTACCGCCAGGCCCAAGGACAGGACCCAAGGCTCCGCCCCCACCGTTAAAGAGAGCCCTGAGTGTGGTGTGTGTGTGTGTCAGTGGTCGTAGTGTCAGTGAGTGGTGTGACGCCCACTAATACAGGCAATAATAACAAAAAAATTCCGATGTGGCCGGCGCCAACGAGACCACGCCAGTTGTTTGTGTATGTTATGCGACGCAAACGCCAAAAAAAAAAGGAGGTTGAAGAATGTTGGAACAATCGTTGTCGTCGCACAAACCTTTTTAACAATCACCGCTCCTTTTTCTTCAACACAAAAAACTCTGCGCAAACAAATCAGGGACCGGCTCCCTCAAATAGGCACGCCGCATGGCACGTCACATGGGTCGCGTTGGCCGTGGCAAAGCGGCGCGATCGATGAGCGAAGTCACGTGATACCAGGCAGCCAGCGTTGGCAGGTTCTTGTTTTTCTTCTTAGCGCCCAATGGATCTGACGTGGGTGTGTGGCGGTGACCCCATGGCCCTTGTCTGCAATTGGCTAGTTTGGCGACAACACCTACAAGTACTTGTATTTTTTTCTTGATGCCTGACAAGTTCCGCCCGTAGTTTTTCCGCTTTGCGCCTTGCTTTGGAGGCATCGAGATTAGCTCAGCATCGGAGAACGGGGCTGGCCCCCACATTCGTTGACGACGACAGCTTCCCATGGCTGAATGGGAGGGAGCCCCGCCAAACCAAAGCGCAGTCACCGCGTGCTTCAAGCCTCACACTCTCTCACCAAGCTTCATTGAGCAGCCGGGCCATTGCTGTTCAAGATGCCGGTACGTGTTATAGCAGCCCAGTAGCTTCTTCCACAGTCGAACACCCTTCTCATCGCCCTCTCATTGCTTGCGCTCCTTGCCTGCCAATAGCTTCCCCAGCTGGCTGCACCCCCAAGCTTACCCTCCCCTTCCCCCCTAACATCAAACATCTAAAAAACTATCGGTACTTGCGCACATATATGCTCACACAAACACACTTTGCAGGCCTATAATTCAGACTTCAACTCTGACCCCAACCCTCCCCGCCTGATTGGCAACTTCCCCGTCCTCCCCCTGCGGACAAAGACCCGCGGGCCGGCCTACACCCTCCCTTCCCTGAACCCGCCGTTACCGCCTTACGAGACCCCCGAGGTGGACAATGAGAGCTACGATATCCTAGACGAGGTCATCCGCCTCTTCCGCGCAAACACCTTCTTCCGCAACTTTGAGATCAAGGGCCCCGCCGACCGACTTCTCATCTACGGAATCTTGTTCGTCAGCGAGTGTCTGCAGAAGATTAGGCCCAATGCCAGTGCTCGCGATGCCGGCAAGGATGTCATGAATCTGGCTCTCGACCTTAACTTTGCTCTCCCCGGAGATCCCGGCTTCCCACTGAACCAGGTTCGTCTTTTTTCCTTCTATTTTCTTTCTTTCTTTCTTTCCTCCTGGCAGCTACTGTAAAATCAGAAGAGTAAGAGGCTGATGCAAAGGTTAAATCTAGTTGTACGAGGCGCCCCGAGACAGACAGGAGGCAGAGCAGCTCAAGCAGTACATGTCGCAAGTAAGACAAGAGCTCGCGACCCGATTACTGGCAAAGGTCTATGAGGAGGATGAATCCAAGCCGAGCAAGTGGTGGCTGAGCTTTACCAAGAGAAAGTTCATGGGCAAGGCGTTGTAAGGGCAAAGGGGAGAGGATTTATTTTTCCGCAAGAAATGAAATTTAGACCAAACCGCATTTTTATATTCATACATATATGCACACATTCAAAAAAGCGAAATTGAAATGCACTGGACCGTCTTTTGAATATTGGTTCGGATATTCGGTATCTAGGTAGTGATGGTTTCATTTTCTTATGGTATTCTATAACCTCCGTCGGAATCGAACCAACATATCAAATCCTTTGGAAAAGCTTCCAGGTTTCCAAAGTCTAGCTAACCATTCTATATACAAAAAGCTCAATCGCGCTTTTTATGAAACTTGCCTCTCGCCGCTATTCTACCTTCTGCTGGAATCGCCCTCCATCCCGTAAATATGTATCCGCTCGCTCCGCCCTTTTCCGTCATAAAAGGATGCGTCCGCCCAGGCAGGACCTGCCACCTCGTCGCCCTGCTCGTCTGCACGCCCGCCCCGATCAGCAGCGATGGGTTGAGCGGATATTCCGCCGTCCCGGCCCAGTGCTCCAGCTCGGCCGTCGTCTTGCCCTCGGCCTCGGGGGGCGGGTTGGCGACCCAGGCGCCGCGGCGGCCGATGCTGAAGCAGTCGGCGAGCTGGGTGAGGGGCTCGACGGTGGGCGAGTAGATGGCGATGGGGGCGCCGCCGGCGAGGAGGGGCAGGGCGTGCCGCAGGATGGATATGGGATCCATGGAGCTGGCTATGGCGAGGCCGGAGAACCCCCCCGCGCGGGTTGTGTCGACGATCTGGCGGGTGCGGGCCCAGCGCCGGCGCTTGCGATGGTAGTTTGCCCGTCGGTTGGTCTTCCACGAGGCGAGCTCGTCGGATGTGGCCTGGGGTGCCTCGTCGGCGTAGACCACGTCAAGCTCCGGTTCCAGCAGCTGGAGCCATGAGATTGGAAGCAGATGAGTGAAGAGCGGGTGGTAGGGCTGTGGTGGGTTGGGGTCAAAGGCGTCAAAGTCGTAGTGGCGGAGGAGGGCGAGGTTGGGCTGAGGGTTGGAGTGGAGGACTGTGATGGTATTTGTGAGTGCGTAGTGGTCGTCGAGATCATCTCGGCGAGGTCGCTTTCTGGGATTTCGTTGTGCTTTTGGTGATGAAGGAGGTTGCTCGTTTGTTGCCTCTGCCAATCCGTTTTCTTGTGTTTCCATGCTGTCGGCTTGCGTGTGAGCTTCTACTTCCTCCAGATCATGCCCATTCTCTTGTTTTGACTGTTCCTCGTGCGAAACCTTTGCGTCTGTATCTTCCTCTGGTTCTTGGTAAAGTATACCCATTCGCTCAGCCATGGCAGCAACCAGCAAGCCGCCGGTATCATCAACTGCCAGCCACCGCCCACCATGCGCTCCCTTCTCCCCGTCAATCGGCAGTCCTCCGAAATGCACATCAGCCCAGCAACCCAGCAGACCAATCATTTCCTGTCGAATCTCCATGACCTTGCTCGCATCGCGTTCCACGAGCATCCAGTGGGCCAGCTGTGCGACGTCCAGCGGCAGGACCGTGAACCGTCGCATGTACTTCTTTTCCTTGAGGAGCTTGTACTTTGCTAAAGAGTACGCCGTCTTCTGGTCAATCGCCGTGTGGGAAAGCATCAGCTTTGCGATCAAGTCTTTGCCTGCCGAGGTGCCGTTGCGCTTGAGCTCTTCAATCTCTTCCGTCGTGAGCGTCTGGCGCGCATTCTCGTCGATGATTTCCCGAGTCGACCGCGCGACGACCTTGCCGCTCTCGTCAACCAAGGTGAGCTCCTCTCCATTCTCAGCCTCAATCACATCGTCGCCTTCTGCCAGTTCTTCGTTCATGTCGGCGCTCAGGTCGGCGAGCTTGTCGGCGTTGAGCTCTGTGCCGGGGACAACCCGCAATCGTGAGAAACTTTCGCCATCTCGCTTATCTTGAATCTCGTAGGTGAGGTGGTAGGGTCGCTCGATTATGAGATTGCTGGGAAACGATCCATATTTGCCCAGCGAAATGGTCCTGTCTCAGTCTCAGTCGCAAGTCACAGAATGCAAGAAGAGGAAATCGGGGAACAAACGTATTGGGCACTACCTGTAAGGCGCGTGTAACTTCGTTTGGAAGCCTTATCGCAGCCCACCCATTGGGTTGGACTGTGTTTCTAGGCATGTTGGGCAGAATGAATAGAATGTGTAGATTTGGTTGAAATTTACTTGGTGTCGGTGGAAAAATTATTGGCAAGCCTCGGTCAATTCTCGGTGAGCCCCGCGTTCTAGAAGCCCCACCAGGACATACCGAATAGTTTCACCGAACTACCTAAAATGGGTCTTGGGACTTGGGAGGTACGATGTCTTGAGCATCAAGCCACCATTATTAATCTACTTGCTTCATAATAAAATACAAAAATAATCTATACAATGACTTTAGAGGGAGGATCCCATTTTCCTCTCGGAGCCTATGGCCATATCAAATTCTAATAACCCTTTTTTTGTTTCTTTTTTTCTATTTTTTTTCTTCTCTTCCTTCTCAAACAAGCTCCTTTTTCGACTTCGACTTCGTGATGGGCTTGATTAACCATCTACACAAGTTAATCGGCAGCGACAACGCGCCCGTAACGGCATAGAGCAACACGCTTATAGCTCCGAATGCCACAAATGGGATGATTGTGTAGGTCGTGAGATCTGTCTCGGTATTAGTAAACTTCAACACCTCGATCACCAATTGCTACTCACAAAATAGTCCACCAGATCGCTTAACAACATCATACAGCTCTCCGCGCATGATATCTTCCGCACCGGCCTCCCGCTTCCAGGGGCCGACCATGCGGAATTTGGGGTTGAAGTTGGATCCCATAGCCCAGGTGAAAAAGAGCTTCCATCCCTTTCGCACAACGTACGAGATCTTTGGGGCAGCTCCGATGTCAAGAGCCAACTGGTATGCATAGGCTTCGTGATCTACGCCACGCTTGGTCATCGCAAAGTCGTAGCCACATCGAGGTTGAAGCAAGTAATCCACCTCGTAAGGTTGCACAGCATCGGGATCAAGCTCGGCGGGGACCTGGTTAGGGAACCGCTCCAAGAGAAGGCGATGTACCCACAGTTGAGCCTGCAACTCGGCTAATGGAGGGATCGCACCTAAAACTCTGTTAGCCATGAAATAAGGGAAGCTTGCAAGCATGGGATGAATACCAATACTAGGTCGAACGAAGCCGATGTATCCCACTGTGGTATCTCCCTGTCTGTAGACACCACGGACATCGAGATCGTCAAGATCAGGATACTGCTCGGGCGACAAGAATGGGAAGTTTGTGGTGTATCCTGTCGCAAAAACTACCACGTCTGCCTTGACAGGCTCTGACGGTTCTGGCCCATCAAAGTGCATGAAGCCTTTGTCATCGACCCTCAAGGGCCATCTCTTGACGTCAATGTGTCGGCCGTTTGTCTCCTTAACGGGTACATTAATGATGGATGACCGAATACGGTTCACCAATGAGGTGGATCGCTGGCCTGCAGAAATGTACGGCAACGCGCGGGCAGACTTGCAGAGAAAAACTATGGGCTTAATGAGTATCAAGTGCTGAACAGCATCATTGGTGGTAACTTACTGGAGTCGACATTTTTTCTTTGCTTGCTGATATGACCAACCCATTGATCTGGTCCCTCTTCAGTGCCAGAAACGAGCCAATGCACCTTTTTGATCCACTGATCATAGGCGAGCCAGAGCAGGGGGCTCTTCTGGAGGATAGGGTGGGCATAGGCGGTATCAAATAGACTAGCGACAGATGTATCGACCGGTTTGTTGGGCCTCTCCGGGATCTTGCTACCAAATACGCTTGGTACCGGGATAATCTAATGAACCAAAGTTAGCTCAGCTCTGGCGTGTGAATAGAGATGAGTCTGTCACATACCTTTGGCGCACAGAAAAATCCGTCACGGTGGCATAACGTCACAGAGTTGGTCGGAGACGTCACCGCGAGGTGAGCAATGTCCATGCCAGTCTCTCCACAGCCCAAAACCACCACGTTGGTGTCCTTGTCAAACTGGGAGCGGCTCTTCATCTTGTTTGAGTGGAAATGTAAGGGCACTCTCTCAATTCCGGGTATTGTGGGTATCTGGGGCCACACATGAATCCCAGAGCAAACAGCGACGGCATCACAGTTCCAGGTGGATACCTGTCCGTCTTCTTTGGCGATCTCGATGACATGGCCCAAACCACCCTCGCCGCGGGAGATGCTGGTAACCTTGGTGTTGAGCTCAATGTTATCACGGACGCTAAAGGCATCAACGTAATCATGAAGATACTGCACGAATGCCTGGGGCTTTAGGAAGTCGGGTGCATCCCGCGCGGGTCGAAAATCAGAAAAGAGCGTAAGATATCTTGAAGATACCATCTGTGCACCACATGGTGTTAGATCACTGGCTGTGTGGAGACATTGAGATTCGCTCGAGTTCACAGGAGGGGAAAGATCAAGGCAATCTTACGCACCTCAGCATCTTCGTAGATTCGATATACAAAGGTCCCACCTATCTCTGCCTCCGACTCGAACAAACGAACTTCGAGGGCTGGGATAGGGAAGAATCGGTGTGCTGTAGCCAGGAACTTGAGCGTACAGAGCCCTGCTGGGCCGCCGCCAACAACGGCAACTCTCATAGCACGAGTCATGTTGCAGCAGTAATAAAACCGAGTGATTAGGGTTAGGCTTCCTTGTGATGTTTATCTTGACGAGATGTGTGCCCTTTTTTTAAAAAAAGAACCATGGAATCGTTCGAAGGGTTTCGTTTACTCGAGAGACACACCCGATGCCTTTATCGAAATCCGAGCATCGATGAGCGCTGACGGAAGTGAATTAGTTCGGATAGCTGCCTCGGCCTTTTGCATCGAACTCTGGGGGGGCGGAGGGCAGAGCACAGATCCAAGGCATGAAATGATGTGACCAGTTACGAAAAATGATGGCACAGCGCGTCTCGTGGTCTGTCCTTTGTATTTTAAACCAGTTGGTTGTCAACGTCGATGACAGACATTTAAGACAATTAATTGTGTGTCGCAGCCAGTCGGATGGATGTGTCATTAGGTGGCAAGACCAAACCATTCAGACTCTTTGCTCACTAAGGATCAATGTTTGCAGCCAAGAGCAACAATAGGATGAATGGATTGGCGCAGGAAGGCAAACCAATCTATTTAGTTGACATGTGACCAATCAGAACTCCAAAACCTCGCATCACCTCTGTGTTAAGAATTGGTGGGAGCGTTCGGATGCTTCCTCATCAGCGGCGGCCGATATACTAAGCATGCCAACCTAGCTTTAGATGTTTGCTATCCAATATCATTTCAGAGCAAGAAAAGTTGAAACAAACGATTGCCAAGTAGCGCAGCTTAGTGCACAAAAGTCCCCACTCCTTTCTCCATAGGTTGAGTTGATTCAGCTATTGTCATGGACTATTGTCCATATTGTTGTTGGTTGGTTGTGGAGGGGAAATCTGCAGTGACTTATAGCACACGAGGAAACTTGATCAGCTCTAAATAGCAATCCTTGCGCCCTGCCAATCGTCAGGGCGTAATGGATCCCGCATCCGAACCATGCGCTTGGGATTTCTCTTAAAAATGGCATGTTTCGTGCCAACCCGTCTCATCCTTCATGGCCCAGCGTAGAACGTTCCAGAGATGGCCTCAGCCTCGGCTCCGAAAGATGGCACAAGGAATCATTCGATGGCCAAGGTAACCGTAGCGATTGGTTCTTTTGGTATCCCATGTATTCAAAGTATCTGTTGTGGTCTCATTCCAACTCGACACAGAACGCTTCGAGGTATTCCAACAGTGAAGTAACAGACGGCGGGTGGTGGAAAGATCTGCCCTGTTTAAGATGCGATTCGATGGTGCAACGCATCCCTGTGTTGCACAAGCCGGAGATGTTTGACAAGATCCAGACGTATTTTGCAGATTTGGATCTAGTACCACACGAGAATAACTTTGTAGAGGGCAGCAACGAAAGCCAGGCACCGAGCGAATGCGCAGCAACAGGGCAGCAGGCCGGGTCGGTGTTGAGTATCTGTCCGATGGCCCTTGAGAAAGGCTTGGCCATCATCTAACTATTTGAAGTCAGGATAGCGAGCCACTGTGTACATGTCAATAACCACGAGGATAACCGCAGAGTAGCACCAGGAAGCAAACAATGAATTCTCGGCTGTGATTACCCTTGCAGCCGACAGATGATACGGGAGAGGGACTAGACAGAGGTTCTAGGAGGTGGCGATTCGACATGAGGAAACGACAACTCGTCGCCATGGTATGTAGAAGAGACAATGTCGGACCTGTATTGTCTCCATGCCTGGCTGCCAAGAGAGTCCGTGTGGATTCAGGTGGACTCTACCAACTTCAAGGAACCTCGGGACAGGATAACGGGAGTCGCGGGGCTCAATAGTCTATATGGCAGCTCAAGTGCACCATCCGTCGTCATTGGCTGTGCAGTAAGGGTTTCCGACGGACTGAGCGCCTGCATCTTGGGGATCTTGGTGAGATCTTATGTGGAGATTGGCACACATGTTGGCACACATGTTGGCAGGCATTCGTCATAGCGCTCCCAATCATCATTACTGACGTTGGCTCCTCTCAGTTGTTGTTGGTGTTGTGCCGGCTGTTGGACGGTTGCAACACAAAGCAAACTCGACTGCAAAAGCAAAAGAAAATGAGAAGGTTCAATCCATCTTCTCCAGTGTGTTGTCGGGGCAAGCACTGTCTGTGCCCTTCCTGCCTTTTTTTGGTCATGAAGACCTCGGCACTTTCACCATTTAGTACCGTCCAGAGTGACGATTTCATTCATCCTCCCGCTCGCATCAACTCGGAACAAAAGCTCTCCATAAAATGAAAGATTTCAAAAGAATATCGATGCGATCTCTCAAATTCAGCTTCTTTAAGACGCTGCTCACGATGTCTCCCACACAGCGCTCAATGGCCCGTCGGCATCATCCCCGCATTTCCAATGGTTGGAATATTGGCTACAAAGATTGTCAAAGCATGTTGCCTTGACGGCTCTTTTTGTGGTCAATAATCTGAATACTCTGTTGCACGAGTTGACTGGCTCGTTGCATCAATATACCTTTACCGGCCGCTGCAGAATGATGTCGGGCTCGGTTTGCCGCAGTCAAAGCCACCCTCAGCCAAGGGGAGCTTGAGATGCAACTGCAGCAACAGTTTCAGGCATTCTCAGATCCTAGATGGTCATACACTACTGTATACGAACTTTAGATGACCGAATATTGGTTCCTGGAGCTCATGGAAGATAAACATCCAGAAGTTGATGCTATCGTATATTTCGCATTCAGAGCACAACTTCTCATTCTTATCATCTTTAAGGAGTATGAAGATATATGGTACATCTTCAGCTTTAATATCTCTGATTTCTACATGTTTCTCCCGGTTTTACATGCTCCTCTTGTTCTTGAGCATTCCTCCGTTGCCAGCCATCTCCCTCCTTACTACCATTCCTCTTAGTACCAGATGTTCTTCTCATTACCTATAATTTCTCCGTTACCATAGTCTCCTTTACTCTTCGAATTCGCATTACAGCATCATCTTCGCGCTCGAGCTGTCCCTCGGGATAGTGGACATCCAGAACAGCCCACACAATACCTGGCTCGGTCTCGCGTTGACACATCAATAATAAGCCAAGTGTCAAGACAGTACAACATTATATGGCGATGATAATCTCCATGTAGAACGACAGGGCAGGCATGGAACCTTGCCAGTTATCCGACATGAGATCCGCAATTTCGCCACCAATGACCTGGTTGGTCAAAAAGGCATTCGCACAGCAATGTATACCAAAACAGTTGCAAATTCCGAAGATGTGCATTCATTCCATCGAAATTCTGCAGCACCGAGTATCTATACACATTCTCTAATATGAGATTTATGCTAAATCTTACACTCTACCAAGTACTCATCGCAGACCTTTGCAGCCGTGGCTGCGAGATTGCTCGCAACCCAAATCAACCGGATTATATGTGTCTTCGATGGGAAGATGTTGGATTTTACTCGTTTCAAAGTATGGATGGCAATATTCTTGATATTCGTGTTGATATCAAGATTCACTGGTCAAGGGGCCAACTACTGACCAATCAAGCCATCGTACACTCACCTTACATGGCCTACTTCCTACATCAATGGCCTTGGAAGACACCTTGCGATTACTCCTGACGCTGGCACTAATGGAGGGTCTGTTTGATGGCAACATTACTACTTGGAGAGACCTCGTGTCTCTACGGTTACCTCCCACATCACCAAGAATGATCGTCGAATCACAGTAAGGCGAGAGATGCGCACAGTACCGGTATTACGAAGAATAGCCACATATCGCCTGATGACTGACCCAATGCAAATGGTAGACATTCACTCTCAAATTCGAAGTCTTAGGCAGTGTTCGTGGTCTTAAACACCGACCAATGGCATACTGTCTAGATACGTCGTGGAGTCACGTATGCACTAGCAAACCAGACCATCATCAAGAATTACAAATTTCCAACGGGCCACGCGAATAACAACGATGATACGTGTTTTGCACATCACGCAAGAAATCCCCACCATCAATTTTCCTTTCATGTTTCACAGTCTTGAACCTGTTTCAGTTCTCGGCCAGACGGCATGCAATCAGGTAGTAGCCAGACCAGTTAGCCAAGTCAATTAAATAACATCATCTTTCTTCATCCCATGCAAGCCCGTCTTTTCTCTCTCTAATAATCATCACACCATCACCTTCAAAGCTTAGTTCCTACACGCCCATGACCGTTGAAGACAAGGCTACGACGACCTAGCCGATGTCTTGGAGCACGCACGACATTACAACCTTGGGAAAAAATACACCACGACTCTAAGATTGCGTTTTCGGAAATTGCCTAGACAGAGCAACCGGATGGGGGATAAGGCACGACGAGTCTCTCAGAGCCCAATTTCCGGAATTTCTCCATGTTCCTCTGCGTTCTCCTTGTAGCTCCAAATTACTGTCGTAGTCATGAACCTATTGTTGCTAAAGATTTCCCATTGTCTCTGTGGATGTCTAGCTTATTTGCTTTGGCTCTGCAAATAAGACTCTCATTGTCTCACTATAATACTTTAGGGCTACTTTCTCAAGTTACCATTCACAGGTCACATTCAAGCAAAGGCAAGCCAAAAAGTTTTTATAGATGCAATTTTATTGTCATGATAATAATAATTAAGGAAAAATGTCCGTTTCGTCCCAATGTACGTTTGTCCGTTTCCAAAAACAAAAGGTCATTGAATTTTCCCAAAAAATTCCAGATGACCACCGCGCGCGCACATGATAATAACAACCTAAGGAAAATATGCGTTTCGTTTCACACCACCCCTTTGCCATTCCCATCTTTCTAATATGAGATACTTTATTTACACATTCTTTGGCATTAAGCATACTGAAGCATAACCGAATCGTTTGACTTGACAGTGAAAAGACATGACAAAGAAAAATCGGAAATGCAATTGTGCTTCGTAGTTGGCATCCTGAAATTGTTTGATTTAGATCAGGATAGCGGCAACGGCGGCAACGGCAGCAGCAAGAGGGATGCTACCGGCGATGCGGCCGACACCACCGACGATGGGTGGGGGAGTAACGCCGGGAGAGCCGGGAGCGGTGCCGACAGGAGCGGTACCAGCGGGAGGAGGAGGGTAGCTGGGGCCAGTTCCTGAGGGAGGAGTGTAGACGGGAGGAGGAGGAACGGGGTAGCTAGGCTCGCTGCCAGAACCAGAGCTCTGAGCAGGGGGAGGATAGCTAGGAGGAGTGCCCGCAGGAGGAGTGTAAACCGGAGAGCTACCAGCGGGAGGAGGGTAGCTAGGAGGAGTACCAGCTGGAGGAGGGTAGCTGGGAGGAGTACCAGCGGGAGGAGTGTAGACAGGAGAGCTGCCGGCGGGAGGAGGGTAGCTGGGAGGAGTGCCAGCAGGAGGAGTATAGACGGGAATGGTCTGAGTGCTGAAAGAGGTAGGTCCAGCAGGAGGAGTGTAGGGAGGAGGAGTATAAGGAGGAACCACCTGGGTGCCAGTCTCGGTGACGGGGCAGACAGTAGTAGAGACGGGGATGGTCTCAGTAACTGTAGTGGGCTTATTAGGGCAGTTGGTGACCGTAGGAGCACAGTGAGTGATGGTGTGGACGGTGGTGGTGTACACGGTGGAGGTAGTGTACGAAGTAGTATCCGGAGGAGGAGGATAAGGACCGCCAGTGGTGCCGGGGGCGCCAGTGGTGCCGGGAGGAGGGTAAGGTCCGCCAGTAGTACCGGGGGGAGGGTAAGGGCCGGTAGTACCAGGAGGAGGGGGAGGAGGAGGATAAGGTCCACCAGTGGTACCAGGAGGAGGGTAAGGACCAGTGGTACCAGGAGGAGGTGGAGGAGGTGGGTAAGGACCGCCCGTGGTGCCAGGAGCCTGAGTAGTCTCGGTGACAGGGCAGACAGTGGTAGAGACGGGGATGGTCTCGGTCACAGTCGTAGGCTTGTTGGGGCAGTTGGTAACCGTAGGAGCGCAGTGAGTGATGGTGTGAGTGGTCGTAGTGTAGAAGGTAGAAGTGGTGTAAGAGGTGGTATCCGGAGGAGGATAAGGACCAGTAGTGGTACCAGGCAGCTCAGTACCGGTGGTCTGAGGAGGAGGGTAAGGACCAGTAGTGGTGTCAGGAGGAGGAGGATAAGGACCGGTGGTGGTGCCGGGAGGAGGGTAAGGACCAGTAGTAGTGCCGGGAGCGCCAGTGGTCGTAGTCTCGGGGGGAGGAGGATAAGGACCAGTGGTGGTACCGGGAGCACCAGTGGTGGTGGTCTCAGGAGGAGGAGGGTAAGGACCGGTAGTGGTACCAGGAGCGCCAGTGGTGGTGGTCTCAGGAGGAGGAGGATAGGGACCAGTGGTAGTGCCAGGAGCGCCTGTAGTGGTAGTACCGGGAACCTCAGTGGTGGTGCCAGGAGGAGGGTAGGGACCAGTAGTAGTACCGGGAGCACCAGTAGTGGTAGTCTCGGGAGGAGGAGGATAGGGACCGGTAGTGGTACCAGGAGCACCAGTGGTCGTAGTCTCGGGAGGAGGATAAGGACCAGTGGTGGTACCGGGAGCACCAGTGGTAGTGGTCTCAGGGGGAGGAGGATAGGGGCCAGTAGTAGTACCAGGAGCCTCAGTAGTAGTAGTACCGGGGGGAGGGTAATCGGTAGTAGTACCAGGAGCTTCGGTAGTGGTGGTACCGGGAGCTTCAGTGGTAGTAGTGCCGGGAGGAGGATACTCAGTAGTGGTCTCAGGAGGAGGATAAGGACCGGTAGTAGTACCAGGAGCCTCAGTGGTAGTGGTACCAGGAGGAGGATAGTCAGTGGTGGTACCAGGTCCCTCGGTGGTGGTGGTACCAGGAGGAGGGTAGTCGGTAGTGGTCTCCGGAGGGGGGTAAGGACCGGTGGTGGTACCAGGAGCCTCGGTGGTGGTGGTGTCGGGAGGAGGGTACTCAGTGGTTGTACCCGGGGGAGGGGGAGGAGGGTAGACACCGCCGGGAGAGGTAGTGGTGGTACCGGGAGCCTCAGTAGTAGTAGTACCGGGAGGAGGATAATCGGTGGTGGTCACAGGAGACTCAGTCGAGGTGGTTTCCGGAGGAGGATACTCGGTAGTAGTCTCAGGAGGAGGAGGGGGAGGGTAGACGCCGCCGGGAGAGGTAGTGGTTTCCGGAGGAGGGTACTCCGTGGTGGTCTCCGGGGGAGGATAGTCGGTTGTAGTCTCAGGAGGTGGGGGAGGAGGAGGATAAACACCACCGGGAGAAGTCGTGGTCTCCGGAGGGGGAGGAGGGGGAGGATAGACACCGCCGGGAGAGGTGGTGGTCTCGGGAGGAGGAGGAGGTGGTGGGTAAACACCGCCGGGGGTGGATGTGGTCTCCGGAGGCGGGGGAGGAGGAGGAGGGTAAGCACCACCGGGATTAGTAGTAGTCTCGGGAGGAGGATAAGCGGTGGTGGTGACCGGAGGAGGAGGGTAGCTGGTAGGACCGCCGGGGACATGAGTGGCAGTGTAGGTGACACAAGAGCAAGCAGAGCTAAAAGCCTGAGCATTACAGTTGCGGAAGTCGGTAGGGACAGCCGAGTTGGCAGTGGTGGTGCCGGCCAGCCATTGCGCGCAAACGGCGGGAGCCTCGCCCTTGAATCGGGGGTCGATCAAGTTGCGGTGGCAGTTGTCCGGCTCACAGTCGGGATATGTCCAGGCGTTAACCACGCCGACGGCGATGGCGCCAACGACGAGAGTGCTCTTCATGGTGAGGAGCTTATTCAGCAGTAGCGAGTTGTGGTTGTTGTATTCTCTTCTTGATCTCTTTGTGGATGTGTGTGTACGAAAGGATGTCTTTGTCGAAACGAATGAGCTTTAGACAAGCGAACAAACAATGCAAACAAATTACTAAAGCAATGCAACAAGAGCGATTGTGGGTGTTCAGCGAAAGACTGATAGGAAAAGATGAGATGAAGAAGAAGAACTGAGAATGGAATTGTATGGAGAGAAAAGCCGGGGATGAGATGTGGGATCAACCACGGCCTTATATCTCTCTCAAACACTCGTTTGTTCTTTGTGGGAGACGCCGATGAGCCAGAGTGTGTTCACTCTGCAGTGCCAGTGCCAGTGCCAGTGCCAGTGTGTAACCGATGGACCCATCCATTCACTTAGACGACTACCACACCACAGGTACGTACGTACCCACACCCCCGAGATACGAGGTGAGTGTAGTAAAAATAACCAACCCTGCATCTTCGGGACCCCTGTCTGCCCCCAAAGTGTCCCAATAGATGACCCATGTCCCAATGCTGCCGACGACGACGTTGTCATCGGCGGCTGGGTCGAATGGGTCGGATGCACATGATTGGAGACTATGTGGAGGGTACCCGCGTTTGGACAAGACCTTGCAGCTGGTGCTCCGTACAGCCGCCACCGCCTAAGCCAAAGAGCGAAAACAGCCAGAAAAGAGAGAGGTCGGTCCACTGAAAGGCGGCCCAGCTTAAGCCCAGCTGCAGAGTAGGAATAGCAGAAGAGACTTCAGACTCGGGCTCAGGCTCAGGCTCAGACTCTTGACTCTGACTCTGGCTTTTTTTGTCTTGTCCAGTCTTTTCTGTTTAGGCGAAGCGGGAACCAGGCCCAGGACAAGAGATGGCCCCAGGTTGCCAAGGATGCAAGGGCTTGCAGCAGAACAGGTTGCAGCAAAGCAGAGCGCCCAGCTGGTATGGACGGCGCCAGCATCGGAGCCAGCATCAGAGAGAGAGCGAGAGAGGCAGTGAGGCGGCATCAGAGTGAGTGTCTGTCTGTCTAGTCGGTCTCCATCGAAAGGGCCCCTGACTAGGCCGTTAGCGCGTAAACGTCGTGTTTCCACCAACGCAGCTCCAAGGAGAACGGCTGCTTTAGGCTTGGAGAGAAGAAAAGAGGGTCTTCTCAAGGGCCGTTTACGCGGGTTTAATGCTGACCAGTGGTTTCTTTTGGTTTATTTGTTTGCTTGCTTGTTTGTCTGTCTGGATGTTTGATTCGGCCGGTTTTACCCAAAGGCTGGATGATGTTGTTTCTTTGTTTCTCTCCTGCCTGCTCTGTCTTGCCTTGTTGTTTCCCGCGCGCGGTTTCTTTTTTTTTTTTTTCTGCCTTAGTCATCAGGGAGAGACATATCCAAACACCCCCTCCTCGTCTCCTGCTCCAGCGCCTCAACGCAAGGGCCGCTGTTCTGTAACACGGAGAAAAAAAGCCATTCGACCCATTTGATCCAAAAGTGCTTGTAGATGCATGTGCTGGACGAATCCAGAAGGGAAAACAGGGATTGCGTGTTTTGAAATCCTCCGCAGGCTCAAGTGGGACAGGAACACTCTCTCTCTTGCTTTCTTTTCCCCTGGATGCCATGTCCGGAACCTCCTCCTATTGAGGAACAATAAGATTGGAAATCCATCCTCGCAGCCAATACAAACTGTAGCACTTGCTTAAACAGGATCTTTTGTGACGGTACAAAATTAGCAGTATTTGTTGCTTGTACATGTCGTTGACCACTCAATATTGAAATTGATAATTGAACAAAAGTGGTCAAAGAGTCAATACTTTTTAATATTGGACGTTGAAACAAAGTAGTACAAGTGTGTTGGTTGGTGGTGGTGAACACACAGTAACACTGCTGCCGGAGATGATTCAGTATCCGCGGGCCCAATACTGTCTCTGTCTCTCTGTCTCTCTCTCTCTCATTGAAGAGACAAGAGACAGATTTGACTTGACTCTAAAGAGACTCCCGAGCTTGTGCTTAATGGGACGAGACACACCCCCATTCAGGCCACCGAACAAAAGAGGCAAGGAAGGAAAACAAACGCAGTCACTCAACTGTACATTCGCCGCCGGTTCCGAATTTAGAAACGATATCCTTGGCAAATACCCGCACGCGAAGAAAATAGATGGACGTCGTCTTCTTGGTGGGCTGGTGGGCTGGGCTTGGTGGGGAGAGAGAGAGAGGCCACGCGCTGTCAACTCTTCCCCCCTCTCGTATGTACGTACCGCACCGCTATGCCCACGCATCAGCACAATGAAGAACCGTGCAGACCATGTTACGAGTGGCTCGCTCTTTGTTCTTGCATCTTTGCCGCCGTGGACAGTGCGGTGTGAATTCTTTGCAGCAGGCAAGACAGGCAGGGCAGAGCATGTGCGCGCGTAGAGACACAGACCATACCTAGGGATTGGAACATGTTCATCGTGATGAGTTGACGGTGGTTTAGGCGCCAGCTTTGATCTCCCCATCTCACCTGAGCCGCCGACGACGACGACAATGACGGCGCCGCATCCAGCTAGAATCTTAGACACAAACGGAAATCCTCAGCCAAAGGCGTCGCCTCCCCCCCTAAAAGAAATGGACACCTCCAGGGCCACCAAAGAAACACCGGCCAGCCGCCAGGCCAGCAGTAGCAGCCGCTGAGGATGGCGCTGGGCGTGCATTGGGAACAGGGCCCTACAGCGAGTGTGGTGCGCCAAACCACCCTGTAATAACTTGCTTTTTTTCCTATCCGGGCCTTAGGTCGGGTACCTTGCACCACATGACATAATGCATACGTCCACAAGTACCTTCACCTGCTGAAAAGGCTGGGCAGTAGAGAATTTTTTCCACCCGTGGCGTCATCATCTGAATAGCTTTTCCGGAAACACGAGACGACCTAAAAGAAACAAGTAAAAAAAATGGATGGCCCTTCTTTTTTTCTGTGTATTTTTCAGGTAGGGAGCTTCTAGGCTGTAACAAGTATTTTCTTATTCTGATTTTTATTTTTATTTTTTTTATTTTACTTTTTACCCCGTGTAACTGCAGCAAGTCCAACCCTCCCTTCAAAGGTGACAACTGTCATTGGATAATACAGGTACTAACCTACAACGGTACTCCGAGTTCGCAGAGTGCAGGTTCTTGTTCCTTCTTACATTTGTTTGTTTGTTTTTTTACTCGCTAGTCTCATGCTTTGACACACAAACACCACCACTCATTGTTCACAAATCAACACTTCAGGCGTCTGCACTCTGCAATGCCAACAAACCATGGAATGTCTTAGTTTTCTCAAACTCCGCGACTCGCGCTGCTTTCCAGCCATAGCCGCTGGCTGGTAAGTCGTTAACGTTACAGCGCCGGAGCGGCTGGGCTGGTCTGGTCTCAGAGACACTCGACACTGACACTGAGCACTTCATTAGGTACTCAAATCACTTCATCCATAAAGAGAGACATGGAGGAAAAAATAAATCCATGATATAATTAGCCGTGTCTTATACTTCCCCATTGGGAATCGCGCGCCAAGTGGTTGGCTGTCCTGCTCCGGTATTAGCTGCGGTCGCCCTCTCAAGCCCTCCGTCCATAGAAGTGCAAGCTTCGGGTGGCCACCCGATTCCAGAACAAGGGTCCTCCTGGAGCTGAGGATTGGTTTTCTTGCAGGGGTGTGCCTTGACTTGACGCTGTCTGGCTGACGATGCATGATTTGAGTGGATGGGGGGGAGACAGCTGGGCGGCTTGAGTGGGCAGCCTGACTGATGCCCTCTCAAGCCTCCCTCTCCTGCCTCTCTCCAACCTCTGCCTGCTGTACGGATCAGACAAGACGGGCATACGGGTTGGGACTGCAGCCATCAGCCAAATTCAGGTCGGGATGCGCCCCGTCAAGCACCTTCAATTTCTCTCATGCAGCCATAACGAGGCCTTCCTGGCCAACGCATCCATGTCACCCTCCTCAGAAATCGACCTGATTCCAAGGACGACCAAAGATGGTGGGATCCTGCCATCCTGATAATTTAACATTTACTAGGGGTTGGTTTTGGGTTGAGCAAAGTGGCAAATCAGATCGGTCCGCCAGCACAGATCTGAGTCGCATTGGGGATCCTTGATTTACATTCACCACACGAATTCGGATCCCTTCAACGGCCTTCTCTGAGAAAACCAGCATCACCAATAAGATCAAGGGGTTTACAAGGCCAGCCTCTTGCCCTTGTGAGACATTTCTTCCGCCATTCTGATCGCGTTCTATCGACAGGGCTAACGACTTGAAGAGATCGTATACGATGGCCGGTGACCCTTTAATTTGGGGTCCGTACGGGGTGCGATTGCAGATAGATTCTACAGGAATATTGCAAATTCCATCATTTTGACTAACCATGATGTGTAGGGTACGAAATGACTCTATTTTTCTCAGCAACCATTTGCGCGTTGCATTTACGAGGTCATTTCATCCGGAAATAATGCAACCATCAACAACGGATCACAACATCCGCATCCGGGGGTCAAAAAACACCGCCAGTCTAGTAATAGTATTTTGTATGTGGTGACCGGCGGTGTTTTTCTTACCCCTCTTGATCCGCCAAGTGTTGGTTAACCTTGATTCCGACCTTGTTTTTCTTGTCCACTTGGAATGTTTGCATGACTATTCTACTGCATCTACTAGTTTAGTTACCAAGATGCAGTGACTAGGTTGAACAACTCGTCATTGTCAAGGGAGGCAAGGAGGGCCTCTCTGTTTTTTTTCTCACTCACTTTCTCTCTTTTCGTGCTACGACTGCGGTTGAATACGAGGTGCCCGACTTCATCTTGCATGAAAAAGCACCACCAACCCCACCATCCATCATGAGAGGCTTGTCATGGAACCATCAGTGTCATTGGTTCCGGCGTGGCGTAGATTCCTTTTCTTCACTTGCAGTAGTCCATCCGATGAGCAAAAGGAAAAACAACGGGGAACCGAAAAGCGAACTTGGGCAAAAAGGACACTGGTTCGATGCAAGGTCACACAAGCTCACGATGAGCAACCAACCACAACTCACAGCATCCCGTATTCAAGAGGTTGAAATTAAAAAAGACGGTGGCTAGGGGGATCAATCGATCATTTCAAAAAACGTGGTTGCGTGGGAATCCATTTGTTCGTTTATCCATTACCCAACAACATCCCATCAGGCCTCGTGTTTAAAAATGTAATTATAGCATCACCATTGTTGGGCAGGGAGAAGAACTATAGCATGGCGAGAGTGAACCCTCGTCTATGCACGTCATCTCAATCCACCCACACATCATCCTATTTGCTTTTTTGGTAGCATCACCATCGCATCTCTTACTTGCTTGAGAAGTTTTTTTTTTTTTTGCTCGTCCTTGCTTTAGAAAAATCCCCTCCTTGCGTTAAGGGCTAGGGCCCATAGGCTCCACCACATGGACTCCACCAACCTTGTCAAACCTGTTTACCTGATGCTAATAGCTTACAGGAAGATCCCTAGGCAGCCATGCTTTCGGCCGTTTTACCCCCTTTGATGGGTTGGTAGTCCGGGCACTCGCACTCACACTCACACGCACTCAAATGCTGTGTACCTCGATACGAGAAGATCAGACAAAAATTGAGCAGAGTTTTACTGGTTGATCAGCACGTATCGGAGCCGTGCCTGCCGGTCTCCATGTCTAGCACTGCCTGGTTTGTACCACTCATCGGATGTGCGGCTCCACACATAGCTTGATTTCTTGTCCGCCGCGAGCTGCAGCATCTCTTCCAAGTTCTCGGTGTTCCGAGCGGTGTCCCCCACGATTTTCTTGTTGTGGAAGATGAGGCCGCCGGGAAAGAAGAGCACAGTTGCTTCGGGGACGCCAATCTGTACGAGTGTATCGTTGCACTTGAGCGTCCCGAGATAATCCCCATGAGGCGTCTCCGAAAGAGCTGGCAAATGTCAGTAAGACTACGGAATGTCTCCCGAGTGGGCAGAGCATGTGCTTCTTCTTTTTCCCTTTTGCACTTACGTAGGAGGTCAGGACTCAGAGATCAAACCTCCTGCTATTCTCCTTGGCCCAGTTTTGTCTTTCAATGTGGTGATGTACTCATCCGTGTCTGGATTCAGAGTATCATTTCTCTTGGACGCCGTTCTCGATATTCCGACCATCTCATCAGAGCCCATGACTTTCGAAAATAGTATAGCGAAGTGGCCCTCGCCTTCCACACCCACGATGCCAACGTTCTTCCCCAGGTTCAGCCCCATAATGCTTCAGCAGCGTTTCCACTATCAATCTGGCGCCAGATCCTCCGATCTTGACCACGATGACCCGGATAACGATGGTAAAGGGCGTGCCCACCATGCGCATTGTCCTCGTTACGGGGCCGCGTGTTGTACGCAAAGGCGTGGTTTGGGCTTGTAGTCATCGCACGGGTTGCGGGGTCCATCGCGATCGAGACAGGCGTCAATCTGTGCGCGGCGCCGGCGACGTCCATTTTGATGCTATTTTGGATTTGGGAGCCAACTTGGATGTCAATGTTGGTCTCCATCAAATTCTTGGGCTCATGTTCTTTCCAGACCATGCTATCATTGCCAGCGAAGAGGTCTTTGGCTAAGTAGCCTTTAGATTTGTATTTGCTTTTTATGTGATGTGTAACGACGGTTTTTTCTGTGTCTGCTCTTGATGAACTTGCTTTCATGAACGACTACTGGCATTACATGAGATTTACCATACTTGCATGCTCCGTCTCTTCATTGTCAGCCAAAGCCTTTGTCCCACCAGATAACTTGGCCAGCATCAACTCAATGAGAGTCACCATACTGTTTATCTATTACTGACCGCATATATATACAGGCAACCACTACGTTGATAATTCTCATGATACAGGGTAGTGTTGGCCATGATACCAGTCTCGCAGGTGATGGGTACAAGTTACCAAGTCAATGTCTTACCTACCCGTGTCTACCAACCTCGGTGTGTGTTGCATGCGCGCAAAAGTCGCGATGCTGCGTGATATGTCTTCCGAGGAATGCGGGTGCAGACGTAACAACTACCGAGCCGTCTGGTTAACAACCAACATCACGGTAATTGTTAGAGTTGTCTTGAGGTTGGTAAACTTTATTCTCCACTTGCGAGGTTTTGAATCAACCAACATGATGGACTGTCTTGGCTTGTTTGGATATAACAGAGTATAGCCGTAGCGAATCAGGGCTCTGCTCTGGTTGCACTCGAGAATATTCATGATATGGAATATTAGGAAACTAGCAGATTTAATATTGGTACAAGAATAATGCCTATGATTTTTCCTTTTCTTTTCAGCTTCCGAGAACCTGTGCCCGTGTACTTTGTATCTATAAATGACCCTAAATAAAAGGGACAAAAAGAACCAAAAACGCAACACAACAAGTGCTGTGATAGTAAGATGGCCGTTTTATTTTATTTTATTTTTACAAATAAAAATCAGTTAAAGCCATGTAGGGTAATGATTTAGAAATGCAATGCAGCTAAAAAAAAAAAGTCATATAAGGAAAAAGAACAAAAAAAGAATTTCTCCGACAAAGACAGGATTCGAACCTGCGCGACCGAAGTCATGTGATTTCGAGTCACACCCATTAACCACTCTGGCACTTTGTCTTCAAGGAGTTATTGGGAAGAGGTGCTAGAATACGCATTATATAGCGGGGTAATTTGGCGGTATCTTAATCTCTGGTCACCCATTGAGCTTCTGTGGTTTCTCTAAATTATAACGGAATAAAGATTTCTACGTTGACCTGTATTTTTTTTTTATATTCTCCTGGATTCCTCGCTTTTATTTTTATTTTTTATTTTTTATTCCTTACGTTCCTCTTACGCACAAGTTTCATCAGTTCAGGAACTTTGCCTTTTGTCATCTAGGACTGCCCTTTTAGATAAACACCAGTAGTGGCAATGGCCATTAAGCTGATACGGAACTCTGACTTTGATACTTCATCTGATGTTTATGGCTATTATATACTATTAGTATCTACTTATAGCCTTGTGATTCATCGACTCTCATCTAGCAAAAAGGTTATTTTGCGATTCTACGGCATCTTTCCCGCAGAAAGCTCTGCTCGAGCCGTGAAATGGACACGAGACTCGAGTCAAATGCCCCTTTGGAAAGCTATACCTGGATGGAAGATGGACACGACATTGTTTCTTACTTGGCCCGAGGACTCCATAGCACTCATGGATTCTCAGCGTGCTGAAGAGGAGGGTGATTCTCTTGCCGGCTGCCTCACCTCTACTGACAAAATACTAAAATGGTCTGAAGATGTGGAGGCAACGTTGCAATATAGTTCGAGGTATAGGTTATAAGCCGCCGATAATGAAGCATCATGATTGACAACTTTCTCTATTGCAAACTTGAGATTAGAAGGCGGTAGGTGCTTGCATCTCTCAATGCTTAGGTTCATGGATGGATTTTGTCTTATGCAAAATCTGGTCATCAGTTTCTGCTTTAATAACTAAACATCAGGCCATAAATTTCTCCCCCCGAAACTCCATTTTCCCTCATGCAGCTTCGTCTCTTCACTACATTTCATCCCTCATCCGACTGATGAGAGAAACCGACCTTCACTCCATCATTCAACCTTTACTTTGCGTATTCCATCCGGTCTCGATAATGGATTGGTTCTGCATTTCGGGCGAGAGGAGTTGTCTCTTGCAAGTCTTATCATAGAAAGAGTCAACTAGAATACAGTATCTATATCATCTATAGATGCGCAGAGTGTGCTCACGATGTAGATGGCATCTTAATTCGGATAAGTTCAAGCCCCCACAAGAATGAAAAATGTGACATCACTGAGAAATGACCATATATTTAACCCTGGGGCCAGGTCCGTCATTTGGAATGAGCTGGCAATCTTGTTGCTTTCTTTATCGACCCGAGGCCCAAACATCAATATAGATCAGAACAGCCACTCTTACAGCAATCCCGATTCTCTGTGGGCAGCATGGATGAATGCGGCCATACGTCTAGAACTGGATGAACAAATCGCACATTTATCGCCTGGGCGCCGATGAATATACTGAGGGACGGGTAAAACTTGCCCAAAGGCTTCAAAAGGCACATATTCATGTGATGATATGATGCTGCGCACACGAGAGGCTACAGTCTGTGTGGGCTCACTCCACCATTAAATCAGCAAGTTCGAATCGGTACTATACGAGAAAAATGGAACAATGTACCAGACTTGGAGTTCTGTACAGGCTTGACGATTAATGTTACTACCGGATTGCGAGTAGAACAATGGTTAGGGATTATGGAAGATGGAGCTTGTAAATTGATGAACTTTGTTCAGAGACATCATAGGCGAATAGAAGAACGAAGATAATTATGGGTAACATGGTGAATCCAGAGTTATATAGAGCATGTAAGTAAACTTGGAGAATATTGAGGAATATAAGGAATCTATAGCAATATGGGGAATCCAGAGTGACGGGGTGATTGAGAGTAGCAAGGGGGGAGGCCAAAGGAAAATCCAGCAAGTATGGAGAGAAACCCCTTCATTAAAATGATGAGAAAGATGGATAACTCCGGAAGTGGGTAGAGGTATCGAATATAGACCTATATATGAGCCAGTAAATATTGAGCCGGATAATGAGGATCTGTCGCCCCAATCGTAGATGGACCATCTCGGGGGTTTACACCAGGACTACGAAGGCGTGTTTGACGACATTCCCGAGCTGACCCAAGCATATCAAAATGCTAACAGCTCCGTCTATCCTAAAGCTTCGGATGTCAATGACAGTAGTCTCCCAGGAGACTGATGTACTTGAAAGGGTTGGTAGCCTTGTCGCTTGGGGGATTGTCCTTCCCGACCACCTATCCCCATGATCTTTACATCAAGAGATGAGACATCGAGAAAAAAAGGAACTGGCAACGCCAAATAGGGTGACTCCGAGTGTGGAGTTGCATACAATGATACTCATCTTGACAAAATATCTTCTCCTGAGAGGCGCTGATGAATTGGACCTGAAATTGGCTGTTGACCCTCAGCTTCAAGATGAAGTTTAAACTTCTCAGCGGGAGGTACATGCCTTGTCACTGTATTCTTACCAAACTGAATCGTGATCTATGGCTCTATTAATTGGCACCTCATGGAACTGCTTCGATCCCGGATTCCAGATTCCGGGTTCTGTGTGGTTTGCTTCTTTGAAGTTTGCCATTTTGGTGGATTGGTATTGGGGAGTGTGGGAATATGAGATGGCTATATTATACTGCTACTTTGGAGAGACGGGTTTCGAAAACCTCTGCTACCTCTCTGGATCCTAGCGACGACTGATTCTAGGAGGTATGGGTGGATGGATTCTTCGTGGAGGATGATGGCTTGGGCTATGGGACCTTGGTGTTTTGATGATTTCGCAAACATGGTGGTGTGAGTTCGCATTTATTGCAACATCTCTAAAGGTGCTTGGCTTCCTTTTTCCTTCTGCTATAAAAGATTCATGCCATGGAAACAATTGGAAGTGTTCAAGTGCGATTATCTGCTTCAGCACTTGGGAAGCGAGAATGAAAGCCGTGATTTCAGCAAAAGTGTTTGCGTTCCTGTTTCAGGTGTAACTCTGCTCGACTTATCGCATGCAAAGGCATGCTCAGATAAAGACCCAGTTTCTCATCCCCCCTTATCCCCCGTGAGCGGAAGCAAATGGCCAAGTTGCTCAACCCGTATTAGAGCAGTCGGATGGTCTCGAGTAGATGCCCTGCAAGACGGGAGGCAAGGGAGGCACTGATCCATTCACCCCAAGGGCTGTACTACTGCTCAGGTCTTAGTTGCATCGTCAAGCGCTGTGATGATGTCTTTCATGGAGGAATAGTGAAGCACCTCCTCATGTTTCTATGCACTGGTAAGGACTAATTGATGTGTGGTACAGAGATCTGTCGCGAATGTTTGCCAAAGTCGGACGGAACCTAGCCAAGGTCCATTACGAGGAATCTGACTTATTCTTTGCGAGAGACATGAATGAGGGAAACGTATAAGCGGTAGCGGTAGACGGTAAATAATGGTAGCAAATCTTGGATACCTCGAACGCTGATTCAACTTTTTCCAGAACGACGTTTTGATGAATGCCAGCAGGGATAAATAGTTTGATAGCTCTCTGGCAATAGTTTGCCGAGCTTCCCGCCCATTGCAATTGTTGGAGTATAGGATTCGGTGGAGTGTAAGAGTTAGAGACCAGGCATGTTGGTAATTGCGAGCCATGAATGAACCCGATGACATACAGCGAGAGAACTGATGATTCCCATGTTCCTATTTGTGGATGCAACACGTACTATCAGCTCGTCTACTATCTGGGCGAGCCCCATAGTGGTGCATGGAAGTAGAAAAATGCAGATACGCCCCTCCTGTTCATATAACATGTACCCGCTATCTGGGTAGTACCTCGTACTTTTAATAGACCGAGACTGGGGCATGGTGGTTACCTCTTTGTGTGAGTCTCCCTATTTTCGAATATGAAGTGAGGCAGTTCTTATTCGAGAAGATAGAGCGATTTGTGTGCGATTTTTAGGCGTAGAAGAAAGTGTAGAGATTGCATTGGGACCCAAGTCAAGAATGGTCCACTGGTCAATCGATGAAGCATCAGGAAAGACAGCTGCTTCATCGACCATCTGAGCCCGAAAGGCAGTGAACCCTTCCATCCCTCGACGGATTCGCAATCAACACATGGACGACTTTTATCTCCTATTAGGGGGTCTGATACTGTCTATGTGATGAGCGTGTATTTCGTATGGTCGCACGAGTAGTGGAAGGGTACTTACACCGAGAGCTTCGTTCCCATTTCAGGTATAATGCTCAATGGTTTGAAGTCCATTTAGCAGGCATTTAACTATATTAATATGAGAACCGAGTAAATTAAGCTGTAGCCTGTCGTTGCTGAAACTACGTCTCGTAGTTGGCTGTAACCGAGTGTCGAGAGGCTTGGGTTGCAGAGGAGAGAGATGGTAGATTTCTGGGGGAACAGTTTTTAGATATACGAGAGAAGAAGAGAAGAAGAGAAGAAGACAGTGACTGCTATCGCCTATTTTTCTCTTCGCTATGCAGTCTAGTTCACATGAGTGCAATGCCATCAACCTAATTGCAGACATGGAATCACTGCACCATCTCAAGTATACTCTTCATTCACAGGCAACAGGCAACAACTCAGACATCAGCCTCATCACTCTTCACTTTGACAAACTCAATTAAGCAACGAAGAATGCCAGTTCCTCAACAATACGCAAAACAAGAGCCATCAGGGTCTGAAAAAAGACCCATCATAAAATCGCATCAACAATAGACGAAAAGTCTCGCACCATTCAGTATATTAAGTCTCAATTTCACAACATACGTGGCCAACCGGCCGGATATCCTTCCATACATTCCCTAAACCTCTCAAAACACAGCCCCGTCCCCTCGAAACCCCGTCCTTGAACCAACCAGCCCATTAAACAACAACAAATATCTCGCCAAAAACCGCCAGTGTAACGCTTTTTAGTACTTGGACTTGCAAATCAGATGACAATAATAATAGATCCTGGGATCTGTTTAATCGTCTCGCTTGGGCTTGATCACGTTGCTTAGGTCGCCAACGGGGAGAGAGATTGGGAATCGCAGCTCAGCCAGCAGGATAGCCATGAGGAGCCACCATCCAGCTATGCAAGTGACGAACAGAGAGGCACCAGCACCCTATTAAAAACCCCATGTTAGACCCAGCACCTCAAATGAATAGAATGTAACGTTTAAAAAAAAAAACTCACCACTATCAACTTGTTGGCGTACACAGCGTTGCCAGTGTAGTCCTCAGCCAGAGCCCAGAAACCACCAGTCAGGAGACCAAAGGCAACGACCAAGCTAAGGAAGATGACGGCAAAGACGACGTTGGTGCGGAGCGAGCAGATGAAGTAGATTAAGCAAAGGACACCCATGAAGAGGAGCCAGAAACCTATTTTACCAGCCGTGTTAGTGATTTGATGTCTTTTCTTTCTTTTCTTTTCTCTTTCTTTTCTCTTTCTTTTCTATCTCTTTTCTCTCTTCTTCTTCTTCTTTTGAGGAAAGGGGGTATAAGATCAAGTTCAACTCACCAAGACTAGCATTATACCCTCGTGTCAGCGCGCCCTCGGCCCCAGACTTGGCACCCGGTGGCGCGTATGAACTAAAGGCGGCAAAGGAAGGGTTCAGAGTGCCTGCATACGAGAGCCAAAAGGTGCCAAAGGAGAGGAAGACGACGGCGGGGAAGGTGTTTCCGAGGACCCATTCGAGAAGGCCGCCGAGGAACATGAGGACGCCGCCCTGGAAGAAGTACACGGCGCTGGGGGTGTGTTGGTTAATGCTTGCTCTGTGGATGCTATGTTTTGAGGGTGAAAGAGGAGGGGAGGGGGACTTACATGCTAGCAGCGCCGTTGCCTCCTGCGCCTCGCCAGCCCATAAGGTCGCAGGACAGAGGGGTAAGGGATAGCAAGAATCCGACAATGGCACTGGAGGATATTCATGTTAGCAACTATCATCTTTAACTTGTGCTTGTAGTCTAAGCAATAATGCCGCTGTTTATATTAGTAGATAGTAGACAGCAGCTATGAGCAAAGAAAGAAAGAAAAGAAAAAAAGAGAGAAGAAAGAAAGGAAGAAGAAGGGATGAAAGAAAAAGAAACATACATGGGCGTCGGATTCGCAAACGTCCGCCGCAGGTCCCCCTTGACAGACGTCTGGGGAGCGAGGTACAGCTTCTCAAACAGCTCCGGGGTCATGTTGACGCTGGCAGCGGTCCTGAACTGCTTGATGGCCTCCATCCTGTCCGAGTCCTCGTCGTAGTGCCTGGTTCCCTTTTCCTCGGCCATGATGGTGGAGTCGATGCCTTCTGAGCTCATGGGGTGGGGGGAGGATGAACTTGTGGGTTGGTTGGTGTTTGTGGGCTGTTGAGCAAAGTTTGATGGAGAGCTGGTTGGGAGCCAGATAGAGTGGGTGTGTATAAGTGCTGAAGAGGAAGAGATAGTTGATGAGAGTGATGATGATGATGATGATGATGAGGGTCATGGGAAGAATTACAACGGGGATCAAGAGCTGGTTATATGTTGGAAACTCATCTAGCATTCTGCTTCATCCCCAGCACGCCTCTTTTCCCCTTCCTCTGCCAGACCGCTCTCGGACTCCCCCTTCCTCTCTGTCTCTCTCTTTCGTTCTCGCTCGCTCACTCGCTCCCATTCTGCCACTCCCGGATCAAGCACTCGGAGTAAGATGAAATCATGGGTGAGGAGTAAAAAAAAAAAACGCCAAGGAACATGGATTCCTTTGCCCCGGCCCCCAGGGGACCCTCCCACCCTTCCCATGTCCACCCTCCACTTCCACCTCCACCAACCTACTTGTCCTATGCATTATACCCACCCACACACCCTTTCCGCAAGCCCAACAACATGCTACACATCTCAGATCTGCAAAAAAGAAAAGAAAAGAGATGGTGTCCAAGTACAAGGAAAGGCAGATGCCAACTAGGGTAAAATCTACCTCCTCCTTCGTAACAAGGACCACTCAACAATCAGCCTTACAGATTATTAGCCAGCCCCCAAAAAGAAGGATGGTATTAAAAAAAAAGGGTAACTCTGTAGAAGCATGAGAAAAGTGGTTGAGCGTTGAATGCATATGGAACACGGAGTCTAATAGTCTCCCGTTTCTCCATACCCGGCTGACCGAGAGCCCTCTCACTCAACACTCTCACCCTCTTCTCTCAATACTACGAATACAAGCAAAAACAAACCGTAAAAGAGGAAAAGAAAAAGTCCGTACAAGTCCATCAAGGGCGTCGAAAACGACAACATCCTGTCTCGCCAATGCATACTACTCCGTTATCATTTTTCTCTATGCCGCACCTTTATCCCCCGTCGGCCTCATCCCATCCTTTGTTACCATTGATATCTTTGTAGATACCTCCCCCCCTTGGCTCATGACAATCGAATCACCGTTATCCTTTTTTGAAACATTTGTTGCGGGCGGCTTGAGTCTCACTTACATTTCGTTTCTTACAAGAACATAATTTGCCCATCTTTTTTTTTTGACGGGGAGAAAGGATTTGGCCGTGTCTCCGGTCGTTATCTCGATCCTACCTTCATATTCACTCTCCCTTCGGACCGTGAAACTGCTAGACCCAAACAATAGAGTTGTTGGCTTTTTTGGAGAAACCTGCTGCTGCTGCTACTCCAATAGCTGAACTTGGGTCTCCTCCACGTCCCGTCCCTCCCCCCTGGTGCTTGTCCTGCAGTCAGACGTTTGTTGCCTAGTGACTTGCAAGCAGTATTGCCAAGGGATCCTTTCACACACACTGATACGTACATTCACTCACACTCATAAAGAACACTAGAATTTACCCCAGATTTTCAAGGGGCGGGTGAGAATTTGGGGCTCCCGTTTCTCCAGTCGGTGGCTTTCTTCAAGTTATGTCTTTCTTTTCCCCCCGACTATTTTTTTTGCTTTTTCTTCTTCTTTTTTGGCCATCTCCACAACTCGAGCTTATTTTGGCTTTTTCTCGCCTGTTTTCTTCTCCAATAATTTCATGCATTCCCATCTCCATCTGGATATTCTCCCTTCACCCGAAGTCTCCTCCTCACTAACACCAACCAAGTATACTTTACACGTCCTCCACCAACAACCAAGACCCAAAAAAAGAAAAGAAAAAGAAAAGAAAAAAGAAAAATAATAATAAATAGTAAAACGCCTCTCGATTGCCATTCCATCCTTCTAGACCCGGAAATAAAAGTAAAACAAAATAAAATCCCCAGCGCAGAGGTGGTTGTTGAAAGCAAGATTGAGTGCTGTTCCCGGGTACCCCATCTCGACTTGCTCAGTCCTGTGTTTCAGCATCACCCCAGCATGTATTTTTCAGTACTGGGCAACTGGGCACCAATTCCCCTCCTTCCAGCCACCAATTGAATGATCCATGACCCTCTCTCATTCTCCCTCCCTTGCATCTTTTCTCTCTTTCTCTCTCTCTCTCTCTTTCTCCGCATCTCAACAAACATCCACTTGTCCGGTGGGTTATCACATTTTACATCTGCATACTATACTCCGTACATGTACACAAGTATATACTACCTCCATACAAGTGAACCGCCCCCCCCCATGGCTGTCTTACGGGGGGTGACTGATGTACGCCCATGTACCCAAGAAAGTCCTGCTTGCACTCGTAACTCGTACTTGTACATGTACCTGTACTCACTCATACACTATAAACGGACAGTCTCGCATCTGAACCCTCTCCGCACCCGTTTTTACCTAAAATTCGTGTTCAGTCAGTCTCAGCGTCGCCAACCGCACGGCGCTGACTCAAGAATGACATGATGATACTCTCGGCAAAATATAACGCATGTCTTATAAGTGATAACCCTTTTTTTCTTCTTTGCTTTCCATATACGCGTAAAATTATCAAATGAGATATGGCAACTTCACAAAACGTGAAAAACACCAAATGCGTTGTACGAACAAGCCAGAAAAGCTCCACCATCTCACTTACTCCCCATCTCAAGCCCTCCCTCGCTATCCCAGTGCCCCCCCCCCATCTCGTCTCTCCCCTGTCTGCCGTCTCCCGTCGGTGAGCAAGATAGCCAGGATGACGATATAATATAACACGCAAGCAGCTGTGCGCACATGCAATGTAGGAAAAACCCTATGCAGTATCCCATCCATCATCCCGTACAGCACCCCATAGAGTAGTCCCTGTATCCCATCCGTCATCCCTTGCAGTATCCCATGTATCCCATGCACCATCCCAGGCCGCAGCCTCACTCTGCCCACACCAAATGCAATTCAAAAAAGTGATATCAACTTTCAGAAAAAAAGAGGGCAACATCCCCCCTGTCCCGGCAGTCGGATATCCATCCGTAGGGTCAGGTGGGGGAGAGAGAGGGGGGGAGAGAGAAAAGTATTGGCACAGCTGAAGTGGATGATCAAGTTACACAATGAGAAACCGGGGAACAAGGGGTCGCTGCTCAAAAACTGTTCAAAATGAGAAAGATGTGCAGAAATCCTACAGCGTAGAAATGTATATTCACCTTGACTCTGCAAAGATCATCAAACGCCTTCCATCGGTCCATCGGCGGTGTCATCCTCGAGGGCTCTACAAGGAAGGTCTTGGCCAACCCATCAGATCATGACCAGTTGATACACGTCACCACAACTTCAAAACGACATCATATATCCATAACCTTGTCAATAATACATCAGGTCGCTATGGCTAGTTCCGAGTCCAATGACAGTACCGCAAGCCTCAAGTGCCCGCCCCGTCCGTCCGTCCGTTTGTCATAAAGGCCATTAAACCCAGCTATCTAATATCCACTGTCCATTTCAGCTTAACCGCTTATCCAGACCAATCCAATCCTGTTAGAGTAGGCAAAGAGGCAGCAGGACATGCCTACCGCCTCATAAACTTTTCTCCAAAATCATTCGCTAAACGCCGGCATTTCCCATATCCCATCATGTCATTAGAATCTCAATCCAGTCCAGTCCAGTCCAATCGAATCCAATCCATTACGTTCCATTCCGTCCCAACGCCGCAGTACACCTGCAGTCCAAATGTCACCGTAGTGCTTCGTAATCTCAGAATTCAAACCTCCTCCGTCACGTCCACGCTCTCCGTTTCCCTGCTTCCTCTGAACCACCATGTCGCAGGGTAGTCCTGCTCCATGCTCTGCGGATCAGCCCAAAAGACCAGAATGGTCAACGTCTTGGTGATGATGCGCCTCAGGACAGGCGACCTGGGCTTGTTCCGGCGCCACGTTTTCCACTCGCACAGCAGGATAAAGTTACCTGCCGCATTCAGAAGTCGAAAGAACCTGTAACCGAGTGTGAGCGCGCGTACATTGCATGACATGGCATATCACAAATAAACAAAAATGCAAATGACGAGATGCAGATGCCGGCAGATTGGGAATGGACTGCTTACATGTTGATGCCGATGAACGCCAGGGTCGCCATGGTCGCTTTGGAGGCCCCGTTTGGAGATTTAGAAATGTGCTCCGCTATGGCATACACCGGAGGTATCCAGAGGGCCATGATGGCCAACTCCAGGATAAAGGCCCAATGGTAGGTTCTTAGCACCGCGCCTCGAAGGACCGACAGTCCAAACACCCAGAATGCCACAACAAAGTTGACCTGAAACAGTTGTCAGTCATTAATCACATGGAATGGGCTTGAGAAATACTCACAATGGTTGGCCCTAGCACCATCTTGAAGTGCCTGAAGTAATGCCAACACAGCGCCGCCGCTATAATGACAACAGCCCACTGCGCACATCCCAGCAGGAAATACAGCAAGAGTATGCGGTTGTACTTTTGGAAGCACTTGACGTGAAACTCGGGCTGGTTCCATGCCGCTATCGTCGACACCGGGTAGCCGCACCACCGACACACCCAGACCGAGGCATAGTTGCCCAGCATGTACTTGCGCCCGACCATGAAGCCAGAACGCTGGGCCACACAGTCGAAGCACCTGCTCGCGAGCGGGTAGCGCGCGTCCGACTCCTCTGCGCGGATCAGGTCCATGCCGTGCTTATGCACGAGGCAGAGGTAGCAGGTCGAGAGCAGGACATCCTTCAGATTCGGAAACAAGATCCGTATCGTGGCCTTGTTGAGGCTCTTCCGGATGTTGGAATTCGTCCTCCGCAGACGCTCAATGTCTCCGAAATCGAGATAGGACAAGATCAAGAGCTGCAGCTCGGGCGGCAGGCGCACTAATTTATCGTACACGGGTCCCCAGGTGGGAGTCCCGGGGGGCAGACCCCGCCTCGACGATATCTGAAACGCATTCTTGGGATCACGGGAATGAGCCTGCGCGGGAACGGCCAGGGCGGACTCGTTGTCGTTGGAGATGCCCGCATGGGGGTATAAAAGACGATTTCTACCTAAGAGTCGTCGCCATCCTTCTGGGGTGTGACTGAATTCCATTGCACATTTCCGTTTGCGCGCCAAGCTGTGAGTTTCAGTGAATGACGGCGGCAGCGGGGGATGTATGTGTGTATGTAGATGAGTGAATGGGTAGGTAAAATGTAGAATGAACAGTGAACGATGATGACGGTGTTGTGCGTGTTCCACGGTCAGCCTCGCAATCAGAGAATGCCTGGTTGGGCGGTGGTGGTAGTGGTGGTGGTGGTGCGATGCGCCACAAGCGGGCGACCCAACAAGCTCCAGCAGCTACCTCCTCCTCTATCCAGCAAGACGAGTCCTAGATGCAAGGTCATATGAGGCTGCGGGAGACTGGGTAGATAAAGGGCGGGCGTCGAGGGGGAGCGGTGATGATAAGGATGGATATGCCGTAGTCATCAGCGCGAAAGGACGTGTCATGAATGGGCTACCTGATGCATAGGAGAAATGAATGTCTGGCGACTTGGCAGCGTGTAATGATGATGGTGATGACGATGAAGTCGATGTCGCCGTCGCCAGTAGTAGGAAATAGGCACGTCCTGCGAATAACCTTAATAAACAGCCGGCGGCAGTAGGCGAGCACCAAGCGTCTGCAAGCAAGCAACGCAAGCAAGCGAGCAAACAAGCAAACAAAAACAAGCACGCTGCAACAAAGACAAGCCCCCCCTCTAATTGCAGTGGGTAGTCGTTGTAGCAGCTATTGATGCGAGTGACCCGGGAAGAGAGAGAGAGAGAGTAGGTGAGGAGGTTAGTAATACGGTATACCTAGTAGGTAGTAGGTAGGTAGTAATAGAAGCGGCCAAGTGCATATTGTGGCGCAACAAAGTCCTGTGGCTGGGGATGCTCTCCCGCCCCCGCCCCACCAGTACCGCTTCTCACCCGCTGGAAAAAGCGGCCGTTACAGTGGACGAGCAGCCTAAGCCTCAGGTACAGTTTTGAGCACCTCTTGCGCAGAATCCTTCTTCAACGTCGTCGGCTTGTTTCTTTTTTCTTTTTTTCTTTTCTTTTCTATTCGTTGGACGGTAACCAGCCGAGGAGGATCTAGGTTCCGTGCACAAATCCGTTAGGCTTGCAGCAGCCAGCAAAAAAACGTTGGGGCTTCTAGCTTTCCAAGGTTTCTGTTTTCAGCTTGGCATTGGGCGAAACAGACGAGAACGCTTTTTTGTCTCACTGCAAATGACGTATGTACACGTCCTTTATGTCTTAATCTTTGTTTTCTCTTTGTCTTTCCTCTCTCCTTTCCCCGCCTTCCTTCTTTTTTGCTTTTCTCTTCTTTCTTTCCTCTCTTTCTTCACCAGCGCCACTTCAGGCACGGATTTCTTGCTGACATCAGCTGAATACACAGGCTGGACGGGACAGGCCGGAGGAAGCCCAAAAGAAAACATGGGATTTAACACTACGATTCCGTAAGATGCATGGATATGATATAAGCAATAAATACTAGGACTTGAAAGAGTAAAAAAAAAAAAAAAAAAAAAAAGATTACGAGAGAAATGATGATAAACGAGAAAAAAGATGCAAACGTTAGAAATCAAGAGAAACAATAGATACGAGTCCATATCACATTCCACATCCCAGTATTTATTTCCCACTCCTTGACACAATACGAGATCCTATGCATGATAGCAAACGCCATCATCTTAAACAACACAATTCAACCTCATTCTTACCGTATATATTTTATTTTATTCATTTTATATCTGTTTACTATCCATGTCCAAATGTAAATGAGTGACAAGTTTCATCCCATATAGCCAGCCCATCAAATATTGTTCAATCTTGTGCCATATCCCTCCATTCGGCGATTCCAGTTCGGAGGTTTCATAAAACGACTGCTGACCAACAAAAGGCAAAGAAGATTACCGAAATCCCTTCTTCTTCCACCAACGCCCCTGCGTGTCCGTGTCATCACACAACACCCGGGCCACCCATGGAGGAACCCCGACGACTACTGTTTCACCTCATCGCATCGGCAGCACCATGTGGTGCTGTTGGCCCTCGTGGACGCCCAGATAACCGCCGCCAGTGTCGGCCCTGCTGCTGTGGTTGAGCAGCTCGCTCAGCTCCTTTGCCAGACAGCACGCGGCCACTACTCGGAAGCTCTTCATGTCTCCATTCCCGTAATAC
The DNA here is from genome assembly GCA_011799845.1 of Hypomyces rosellus. NCBI lineage: Eukaryota > Fungi > Ascomycota > Sordariomycetes > Hypocreales > Hypocreaceae > Hypomyces > Hypomyces rosellus. Next base: position 386,986 of record WWCI01000001.1, read on the forward strand.
GGCGTTTTCGGGTCATCTGGCTTCTTGGCGCAGCCCACGACTACGCAGGCCCAGCAGAGCTCCACTGCATTCATCCTCTCTCGCTCCCCTCCATCAAATGCCGGCAGTGTATCTTCTCCGCCCGTGGTGCGGTCGCGGATCAGCTTCACAATCCACGCCATAAGTCCCTCCATCTGCTCCTTGAGTTTTATCGACGATTCTCGTTCTCGTCTTGTCTGATGTCCATGGTTCTTTAGAAGAGAGCCGCAGAATGCTTCCACTTCTGTAACAGGCGACCGCGGGTTTTCCGAATATTGCCGCATGTTATCACTCATGGCATTCTCGTAACTGTTTTTAGTGGTTAGCATCTTTCATCCAGCCGTGACTCAAAAGGCATCTTCTCTTACAACCAGCGAATCTTCCACGCGTCTTCGACTCTGCGCTGGTAAACAATATCATCCGGGCTATATCCATGCTCATCTAGAGCGGCTATAACTCGCCCGATTAGCTGTTCCCATACCGTAGGTCCCCCCATACTGACGGGGCGATGAATCTCATCATTCCAAATTTTACGTTCATCTACCCCTCGATATAGGCGACCTAGTATTTTTTCGGATTTGTGAAATCGGTGTTTAACCGTTCCCATGCCATCCTCTTCATCCTCACTATCTTCTCTATCTAAAATGTAATCAATCTGTCCGAGATCAAAGAACTTCAATGGGGGAGCTGGTGCAAGACTACAATAGTACCGAGGGGGGTTAGGTTCATGTCATCCATAACTCAACTACTGGAAAGGAAAACTTACAAATCTGGACGTGTCCGAGTGGGCCTGGGAATATTCTGGACGTCCACGGGGATTCCTGTTTTGGAGTAGTCGACAGCCGTCGAGTGCAGCTCAGCAAGGTCTATGCATTGGGCATCTAGGGTCCCATCCCCTTTAATGTCGGCAAGGATCTGGTGCCGGATAGCAATTAGTCCCAGGACATCAGTTTCCATGAAATTGATAAAAAAGTCGGCAATATCGTCTACTGTGACCTCTCGAGGCAGGGACGGAGGCACAACTCTCGGATAATCCGCCGCATCGAATTGATGCTGCGGGCATGCCTGGGGGTCCCAGATGACGCTGTATAAATCTCCGTCGAGGTCTCCGCCACTGAGCTGACTGGGAAGATCACGCTTCCCCCTTTGGCTAAATACGATGCAGTTTTCCAGGTGCCGCAAAGGATGCCCCTCTGGCGGAGTTACCATCTTGACATATTGAATGTCGCCCGGGTGGAGTGCGGGTGACCGGGTCACAATAACATATCCATCCTTGAGCGATCCCTTGACCCTGCCCTGGAATTTGTCGTACTTGCGGTCGAAAGTGACGTAAATCTCGCCCTCTTTGAGAAAAGCAGTCTCATCCATGACTCCAAAGAGAGTTACACCCTGGTCGACGGGAATCCGCGCTTTGTGCTTGAGCATTCTGAGTTCTCGCAAGACGACATGCTCCACCACCGATTTCATGAATTTATCACGGCGGTAGTCGATATTCATCTTATCCAGTAGTTTGATGAGTCTAGGCAAGCCCGCAACAGAGCCAATGTCTTGGTATTCCAAGAACGTGCCTGTATTCGATGCTGATGAAGTCACGGCGCGCAATGATGCGAGCGCCTTATTTTGTTGATCGATGAACCATTGATCGTTAGTTCCCATGTCTTCAAGAATTTTGATGAGCTGGCGGTTCAGAACGAGCTTCAGCGGCTGAGACGCCGTGTCACAAATGCCAAGAGACGCAAAGTCGTTGCTCTCAAACTTCATCATGGACTCTTTGCGAATGCAAATAACCCTGCCTTTCAAACGAGAGTCGAGTGAGAGCATTCCCTTGACCCCGGCGATTCGAACCTGAAAGCACGTTGGAGTTTGCGATTTCCTGGGGATGTGATCCCACACTTCCTCCATGGCTAGCCGGGAAATCGTGCCGACGCCGTCGCTGAAAACGCGGGATTCGTCTGCCGTCTTCACATCGGTGATGTACTGAATCTCAATCCTCCGCTCGAATATTGGGACTGCAAATGGGGTTTCAGAGAAGGCTTGTCCAATTCGCGCAGCGCACTTGGCTGGGATACGAATACCCCGGAAATCACCAAGGGCCTTGATGATTGTATCATAAGTTTGACGCTTCATCCGATTATCAGTAAAGGGAGCTGAGAACCAAGCCGAATGCGAGCGGAGTGAGGAGTGCGAGAATCCAAGAAAGGAAAATTTCCTGCCTGCAATCTGAACTCCTTCTCTTAGAACCTTTCTGTATCGGTCAAAGATATCTTTGTTCGATATCCTCGGATTGTAGGGTAAATCCTGTCCATCTTCGTCGCAAAAGGTTACGCGAACAAAGTAATCCGTGCGGTCCGAGAACATGCGCAAAACTCTGTTCTTGCTCTCAGCATCCGGCCCAGCAAGAAGGATGCGGGTCGGCGTGACCATGAGCTTCAAAACCCAAGCCTGACGCTCGGGAAGCTTCCCACCATAATCTCTTGTCCGCTCCGGGTCTTCCATTCGAAAAGTATTCTCAAGCCGGATGACATGCTCAATCAGAGCTTCGACCTCGAGTTCATAGGGCGCCGTCGTGGAACACGGATACGGGATCTTTGTGTAAAGGTTCTTCATAGCATCCGCCGTGAACGGAAGTGGCCTGTCGCTTCTTTTGCAGTCCAACGCAATTCTTTCCATGGCATCGAGCATGTTCGACCCACTAGCCGGATGCAGATAGTTATTGCATACCAACAATTGAACTTGAAACAAGATGACAAACGGCAACAAATTGCCCCTTCCGGGAGTACCAGCTTTTCCAATCTTGCCGAGGAAAGTTGACATGGACGTGGAATAGTCTTCCTCCCGCGGGCGGGGAATCGCGTTCGTAGGCAGCGATTGCCGAGTGACTGGCAGGATGTCCCGGGACCTCAGAGCCCTGATGGTGTCGTAGAAATGGGTCTGATACAGGCAAATTTGATAGACCACGCAGCAGGCCACGTATCTGGAATGATCCGGCCACATTTCAATCGACGTCTTTCGTTTCCACCGAGCATTACCGTAGATGGTCTCCTCGCTGGGGAAAGTCGCTTGGTAGAAACGTGGCGGTTCGTTGAGAACAAAAGTCAGGCATGACTTTTCAGAGTCGGCAATAAGGTCTTGAATGATGTTGTATGGCATATCCATGCGCCAATCACCCAGGGTAAGCTTAAAGTAACGCCGTCCAAACTGGGCCGTGTTGTCAGGACGGCCTCTGAAGATGGTTTGTTGAATAAACGTCAGAGTATTGGACGGCCCCGTAAACATGTTTTTACCGCAAGCAATGTAGCTGATATTTGCGCGGACTGCCGGCAGCTTTGGGTTCTTGTCGGGAGCTGCTGTTGCCTGGTGCTCTTTCTCATACTTGAGAGCCTTGACGAGGAATGGATCTGGGGCGCGCGGACTCTTTTCCGCCAAGACGGCGGTCTTGAGTATATGCAGTCTAGCAATTGGCCGGGGCCGGTTTCTGTGATTATACGAGCCATCGGTTTGTTGATCGTTATCCTGTGACAAAGTCAAAGGATTGACCTTTCCATGCTCCTTTAGAAACTTTTCACCTTCAGTAGGCGTGAGGAACGAGACCCATGCTTGAGGTCTCTTCCTGGGCTTTTCGACGTGAAAGTAAACAATGCCCAGTGCATTCATGAACGGCGTAAGCTCCCGCTTGAGGTGATCATCTGTCAGATATTGAGGGACGTTCTTGAGAACGACCTCCATGGTGTCTACTTGGAGTCAGTGGCGGGGTCGTGTATGATAGGTCCGGTGTGAACTTACATGGTTTTATGCTGATGCACCCAGCAATTGCAATACTCTATCCCCAGCACTACCCACTAACTGACTGACTAATAAGAATACAGCCTAGAATGACGAAGAAAGCCTTCTCAGACGGCCATGAATAATAATAGATACCGGACGCCCACAGCGACTGGTTCTCGACCGATTTGTGAGAGCCAACTATTAACTGGTGTGTTGCGGAGAAGCGTTCAAATGAGGGGCAGGCCCACAAGCAGATGCGGCACTAACAGCAGCTGTGCAGGTCGACGTATGTCTCTCTAGTAGTATCAATCTGTTTCAGCCTGTAAAGCTGCAGCCAACGGGTTGGGCGGCTTGTTCCCGCATGTGAGAACAGACAGAGAAGCTGAGTTTGTTTTCCTTGGGAGCTGACGGATTCTCAATTAAACGGCTGTTGATGATGCTTATCCGTTTTGATTGTTGTTTGTTGTAAAGATAACGGCGAGAAGGGTTGGTTGTGTTTGCCAACTGAGGGTGTGGTGTGGGACCTGTTTGGAACGCGTTTAAACGAGGTTTCCTGCTGCGTAACCAGCCCTTCGGAATAGGCTCTATTATTTTCCTACCTCGAACCTTGAACCTTGGACATGGCACATGGCACATGACACATTGAACAAGGCTGGGCTGGGGCTGTTTTGGGCTTGACTGTGCTTCCGAGGTCTGTCTGCCTCGGAAGCACAGTAACGAGAACCAAAGCCCACAGACCGCAAATCTTTTCAGAGTCCTAATTAGTTCGCGTGTGTGGCTGCAGTCAGTTCAGTCAGTCTTGGACGTTTGCGGGAAGCCCACTGTTATTATTACTCCGTCTTGCTGGCCGGCTTCTTAGTTCCGACGGAACATTCTCGGCTATATGAGAATGGGAACCCCACTTCGGTGAAGTCATGGTGAGGAGAGGTAAAGTATGTACCCTTACCCTTACCCTGAACTCGGTGAGGCTCAAGTGACGCCCCTCGAACCCCACAGTCAACTTTCCAACTCCGTCATCAATTGCCGAGACTTCTTTATTCACCTACTTCATCGCGGGGTTGTTCATGACAATTGCAGAGATGGGTAAGAATCCTACCGGGTTCGGCATCAGCGTCGGCTGGGGTACACCATGACTTCCTCCTCTCGTATATATCATATAGCCCTCTTCCTACCAATTGCTCAAGGCGTCACCCCCTAAAAAAACCGCCGTTGTGAGATACAAAAGCCAACAAGATGTCGATAGCAGCAGCAGGGCTCTTATACGTGACGATGCAGCCCAAACCAGGCCTTTCGCTCGACCAATTCCACGAGTGGTACAACAACGAACACGGGCCCACGCGCCTCCGTCTGCCCGCCATCTTCTCCAACGGCCTGCGCTACCGGGCCACGGACGGCCTGCAGCCCGAGTTCCTAGCGGCCTACGACGTTGCCGCCATGTCGCACCTCGAGACCGAGACGTACACGGCGTTGCGCGCGAACCGGTCCCAGAGGGAAGGCGAGACGATTGGCCGGGTAGACGTGGCGAGGTACCTATACGACCTCGTTCATGTCTCGCAGTCTTTGCTTTTCCAACCAATTGAACAACTGACGAACGAGCAAGCAGAGGGTCTCGTGACGGTCGCGGTGGAGATTACACCCACCGATGCCCCCGGAGCAGGCGACGAGTATCAGAAATGGTACATCGAAGAACACGTCGGACTACTCGCCAAGGTCCCCGGCTGGCTGCGATCCCGCCTCTATAAAACGTCTAGCATCGAGTCCAGCCAGGCGATCAAATACTTTGCCCTCCACGACTACGCCAAGCAGAACGGCCTAGGAGGGGACCTGCACAAGGCCCCCATGGACACACCCCGGCGGAGCAAAGTCTTTGAGGAGTACGTCGCCTCCAAACATAGACGAACATATTCCCTCTTTTACGTCTTTGGCCCGGCGCCAAGGGACCTTTACCCCCTTTCCAGACTTTCGCAAGATGCGTCCTTCACGTCCCAAGACGAAAAGACCGTCACAACGGCTGGCCCAGATGCTAGGATAGACTCCTACATCACTACTAGCGACGCCCTCGCCATCCCATACCGTCTGGAAGGAAACCCCTCCCCCGACGCACCATGCGTCGCATTCTCCAACTCCCTCCTCACATCACTGCACATGTGGGATCCCCTCATCCGCATCCTCAAGGAGCAACGCCCGGATCTGAAGCTCCTCCGCTACGACTTCCGAGGTCGCAACGCAATCCCCCACCCGGGCACCCTCAGTCTCGTAACAGAGGACCTCAAACTCGTCCTCGACGCACTCCGTATCACAACGCTACACGCCCTCGTGGGCGTCTCCATGGGCGGCGTCACAACCCTCAACTTCGCCCTCCAGCACCCCTCCCGGCTCCGCAAGTTCATCGCCTGCGACTTCAACTGCACATCCAGCCCCGCCAACACCCAGGCGTGGAAGGATCGCGTCGCCACCGCAGAGGCAGAATCCGGACAGGGCATCAGGACCCTAGCCGAGCAGACAGTCTCCCGCTGGTTCTACCTGAAATCCATGGAGAAGCCCGAGACGGTCCGGTGGATCACCGACATGGTGGCTGCAAACGACGTGGAAGGGTTTAGGAATAGCTGCACCGTACTCTGGGATTATGACCTAAAGCCAGAGATGAAGAACTGCGCCGTTCCGGGACTCCTCGTCGTTGGTAGTGATGATGCCAAGGGGGCGGTTGTCAAGGCAATGGATGGTTTCAAATCCACCCTAGGTGAGGATGGCACCGAACTTAGACTTGTTCCTGAGACGGGACATTTACCAATGTGTGAGGATCCACAAGCGTTTTGGGAAATCGTGAAAGACTTTATCTAGAACACTTGGATTGTAGATGGACCAGCTTGGTTTGCAATCTCAATAGAGAGATCGACCAAGCGGAACGGAAGCAATGGTTTAACCATGTATTCATTAGGGTATTCTAATAAACGCCTTCCCGAGGCTAGTTTAGAGCATGAACATAAACCATGGCCTCCTTGACTCCAATACTCCATATATCAACCGTAAGAGACCCTCATTCTCGCCGCCAATTCGTGTCGAACATAATTCGTGAAAACCATGATACCGCCACCGCCAAACCCAAAGTTCAAAAAACCAATCTATCTCGACGGTACACTAAACGTAAACTCAAACACATTCTGAGCTCCATTGCCGAATATAAAGGGCACATTGGCGTCAATCCTGCAGGGGACCACCCCCCTCGGCTCGAAATAGGACCCTTGGCTGCGTGCTTGGCGTCGGCGCAGGTAAGCATCGTCTCTGTGAGGCCTATTCTTAACTCGGCTCTTTTGAACACGCGGTGATGCTGGGGGTGTTTGGAGTGATACCGGCGGTGTAATAGACCATTCACAGGCTAGAAGGCCGAAGCGAACCTTTTCTGGGTTGCTGTGTCGGGAGAGGCGGCTCATTTTCGCATAGCGAACGAATCGGTCTTGAAGCCAGTCCTTTAGACGGGAGACTTGCGGCTTGATATTCCATTCATTTTCGCCGGCTTCATAAAAGGTTCGGTTTCCGCACTTAACGGTGAGCGAGGGAGACTTCTCTGTCGGACTGATAAGCAATCCTTTCGAGAGACATTTACGCAAAAGCAAAAGCAAAAGCAGCAAAGCACTCACCATGACAAACTCTCTTGCTCGAAGGACAGCAATTCTGATCCCTCGGCTGATCCTTGTTTTTGCGCAAAAGAAAGTAGTCTACGAAAAAGAACTCCTCCAGGTTCGGCAGATGTCGGGCCAAGAATTGGTACAGGTGCACGGGATAGACAACCCTGTTGTTGGAATCATGAACTTGCCCGCACAACGAGCACACGGACGGTGATGACTTCTCTTGCCATTGGTGGCAAAAACGCACAGCCACGCGTTTTATCAGGTCCAGATCGGGGCAGTTGGGGTCGATTCCGAAGCTGCAGCCGGTTTCGTACAGTTCAGGAGGAAAGTATTCAAGGAATATCACATCAGATGAATTGGCCAGGCTGAGAATTGAGCCGTTTCCGAGTCGCAGAATGCCTGGTCGAGAGGTCAAACTCCGAGTCGTAGCCAGCGACTCCTTGCAAGTCAGAGAAAGAGTGGTTAGCTGTTGGTGGACGTTGTGGTAACAAGATAGATCGGATTCCTTGGTCGGCGCAATAGGCACGAGCTGGGTATCCCACATCTGTTTCGGAGCCACCTCGTGCCTAACTTCCGTGGCGATCTCATCATTCTCCTCGGCATTTCCAGAATTATGCTGAGTGGTGGATTGAGATAGCGACCGACTCATTGAAACCCACCTCCAGCTGCGGCCTCGACTTTCCAGTTTGACAAAATGCATACCAGGCGTTGAGAGTGTGGTTCGCCATATCTGATCGCGAAGTTCCGGGGGGAGGCGTGGAAATGGGGTGAATGTCCGGCATTCATCGGGAATGTGAAACTTGATGGGAAATGCCATTGTAGGCGGAGTAAACGAAGATGTGGACGAATGAGGCTCTAAAGATTGTAATAAATTCGGGATTTCGTAAAGGCAGAATAAAGAGAAGACGGAGAGCGCTCAACTAATGGAGAGGACGGATGTTGCAAAAGGACAAGAAAAAAAGAGAGCGTCGTTCAAGAGAGCGTTCACAAAAAAGGATCTAGGGAGGAGGTTGTCGGACGATTTGAGCTGCCTGACGAGCGACTTGGGTCAATTTTGGGTATGAATCACTGCCCCGCTGGAGCTTGCCGAGGCTGCATCTGCAAATCCGGAGAAGCAGCTTGTTCTCGTGGGGTTATTTCGATGTCTTTTGTTGGGGATGGAGGAGTCGTGGTAAGTTCTTCTGGTGGTGAGAAACGGAGACGGCGATGGACAAGAAGATGGATTATCCGTTGGGGAGAAGAGGGGGTTTTAAATGGAAGAGAGAGAGAGAGAGAGAGAGAGAGAGAGAGAGAGAGAGAGAGGCAGCGAGACAGACAGAGATAGATGAAGAGGGACAAAACAGTGGAGGAGGTACGTTTGACGTTCACGTTTCAATCACGAGGCGGTTAAAGGTAGGTTAGGCAGTGACGGGTCGGGTGGACTTGGCTTGGCTTTGGCTGAATTGAATGGATGGATGGGCTGCAAAGATGGGCAAGTACAACCAAGTGGCTGCTGCGCTGGCTGGACGCTGGTGGTTGCTGGCCGACCACTACTTGGGTAGGTATCTTCTAGGTGCCCAGGTGGTAATATTGCGGGGTTGGAACCTCTCACCTGCCTGGTATTCGTTGGCTTCACGTGCATCCAGCACATTCAAGCCATCATGGCGATGCATATATCGACCGAGTTTGCCTGGATGGTGCATCGACATGCCTAAATAAGACTCATATTCTTATCAAAATGCGAATGCATTGAACAGTCAGCCTCGGGCTAATGCCTTGGGGGATGCAGAGTAATACAAGGTATTAGTTAATGCCTACCTGGTACCTCCAGGGCTGTAATAATAGCACCCGACCTTCAACTCCAGCTAATTATCGTCAACAGCGCTAAATAAAGCCGCTGTTGCAAGACTAAACAGCATGCATTGATTAATGGGACCAAACATCTTATCAGTGAAACGTTGTATGTCTGATAGCGATCCTCAGGGCTCAGGGATAACAGACATGGATGTCACTGTCGACTGCTGGGTATGGACGCATCGAATTGACCCAAACAAGAGGGCATGCGAATGCATAAAGCAATGCAGATGGAGATCAATGAATGTGAATCAAGACAAAATAAGCTTAAAGGTCTCCAACACAACCGTTTTCTTCAGTGCTCATTATTTGTGCTGATCGTCATCTTCAGACACAGAAATGCCATGGACGACCAGTGGATCCATGAATGTCACCCTAGAACCCCGCCATACGTCATTACCTCTTTGGTGGGGTCGTGAGTTTGTCATCGCTCCATCTCTTGAAGAGGTTTGGTTCAATCGGAGACTGCACATGGAAACATCTCGGATCAAGCATCTATATGTAAACCGAGCCCAGTTTCTTCGATTCAACTGCCAAGACTGAATTTCTACTACCTTGCACCGTTTTCATCATGCCAAATCTCGCACGACTTGGCAACACAACCAGTCCACGACTCGTCTTGCCCAGTGATGAAGTTCGACTTGCCACCATATCATCATAGGTGAGACGGGACACAAGACTTTGTCCTCCGACTCCATTGCTACAGAATCCCTACAGGAGGATAAAAACCACGAAACAGGAGACATACAAAGTCCTAGATACGAGTTTAGCGCACAGGATAGACGCTCGCACTTATTTTGATGGACAACCTGGATGTGGAATCTGTGCCTCCCCTGCCTACTGGAATCTCAACAGACGACAATGATCGATCGTAAAGTTCAATCCATACTATTGAACAGTACGAAAAAATGAAGACCATGAGCCATTGGTGCGTAGGACTTGAAGGAAACTCCAATTTGTTCGTCCTTCTTCAAGTGACGTATAGCAATACGAGACATTCGCAGGAACAAGAGGACCAGAGTGCCAAGAAAGATTGACAGAAACAAGAGAAGCTACAACTGGAACAACACCTTGATACCATCCCCACCAATGCGGTTCACCCAGTTTGGGTTCATCGAATGATGTTGATGATGTGCTCTCCAACAGGGCAATCAATGTAGGTTACTGCGTATGCCGATCAAAGGAACAAGAGCCGGATCATCGGTCGATACTCCACAAAACATTTGTATAAAATAACATAACGGTAGTAAGCTTCGATTCAATTTCATTGCGGTTACAACCATGCAGATCATCTTCAGCACCTATTTGGATGCAGTCAGATCCGGACGTCGCTCGAGGCTCAATGGGCCACATACGAACCATGTTCTACACCAAGAGCCCCGTAACCTTCCTTACCAAACCAAATGGGAGACAAAAAAGGAAAATTACGATAAATAAAAAAGACAAAAAGACAAAAAACATACAACAGCCGGTGTTCGCTGGTGGTCACCCACCCAACTACTAATCTGCCTCTCATGGGCTTGACTATGGGAGAGCGGACGGGATCCCGTATTGTCCCATGGATATGGTCGTATGTACAAGATGATGGTTTTATTTAACTTATAACAGTAAGATGGAGTGGTTGTGGCAGCAGGAAAAGGTAGGAAAGAAAAAACACTGCCAGTCATTACATCCAAAATACTACCCGTTGGTCAGCCTCTGGAAACCAATTTGGCGGGGTAAAGGGGGTACTAGACTAGTGCTACATTTTGACCCCCTAATGTGAATTTATTTTATTTTGTGAGGGGACGACGAACGAGAGATTTCGTATGTTCGTTATCAGATCATCTGATAATTTGTAATTACAAGGTGATGAGAGCATGATGTGACTTTATCATCTTTATGATCCTTGATGCGACGAGTTGAGGAGTGGTGGAACCGAATAACTAAAGTTTATGCTTCTATGCTTCTATGGGTATCGAGTCGATAGCGTCTAGATCATCACATATGCTCTCTCCTGGATAGCCCAGACATACGAGTGGTGTGTACAAACTCAGCCGTGCCATGAATCATCTCGTCTCTCTTATAGTATCTATTCGTATGAGAAACCACCAGGCTGCAAGTTCCACCACAGAGCGATGATGATCTCGACCTACAAGCTTGATCGATTTTGTCCCGCAAGGCTGAATTGCATTCTCAAATCACATGCATGTATGACCAGAAGAATCAACGGTGACTAGATGGGGAATAAATGCTGTAGCGGAAGGGGTATAAAGGGAATCTCTCAGCCTAGCCCGAAGTGTTGACGTTCCATCCTCACCATGACCTCACCAACACCACAGCAGACAATAAACCACAAAGCCGTTTTCTTTGGATTCACAACTATTTCGCCCATCAAACTCGGCAACCATACACTGACTTCCATTTCCACTCTCCTCATTACCTGCGTCAGCACCTCCACGGCAAACACCCGCGCTGTCACTACCATCCCCCGCATCGCCTGGGACATGCAACAAGAGGACCACGACGGCGCCGCCCACCAGCTCGTCTAGAAGGGCAGCAAATACCCTTGCATCGACAGGACCAAGATGGGCGTCAAGCAAAAAGTCCATCTGCGACCAAGTCTCCAAACATTGAGAACGGTGATCTCGGGTTTGCCGGCTGCGGCGCGGACGGAGAGCCTACCAGCCTACAGATCAGCAGGGGCCAACATGTCAGGGGCTATAAAGCTGATGGTGAGGAGATTGACTACCGTGGAACCTCTCACAATGCTATAAAGCACGATTACTGCTAAACTTGTTGCTTAACTTGCTGCTATGAAACAGCACTCTATGTTGGAACCATTCCTCTACACGAATTTATCCTGATGTTACTATGGGGGTCCATCAGAATTTGACATGGTTCATTCATCGCTCGTTTCGACAGGTATTGATGCATCTCCCTAGGTAGAGGCACAACCTATGAGGGTTCCCGGACGATTGACTTTTATCACATTCTTAGACACAAGTTTCGTCGACAAATAAATGATAATTTTGGTCATGAGTCGGGTGTATTAGACGTCTTCCACAGCCGTCTGTTCACCCGCATGTATAGTTTCGTAGATGTGTTCCCACAGCCATTAAAAACGTCTGCTCCTCAATCAGTAAAGACCAGCAATATACAGGACACTTTCGAACATGCAGTTCCCTTTGCTTGTCATGTGTCCGTTTTATACACGGAACATTCTACTACTTGCTGTGGGAGGCCTACCTTCAGCTCGATGCCGATTTTCAGCGTAATATTGCCGAGCTCTCCTGGCATCACCTTCAAACCTAGTGAACCCGAGTGCCCTCCAAAATCCTCCCCATCTCGCCCTCGGATTCGGGCGCATTATCCTCGCCGACCATCCTGCTGTTCGGATCCGCGTCCATGGTCTCCTTGGAGCCTGTTACCCAATACCCTTTGGACGACTACAATGAGGTGTCGGGAGTTCACGGCGAGAGCGCGTTCTTCTCTCCATTTTTTGAGCATGAAACTTGTACTCGACTTGTTGAAATGATTCATCAGGCTTGCCCCAGGTCTCGAGGGGGAGCATGGTAGAAGAGATTGCTTACCGCCTGATTTCTCTACTTCCAGAGCCCACAGACTGTTTGGGTCGTAGATCTTGATCATGTCCAGATGTATTCGTCTAGCCTGTCAAGATCATCTTCACCATCATAGATGGCCTTGACTCTTTTTTAAAGCCAGTCAATAATAGCCCTCAAAAGGTCTAATTCCGGTCATCAGTATGAACTGTTCTGTACATTTGAGATCTCAGTTCCCACCCCTCGGCCTGCTTCCCCTCCGGACGAACCCTAAGGCTGTTGATCGTTCGGGTTAGGTCCCTCCGAGGTCTCTGCATCGAGTGTTGCCATACTCTCCAACGTCTTATCCTACATTCTCAAGTAGTATGAAACGACTGGTGATCTCTGTTGTCGTGGGGGGAATTGGTACCGTTGAAAAAAGGACAGAAAGAGAGGATGCGACGCTGAGAGAGAGATGGAGAGAGACAAAGTGTGTGATTCACCATCGTTTATACCTTTCCACCATCAATCCCTACCTCATCCTCGAAGCACCAGCTTTCTGAATGTGCAACATTTCCCTCCACTTCACTCACTCATCGCCATTCACATTGTCTTTCATCTCACCACGTCACTATCCTTTTACTCACCATTATCAGAAGCCTCTGCTCACCAAGCCCAGAATATTATTAACACTAGACTCTAGATACCACTAGAATGATCAATCTCCAGAAGTTGGCGATAGAAAATACCATGAATATCATTGTTCAACCAGTTTTCCTTTGGACTACATTCAAAACTGACCTTTTTTCATCAACGATGTGGAAAGGTCAGCGCCAGAGTACCGTTCCGACACGATGCATACCCAACACATCATCATCAACCTCCAAGGGTAGCCTTCAAGAGAAGCACCACGAGGTAGTTTAAAAACTAAAGGGTTCTCAAGTACCCTCTTAGCATAAGTATCCCCCCACACACACACGGGATCCTCATAGTTCGCGGCAGAGTAGGACAAGTGCCCTGAAGAAAGGCTTCTGTAGTCTTGGTGGTGGCGATTACGTCTAATAATGGGTGGATTTAGATAAGATCCGGAGACAGAGATACTCTTTGATAGAGAGAGTTATCCTAGTGTGGTTATTAAAGTCACAGTCAAGAGTTTAGATACTGCTCCATTATTGCGAGGCATATCCTACCGGTTTCAGGACATTTCCTCAGCGTACAGCAAATAAACAGGAGCTTGAACCATAAATCACATATATCGTCCAAATACGTAGTCTACTCACCTCTACCCACTCTTGTAAAAGAAATTCCTGCAATGTTCGTCAAATCTGTTAACCACAAAAAATGGACAGTGTGCAAGGCTACCAAGGCTGCATCCGCAACATGGCTATCATTCCTCAATATAGTCTAGCCGTCTTCTACGCCCTGAGTCGAGTGCGAGGCTAGCTTTTTTATCACTTGTTCTTTTTCAAAGCTACCCTAGACAACAAACAACAACAATATCACCCAAAAAAACCCTCATAATTCTAAATCTCACAACAGCACCAATGTACATTCCAATGAACCTTAGTAGGTGATTCCAAAAAAGCATGATCTGATAGAGATCATCACGTGTAAAATTAACATGACTAACAGTTTCATTTCTCATCCCCGTAAAAAAATAAAATAAAATAAAACTGTGCTGTTTAGTCTCCCCCTATATCTACGCGTAGAGAGTGTGTGTGCCAAGTTCATCGTCATTTCAAGGCAAGTCGAATCGACGGGCCAACAGATGAAAAATCTTTAGCACCAACCTATGCATAAAACGATGATTGAAAAAAGAATTGCAACACAACATCTAGATGCTTATGCAAGGCAGGCATCATCCCAACCACAACCACTCATCAGTTCCCAACACCAACATCAACACCAACATGCACATGCACAAGTCGTACACCAAGGATTTTTGGCATTTGAAAATAAACCATCACCAGTCCGTCCAGTTGGTTCTTGTAATCCAACACCCCCCTGTCCCCAAAATAGAGCAACAATCATAAGGGGGGTGAGGGAGGGGGCCGTACGGAGGGAATGCTCCACAGCCATCCATATCTCTCTCAAACGGGCATTCTTCTCCTTCCTCTTCCTCTTCCTTTCTGAACAAGGCTTGCAAGCAGCGCATTAATCCATCCTACCCACTATTGACACAAGTATATACATATAATAATAATCAAATCTCTCCTCTTCTCTCCTCTCATCACCAACCTCCCCCTTCGGAGAAGACGAAAAACTAATGACGAGGCTATTCCAATTTTAATTTATTTCATGTGGCGCTATTTGGGGGGGGGGGGTTAAATCCAATATCTCTCCCGTCCTTCCCCAACTACGTTCACCCAACCAACAAACCATTAACCATAACCCTCCCCCCCCCCAAAAAAAAACATGCATGCATAAACGGCATATATGAATAAAACAGTACCTGGGTAGGTATGCAAATAAAAGGGTATGAAAAGCATGAAAGAGGGAAAAAGAAAAAGCCACATCCAATCTCCCAAAGATCGATCGTAAACCATCCTCTCTCATCTCCGCTGCCATCGATCACAAACCGGGAGAGAAAAAAAGAGGAAAAAAAAAGATGAAAAATGACAAGCCACCCAATTTACCCCCCTCCCCCCCCTTATCGAGCGAAAACCTTTGCAAACCATGGTGTGCCATTACATAAAAGAAACTACAAAGATACAAGCCACCACCACCACCATCTGCATGCAGGCAGACAGGCAGGCATGCATAAAAAGGAAAAAAAACAATAAAAAAAAATACATGGGGAACTACGACTCTGATTTGTTCAACACTTGTCCATGCATGTTCACGTTCGAGAGAGGGAGAGAGAGAAAATCTCTTCTTTCAGTGTCACGCCCTTCTCTGGTCATCTCATCTTTTGTTCACGTCCCGTCCTGTGACTGCATAATCGACACACCTAACCCATTCTCTGTGATTTAGACACAGAAAAGAGGTCTGTTCTCGATCCCCATCGATATTCAATAATGCCTCTATCAAGATACACTTCCCTCGATGCTGTTTCTCCTCGTTCTCGCTTATTCCCAAGTAGAACCTATTAGTCACTCACTCACCACCACCCACTTACCACCACCACCATCACCACCACTACCACGCAACCCCTGGTATCACATGCAAAACACGTTACATTGCATCGCCCCCCGCAAGAAAAGCAACTCCTCCCATCACCCCATCACCCCATCACCCCATCACCGTTCCCATCGTCCGTACGAGAGTACTTCGTAGTCTCCCTCCCAACGCCCGCAACCTACTCACTGAAAAGAAATCATTTCTCTTTCTCACTCAACATCCACCTACTTTAACCGAAATAGGCACCAGCCCATGTCCACCACAAGGTAAAGCCGCGCTTAAACCCAACCCAACCCAACCCAACCCCCATAGCCGCGCCACTGATCAAAAACCAAGCACTAACAAATACGGGCCGCCATCCTTCCCGTCACGCCACTGCCGAAGGTAACATCTGTTGCTTACCTCATCACTGATCGGCGTTTATTTGCACAATCCATGTTTCCTTTTTCCCTCACACATTCATTCCCGACGGGATTCACTTCCACACACCCTTCTGTCGTCTTCCCGTGCGCCCTTTGCCTGCCCTTTTTCTTTATTTCCTTCTTCTCCTATCGCTGCGTACTTGTGTAGTGTCCATGTAGAATTAAATCATTCAAATTCCGTCTCGGTACTTGGTCGATCAGACATTGTTATAGAGATACACCGGGTTGTACCACCACCAACGCGTAGACCCCAAATCCACAACATGCATATTCCAAACCTTCTCCATCTTCAGTAACTTGTCCGGTTTCCGGCATGCAGCCTCATGAAACAATGATAGACATCCCCGTCGTCCAGCCCAACTAGCTTCGAGACCGCTTCGTCCTCATGTTGCACTGCTAGCAGAATCTCCCCCGCTAATACTACCTCACAACCTGTTCGTTTATCCTTTTGCCTATCCGTTCACTTGCATCTTTAGCCCCCGTCCCCACACCTTCCCGTAGTAGTACAAGTAGCTTCTGTCCTTCTGTTTGAGAAAAGAAGCTGGCTGCGTCTCGGAAACGCCAGCTAATGAGACAGATTCGACATGTTTTGTGAAGAAAGTACAAGTATGCATCCAGCACACATGTATGCGGTACCTCGTCAGTTGGCGCGCTTGTAAGTTTGAGACAACATTGCCTACTAGGAACAAGACCCAACTCTGGGCGCGGCAAGCCCGCTGTAGCCTTATGTCCGTTAAATGTCCCATTTTCATCATCGTGTTTTGCCCCATCTGCACTACACAGTATGTGTTGAACGAAAAGACTTTGTCCAAGGCACATCAGCACTAGTCTCCAAAAATCAGCCCGTATTTAAACGGAGGGACTCATGCCTTGGTTATTGCTGTTTCATCCTTTACAGCCGTCGGAACCAATCCCACAGGGATGTACTTGTACATCAAGCATACCGCTTGTAGCGTGCATATGTGCCCATGCTCATGACCGCGCAGACACGAACAAGTATGCACATCTCCCGCCTTGCTTTCCGAGATTGGATATGGAGCACTCAGCTGTTGCCACACCACCATTTGCATCTTGGCAAACTCTGTTTTCCTATTTGGCGTCTCAGTCCCGGTGAAAAAAAAGCATCCACAGCCAAACAAGGCGACGGAGCCCTCCTCCGTGCTAATTGGCCAATGATTCTTTCTCTCAGCCACTGAGAGAGAGCCGTATGGGGCATCGTTTAGCAAACAGCACACCGACTAATGTTTCCATAACCGAGCCCTCTAGCTCCGACTACTGCGGCAGTTCAGGATCTGTTTGCTGAAACCGATGTCCGGCCATCACCTAACAGCCCTACGTCGGTGCCGGCTGCCCGATATCGATTCTAGGCAGAGATTTGGAATTGGGCATGATTTCATCGGTCCGGTCCAACAAGCCACAAACTCCGATCCCTGTAGCTCGTGCATACATTTTGCATCGCCATTCAAGTCAACACTTCCAGCTGTCCACACCAAAAGAAATGCGGCTCTCCAGGAGGGACGCACTCTGTTCCCGCATGACGCTTTAGCTCTGCATATCTGACGCGCCCGGATAGTCGATGATCTCTCAACGCAGTCACAACATCCGTCATTCCGGCAAGATCGCTGTGTAATGGGGTCCCCAAACTTTGCGGCATGATGGCCATGTACCATGCTGTGTGAAATATGTAAGACTTTTCAGGCACACCAGCTCGAACCTGACTTGGCGTGACAGGGCCTACTCCATCATGGAGTTTCTGATCCAAGACCAGCCTTCGATACTCATCAATAACGACATTGGGTGATGCTGCCCCGCAGCCTGTCCAAACAGGCACAGAAAACTTCTTTCCATTCCATTCGCCGTGGTATGTTACAAAATCTTGACCGTCTTGCTCGACTGCACGCCTCTCTGTCTTGGCTGCGCTGCAATTCTGCGCCACTGTTTCGGTGTGCTCAGGTCTCTGCTCAAGCTCCTGATTCGCTGCCGCGTCATCAAAGAAGCTGAATCCACGGTCGCCACTATTCATTAATGCCCCAGCATCCAGGCCATCGCCACCGGCGAGGCCATCTTCTATTGTATCTGGCTCGAATTCTAGTCTCAAACGCCTAATACCCGGCAATACTTCTGGAGCTCGCCATGATGACAGCATTCTTCTCGTGTCTCGGATAGCGCGTTCTTGTATTGATAGCAATTTGAGAAAGGCAACAAGTTTTGTAATTAGGGGTCCCGTAGAACGGCGCGGTATACATGTCAGGGTCAAAGAAGCCACTCGTGGGTTCGTGTCGGGAACGAAGGACAATGGAAACGCCTGTTCGATCCGTGGCATGATTCTGGTCTCCGACAAAAAGGCCCTTGCAAGGCTGGAAAGGCCCGTTATCTCGAGCGTTGGAATATTAGTAACTAACGAGTGATGAATTCTCAAGGCCCGAAGATTGGATGAAAATAATGGCCGGAAAATGTATTCCATGCCAACCATACCGTACAGCTTTGCCGATCTTGGCCAGAACTGCGGGTAAAAACGGCGTGCAGGGAAAAGGGGCATTCCATCACATGCAAAATACTCTAGCTGGCCG
Source organism: Hypomyces rosellus (assembly GCA_011799845.1). Taxonomy (NCBI): domain Eukaryota; kingdom Fungi; phylum Ascomycota; class Sordariomycetes; order Hypocreales; family Hypocreaceae; genus Hypomyces; species Hypomyces rosellus. Next base: position 405,864 of record WWCI01000001.1, read on the forward strand.
TTGGAAAGGTGTATCAGCTTCTCAACACCAAATGCAGACACTTCATTGTTGGATAGTGATAGGTGAGTAACCTTCCGGGAAGCGGGAGAGTAGTCAGTGGTAAAGAAGACGTCTGAATCGAAGGGTGACAGTTGAACAAAGGCATCAGCCAAGTCCTGGCGAGGTGGGGGTTGATAGTCGGACCGGTGTACGTGGTTGTCCCGCTCACCATCATCTGCCACCGCCATATATAACGGGGCGTCGGCTAGATACCTCTCCGGGTGATTAAATGACGCGCTCCAGGATGAGTCCTCGATAAAGATGAAGGGTCCGTACTGTGGCGTACCGTATGGAGTTGACACTAGCTTGCCTTCCACTTGGAAGTGTGCAGCTGAACGCAAGTCAGAGGCAGGGAAGCAACTATCTGTTAGCGATTGAATGGCAGCGTCTGTGACCTTGTTATCACTCAAGTCTAAGCTCCATAGACGGCGCTTGAATGAGTTTGCCAATAGATGTAGCATACGATCATCAACCTCCCTGTGTCGAACCTTGAGGATACGCAGGTCTGGTAGGATGGAAGGATCAAGAAGCATCTTGATAGAGCCAGGAAGGCCGGAGACATCCAACAAGACCAGACGTTGCAGGCAAGGGGAATGGAAAAAGCCGCTGGGGAGCTGGATCGAGCAATTACTAATGCTCAATAGACGCAATCTCAAGTGGTCCGTCTTGTGTGGTAAATTGGCCAGGAAGCGAGGGTCGGTATCGGCATGGCCATCCAAGAGAAGAGATTCCACGTTTGGCAATAGTTCTAATGCTCGCTTGAAGCTTTGTTCCAGGGTCCTGTCCGTTTGATCAGAAGCAAAATGGTAGCCATCCTTGGCAAAGTCTCTAGCATCGAGTACGCGTACTAATGCTCGGGTGGTCGGCGCAACGCGGGCTAACTTGTTGAACACAAAGTGTAGCCACCAGTCCAAGTCTATGAGAATAGCGGCCAGCCCCCTTTTGGGGGTCAGGGGCAGGCGCATGAGTCAGTTATTGATTCGCGTGGCAATCACACGACGATCAGGGAGTTTTGGTGCGTGGTTATGTACGGAGTAGTAGTCGAGTAAGTAGTGGTGGCAGTAATCTAGTTGTGTTTCCTTTTCCTTTTTTTCTTCCAAGGCGGCGGGGACAACACCCCCCCCCCCCTCCATCCCCTCCTCCTCCTCTTTCTAGTGATGAATGGCACCTCATGTGCGCGCGTATGTGTGTGAGAGAGAGAGAAGGGGGGGGGGGGAGAGAGTGTGTGTGAACGAGGCACCCAAACTCACCATATCCTGAGGCTAGACCGGAAAGCCTAGCTGACCCGAGCAAGTTGCCCCAAAGACGAGGAGCAAAGAGGCGCCAGAAACGGCGGTCGACAAGACAGAGGGCACGATAGTCGGCAAAGGACACGTGCGAGGAGGCTAACTGAAGCCAATCTGGACGGGTAGTAGCCTCCTGGTACGATGGCAGAGCTGTCATTCTTGCTAGTGCCAGCGCGCGGCGACGACGGGACGAAGATGGAGCTGCCTAATCTCAGTCAATCATTTACAGTTTAGGGGTCCAACTCAATTGATGAAGAATGGACGGGTCGGCGGAGGAAGACTGGAGATGGCAAAGGGGGGAGGAATTGAGGGTTGAATGGATGAATGAATTGGTTTGAGTGATGCCTGCTGCCTGCGATGGATTTCGGATCGACCACGACTACTAGTTGGAACTTGAAAGTGCTCCTTCCTACGCTCCTGCCACTAACAGCAGTTGAGTAGTGACAGCGAACACACAGTGTATACAGCACCCCGTGATGGCCATATCACACTGTACATGTCAATTGGGCTGTACATGTACCTACTAGTAGTACCTCTACTAAGTAGGTCGGGTGTCGGTCCCTAGAGAGGAGGAGGCTCTTCACGGCAGTTTCCATCGCAGGACCGTCCCGAAGGCGCGCTTCATCCCTCTAACATTCCCTTCCCTTCCCTTCCTTGGGCTTCATGCATACGTGGACTACAAACTAAAAGTCGGAAGGTTGGGTTCCGTCTGGTGCACACGCACGCTTGGGACGGGCTTAGGAACAGGCCTGTTGCTTGTTGTGTTGCGAAGTAGGTACTAGGTAAGTAAGTAGGTACCAAGTATGGAACGGACGGATGAGAGAGCCCGGCCGGTAACCCTTCATGGATCCATGGATGCTACCTGTAGCTTTCAGTGGAGCAGCCCTAGAAGGCTGGGGGGGGGCCTACTTTAGCGACCTTGGTCCTAATTATGGGGAACCAAATTAGCGGATTTAGCGAGTTGGCATGGATGGATGGCTTGCACTAGGTAGTACAAGAATGCAAAATTGGGGGCCTTTGTGGCGCACTGTGTCCGCTGCCAACCCTTTGATCCATCAATCAAATCAAAATGCATGTGGCCCCATTTACTCTGATGCATCATCCATCCATCATCACCCATGATCCAACCATCTACTCATCCACTCATCCACTTATCCCAACCATCCATCCACCTCGAGGAAAAAGAAGAAAACATTTCACTGCGTATCGAGATTACCGCCGAATTTCTCCTTGGATGGGGGGTTGCAATTTTCTTTCACGCATTGTGCAGGCCAAACAGGAAAGAAAAAAAAGAAACTACAGATGCAGTAGTCGAGTTTAATGCACGATAGCTGCAAGTGACAACCGAGAAGAAACATCCATTACATTGGATAACTTCACACAACAAAAGAGGGTTTGCTTTTTCTTCATCCATTCATTTATTGTATCTTCCACGAGGAAAAAGTATCCATTTTAACTGTTACCCTTCATGTTACTTGTTACAATGTACTGGACTGATTGTTACACGCAGCTGGAAAGGAAGGGTACCTACGCGTTCTACTCCGCTCATCCGTGGTAACAGAAACACCCCCCTTCAGGGGAGGAGGGAGGAGGGAGGAGGAGGAGGGGCAGCATCAGCATCAGTACATATGTATGGTTTCATGCATGCAACTTTCAGCAAGGTTCTTTGGCCAGATTCACTACTTTCATACGTCATGTCCCATCTCTTGCCAGTAATAGACATACTCGCATAACGCCACCCACTGAGCCAGGGGTGGGTTTCCAGCCAAACTGCACATCTTTTGTCGACACATCCCAGATGGATGCACCTAAAGTCTCGCATGAAAATAATTCACCCTTGGACGCTTGAATGCGCGTGTTTCGATGCGGTGCAGTGTTGGTCCGGCGGTGATGGGAGGGGAAACGACTAGCCAGTAGGGAACAAACTCGTTCAAAAGGATTTAGAGTTGAAGAACCCTGGACAGCTGAAGTATTGCTTTTGAAAGGTAATCGGGGAAGGGGGGGGGAGGCCAATGTTCATTGGATGATGGATGGCCTCAATCTCATGTCCAGATGTGTGTTAGAGAGGCCGAGAAGTTGTCCTTTTCCACTGAGACATCTCTTGCTTGTTACTGCCAACACCGTGGAACATCAATCAACATCTCAGTCAACTCGCTAACCGAGACGGGGCCAAGTCCTAGGGCAAATTATGATCCATTTCCACAAAAAATTCCTCTCCTCCATGTTGTGTCTGTCATCTGGACAATGTACGGTTAGATGAACATGTTCTCTTCTTCCCTACCTCCCCCCCCCTACAGTATCCGAGTGCGAATCGCGTACATCCGTATCCGGCTTCTTGTCCCCGTCCTTGTCATGCAGTCCTTGCCTGTTCCCGCTCAAGCTTCCTCCTGCCTGTCACTGTCACTGTCACTGTCACCGATCCCAAGCTTGAGCCATCCTCCAGTCCGCGCTCCCGTCACACTCCCGTCGTGGCCTCCTTCAAGCCAAACCGGTGAACCTGTCTCATCCAATGCCATTCAGGCCATATGAACTTATAAAGTTCAAGCCTCAATGTTGCAGAACAAAACCATAGACGGTGACATTCCATACCATACCACCCAAGATCAACAACAGAGGGTCAGTCATGCCACACACCAAGGCGAGCGCCGACTGTGTGGTCCCCTTCCCGGATTTGATCCACCGCCTCCCCATCGGCAACCATCTCCGTTGCAGCCGCCCGCTGTTCACGAACACGCACCGCCTATCGTCTCCATAACTCGCGTCTGCCCAATGATAAGCTCACCCATGCGTCCCAAAGCTCTTGAACCACATCGAAAAAAAAGCACTCGTTGCCTGTAATGCGGCCCAGAAAAAGAGAAAATACAAAAGGAAAAGGGAAAAAGAAAAAAAAACCCTTTCCTCACCTGATCCCAGACAGTTAGGACCAACAACTCCCTCATCAGGTAGTCTCCGTAGGGTGTCCCAATAGAGTAGCCCAGGCAAAAGAAATAAAAATAAAGATACATTGTGACCAACAGAGCACATCGTTCGTATCGAGATATGCCGCTGAAACAGAAGAAAGTCACCCTGTCTTCAGGTCAGGACAGCCCAAGATTGGAGGCCAGCCCCCAAAAGATACTTGAACCAACAATGTGTGTGTGTGTGTGTGTGTGTCGTATGCCATCTTGGCAGTGATTTGGAGGGCTGGAAGAATCCTCTGGGAGGCAGGCTTTTTTTTGCGAAAAACGCCACTGTAGAACTTGCTTCGATTTCCCCCGACTTTTCTGATGCCCGTCTCACTTCCTTGCGACCTTAGAGGGGGGGACCTTGGGGAATGCTTCTGCGAGATAGATGAACCACTGCCAATGAGAGCTGCAGCGTTTCTTCCTAAACGTCCGCTCAGTGTGGATTACGTCGCCCTTTCTGCATGGAACTTCTTTCTTTGTCCTATTGAGAGACTCATTGGTTTAATGGCGCTCATTTAACCTCGAGTTGTCTATCTCACACACACGTAATGTCACCTGCGCCCGTCACCGGCATCCAACGCCATCAAAACCACAACAAACAATGACATCTCACTTACATACGCTCTCCTTTTCTTTTTCCTTCTCTTTTTCCCTCTCCACTAGAATCCACACGGTGCCACTATGATCAACGAACTCCCAACTAACCACCAGAGAGACAAAGCAGAACTGAAACAGGAAGACAAAACACCACACCAGCGAACAGACTCTCTCCACTCCCTCCCCCCCCCTTATCACATCCCTGCCCCTTGGTTCCTAGATCTGAGACACTTACGTGCCAAGGCTCAAGGCTCAAGGCGGGAACGGAATGGATGGGACCCGGAGGAGGAAGCACGCAACATTGTAGGGATTGCACGGGGCAAAAAAAGAGCAAGGCAAACGTAGCGCAAACGCAACACACACATGTCACATACACACCACACCACACTCACACACACAACCATGTCTCTCGATCCCCAAGTCCATCCTTATTCCTGCCGTGGTTCGCTTCCTCCTCTTTCCCCCGGAATTCCTTCATACCCCTGCTCCGCCACCCTCCAGCCCCCCACTACCAATACAACTCTTTGGAGTCGACCAAACCAGACCCCATGGCTGCATTTCCACATTTTAATAGTGTTTGATAATAGCAGCAAATGGGATATGCAGACGTACATTTCAGGCATGAACATGGCCATCAAGTCGGTCGCCGGTCAGTTCAACATAATAGATTATACATTTTCGTTGTGCGTATACGTATATGCTACAATACAGTATAGATATCTCAACTCCATGATACAGTTCGCCCCAGTTTGTCCTCCTCAATAAGTCTTAGGTATCGCCAGCGTACAAGTATAAGTATATGGTATAGGTGAATCCCAAGATGCCAGAAAATGTACTCCGAGAAACCCGTCCGGAAATCGTCAACCGGACTTCCTCCTCCAAAGAATAAGAAAAGTCCCGAGAAGACCATCGGGAAATGGATAATAATTAGGAAGAAAATGTAAATACCCGTTGGAAAATCCACCCACTCCCCTCCTTGGATATCGCTCATCGCCTTGTGTATGTGTGAGTGTGTGTGTGTGTGTGTGCCCTCCGTAAACAACCAAAATGCCGCTAGTGGGTCCCACGCCTCCTCCTCCTCTCCCACCCCCTCAGAGGCAAAGAAAATGCAACCAGTCCAATGTGTGCCAGGATAAGGATATTTTTGTGTGCCATTGTCCACCTTTCGTGTTGACAAAGCATGATTAAGAGATAGCCAATGAAACTTGGCTCGCCACTACTGCAGCAGCCCCCAAGACTGCCCAAACTGCGTGTCTCGGGCCTGGCGGTGTCACGCGTCCCGAAGAAGCAAAACAGGCTGCTCATCTCTCCCCTTCATATGCCTCACAGAAGCGAAAGCAGCTTATTCATAGTCATCTCCACGCTTTTCACCGGCAGTAGAAACAGCCGCCACCGTCTTTGATTTCGGTGGCGCCCTGCGCTTGCGACTGCGCTCCTCTTGCTCAATAACAGCTACTGCAGCAGGGATGAACTCCACTCCTCGATTGCGGCTGTTGGGGCGAGCGTGGAGCTTGCGGTGGTTGTTTAGGTTGTCCTGTCGGTTGAACTGGTCCTTTCCACAGAACTCGCACATGAATTTGTTAGGACCCTCGCCGTGGAATCTGTAACACGCGATTGTTAGCTTTTGATGCCCAACGGGGACCACCCATTCGGGTACGAGGTACTCACGTTTGCTTGTGACGCTTGAGGTGCTCATTTCGTCGGAAGGCCTTGTTGCAGTTTGGATAGTCGCATTTGCACATGGCTTTCCGTACGACATCCACGGAGTCGTGCTTATCCGAGACCTTTCTTGATGATCGGATCTGGGCTCTTTGTAGTTCTGTAGTCTTGCGTTGGATCTCATGAACCATCATCTTTCGCTGTGTACGTAGACGGTGAGGGGATACCGGGGCTCCATGAAGATAGTATCGCCCCATGGGAGATTGTGAGTATCGGTTGAGGTCTAGGGGTTCCATATCATGTGGCGATTGACCCTTTTGTGGGAAGAATATGGGGCTGTCATTGGTGCATGACCATGAGGAGGAGTGGTCGGCCATGTCTGAATCAGACAGGCTGTGTGTAGGTGTCATCATAAAGGGTCCGGATTGGAGAGGAGCATGAGGTGAAACTGTGTAGATGGGGAAGGAGCCAGAAGGTGTAAGAGATCCCATTGCATGTTGGGATGTCATGCCAACGTCCAGCATGTGGTCGTAGCCTGGCACCATCTCATTCAACTTTCTCAAGGGAGTAGAAGGCAGAGTGCCTTCAGAGAAGGACATGCTGCGCTCTGGCTCCGGCTTGATGGGATTGAAGATGTATTTGGGCATGCCTCCTGGGGGAGGAGTGATCTCTCCGTGATGTGGGCCAAAGGACTGGCAGCCACCATCAAAGTCTAGGTTGAGTTCGTGAGGTGTTGAACGTCGTGATGTAGGAGTAAATGGATCGTAGGTAGAGGCTGAGGAGGAGGCTGAGGAGAAGCTTCCGTTTGTTGTTGATGGCAACATGGCCTGGCTGCACATGTTGAAGTTGTCGTCCATCTCGAACCGGAATTCCGACTCGAACTGCATGGTGATGAAATTGAGAAAAAGAGGGAGAGCAAGCTTGGTTATGACTGTTGTGTATAATTGTTATGCTGCGTTGGGTTGTTTGAAGGAGTGTGTGGACGAATCTCTTCAGTATGGAGTGGACTCCAAGCAAGGCAACGAACGCACACAAACGAAAGCAAAAGACTGAGGAAGCTTGGGGGCTGAGAGAAGATTCTGGTCGGGAATGTTTTTTTGTTGATGAGGACGAACGCCCTGAAGATATACCATCGACCTGGAATGGGATGTGGAAGATATGAGCGGCAGTGAGACATGTATTGTAGATCTACTACCACGAATCTTGGGACTGGCGGTCCCCAGTGACAGAGAGGGTGTGTGTGGTAGTCCTAGTCGAAGAGTGGAATGAGCAAGAAAACGATCCCCGATAGATCGCGATGAATCGACCCAAGGAGGGAGGCCGGGGTCTAGTGAAGCGAGGGGCGGGATGCTCCACCACTGTCAGGTTATCGCCGGCAGTCTGTAGATTGATGTTTTGGATATCAACCTAGAAACAGGGGGGTGAGGCAACTTCCAGGGCAGATCAACTCCTCCCCTGGTTGTTTATACTTGTACGTATGCCTAGGTACAGCAAAAGCAGCGATTACTATATGTGGGTGCTTCACAAGATGCACCCAATGCACAACGCCAGTCTTCCACATTTCCACTCACACAATTAACTGGCACACCACCTTGATGATTTGTGGAGTCTCATTTGTGTTTGGCTCAACTCCCCAGCCATATGTATGGCACTGATAGGTATGGACGTGGCTAGGCACTAGAAGAGGCAGTAGAGCCAACCGACATCCCATCGAAAGAACAAAGTGAGGATGTGCAGTTAAGAGTGGTGTGCGTACCGTGCGTAAGGTGGATGCACGTAGCATGTATGCATGCTTGTTATCATTTGGTTGGCACGACATAGCCAGCTCGGTCAAAACTTGCTTGTGCTTTCTGATTCTCATGCACTTACACGTCGCTTGTGAAAGTCGCATGGTGGATATAGATGACCAGGGCATGGGATTCAATGACAAAAGGAGAAGTCAACCTACTACCCATGGAACGCGCCAGCATGATGCAATACATACAAGCATGAGAGTCCATGTAGGCGAAAGATGTACCTCATTGGTGATTCAAGATCTGACACCCCCCCGTGTTGGTCCATGACACATCGGCATCTGTACCATCACCCACGTCGGCGGTATCAATCCAGGCAATGGCAAAGTGGGTGGATGCACACCCCTGGACAGTCCTCCCACCCGAGGGAGATCGGAAATGGGTGTGGACAACCCTGGGGACCCTGCATGAACTGCCATTGGGCAGCGAGCTGCCCTCAGCTTCTGTTATAGCACATACTTATGCGCCCATTGCATATTTAATCCAGCATGGATATGTGCAGTACTGGTTGGCAGTAGTACTCGTAGTAAGACTACCTGGTATGCACGTCCTAGAAGGCTTTTGCGCACATACTGCGGTACTTCTCAATGCTTCGTAGCCGTAATCTTCCCGGTGAATGGTGCGCGGCTGATCGGATTCGACATCCAGACCTCTTGTTGTATTAGACTGGCAGCAGTTTTGGAATAAGGTTTGCCATCCAGGAACAAGCATAGCTGCAATGGTCAGAATCCAGCAACTGACGCCCTTGCCTAGGTATGACCTACTAGGTAGATAGGCAACACTGGACAAATACACCACCCCACCCTTCGACGGCTGAGTCGAGAAACCAGCGCGATGGAATGAACGTCTTCTTGGAATGCAAGAACCATGAATCAATTCCCAGCACCAAAACATCGTTCATGAAGTAAGACAGCCACCATATCGCCGAACAGACCCAGGAATCAGGCCTGACCAACTAGAGCTCAAATCAGAGTCTCGACAATAGAGATTCCGCGTCAGCTAAGGTTCAGGAACCAAGACTCTAGCGGGCAAGACTACTCGCCCTCGCCTCGCCCTCGCGATAAAGGCGAAGGACAGGGCAGGGCAAGACAGGGCAAGACAACACAAGAGGAAGTGGCGTGATAGTGATGCCGTGTGTCTGTCCCTTATGTGGGGAAGACAATGAGAAGGGCCCCCTCGAGCTGGATGTACATACGGCTCCATCGACCGGATATCCCTGATGCTGCCGATACGGAGGCCAGCTGCTAGGTACAGGCGGCAGTCGCAGTACTACTAGAGTGGGAGTGACGAGCAGTGAAGTCGTAGCATGTACGGAGTACTCCATCGTTGTGATGAGCAGAGTACCGGGAACAGCTCCCCTCGTCCCTAGGTCAAAAGGGGCAGGAAGAAAAAGCAAACAAGCGCGAGAGTTGGCGCTTGTCGCATGGGTCTCACACAGGTCGGAGACTAAGGCAGCTAAAGACGAGCAACGATAGGTCAGGATCCGAATCCAAGACCCCTTCAGTCCAGGAACGGGAGGGCTCCCGTCTGTGGTGCAAACTCGTCCTCCTCAAACATTTTGACAAGTAAGAGTTGACGGGCCACCACTTTAGTGTTAGTCTTTGGCACAGCGGCCCCGATCGCCCGCTGGTTCCCGCAATTGACTAGACACAAGAGGCTCATGGTAGACAAATTCGTAGGATCAGAGGTGGCATTCAACGGTCGTGCGCGCTGCCTTTGCAACACCCAATCTGTTGTAGTATCGGTGCTCTCTCTTTCAGTCCTCCTCCAGTGAATAAGAGTGGGTGTCGTTGATGTCATTCTGAACCCCTCTGGCTCAGCCTCATTTGCCGAATACGTTCACGTGCATACTGCATGTACATCCATTTCAAGGCATATATGCAAGTATGCATAACATGTAATGCAGGTATGCATGTATACCACATGCATCAATCCCAATCTGGACACATGGTGAATCACAAGAGATCCGCTTTACCGGCGTTTAACGCACAGCGCCGACGCAGGTAATGGAAGCTAATCATGTTTGAGCTCGTTAAGGCGAGACCTAAACTACTGGTGAGCTTCTGGAGCTCCCTCAGGAACATTTGTAAGTGTGGTTTCATTCTTCGTGACCGCCTCTGTGAAGGTTGGGGTTTGCGTTCTAACTTTTGGGCTGTAGGCATGACGAAAATTTAAGAAAAAGACAAATAGCAATTCTCCAGGCCATCCAGTGTGACAGCCACTGCATGACACCGTGACTTGGCAAGCTTTTTTATTTCTTTTTATTTTGACGTTTGACAAGTCACGGTGGTGCCTCGCTGGAAATTGAGCCTCCTACGCGAGGGACATTCCCTGGCTCGAGCTGGTGATCATCCAAAGTTACGGCCCGGTCTTGAGATGACGGACTGAGCTCTACGGAGTATGTACAGCAAGATTAATTAAGCGCCAACAGCAATGGGGGTTGACTACGTCGCACTCCTCGCACGCAGTCTTGAGCCTTGAGGGAGAACAAAGGTCTTGGAGGAACAATTAGTTACCTATTGTTGTGCCCTGACCGCAGGGTAAACCAACAAACCCCCCGTCACCAGCTGAGGTGTGAACTGGCCATTGAGAATTTTAGGTTTACGCTTTAGTCTGATGGTGCTATTCCCAGACGACAATGGCTACGAAAACTTGCTTCGCCCTCTCGGTTACGGAGTAGGCCTACGTAGTATGGAGTACAGTACCTCGCACTGAATGGACCATGGGCGGAACAGGCCGGGCTTGTTTTCACGTCTGATTTTGTGGGTACTACTTTGTTCTCTCCGCCAGTTGTGCCCCCAACAGCAATAAGAAGAAAAACAAGGAAATCTTCGCCAGCCTGTCGTGAGTGGCGCAACTCCCACCACCACGATGGAATATGCGGAGAAGTACTGTCTGTAAGTGTCATTCCACTAGCAAGGGGTGGAGAGCCCAGACTAACCAGCCTTGGGCAGCTTGATGGTCGCTGATGCGGATCATTTTTTTTTCTCCCTGATCTCTGGAGAGGGCTTCTCTCGCCGTTTGCCCCCTGTCAGTTTGGCGGGCTCCACACACTGAAGCAACCTTGGGTGGCCCTGAAACAGCTCAGGGCACCTAAAATTACGACCTCACAGATGAGGTGGGTGGAAGCGATACTCTCACCAATCTCTCGCTACGCCTCACACCCCGCACATCCCTCCAGAATCCAATTAGACAGGAACAGCTCTGTCTAGGGCGAGGATGGATTGCTCCGCTGCCCTCCATCAACAGCCCTCGCTGTCAATCACCAAAACAAGGCCAAGATTTTCTGACTCGCAACTTAGACGGCCAGTATAGACTCAAGGGACGGCTTACAAGGCTGCCCCCAACCTACATCCCACGAAGATAACAACGTCAAATCACCTCCTTACGAGGGATATGTTGAAGTCCTCTGGAATCACGGTCAAATGAGGAATCCCGACTGCTCTCCGGTTCCACCATCTCGTCACATGCAGCAAAATATGTTGTTGGTCAGTCGACACTGAATGTGCATGGGCCAGATGCTCAGCCAGTCCAAGGCCCGGAAGATCACCTGTCCGTCACAGATGGTACCAGGAAACTGGAACTGTCGTTGGTTGGAATGCAATGTCCGGACCGACTTCTTGGTTTTGATGATCCTCATCTTTTGCCTGAGACCTTCCATCTTCTCGTTAAAGGCTTCACAGGCTATTGTCTAACGATGGACTGCTAGCTTAAACCATCACGAATTGTCGGTGAATCAATGGACCGAAATTTATGACAGGCTTCTAAGCTCAACCTATACTCGCATTTGGATATGAGATTGCAATGGATAACCTTGGCCAACTAGAGGAGGCGAAAGGATAAGAAAAAACAAACGTCTCTCTCATTTATCCCATCAACGCCATAGCCGCCATGTCTTTTGAGAAAGGACCTAGATCCTATTCGTGGGACCGCTAGCTATGCAGAAGCTCTGACTCTCACACCACGGATCACGCTACAGCCTATTCTTCACGGTCACAGGCTTTTTACAGGGTACGCTGAATCGAAGTTGAAGATGAGCATCTGCACACGATTTGTCTCGGAAACAACTTATCCATCTACACTTTGGTTGGCAGTCGGTAAATTCGGCAAATCCTTTCTGTTTCTCTAGTGAAATCAACTAAAAACCATGCTTTTCTTTACTGTTTTTCTTTTGGCCCCATGGGGCCAATAACACCACATGGTGTGTGAGAGTGTTCGTCACTGACTGATCGAAACTTGCAAGGCGATGATTTAGATGGACTCAGCTCCCCATTGTCGATGGCATCAAAAACAAAACAAAATACACAGCCCACACAACAAATACGCCCATCGTCCAGATACAAATGATCAGTCATATTCGACTAGTTCGTATCTGTCGACCAAATTTGGCACAACCTAATCAGACAAGATTGCCCGAATGGGTAACATCGCAGTAGTGTCGTATTTGCTTTTTCCTCTTCTGGGAGTGGGTTGTCTAATCGAAGGGGGAACCGATCTAAGTTGACGTCAAAAATCATTTTCCCTCGATTTCAGATTAAAGATACATCACTCGATATGCGTTCAATACATGGATACGAAAAAGACCTAGTGCCTTTTGTTGTAGTGACGTGCGTTGGCCTGTCCCTTCGTCCATATTGGCTTAATTATATTGCACACCCCTCACAGAGTCGCGGCCGCCACCCTCATCCCCTTTCACCCCCTTGCGCCACCGGCCCGCCCCATCAACGTTCTTCATGAGGGGAATTTGGGAACACGGCCATTTCTTTCTGAGTCTTGCCAACTTGTAGTGCCACCCAGAGGATCCCCTTTTTTGTTCTGAACAATTGCATCCCCATCCCTGGGACAGCGTTCCTGAGCATTTGATGGCCCCCCACTCGATGCCCGCTGCTCCGCCTGGACATCGCGATCTGACCGGTCCGTCCCCTGGTCATCCTCCACCCTTTCACGACCCGATTGAGAAATAAAGGGAAGCAGAGCAGGTAATAACGCGGGATGTTGACAGGTTGCGCCCCTCGCTATTTGATAATATCAAACCACCTCCAATTTTGTCAAGACACAATGACAGCATAGACTCCTGAATGCGTGGGATATCCCTGTGGCATATTGTGGACGCGCGTGGCTCAAACGCAAGCGTTCTTATCTCCGCATAATACGTCCTGCCAGAATGAGTCCACTTTATCCCACTCATCAGCACAAAGTACGTAAACTTATGAAATAGCAGTGGGGATACCAATATGCCAATCCGACAGAATGCGGGTGGGGGAGGTATTCTGTCTCTAGCGACGTGCAGCAGCACATCATTCAACAGGTCTTTGCTCCGGCACCTTCGGTATCTGTACGAAACATAATTTTTTTCACACACAGATCGCAAGCTTTCCCCGATAAGCTCTACTGCTGTCTGCTATCCAGCTGCTGTTGGTTCAGTTGCATTTTCCAATCGGGTGGCTCCAAGCCACAACTACAAACGAGCCAGGAGGTGTTCGTCCAAAGTGTCTGTCCAGCAACGCCAGGACGCCGCAGGTGCCGCAGGATGCCGATGGCATGGTCTCGGTGTGGCAGGGGTGGCAAGTTGGCAGGTATTCTGGCGGCGGCGGTGGTGGTGTTGCAAAGGAGCCTGGACTCACCCAACAGCCGTCATCGTATCCCGTACCCGTGGACGTGGATATGGACGTGGAAAGTGGCATTGACCTGCCACCCACCACCACGAAATGGTCTGGATGATTACTGATAGAGTTACTTGGGTGGTAGTTTACGCGTGGCAATCCCCAATTCTCGGAGGGAACTTGGAGTACGTACACAGAAGCATATGGGTGGCGATCCGATGACTCAAGGGGGTGTTCGTCCACCTGTAGTAGCATGTCTTGTACCTGCAGTGCCCAAATGCGTCGAAAAGATTCATGGAGAGACATCAGCAGCACCGGGGTTCGTTTCCAAGTCAGTTTGACGAGATTAATATGTCGACTGGAGGGCCAATCGTCATACGACTTGACCTAGACAGGCGATTCAGATCGGATCGTATTGAGACGGGGTACTAACAATATCACCTCAAACATGTTATTCACGCCAACAGCTGTCTGTTTGAGATGTCCCCAACACGGTTCCCACAACTCTCAGTCGTGCTCACCTATACGCCTACAAAATAGAGTTTATCAAGGGTGGTTGAAACCTCCCCGGAGAGGCCACACCAAGTGAGACTATTCACCAATATCACATTGCCTTCGATAGGTCGGTCGATCAATCAACGCAGTTTTCCCCTGAAGGTTGCGACACAGAGAGACCCAACAGTTCCCCTTACGTCCAAGGAAGATCGACCACACCGTCTCAAGGTTTTCTGCATCCCCTCTTTTCAGTCACCGAGGTGAAGCTCGAAGGTCTGGATGTGAAATGGGCGCTGGCAGTCCCCCGAGGACTCCGAAACATGGAAGCCAAGGGAAGCATTCTCGAAGGCAGGGCGTCGAAAGAGATTTCTCTGACTTGAAAGGGGAAATGTGTCCTTGCCCCCCCATCTCATGAGTCTCCAGTTTTCCTAAACCAAGTGGTTGGTCGGCTGATTCTGCTTTGTATGCAGGCGCGGGAGGACTCTTCATCATTCTCCTCCATTCTTGACGATGGCTTTTACCTCATACGATCAACGGATCGGTCCACTTTACCAAGGCCAGCCAGGCTCCGGAGTGCATTTTTTCCCTCGTATTTCCAAGCCACAAGCTCTGAGAATGGGATTTGAGGCCGTGGAGAATGACATCCTCACAACCAACCTCGCCAACCGACATTCAAACCCCCAATATCCTCTCATCTCTCCCTTGGCTACCCATCAAAGTGCTGCAATATCGACTACTGCCAAGATTGCCCTCCAGAACATGTTAAAATTACATTGGATCAATGTGACATCTTCGATTTTGAAGTTATCCACACCGCACCGCAAGTAGCTCTTCCCTTAGTGCCCACCGCCGCAGCAAGGGATATATGCATCCACTCCCGAAGCAAGGAGTAAGTGAGAGAGGGGGAAAAAGTCAATTAACACCGTGGTGGGGGTGGGGTGAGTATACCTGCTTCCTATGCTATCATGCACGCTCACCGAAAGATCAATGGTAATCCAGTGCATAGCTGTTGCCTAGAGACCGGCAGCGGCAGCAGCAGTCGAGAACGTCGGATGACGGAGGCGGTCTCGACGTGGGGATGTTTTCCGGTCTGTATGCTCTCGTACACGTTGTGATTCATGATTGATTGCCCATGGCCACGTAATGACAACATGGTTCAGTTTGATTCTGCGGTGAATGCAAGGAACTAGAGCGCGTCAAGGGACTTTTGAGTCGCCCAAGATGAGCAATCAAACATGAGAAGTAGGGATCTGATAGTAACGACTCACGTATGGGCATTACAGGAGGTAGGATCGAACGTAGTGTACACATTCTAGCTAGAAGCTGTTGTTGGTAAACTTTGTTCGAAAGACTACGTTCTAGGCGGGATATCTCTTCACATAGCATAATCTTGAAAACAGTAGGCTCTAATATCTATTCTTTTACTTTTTGTCATTTTCCATCGTGAAATCACTCCAAACCAGCCTCGTCAACGGTTGCCGCTACTTCCTGGTCCATCTCATCAAGAACCTTATTCATCTCTGCTTCAGTAGCTTCCAGACCCTCGGAGCTCATAAGCCTATTGTCCTTGTCCTCGGCTGCGAAGATATATCTGTCAGTACTTGTCTCTGGAATAAGAAGAATAGCTGGGCGAAGCCAAGCTTGAAAGGAGGGGGGGGAATAGTTTACTCACTTCGTGCCTCAACGAGCAGGTTCTCCTGAACTTCGCAGTCTGTCAGGACAGAGCCATCACCGATGATACATCGCTTTCCCAGAATGCATTTTGTAAGCTTGCAGCCCTTTCCGACGACGACTCCCTCCATGAGGAGACACTGTGAAAGTTTTGCTCCCTCCTGAATCTGGCAGTTCGCTCCAATAACTGATTCCTTGATGGATGTCTTTTCCTCGACAGTGACGTTTTCGGCAATCAAGCTGTCTTGCTTCGTAATCGTTGTGCGGGATTTGACGCCCTCCGGATAGGCCACCTTCCTCGGGTGCGCAAAGGGTGAAGATGCCTCGGGGCCGGCCTCCTCTACCGAGGGGAGCTTGGCTAGCTGAAGCGATACTGCCAGCAGAAGCTGGGCAGTATCTACACGGCGCAGTATGGACCCAGGTTCCTGGGCCTTGTTGGGATGGATGTAAGCCAGAATTGATGGTGGTTCAAAGGTTGAGGATTGTGTAGTAGAACCAATGTTGATTTTGACTTGTTGGCCTCCTGTAGTGGTCTGAGGGGACTTCTCTTTTGTTTCCTCCTGAATATCGGGGCTGGATCCGCTGGATGATGCTTGATCGTCTAGAACTGACTCGTTTTCTTCATCGGCAATGTTGTCGTTGCAGACCTCACTGAAGTGAAGTTTCTCTGCCAGTCGAGATTGCCAGCCAGCCTTGGCCCACCAGCCCACCACATCTTCGCCGATACTGTCCAGACGCTCATTCTCCTTGACAAAATCCAAGATCCATCGGGGGAAGATGTAAATGTGAGCGTCCCTGTGAGTCGTGTACATGCGGACGCGAGAATGCGCCTTCATCAAACTGTGGCGAATAGGGAGAGCCTTTTTTTCCTCCATCAAATCGTTTAACGAGTCAGTCGGTATCGAGTAGACGAGTTTCGAGATATGTTGGAAAACGGAACCTTTTGGTGAGGGGACCGGGGTCGTCGGTAAAGGTGTCGTCGCAATGAAGTCTGTTTCTTCGCCTTTGACTGGCGCACTTGTCTTTGTATCGTACCACACGCTGACGCCTCCGCTGTGTCGATGTTGATCGCCATTGGCAAGACTCTTGGTGTTCAGCAAGCTGGTGAGGGTTGTTGATTTTACCATCCAGGCTTGAAGCAGTTGTTCGCCCGCAGGCTCGCAGACGAGATCACATGGAAGAATGATGAAGTCATTGGTGATCAGTTCTTTGATTTCCGGCAGTCGAAGAATCTCGGCTGTTCCGGTGTTTTGGTTTAGCTCAGCAGGTGCCAGAATGTCTGGTCGTGGTGATGGCAGTGCTGTTAGATAGGGATTTGTGTTGAAGGCAGCAGTCAAAGCTTTTGATGCTGAGGGGGGGCAAATCAAGGTGATGCCTAGATTCAGTGTTAGTCTTGGAGTTTTTGCTCAAATTCAAGTGTAACAGAATGACACAGAAGGTTCTGCTGTGATGAATCAATGGCTTTCAAAAGCAAACATAAAAACGCCTCTGCATGCCATCTTGAAGATCGATCTGAATTGACTCTAGGGTGGGGGCGGGGTGAAGATGGCTTACTAGTAATGCCTGTTCGAAGACAGAAATCAATGGGATACCACACCATGGGCCTGTTTGCGATGGGGAGCAAAGCCTTGGGATGCTCATCTGGATTTGATGTGAATGTTGGGAACGAGGAACCTGGTCCACAAAGAATCAGGGCTTGAAGCCCAGTTGAGGGCATTGATAGAGCGTGAGGCATCTTGGTTTTGAGATGTCACTTTGTGGGCAGAGACTTGAGAGACCTGGGACGGTTGATTGTGCCGAAATAAAATCCTCCAGCAGTAAGAAAATAAAGATGAAGAAATTGCAGTGTCTCTTTTCCTTCTCCTATTTCTCAGTAAAGCAGATGAAACCTCGTCAATGAAATCTCATGTGCCGTTTTGGGTATGTTTGAAGAGTCATAGCCGTTCAAGGACTTGATTGCTGGTACCGCCCACCAAAACTCACAGACCACAGGTGTGGCTTGCAGACTTGTGGCTGGACACTATCGTCAGCCCTCAAGCCACAGCTCACTGGGTTCACGTGCGTTCAGCCTCGGTGGCGCGGATATTCCATTACTCCAGACCGCGCCAAAGCCTCGGGATACGCGTTGCTTGGAAGCTTAGCTCCACAATGTTGACATCGGAACTTCCCCAGCCACCCAGACTTGCTACGGCATACCAACGAGTCGCTGATTCCCCCCCCCCCACTCGTACGCATTTGGAGCCTCGCTTCGGCACTTGCACGACTCAACTGGCTGGCCGAATTGAACGAATATAATTGATTCTTATCAATCGTTGAACCAACAACCCTTTTGCGCTCCCTCGGCGAGCGATGCGACACTACTTCGACTAAATGTCGCCTCCTTACGACAATCGCGGATCATCCCGCTCGCGGCGAGGCGTTTGGAGCCATTGGGTGCCTCTCATCGTCACTGTGACCGTCGCCACTGTTGGTGTAGCTGCCTGGGTTTGGAGTCAACGAAAGGATGAACATGAAGAACACGTCGAGCACGAAGCCGATCTTGATTACGACCACGGTGACTATGGCGACAATCCCGCGTACGGCGCATCCCGCGAAAACCGACAGATCCCACCGCCAGCCCAGTTGCCTCAGCAAGGTGAACCAAGTTATGGACTAACCCCCGATATGGCCGAAGGCTCTGGAGCTGGCTGGGGTTCTCGGGTGTCGAGCGCCTTGAAACGAACTCCTAGCCCTCAGCAATTCTTTGACTCGACTGGGAAGACCGTTGCGGCCGGTGTTGCTGCTGCCGGCGCAGCAGTCGGTAAGGCCTTGGCATCAATCCGCGAAGAGGATAGATCATATACTGAAGAGAATCCATGGTCGGAAGAAACGGAAGTGAAGAAGGACAGGTCGACGCCTGCGGTATCGGATAAACGACGAAGAACTGTCGCCATTGTGGTTTCTGCCGACGCGCACGTCGCAGACGTAGGCGAGGATGGACTTCATGAGCATGCTGTAAGGATCATTTTGGGAACATTTCTTCCAAAAAAAACAAAAAAAGATGATGTCACTAACAAGCATCAATAGTCAATCCTTTCTCACATTCCCCGTCACAATGACCTGTCTGCAGTCAAGCTCTTTGTTTTGATTTATGCCCCAGGCTTAAAGGAGCCCCCGAATGAGACCACCACTACGAGTAATCGTCCGCCACCTTCAATAAGCTCATCATTTTCTAACATTGGACACGATCAAGCGCAAACTCCCGGTGAGGAGAAGAACAGCCCCATGTATGTTTCAGTTTTCCTTTTTCTCTTTCTTTTTTGTCTTTCTACATCCATTCTAACTAGTGTTCAGTCTGGGTGCCTCAGCTGAAAACACTCTCTTCAACGCCATCTATTCGCAAGCACAGGGTCTTGTGTCCAAGGAAACCATGATCCTTCCATTCACTACACCCAACGGCCACACGCACATTCTTCGACATTTGCAACCGGAAATCATCTACCTCCAGGAGTCACTTGCCGGTGACAATGGTGGTGTTATTACTAACCTTCATACTTGGCTTCGCCATGATGTAGTGCTGGTTGTTGGCGCCGAGCGTGGGCACGGCGGTCTTGCTGATAGTGAGTCCGAGGCCGAGAGAGTTGAGAAATCTAGTAAAGCAGTTAAGTGGTGGCAAAGGGCTGAGCGAGTCGGTCGTGGACGCGGTATTGTCGTCGTTGACAGCATCCGCGTGCATGATGATTGGACTCGTCGGGTTCAGGGTCAGGAATGAGGACGGCGTTGATTCGGTAAAAGGGTATGGTGCTATCAGGGAAGGGAACAAAGATACCACCACGAGGGTCTGTTTGTGTAAATATGTTGAATTTTTTTTTTGCGTATGTCTGACCGAGTTATGAATGTATCGATGGAAATAGTACAGAAATGTATTTGAAACCTACTTGAGTTTAACCAAAAGAAAGAGTGTGCTCTGTTGTTAGTGTCCAGTATGCATGTTGATGGCCTTGAATGAGAGAAAATTCTAGATGCTTATAAGTATTGGCCATATCCAGCACAAAGAAGACATTTTACGCCAAAACTATGGAACAGAACAAAAGATTATGCTTGTTTGCCTATTTTAGTAATTCGCAAATACTCGTACTGAAGCCTTGCTGTCACCTTTGTCTCCCGAATGCGATACCCAAGACGAGGTTGTAGTGCATCACGTGATTTCGCTCAAGCGGCTAACCTCAACCTTGGTCAGCATCGCCCTTTCTGGGATACTGGTCGGCTACGTGAAAGGTCGCAATGGCGTTTCTTGTCAGTGCCTGAGTCAAACTGAGCGCAATCAAATACCCGTCTTCCAAGTTGTGCCCGTAGTTGATCGAGAGCATCACAAACGGCTTATGGCATTTGTCCATGGATCGCCTCTGATATTCATTCCTTGCGCCGCACCCGCCGGCTCGTCCATCGCTGGATCCACGCTCAACGACCGACCACCATCCATCTCCGCAGCCCACTAGCGTCGTGGCGCGACTTCAACATCACGTATCAATCCTACTCTGCAACGTTCGACGAAGAATTGCGAAACCAACATAGATGTTTGCGCCTGCTCCCAATATCGTTGCCTAGCGAACCTGGTGATAGAGGCCAAGCAAAACCTTGACCAACTCTGGCGCGCCGCCGTCGGGGCCAAGGTTTGGTGGCATCATGGCGCCTTCCAACTCGACTACCATTCAGCAGAATGCAGCAACAAAAACAAAGCGGCCGATTCCTCCGGGGATCCAGACGAATGGAATCGTGTCATCCGCATCGTCGCCGTCGCCGTCCTCATCCAACAAGAAACCCCCGCCAAGCGCGAAACAGCCGCCGAACTCGGCAAGCGATCGTAGCATAACCGCATCCACCGTGCGACCTGTCAATCGGGCCCGCCGCGAGGCCTCATCACAGGTGACGGGGAGACACTCGAGGAACAGCGCTGGCATGCGGTCAGCGTCCTCGCTGGCAGACATGGCTATCCAAGACCATGAACCCCCGCCATATGGTACTGCACCTGAACCACGCGCAGCAACCCCTTATTGCGCGGCTAACTTGAACACAGTTGTGACCAGTTCGTACATACTGAAAAAGCACGCTGGGCGGCCTCCTTCGTTAGTAGTTCACATGCACCCGACTCATTTCCGGTTCGACGGTCAGGATGGCATGTTCCAGTACAAATCACCCATGAAGCTATTCCTCGAGCACCTGAGGAGCCGTACGGTACCGCACGACCTTTTAGAGTATTTCATTCAAGGCAACGTACCCTTCTATGATGGATGCCTCATCGTACAAGTTCATGATCACAAGTCTGTGGCGCAACAAGCCAAAGGCGTCCTCCGTCCCTCCTCTGCATCTAGCACTGTCGTGCCCTCGTCAATTCACAACTACAATCAATATCTGACGCCGTCGCCCTATGTATCTTTTCCCAAAGAAGAAGTTAACCCCACAGATGCAAGCACAAAGACGGAAGAGGAATCAAAGGAGAAAACTGCAGAAGAAAAGGATAAAGAGAACATGCCCGCACCGACCACGTTGCCCGATGCTGCGAAGAATAAGACGCCACTCAAAATGAGAATCTTTACGGTTGTGCTCCACCCCACACCTGAGAGCCTGCAGATGGATCTTTCGATTAAGGCGACAACGCCCAAGGGAGGGAACGCCGATACCTCTGCTGCGGCTCCACCATCAACCCCTCTCTCTCTTATTCCGCCAACACCAACAGCAACGAATATGCCACCACCCGCTAAGCGCCAAAAACGAGAGAAGACGGAATTAGATGGCACCAATATATATGCTGCCGAGGGGCAAATATTACTCGCGACTACTGCTCCCCTGATACTGGACCCCACGACCTGTCCGGAACAAACCATTGCTCTACTGGAGGCACTGTCCCATCCTAAGCACTTGGAACCTCCACCACAGCCAAAGGCCAGGAAGAGGACCGTTGCGGAGATGGCCGCCGACGAAGCTGCTGCCGCTGACCAAGAACGATACATGCTTGTCTCGGATGAGCGGCTATCAAGTGTCTCTCAGAGTGCCAACGGAGCGGATGCAGATGCACCTACCAATGCAGGAACGTTTGAACCAAGATTTGAGCGCTTCAAAGTTATCGAGGATATCAAGAGGGAGCATGCCGAAAAGAAGGAGCAAGAGAAGCTCAAGCAACAAGAAAACGATCGCAGGTTGCAGATTCAAAAGCAACAGCAGCAACAGCAGCTGCAACAGGAGCAGGCACAGCGACAAGCCGAAGCCGAAAAGGCGAGAAGAGAGGCTGCCGCCGCGGCGGCTGCTGCGAGAGAGAACCAAATGCGTCAAGCAGCGGAGGCACAGCAGCACCGGCAGGCAATGGCCGCCGCCGCACGTGCAGCAGCAGCATCAACCGCAGCGGCGGCCCAAAACAACCACCAACCAGCCATGGTACAACCGCAACATGCCCATCCTGCACAGAACGGAGTGGTGCCTAATGGGGTGCCTAATGGGGTACAAAATAACGTTTCTGCCGGACCTCAGAACACAATGCAAAACAACATGCCTGGGTCTGCACAATCACGCTTCCAATCTCAAATATCACAGCCACCTGCCTCCTCTCCAATTATCCGACAAGGTACTCCTCAAAATATGTCATCGCCCATGGTCGGCAGTGTCCCCATGCAGCAAACCAACTCCAGCATGGCGGCAACCCCGCCGCGGCCATCTTCTGTCGTCCAGAACCCACAAATGGCTGTTCCCATGGCTCATAATATGTCTGCTAGAGGCAGTCAACAAAGCCATCCGTCAAATACCCCGCGCATGCCTCACGCAACGCCCAACATGGCCCATGCCACGCCTATTAACCGACCCGCCATGGTTGCAACTCCTCGCATGACCCAAGCCAGTCCGCCTCCTAACATGATGGCCCAACACTCGCAAATGAGCCAGGCTGCCATGATGATGAATAGCCAAGCGATGACCCAGCATAGCCCTCAAGTCCTTGCGCAAATGGCAGCACAGCAGCGAGCGATTGCCCAGCAGCAGCAAATAGCAGCGGCCATGCAGAACGGTGGCCTCAATATCAACATGAACGGCCAAGCTATGACCCCCCAGCAGCAGCAGCAGATGATGCAGATAATGCAGCGACAAGCGATGCTGCACCAGCAGCAGCAGCAGCAGCAGGCACAGCAGCAGGCACAGCAGGCACAACAACAGGCACAGCAACAGCAACAGCAAGCCAGCATGTTGAATCCTCAGCAGCAGCAATGGGCCCAGAACTACCAACAGCAACTTCAAAATATGCAAGGCAACCAGTTGCGGCAAATGACTCCTCAAATGCAGGCTCAGCTGCAGCAGATGGCTCGTATGGGACACATGGGAGGTCAAATGGGCAATATCATGCAAAGGCAGCTCAACGGCCAAATGATGAATGGTAATAATGTCAACATGCAGGCTCTGGCGATGCAGCTCCAGCAACAGCAACAGGCACAGGCGCAGCAGGCGCAGCAACAAGCGCAGCAACAAGCACAGCAGCAGCAGCAGCAGCAGGCACAGCAGGCACAACAGCAGCAACAACAGCAACAGCAGCAGCAGCAACAAGGTGTGCAAAGTCCCCAGCAAGTTCAACCGCAACAACAGATGAGCGGGAATATGCTGCAGATGCAAATGCAACAGCATGCTCGTACAATATATAACAGGTTGATGCACGGTGCTGCTGCTAAGTTTGGTAGCCTTGAAAACGTCCCTCAAGAGACCGTCGATAAGATTAAGCAGTCTTCATTCGCTCAGGCTCAGCAGTTGATACGAGAACAGATGCACCGTAGGCAGCAGCAGATGATCCTTCAACAGCAGCAGCAACAGCAACAGCAACAACAGGCTGCTATGCAAGGTATGGGAGGCATGATGGGACACCAAGGGATGTAACGATATCAAGGGTAGACGCACGTGGACGTTGCGGTCGCTTTTCAGCATGTTGATTCCGAATAATGGCACGGGGGAGGCTGAATTGAACTTTCATGGAACTCGGAGTTTGGGGTGTGAATTCTTTAACGGTTGGCATCGGTCAGGCTATTGAGTTTGGGCAAGGCTGTTTAATACCCTATACGGAATGATGATTTTGCGGTCTGGTTACTACTACTATTTTTGTTTACGGTGTTGCGTGAGCGGTTTGGTCCTTTTTTTATTTTTTATCTTTATTTTTATTTCTATTGTTTGGTTTCTTGAAGCTGAGGGCACTTTGTATGTCGGTCTGTGTACATGTAGTCAGCGATGCCCTGGCTCGGCGTTGGGACGTGAGCGAAGATGTCATGTAGAATAGTGAACAAAATAGCTCTTTTCTTGCCTATAAGCTTATTGATGTACAAGTATGTGTTTGTTGTTGTCTCATCGTAGTAGGTAGTAGTTTTGGTTCTATTTATATCTCATCGTCATCAAGGTTGTTGCTGATGAATCGATGATCGTCACAGTCACGTGCTCGGTTTCGTCGGGCTACGAGGGATGACGGAAGCTTGGTCACGTCAACGTCAGAAGCCACAGCTCTCAACGTGACCTGAGCAAGGGCAACGGCAAAGGCAGAAGAACCATCGACGAGCTTTTACAATTCGTCACTTTCATTCTTTTCAAAATCGAGACTCTCCCCGTCCTTGAGCGTTCAGTCCTGATATATTTCTTTTTCCTCTTCTACCAAAACCCCCAAAAACCATTCCAACTCAACATTCTTTTCGCACCCTTTGGCTGGCCGCACGTCCGCCGCCCTACACTTGTTCCCGATGCATCCACCTCACTCGTCAGCGCTGCTTCTCAGCCTCCTCCTTGCGCCGTTGCAGTCGTCAGCTATGCTGGACTGCAAAACGGTGCGAGTGGATGGCCATAATTTCGATCTCTCTGCGCTGGGCGGCCCGCACTCGGTGGTGACGTCGCGATTCGAACCGAGCACGAATGCTCACCAGAACACTACCTATACTGTGGATATCTGCCAACCTTTGAAGAAGAGCGGAAAGAGCAAAAATACAGAAGAGTGCCCGAACGGCACACGAGGTACTACCTACTATTTGACTGTCCGTCCGTCCCTGACTGGATGGAAGAGCTAACCATGGATTAGTGTGTGCCATTGAACGCTTCATCAAGGGAGATCAAGATTCCGTCGAAAAAGTCATCGCCATAGCCGGAGGCCTCGAGAACGCCGGCGGGACGCAATTCGAATTCGAGGCAACGAGACTCAGCACCAGCGACTCGAACTCAGACTCGAAGAAGGAGGGTGTTCGGTTAGTCCTAAAGGGAGGCAAGCACCCCCTCACCGGACCCGTCAAGGAGCGGAGAGAGCAGAAAGCCATCATCGAGTTCATTTGCGATCTGGATAAGAAGGGAACAGAGGGTGAGTGGGATTCGGAGGACAAGTACGAGAAAGCCAACGTCGGGAAGCGAGAGGACGACAAGGGCAAAGATGGTGAGAAAGACGGCGACAAGAACGGTGACAAGAGTGGTGACAAGAATGGTGACAAGGACGGCGATAAGAAGGAGAAGGAAGGCGATGATGGGAACAATGAAGACTCATCTATTGAGCACCAGCTGAAGAAGGACGATTCAGCTCTAATTTGGCAAAGTTATGGCAAGGAGGGTGACGCCGATGTGTTGCGGCTAAGCTGGCATACCAAGTCTGCTTGTGAGAAGAGGGACGGTGACAAGGGCGGCAATGACAAGGACAAGGATGGTGATGAGGGTGGCAGTGCCAGCGCCCAATGGGGTTTCTTTACGTGGTTCATCCTCATGTGAGTTTTATTATCCCTTCCCTCTCTTCCAAATTGTGGCAACTAACAGAGAACCCAGTCTCTTCCTCAGCATCGCTACCTACCTTATCTTCGGTTCTTGGCTCAACTACAACCGATACGGAGCTCGCGGCTGGGATCTTGTACCCCACGGCGACACCATCCGCGACATCCCCTACCTCATGAAGGACTGGACTCGTCGTGTGCTCAACAGTGTTCAGGGAACGGGCAACCGGGGAGGCTACAGCGCTGTCTAGAACAAAGGAAAGCTCACAACTTGGGAGACGGACGGACGGACGGATGGATGGATGGATGGGACAATTGGAGGCGATGACGGCTGCGACAAGGGTGTACAATGCTTGGGTTCTTGGGATTCCTTGTCGGGCCGGCAAGGCGGCGTTTTGCTGGTTGCATACAAAGACTCGTCGCATGTGTTCGGATGGACTATTTGTAGAGTTTTTGTGTTTTTTTTTCTTTTTATTGTTATTACTATCCAAGGCTGTGATATGATATAGTCGCCATATTTTCGCCGGCGAAGCTGGTGGTTTTTTATTACTTCAGTCTGACGATTTTCAAGTAGACATGGAATGAGTAACGGATGAGTTTACAAGGATGCTACTTTGTGTGTTCAACTGTTTATCTCAGCTTGATTTAGTTGTAGTTGTAAATGCCTCAATTGCCCTGATATGACCATCCTGGTGTTAGTCTGCATGCATGTGTGAAGCATCAAGGCCACAGCTCCTTGCATGAGTGAGTAACCTGAGTCAGAGAGCTTGTGTCGTCATAGCTGTCTGTACCTGAAAAAAAAGAGCAGATGCGATAGCGGAGCTTTTATCGATAGAAGGGGGGGAATGGACGCCCTGTAAAGAAGTCACACCCCTCGCCTTGGCCAACAACATCCCCCTTCTTCCCATCCAACGTAACAACATTGTCATCACTTTTTTTTTTGTTTTCTTTTTTAGAACAATTGGGAGGAGAAAAAGAAAAGGGAAAGAGAAAAGATGGCTTTGAGGGTATCGCTTCAGCGCCAATCGGCTGTTTTGGCTAGGTCTTGTGTCATTGGCCGAGGGAGGATTGCTGGACGGCCGTTTTCTTCGTCGAGGGCAGTGTTGAACTTGTCTGATAATGTTAAGCAGAGCATTGCTGTGAGTGGCCCCTTCTTTCTTTTTCTTTCCTTCTTTCTTTTTCTCCCTTTCTTTTCTTTATATCTTTCTTCTCTTTCTTTTTGTGTTATTAAAACATTCATTGACATAAAGATGTTCAGCGAGACGCCACCCTCTCAAACCCAGATCCAACGGCGGACTCCCCCAGCGCCGCCCTTGTAAACGAGTATGCGCCCTACATGGTCGCCACCTACGCCCGCCCGCCGCCCGTCTTCGTCCAGGGCGAGGGCTCCTGGCTCTGGGATATCGAGAATCGCAAGTACTTGGACTTTACGGCGGGCATTGCGGTGACGGCGTTGGGTCATGGCGATGCTGAGTTTTCGAGGTTGATTGCGCAGCAGGTAGGCCTTTTGCTTCTTCTTCTCCTTCTTCTTTTTTTTTTTTTTTTTGCTTTGGGAAGAGTTAATCGTTTCCATTTACCAATGATTCATGAGTCCACTAACATGAGAAAACGAAACTCCCCAGGCTGAGACTCTGGTTCATGCATCGAATCTGTACTATAATCCATGGACAGGCGCCCTATCAAAGCTTCTCGTCGAAAAGACCCGCGAGGCTGGGTGCATGCACGACGTCTCAAAGGTCTTCGTCTGCAACTCCGGCTCCGAAGCCAACGAGGCCGCCATCAAATTCGCGAGAAAGGCGGGCAAGATCGTGGACCCATCCGGAGCTAAGACGGAGATCGTCTCCTTCAACAATGCCTTCCATGGGAGGACCATGGGCTCCCTCTCCGCGACGCATAACCCTAAGTACCAGAAGCCGTTTGCGCCCATGGTCCCCGGCTTCAAGCTGGGGACTTACAACGACACCGCCGCCATTCACGATCTGGTAAACGAAAAGACCTGCGGGGTGCTCATCGAGCCTATTCAGGGAGAAGGCGGTATTCATGCCGGTTCCGAGGAGTTCATGGTTGCTCTCGCCAAAAGGTGCCGGGAGGTCGGTGCCATCTTGATATACGATGAAATCCAGTCTGGCCTTTCTCGAACGGGGACGTTGTGGGCGCACGGAAACCTGCCAAAGGAGGCTCACCCTGATATCCTAACCACGGCCAAGGCTCTCGGTAACGGCTTCCCCATCGGCGCCGTGCTCGTCACCGAAGCCGTCAGCGAGAAGATCAAGGTTGGCGACCACGGCACCACATTCGGAGGCAACCCCCTTGCATCCCGCCTAGCCCACTACGTGGTATCCAGGCTATCCGACCCAGAGCTCCAAAGCGGCGTCCTCGCAAAGTCCAAGGTATTCCAGGACCGCTTCGCCAAGCTCCGTGAGCGGTTCCCCAAGCTGATATCCGAAGTCCGCGGCCGTGGTCTCATCCTGGGCCTGCAGCTGACCGAGGATCCCAACCCAATCGTGACGGCCGCTCGCGAGAGGGGCCTCCTCGTCATCACGGCGGGGGTCAACACGCTGCGATTCCTGCCCAACTTGGTGGTCAGCGAGGAGGAGATTCATCACGGGTTGGATATTTTGGAGGAGGCCATTGCGTCTACGCGAGCTTAGATGGGGAAAGGATCATTTAAGTCTTCGTTTCTTTTTTTCTTCTTTTTTTTAGTATGAATTATTTTGGGATATTGTGTAATGGATGGTATAATGAAAAGTTATAGATTCAATGGCTTCTGTTTTCTTCCTTCTTTTTGCCTTGTCTTGGGATGGTGACATATGATAGATCATAGTCTTGTAAAATTGCCATGTTTGAAGTTTTTACACTGCTCATTAACAATGAGCCCCTGAAAGCATCGTTGAAATGATAGACCCAAAGCCAGAAATGGTGATGAACCAAGTCGGCAAAGAAACTTGAACCATCCTTCATTCTTTCCATAGGGTATCTCATCTTTCTCCATAGCACATCATTTCAAACTCCCTTTTTCTGCATCTCTTCCTCCTTCTCACCATCACCACCATCATCGACACTCTCTCCTCAAGATCTCCGTTAGCCATTCTACGTCTACTAGAGAGAGAGAGAGAGAGAGAGAGAGAGAGAGAGAGAGAGAGAGAGAGAGAGAGAGAGAAGAAGAAGAAGAAGAAGAAGAAGAAAAAGGAAAAAAAGAAAAGGAGGAAAAAGAAGGAAGGAAAAAGTGCCATTGCTCACCAAAGATTACATTTCCAAAAGCGAGTACGAAACTGCAGAGAAATATGTAAATGAAACACGCAAGATAAGTCATGCGTGGGTGTACTTGAGAAAATGGAATAAAGAGTACGGTCACGCTTGAAAAGGGGACAGGGTTTGCAGGAAGTGAGGGGGAATATGCGTACATATCACAAGACTCAAACGAGGTGCTCATGCCTCATGAATTGGCCCATCATGATGAACCTAATGGAGGCAAACCTACAAGGGAGGAAGACAGATCATGGTACAGAATCAGGAGTCATATTTTGACAGTGATAAAAAACAATGGGTCTGGCGTTGATGTGAGCGAAATCATCCTTAGAACAGGGACTCAAATAATGCTTTCAACGTGTTGTATTAATCAGGCACCTATGTGTGAAAATTGAGCTATTGCTTTTAATAACGCGAGATGCCGAGATATTCAAACTCCAAGCCATCATTTTTTCAATTTTTTTGTTTTTCACTTCTTCTCATTTTGTTTAGCAAATGGCGTGTGTCTTGCCATGCTTTCCTTGAAGTGAGTGTTCCTCGCTCTGTCATTCAGTCATTAGTATCAACGCCATTAAAATCGTCAAGGAAAAGGAGACTCACCTCGTAATGTATAGTAGCACGGCGCTTAAGATGCTTGGACTTGCCAGCAGATGTGACATGGTCTTGGATATACTCCTGTTGCTTCTTGACAGTCTCGGAATCTGTCTTATCCAACATTCCAATGCAAAGCTTCAAGTCGTCAAGCAACATGTCACACCTGCTCTTGGAAAAGTCCTCTCGAACCACAACACGGAGCATCTTCATCTGCTCAGTGTGGGGTGCCATGGTGTATGCAGGGACAACCCAACCACGAGAGCGCAAGGTATGTGCCAGGGCGAATTCGTCATAGTGTCTATCCTTGCCGCCCTCTTCGACAGTAGGGAAGCGGAAAGCAACCAGAGGAAGTCCGCGGCCAGAGCGTTCAGACATGATGGTGAAGCCGAGACCCTCAAGAGAGTCGGTTAGGTAGTCGGCGGTACGAGTAAGGTTGCTCATGATGGACTCGTAACCCTTCTTGCCAAGGCGAATAAATTGGTAGTATTGGCCAATGACTTGAGAAGCTCCCTTTGAAAAGTTGAGAGTAAAAGAGGATTGTTCCGCACCAAGGTAGTTGATGTTGAAAATGAGGTCCTGAGGGAGGTACTCGGTAGAACGCCAGACAACCCAGCCAACACCGGGGTATACAAGACCATACTATTTGATAGCAAGTTAGCCATGATGAAATTACCCTTCATAACCGGATTTGGTGAAACAAACCTTGTGACCAGATACGTTGATGGAGACAACCTTTTCCAGTCTAAAGTCCCACTCAAGATCGGGGACGACAAAGGGGGCAACGAAACCACCACTGGCGGCATCGACGTGGATACCGACATCTAGTCCCTTCTCAATCAAGAGATCGTTAACAGCCTTGACATCTTCGTAATGTCCAGTGTATGTAGTTCCAAGAAGGACAGCAATTCCGATGGTATTCTCATCAACTAGCTTGACCGTCTCCTCTGGGTCGATGACGAATCGCTCCGGCGTGCAGTAAACAAACTTTTCTTCAATCTCAAAGTAGCGGGCTGCCTTTTCCCAACAGACCTGGACGGCAGAGGACATGATGATGTTGGGCTTGTCGGTGGGCTTGCCCTCAGCCTGGCGGCGCAACTTCCAGCGCCTCTTCATGGCCAAGACACCGAGCATGATGGCCTCGGAAGAACCGATGCAGGACGTGCCAATGCTAGTGCCAGCTGGGGCATGAAAGAGGTTGCCAATCATGTTGACGCAGCGGTTCTGGATCTCGGCAGTCTGAGGATATTCTTCATAGTCAATGAAGTTTTTAGAAAAGGCCTCCGTCATGAGCTTCTCAGCCTCATCTTCCTGCAGAATGACGTATTAGTAGAGATCCTCGCTTGAGTCTGGGGGGGATATAAAGAGCTCACCATGTAAGTTGTAACAAAGGAGGCCAAGCTGCTTCAGTTAGCAAGCAAACAAACAAACAAACAAATAGATTCACATTAGACATTGGACATGGATTTGAGCTTACTTGAGCTTGGGGTTGTTGTCCAAACTGAGATGGTCCTTGATCATGTGGTAGGCAATATCGCGGGGCATCTGGCAGTCGGGCATCTTGTGCTTTGGCAGGTCCTGGCCGGCGAAGCGAGAGGCATAGACGCTGGTGGTGAATTCATCCTCGTAGCTGGCGAGCCTGAGCTGCGAGAGGCTCTTGTGGATGCCGGGCTGCTCAACGGTCAAGCTATCCTTGTGCGCAGTCTCCTTGGGCAAGGGAGAGCGAGAACGGGATCGAGAAACAGCGCTGAGGTGAACCATTGTGACGACTGGAGAGAGCGTGTGTGTAATGAAGAGAAGTAGGGATGGATGAGTATGGAAGGGAAGGGAATTGAGAAGGTGGGAGTAACTATAGCTATAAATGCAAGATCAGCCGGCAGGCAGACTGACGTACCTTCCTACCTAGACAGAAGACAGAGCATGCAGTGGAAAGAGAGAGTGACGACAGCAATTGGAAGGAGTGGCAGCAGTACCAACCTAGCAAGAGCTTCCCTGATGAGATGAGGGGTTCCCACAATTGGTGTACCATTGGAGGTACCTCCTCTTCTCATGCATGGTCGAACAAACTCCTTGTGTGTACAACTGCCGGGGGATGTAAAGGGTCGAGTTACTTTTTGACATCCATGGGAATGGAGACATGCCAACCTCGTTGCAGCGTGGATGTATCAGGTACCTGCAAGCTGCGAGCTGCATACAAGCACAAGCACCTGATAAGTGACCTGACCAACGAGCATCCATCCATCCATCCATCCATTCATATTAATGCTGTAAGTCTATAGTACCGTACCCTTGCCATGTCCTACCTAGCCATGCCATGCCAATCGCAATGCGGGCTGCCTCTCAAAAACAGTAAAAACAAATAAACAAAACAAACAAAACATCTCAAACTTGCATGGTAATGGTACATAGTAGACACTAGCAGTAGTTCGTACATGAGTAGAACGTAGCTCTTGTCGATATGGGGGGATGTGATGCGATGCAAGATGGTGTGTTACAAAAGCTACCCCTCCCCCTCGCCTCACATTGGATTGGCTCCATGCAACCCTGCGCGCACCAGCTATAGCACTCCAGCTCTCCATTCCTTGTACATACGGCATGCAACTCTTCCGTTTTGCAATCAATCAACCAAATCAATGGGGATGCAGACAGGGATGGATACCAAATCCGATGGATCAACCCCCCCTCCTCTCCCCTCACTGATCGGTTCTGACGGCCTGTATCGTAGAATCATCATGTTCCTTCCAAAACAAATCAATCGCAAATAAAAAAGGGACATGGCAGAGAGCTGAGGTTTTAGTGCTGCCATTCACAAGCCCCCCAAAAAGCCCTCTGCAAAAAAAAAGCCCATACTATCTATGACTGTGATATGCCACATTTCGTCACAGAATTATCAGCTTCCATGGATCTTTTTTTCGATACGGACGTGCCGGCCTCCCGGGCACTGCCCCTCCTCACCCACACCAACACCAACCCCCCATCAGATGCACGTTTGCAGAAGAAAGCCCCAAGCAACAAACCCCCCATTGCCCATTCAAGGAAAAAGGATCAAGCAGAGCTATTCCCCCCCCCTCCCTCTCATTCGGGGTGGCAAATACCGGACTTTTCGGGAGGTTTGTTGAAAAGTTCAATTAGGTGGGGTTAGAGAGGGGGAGAGGGGGGATCAGAGTGACGGTCCGATATCAGTTAAAGAAAGTGCTTGACGATGAGATGGGCCTATATTTGTCTCACCATTACTATAAAACACGGACCATGTATCTTACAACAAGAACACAGCTTTACAATCAAGAAAGTGAAATATCAACAACATAACCTTCATATATGATATAGACTTGTAATGCTTGCGTTCCGGACATTCTACGGGAAATAACAAGGATCAGCATAGCGTAGTCTAGCAGATACAACAGTGAGCAAAGGTGGGGAAGTTCACGATGCAACCCCAGCCAATCATTCCAGCCCATCTGCATCTGATACAACTCCCACCCATAACAACCAACCCATCACCAGAAACGGACTTTTCAATTGTAAGCCAGGAACAAACTAATCCAGAAACTAATGCTTCCTCAACTCAATCAACCTCACCGCTCTTCTCTCCCAATCTTCGATAGGTTGCCAGAATCAAGACATTGCCGGGTAGCTCGTAGTATTAGCAGCCGGCATGGCAATGACATTACAACAAGCTTAAATCGCGGCACGGCATTCAACGGAGACTTGTTTCTCAGTCAAAGCTCAATATCTGTCATAAAGTACCGGGTACTACTATATGTAACGTTAGTACGCCTTCTATGTAATTATATACAATCAGAATAGGTAGGCATTTCCTCGTCCCTCCTCCCAAGTAAAAGCAAGCAAGCTCCACATTCGGTATTTCGTACATTATAGTCGTCTCAAATGCAAAAAGGTCATGAAAAAAAAGCCATTAGTCCTCATCCGCTCTGCCCGTAAGGCCACTAGCCAAACCCTGCATTCTCCGTCCCAGCAGGTCATCTGAGCTGGTGAGCTTCACTAAACTCTTGTTGCCCCTGAGCTTCTTGCTTCTTCGCCCGTTGCGCTCAGACTGACCTTCTCCATTGACCGGCGGTGGCGACGTCGAGTTTTCGTCACTGGTCTTCTGACCGTTTGTCTCAGACGGCTGTGCCAGATTCCTGCCCCGGGATAGCTTTGTCATGCTAATCTCCAACGGCTTATCTTCATCGCCGCTTGACTCCGCCATCGAATACCTTCGGCCGCGCCAGCGGGCTTCTTCCCTGGCAGCTGCGTGCGCCTCTCTAGCCCTTTCACCTCGTTGATGCTCAGCGTCCGTGAAGAGTTGTTCGAACCACGCGGCACTTCGTTCATAGTGCTTCCATGCCGGGGGGTATATTCCTGGGAATTGCATGAAACCATGAGACGTTCCAGGGATGAGCAATACTTCCGCAACCTCCCTATCGTCAAACGCCCAATCGTCATCCGAGTCGACCGAACGAGAGAGCTTTGCTCGAGCCGCAGCCTCCTTGGCACGCCTCAATCGCCCAGCAAAGACGACTGTGTCATCCACCAAAGGATCCCGCTCACCGGTCATGAAGTAGGTTTTGGGGAATTTAGCTAGCAAAGCTTCAGGCGCAAGCACGGGACTCAGGAGGTAGTCCTTTGCAAAGTCGGGTCGGTTGTGTGGGCCAATGTATAGGATGATCATGGCACGCATCAGCTCAGGGGTCAAGACTCGATCGTTGAAATAGGAAATCATCGAGGAAGTCGCCAACCGGGTTCTCATAGGTTCCGGATGATGAGACATGCTCTTTTTCTCGCCCGGTAGTTGTGAGGTATTGAGAGATTGTGGACCATTGTGTGAGTATTCGGGGCGGGGCGTCGGTATCGCTAGCAAGTCGGGATTCGCTTTCGGCGTGGGTGTGTCATCCTCCTCGTCCGAATGATGCGGCGTACCAACAAGATCGTTATACTGCATGCTCTTCCGTCGCACAATCGCTTTATTTGTGCTCCTCATTCTGCGGTCACGAATCAGGGACATTTGTTCATCCGACATCCAGTTGCCAATGTTCGCATCCAGCGCAGGATAAAATAGCACCATTCCGTCGGGGGGAGGCAGACTGCTTGGTCCAGAGACGCGACGGAACTGGTTGTCGTCGGTTTCGAGGACCATGAGTGTGGCAGCGACAGCCAGGTTTCCGCCAGCACTGTCACCAGTCACAATCATCTTGGGAACCTCCTTACCAGACATGCCAATGCATCTACCGCGAGTCTGAATGATGGTTGCATAAACGTCGAATATCTCATTCACCGCATACGGATACGGGTACTCTGGCGCTTTCTTGTAATCGATGCTCAGAATTGGCAAGCTAGTCTTGGATGCCCAAGCAAACAGTTTGTCATCGTTGCAACGGGGGTCCATGGCCACCCAACCGCCACCGGGGACGTCGAAAATGAGCTTGCTGTGATGCGCCACATCTGCAAGAGGCCCGTCATAGTACAGCCATGCCATGACAGGCTCCTTGTAGTCGCTATTTGCAGGTCGCGGAATGCGAACCTGCCTTGGTGGCCATCGAGTGAAACGGGGCCGCATCAAACGCTGCAGAAAGCCAAGATATGGTGTCGTTCCTTTGTTCCACGAAACTCGCAAATGCTCGACGGTCACCATGCCACGAACCTTGCGGACCTTCTCGTCGGCCTTCTGGGTAGCTATGAGGTAGTATAGAGTGAAAACGAAACCAGCAAGGTCCCGCAACCACTTTGTTCGGATTTTCATGGCAGTCCAGAACCCAGCATCCAACGCGGTCAAAACCCAGGTGGCTCGAAAGTATGTGGCATCGTACATGTTTGCCATGGGTTCCGGGCTAGTCAGACCGGCGAGAGCGCTGAAGTTGCGAGCCGCGTAGAGGTACATCATGGTGATGGCAACGGTTTGCCATGTTGTCAAGCGTTTGGAGATGAATTTGGATATTTTTTGAGCGACAGGAGGTCCATGTTTGTCACCTCTGTTTGTTGTTAGGAAGCATACAAATTGGGGTATTGGGCCAGTGACATACTTGTAGAGATAAAAGGACCAGAAGGATAAAACAGCGAGAACCTGAAGACGTCTCGACTTGGACGACGGTCGTCCAAGCACGTGGTCTATCATCTTGGGGGTACAGAATCAACTAACGAACCCTCCTCTACTTGTGCGATTTTTGGTCGCTTTGGTGGGAATATGAATAATGCGATGGTCTACAGGAGCAAGATGAGAATCATCAGCGCATTATGCTTTGTTCAAAAGAGGGTCGAGTTCGTAGATGGCTGGATTGCTGAAAGGCGTAAAGTCTCGTAAACACGTAGGCGATGATGTTGTCACAGCCAGCGGATGTTGGATGCACCCCCCCGCGTATTCCGTATCAGTATTCAATACTGTTGTCCAGTCCTCTAAATTCCTCCCCGAGAAGCAGCGGAATCACAAATCGACACGGCGCAACGGCCGGAAGGCATGGAAAACAACAATGAGTACAAGGAGGAGAATATGGAAGAGTGATCAAAGAATCAGAATGAAAAGAAAAATGAGAAAAGTTCGAATTGTTCCCCGTAAGTCGGTCAGCAAGGTTTAGCGGCGGCACATGTCATGTTTCAAAATCGGTATGACTTTCGGCATGAACGAAGCGTTTGCGTCGTCCTCGTGACGCTTTGGGATGGGCGGCTTGGATTCATTCTGCGCCGCCGCCTTTGACATGTGAAAGAGCTAAAAACGTGGGGACCGTGACACGTTATGCCACTTTGATCAACAATGGCCAATGAATTTGTTGCCCACACCAGCTTCAGACCTTGCTTTGCTTGGCTTTGCTTTGCCTTGCCTTGCGCTGCTGACACCCCACGAACCCATCTGAAATAAGGTCTGAGGCCGAATGTTGGCGGCTATGTCAGCTTTGAACAAACTTGTCCATGCTGTGCCGTTGTTGGACGATACCATATCTCAACCATTAACATATCGCATATCCAGTCTTGGGGCATCTGCTCATCCGACGGCCTCGAACAATGTGATTGTCAAACATCTCCTTGCTTGTGCCCCCTTGATTTTGGGGGTCAATTTTATGCATCGGATGCGCCCCCGATTCATTTGCTAGGTACGCTAAGGGTCCTTGTTCCATGCACCCAAGCCGCTCCCTTTTACAGGGTTGCAGGGGTGGCGTCCATTTCGAGATTGAAGAATCTGGGGTTCCGAGATGACAATGTCTTAGTCTGAAAATTTGAATGAATCAGAGAAGCCGCAAACGAAGTTGATCGCATGACCTGCCCCTAATAAAGCTGTTAGCTGATGTATGTATTCCGTAGAATGAGTGTACCTATTTGAAAGAGAGAACATTCCTCATTGTTCTCTCAATGCATCCATCATAGTGAAGAGCGAAGCCAACGATGGCAATGCCGGAGAAACGGCGGGGCTTCCCCCTAAACTGAGAGCAGCAGTACCGCGCATCTATGACACTGCCTGGGGAGATTTGCAGCAATGTTCTCGGGGAACTATAGGGTCTCTAATTCTCGAGGGTGAAATTGAGGTCATAAGGGTTTGTTGATAGAAATGGGTTTCATGCCTATAGCCTCCCCGTGTTTCTTTAATAACTCTTACCTTAGCAGAGTCGTCTTGCACCTTCCCTTGATTGGTAGATATCAACACATCTTTATCTATTACTTATCAAGCCAGAATGCACCTTCCTTTGCCCTATACCTTACTTCAGATAGCAACTACTGCGATAATCGGCCCAAGACTGTTCCCATTGACCATCTTACTCATTGGTCTTCAGGGTTGTAGATGTCATGGATATCCCCGGCTAGTATCGGGTAGTCGTAATGACATTGCGCCTCTGTCGCTCTCATGCAGGGTCATCTACAAGTACGCATGCAAGCACCTATAGAACAGCATGCTATATGCATAAATTGAAGGTTACGTTGCAGAGTGTCTTGTAAGTAGAAGTC
Organism: Hypomyces rosellus; assembly: GCA_011799845.1. Lineage (NCBI taxonomy): Eukaryota > Fungi > Ascomycota > Sordariomycetes > Hypocreales > Hypocreaceae > Hypomyces > Hypomyces rosellus. The sequence goes on from WWCI01000001.1 coordinate 443,455, forward strand.
TGTCCGATGATCGGAAACAGAGATTGATAAAGAAATGGCTCCGTCTTTGACACCTCGGAAAAGTACTCCGATACTCCGATACTTTAGAGCATGCACACCTATCGAAGATTTAAAGATGTTACACCATGAATGACGATCAATTAATACACATTTCATACATGAACCATATTTAGTATTTCCATGGCGGAATTAAATCGTGATGCATGAATAGGAGAGTCATATGATGCAGCTCACCTTTACACAGAGGGCTAAAAGAAACCTGCACTAAACACACTCGACGCCTTTCTCGCTGCCATGCGCTCGGTGCTTCCGTCTAATTATTTCGCCCTCTACATAAAACTACGTCGGCATATTGTATCATACGAGTTACGTGGCAGTGGAGAGGATGTAAGTCGTAGGGCGCGTCGGTAGGAGACTTGGGCATCTTAGGGTGAGTCACTCCTAAGAGTAAGCTGCTGCGGACGAGATGTACTCAGCCATGGAAGAGACATGTAAAAAGCGGATATTGTCGGTATTCTAACATTCAGGCAGTATAGCTCCCAGTCCAGTATTCGGTGGATTTTTATGTTTAGGAGATTGCTCATGTTCTGATTCTCCTTTATATATTGTCTGGTTTGTCCTCCATGATGCCACTATCACATCCTCTTATACATGCTTTAATCCTATAAAGAGATATAGTACCCGCCAATATGTCATCCAGTCCTCCCCAAACTGTCAACAACATTCTTGATATCATTGGCAACACCCCGGTGGTAAAGCTGAACCATGTTGTCCCAGATGGCTACGCAGACATCTTCATCAAACTCGAGTTCTACAACCCAACCGGCTGCTATAAAGACCGCATGGCAAGATCCATGATTGAAGAGGCAGAGCGGCGAGGAGATTTGAAACCCGGCATGACGGTTGTTGAGGCCACCGGGGGGAGCACCGGCTCATCCTTGGCTTTCGTTTGCGCAGTAAAGGGCTACAAGTTCTTGGTCGCATGCTCCGACGCATTCTCCGTGGAGAAGCTGCGTACCATAACGGCACTCGGCGCCCAGCTCGATATTACACACAGTCCCTCTGGAAAGGTTACTGCAGACCTGATGCCCAAGATGATCAAACAGGCTGCCGAGATTGGGAAGGGAGATGGCTACTACTACACCAATCAGTTTCACAACCGGGACGCACTTGTTGGATACGAGGGTATTGGCCGCGAGCTTGTTGAACAGTTTCCTGATGGCATTGATGTCTTTTGTGGCGCTATTGGTACAGCCGGCATGGCTACTGGCGTCGCTCGAGTGCTGAGATCCAAAATGCCTTCCTCACGGATCGTTATCCTGGAACCTGCTTCGGCGCCACTCATCACCCAGGGAAAGACTGGTACACATGGTGTTGATGGTATCGGTGTTGGATTTGTTCCACCGCATCTTGACCGGGCTCTGTATAATGAGGCGCGTGCTGTTTCAGAGGAAGAGGCTCGAGAAATGTGCCGTCGTCTGGCTCGAGAGGAAGGGCTGTTGGTCGGCACATCTACCGGACTCAATGTTGTTGCTGCCATCCAGCTTGCAAAGGAATTAGGGGCTGGGAAGAAAGTAGTCACTGTGGCTGTGGACACTGGCTTAAAATACCTGAACGGCACCCTTTTTTCTGATAAGTAAGGTGTGAATTATTAAATAATAGAAGTATGACACGAGAGTTTCCAGAATACGAAGTGACTCAAAGTAACAAGGTCAGCCCAACATTGTGTTTGCAGGACTCTGTAATGATTGAAAATCTGAAGTTGACTATCGTAAACTTACCCACGACTAGCCAAGATCTTATACATGCCTTGCGGCTTCTACTGCCTTGACCAACCCAGCAGTGACGGCCCATTGAGGTCCTTTGCTTTGTGTCAGCACCATATCGAAAAAGCTGCTTAACAATACTAGCAAACCCGTCCTGTGCTAAAATCCACAGTGCCGTACGGCCACATGCATCTTGCACCTCCAAATCAATGTCATGTACTATGAGCTGTTCAATAGAAGCCACTTGTCTCAATTTCACTGCTTGAATAAGCATCTGGTCAGCCTGAAAACCGGCCGACTTAGAGCCAACTTGCTTTTGGCCTGCAGCTTAACAGGTGGCTCATCGTCATTCGGCTGAGTGCCTATTCTTAAAAGTGTTCTCAGGAGTTTGCCCAGATACTTGCTCGGGGGTCCTTTCAGAAGTAATTCAGGATTCTTCTCGGAGGTCTCCTCAGGAATGGCTGCTTTGAACACACAAGGAAACTCATTCATCCATCACGCTGTCCTCATCTCAACACAGAGGACGCTCTCATCAAGGCCGTCATTAATTCGGATTCGAACAAGGGCATCTTTAACTACCCATTTGCCTGGCGCAACTAAAACATGATGAATCTCTATGATCTCCATTGGCTACCTCTTGACGATCATGGTTTTGTCACACAGCTGGGAGTCATCAGCTCCAGCGTTCAGATCATCTTCCGGTACACTGGTGAAATGGGGGATTCACTTTGTACAGAACATCCTTGAACGACCTCAAACTTGAAGAACTGTGTTAGTACGTCATTCCAGGTTCTCATTTAGTCAGGATAATCGAGCATCTCGGTGCGAAAATTGATTGGATCGCTATCAAATTTGGACATGACTGTTTTCGGCGCGATTGGTGGGCCGTCTAAAGCCCCTGTTCTCTTGAACTTGCCGTCTTGCTCTGCCTTCCCCATTGTTGCTATGCATACTGATGTAAATTACGTGAACGGAAAACTTCTCCCATAGTTTAGATTCATCATGATAACAAAGATGCTACTTGAGATGTTCCAAATTATAACATAACGAAAACTACAGCCAAATATATTACTGTTCACCTTTTCCAATAACTATATATAACGCCTTCTTACCCGATGATTAGTTAATATTATCCATTCTGAAGCCCGTTAAAAAGCTCTGTATCGATCTGATGCAGGCAAGGATTTAACAAAATATCGTTGGCCTGGTAATAGTAGTAGGTATTTCACATGCCATGACCAGTGGTGTTTGTTGAACATCAACTTCCATGACTAGCACCACCAGTGCTGACTTAGTGTCTTATCTGATAAGATCATCTTATCTTATCTTATTGCTGTATCTGTCTGGATTTAACTCATCTCCCTTTCGAGCGCCTACTCTAAGCCAGAAATGGCTTTATTTTTCGCACTTCAGTTTGACCAGTCGCATTGTGGCGATGGATGTGGGGCTGGACAGTTTGTCATTTTTCAAATTTGGCCGAGATAATATTCTTGGAGGTCCTCAAGCCACATGCAGAGCGAAATAGGTCTAGTACTCCAGGAATCGCGATCCATCACCATGCAGCTTGCAGAGGCATCAACGCAGTTACATGCCGTGTTTGCCATGACGAAAGCTTCCCGGTCGTTCTTCGTCACCGAGGATCTGGTAAGCCTAGCAGTAGCCCTGGGAAATCTGCGTCATGATCAAGATACGGAAGAATCATATCCCCCCTGGTTGCCTGGGTCATGGCGTTGGGTACGGAGTGCAGAGTTGGGCAAAAGGGCTCCACCAGGCACTCGGACTGTTTGTTCCTTGGCTAGCAAGCACAGGATAACCTGACCGCGATGTCCAAGCCCAAATACTGCATCCCGAACCATCATTGTTATTTGAGCTTTGTGCTCCAAAGCTTAACGCCTTCAGACAATGAGGCCCAGGCGGGTAACGGATACGGAAGATTTCGTTCAACCGGCTTGATGAAAAGACCGGAAACCGGCTAGTCGGCATTTGATTTCATTCTCGAAGGCTGAAATCTTGGTCTCTCCATCGACACGAAAACAAAAACAAAACCCAGGGGAAAAAAACAAACAAATGAAAATGCGTCACGGCCCAAGAGGCTTTAGTCGTGGCACGGCACCGAGACAAGGCTGGCCTGCCAAACCCCGGTCGGCGTCGTATCGGGTTGGACGAAATGAGATGCCGTGTGCCAATCAAGCAACGCCAGCGGCGATCTTGCGCCCTAGCCAGCGCCGCTGATGGCACGTCCTCAACTCCAAAAGCGAGAGCTCCATCAGCCGTAATTTAGACTTGCAAAGCTTGGTAGAAGCTAGCCCGCATGCAGTTTGCTGACCAGGATTAATGGCAGCTGAATTGGTGAGCACGGAACCAGCCTAAGGGAGAGGAAGGGAGAAGCATCTCCGAATTGCGCGATGCGAAAGTTCATGTAGACGGACTTATATAAGCCTTTCCCCCTTTGCCGTTTGCCGTTTGCCGTGCGAGGTTTCAGGATTCATCACACAAAACAGCGAACCCATCTCTTCATCACAATGGCTATTCTCTGCAACCTCGTGGCTATTGCCGCTCTCCTTGCAGCTCCCTCCGCTGCCCAGAACCCTTCTGCCATCTATGATGGTGGCTTCGGTAACGGTACCGCGGTCCAGCTGCGCATTGGCAACGGCGGTGCTGGCCAGAGTGGCTTGGTTGGAGGTATGATGAACAAGCAATTGGGAGACATCTAGAACTTATTACTAACTTGTGTGAACGCGTAGCTCTTGCCAATGCCTTCATCAAGGATCAGGTCGCCGCTGGCTGCCCCAAGTTCACCGTGGCTTGGTACACCAGTGACACCACTTACAGCATTCAGTACCTGAAGACCGGTCTCATTGATGTTGGCATCACATACACTCCCTCCGCTGAGCAGATTGCCATCAAGCAGGGCATCGCCACGTCCCCCAGCTACTACGCCTTCCGAGACCACTTCCTCCTCGTTGGCCCCAAGTCCAACCCTGCCAATGTCTCCAAGTCGGACGACATCTCCACCATCTTCTCCAGCATTCGCGAGGCGGCTGAGAACTCACAGACCACTCCTCCCGTCCGATTCCTCAGCCGATACGACAAGTCAGCCACCAACATCAAGGAGTCCCTGCTGTGGGCTGGCATTGGCCAAACCCCTTGGTCCACCGCCTATTCCACCTGGTACCACCAGTACATTGCTTTCCCCATCCAGGCCTTGACCGCCGCCATTATCCTCGAGGAGTACACCATCACTGATCGAGGCACCATTCTGTCCCTGGATGCCGATCTCGCCAACAAGACCGTCATCTACAAGGCCGGCACCGACGACGCCAGCGATCCTCTTCTGAACCCTGCCCACCTTCTCATTGGCAAGAAGGCTCCCAACGCCAAGATGGCCGAGACCTTTGCCAAGTGGCTCGTCAGCAAGAAGGGCCAGGACGTCATTGTTGGCTTCAAGAAGAACGGACAGCAGCTGTATAGCCCTGCCCCTACTTCCAAATAATCATCCAAATCGAATAGTTAGACGGGTTGATAGCTTGGAGCTATGGTGGTGATAAAATGCTACATCAGCAGGTGCCGTTTAAGTTTCAATAATAGATATTGGTAATGGTTGAGGTGGTGTCTGTGCTCCATGCACGATTAATATCAGAAAAATTCATGTGCGCTTTTAGTATAAGGTGCATGTCCTTGCAATGACATGAATAGATAAATAGAGATCCATGAATGACAATCCAAAGATTCATTGAAGCCAGAGGTGTTAGACCGTTGGCTCTCTGTGCTTCTGAATGCAGTAAACGTGATCTGGACTTTGCGTGATGAAGCTGTCGTGAAACCCTACATTTTGCACCTGCAATTGAGGTCATTTAAGGTATTGCACAGACTGTTTTCTATTCCAGTACAACAGAAAGAAAGAAAAGAAGAAGAAAATAAAAATACCGGACAGCAATATGCATTTCAGGATTGAATAATGAAACCCATGGAAGCTCCCATCTCCATGACCCCTGGATCACTACACATGCTTTGGAAAATGATACCCTATACAATGATGATCAGGGTTAGGGTCGTCATTAGAAACAGTGGGGATGTACAAACCCCGCCATTTTCCGCTGTTAATTACTGCAGTACAAAGTGACCTCCAGCTGCGACTGCACCGCATTACAGTGACAAACAATGGATCCATCTTGGTGGCGCGAATTGGCCCTCGGCTCTTCTGTTCCATTAACACTGCAGCTGCGACTGATCCTTCTGACAGTCAACTAAAGCTGTTACTTGTACTTGCATCCATGCACCTAAACGAGTCAAGACCCTGAATGACGAACATCGTCCAGAACAACGTCCTTCAGGGCGAATCTTATCCATCTGCATGCCTAGGACAGCATCATCCCATGATCTTCTCTTCATTCATATCTGTTACCGTTACGTCATCTTCTTTTGAACACCGCCAAGCAAAGTTCGAAAGCTCAACCACAAGAACGAAATGGCATCGCTCCAGCAAATAATTGATGAGGAATTCGGATCACTTAGCCCCCGCGACATGTCGTCAGACCTCAACAGTCGACCGGCATTGGCCTCTACCAGTGCAGCGGCTCCTCGTGATGCCGTTTCCGAGTCGAGCGATGACGGACTGAGGATGAGCCCTGCGGCGGCCCGGCGTTTTGCTCGTCGGAGCCTTAGACAGACTCGCGCAACACCAGACCTCGTTACGAGCCTTGTCCGCCCTCCGTCACCCGATCCCTTTTACGTTTCCCGAGACTTCCAAGGCTTGGCTGCGTCAGGCTCAATGACGGGCTTTGGACGCCACTCCCCGTTTGCCATGGGCGGCTGGCTCGCGAGCAATGATACCAACCGCCGCTCAGGGCCTCTGCTGCCTCCACATCCGTCGTCCCTCGACATTCCGAAGCGGTATGGTGGCAATGCCATCTTCGACCTATATTCACTTACATATGTCAACGAACCGGATCCGAATTTGCTCTGTCCAATCTGCCACGATCCGCTGGTTGACCCTGTTACGACCCCATGCGACCATACTTTTTGCTATCGATGTCTTCGACGGAGCATTGCATCCAGCCCCTCAGGAACCGCATGTCCGATTGACAGAGAGCGTCTGGCTTGGACGGATTGCTTCAGCGCCGCGAGACTTATTCGAACTCAGCTTAACAGTTTGGTCGTCAAATGTCCGTATAGTGGTAGAGGCTGTAATATGGACATGAGACGCGAGGTGGCTGAGCCGCATGTAAAGAATGAATGCATATTTAGGGAGTATATATGTCCCGGTACAGATTGCGATAAAAGGATTCGCTACAAACCGACCGATGACAAGTGTCGCCATCAGCAAGATAGCTGCACCTATTGCCACGCAGCTATAGAAGACGCCGAACGGGAATTTCATCTTCTGTCTTGCCCTAGTAGCAAGACTCGATGTGAGTCATGTTGGCAGTTAATTTGTCGGGATCAAATGTCGACTCATCACGAGGTCGATTGCGACGGAGTTGAGGTAGGATGCCCTTACAAAGATGTTGGCTGTCCTGTGCGTATTATGCGAGGAAATCTGGACTTTCATACTCTTACATGCGCATTCCATCCTGATACGCCCTCTGGCGCTATTATTCGTACCCAGCGGGAGCTTATTCAGTCTTACGGGGATCTTGGGAGCCAGCTGCGCGATGTGCATACGCGGCAGGACGAGGCAAATCGGCGTCTCGATGAGATTGTCACGGCCATGTCACGCCGAGGTGGTGGTGATGCAGTCACCCTACGCGATAATCGAACCATTCAAGATTTAGATGCTGGATTTGAGGAAGTCCATCAAAATTTGACACAGCTAGAGGCACGACAGAGCATGTGGACCCTTAACCAAGTGATGCCTATTCGAGAGGAAGTTGCAGAGCTTCGAACCAATATCAACATGATCCGGATGCATGTCAACTGGCTCATGAATCGAAGCCGCGAGGAGGGACGTGTGCGGGCAGCAAACAACACGGGGGCGCCATCTGCCACGATTCGCCCCGAAACTTCTAGTGGGACAACTACAGTTTTGCCGGAGAGACGACGGTCCTCCAGCACGGATTTCGATTTACCTCGTTTGTAACAAATTGTGAACTTGTTTAGGCTTTTTGAATTCTCTCGGGCGGCGTTTTGTTAGGGCAAAGGAAAGGGATACCCGGATTGCACCTCAGGCGTGGGAAATAACAAAAGTTGGCATTATTCGTGTCGTGTACAAGATAGGACACATTCTTCATATACACAACTACACATATCGGAAATCGGACATGGCTTTATGCTCTTATAAGCGGATGTCCGAGTCTCTACTTGTTACGGTGAAGTCACAGATGAGAAGAAGACGTCGGAACTCCGCCCGCACGACACCAATATTCCACCTCTTGAGTTTAAATAGCCCAATCATTGGACTGGCCCAGAACGAGATTTAACTTTGAATAGAGGGTTCAGCGGTCAGTGCCATGGTTGATCATTATTACGTGAAGCAAAACGGGGTTTTCATTTCGTAAGGTACCCGACTGGTAGGAGGTCTGACTCTCCGCTCTGCCGCGGACTTTGGCTTTTACCTATTGGTTCGTACTATTTGCTATAATTAATATTTTCGAAATATTATTTCCCGCTGCGGAGTTTCGTTAATAAGAAGTTTGGACGGGTTATTACTGAGGGACTAATTCGATCGACTATCCCATCAAAAAAAACCCATCCATCACTTCTCAAAGCCGGATTCAACAAAATCTCAGGCTGTGGCGACACCCTTAGACATTGCAGCCTCGCTCTCAGCAATACCTATTCCTCCCTCACACACACAAAAGGAGCGGTACGGAAGGCAGCAGTTGCTTATTAAAGCAACAGAAACATTATCCCATCCTTGCACAAACCGGTTTCACTCCTTGCCAGCTAGAGTGAATCATATCATATTCATTCCACGGCAACTTTGCATCATCAGCCGTTATCACCCATTCAAGGTTCCAGGTTCCAGGTTCCAGCCCAGGTTATCTCTTAGGTAGCTGGAGCCTTCAGCGCGGCTACAGGCCCTAAGCCAACTCGGCCCAGCGATTCGACAGCGCCACTTACAGGGCCTCACCCACTGCAATTCCGTCATTGGCAATCGCCCACCTGCCCGCCCCGCCCCGCATACGACGACATCAGGCAGTCCAGCCAGCAACTTCTCCACCAACTGACAGCCTGGAAGCTTGTGGGGTGTCACCCCAACCGTGTGTGTCTGCCTGCCTTTGTCAGCCTTGCGATTCTACTCTCTTCCACCAAACGTTGCCAGCATCTCCCACTCTTTTGAGAGTACGCCTTTGGTTGTTTCTTCTTCTTTTTCGCCAGCGACGGAAGTCTACGACGCTTCATTATGGATCCCCCCAGAGAGAATTCGTCGCAAGCCAGGGCTGATGGCCCTGACAAGGAGACAATGCAGCAGGTACGTTTTTGTGCGATCCAAACGGAAGCTGCATTTCGTCATGACTCTAACATCTTATCGCTGCAGATCCGAGCAAGGCGCCTAGCGAAGCTGGGAGGCTCCTCAGCATCGAAACCTGTAGAGGGCAAAGCTCCAGAGACCGAAGCATCGCAGTCATCAGCAGCGCCATCGCCGAAACCAACCAGCACCGAGAACGAGACGAAGAAACCGCCGCCGCCGCCCACGATCAACATCACGCCGCCGCCACGAGCGGGCCCCACCCCTTCATCACAACTCGGAGTTGGCTCCAGAAAGCCAGCAGAAGGCATGACTTCTTCAGGTACTTCTCGTCGTCTTGCTCGCAAGAGGTCCGCGTCTGAAATTGACGACGTCCTTTCAGCGGCGCCCCCACGTAGACCCACGCCCGTCAAGCTCGAGTCCGACGAGGACTACGCCGATCGGATACTTACCCAGATATTCCGCGTCTCCGTTGACCCGCTTCGAATGACGAGTAGCCAAGGAAGCTACCGCCTGACCTTTCTACCCAACTTGAACCAGGAACTGAATGATAGTGAGGAGCCCTTGAAGTTGACGATTGGCAATTTGGACCAGGTCATTATAGAAGCATGCAGCAATTGGCCGAGTAACAAACCCTTGATGAACTACCTTCTTCCGTGTTGGAAGAGGGCTTTGAAAGCAGCCACCACAGCCAAGGCTGTCAGCGGATCGAGGTTGGAGGTGCATGTGGAATCGAAGCGTTTGTGCATGAGCAACTCTCTCTTTGCTCTGACAATGCCTGTTCTCTATGGGTTAGTTGATGTCTATTTGAAGTCTCTGCGCAACCGTATCTGATAAACTCTCAGACGCGAACCTCATTCGGATCATGATTCTCTCGCCCCCTACCTTCTCCGCGGCGTAAACGACGATGGTGGAATCTGTCTCGATTTTATAAGGGAAGCTATCAAACGGTTTGATGACGATGAAACATTCCCTGCCATATTCAATGATGCCATGATCAGGATCAGTGACCAACTCTCAGCTCTTTCAATGAGTGATGACTATAAGCCCTACGTTCAGGTAAGGAGCTTCGGACGAATACTTGATGAGGAACCCCCCTTTTTAACTTTCGCAGGCCTTGTTGACTTATACGCGATTCCCCATTTTAATAACCAATCTTGCAAAGCATCCACGCTTTAATATGGCTCTATCAGCTCATAACATCGAGAAGCATACCATTCTTGGTCCTTTTTTCAAACTATCTCCACTGCAGCTGGAAGTTGTCAAGAGTTACTTCCCTGGAGTGCGCTCTCTTGAAGGGACTCGCATCAAAAACTCACAAGATTCTTTGCGAATGGTTCTGCGAACACACCAAGATGATCTGTTCTCGATTGCCAACTCGTTTATTCGAGCTGGCCCTGAAACAAGGAGTCGCATTCTTGATTGGGTTGCATACATCATGAACATGAATCACAAGAGGAGAGCGATGCAGGTGAACCCCGGGGAAGTTGCGTCAGATGGGTTCATGATGAACATCACTGCCATTTTGGACCGATTTTGCGAGCCTTTTATGGATAATGACTTTAGCAAGGTGGATAAGATCGACGTCCGATATCTTAGACGACAAGCTCGAGTTGATATCAAGGACGAGACCAAACTCAATGCAGACCAAGCTGCGGCCGACAAATTTTTCGCCGAAAAGGAGGAAGGAGAGTCGAACTTTGTCTCCGAGGTTTTCTTCCTGGCGTTGGCGGCTCATCACTACGGAAGCGAGGCAGTTAGTTCGAACCTGAAGTCGATGGATCGCGAAATAAAGCATTTGGAAAGGCATATCGCTGCTATGGAGGTTGAACGGCAGAAGGTCGCCAAGACGCCCCATCAACTCAAGCTGTTTGAAGAGACATTACGTAGGCATATAACCGTCTTGGAAAGGACGACTGCGTTGAAGCACGCGATCGAAGGTGTTCTCCTCGATGAACGGATGCAGAGTACATCGATTCGGTTTATGCGATATGTTGCCGTTTGGCTGCTTCGGCTTGCTACTGGGACCGACTACAAGCCGGGGAGAGAAAGTGAAACTATCAAGTATGATTATACGAATCGAGAATCGAAGAAATGAGGCACTAACGTGTCACAGGCTTCCCATCACCGTGGAACCCGGCAACTACTTTGCATACCTGCCCGAATACACACTTCAGAACATTGTTGACAACTTCAAGTTCATCATCCGGTATGTGCAATAAGCCCAGACTAAGATGCTCATCCTCGCACAGATATTAATATTTCATGGCAGTTGTGTTCCAAGAATTCTCCCCAGTGCTGTTGGCGAGGAAATGATTGCGCTGTGCGTCACCTTCTTACGATCCTCTGAATACATCAAGAATCCCTACCTCAAGTCATCATTAGTATCCCTTCTATTCTCCGGAACATGGGAATATGCGCACTATAAAAAGGGCATATTCGGAGATCAACTTGTCTCGCTCAAATTCGCCAATGACTACCTCCTACACGCTTTGATGAAGTTTTACATTGAGTGCGAGTCAACTGGTGCTCATACTCAGTTCTACGACAAGTTTAACATTCGATACGAGATCTTCCAAGTTATCAAGTGCGTCTGGTCCAACGACGTGTATAGGCAGCAGTTGATAAGGGAAAGCAAGTAAGTCAATAACAGTGCACCTTTGGCCTTAGGTATGTGATATCTAATGAAGAAATAGAGTGAACCGGCCGTTCTTTATCCAGTTTGTCAACATGCTGTTGAACGACACAACCTATGTTCTGGATGAGGCCTTTACAAAATTTCCCAAGATACGTCAACTCGAACGAGATCTCGAGGATAAGTCGCTTGCTACAGAGGCTCGCCAGAAGAAGGAAGAGGAACTGCAGACCCTGGGTAGTCAGGCTACCTCGTACATGCAACTTGCTAACGAGACGCTGGAGATGATGAAGCTATTCACAAAGACACTCAGCGGGGCCTTTAGCATGCCTGAAATTGTATCACGGCTGGCGAGCATGTTGAACTACAACCTGGAAACCCTGGCAGGTAAAAAGGCGACTGCTGAGCTGAGCGTTGCCAACAAGGAAAAATACCACTTTCGCCCCATCCAGCTCATCTCGGATTTTGTCGATATTTACTTGAACCTTGGTAACTCACAAGTTTTCATTGACGCCGTCGCCGCAGATGGGCGCTCTTACAGATCAGAAGTATTAGACCGCGTATCATACGTCCTCACTTCGAAGCATCAAAAAGATGCTGTGGACGTTGCTCGGTGGGACAAGCTCAAGCTCAAGTTCCTTGCAGCCAAGGAGCTGCAAGACCAGGCCGACCTCGACCTAGGTGAAATCCCGACGGAGTTTGAAGACCCCATCATGGGCGACCTGATGAAGGATCCCGTTCTGTTGCCCAGCGGGCACACTGTCGACCGGTCAACAATTGTGCAACATCTTTTGAGCGACCCCAAGGATCCGTTCACCCGTCAACCCATGACAATTGATGATGCGATTCCCCAGACAGAGCTCAGGGAGAAGATTGAAAAGTGGCGGCAAGACAAGATTGCAGAGGCAAAGGTGAAGCTACAAGGAGACGACCCCATGGACACAGCAGAGGGATGAAGAAGCAAAGGGGGGGGGGTAAAGAGCTTGGGCTAATTGCTGGGGTTTGTGCTTTTAGAAGACAGGATAAGGAGAGGGTTCTGTCTATCACGGGAGGATGGTATGAAATTTTCAGTGGAGGATTCAACGAATTGTGCTGGGCTAGAGGCTTTATGTTTTCTAACGACCTTTTCTGGGCGTCTTGCTTTGATGAATGAGCCAGAAGGGAAAAAAAGATTATTTATGATGCAAAGAATTAGTGGATTTTGCAGCAAAAAAAAAAAAGATTCTATGATGATGTTTTTATTTTATTTTTATTTTTGTATTATTTATTTTTTAAGAGCATCACATTCCCGAGCCTTCCGCTTGAAGACGGATATATTTCATCACGGCTCGACGCGGAGATGATTCTATGGTGATGCCGGCGTTTCACCTGGGTAGCGGAAGCAAAAGAAGAAGAGAAACATGAGAGTTCACGATGCATCAGTCACATATGAACAATCCTACCTACTATAGATGGAGGCAACTTGACGAGAATACACGAAAGAAGAGAAAAAATCAGGTTACTCATCAGCCAGGCATTTTGCTTACCCATCACAGCCCTTTCTCATGCATTCACTTCGTACCTTACCAACCGTTTGTATCTTCCATCACCATCTTTGGAACTACTTGTATAGATACCCCCAAGATTACGGTGTGTGCTACACGTCGGTGTTTTCCGCCTCGTAAAAAAAGAATACATACATACATACATACTTGTACATACTTGTTACAAAATAAGAACAGGGATCTCGGTGTTCGGTGCATTTCTGGAAAAACAAAAGAGGTGAGAGTATCGTTGCAATTTCGACCAAAAACAAAAACAACCATAAAAAAGGTGTGTCTTGGCGGATGGTTTGCTGACGGCACGAAAACCCTTTTGACCAAGCCCCAAGACCCAAGACCGAGACCGAGACCGAGACCAAAGGGACGCTTTTCAAAATCCCTCCAGCGCCCTTTTGCGAGCATCCGGGTATCCAACGCCTGGCCCAGTTTAAAAAAGAAAAGAAAAGACCAACAGGGACAAACAGGAAAAGGCCGGGGGTTCCAGGCTCCATCCGTGAGGAGAAACATGCCGGAGTTGGACGTTCTTCTTTGTCTTGTCTTGTCTTATTATTATTATTTTTTAACCCTCACCGGGAATTCGCATTATTTTCGATATTACCACAGTCTTGTCATCATGGGCAATTCCGTATCCCAAAGACCAATAATGACTGGAGATTATAACCGGCCTTTTTGATAATATTAGTCGATATATGGAGAAGACCCGCAAGCTTGCGTCACTTTTTTATTTTTTTTTTATTTTTTTTATTAACCCCCCTTCCCGAGCACCGAGCAAAGGAACGCATGCTTGGCGCTGCAATGTAATGCCAGCAAGGAATTGATATGGTCATCTTCCGACAAAATCCCAGAATTCCGGGCAGTTACCAGGTTCGGGAATGGGTGCGAGCATGGATGTGGATATGAGTATCAGATTTCATTTTCGTCCCCCTGAGCAATGAGCAATGAGCAATAGGCGAGCAGTCCATGGGCGTCTGGGCTGGGACAAAAACAAAGCAGACGTAGGCCAAGGCATGGCTCTTGTTGTGCTTTGGAATTAGCAAGGCAAGTATGTGCGCTCCTCGTCGCCAATATGCAGCCGGCCCGGCGCTTTGGGTCGCAAAATGGTTTATTGGCCAGTTCCAATGTTCCGGAAAGAAAAAAGGACAAGGGCAGGCTATGTATTCCGTGAGCGGAAGTAGGTTAGACCCTGTCAGTCATCTCCAATCTGTGTCTGGATGTAATGCACTTGTATGTGTATGTGCTCCTGTCCGGAATATGGTACGTAGCATCATGAGCAAGTATGACGCTCCAAACTTTTGCAACACAAGCGGCCCGGCTAATCTAATCTGACACGCTCCACACGGCACCCGGAAGCACGCGATGATTTGTTACATGGAGGAGCTAGAGTTGCAATGACAGCGTTGGTCTCGGCTTGGGTTGCCGCAAGACCAAATAGAAGCGATCCAGTAGCGAAAGGATTTCGGAGCGTTATATCGTCCCACTGCCTAAGCATGATTGCTTGCCCGCAGTGGCCGTGAAGCAGGCAGCGGGCAGCGGGCAGTCACCCGAATGCTCACACGCCCTCTTTTTGTTGTTTGCTCTTTGATTGTGCTCGTTTGCCACGCCCTGCTGACGATCGACGGAGGCGCCGCCGCAACTCATTGTTTGTCCCAAGTCCCAAGTCCCATCACCCATGTCAGTGGCGTAGCGGAAAGCTTGGGGGTGAGGGCATTTGTCGTACAATGTGAAGATACATGCAGTCGGGCCACGACGCCGAGACGCCGGCACAAACGCTAGCAAACAATATCCAAGGGGGTGCGTGGACATCCTGGTCATATGCCCTAGACCAGTGACCTGTACCGAAAAAGCTTGGCCTTAAACGGTGCGGAGTGCGACCAAGGGCTGCTAGCAAGCAGGCGCCGATTGGAGCCTGGACATTCCGAGTGGGCTGCTTGATTAGGTGCTGGTGCTTGTGCTTGTGCTGGCTGGGTACGAGTACGGATGCTTGCGTGGGATGGCATTAGCAGAGAGACTCAATCGTCAGCTTTGTTGTGGCGTTGCAAGGATCATTTGCTTTGGTTTGCTTGGCCATCCATTGCAAGGGTTGACTGAGTTTCCGTCTCGTCATGAATAGCCACATAGCCCTTTGCAGGAGGTCTGTCTGCCTTGGTCCTAAACAACTTGGGACTTGCTCGTCTCTTGATTCATCTCATGGTAGTGCCACAGGCCTCTCTACCTTGATTAGACATCCGCCACTTAGGCTTTCGCGCAAACTAGAAAGAATCCCGTGTGACCCGCTGGCATTTGTTTGGTGTGCATTGACAAAGCCCAGGAAATTGAACTCCTCCCAAGTCCGTACAGTGCGGTGTATTCCGAACACACACCGTATAAAGGTACGGCTTCGACTCCACAATCATTGAATGATATGTATGACCCGAGAACGGAGTGTTTGAAACTCGGGATTCTGAGAGCGCAGTCGAATGGAGAAGGCGGAATTTGTTACAGGGCTGACGGATTATTATAGTGCAAGCCGCCACAGACTGGTGTCACAGCTGGCCTCCCATGCCTTACCCGTGATCTCATCGTTTTGATCGATGCCGTCTCATTAGGCATGTCGAATCCGCGGTTTTCCTTGGAAGCAACCTGCCGTAGCTCAAAAGTGCCGGGCTTTGATAAATACCGTTGCTTATGGTTTCGAGAACAATCTGCAAGGCTGGTTGGTTGGCTGGTTGATTCTGCTCCATTTAATCAATCACATCAATCAGCTAACAGCGAAAGCTTGAGCTGGACCCCGTCAGTAAGCAGTTTGACAATGACGATAATTGAACTGTCAGGGCTTCTGAATTCGTGCTACACCCCCTCTTCCACAACAAATCAACTTCCCCGCAACAAATGCCTCCACCATGAGCTCTTCATAAAATTTGTCGCCATGCGATGCCTTTGTCTTGTGACTAGTCATACGTAGATGCGGCCAGGACTTTGCGTCAGTGCCTTTTTGCTGTTTCCTCGTATCAGAGTATTCCACAGAGCAGATTTGGTACCTCTTTAAACCCGGGCATTGGTGTAACGTCTCTTTATTGAGACAAGTCGGCCCAAATGGTAGAGTCTGTGCCAACATCCATTATTTGTTAGACGAGTCAGTCATTGTGGCTATTGACAACGGCAATGCTCCGGTCCAGCGTGGGTCTGTTCTTCTGCACGGGCATTGGACAAATCGTCACAATTGCGACCATTTCAATCGGACTCTGCGGAAAACAAACCCGCCCAAGTACGCGTACTGAGTCGTTGGTTGAAGCACGTTGTCATCTCCATCATGCTATCAGCAACTATTTGAACCATGTAACATTGTTTTGGATCGTCTAATAGAGCGCAAACCGATTCGGTGACAATATAAGTCGACTCCAAGTATTTCTGCTGCTGCTCAAGTGTTATTAGAGAGGAGATATGTGTCTGAAATGTCCCTCGAGAATGAATCTGGGGGTTCGGAGCATCGGCGGTCTGGGAAAGGTGATAATGATAATGAATAGAGTGGACTTTCTGACGCTTGAGCCGACAGCCACAAATTGTTTGATGGGTACAATATATCGAGCGGACCAGCAAGGTCGCTACGCACAGAGCTCCACCATGATAATTTGCGTGCGAATAGATTCTCCAAATGACGCTACACGTGCATACACTTGTATGCAAGCTTTCTCGGTGAAGATAGTGAGGAGGTTTGCTTGACACATCTCCCGCCAAATGTTTGCTTTTGGTGAGATGGAGTTTGGAGAATCCACTCGGAAGTCTGACCGAGCAAAAGGAGTGTCGCGACGCTGCAACTTATGGAGGCGTGTACATATACAAATTTGTGCGAGCGCGTACAGACAGAGGACTCCGAGACAAGTGTGTCAGAACTTTCTCCTTCGGGTACTATCCTTCGTCGTCGCAGTGAGGCGATCTTGAGATGGCGCAACACCTTCTCTATCCGTGCCGAATCTAAGTGCACGGTTTGTGCGCAAGAAAATTTTCTGATGCGTCCTCGTACACCGGAAATATGAAGTGTCCGGCAGCATTTGCCTCCATGTCTGCCTAGTAGTATCAAAGCAAACATTCCTCTTGTGAGGGATTTCTTCGTGATAGATAATATCCGTGACCTTGTGCAACCGCCACCAAAACCAGCACTGTGGACCTATGCATCCTTGTCAATGCTTCTTTTTGTGGAACCGTTCCAGACGCTGTGGCTTGCTTCTTGTTATCCGGAGAGAACCGACCTTGGGAAAATAGTTGTGGAGCGGCGCTGCAGATCTAGAGTCTTGGGGTTGGGGCTACCAGAGGAAGCTGTATTGATCATCGTGGCCAAATGTCAGTATGGCATCATATTCATGCAAAACCGCCGGTAACCATGCGTCTCATTACGAGTTTCTCTTCTCCCCGTTTTTCTTGCTAGAAAAAGAGCCGTAAGCCTATACAGATTTGTGGTCTCCATACGATGGATATCTCAATTCAAAATAGTGTCTCTTCGGCATAAGCACCATGCCCCATCATGGAGCCCGGCAGACAATCTCGGAAGGTCGCGGCAGTGGGGGAGGGAGAGTGTCAGCCGGATCAAGAATGAATTGATGGGCTTTAGCCCGTTAGGCGCCATGTGGCACAGGGAAATTGAGCAGTAACACGGCTGTCGAGAAACACTGGGTACTCCGTATTACATCTCATCTGGAGGAGGCTCGGAGTACCCCGTAGAAGCCTAGAAAGATTCTAGAAGCTTTTGGTGGTCAGCCCCTACTGGTGGCACATGTCCTGCAGGTATTGTCTTCAGCCGCAGCGCCGGTGTTTCGAGTAAGGAGATGATGCTCCAGCCCGTAAGGCGCCAAGGTAGGTTCCCGCACATCAACCAGTACCTTGCTGCATGTACCTGTACCTTTCTGTACTGTGCAGAAGTGCGGCGTGCGTAGATATATGTCAGACGTTGCGGTGGCAGAGGATTTGACTGTATGGTGGATATGGACAAACTTGCTCATTCAGCATCGACAGGCGGGCTTGGACAGTCGAGTCGTTTATATCGATGTGGATAGTGGCACCCTCGATATTGAACTGGGGAAGCCGTGTGAAAAGCATGGTCTAATATAGTGGTCAGCCGCAGCATGAGATGTTGGTGTGCTGTACGGAGTACGGACACGGAGTATGCGCATGCCCCAACGGCCCTGAGGTCCTGGATAGGTTGCTTGGGCACTTCCGAACAGGCAAATTTGCTGAAGTTGCGTGGCGGAGGCAGCGGCAGCGATCATGTCGCTGGTCTCGCTTGATTCGCCGGCAAGGGCTCATTAGATGACACTAGGTTCCCGTTTGGTTTGCTTGATCGGCATCCTTGAACTAATGTGAGCAGCAGGCTGTCGATTACCGTTTCTTCATCGATGCACGCCCTTTGCTAGACACCCGGCTTCGACAGTTTTGAGTAAGACTTTGCGAGAGACAGAGATTTCAGACAGACGACAGGTTATTGCCGAGGCAATGATAAAGACAGACGTGGCTCTTGCATACAACTACTTGTGAAATCGGTCAGTATGCACAATTTGATAGCGGGTAGGACGATGAAACACGGACGAGTTTGGATCTGTGATCTATTATGGGCGTTTGTTCGTTCGTTCGTTCGTTCATGTTTGTGTGTGTGTATGTATGTCCGTATGGAGATCGGCAATGTCAAAAAGAGAGCGTTGGATTTTTGACACAATCTTGAAGTTCGTTTTCTGGTCCAATCAGGGCACGCAGATTACTTCAAGGATCCCGGCATCACCTTCAGGTACTCCGTACTACTACTAGTAAGGTACCAACAGCGCTCCGTACCTGCCTGCTGACAACAGGGAGTATCTAAAACCTCTCCCTACTTCGTACCGGGTCTCTGAAAGGGCGCGGGCGAATGATTTTCAATAATTCTTTTTGGGGGCTGTTAAAGATGACACTTTGTCTTTGCTTCCAAATCTGGGCTCATCCCACGCATGATAAGGGTTGGGATGAAGGGATAGAAGGAGGGATATGCTACCTTGGTATTTGTACCTACCTGTATCTGGTACCTGGGTACCCAGTAATTTGCTCATACCGACAGATGAAGTAGAGGCTGAGATGGAGCTACAAGTAGAATGGCACAAGCAGGGACACAATCTAGGTACCAAGGTACGTAGCGCCTCGGTGTTTGAACCGCGAGGCAAGGGGGGAGGTGGATGGAGACATGGATCACCTCTCCCTGATTAAGCTCTCAGTTGGCCTCTATAGGCATCATCCTATTACCTGTATACAGCTAGTAGGTACCTGTAATTACTTCTTCATGTACAAGTATCTTTACGGTCTACCTACCTGTGGTACATATCTCATCACATCTCACATCCTCCATCCCTGGAATAAGAGTAGTTTTTCGCGTCTTTGTCTTTGGCGCCGCCCTGCCGTACGCTTCCGCTCCCTTTTCTCTCCCTCCCGAGTCACTTACAGCGAGTGATACTTGGTACTCTGCACTGCTACGATACAGGTAGCAGTACTAAGGGGGTACTGACGGGACCACGCTTGGTCTTCAGGTTGGTGGGATAAGGTATCCATCCATGGATCTTGATGGTGAGGCACATGACTGACTAAAACGCCGGCTTTCGGGCACTGTGTGCATCTCCCTATCAATCAATGCTTTTTGACTGTACATACCGTATCGAATGCCGCGCTGAAGGGTACTGTAGAGGTACTTTGCTGCATGTCCCTAATATCAGGGAGGAGGGCAACGTACGATTACCCACCTTGGTCGCAGGTTGCAAGTAGTCGGAGTTTGTCACTGATACTCGTGTACCTGGTACTTCCTTTCGCCCTTGCAGACTGGCGTGGGTACGTGTACTGGTTCCCCGTACCTCTGATAACCTTAGTAGGCAGGTGGCCTAGCACTTCTTCGGGTGTCATCATGGACAGTCTCCAGATTCCATCAATCTTTGCATGTCCAACGCAACGCAACGCAACCCAACGCGACGCAACCCTTAACTTGGCCTCCACTCTGGGGAATCAACCCTCCGCTTCCTACTCATCCTCCCTTGAAAGACTGAAACCCCGGGTTCCAAGGGCTTCCTTTTCGCCCTGCGCCATGCCCACCTACCAATCGCATTCGTTACCTTCGTCATCGTCCCCCACATACCGTGGTCCCCAGCCCAGCTTGCCAGCCTTCGACCTGTGTCCACCGACATCCTCCACCTGGTCGTTTCTTTCTTTTTCCGGAGTCTCCCGGCTACGTGCTTGCTTGCTTGCTTGTGCGTGTGCCTGTGTGTGTGGTTGGTCTTTGGTTCTACTCCGTACTGGGTCGGTGCATTCACCTCTCTTCCGTCGACTCGCGCCGCCTTGGGGGCCATGGTCCAGGGTTTTCATTTGTGCTCGGCTCGTCCAGACCCGGTGCTCGGGAAGCAAAGCACCTCTGGGTTGTTAGGCGAACATGTCATGCCGGCACGCATGGCGTTACACAGCATACCACATACCAAGACAACCAAGCTTGTTTCGTTTCTACTACTTGTACAAGTATTGCAGCGACATGGCAGGGAGCGACGGCATCAACTCCAAAGGATTCATCTTGGTCTGGATGCACACGCCTCTTAATATCTGATGAGCGCCGGTTCAGAGCATCAACGGTCTTGCAGGTTCATGTACAAAGTATATTGCGTACGCGTACGCTCGGCCCGTGTCTTGTTCTGCACCTACACTACGGAGTGCTTGTAGGAACAATCATCATCCTGCTCGGTACAACCTCCAACGGAGGACCCTGTCCGCACGGCGACGGCTCACTCGGCTCCAAACCGAATACTCCACAACGACAATCATTAGCGTGGGATTCGTCACCTCTTCTTCCACCCTCTACGGATACTGCCGTGCCATTGGCGCACATATGCAGAGGTGGACCAACCACCATTTCACGCTCAAGCCTCAGGCCTTGGCGCCCTTTTCTTCAAGTCTTTTGCATGGCTGCCATCAAGACTTGCCAGGCCTTGGTATCCTGCTCAACGGCGACCACCTGCAGGGCTGTATACTACTATCTACTTGGATCCCAAGTTTGGGTACACGCAGATATATGTACTATACATAGATGTATTACACGCCTCCCGTACTACCTCCGTGCGGACGGAACATTCCGCAACAATCGTCTCGAAACAAGCCCCAGCCAGTGGCTCGGGGAACGGCCTAAAATCGGCCAAGCGTAGGGACCGCTGACCTCCCACACCATCTTTTCGGCGGCAGCCATTATTCAGTTCTGACCCAACAGCTTCTGACGCCACACGTCTAATTTCTTAGGCTAGCAGAGCGGCTCGACAAGACATACCCTTTTCTGCTGATGAGCAAGCATGGGAGGCCCCAACTCGCCCTGCACCAGTCAGTGAGCAGATCACGTTACACACAGTACCGGCACAGTACTGCGTACCTACTGGACAAGCAGGTGGTATTCTTCCGTTTACCCAGACGAAGACGACTCTCACTTGGTGCAATCAGCCCTTAAGCCTTTCACTAACAACAGAACCCTTGTACCAGATCAGCACCTCCATCTCGGGCTATCTTTGTTTCTTCTTTTTTATTGTCACGGCAAAGCCATCGTCACGCGCCGACCCAGGATCACCAAAAGTGGCGGCCAACGCCATTGACTACTCTTTTTTTCTTTTCTCCGAGCGGTCGATGCTATCATGTTACAGCACGGCAGGACGCATTTTCTCTACAAGTATGGCTGTTATACTTTGTTGTATCGGTACTAGAGCAGGACAAATAGTCAGAATGGGTAATGACTAACTGAGAAACATCGTTTGCTGTCAAAAGAAGCATTGAATTCTCCGAATCATGAGCGGCAGGCAAGCGAGAATGTGTCCTAGAAAATGCTACCTCCCATTTCCACTGAGGAAAAAAGAACGACGACTAGTCCCCGCCTGGGCTCTGGAGAGAGCCAGTCGGCATCAAAGGAAAACTGGCTAAAAAGCTTACTGTCCCCCTGCTCCCTCGTGCACATCATATCCCGAAATAGGCGTTTTCGGCCCCAGAAGGAGCCACATGCCGAGTGAAGCTTGGCAGGATCGGTTGAGGGTTGAGGGTGAGAAGGACACAGTGCGTTTCGGCTACTTTGAGCCTAGTTATCCCAGCTGGCTTCTAAGCTTCGTTCGATATCGGATTACGGAGTATATGTGGGTATGTCAAGGCTCGGATCCGCCGCCGTCGCCAATGGCCACGTAGGCTTGGGGTCTCCCAATCCCTACTTTATGCTGCTGCTGCTTGTCTTTGTTGTAGGTGAGCGGGCGGGCGGGCCGTAAAACGTCTTTGGCTTTGATAATGGAAATCGTTTGATAACGTCCTTCTCTGACAGAAGGATCCGTAGAAATACCGTTGCTTGCTTTTTTGGGAAGGGAGAAGAAGAAGGGAACGGCAGTCTCGGCGAGACAAAAAAGAGGTCCTTGTTTAGTACCATCTGCTACTAAATCGATCCCTGACTCTCCCATCTCAATCTAATTATCAAGTACCTACCTAGTAGGTAGGAGAGAGAGCAAGATCCGTGGGGGATTTCTGCTCAGTGGTTCGCGGCATGACATCTAGCGAGTTTGAAAGACCCGGTAGCAGGCCCGATTGATCATGACAGGGGGGTGCTGCCCGCCCCTGATAGCAATGTCATACTACGGCAACCAGCTGTGCTTGAGACAAGTTAGTGGCTTTTGGCTGATCTCGACAGCCCTGGTCGGTCATTTTCAAAGTGCGGTGGTCTTACCCTGCCCGCCCCATGTCTGCCCTTCCAGATATATTTCCGAATCTGATTTAACGCGCGGAGAGCCACAGCGGATGACGGATGAGCACCCACTGATACGGCCACAGCTGCTTGTGTTTGTAACCCGCTTGTTGGTGACGCGAGGCGATATACCTGCGTCCAGACGCCGCTTCCTCCACTCCCCTCCATCCCCCCCTCTACCTACTTTCATCTACGCACGAAGTGCCAAGTTGGGTTCACCTTGGCTGCATGGCTTTTTGGTCTGATAACCTGACCTGCTTCTTGGTGGTGTACGTACGGATACCCGGCTTTGAGTACTTGAACAGCGATACCCTCTAGTACTTACTCGCCTATTACCTCTTCTCGGCACCTTCTCTCCATTTCTTTTTTTCTTTTTTGGGCTAGGGTGCTGGATCTGGATTGTACCTTCTCGATAACCAAATTTGCAGGCAGTCGACGACAGTTGTGTGGTTTCGACAGGAGCAAGCAACACCAAGGGAACATTCACCATTCATCCCTCCCTTGAATATTATCTAATCCAACGACAAGGAGTACTTGCATACATACAGACAATACAACCTGGGTTGGACAGGAGAGCAAAGGGCGGTTCCATTTCATCCAAAACAGAAGCGGGACTGAGTTACACAGCGTTGCGACACAGATCAGATACCGCCAACTGCTATTGGGATTCTGATTTTTGCGCACTTCTCTCACTTCACAGATAGAGAGAGGGCTTTGGCCATCCTACCGCTCAAGGGACGACAAAACATCTCGCCAGTATATCGCCAACAGACACCTCATTCAGGCTCGGTTCGGCAAAGGCCGTTTTTTCTCCCCGGAGCTGCTTCCTTGATATCGGATATTATTCCTCTCAGTCACGACTTGGTGAACGGCACACCGATACCGGCCGTTAGACTCCTCATTCAGAGTCGACACTACTGACCATCAATCGCACGCCCTGTTACAGTGATTGGTCCTCATTGGGACATACGTGAATCATGGCGGAACAGTCACACAACCCATACCCACGATCTCCTAACCCATCTACAAGGTCATACGATTCGTCATCAGTGTCGTCTGCAACATCGCCTCGGCCTCCGTCGCGGTACTTGGGAGGCATGCTAAACACGGCGAGACCCAACCAGGCACCTCAGCCCCTTGGTATACCCACTCTACCTCCTGTGAACCAAGGCTTCCCGCCATATGCGCCTATGCCACCTACCTCAATCATGGGCCGCGAGTCCGTTGCTTCCACTGACTCTTTAGTGGGCAGTCAGGCGGGAAATTCAGGCGGCCAAGGTCAGAAAAGAGCTTACCGCCAACGTAGGAAGGATCCTAGCTGTGATGCATGTCGGGAAAGGAAGGTCAAGTGCGATGCAACAGAGACGACAAGCTGCTCGGAGTGCTCCAGCCGCAATGTGAAGTGCCAATTCACCAAGGAGACAAACCGAAGAATGTCTTCTATCAAACAGGTCCAAGACCTAGAAAAGCAGATTGAACGAGTCAAGCGCGAAAACAACAACCTACGCCGAATGCTTCAAGAAAGGGACGTGTCAATGGATGTGGATATGGAATCGAGAGAATCGTCGTTTCAGCTGCCGCCACCCATCGAGTCCGAGACGAGACAACGAAAGCGACCGCAGCCAATTCCCGATCTAGCGAGAGCGAGAGCAAACTTGCAGAGCTTTTCGAAAGGTGTCTGGAAACCGCCAGCGCGAAATCGACCAGCATCTCCATTCGTTTTCGAGCCCCAGATACCTGATCTGCCTCCTCGTCAAGTGGCAGATCAGCTTCTCAATACCTATTACACTACTGCGCATACCATGTTTCCCATTCTTCATCTGCCTACCTTTAAAATCATGGTTGATGATCTCTATAGATCAAATCCACCTCGCGCATCGCCGGGCTTTTTGTCCGTATTCTTTGCTGTTTTAGCAGCGGGCTGCTTATTTACATCCGAGTCTCCGACAAGCGCCACATACTATCGCCCAGCCGAATTCCTAGATTTGGCTCGAAAGGCTATGGATCCTTGGTGCAATAGCCACACGCTCGACGACGCAAGAGCACTCATTATCATTACAATCTGCCTTAATGAGATGAATCTGAAGTCTGCCGCGTGGAATTGGCTAGGAAATGCTGTGCGTGTAGGTCAGGACTTGGGTCTCTATATTGAGACCGAGACTTGGCCTGTGGTAGAAGGTGAAATGCGTCGCAGAACTTGGTGGGCAATCTACATTCTGGACAGAACTCTAGCAACCGAGATGGGCCATCCCTTTTTGGTTCAAGACACCCACTGCAGTGTCACGTTGCCGGCTGCGGTAGACGACCAGTATGTTCGAGACGATGGAATGAGGGTTCCCAATGGAGCAGAGCCACTGACGCATTCCCTCTTGGCCGTCATTCATGTGGTAAGATCGTATTCAGCCATTGATAGTGCGATGGAGTCGCCCGTCATACCCGCTGCACAATTGGCGACCTACGATGTGCATTTTAAGAAGTGCTTGAGTACATTCCCACCCGCTTGCGACCCAACGAGCACCGTCGCCTTGGCTCCTCACTTCCTTGCGCCGTTGACATACCTTTTCCACGCTCGCCTTCTCCTCCACCGGCATAACCTAAGCCCGAGCTGTGACGCGGAAACACGCCTCACCGCACTTCAAAGCTGCATGAACATCGCCTTGGAGACAGCGTCACTTATCAACCGAACGAATTCTCCAGCAGAGGGAGCAACAGCATTGTTCACAACCCACGTTTTCCGCTGTACTCTATTCTTGTTGTTGACTGGATATTGGGATGAAGCACTTGTCTGCATTCGAGCTCTTGCATCGATAGACGCTAGACGAGATGTTGCGATTCCATGTGGGCGGTATTTGTACTATTTCGCCTCGGCCGTGGCTGGCAAGCGAGCTGAGTATTCCAACCGGTTGCTGGGGACGGCATCGCCTCTTGCCTTTGCCCCTCCGCGCTCTCCAGCGAACCACCCAAACGTCCTAATGTCGTTGGCACGAGATGAAGAACTCTTGGCCTATGTCTCTGCTGACTTACATGCGTCACCTGGGAGGACTTGGGTTTGGGGGGATGACTTGGATCGTGATATGCCAGTTCCCAAACCAGAAATGGTACCATTAAGACAGTCTGGCTCACCTGGAAGTGGCCTCTTCAGCTCTGAGACGCGAACCGGGCTGACAGAAGAGGAACGTAGAGAGTGGGGAGGATGGAACAGACTTGATACTGTGGTCAGAAACCTCGGAGCTCCTACAAATACCACCGTGCCGACGAATGCGGTCACCTCGGCGCCACAAGCACCCGTATGGGCATCTTTACCTCCCCCACAGGCAAAGAGTGAATCACCTGTGCCAGGTTCTGCCACTATCCAACGATTGACCGAAGCTTCTCGGTACACGTCCGATGGACCCAAGTATACTGATACCAGATCGACAGCAAGCCCTGCCGGAAGGGATCGATTGAGCATTGCGAATATAATATGATGAATATATGGGAACGATGAACGAATCTGGCACGACAATTTAGCACTCTCATTTTTCACTTTTTCTGTCCATTTTTTACAACTCATTTTCATGGTGTTGGAAGGCCACAGTGGAAGGGGGCGGTCCAACTTGTCACGGGGGTTTCTTTTTTTCTCTCTTTTTCTTTTTGCATTCTTTGGCGCGTCTCGATGGGTAGGCGGATGTCTCGCAGAAAGGAGCATTCTGGTGTAGCAAAAGGGGGAAGGGCGTCACGACTACACACATATATATACAAAGCATGGGGTCTGACCATTTGTCACCTAATTATAAGCGGGCGGTTTTCATGTCATTGTCACTTCGGACGCTAGAGTTGGAGATACCACGGGAGCTTTGAGTTTTTTTCTTTTTTTCTTTCTTTTATTTTCTTTTTCCAATGTTTGTCTTTCTTTTTTTCCTTTCTGTTTCTTTCTAGAAGTCTATATATATATGATTGTCTTTATGATTGTTCGAAATGAAAGCATGAGGGGGATACTTGGGGTGGTCTTGGTGTGGGAAGAGCTCCCTATTTTTTACAATAGCATTGATGTGTGTCAAACAAACATTTATCTCTCCTTTGCATGAGCCATTATAGCTGTTCGCATCCTGCGAGTTTCATGTGTCTTTATTTACTTGACTCATGTTTTCGCCTGTAGCGTCCTTGAAATGTTTTCTTTTGCAACGTTATACATTAGCCACCTAGACCTCTACATCCGACCTTTGCCATCCGACCTTTGTGCATGTTGCGAACGGTTGAAATCATAATGTCTGTCGTCCAGAAGAGCCACCAAACCGCAATTTTGCAAACTTAGTCTGTAGAGAGTTCCGTAACCCACTTCCCTCGCCAACATACTCTGCTAGGTCCATGGCTTTGAGCGCCCAGCGATGGCAATGTTCTTCGTCTCCTCGTGCGTAATAATCGATGGCGTGGTTGAATGCCGTGGCGACGAGCCATTCGAGCTCTGCGTCTGGAAAATGTTTGCCTACCTGGTGTTTGTAACATTCATTAGCAGAGTTGCCAAAAAAGAAAAGAAAGAAAGAAAGAAAGAGAAGAAGAAGAAGAAGAAGAAGAAGAAGAAGAAGAAGGAGAAGAAGAAGAAGAAGAAGAAGAAGAAGAAGAAGAAGAAGAAGAAGAAGAAGGAGAAGAAGAAGAAGAAGAAGAAGAAGAAGGAGAAGAAGAGGGGATAGTACATACGTCTCTGCCCTCTCGGGCGATTTGAAGGGCTTGCTCCACAAGCTGAAGTGCCGAGTCCTCATCGAGGGGAAGTATAACCTGAAACATGCAGCGTATATACTTGGCCAGCTTTTCGTGGTCAAACTCTTCCAGTTCGTATATCTCGTTGATTATGAGCCTCATGGAGGCAAACATGACTTGCAAAACCAGAAAATGTCAGCATAACAACTTCGGATACTCGGCTTCATCGTCCTGGTTTGTAATTACCTTTGCCTGGTGCTTGGCTTCTCAGCAGGCAATCACCCATGGCCTTGTACATCACCTCGTCTCTGCATAATTTTGCCTTTCTCACAATATGGCTCAAGTCGTCCCAGTTCTTGAGATGTACCGCCGCTTCGAAGTCGAAAACAAATAACGTCGATAACTTGGCCACCAGATCATGGATTACATCCTTTTCTTGGGAGTCCACTTCGGTCTGCAGGAGATTATCGAATGATCCAATATGATGCCTTGCTTCGAGATATCGCTGCAGCTGCTCATCCAGTCTATCTTCTGTCCGTGCTATGGCAATCAGTGCAGCGGCAATGGCAAAATGGCACCGCATTGCCATCAAAATTATCTCTGCGACATTTGAAAGGGGCAGGTCATCCAGATAGGAACCTTTAAATGCTAGGCAGCTGCTAAAGATGCGAATAGTGTGCTCCAGCTCCCACTGCTCAAGTCTTGTGGCGCCAATATTATATGCATTTTTCCGAAACCAATGTAATTCTTCCACCGTAAATATTCGATTTCCATACTCGTCTTTAGCGTTACCTTTGGCATGTTCGGCGGCTAATAAACGAGTCAGCACTCATCTCGCTAGAGCAAGAAGTTCACAATACCTTTTTCAAAAAGTTTGCATATGTCCTCAGCAAACCTGAGGTTGTGTTCATGTGTGTCAGTTGTATCCTCTTGATCCTCAATCAGGTGGATGAGACGTATCGCACACCGCAGTACTGAAGGCAAATTACCCCCCGAAACCTCGCTAACAGGCCATTTTTCGGAAATGGCTTTGAGTGCCGTCAATGTGCATATTTTGTCTCCATCCTTTTGCGCTTCTCTAACGCAGGCATACAGTAAATCTCTGCTCTGATCCTTATCAGTAGCTTTGCTGAGTTGTTCGATACTTTCACGGCCAAGTTCATGATCCCAGCTGAGGAGAGACACCTTGAACATCAAGTAACGTGTAAGGATATGGTTTTGGGATGCTTCCGACATGGAGTGAAAGGCGCTCCGGGCTTTCTCTGCGTCATTTAAGCCGAGAGCGCAAATCATGAGCTTCCTGCGAAACTTTCCTAGATTTGCGTCGCCGCTGCTCGTGAGAATCACATGTAGAGCGACAAGACACCACCCTTCTGCCACACCGAAGCTGTTCTTGGCAAGTAATGCTTCAATCTTTTTCCAGATGAGCTTTAAAAGTTAGCCAGGGGTATTCTGCAGTGACCAATCAGTCTTACCGAATGGGCTGCACCAGCAACATCGGGCATCAGGGGTTCGGAAAGGGCATCCTGAATAGTGTCAAGGATATTGTTCACATCTACCGATGCGTCCGTAGACTCATCAACACTTCCCGTCTCCATGGTACCCATCCATATCCTCCGAATAACAATTTTATTGAGCCAGTCTGTTTTCGTGGATTGGAGAATATGTTGTAGCAATAACTCGTCAAGTAAACCACGCGCCAATCTTGATCTCCTTTCTCTAAGCTCCTTGATATGATGAAGCAGAAAGTGAAATGTGCCGTCCGAAAAGTCAAATGACCGGATCATTCTCCGCAGTAAACTGGCATAGGCATCTATGTCGAAAACTTCATCGGGTGACTTTTGCAAAAGCTCCAACCGCCAATGCAAAACGACTGGTTTATCTCCAATTTCCGATTCGACATAAGCGATGAGATCGCCGGCTTCTTGAACGCTTTCCGGGGAGCCCATATCAAGGAGACTTCGAACAAGCCCCTGACATATGGCAAGTCGTAATTCCAGTCCATGAGTAGAAAGTTGATCCAAGGCTTGATGACTGATGATTTCGTGGGCTCGTTTTAACCATTTGACGGCCATGGCACTATCGCCCTTGTCAGAGAGGTCGAATCCAATATGTTGCAAAGTGTCGGCTATTATCTCTGCCGAAGGCACATCCAACGTTTGTCGCAAAGTGTCCGTCTTGCTAAACATGTGCTCAGCAACGTCGAGCCGGTCTTCTTTCCATGACTCGTCAATCAGTCAGGGACATCCATCAGGCATCTCAAGTGAAAAGAAAACGCATACTTACCAACGCTGTTCTCATTGCCAGATACTCGGCCTCGAGTTTTCTCCGTGCCCCCTCCCCGCCCACCTCAGAGCCGCTCACCGGTATCGATTTGAGTTTCTCGACATATTCGGCAGCTTTCTGTAACACCAATCTCGCCGAATCCAAGTCCGAGTCCCCAAGACAGAGTCTCCCCAGCGTGATGGCCAAGTTCATCAAGTACACCAAATCTGACTCAGCATTTCTTTTCTGCCCCCTCGCCCCTCGACCTAGCTCCAGAATCTGAAAGCCAAATAGCCTGGCACGTACCAGGAGCCTGTTCTTCTCCTTTGGCACCGTCTCCTCGGGCGCGTCTCTTTTCAAGCGCAGAGACAGATTCCACAAGTTTCTACCCCGTTCTTCTAGCTCCTTGGCAGTTTTGTGCGGGATGGCGTTGCTGTTCGGCTGCGATAGGGTCTTGATGGTTTGTACATGGTGGCTGGTCTCTGCGAGGAGGAGATCGATTGCTCCGGCATCACGAGTCTCGGGGAGCTTGGAGTGGAGGTCAACGGCGAACTCTAGCGCCATGCACACAATCAAGTCAATATCCGAACGCAATGCCTACATGCGACAGTCTTGTTTTGGAGAGAGAACCTTACCAATCTCAGAGCGAAGTTTCCTAAGGCGGCCAGCGGCAATAGGATCGGAGGGTGCCATATGGGCTACGAAGCGGATCAAGTATAAAGAAATCGTAGTGCGGCGACAGTCCCGGTAGCGAAACGCTGTGAGAATCAAAGAATCGCCGTCTTCCTGTTGGTGGTTGACTTTGTATGAGCCAAGCTCCCACCTCTCAAATCTTGATGCCATCCTCAAGAAAGGTGCCTGCCTCAGGAGGGCCGCACCTTCCCTTCCTCATTTGCCTCCACAAAAGAAAATCACGATTAGCAAGACGATTAATTCGGATGACAATATTTCCTAGATAGGCTTAAACGACCATTTCCAATTGATGCTATTTGAACAGGTAACAAAAAACAATCAACGCCATCAACACTTCTTGATCCCTTGATGAATAAAGAGATCGAGTTCTTGACAGCACACCAAAATGCCGACCCCCAAATGAAGTCGCTATTGAAGCGAAATGAAAAAAATAACAACCAAAGGTGTGACAAAAGCAAGAAACAAAACGATTTGCCATACGCCTCTCTTATGCCTAAAACCTGACATGTCCAGACATGTCAGTGTCCCACTTCATCTCCTTATAAAACCATGCCAAGATCCAAGCAGTATCCAACAATACAAAATTCAATGCGGTGGAGGATCATGAGGCAAGAAGTTGCCAACAATGAGAGCAGGTCTGAAATGGGCTCGCCAGTTAGCACCAAACACAAGACAACAAGGGATACGCCTTCAAAGGGCACTCACAATTTGTGCTCATCACGACGAATCGTAAAGGAAAAGCAGCATTTGACAATCGGGTGATCCGACTCATCGCTCGGATTCTTCAAGGAGCACGCCGTCAACAGCGTATCGTGGGCCGGGTCAAACGCGATGGTGCCAAACTCTTCCCAGTATCGCACCATCGAGTCCTCCGTAAGAATCTCATGCAGCGCAATTTTGCCCTGAAACCTAATTAGTCACTAATGTATGCAGTAAAAAGGCGGAAGGGAGGGCTTACGTCTCGTAGTTGGTCCACCGGAACATTGATCAGCTCCGCCATCTCCTTGTTCCCTCGGAATATCTCTCCCGTCCTCCTCCAGCAACATGCTGGGACGGCCATACTAGCAAACACCCGGTCGTAGTCCATCAACTGCTTCTCAAACCACATCTCCACATACACCAACTTAATGTCCGTCAGGCCCTGGGCCTTCTCCCTAAACTTGGGTCGGAATTGATTAATGGTTCGCAGAATCTTTTGCTTCGATGAGGGTGCTATGTGGCCATCCAAGTACTTGCCCAGACGAGCGTAACCGTTGATGTAATTGAACGGCTTGAGCAGTCCAGCCTCGTACTTGGCCTTGAGCACACGGTCCATGCGCTCTTCGGGGTTGTTGTCGTTGCCAGACGGGTCAGCAGCTTGGAGGTAGTATTCGCGAGTCTTGTCTCTCTCCGAAGTCTTACTCTTGGTCTTGCCGTCGATATTTGGGGGCGGTGGTAGCATGGCCCCCCCTTGAATGTGGCCCGTAGGGGCGGTATCAGCCGAGAGGCCATGAGTGTTTCCAAAAGCGGGGAGCATATCTGATGATCCTTCAGGTCTTGTGAATGCACTGTTTTGCTGGGGCTCGTCTGGAGCAACTCCGTTATCATCAAGCAGACTACTGTGAAGGAAGTCGTTCAAAAGATTGAACTCGTGTGTGACTTCAGGCCCAATCATATAGTTGGGGTTGTAAGTGTTCATATTATTAAAGTTCTGGGCTGTCAACCAAGCATCTGAGAAGCCTGCGACTGTCCGCCGATTAGCCAGCCGAACCATGTTACCTGCTATTTTCAATTGAATATTTTTGTTTTCTGAAGCAGGGTAGGGGGAAATTCGCAATCTAGACCCCGTATTGGAGAACCAGAGGGAAAGAAAATAGGGGGGGGGTCCCTCGAACAAGAAAACTTACATTGATTCGCGTTACCATTGCTGCTCAACGCACTAGCCTGCAGGCCTGATGAAGTGTCCGGTTGCACAAGAGACAAAGGGTTGCCCTGTCCAAGCACGCCTCCCGCTCCGAAGCCGGAATTATTCCTCTGCCCTGTGCTATCAAAGTTCGGTGGTGGTCCCATGGTACTGGATATTGGATTGCGGCCCAACTCGGACGGGGGCATGTTGTCAGCCTCGTCCGCGGCCGTGGCGTTCTTGCTGATACCATTCTTAGCCTTCTTCGGATCAGCGTCGCGGGGCTCATCGTGGCAGAGATGACCGATATTTCGTTTAATACATCTTGTACATGGTCTCTCCTGTACACAGCGTTAGCATACATCCATATTCTGGTACCAATGAGATTGCGCCGCTCCTCAGGTAGTGGTGAGGCAGACGAAGATCCCACTGTCGTGGAATTAGAACTTACAAGGTCGCATGTCATGTGCTACCCGAAGGAAGAAAGAGTATGTTAGCCACAAAAGTCTCTGTCACAGCAAGGGTATATACGAGCCCCCCAACGCCCAACGCCCATCCTCGAGTGTTTCTCAAATGCGTAATCGTCACTTCAGCTTCGGAGCTAGATTGACTTACAGATCGCCGGCAGTATACACATGCTGCAGAAGCACAAAGAATGCGCGGCCATGGTTAGTCCAGAACTGTACACATTCAATTGTAACCCATTACTCGTCGCCATTGCAAAGCTCGGAAACGATGGGGAAGAGAGAGGGGCACAGGACAAGGTAAGATTGCGGAAAGCCCTCATGACATTGTCACTCTCCCCCCAATCCGCCCCTCCACTCTCTTACCCTCCCACTCGACCGTCGCAAGCAATGGCGCAATAAGGGCAAACAACGATGGATGGAGGGATATCCTCATACCATGATTAACCTTGCGCCTCTTCTTGGGGCTCTTTGTAGGCAGTCCATTTCCCGTATGGCCTTCATACTCCTTTTCGTGCTCGTTGGCCTCCATCTTGACGGACCTGGTATGATCCGTTGGCCCCTTGCCATTGGCCTCGACGGCGCTTGCGGCAGCCTTCCGTTCATTCATGCTGTGCTCAATTTCGTCCTCCTCGTTTCGGCTCTCTCATTGGATCTTTTGACGTTACGCAAATAAAAGGTCGCGGCCACCCGCCCCGTTTCCATAGGTCACTAGACAGTTCCTCTTCTTCCGTTGCGTCTCTTCCTTTTTTTTCTTTCTTTTCTTTCTCCTTGCAAGTGTAGTTATTCCGAGAGCACCAACTCGCCTTTGCCCGGGTATCCGCAGTCGGGCCCTTGTTTTTCGATGTAAGGGGAGTTTCGGGGTGTTTGCAGGAAGTCGCGTGAGACCTGCAGGGGGCCCTCGATTCGATTCGATTCGGTTTGTATGTGAGGTTTACAGGATAGGAATTGTATTGTATTACGACTCTTGGCGCAGTTCGTATTTGCGAGAGGATGGCGTTGCGGGCTACGTTACGTTAGGTTACGTACGTACGTATGAGTCGTCGGCCGAGGAAATAAAGAAAGATGGATGCAAGTTTGGGTTTGATTGAGCACAAGAGCAGAAGAGGCATCAGCGAGTCAATGCCCCATCGTTAGCACCCGCACTTCGGCTTCACAGTGGGGACCCAAACGAGCTGGAACATGGAAGTCGTCGGCTAAAGGGTGGCGGGGCTTCCATGTTTCTTTAGTATGTAGACAGCCTAGAGCCCTGTATTATTACCTACAAGCAACCTGGAACCTACCTATGGATCAATGGGTGTAAGTCACGCCCGTACAATAGCGTCCAGTACCTATTAAACATGGAGGCCCTAGAGGGACCTAGAATCGTTTTGAATACGGCACCCGACCTCGTTCAGGGCGTCTTGGGCAGTTCGTGGCGCTGCTTATGGCACTAAGCTGAAGCTTCTAGCTGCAGAATCTCCTTCATGACAGGTAATAAATCGCTTGGCCATTACATACTCGTTTCGTCTTAAAAGCATGGAAGTCACTGTATCCCTCCCTCCCTCTTCCTAGCCCCTACCTTACCCTATACCATAAACCTCCCATCCAAGGGGCCTCGGGATAGTGGAAGATGGCCCACCTCCAAAACGACGTAAAAAACAGCCTTGCCATGTGAAACGCCATCTCCTCGCTATTTCTTCTGCCTAGGCAAATCAAAAAGAAGAAGAAGAAGAAGAAGAAAAATTTCCGCCGCCGATCCGATTCGCCTTGTTTCCGTTTCGGCCAGTCGGAACAACTGTTACATCGTTTCAGATGCAGGTGACTGCATGAGGGAACACTCATCTTCTCGTCTGCTTATGTGCTGTGTACTGTACTGTACTGTAGGTACTGTATGTACCCTACATGCTTAATGGATGGTGGCACCTTTCGGATCATCACGGGTTGGCCAATGTTGCCTGCAGCATCGCCAATTAGAATTTCATTACCCATCGAATAATGGCTGCTGAAAGAGAGCATACAGGGGTATGCCCAGCTGTCTCGGGCTGTGGACGCAGCCAAGAAAGCCACAATGACAGGCTGGAAAGGAATGAGTAACGATGATTATACCTCAATTCAAGTAAAATGCTGTGACAATGCTTCTCCAGTCAGGCGTTTGCCTAATCCATCAACACCAAAATGCCCAATATGCATACATATCCACTGCCTAGATCAAGAAGTCATAGGCAGTTCCCTTCCCTATTTCACAAAATGTAATCCTTAAATCGCCACAAAGAAGCTCTTCTCCCCTTCCTTTGGGACAACCCTCGCCCGCTTCATAATCTCATCTTCACAAGCCAGCCTAATCCTCTCGGGAGTAGCCGGGCTCTCCAACCTCAGGAGACCCTCACTATGATCCTCCCCATGCTTGGCTTCGACCCCAACACTCCTTCTCGCAGCCTTGAGCGCATCGCGAATAGCAAAGAAGACTGCGCTGCCCATAAACAGAGGTGGCTCTCCTACACCTCTACTGCGTTGGATTGTTCGCAATTCTTTCCATTCGACATCCTTGAGCAGTGTGACGTTGAACTCTTGTGGGATATCTCGGAAACCGGGAATCTTGTATGCTCCCGGACCGCGAGTGAAGAGGTTCCCGGCCATGGGACCGTTCCGTAACCACAGCGACTCCTCCATAGTAAAAAGACCCAACCCTTGCATGAAAGCACCTTGGATTTGGCCATAGTCGATTGCTGGGTTGATGGACTGGCCAACATCCATCTTTACATCGGCTCGGATGCAGGTCCAGGTGCCAGTCAAAGTATCAATCTCCACCTCGGCCGCCGTAACACCTTGCGTGAAGTAAAAGTACAGCTTGCCCTTGTTCGCGCCCCATTCATACCCAATTTCAGGCGTCTTGTAGAAGCCCTGTGCCGACAGATTCACTCGGTCAAAGTATGCTGCATGAGCGAGCTCCTTCATCGTTGCTTGTGGTCCTAGCTTCTCCCTATATGGAGCCAAACGCTCATTGAGTTGCTCACAGGCATTGAAGATGGCATATCCGTTCAAATCGGAGGACGCCGATGCAGCCGTCGAGGATGCATTGGCAACTGTGTTGGTAGCTGTCTCAGAGATGAAGACGTTGTCCAGAGGAACCTGGAGTGCTTGTGCAGCAATTTGTGTCATCTTGGTGTGTAGTCCCTGGCCCATCTCAGTGCCTCCATGCGCCACCAGAATAGAGCCGTCATGGTAAATATGCACCAATGCTCCGGCTTGGTTCAGGAAGAGTGCTGTGAAGGAAATGCCAAATTTGGTAGGGATCA
The DNA here is from genome assembly GCA_011799845.1 of Hypomyces rosellus. NCBI lineage: Eukaryota > Fungi > Ascomycota > Sordariomycetes > Hypocreales > Hypocreaceae > Hypomyces > Hypomyces rosellus. Next base: position 479,788 of record WWCI01000001.1, read on the forward strand.
AGGCCATGCCCCTCTTCCGCCACTTGTTGGTATCATTGAACTTGGCAACCTTCGCCTGTCGCTCATCATAGCTGGTTTCCTCCAGAACTTGTTGGTACATGAGTGGCACATGCCAATCCGTGATGGGCTGGTTGAAATGCGTAACGTCGAGGGGTTTGTAAAAGTTCATCTCCCTTAGTTTCTCCACAGGAATCCTCAAGCGATCGGCGGCCTCCTCCATCATAGTTTCTGCAATAAACATGCCCTGAGGGCCACCAAAGCCACGGAATGCAGTGTTCGATACGGTGTTGGTCTTGCAGAGTCGGCCTCGGATAAAAGTGTTGGGAATGCGATAGCATCCATCCACGTGAGTCATTGCTCGTTCCACTACACTGGCGCTGAGATCGAAAGTCCAGCCGGCATTATTATAGATGTCGCAGTCCAAAGCCTGAATCATGCCATCCTTATTGAAGCCAACCTTGTACTTCCCGAGGAAAGGGTGCCTCATGCCCATGGAAATCATATCCTCTTCTCGAGTGAGCATATATCGAACTGGTCGTCTAGTCTTCTTCGCTGCGAGAGCAACCGCCGCGCTCAGAACGACGGATCTGGTTTCTTTGCCACCGAAGCCTCCTCCAAGTCTCTTGACGCGGACGACTACCTTATTCGCAGGCACATCACAGACACGAGCTGCGAAAGTTTGTCTGAGGCTTGTTAGCTACGATCATGAGACGAAAACAAAGGATGATACTTACGTCTCGTTGGGATTTTGTGTGCTTGCGAATATTTCCATGGCTCCGTCCTCGGTACTAGGAACGACCAAGCACGCGTGCGTTTCCAGATAGAAATGCTCCTGTCCCCCCATTCTTGCTGTACCCGTGAAGACATAATCACAATTTTTGAATGCCTCCTCGGTATCACCATTCTTAATTTCCCGGTAAAATGGATGGAAGCTATCTTGTTCGATAGCTTCCTCCATAGTCAAAATTGTCGGCAGATTTTCATATTCTACCTTGACAGCCCTCGCCGCCTCCTGTGCCCTGTTTGCAGATGTGGCCAGTATCATGGCAATTGCCTGACCGGCTGTGTGAACCTCTCCTTCAGCAAAAAAGAGCTCGTCAAAATTAGGGGCTCCAAATTTGTTGGCGTCGGGGGAGGGCATGTCGTTTACGTCGACATAGTCCACGACGCCGGGCATATCCAACGCAGCCGAATAGTCAATAGACTTGATCTTTGCATGCGCCCTAGTAGAGAAGACCCAGCAACCATATAGCTCATTCTTTGAAGGAGGGATGTCGTCCGTGTATTGCGCTTCACCCGTAGTTTGCTTCAGAGCAGCTACGTGGGGATTCGATTTTCCAGTGACAGCCAATTCATACGCTGCCGCTGCTTGAGAATCAGTCTGGCCCTTGGAGATGGATCTCTCAATCTCATCCACAGCCTCCTTGTCGACGTGCTCAGTCTCACCATCGAGCCTTTCAAGAACATCGTGATAGAATCGATAGAAGAAGCCGAGAGCCAACGCCTTCCGATATGAAGCCATACCTCCTGGCACACTGAATTGCAAATCGAAATCAGCACCCAGTGCGCTCATAGTTCCCTCTAGTGTCTCCAGCTCGGCAAATCGCTTTCCTACGAGATATTCTGATGCCGTCTTCGCAGATACCGTCATCGCGGCCAGTCCACCATAAATTAAGTTGGATTCTGTAACAACACCATCATCATCCAGCTTAACTCTCAGGGCGGCGGTGACAATAGCAATGTCGTCATCCTTTCGCTTTGCTTGTTTGTACGATCGATAGAACTCTCCCTTGGCAGCCGTTACCGGGATCCTGATGGATGCAATTATAGCATCTTGGGTAAGGGACGTCTTTCGATAACCGACGAAGAACTCTGATAATGGAATTTCCGTCTCTTTCGTTGCAGATTTCGCCACCAAAACGGCATTAGCACCCCACAGGGCAGGATTCAAATCCGAGATGGGTGACGCAGTGACCAAATTTCCGGCGGGCGTTCCCACATTGCGAATTTGCCTGCCAGCAAAGTACTTTAGCTGCCTGAGAATACCGTCAAATACCTGACCCCTAGTCGGACCGTAGTGTTCTATGGCGCGCTCGCAGAGATGCTCAAGGTCGGTCAAGGTGACATTACCGCCAACTTCGAGATGATCCTCCTTGAACTCGTATTGTCTCAACTCGGCAATGTCGCCAACGTATACTGATACGGGATACTGCAGAGCCTTGAACTTGATCTCGATTTGCGTCTCGGAGCTTCCACCGATAATCTTTGCCTGGGGGTAAGCGCTCTTGATCTGGAGAAGCTGATCCAACGTCGTAGGCCGTATCCACCTCTTCCTTTTGTTACCAAAGGCCAGGGGTCGCAACTCGTGCTTTTTCAGTGCAGGAGGGAAGATGAGTTCGGTATCGGGATTGTACTCGATGAATCCTGGAGGAGTAAATTTTTTGATGGGCTGGTCACCATTCTTTTTATCCATGCAGCAGCCGCCATCTGGTTTTCCATTTCCATTTTCCATGCAGCAACCGCCGCCGCCGCCATTGGTCTTGGCCTTGCCGCACGAGTTTTGTGCGCTGAACGTATGAGCCGCATCAAGGATCGATCTGTAGCCTGTACATCTGCACAAGTTGCCGTCAAAGGCCTCTTCGACGTCGTGCTCAGTTGGGTTCGAGTTGTTTCTCAGCAGAGCATACAAGCTCATCACTATCCCGGGGGTGCAGAAACCGCACTGGCTTCCATGGGATTTGGCCACCCGCTCTTGCGTAGGATGAGGTCTCTTGGTGTTACCAATGCCCTCAATGGTAACGACGTGCTTGCCATCGAGGCTGACAAGGGGAGCGAGACATGCATTAACGCTTGCATGATAGATCTGCTTGGTCGTGGGGTTGTATTGGCTCACAACCACGGTGCAGGCGCCACATCCACCCTCGCCACAACCACTAAAGCATCAGTCAGTTTCACCTTTATCGAGTAGAGTATTCGACATCCACGGAATGGATTTCCATACAGCTTAGTTCCTGTAAGACCGATGCCCCTCAGATATTCGAGGACTGTGATTTCAGGGTCGATATCGTCCAGCACCACCTTGGTTCCGTTGAGATAGAACCTTATCGTATCATCAAACTTGGCCGTTAGGGCGGCGAGCGACTCTGGATGAGAGTCTCGCTCTGGGGAGACGGCGATGGGCGCCATGTTCCTGTGATTAGATGGAAACAAATAGCATGAGGCAAAAGGCAGGTGTCTATAGAAAAGGACGAGCTGAAAAGTCGAAGAGCAAAATGATTTGAGAGAGTAAAGAATGAGAGAGAGAGAGAGAGTGAGAGTGAGAGTGAGCGAGGAGGTTCGGTGTAGCCTGTAGGAAGGAAGGGATACCGTCGGGTGCCACTAGCTTAGGTACCACCCAGGCTTAATCTGGTACTGGTGCCCTACAAAGAGATACAATGGATCCATTGATTAGTACTCCGGAGATGGGAGGCTGCTCATGTGGCGACCCGGAGTGGTTCTACCGTTCCTACCCAGTGCCTACTCAATAGCCTACCCCAGACCTTTAACTACAGAAGAGGAAACTCCCATATCTGCATATCAAGCAACATTACGCATAACCTCCCAGTGTGTGCGAATATACTGGCTTATTAGATTATTTCAGCGAAGCTTGGAACTACTATGGTATAATCGAAGGCTATTCTCCGACATTGGCACCAGAACTGGGCTTTGTCAAATACCATCCATCCTCAACTCTCCCCCTCCAAGCCTTATCCATCTCCTGCTTTGCCCCTCCAGTCCAACGCGGAATTGCCCCTCATCGTCAGAATCTGGTGCCCCGCTATAACACAACGTCCCCGCCTGCTCTACAACAAAAGGCGGCCGGCTCCGAACAGACAATCTGAACCAACGGCAGCCTCCACCGTAACAAGAGAGTGCTTTATTAAACGATCCTGCATCTGCAGTTTGTGGATGAGAGTGCATAATTTTAGGTACCTTGATAGGCATTTCGTCGTGTGACTGATCCATGAATATGCGATGTAATGTTGATCTTAGGTAAAACGCCCAATCACTACAGCTACAGTTTGTATCATAGGAGTAGAAAATAATGGCGAATAGATACCGAGTTGAGCATCACCCATTTACAAGTCCTCTAGATCATCTCACAAGTCCATATTGAAGCGTCATTTTAATCTATTCAACTCTTCTTTCACTTCATTCATCGTAAAGAAACCCCCTTTACTCCACCATATACTTCTTCAGTCCCCGAAGTCTGCTCTTCGCCTCCTCTAACACCTCATCCTCCTTACAGACCGCAAATCTGATGTAGTCTTCCGCCAGGTGCGCATTCTGTTCCGTATAAAACTCGGTCGGCGGAATAGCCGCCACGCCCAGCTCCTGGATCAAGAACCACGCAAGCTTGAAGTCCCGCGGGCGGCTCGCTACATGCGGCGGGAACGAGTAGTCTTCCGGAAACTTGACCTTTTTCATGTTGACGAGCACAAAGTACCCGCCCTCGGGCTCCGAGTAGGGGAGGCCAAGCTCATCCCAGACTTCGTTGAGGCGGTTCATTTTAGCCTTCATGTCTCGAATCGTTTCGTCCCAGAAGCCCTGAGCTTCAGCTTGCTCGAATCCTACTGCGCAGGCTTCTTGTAGCGGCGAGACTGACGAGTAGCAGATTCGGGTATGCGCTGCTGAGACATATTTGATGAGATGCTCCGGGCCCATCAACCAGCCTTTAATGTCCGTAAATTAGCTACAGCCCCAATGAAAACCATCCGGATGAACCTACCGACACGCCAGCCTGTGGCATAGAAATTCTTCCCGGCTGATCCGACTGTTATAGTCAGGCGTTCAATTTCAGGGGATAGAGTCGAAATCCTAGTAAACGGGACATAGTAGAGTCGGTCGTACACCTCGTCAGACAGGATAATGATCTCATGCTTCACGCACAAATCGCCAATCTTCTGTAGCTCGTCCTTCGAGTAGACCTTGCCAACGGGATTATCTGTATACCAGTTAGCGAATGGAGACCCTTCTTTTCCGATCCTGACATACGAGGAGTATTGATAACAATCATCTTCGTTTTCGGGGTAATTGCCCTCTCGAGCTCGTCAAAGTCGATAGCCCAGTCTGCTGCTGAGGAAGTCTTGACAGCTCCAGTCGTTGGAGGATGCAATGGAACGTAGACGATCTTGCCGCCAGGCATCTCAATGTTGCTTATATATCTGATTCCTCCGTAAGCTGGATGGTTTTTTGAGAAGAATAGCTCGTCACCCACTGGTCAAAAAAGGGCTCAAAGATGATGACTTCATCGCCAGGCTCGATAAAGGCCATAAAAGCGCTCAGCATTCCTAGAATTTCACGTCAGGATTTCCAAACGATGGCATCTACGAAAAAAAAAGGCCCAAGAACCTACCTTCGTTTGCTCCCGTAGTAATCGTAACTTCAGTCTCAGGGTTAATCTCCCTTCCCCAATATGGCGAGTACGCATCCGCAATGGCCTTCTTCAGCCGAGGTCGTCCCTTGGTCGGCGAGTACTGATTACACTCGACTCGATCCAGTGCTTCCTTGGCCGCGTCAAGGATGAATTTGGGCGGATTATACCCAAAGAACCCTTGTCCCATGTTCACAATAGGCTGCTTTGGCGATGCCGCCGCCGCCTCATTGATGATAGACCTGCCCCCCCCGATCAGCAACGAAGCGTCTAATCGGCCATTGAAACCATAGGCACTGAAAAGGGACACTTACCACACATCCTGCTTCTGCCCAGAGACGCGGGCGGCAGGCTTCAGTTTTCCACTGACACTCATCGTGGAGTAATACGCCCTGGCTGCTCGCTGAATAGATGATCGTGTTGCGATTCGGAGGGGTTGTGAGCGCAGAACGGAAAGCGACATTGATCTGCCTTGCAGAGGGACACTTTAACTCCCAGAGCCTTGAAATCGACAGGATCGATCGGGGATATTGACCAAGACAAATAGTTGGATAAAGACACTTCAATGGCGGAAATTTGTCACTCTAATCCCTCGCTGCCAGATAGCATGCTGGGCTCCTGTTGCGACATCGCTGGCGCTTCTGACAATGTATTCTCGATTACTAATCAATCAACATGGGGCATTTCTGCCATCGCGTCACATTCTTTTCCAACCACATGCATATGAGACATCTCGGGGATAACCCTTTGCGAAACATGTCGGACAACTCTTCACAGCAGCTACGTATCGTGCGATTGTCTTGGGCAGAAGAGCAAAGCTCGCGGTAGTTTATTAGTGTACCTGAATAATACATAGTTTAGCAACGCCCAACTTCACAATTGTTTCTCATTCTCCCCGTCGTCTCCTCCAGCAACGGCGTCAATATAGTGTCCGCCTTGTATGGCCCTTTCTTCTCATACTACCAAAAACTGATGGGAGCAAAATCCTCAGGGGACTTGATCCCCAATCCAACTTCTTCCTCTCCTTCCGCCGCGAGATCCTCCAGCAACTCTTGAGCCGTAGCTCGGCATGCCTGTGCAGAGGCCCTGGGGCCTGGTTTGTATGTCGTCATTTGGCATAGTAGCGAGATCATCTTGTGCCTGGGATTCAAATCCCTGAGCACACGGATGTGATTGAAGCAGGTAGTTGGATATTTGCGAAGCTCTTCTTTGGTGTTGATCAGACGAGGCCATTGGCCCATCATACCGAGGAGAGTGATCCCCAGCGCCCAAACGTCGTCTGCTCTACCGCCGTGCATCATGAATCTCACAATATGTGGTGACCAGTATGATGGAGTACCCCTAGGAAGGCGATAGCTTTGGCCCTCGTTCTTGAGGTCGGCGAGGTCGGCGAGAACAACGTTGATGGGGTTAACCTGACGGATCAAGATGTTGAGGGGCTTCACATCGGAATGATAAACCCTTTGGTGATGGAGGAAGGCAAGAGCAGAGGATATTTGCGAGACGACCTGGAGAATCTCAACACGATCCATGATTCCATTCGGTGCATGGTTGATGCGGTCTTGGAGAGTTCCGGCACCACAGAGCTCAGTAACTAGAAGGGCGCTATCATGATTCTGACCTTCCTGATATATCTCGACAAACTTAAGAATGTGGTCCTATATAATTTCAGCCGTCAATGTATTCCCTACATGTATCGTTAATAAACTTGGGTGACGGAAACTTACGTGTCGATATCGCTGCAGCGCAGCAGCTTCTCTCCGCAGCTCCCCGGTCGTTGACGAGCGTTTTCCAGCAAAGACTCCAAGGTCGACAACCCGCAGGACTTTGAGAACAGTGCTGTTGCCTCCAACGCCGAGGAATCTACCTCGTAGATACTTGTCTGGCGAGAAGGAATTTGCTTGGGTTAAGGCCTGGAGTTGGTCCGCTTCAGTCCAGGGGTTGGAGAAAGGCTTGTATGCCGGGACGATGATGGATGGCAAGGAGTTCGTCTCAGACTGAGGTTCAGTTGTAGGTCTTGGTGCAATCTCAGTCTCTTTGGTCTCTTCTCGCTGGCTTGTTGACGTGATTCCACTACAAGGTTGGGCCATAATAGTGGTGTGGTCTTGATGATGGGACGACACTGCATCATCGTAACGAGTCATCTCAGCGTCTTGTGTGTTCGATCCTTTCATAGTTGGAAATTCGTGGGGCTGTGCCGGAAGGATGTTTGCTGTGAAAGAAAGAAGGGCTGAAAATAAACATCCGCGGCGATGCTTTGAGTAGTTCCCCTTGACAGGCAGTCACCAGCTGGCAGAAAACCTCAAATACTTGCTACCACGCCCATTGACAGTTGCCACAACGCACGCGTCCGCCTATCCCCCGTCGCCTAGTCAATAAACAATAACAACTTAGCCTAGCACCAAGAAAAACAGCACCACCAAGGCGAGAGAGAAGTGAACTAGAAACTGAACCTGAACCCCAACATCAAGATCGACCACTCCTTGATTATGCACCCAACTCAGGAACCTAGAAAAACATTGCAAAACAAGGAAGTCATAGCAGGTAGATTCCGTACCCGAATAATAAAGACAATTCTCATTCTGGAGTCTGGTACTCCTAGTTGTCAACTCAAAGCAAGTATTCTCCTAAACTACCACAGGTATTCCGTTCCAAGAAAAGAGCACTGACTAATAATACATGGAATGCGCCGTGACCTACAGCCTCGATGAATCAGGCTGCATTCATTGTCAATCGTTCAACCTTCTCCGTTTCATTGCGAAATTCATTCTTTACCGAAGCCGTTCGCCAATCCTTTAAAACGCCATATGAGTTATCCCCCCTGCTTAGAAAAGATGGAGGAAATTCAAACTCTTTCGACCCACTAGCCTCATCGTACGGCTAGTTTTCACTCCCAAGCGACGAAACGTAATAGAACAAGATGGTCTCCCCGACCCAATAAAACGAAATATTCACTGACCAAGGGCATGTCAAACGTCCCCTCGACGTTGCGATGCTCTTCTAAGATTTCCAATCATCCGCTCAACGAATTCCATAGATTCGCAACCAGGAACGTCGGGGAACTCTTGGGGCTGGTGTTGTGTTATTGTTGGTGTAATCGATGGCTGGGTATTTGTATTGCCTCCCAAGGTTTGAGCCACCGGTGCTCCAGCGGCGGACGATAGGCCTTCCTTAGCATCAGATACTTCAGTGGTGAATAGTATGGTGCCCCCGATAGCATTTCCCGAGGCTTTTGGCGTGGTAGTTATAGCTGATTGGGCTGGAGCTGATGTCCTCTGGCTTATAGAAGGTTGTGGTACTTTCGAGACTGGTTGGGTGCCAGACAGATTACTCTGAGCCGCACTTTGCGAAGGTATTGAAAACGTTGGAAGTGGTACCGGAGTTGTAGACACCTTCGTGGCATGGGCTGACTTGGTGGCTGGTTCAGAATTATTACTAGCATTGGTCGGCGAGCCTTGTGAGCCCGCCGGAGATGCCGTCTTCTTGGTTGAATGTGCCTGTTGAGCCTGAGGGTTAAGGGGTGGAGGTTTGGAGGAGGATGAAGGTGTGCTAGGTAAAGAAGTCATTGCGGCTAAGAAGTTTGCCGGCAAGGGAACTGGAGACTGCTTAATCGGGATCTGCATTGCGGATTTAGTCGATTTCAAGGACAGACTGACAGCTGCGGGTAATCCAACCTTGTACGACTTTGCTGTAGATGCTGGTTTCGGTTTGCTTGCTGGTGGCGGTGTTTGCTGTGCTGGTGTCCCTTGTTGGGCCAGGATCCTATACTGGGCCTTTATAGCTGGATGATATTGGTGACCAGGGGATGCTGCTACAGCTGAGGCCGACTTTTGCTGTGTGGGTGGTGGCCCGGCGATTGGTTTCTGGGCGGTCGATGGTGTGCTAGGTGGCGCGCTTCCAGAAGCCGAAGGCTGTTTGATACTTGGAGGCACAGGTGCTTGGGTAGCGTGAGTCCCTGCGGAGTTCGAGCCAACGCTGGACCGTCGAAGGAGATCCTGCTGATTAGCCATCAGGTGTGCCTTCAAATCGCCTTGGTAGCCATTGGTGAAACCACCCCACGGAGCATAGGGGGTGCGATATTTGGACGAGTCCCTAATGCGGTGTAAGTTCAATGACCTTGAAATTGTATAAGGGGGCACATACCGATTGTGGTTAATTTGATAGAATGGATACTTCTGGAATATAGAGGAGTGAACCTGCCAGGTAGGTTTGCTGTGATGCACGGGGGCTGGGGGTTTTGGGTTGACCATTACAGGTGGCATCGCGGGCGGCATCGCAGTCGGCATCGCAGTTGGACTATGCTGTACACTAGCGGATTGAGACGCTGAGGCTGGGGAAGCTTGAGGATGTGAGTACTGGATTGTTCCTACCGCCGGCGCGAACCTTTGGACGGTATGTGAAGGAGGGTTCTGGTGGCCTGGGTCTGGTGCATAATGCGAATAGTGATGTTGCTGATGGAAAGGTTGTGCAGGGGCTGGAGCGGAATGGTTAGGCGCGAATCGTGGAGGCGTATACATCTGAACATTGAAGTTGGCGGCTACCGGCTGCCTAGGCTTGTAAACGTATGGCTTCTCAAACACGACAGATCCAGGATTATGCGCAGCAGAGCTCTGGACGGCGTTTGAATATACATAAGATCCCGTGAAGCCATACGGTTGTTGATAACGAGGTCTCGGTGCAGGTATAGGCTTAAGTGGCTTTGGTAAGGTGTCCAAGTAATTGCCTTTGGGATTAAATCGTGGCTTCGAGGGATCTTCTGTGTACTGGGCCTTAGCCTCGGTTGACGTCTTCCCAAGATAGTACCAGATTTGTTCTGCTTTCGAAAAATCAATCTTGGCTTGATACTTATTTGCGACACCCACAGTATTGAATTCGGCCCAAGTGAAGCCTTCAGCGAATATGTCGTCCTTTCGGGGCTTGTCGTCATGTTGCCGCTTAGCATTAAGCCGATCCTTGGCTTTTTGAGATGTAGGTAGAGGCATGGCATTAGCGGATGCCTTGGGCAGATGGAAGTCGGCAGGATCTGGGAGTAGCAGCCACTTCCATTCAACCTCGATACGATCACTACTCCGAGTTAGTTTGTCAATCGAATGCTTCACCTAGATTACATACCCATTTGGAAGAACATCGATCAAAAGAGCATGCTCATCTGAACGATTCTCCACAACGATGCCGGCAAAGATATCACCCTTGTAATATTGCATCTGGCAAATATCCCCTTTCTTGAGAGCCTGTGCAGCCGCCAAGATGCGGGAGTCATTTTCAAGAGCGTCGCCGCCATGCTTTCGATCTCGTTTAATACGGTGAAATCGACAGCTAAACTCAAAAGCTTGTTCTTTATATTCCTTGCCATCCTCGCCAAAAACTGGGACGTCTTGCTCCTCAATGAAGACACCAGCAGCGGCAGCACATGTAGGATGATATGCTCGAGCACATTTCTTTTGGGAGCATTGAAAACATGCCCCGCGCTTTGATCGACAAAACAGGCATTTAAGGTCAAGGCGGTCCTTGTGAACGACGGCAACGTTTGAGATGACCTCTTTGCCATCAATCGTATCGATATAGGTTTCGGGAATATAGAGCGCGCAGAGGCGATGGGCTTTTCGGCCATCATTGGTAGGCAAAATCTCCATGCCCGGAATGTCATTGGGGCACAGGCAACACGGTGGCTCAGCTTTGACTTTGAGGCGCAACTTGATCTTCTTGACCTTGACCTTTGCGCTCTTATCGCCTGGGCCGCGCTTCCGCTTGCGGCCTGCATCTTTGAATTTTACGCCATGGCTGGCTGGCGGGGTCGGAAGTCCAGAAGGATCGTCGTCGTCGTCATCTTCATCCTCATCTTCCTCCTCAGTCTCTTCGTACTCGGTGTCTTCACCCCGCAGTTTTCGTTCAATTTCGTAGACATTGACCCAGACACTGTCCTGAGCTTGAGCACATTCGCACTTCTTCGCAATCTTGCCCATATCCAACCACGAATCAAGAGCAAAGTTGACAGCTTCGGCACAATTATATCCCAAATTATAGCCCGAGTGGTAGCCGTAAGGATATGTCACAACAAACTCGCCGGGATAGGAGACACATTTGTTAACCTTGATACCAAAGTTTTGCAGTAGATGTTGAGGAGAAATGAGGAAAGCCTTGTGTCTCAAGAACTGGTCACAAGCCTTGGCATCTGCAGGCCAGATGCTCTTCATAGCAGCCTCGAACCGTCGGGCATCCGCCTGAGAGATGCTGTACCACTGCTTCGGTGCGCCAAAGTGAAGGTAGTTGATGCTGTACAGGTCGACATCTTCAAGATGCCAAGCAAATGTCGCCTTCCACATTCCGAGGTATAGATAGGCAGTATTGACACCAGGAACCTTTGTACCGAGAACATCCAGTAGGTTGGGAAGCTTATTCAAGTTCCAGATATCGGTTTTTTCATCGAAGAGCGTTCCCATCAAATCGGCGCCGTACAGCGGAGGAGCATAAGTCAATGTTTTCCAGTAAACTCTCTCAAGTTCTTCGCAACGCTCTGGGGTATACTCGGAAATGTCCATCCGGTAATCGAAATCCTTGAATGCCGCTTCGTCGATAACGGCTGAGCCTTCTCGACGGCTGTACTTTCGACGAGCTGAAGTAGATTGGGTCTTGGGCTTAGCCGGCCTAATTCCACCCATTCTCCTAACAGTGGGCTGAGAATCCACATCATCAACTTCAACACCAGGATCGTTCTCAACTGACGGCATGATTTCTTCTTTTGGCTCTTGTGTCTCAACCTTGGGCGATACTGGCGTCATAGGCCGGGCCTCGTCTTCAGTTTTCTTGTGTCTGCCTCTGTTCTTCGGTGGCCGCCCTCTTCCTCTAGGCTTTGGAGCTGCGGTACTGGGAGGAGGCTTCGGAGCGGCTTGCCGAGTCCGTTGCGGCTTAGGCTTCTCTGCATTGGCTCGCCGCTCCCCACGTCTAGCCGGAGGTTGGTGCTCGCTCTGTTCGCATAGTTGTCGCCATTGTGGAACGTTGTAAGATCGACCATGGAGAATATTAACCTGGCGATAGGTACCATTCGATCCCATGATATCCTGCTTAATTGGCTCCCGGACTCTAATTTGTTTTATCATATCCTCGAGGGGAGGCTGAGCGTCCTTCCATTCCTTTGGTGGGATGATTTTGATGATTCCAGACTTCATCCCGTAATTGTCGACCTTTTCCATCTGCGACAGGAATTAGAGATTAGTAAATGGGGGCCATCTGGATTTGCTATTAGAGACATACGAAGACTTTGAAGTCTTTGAACTGGTCCATGGTTGGCCTGAAGACGGGTACACTGCCAGACCAGTGGTCCGGCAAGACCTCTCCAATGTCAACAACAGGCTCAGTCTCAACCTCTGCCTCTACCTTGGTCTCATCCTTGGTTTCGGTTCTGGTCGGCGGCGGCGGTGGCATTGGCGCATCGTCCAAGATAGGTTCGTCGTCCAGATCGCTCAACTCCGAGTCGCTGGCCTCTGACTTTTCTGCATTGTTGCTATCGGGCGGCGAGTGCAAGAAGGCGGGCTGAGGCTGCTTCGCACATTCGATATGATCCGTGGCGCGATGTTGTGCATCGATCTGGACGACAGGAAGAGCCTGTGAAGGCTCTGTGGCGCTTGCGGCGTCGGTCGACATGGCGGCGAATTTAGAAGGCAACGAGCAGCCTGTCCATCGAGCAAGCGACGACAGACAGACGTCGAGCGCGGGATACGATGCGATGCGATGCGACAGGAAGCAATCACTACCTTCTGGTTCGCAAACGGGTGCACGACTGTGAGATGCTGGCTGGGGTGGTGCTGGTGCTGGTGGGTGTACCGATGGATGTTCTGTGGTGCGTGGGACAGGGAGTGCGTCCACTGGAGACACAGGCGGCGCTGTGTATATGATGCGGAGAAATTCTTTGTGGACTCTGACTTTGGGGGGTGCGAGCGAAGCGAAACAGGTACTGTCCCCAAGAAAATCAAGGTTCCCAAGGTTCCTAAAAGGCGCTAAACGTTAGAGGCTGGCTTGTGCTGTAATAAGCTGAATTAGGCGGATGGTGGACTCACTACAGCGCTCAAGCGCCCTCTGTAGCAACTTTTTAAGCTTTTTGGCGCCTTCAAGATTGCACCTTGTTATCGTACAGGTACCTACCTAGACACGGAGTACGGAGCACATACAGGGCCAGTCTTTTGTGAAGCTGCTCTGAATCTTGCGCACTTTGTCTGACGGCAATGGAAGAGGAAGGAAATCAATTGCTGAATCCTTTGATGGCTGAACTTGCTATTAATATCAGTGTACGGAGTAAGCTGTTGGCCCAAAGGGAAGCCCTAGCGTGGAGGAGAGATGCAAGGGTTGAAAGAGATGGGACTTGTTGTCGCCATGGACGTACGGAGTACTCAGTACAGAGTACAGAGTACCGAGTACGTACCTTATGTACATACAAGAGGCAGGCATAATTTGATGAAATGAGGGCCAGCGCGATCGAGGATCGAGCTACCAAGAGCTCCAGGGCTCTCTCCCTTTGTATTACCACTCTTTACCCATTTGCTCTTTTTACGAGATGAATGGAGAGCATTACCGAGTTCAAGCACCGACAATTATCCCTCAATCGAGGGAGCGAGTTTGGCAATTTTCCATAAAAATGAGCAGTCAGAAAGAATGGGCATTGCCGCAACCCGGTTCTTCATAACTGCGTCTCATGACCACACTCTACTTCATAACTTTTCTGCCTGAGGCATCACAGCATGTGGCGCACGCATCAAAGAATCCTTGTCCGGATTAGTCCCGATCAGATTGATAAGATTACGCGACACGAAAATCCTTGATGAGGAGCATCTGTCTTGATAGCCTTGAGCTGCAGGTACATGGACTTACGTACATGATGCACTGTAAGCAGATGGTTGCATTCGCTTCATGTGAGCCAAGATGGCAAAGGTTCTTCTCCATACACGATACATCATCATCCAGAATACAGAACAATAGCCTGAGCTAGAGCCTTGATCCGAATTGGAATTTCTCCATGTTTGGAAGACACGACACCATAAAGTTTTAGAAAGACCGTGCTCACTCCTTCTTGCACAATGGCAGGCAAGGCTCGAGAGAGCTCTGAGTTCTACCGGTGATCTCTAATGGGCGCGCAAACCTACCCAACATTTAGTCCCCGACGGACATACGTTCAACCAGAAAACGGCAACACCAGGCTAGATAAGCTAGCATTATGACGATATGTGGAGTCTCTGAGACGACCAAGCCGTTGCAACCTTGCAAAAGTCTAAAAAAGGAATCACATATAGCATCGCGACCCGTCCAGAACATCGCCATCGCGGCGAGCAAAAGTAAAGGTCCCAGGGGGAGTCGAACCCTCGCTGGCGGAATCAGAATCCGCAGTCATAACCGTTAGACCATGGAACCAATGAAAGCGGCGATCGGCTCTCAAGATTTGGTTTGGTGAGATGCTGACGACGGGAACTAAGGTGGGCTATATTTCCCGCCATGCTACAGCCCATATGATGAAACCATCAAACATGCCCTGGATTTGTATTCAGAACTATCGAAATGGGTGCCAAGGTCTAAAGCAACTGAGGAATAACCTATCCATCCCATGATCAGACATCTATCCTAGTTGGGTGCTGGTTCTCAAGTCATGATGTGAGTAATCAAGCTTGAGCATTTGATCTTCTTAGAAACACAGTCTCCTCTGCCAGATGTCATACTTACTCATATGCAGTGACATTAATCAAAGAGAGATACTTTGAGCTGTACCAGAATTCATGAAAGTTCAAGGAACCGGGATAACCTCATCTTCCCAGTTATGAGCCAGTCCCGCCAGCTTGCAGCAAGGGCATGTCAATACATTATCCTAGCAAGCACTTTTATTCGCTCGGTCCTTCAAACCCATCAAATCATGTTCCACAGACCCCTCTCTCCTGTCCACAGCGGGACGATCCCTGCATATCTTCATCGGTGGGGGTTTGAATGAAGTCGAGATACAGATCCTCTCTGTGTAAGCGGACCAGGAGTCTTACAGCATAAACCTGTCGTAAACGCCGCGTTTAATTACCTGTGACTTGTTTCAAGTCCACAAGATTATCTGAAGAAATTTATATCAACTCGTTTATTCAACATCTTTGTTTAGACTCGGCGGACAAACTTTCCATACCCAAGGCTCATTCTGCAGGACGTTCACGCTATTGCAAGGAGCCCCGCACCACCATCACCACGTCCAGCCCTGAGGGGCCATTGCAACTCTCCAACATGCTCCCACCAGCATTCGACCAGGCCTAGCCGCCGGAGGGCTGAACCAACTCCGCCGCCAGAGCCGCCTCAGGAGAACACAAGGGCTGTTGGTCCCGGTTGAAAAAAAAAAGTTATCCAGTCATGGACTCTGCAGTCAAAGACGGGATGCTACTCTTGATTACACCACTGCAGGTTGCTGCAAGGTTGCTGCAAGCTGATGAACCGCTCATGGGACGGACTGGACCTTGGACACACTTCGTTTACCCAGCACAATCAACAGCTATAGCTTAGGGCTACAGAAGAAGCCATGATCCCAGAAAGCTGTCCTGCAGCCATCGGTTTTTCTCCTTGGCCCCGCCCATGTTTTGGCCCCCTCAACGAGGTTGCAGTTCCAATATATATATATATATATATATTCTCAAGTTGGCATCGATTTGCTCTTAAGCTATTGAGTGCTGCATAAGTACCTTACCCAGCTTCCGGAAAGTTGAGCAGTCGTCTTTATAACTGTCAACCATCGCTCGCCTTTGCAGCTTTGCGCCCCTCTCGACTTTTGAGAGTTCATGGCAGCATATCCGCAGTACATGTTTTGAGACACCCCTCCCCACAACCCCTCCCCAACATGACCCCGCTCCGGAATCTTCAGCTCCAAATGCTTCATGCACCACTGTTGTTGGTGTTACTTGTTGCTGTCGGCGTCCATGCTCAGGCCAGTAGCAACAAAGTCTGGGCTGCTGTGGCATTCATCAACCATGGCGAGAAGACACCCGACCTGGGCGGCTTACAAACCGTCCTTACTCCGGCGGGAGCACAACAAATGTTGAGGCAAGGAGCCGCCTTTCGGAGCCGCTATCTAAGTGGCAGCATCAGCAACCGCAACTCTTCTTCGGTAAATGCCACTAGACTAGCTCCGATACAAAATATTGCCATCGATGCTATTGATAACAGCCAACTCGATATCCTCTCCCAGCAGAGTCAATGGGTTACCGGAGGCGCCATGGCCTTTCTCCAAGGCTTATATCCTGCAAACAAAGGAGCACTCGACAGTCTTGCCGGGGGCGAAGATCTAGCCAGCGATTTTGCCGCCAACTCGAATCAAACCAGCTATCCCCTAGGCGGATATCAGTATCCCAACATTCAATCCTTTTCCTCAAACGATCCAGCTTCAGTTGTGTAGGTTGATCCAGGGCTGAGTATATTTTCACCCCTGACCAGCCATGTACTAACGTCATGCTCAAACCTCAGTGTTCAAGGCACAGTTGGATGCAATGCATGGTATAACAATGCCAACGCTACCACACAAAAGGCATTGATCGATCGAGTCAAGGCGACCCAGAGCTTTTATGAGAGTCTATTCTCTTCTGCGCCTCTGAAAGGCACTATTTCCGTCGATCAGGCCAACTATGGCAATGCCTACGAAATCTACGAGCTCATCAACTACATGTATACTCACAATCAGACTGTCTTCAACGGTCTCTTTACTCCTAATGACACGCTCACTGAGCTCAGAAGCAACGCTTTCGAGCTGGGGCTTGCTACGAACGGTCACAATGATACCAATACTGACAACGCAAGCCTTCTGCCCGGCATCGCCGGTACCACCTTGGCCAAAAAGGTTATAGATGCCTTTAGCGCTATTGTTAAAGGTGCTGGGAGTAGCGACAAGCTCACACTTGTTTTTGGTTCATATGAGCCAATGGTAGCACTCCTCTCCCTCAGCGGTCTTTATACCAGGGACAACCTTCTCTCGGGACCCTTTTCTACCTTGCCCCAACCTGGTGCCACCATGGTTTTTGAACTCATCAGCGATAGTGCGAATGACGCTACGTCCATGCCGTCGGCCGAAAACCTTTCGATTCGTTTTACCTACCGCGCAACTGCTACTGATGATGAACCATTCACTGCCTACCCTCTTTTCGCATCTGGATTCGACGGACAAACCATTCCTTACACGGGGTTCGTAACTTCAATGCAAAAATTCACAAAGGACTCTTTGCAGTGGTGCGACATGTGTCACTCAACAACAGCTCCATGGTGCTCGTCCTCCAGGAAGAAGAGCGTGACAGCGCCTGTTGCTGGAGCTATAGGTGCTGTTTTAACAATTTTCGTTATTGGCATTGGCAGCCTTCTCCTCTACGGCATTGGGGCATGCCACTTTGGAGCTTCGGGGGCGTCATCAGAACATAACAATCATACCGGGGGGTTCAAGGGAGCGGAGAAGATGGCCAGCGACACGGATCTGGCAGTCACAAAAGGCGGATCGCAGCACGAGAGGATAGGGAGCTGGGAGCTGTCAGATGGGAACAATAAGCCGTCCACGGGTTCGATTGGAATCGTGACGGAAGAGCTTGGGAGGGACACGCTTCGAACGCCGCGGAGGATAGATGAGGATGGCATCAGTCTCAATGGGGCGACTCCGGTAAAGGTGCACGAAGGCGTATAGATGATGTTGGATATGCGATATGTGGAAATGACTAAGGTGATATGAGTATGGCAACAAGGTTATTATGTGGGTAGAGTTTGTTTAGGAATTGGGGCGTTATGGGTTTCTCCACTAAAGGAACGCAATGAATGTATGAAGTCTCACTCACATTACCTTTTTAAGTTTATGAGTAAAAGCATTTTCAATTTACATTTGACAAATCAGATGCTCTATCAATTGAATCGGTGTCAATACGATCCCTTGCAACGCTGAGGTTTCATTTTCAAGCTGCCACCGCTCAAGACAAGGTCCAATCTTTAAAAGAATGAGTCAATCGGCCAAAAAACCAATGGGCAGGCCAAAAGTCTCCATCGATAGCGCGATACCACAATGTACTGTCCATGCTGCTTACAGCCCAACTTGATGTTGATCGATCATTAATCACAAGCAAGCATGAACTAAGTCCGTTTACTCTCTCCCGCTCTGTCGTAGTGTCCACGAAAAAAAGAAAAGGTCAAAAGTTATTGGCACCGTTTTCTAAATAACTAATTAATTAAACAACGGCTTTCGATTCCGATCCCTTTTCTTACATACATCTATGAGCAGATACTGGTCCCCATGCAGCAACAGCAGCAGCCTATTATACCGCAACTTTGGCTCATTTCGGCTTCCCGTCAGACGCTGTTGGTTCCCATGCGGGAGAGGCAGGTTGTACCATCGCAGAGCCAGGCAGAGGCCTCCAGCAACTCCCACCTCGTCCATGGCGGCGACTGATAACAATGCGCCGCCGTCGTTGTCGTCGCGGCGGCGGCCAGTGTCCGGGGCTCGCCCGCCCTTCCAGTACCTTCCGCTGGCGGATGACCAGAGCATCCGGATCCTCACCCTGGAACCCGGCTCCGGCGCCGATCCGCTGGTCGGCAGCCTGGGGACCGAGCAGCTGGGCTCGAGGCCCGAGTACGAGGCCATATCGTACGTCTGGGGCACGGGCGGGCGCCACTCGGAGCTGGTCTGCGACGGCGCGGCGCTGCCCTTGACGCAGAGCATCTACGATGCGCTCTGCCGCGTGAGGCACGCCACCGAGCCGCGCAGGCTGTGGGCCGACCAGGTCTGCATTAACCAGGACGACATACCCGAGAGGAGCCAGCAGGTGAAGCTCATGAACGCCGTGTACAAGAGCGCGCAGCGGGTGCTGGTCTGGCTGGGGAGGGACCTGGACGGGGTGGCCGGGGACGCCGTGAGCATGATTCATCGGTTGAACAACGTGTTTGAGGATGAGGAGGCGCACAGGGCGTTTAGAGTCGAGCATTCGGAGAATCTGGCCAAGCAGACCAAGGAGCCGTGGATTCCCATTTCTAAACTGACAAAATTACCTTGGGTACGTTTATATACTACAACAGATTATGCCCCCCTATAGTTTCAAGCCAGTCCCCCCTTTTTTCTTTCTTTTAAACAACTACGTTTTTCTGATTAACAGGATGGATAGTTTCACCGGATATGGATTGTCCAAGAAATTGGAACCAATGCACCCGCCACCCTCTACTGGGGAGACGCAGAGGTGGACTGGAAAACGCTCTCCTCCGTGGCCGCCGTCCTCAACCAAAACTATCACCACCTGCGCTCGCGCTTCTACATCGGGACGCCAAACGTCAGGTACCTGCACAGGCGCTTCGTGGAGCCTGACGCCGGCTACGACCAGTACCACAACCGTGGGTGCTTCGTCTACGAGCTACACCGCGCGCGGCACCTCCTAGCCCAGGACCCCCGGGACCACATATACGCCTTCCTGGGCCACTTCTCCCTCAACACCGGCGGCCGGGGGCTCACCAGCCTGGTGGCCGACTACAGCCAGCCCGTCGAGGAGGTCTACATCGACGTCGCCCGCCGCGCCCTCCAGGGCGCCGACTCCCTCATCATGCTCTCCGCGAACCACAACCACCCGCCGAGCAGCAGGCGGTACCCCCCGGACTGGTTTCCCGTGGACCTCCCCTCCTGGGTGCCCGACTGGAGGGAGACACCCGTGCATATGCTCGGCTGTCCGGAGACGCCCCACAGAGCCGCTGGAGACACCAAGCCGGACCTGAGCATCGACGACGCGGGCCGGGTTCTGCATATTAGGGGTGTGCACGTCGACACGATAGATCGGCATTCGTGGACCTTGTACGGGAGCTCGTATCAGTTCCATCACCATAGGGCGGGACACGATCAGGGGCAACGCGGGCGACACAACTATAACCACAAACATACGCATCAACACAACCATCATCACCATACTCCTCACAACCACCACCACAACCACAGCCACACCAATAACAGCTGGCGCTCCCACAGCCAGCAGCAGCAACAGCAACAACGAAGCCCCAACCAATCCCCCCAAGACTCACCCCCTCCAACACGCATCCCCCCGCTCATCAACCTCTGGCGCGCCATCTGCCAATACTCCTCCTTCACCCTCTCCCACCCCTACCCTCCCAGCAACCCCTCCTCAACCTCAACCTCGTCCTCCCCCCCTTCATCCCCGTCCTCCTCCTCCGCCTTCTTCGCCTTCCTCCAAACCCTCACAAACGCCTGCATAGGCGCCGACCGCTCCCGCCCCTACCCCTCCATCCCCCCCACGGAATGGCTCGCCAACGGTGCGGCCTACCTCCTCCGCTCCTCGCCCGACCCCCAGGACCTGGACATGTCCGCCGAGCTGCGCGCCCTCGCCCACGCCGGCGACCCCTACCAGTGGACCCGCGAGGCCACCCTCGTCACCCGCTACCGCCGCTTCGCCGTCACCGCCAGGGGCTACTACGTCCTCGGCCCGGACGCCCTGCAGGTCGGGGACGTCGTCGTCGTGCTCCACGGCGGGAGGACGCCGTTTATACTGCGCAGGGCCGAGGACGGGGGTCCCGGGTGGACGCTCATAGGCGAGTGCTATGCCCACGGGCTGATGGGCGGGGAGGCGCTGGGTTTGCAAGGGGCAGTAGAGGATATCTTTTCTATAAGTTGAAAAGAAAGGGGGAGAGAGGAGGAGGTTATATCAAGGACTTGGGGACTATGAACTGTTATGAGATTTATGTGTGTAATGATACCAATGGTGTACGATGCTACGAAGAATAGTGTTGAAGCAAATAATAATGATGATGGGTTATTGGTTGATTGACTCTGGCTACCTAGCAGCTTGATACATCTACTCCAAGGATCAAATTAGCTGAAATCAATTAATCAACCATCTATGCATCGTCACAAGTTGGTTCAACAGGTATAGGTGAGTAGAAATAGAGCACGTGCTGAGTTTCATATCAAGGTTTCATATGGAATCACTTCAGGGACACAGAGTTGATGGTATGTAATTTCAATTAATCATAAAACTATTTCACAAAAGAAACACAATAGCGTAGTATATCAAAGTTCCAGATATCTCATTTCGGTGATTCCGATCGAGTGGTGGATGCTCGACTTCTATCTATACAACCTGCCGTATGCTGATGCTGATTCCCACCAGCTAATTCTGTCATAAGAAAAACAAAGTTCCACCCAATAGAAAAGTTAAAAGAAAAAAATAAGAGTCATATGTAACCTGCTTTCATTGTCCCCAAACTCCGGATGCCACCTGTGTCCAGTCCATGGTATGCTTAATGCCCCGAAAAAACGATTATTGTAAACTTATCGACGTGTGAACACCAGTACAAACTCCCATTATTGGTTTGGTTTACCAGCCCATGGTTAGCAGTTCTAGCCTTGATAGAATGGGTTCAATGCTAGCGCTGATGGCCTGAACACGAGCCATGGCCATGGCTGCTGTGGCTTCTTCCTCGGTAGCGTCGACGAGTTCATATCTGGCAAGCATCTTCTCGGATTCAATACCACCAAAGATATCAATATGAGAAAGGCCGTCAGTGTTGAGGGCCTCGGGCTCACGCTCAGATACAGGCTCAGAATGATAAAGAGCAAATTCGGGATCTGACTCAAACTCTTCATTAACCGGGGCATCTGATGAAGGCTTGGGCGCAAGAGGTTGCTCAACAGGTCGCTCAATAACAGGAGCCTCAACCTTCTCATCATCCGAGGCAAAGGTGGACTCAACAAAGTTGGAAGTCTTGCCAGAAAGAATGCTGGCGTCAAAGGGGGTGAAGATTTCTGAGGTATCAACAACAAAGACCTGAGGCTGGAAGTTGAAGCCATTGCTGAGAGTGAGCATGGAGAAGTCCATGTTCTGCTCGGGAATCATGGCCATGCCAATCTGCTGCTGCGATGATTGAGAGCCATAGGGGTTCGTATCCTTGGGCAGTTGCTGCTGGTTTGGTGACTGTTGAGGCTCAGTCTTGATTTGAGCTGACTGGGCAACCGGCACTGGGTTGGCACTAAGGTGATCCAGGAAAGTAGAGAATGAGGCAGATGAAAGAAGCATTCGAGTGAGATCAGACAGACGCTTGTTCTCCTCGACAAGAGCGCGGTTCTGGGCGCGAAGGTCGTTGTTTTCGGTAACCTTACCGGCAACTTCAGTCTCCAACTGGGAGATGTATTCTGCAAAAACATGTTAGTAAAGTAGTTGGAGATGAGAGATTGGGGAATATCTTACCCTTTCTTCGCGATCGGAATGCACGAGCAGAGACCTTGTTTCGGAGCTGTCTTCGCTCCTTACTGCTAAGCTTCTTTCCCTCCTCACTAGCCAAGAGTCTCTCATCCTCATCCATTTCCTCGTCCTCTTTCTTCAGCCTGGGCATGTTGGAATGAGGAGTAGGCGCATCGCTGTCAGGAGACGAAGGCTTGGCCCGCATCGAGTTCAGGAGTTGGGTAATCTTCTGCTCAACAATGGGGTCGGTAGGCTGAGGGGCCTTGCCCCGTGACTTGGACTGCTGGGCAGCTTGGCGCTGGGCTTGTTGTTGCTGAATAATGTGCTGCTGCTGCCTTTGCTGAGCCTGGGCCTTGGCCAGAGCGGCCTGAGAATGAGCACCGGGCCAGAGACGACCAACACTGCTAGACTGAGATGGCAATGTTGGAGAAGTAATCGACGACTCCTGCTCAATGCTGCTCGGGTTTACGGTAGAAAACAACTGGGAGTCGGCAGGAGACTCAAAGTCCATAATCTCCGAAGCAGGGATAGTCGCCTGAGAGGGTGATGTGTTGAAGTCGAACAGATCGTTCTCTGAAGGGAAGCCACTAAGGTAGTCGAGGCTTCCGAAATCCTGATAGCCAGTGTTGTTGGACTCGTTTACAGCCATTGTGTTGGCGATGGCGCCAGGCACAAAGCCGGTCTGCTGTCTGTACATGTCATAGTTGTGACTGGGGCCGCTCAGGGTCTGGGTTGTAGGCAGACTTGGTGTCGATACCGCAGCGGATATGGGGCTGGCAAAGGTAGGCTTCGATGATACAGCGGGAGACAGAGAAGGGGAGTTGTAGCTGTCATACTCGGAGAGATCGAGTAAGGCGTCGATATCGACGTTGTTCTGGGCCGAAGCCGACATTTTTGAAAGATGTTATCGGTGGTTAGTCCCCGACGGCTATTCTTGCAGTTGCAGTGCGTCAAGGAAAGACGAGTAGGCCAAAAGTCTATCCTCGAGAGAAACGGCGTATTCCAGCGTATGTGTATGTAAATGTATGTGTATGTGTCTTTGTCTTGTAAAGGTGGTTCGAGATCGATGGCGTCGTTGATGTCTTTGGGCCGTTATCGGTTAGTGTCAACGAGAGCAAACAAATAAAACTATGAATCTGAATCTGGATTGTCTGATGGTATCGTGAGTAATGTTTGATTTTCGTGGAAACGAAAAGAGAAGGAAAAGAGAAAAGTTAACGTGAACGTTGGAGGGTTCGGGGGCGATATGGTTTCTATGAATGGAATGGAATGGATGGATGGATGCCTTGGTGACGGACGGGGGAACTTTGGTACCCATAAGGATGGGATGGATCTTGGAACAAGGCTTGGGGGCCACTGAGCACACTGAGCACACTGAGAGCCACCGGGAGCCACTAAGGGGATGCGCCGGAGCACCACAGAAACCACCCCTGGCGCTGGCTGGCGTTGGCTGGCGTTTGCTAACGTGGGTTGTTTGCAGGGATGCGGCGGGGGTAACGGCACTAACGGGGCAGTGGACGCGTAAGCCTTTTCTCTGCTTGGAGGTACTTTCTACCCTGAGACTTGCCCTGAGTGGCAGCAGCGCAGCAGTTAACCCCCGTACTCCGTTGGCCGGGCTGCTAACCTAGAACAGCAGCCCACCATACAAACAAATAACAGCACCCGACCACTCGGCGCAGCGTAACCATGGAGCATCTTACGTGTAGGCATGTATGGAGTACACGCTACACACATCCCCCCCCCATGCCCATTTCTTACAGGTACCCCATGGATGTACTCCGTACTACTCTTCTCGTCCAAGGCCCAAGCAAAGACGGGCTCCCAAGGATCCTTTCGTATGTATGTACTCCGTACAGTATGCTGAGCCTGAGAGGGGGGAGGGATGACGACGCCAGCATGTTCCATTTATTGACTAGTCGCCCAGGTTAAAGAGCGAACCATCCAATCCTGTTCAACTAACATTTCCCGTCAGCCAACCGAAGCCTCAAGGAACATGCAACTGGGCCAGAGCTGTGCGTTTTGAAGCAGCAGAACTTTGGTAGGGCTGACGAATACATGCTGCAAAGGACGCGAGGCCCTGTCATGAAAATGGGCAAGGGCCAAAGATGGTTGACGAAGAAGAAATCAATTCACTCACATCATTGCGTTACTGCACTCGCGGCTACACGAAACGAATGGAAAGAGAGAGAAGAAGCAAGCATATTGGCACGCACTGACGGGGCACAAGAAATGACTGAATCAATCAATCAATCAATCAACCACTCAACGAATCAATGCAAAACGAATCCTTTGTGTTGGCCGATGAAAACAACCTCGAGTTGCCCGAAGGGTTCATGGAGCGAGACGAGACAATCTTGGCGCTGAATTGAGATGCATCTTGCTCTTTTCTGTTGGTTCGGGGTCCCGAATAGCCCGAAGTCGCCCTTGCAGGTTGCCATTTATCAACCTGGATTGAAACCGAGACCGAGATACTTTCGAGGAACTCAATCACTTCATCGCTTGAGCAGTAAACCCCGGGATCTCCGTGTACCTCAGACGTACCTCCGCTGTCAGACTATCTCGACGCTAATGGGTGCTGAGCGTGGCTGTACACACACAAAAAAAGCATGTTTCATTTGAAGCGAACTGCTGGCCGCGGAACGGAGTCGGAAACCGAAACAAGCAACTTATTATCCGATCACGTGATGCACATGTTTGCTCTCCCCCCTCGCATTCTCGCATTCGCATGATGGTGGTGGTGGCAGTGCAATCTGTCCTTGTGTCGCCCGCATTACTTCAGCCCTTTCATTGGACTGAATTATGTATGCCGAACAGGATTTCGCTGGATTGTGTAGGTATTTTAACATTTATTATTCCATCTTGTTCCCGGACTGTGTGCTCAACCTCCAACTGTTTCGTCATGAGACGGTGGCTTGATAGCTGCTGCAGATCCCACAACAAAGCGAGTCCAACCAATTCAGCAGCAATCAAGGGCAAAATTGTTATCATTGTGGGATGGCGCGAGGCTTCTCAATGAAATCATAGTTCGCTATTTTACTCTGTACGCATCGACGAGGCTTTTATCTAATGGCAAGTGTTATTTGGAAGCCTGAAGATGCGCACAGCCAGACGAACAGACGTCTTGAAATGGATCCTTCTGCCTCGAGATAGAGACTTTCGGGGTTTCGATACTTTAGGAAGCTCACCCATTGCTTTAGGAAGGTCTGCCTTGATGCGCATGACTGGCAAACAGTAACCCTATCGTGATTCCAGTTTCAGTCTAAGCCTCATCGCTGTCAAGTTTTCCAGTACTCCGTGGTAAAGGATCCCATGTTGGACCATGATTTCTACAATGCCCACTTGCTTCTTCACCAGCCCTCGTCTGCATGACATGGCAATGCGCGACTTGCATCTCTTGGCGGCGTGAAACTGCCTGGGCGGAGTGACGAGACACGTGGATCATGTCTATTTTTGATACCTGCGGCGGTGATTCGATCACAGCCCTGGATACGACCCACGGATCTGGAAGCAGTGGATATCATCGTTTAAGCGTTCATTCGTCACCTCTGCATCTCGTTGTCCAATCAATCATCGCGGGCGCTGATCTCTGAGAACCAAAGACAATAAATATGCTCGTGTTGACAAAACAGATCGTGCCTTGACAACCAGCGCCATGCGGCAGTGTTTTTCTCTCTCCCGTAAACAGAGCCACGGGTCTTGCCGCTGAGCTCCGTAATGTTCAAGTGCAATGTCTCATGTTTACGCAGTCTCAGAGGCAGACAGATATTCCGATAACATCAACTCCAATCTATCAGTGATATAGCTAAAAAAAAAACCCTCATGATTTTAATGTGTGATGCCGCTTCATATCACTCACCGCATGTGCATCTCAGGTTTCGTGGTTCACCACGCTTGCTGCTACATGCCGGAGAAAACGTTTTCCCATTTCCATCGGGCAAACAAAACTTGCTTACATAACTCAAAGCTTCACGGTGCCCAACACACCACCAAAAGAAGTTCGTGCTCTCCAAGTCGTGACTAAGTCACTCTTCGCAACCGGCGCCTGATCAGTTGACGCCCAACATCAACTTGACTGCAATCTGTCCTTGCCAGCACCCTGATCCCACACGGTATCGGGCCGCATATCTTGCTCGTCAATTGTCGGGTGCTCTCGGTTCACCATAGACGACGACGACATAAGCCGCGGTCTACGTCTCTTGCATTGCGCTTCATGCTGCCCGTACAAGTCGCAGCTCGTCGTTCGCTTTGCAACTCCTCAGCCCCGCTTGGAGCTGACGAGGGAGAATAGTCTCATCTCATGCGAGCAACTTCTGCTTTTTACCACCAGTACTGATTGATATCTTATCGCCTTTCTTGAGTCGGTAGTTGTGTCTTATCTTTGTTTCTAACCATCAGTCAACCAACGGATGCGTTCCATCTGGCAATATTACTTCTTCAATAGACGCCGAAAATGGGAAGATCGAGAAGAAATCTACCCTCCGTGGTAGCATCTGGCCCCAAAGAGAGGCACAAGAAGGCTCAGAGGTCGCAGTACGACCGTCAAGCCCCCGTGCCACCGGGTTTTGTAGCCAAGCCACCTGTACCCAAGTCCAAACATCACTCTTATTTCGAGTTTGTCGACAACAAGGACAAGAAAAAGAAGCTTGAATTTGAGGTGGGACACCAAGGGTCCTTTACCCCTCGCAATGAGACTCACCACCATATCTAGATAACTACCAAGAAGACCCCTCCACCCGGCTTCGAATTCGTTCCCATCGGCAACCCTCAACTGACTACCGCCTGCAAAGAGCTATCCCGAACAAAGGATGCAATGATTTTCATTGTCTCGGTATATCTCCCTCATCATCCCAATTTTCCTACCCTTCCGCCGTGGATGACTAAACAAATTGTAGAATTCCAAAGAAAAAGATGCCACACAACTCGCCTACCAAGTTCACCGAATCGGCCACCATATCAGGCAGGCCATCGTTGAAGAGGCTAGAGCCAACATCAAGAATTTGCCGCATCATGTTGTGTCGACGCTGGATGGGGACCCGGAACCCATACCGACATCGCAGGAGGTCTACCATGCTCAAGCTGACGCTGCCATCAGGGACTTGTTTCCAAGAATCCCTAACACAGATCGTCAGATGATTATTGAGCATGCCTTCACTAGGGTTTGTATTTCTATTCACTTCTTGGGAAATCTTAGTGACGAACCGAAATTTCTCTCTTAGGGATCGACGGCTAAAGCTGAGGCGCCTGTTGGGCTCTCAGAGGACATCACACTTGCTCGCCGGGTTCAACTGGCGGTGCTTGCTCACATAAGGCATAATCATACGCGATATGATGTGCTATTAAGAGAAACAACCTGGCAGAATGCTCGAAAAGTTGTAGAAGCACTATGCCTCGACATCCTCGTCAAGTGGCGAGGAGATGAGGAGACTGGCCGTGATCAGCTAGATGAAATCTTGCGTGAGGTTGTTGTTATTTCCGACTCTGAGGATGACTCTTCGGAAGAGGACTTGACTGATGACACATCGGTTGAACGATCCAGCACTGCCGGAGTAGTAACCATACCAGACTCTGGACCCGCACGGGGATCGAGTCAAGCAGATGTCGGGCATCACGAGTCCCCGAGGTCGGCTGTTGGAATGAACTTGCCATCAACTCCTGCCGGGATCTCCAAGAGACGCAGCAAAGAAACTAACCGCCTCCGTACTGCAGATAAGAAGGCGCAGCGAGGCTTTAAGAGATATCGCGCCTGGGAAGAAGCCATCAGGCGTAACCGGGACCCATCTCTTATGCCTCCTCCTGCCATGGACGTGAATGCCAGCCACAGGCAACATCAGCCGCATGGACCCATTGCAGTTTCGCATGATTTACCAAATGGACGCTATTATGAACCAGACTCGAGGATTCACTCAGATGCCCCTGGGAGTACGCCGGGTCTGAATGGCTATGTTCCACACCAGCCGATGTACACGTCTGCAGCGTGGGGTCCGCCACAGTATGCCAATCCCAATAGCTCGGTCCCAAATTCTCATGAAAAGGTAATGTCTGCTGTCCTTGATCAAGCTCCAAGTACCTCTTCTCTGCGTCAACCAGCTTCTCCTCCGGGCAATCGTCTTCAGGATATGCTAGTCCGCTCTATTGAGCCGGTGTCTCCAAATGCGAGGCCGTCGTTTGTTCGTACGTTGCCACCAAGAAGTCCAGGCCAAAAGGATCCTACTTCACCAAGATCAAGTTTGCATCACCGCCCAGGACCAGTGTCGCATTTCGGGGAAAGGATCTTTGTTGAGGATCGCGCTCACCTCGGTCGAGGAGAAATCCCTGGCCACCCATTGCAAAGAGACCCATTATTGGGCGCCTTTCCCCATGAATCGCATTCTGCTCAAATCTCTTATTCTCGTGACCACAATCCTGTGCATCCCATTAACCATGGAATGCCCACTTCCTCCCCCTTGTCCCATCCTGTGGCGCGCCCCTATGAACCTGGTTCTCTCGCCGGAAGCTCACAGAGCAGAAGGATTGTGTTGAATGCAACACGACCCGGCGAGCCATCTAACCCAATCCTTATGGAGGATCGTGGTGGTTTCTATGAGAGAATAAATGTTCGAATGGAACGCCCAATTCGGGACCCATCCCAACAAATCCAGGTAATTGGGCCGACTCCCGCTACCCAGGAAATCCGAAGGACTTTTGCGCCCCACAGAGTTGTCTCATGGGAAGAGGGATCAAGGATATTGACAGAAAGTCAGGGCATGGCAGGAGTTGAGGTCATCTCAATTTCTAATCCCCGGCCAAGGATTCCCAGTGCCGGAAACCATGTCACCAATAATCCTTTTAACCCGCAACCGCAGAACGGAAATTTTGGAGGGGAGTTGCGCCAAGGCTATAGAGAAGCCTTGAGCTCGAGCTCTCGGCCAGTGCTGGGAGCAGAGTATGCCGCAGCGCCTCCTGAAGGCTATTGGGTTGTGTAAGTTTAGCTGCCCTCTATTGCTATTTTACCAGACGATAGACTCGGAACTCCAAAATGCTTACACTCTGTAGAAAACGAAGAGACGATCGACTAATTGCGCCACCCCAATATCACGATACCACGTACCAACGACACCACGACGAACGTATGCATCATCACCATCCTCACCATCCTCAGCTTCAAAATTCACCAGACGTTATTGTTCTTGATTAATTGTTTTTGTTTTTTTGTTTGCCCTACAAACCATCGAACTCCCCCATTACGTTCAATAATTTCGAGCACAGCATTAAAAGAGCATAATGCAGCAGGCGATGATATCGATGATACCACGAATTAGAAGGAATATGCTCCACCAGCACCGCAGTTTTTTTTAGGAATGGATGATTTGTTTGTTTGGCATGCATCAGCATTTTATACCCCCCACCCTCAGCTTTGGCATACTTGGCTGTATGAAAGATACCCCCTGTTGGAGCGCATAGAAAAATACATTTTGGAGGAGCGAAGAGGGACTGTATGAGTTGTTTGAAATCACAGTACTATGGGGACCCAAGCTTCAAAGCGGTATGTGAAGATGGAAAGAGAAGAGACACCAACCTTGGCATTTTTAATCAATGTATGAACTTCTGTTTCAATAAAAATATGTCATACGAGAAAATCTTTTTTGCAGTTGAACGCCCTATAAGAAAAAACCTGACCTCTACATACACACAACCTAATTTCATGACCGTGGGTATCTATAAGACGTAAAGATGCCCTATACTCGTCTCTTCTGGTCCCTTTGTAGTCTCCTTTCCTTCTTTTCTTTTTAGTTTCTTCCTCTCTTGCCCTTGCCTACACCCGACCCCATCGACGGCCCATGTCTCTTCTCGACACCGAGACCTCTCCGTCCAGCCGAGATGCCTCCCTTGCCACTCCTCGCACCAGGACCACCACGACCGCCGCGGAAGCCACCACCACCTCGGCCGCCACCACCTCGACCACGGAACTTGCTCCCACGATCACGTCCGGGACTGATGCTATTCTTCACAGCAGCAGCGTCGTCTTCGTCCATCTCCTCAACCTCATCGTCGTCCTTGGAGCGCTTATTAGAGAACTTGAGTTTACCGCCGCGACCGCGCTTGGCGACGTCCTTGCCCTTGAGCGCGGCGACGTAAGCGCCCACGCCGGAATCTTCGGGGTTGACGGGCTGGTCGACGTCCATAGCGCCTTCGTCGTCATCCTTGCCGAGGATGAGCTTGCCGTCGAGGTCGACTCTGGCTTTTGTCTTGGTAGGCTTGCGGAGCTTGACGGGTTTGGTGGTGGAGATTTTAGCGAGGGCCTTCTTGTCGAGAAGATCGAGGGGCTCGTCATCGTCTTCGAGGATATAAGTCTTGCCGCCCTTTTGCTTCTTCTTGAGCTGAGCACCACCTTCTTCATCGGAATCCTCAGATTCTTCAGAGTCGCTGCTGTAGAGTGCCTGGTCATATTCATTCTCATATTGTCTCTTGCCCTGCTCTTCCTCATCATCACTGCCATCTTCGTCATGGGCGGCCTTGGCAGCATCCTTCTTTCTCTTGTTCCTCTCCTTGGTCTTGCGGATATTGGCAAGCAGCTTCTTGTCAGGCTCGGGGCAGTTGTTGTTAATGTCATCAAAGCCGAAGCGGCGAACCATGCGCTCTAAGATATGCTTGACCTTGACCTTAAAGTGGCCCTTATGTTCATGACTCCAAACGAGCAGATTGGGAACAAGGGTAGCGAGTCGTGGCATCATGAGGTCTACAGGCAAGCTGATGACGCAAATCTTGACGAATCCCAGGCAACTCTTGACTATTTCTCGGTTGTTTGAAGTCAAGAATAGGTCCATCGTCTGAACCAAGTCCGATAATGTTTGTTCACTCAGTGAGCCGCGGAACTCGTAGAGAAGTCGGCTGATGGCTGTAATGGAGGCAGAAATCATGTGAGGCGTGCTGCCTGCCAGACCGGCACTGACCATGGTAAAGTATTCCTCGATATTGGCCGCCGCCGCAGGAGCATCGTCGGGCATATGAGGAACTTTGCTGTTGTCAATCATTGCTCCCTCCGCAGAAGCTAGCTTTTGTCCCATTTGAACCAACAGCTCGTAAGCAGTCTCACGGGCCTTTTCATTGTTCTCTTTGCAGCAAATGACGACTTCACTGAGCACTGAAGGAATGAAATGAAGAGAATTATCGGGGACAAAAGGCAGCAATGCCGAAATTGCTGCAAGTCTGTCTCTTCTAGCTGGGGCAGAGACTTTATCGGTGCTTGACGTGATAAGCGTCTGTAGTTCAGCATTCCTCTCTTGCAAGGCACTCTTTCCGAGATCAGAGGTTGCTAGACGAGGAATGAGCTTGTATGCCTTCTTCTGTAGCTGAGGTTCCTCGTTTTTATTGATGATGACGTTGGCGATTTCGAACAGCGTGGCAAAGCTCTCCCGAGGAAGGTACGCGGAGATGGTGATAACAAGATCCATGAGCGTCTGCGCTGTAGATGGCATGTGGTCCTTGGGTTTCTGTTGCTTCTCCTTGTTGTCACCCGCAGGTGCCTTCTGGAGCTCGTCTGCCAACATTTTGCTGACACGGTCAAAGGTCTCCATGAGTTCCTGGTTAGGGGTGATGCTGAGGAAGGAGTTGATGGTTTGCAGAATAGGGCCTCGACTTTGTGGAAGTGTCTGAGTGTAAACGTTGAAAAGGACTGCCAACATATTACCAGCAAACTGTCCCAAGTAAGAAAGATTGTTGCGAGCGGTTTCTTGTGATACTCTGCTCTGAAGCAAGAGGTCATCCGCACCTTCAATGCTAGCAATAGCCTGGTTTGACTCAATCAGGGTCTTGAGAGCCCGGCAGATGTCAAGCCTCAAATCAACTTGCTTATATAGAAGGTTAGCTAAGATTTCGGCAAATGATTGGTCAAGAGACTCGTTGAGATCGAGGGGCAGGTCGCAGTATCCAGGGAGAGTGGACCAAATCTGTTGCACCAGTGTCTCGTAAATCTTAATCTCCATCGTCCTTTCAGCTTCTCCATGATCCAGAACCTTTTGGAACATGGCTTCGCTGAGCGGCACCATCTCACTCTTGAAATGGGCCAAATTGGTGTTGCTGATATAGTCTCGCAAAATTGGGAACATCCATGCCCTTCCAGCTTGACCCTTGACGGGCTTGATAATATTCAGGGGCAAGGCCGATAACACCGCCTCGGGACCCATAGCTCGAACAGCTTGGCCCAACACTTCATCCGCTTCCTTCTTGTTGCGAAATGATGAGCTCTCCCTGATTTCACCAATCGTACGAGTAACGCTCAGCATAATTGGGTTCGACCTCCATCTGAAGCTGGTGAAAATGGCACCAAGAACATTAAAGGTCTGGAGCCAGGCTGCTTGATACTTGACGCTCAGAAGCAACTCTGCTGCTTTGGCGATCTTATCCAAAACCTTCTCGTCGAATATTGAGGGCTCAATGATGACTTGCTGTGGAATACAGTTGGCCATGAAAGAGACCAGACACTCGGAGGCTGAAATTCTTATATTCTCGGATTGTGACTCCAGAAACTGCGATACCATGGAGAATAGCTGGGGGATGTTTTGGAAAGTCTCTTGGGGCTCTACTTGTGCTGAAACATCATATCCTCGAGAGAGAATGGCCAACCACGGAGGAACGAGTTGAGTATCGTTTGCGGCCGGTCGCAATTCAGAGATGATCTCCATCAGTCGTGGAAGCTTGGCTGAAGACACCTCGTCCGACATGCCCTCGAAAATCAATTCGAAAATTTCAAATACGGCCACTGTCATGTATTCATTGCCCGTCTTGGCAATTCCCATGAGAAGCTCGCAGAGCGACTCAATCTTGGTGCTTGGCCAGCCGCCACTCGCCATGGCTACCGTCTTGATTAGTTGCAATGCGTGAATCAATGCCGGATCATGGGTTGAGCTTTCGGCCTTCTTGCTCTTTCGTGCCTGTATAGCCTTGGTAGCCAGGTCCTCCAGATTTTTCAGCGCTGTGTGGGCGCACATATCCGCAGCGGGGTGGTCCAAAGACGGGCTTGGTGGCGGGCTCTTGAGAACCTTCTTAAGGGCATCCTGCGCTCGTCTTCGGACTTTTGGTCTCTGGTCCAGCGCAAGATTCAACAGTCCAGCAACGGCTCTTCGAGGTCCAATTTGAGAGACAGAGAGCTCCCAAGAGGCCGAGTCCTGGGCCAAGAGGAGCGATTCGAGACATCCAATTGATGTCCTAAGTAGTATAGGTTCCGCATCCTGCATCAACAACACCGGTGCGAGCAGCGTAAGGATTTGCGTAAACTTGGATCGAAGCAGAGGCTGTGGGGCAAATGGAGTGACAACGTCGAGGAGATATACGACAGGAGTCGCCAATTCGATGTTAATATTTCCATTGCTTTCGGCCTGCTGGAGAAGCGCGAGTAGAGCGGCAAAATAACCCGTTGAATTCGGCACCGCACCCTGTTCTTTCAAGGTAGATTCGACAGCCTGGAGGACGACGACAGTCTGTGTGCGCACACGAAAAAAAGTTAGCCATAACGATATCCATCATATACCATTGTTAGTCTCACCCTCTTCTGGCTTTGAAGCCCAGGGGACTTGATCTTGTCCAGCTTCTCGGCCAGTGTTGGAGTCGCCATCTTTATTATCGATTCGTCTCTCTGGTCGCCAAAACTTGTTCGGTGGAACGAAACGATCGCTTTGCACCCGCTGCAAAATTCGGCACCTCGAGATGCAGAAAAATTCCCTTATCGGATCCCCGCCAGTCTGTCGATAAGGAACTTTCTAGTGGAGTGTGGCTAGTGCTACTGGGGCGCCAAACGGGGAGGGGCGTTATGACAATATCCATGCATTCATTATCGCTGTATCCGGATTGCCCACGTACCTGTTGCCCCTCCAGCCTCATTCGAGCTACCTACCTGGACCTGGTCTGACGACAGCTTCATCCGTCATTGCAATTCAGTTCTGGCCCAATTCTCTCTCGTAGCTCCGGAGAGAAACCATGGCTTTCCTTATCCTCGTAATTGGGGATCTTCACATCCCGGACAGGGCCCTTGATATCCCAGCCAAGGTACATTCAACAGCTACAACAGCATCACCCATTCGCCCGTTACCCTATACTCGGAATATGGATCCGTCGGTTTGCTGACTCTTCGCGTTCAGTTCAAGAAGCTCCTCGCCCCGGGAAAGATCGGCCAAATCCTATGCCTCGGTAATCTCACAGACAAACACACATACGAGTACCTGCGATCCGTTGCGCCAGACCTCAAAATCGTAAAGGGTCGCTATGACGTCGAGGCTACATCCCTTCCTCTCACGCAGATAGTGACGCATGGCGGCATTCGAATCGGCTTCCTCGAAGGCTTCACTCTTGTATCCAACGAGCCGGATCTGCTGCTCGCCGAGGCCAATAGGCTAGATGTGGACGTTCTATGCTGGGGCGGCACGCACCGATTCGATGCTTTTGAATACATGGACAAGTTCTTTGTCAACCCCGGTAGCGCGACCGGCGCATTCATGACTGGTGGTACTCTAGATGGGGAACCTCAGACCCCAAGCTTTTGTCTGATGGATGTATGTGTCTACCCCCGAGGCTTTCAGCTTTCGTTTCTGGATAATCGCTGATTCAGATTATAGGTCCAAGGCATCTCTCTCACACTTTACGTCTACCAACTAAGAACGGATGAGAAGGGCAACGAAAATGTTGCAGTAGAGAAAGTAACTTACACAAAACCAGTGGAACCATCTACTGGGACATCATAATATCCAGGGTAGAATGGAAGGAAGGCATCTATCTCTAGAAAATCATACTAAGCATCAGCGGCAAGATGAACGTCAAGTCGATACCCGTATTAATTCAAATAAATATCTTTGCAGTTGGAGCGCACGGCGGTGCTTTATCCAAAAAGATGATAAAAAAATTGGCTAAATATGGATGCCCTCATAATAAGATGAGACGGAGAGTATGCAAGCCACATCATTAAATACAGAATACATAATATTGCGCCGCTTGGTATCTTGAGCATCAAAGAAGATTGCATGCTCCCCTCCATAAAAAAAACAAAAACAAATGCGTGTTAGCACACGCCCGACCCCCAAACGCCCAATGCTGCTATAAAAATCTCGCTTTTCTGCACATGTCCATCATACCATCATGCTCCTGCGTCTGGAGTTGTTACGATCCTTTTCATCGTCCTCTTCGGCTGTGGAGACTCGCTTTGAAGATGTCGTCTGTCGACGGCCATTCCGCTTTCCACCCTTGGCCCCCTCCTTGCCGATGTGAGGTGAAGAACTCTTAAACTCGTAGACATCAGCATCTCCCAGCCCACTACTATCTGGGCCAAGGCTTATATCTTTCGTGTTATCCGCCTCGTCCTTATTCTCTGTTTCATCGAGCTCAGTCGCGTTCAAGACCGCATTCGATGTTCGCTTACGACGCTCCGTCACGAAAGTGTTTAGTAGATCCTCTGGTGACAATCCTTTTCCAGCAAGTGGACTAGCAGGCGTACTCTCCGATTCGGGTTTGGCTGGGGTAACATCTGCAACGGTTGACATTCGCTTGGACGAATTGCTAATATCGGATTCATGCTTGGTCTTCATTGAATCAGAGACTTTTGATTCAGACTGACTTGTCCTCCGCGCGTATTTACCCTCGCCTGCTACAGCATCGAATAATTCCTTGGTCGGCCTCCGCATCTTGTCTCTAAGGTTGGGCTCCGCGTAGCTGACGGCCGTCCTGTTTCGTCTGCTAGGTCTTGACACTTCTCCCCTGGATGAAATATCGGCTGGTGGTGGCGTGTCTCCTCGAGAGACTTCAACAAGTGTTTCTGGTTCTGGGGAGTTTGGCGAAAGTAGTGCGGGTTCTGTAAAAGGTATGGCCAAGTCGCACACAGGCGCCATCATCGTCACTGGGGGCTCAATATCAGGGATAGGATCGATCTTGATGGCCGGAGCGTTTTTCGACTTTGACTTGCCCGATTTCGATTTGATGGTTGTAGCCTTGATGACTGTTACTTCATCCATGGCTGACATCTTTGCTTTTGAGTTCTTCTTTGGCGAGCTGATATCATCATTCGTACTCTTGTCCGCAAGTGGTTTTCTCGCACTTCCAATTAGATTGTGCTTCTCATCAATTTCCAACTTTGGCGCCAAGTCCTGTTTCAAAATCTTGTTCGCGAGCTTCTGCCGAACTGAAACCTTCTCAGCCAATCCTCTGGAGATATCATTTTCGTTGATGATCCTTCGTGGTTGAATGTTGTCACCATCATCCCTGGCAGCAAGCTTGCGCTTTGACCCAGCCTTAATGGGTTGGACAGGCGGTTCGGAAATGTTGCCCACTGGTTTTGACTGTTCCAGAGGAACAGGGCTTTGCTCTTCTTTCATGGGCGACAGGATGGTGCTGTGATTGCTGACGAATGTAGGTGACGGGAGGGTGATGGGTGGCTCCAACTTCTTAGCCTTGGGCGTTTCCTCAGGGCTTCGTTCGCGTGATCTTTCTGCGGCTGCTCTGCTTGGCGAATCGACCTTGATGGGATCTTCATCTATGAACTGCGACATCGGCGGAGGACCTAGTTCTGGTGAATCAATGGAAATATCGGCCTCTGATCGGAGAGCCAGAATCTGCTCAGGACTGCTCAATCGTTAGCGTAAGTTTCACAAGAGCGTAATCAAGGGCATCGCATACTTCATTGATCTACGTGGATAAGACTTATTTTCCGATATATGGCCCAGCTCCTCGATATCTCTAGCAACATCGCGCAGTCTCCTCTGTGACGGGCTTGGACGACAGGAGCTGTAGCTTATTCTTTGTTTTGTCGATCTTCTGATACCCGGAGAATGTCGCTTCGGGGGTGGTTCCAGACCTAACCCGGCGATCATTGTGCCCCATTCTGTGAGCTGTGCCTCCAGCCTGGCCTTGATGGCCATGGCATGATCTGCTATTCTTCGTGCCTCATTATCCTCGGCTTGCTTTTCCAATTCTAGAATTCGACCGCGAAGTTGGAGGTTTTCGGACAACATGCACGCGCAATCATTCTCCAACTCCCTGATTCGAAGGGCTCGAACATTATTTGATTTGGCGAGATCTCTATTTTGACGAAGCATCTTCTTTCGAACTAAAGCAGTATGGAATATGAGCATACGTGTTTAAGGTCATGATGCCATGATGCCCAAGGGTCATTTTTGTTGGGTTGACTTACGCGTTTCGAGGCTGTCGGAAGCCACCGGCAATTCGTTGAGCCTAGCCATACCTCATAATGCGCGTGTAGCAGCAATGGAGGTTGGTGGAGCAGAAAATGGCAGGTGATTGAGATTACTTTCAGCGGTATCAGGAGGTGGTGTCGTTGGAGGAGTCGGTCTGCATATGCATTCCTTGGGCGGGATATTTTCGTCGTTGTAGCATTATTTACTGACTGGCCGATTTCGGTATAGCGCACGATTCAGCGCACAAGGCGCTGGTTGCTGGGGTGCCCAAGGAGGAGCCCCACGTGAAACATTCACCAACCCCCACCAACCGGTTTGAGACAAGGCCAGCAGCAGGAGCAGCAGCAGCCATGGTGGGGGATTGAGAACTTCCAATGGTAGCTCACCTTGTCATTGCGTTTGTCAAAGATCTTCAAGCAAGCATCGATACTGCCAGACTGGCGTAACTACCTACTACCTATACACAACATGTCGTTTCCTACAAGGTCAATGTCGCATATGCGTGCTCCTAGCAGTTCGCTTGCTGCAGCTTCGCAATCGCCGGCGCTGGTAGCACGAATCGAGGAGAAACGAGCAGAGCTGGAACATCTCAAGGAGCTACGAGATCTGAGTGCAGCGGTCGCAACACAGATGGAAGCTCTGGAGCAGAAGCTTTCAACACTTTCTGATGGAACTGAAGGTGAATTTGTTTGATTGTAGTCGTGCTTCTGGTTTCCAAAGCATGCTGACACGGCATTGATAGCTATTGCAACCGTTGTTGGCAACTGGCATAACGTGCTGCGTGCCATCAATATGGCTTCGGGTACGTTTGAATCTGCAACTCCTGGGTATGTGGCAACACTAATAAGTCTGGAACTGTGAACAGCAAAGCTCGCCAAACCACCTACCACGGAAGAGGCCGCGTCCGAAGCAACTGAACCCCTTCCACAGACACTTGTTCGTATACCAACGGAGCATGCACCAGCTTTGCAGGCGCAGGCCGAGGCAGCAGAAGCAGCTGCTGATGAAGCGTCAACAACGAGCGCCTAAGTGCAACCAACGTGGAAGGACCACTTATCAGACTCGCATGTCATTGTGGCACAATCATATTTCTGTCAACAGCATTACAACACGTGTCGTGCCTGCTTTTGGGCCGACCAATCAGGCTCGCTTACACATGCAATCAGCAGCCAGACGAATCCACCGCAAGGCAGATACTCCGGCATTTTTCGGGAGCTCAGGCAGCTTGCATATTTTCAGGGACGAGGAACAGCTCTGCAGATTCATGAAATCATTAGAATCCGGCATCCTGGGTTCCCACTGACGTAGTGTGGAGCCCTCGACGAGCAAGACGCGATGAACGCGTGTTTGTGGCGTTCGACGCAACGAAGCTTCTGCCAATGGAGGAAACCCAGGAAAACGTTATTGGACGGCAGGAAGAGTGGGCAATGGCTTCGAATGAACGGGGAAAGAAAGTATGAGACGGATTCGTCTAATTTCGGCTGCCGTCTCCTGACCATTACTCAACTTGTTTTCATTCGTGCCAACGTTTTTCATACTACTACTTGTACGCCTGCCCAACAGTCTGCCTACATTCGACGATTATTTGCTATGCTTGAACATCATCTTTGATCGGCTCGCTCTTATTCGACAGTTGAACTGCCATACAGAAAGCAAGAAGTGCAACAATTATACAGGGCCCCGCTGTCTGTAGCGTTCTGGCCCCGGCTCATCCGCGAAATTAACTGCAACTTCGACGTTGGCAACGGATACTAATTAATAGCTACCGTAGCTAATCAGCTCCCCTGGTCACATCGTCGTGGCTTAAATTGCTTTCTGGGGTTCCACAGAGACAAATCGAGACAAAGGTCTTGGCTATGGCTCCAAACACTTCTATTACAGCAATTACACGGGCTACCCTGGCCACCCCGTTCGACGTATTGGAGGACGAGCAATCTCCTTATTCGAATGCTTGTCATGAGCCAGTCATACCCAATGGTTCACGAGACGTCTTCAAACAATTAGCTCCGCGTTGCCGAAAGCCCACATCCAAGGCAGTTTTGGCTAGTGGAACCGGCCAAGACCCTTGTCTCAGCCAACGTCACTCCGCAGATTGCGAATGCTGCGGGATCGCTATCGACAAGCTTAAGACTCGCATCGCGCCCCATTCTGCAGCTCAATTGGAAGCCAAGCAAGCTGCGCGACCACTTAGACCACGGCGACAGGCGATCGAGTCCGACACGTTTCTACCACTTGATGCTGTACAGGAAGAAGTCAGCTGCATCACAGACGATATTGCCACTGAGACCAAGCCACAGCCACCCACTCTTGCGACCCAAGGTTGGTGAAACCGTTCATGAACAAGGTTATATATCTTGATGCTGACTTCCTCTCTCCCACAGAAGACAATTCTCGAATCCATACTCTTCTAAAAGATATACCTTCCGACTATAGCACTCAGATCAAGAAACATTTGGCAGGCCAGTTTGAATGGTTGGTTTCATATCCGCCATCCAGCAATTTGGTCCCCGGTCGTAACGCCTCCGACGAGCATACTGGCTGCGACGCTAGAGAGAGAGTCTACGGCTGCAATATACTCGGCCACAGAGAACATTCCCTCTCCAGCAACGGCGCCGACGGCAACCATTCGATTGATCGATACGTCTTGTTGGCCACACCAATCGAAGGTGATTCAGAATTGCTATTAGATATGGAGCCTAGAATCATTGAAGATGATAGCTTCACGGCGTGGGAGCACTCCCCCAGTGGCCCTCCAACTCCCTTGAAGGTGCCCGAGATAATGCAAGCTATCGATGGTGCGCTCTCCCCAGCACTCACATTCGTGAGTGATCGCAGCAGCAGCTTTGGGGGTAGATCCTCGCGAACCGGGTCATTCTCATTGTCGCGCATCGAGGACTCCCTAGAGGAACTTGATAGGCTCGAGGATGAACTAGAAGCTCTGGTTGAGGTTACAAATCCAAGACGAATGCTCTTGTTAGATGGCAAGGCGCCTAAAACGGATGCGGAAACCACATCTAGCGGACCATCAAAAATCACAAAGAGGGCATCCATGGCTTGTCTCTCCACATTTCGCGTTCAGTCACCCGACAAGACAACCCCTTCACTGCGCCGATCATCTTCAATGACACTACGTGACAAGAGACACGATGGCTCAGATGGTTCTCACCGAAGGCAAACATTGGGCCGCTGCGCATCCCCGTCAAAGATGAGCAGTGGTTCATCAACAAGACCAGGGTCAAGCTTGAAACCCGCAAAGCCGGTAACGGCATCGAAATTCGAGCTTCCCGGTGATGCTGTAGGTCGCCGTTTGAAAGAGCAACGCGAGGCTCGTACGGCACAGCAAGCCGAGGCTCGAAAAGCATCAACACCTCTATCCAAGCCTAGAGTCACCAAGTCACTGGCTAGGCCAACGTTTGAGCTGCCGGGAGAAGCCATTTCTCGCCGAAAGCGAGAACAGCAGGAGGTCAAGCTCAAGGCTCAAGAAGAAGAGGAACGGAGACGACGTGAATTCAAAGCCAGACCAATCAAACACACCTCAACGCCAAGCACTGTGCCACGGGATACAATCGCGAGTCGAGCCCGGCAGGCCAAAATTCAGGAAGAAAGTGCAGAGAAAAGGGCAGCAGAAATGAACAAGGCAAAGCGAATGTCATATAGCGCCCCCCGCTCAGGACCATCCACCCCAGCTACCGACAAGACATATATGCGCGGGCGGAGTGTTGTCGCCGATGACAGTGGTCGTGCGACATCAGCATCAACGAGTAGCAGCGCAAAGCGGAACTCGTTGCTATATAGCAGCAATCCTATAGAGAGAAAGGACCGAGAACGACGGGAGAGAGAGTTGATGGCCAAGACGGCGCGAGAGCAGGCTGCCGAGCGCTCTAGAATTGCAAGTCGGGAGTGGGCGGAAAAGAAGCGCCGTAGGGAGGCCGCCTTGAGGGAGGCAATGTAAGGTTGGTAGATTCGTATGATTTTTTCTTTCTTCCCCCCCCCCCCCCTCCATTCGATTGAAGGGTTCAACTTGTTTACTTCATTCTTTACTGGACTTTTCTTTGTTTTCATCATCAGCCATGATTGGTATTGGGGTTATCCGGACAAGCCAGCGGCGGATAGCTGGCGTATATGGGCATTATTATTTGGATTGGTTTGGTTCGTTGTACATTAGTTTAAAGGGCTTTGAGGGGATTGAAGAATTGCAACACTGTATGAGTATGAAGATTGATTTTAGAGCAAGCAGAACAATTGAGGCTCAGATGCTTTGTTATTGAAGCTGAAGTGTACGCGCTGACCTATATCTGTGTCGCTATTGGACGCTTTTAGCATAATTACCGGAAGCAGCCCGGAGATGTTTGTTTCACTTGGAGCGCCAAACAATGTTAGAGGCATCCAACGTTTGTTGGGCCATGATAGATTGGCTTGTGACAAGTGCTTGGCTGCGGGCGTCAGGACTTTGTTCATTGGCGGTTGAAGAGACAGCCGGTCTTTTCGTTATTGGTTAACCAACACTTGTTGATGTAGCATTCGGCCCGCATATAGAAATGGATGGACGAGGCGGGGGGAGAGAGGAGAGGATTCACTGGCATTTTCAGAAATGTCGTAATAAAACACAAGCACGTATGAGACGTTGAGGTTGTTTATTATAAGCCCTGTATCAAAGAGAGTGTGTCTGGTGGTGAAGCTATAGAGAGAGTACGTACTCGTCACCCAACTCTACTAGGTAGTTGTTCGCTCTGGTGTTGTCCAGAGGCCGTCGACTCGACTAAATTAACCGGGGAAGGAGTCATTTTGCCTCCCTCCAACATTCCATCTTGTCCGACTCATTTTTTTTTTCATTCTACCTACCTACTTCCAACAAGAGAGGGGGAAATATCTTTACGGTAACTACAGAGACGGCTCATTGCTCGTCATCATCTGCAACACAGAACAATCAAGCAATCAAATAGACAAGCAGGCAACCGAGCAGGCAGGCAAACAATGTCCTCTTTTAATAGCCCGACGGTCACGGTCAACGGCTGCACCATCACGGGTAAATCCCAGCCCTCCACGAGGGACTACCCAAAGGCCCTGGATATCTTTTACGGCATCCCCTTTGCCACGGCGAAGCGCTTCCGGCCCGCTGTGCCCACGGCCCCCGAACCGAACCGCAGGATTGACGCCTCGAGGCCTGGTACCGCGCAGCCGTGTGCGTTTGCGCCGCATGCTATTGCTGAGAATCCCCTTGGGCTGAATGTCTTTCGACCCGCCGCCGCCGCCGCCGCTGCTGCTGCTGCTACTTCATCATCATCAGAAGGCAGTGGTGGTGGTGCGAAACTGCCGCTGCTGCCGGTTGTGGTGTACGTTCACGGAGGGGGTTTCAACTTTGGGCATGCGCTGGAGAGGGACGTGGCTTCGTTTGTGAGCTGGGCCAAGAGGGATGTGCTGGCTGTGAGTGTGAGCTATAGGATCGGGGCGATGGGTTTTCCTACGGTGGAGGAAGGGGTAAAGGAAGGTCTTATCAAGGAGATGAATTTGGGGTTGAGGGATCAGAGGGTGGCGGTTGAGTGGATTAGGGAGTGGATTGGTGGGTTTGGGGGGGATGGAGAGGATGTGACCATGTTGGGGATGAGTGCTGGGGCACATTCGGTAAGTTGTTTTTTGTTTCTTGAAGATGACTTTGTGCTGCTCTTGATGGCATATACCCGACTAATAGAAATGATATTCTCATCTCTGCTCATCATTCTCAACTCAGCCCTCATCTTCTCATCATACTTAACTCAAACATCTTCACCTCACCATCTCATCATCTCATCTCATGCTTGTTTATCTTATAAACTTTGACTTACATCAAACTTCTAGATCGGCCACCACCTACTCACCCCTTCCCCCATCCCCTTCAAAAAGGCCATCCTGGAATCCGGTTCCGCCACCGCCCGCTCCGTCCTCTCACCAGCCCACCCCCGTCCGGCCTCTCAGTGGCGGGATCTCAAGGAATTCGCCTGGAACAAGGCCCTCGATACGCTTCCCGTCGACGACCTCATCCAGGCCTCTGTCATTGTGTACGCCAACCATGCTTCCGCCGTGACTTGGCCCTTCCAGCCTGTCGTCGATGGGCCGGGAGGTGTCATACCGGATTTACCCCTTAACCTCTGGAACGACCTTGTGCTCTCCGGTAGGGCGAAGGACATATCCATCATCACGGGTTTCTGCTCCCACGAAGGCACCCTCTTTGCCCCCCAAAGCGCATCTACTAGCTCAGAGTTCCGCTCCTTCTTCTCCACGCTTATCCCTTCTTTCTCCCCCTCTGACCTAGACTCCCTCGAGCTCCTCTACCCAG
The DNA here is from genome assembly GCA_011799845.1 of Hypomyces rosellus. Taxonomy (NCBI): domain Eukaryota; kingdom Fungi; phylum Ascomycota; class Sordariomycetes; order Hypocreales; family Hypocreaceae; genus Hypomyces; species Hypomyces rosellus. The sequence continues at coordinate 523,867 of WWCI01000001.1, forward strand.
ATCCGCTCATTGACCCTGCCTCTCCTTATCGCCAACCGCCCGGCATCGGGGGTCCCCAGAGGCGTCCCTATGGAGCGCAGTTCCGCCGCATTCATGAGGCGTACGCTCACTATGCCTACACCTGTCCCATTCTACACACGGCGCACGTCTTATCCCGTGCTGGCGCGAGAGTCTACCTGTACGAATTCGCCGCTCTGGCAGCTCCCTTCCGCGCCGCGACGCACGGCGATCAGGCACCCATCGTAGCGCACGACATGACCGCCCTGCGCTCCGCCCCTGGCCTCACAGCCGTGGCCAAGGAGATGAACACCAGATGGACCTCCTTCGTCGCCTCTCCCTCGGGCCACCTCAGCGAGGCAGACGACGAAGCCTGGCCTCCATTCCAGAGCCCCTTTGCGGACGACGGATCCGCTGCCACGGGGCCCGGCACAGTAGGGCAATTGCTCGTCTTTGGACAGGATAACGACGAGGCAGCCGGGGGGAGGAACCAGGGTACGCCGGTCCGGACGAGGGTGTTGACACCCAGGGAGCTGGAGCAGTGTCGCTTCTGGTGGGATAGGATGGAGCTTAGTCAGGGGATGGGCGAGGCAGGTACTGCAAAGGTATTCAAGTCTTAGAAACGATAATACTACCACCTTGCTTTATGGACAACGTTTTTCCACTCCTAGAATTCCAAGTTTTCAGCTCAGTTGCGTCTAGATCAGTTCCGTTGAAACCAGTTCCGTTGCAAAGAGCCACAGAAAATGCAGGGGGTGAGAGATCCCATCCGAAACACATCTCATACGCCGCCACCACAATTTTCAAACCACTTATTCAAACAACCCCCAACCCCAACACAAAACAAAACAACATAAAACAAAACACCAGTCAAACAAGCACACACGCAATGGAGCCCTTGCAAGAAAAAGGATTGGATAAGATGCATCATCAATATACTGCCTGCCTACAACGTATACCTTACATGACCAAAAAAACCACCAACTTCATCCCCTCCAAACTACAACAACACACTCCTACCTCGAACAAGCCATCATCTCCAACACGTACCCACTATACCTCAATATCCCTGCCATTCCCATCCCATTCCCATCCCATCCCATTCAGGTTCCATTCCATTCACATTCCATTGCATTTCCAAATAACAATCCAAACCTAGTAAAGGAAAAAGAAAAAAAGGGTAGTCGATAATCACATCCACAAGAATTAAGGAGCGTATACTCTGCGGTCTACCATACAGATAAGACCACATATTCTGACATCGTCAAAACAAGCAAGAAGAAATAACAAATCGCTGTGCCAAATGCGCGTATGCTATATACAAGTGTCCCATCTGTGGGGAAAAAAAGTCCACAGCACATTCAGAGGCCCATTGTGCAACGCAAGCCCATTCTATCACCCAGCAGTTCCACTTCCTAGGTTTTTTTCCATATTCAAAACAGATGCGTAGTGATATCATAATCTCCATTCAGCATCTCATTGAATTATCGTAGGAAGCTCTCCAACACCAAAACAGACACTTTATACTTTGAATCGAAAGAAGAAAAACAGCCAAGATTTTCGTAGTATGCAAAAAGAAATCGAAAATCAAGTCAAGTAAGAAAAACCCAGATCCATAAACGCCTTTGAACCTTCAGTACAAACCCCCCTTTTCTGACCGAAAGGCAACCAAACCGGTTGATGGGGTATCTCTCATACAACAATAAACGTAAGAACCAGCTTCTCGCACACCACGCTGCTTCAAGTACAGCTTAAAAGTTTTGAGAAATACCAGCGCTTTGCTGGGGGAAGTGCGCGGGGTTCTCAATTCGCGTGTTACGGCGCGCCGGATTATCACGGATGACGGGAGGAGCAGGAGTGTCACCAGTCAGCTCGCTATATCCGTTTCCGTTGTAGGGATTCTGGCCATATTGATCATAGTAAGCCGTGTTACCGCCGTAGCCTGCTCCATTATCGGAACCTTCTGATCTACCAGCGGCGCTATAAGATGAAGACGCATTCGAGGGTCCGCGCCTAACATCACCAGCACGGTTGTTGGCAACAGATGGGCCCATGGCGCCGAGAATTTCACCCTCAGGAGAGTGAGAGCCGTCCAAAAGACCATCTCCGGATCGTGCCTCGGACATGTTGCCTCGTGGAGAGGGAGCGTCCGAATAAGGATTGGTAACACCGCCAGACATGGTGGTAGAAGCCTTGCGACCAGATGAACCAGCGACTGTGTTTCCCCAGCCTCGGTAGCCAGCAGATCCTTCGTGGCTCATTTCATAGGAATCGGGAGCAAGACCCACGGCCGGGATGGTTGGGTCTGCATTGGGATTGTAAGCATAATCCTCGACTTCCTTTCGTCGCTCGGCCTCGGCAGCTCGGCGCGCTCTGCTCTTCTTCCAGAAAAAGACGGCAAGAATAGCCAGAATAGCAATGGCAGCAATAGGCACAACAACACCAATAGCAACCTTGGACTTTTGATCAAGACCACCGCTTGTTCCTTTCTTTCCAGAAGGATCAATAGGAGTGACAGTGGGCTTTGCCGAGGGTGAGGTGCCCGCGGGCGAATTTGAGTGTCGTGTTGTAGTGGCGGTAACAATAACCACAGCAGTAGATGTATCGGTAGGCGTGACGATTACTGTCGTGATGGAAGAAGAGGGGTTTTCTGGGGGTGGCTCGGAGCTGGGTGTTGGCGTTTCGCTTGTAGGGGGAGGTGGAGGTGGAGACGAGCTTGTAGGGGTAGGTGTCGATGAGGTAGAAGGCGGCGGAGGCGGTGGGGAGGAAGACGACGAAGAAGAAGAAGAGGTCGTGGGCGGAGGGGGAGGTGGTTTTGGTGACGAGGTCGTGGGTGGAGGAGGAGGCGGGCTGCTCGGAGGAGGAGAAGACGTGGTCGGAGGTGTTGGTGAAGCAGCAGGAGGAGGAGACGATGTTTCCTGGGCGGCCGGTGGTGGTGATGTCTCCTGCGCCGCTTTGTCCGACGCAGGCGGATTCTGCTGAGCCGTCACGTTGCTAGACATTGTGAAGGCAGCGAGAAGGAGTCTCGGTGGTTCGGGTTGCCTGGGGTTGGGAGCCATGTTAGCATAAGCCCGCGGGCGCGCTTTGATCACTTTGACGATGCGTGACAAGGTGCGGAAAAAAAGGAAGAAAACAAGATGGGGAGATATGAAGCTATCATGGACAGTGACGAATTGCGATGATTAGAGCAACAACAAATGACATGCGAGCAAAGAAACAAGCTTGGGCAGCGTTGCCTTGCAGCAGCAGGGCTTTCCCGGCGCAAGCACAGCACGGCACAGCATTGAATCAACCAGTCAGTCTCCTCCTCTCCCACGACAACGCCAAGCTTGGGGACGCACGACAGGCGGCGGGAGACGAGACGAGACGAAAATAGGCGCATGCAGAGGTAAGGAAGCGAGACGAGGGCAGCAGATCAGCAATCGCAAAACGTACCTTGAGAGCCGCAGTCGGGGATACGAATGTAGGAAGAGCGCAAGGCGAGCGAATCAATGCGAGGCCGAGCCCGACGCTTCTTTTGTTTCTCTTACGAAGACAGACGGTTGGATTTAGAAGAGGAGAAAAAAAGCTTCCGCAAAAAAAAGAATGGAGAGTTCCCAGGTTGTGTTGGTAGAGTTGGATTGCAGCGAGCAGAGAGAGAGAGAGAGAGCTCGGCGCTTCCTGTAAGCGGGCCCAGGCTGTGCGGTTCTTCTGGTTTCAGCGGCGGAACCGGGGGGTTGAATAGCGAGTGGGCCGGTGGAGGAATGTCGTAACAGTGGATAATAAACAATGGACGGATACCATGCAGGTTGGTTAGTGGTCCGTATACATAAGAGAGAGTGTCTTGGAAAGACAAGGGCCTCTTCTTTTTGCCGCCCCACGGATAAGGTGATGTGATGCGATGGATGTGATGGTATTAATGGATGCGTTGCCTGGAGCAATGCACTGCCGCAGCCGTTACAGGTGCAACAGTCACTATAAGCTTCTTTTCCTTCTCTTTCCTCCAAACGGTAGTGCGACAAGGGGGGGGAGGACAATTGACGGAGCCTCTCTCTCACTATGAATCACGAACCAAACAAGAGGGAAGAAGAAAAAAAGAAATGAAATTGAGTCCAACACCAAAGAAACTAAAAGAGACCAACTCGAGAAGTTTAATTTCCCCTTCCAGTGTGGGAAAGTGGAGGTGTGAGACACGGTGCATGCACATATGTACCTAGTACTGTATGTGACACTGCTTGTTTGCTGACCACTGGCAGTCTGGCGCTGAATCTCGCCCCGGATGGCTTCTGCTATTGTTGGTGAATTGCCCCAACAAGGAGGATTACTCGGGAGCTACAGGTACCAAGTGACAGTGCGCGCTCACTGTGCGCGTCGCCCTGAAAATAAGAGTAGCAAGGTAGGTACTCTGCACAACCCCCCAAAAGCATGTGCTCATGTCAATCAAGCAAGCGCCTGCAACGTTTCCCTCCTTCCAAAGGGGAAAATCGGGTACCTATCGATGTGTGTACTTGCCAATCTTACCCCCCATTTCGGCAACCCAAATTTTTAAAAGTAACTAATGTACCCTTTCTATAGCCTGCAGCCACAAAAAAAGACAAAAAGAAGTGTGTGTGTGTCTTCCACTGCGGAGGAGGGAGTTGGGGAGGGACAAATCAAACCTGGAGAGATGGGGGGGAGGGAGGGAACCACTGCCTTTCCCGGTCTGGCCGAAAGCAAGCAGCAACATGCAAAGCTTAGCTTCATTCGCCCATTTGGGGCTTAGCGCTATGGGGATGGGTTTATTGCGTTCTATTTATGCATCTTTTGTTGTCTCTCGTGTTTTTGCTGAGCCTCCTTCATGAGCCACAGCCATGGTTCATTTTTTGTGCAAGTTTGGCTTTGAGCCACAGTGTGTGAATTGTGCAAGGTTATGCAGGTTCAAACGAGATATCCTCATCATCAACGACATGGACAGCCGTCAACCAATTTGGTCGAACATTTCTACAGCATCACATTATCCATCGAGTCAGGAATCAAGTTTTACCAGGTGATATTGATGTTTATAAGTAATTATCATTAAATACATCATTAACAAGCCACACACTCAGAATGATAAAGAGTAGAAGTTCGCCAGCGTAGTCTCATCATACAGAGAGAGATATCATATATAGCCAGGTTGCTACAAGTGATGAGAGTAGAAAGCAGAGTAGAAAGTACTATAACTCTATTTATTTCTCTGGTTCAACCAGTTACCTAGTAACTACAACCCATCTTATTCATGCTCATCACCATCATAGCCAACTTCTCCCAGCTCCCTCTCAAGATCCAAAGCCTCATATGAGAGTGCTTCTTCCCCATCACAAAATGGTTTACCGATGAGGAGGTTCAAAGACCGCATAGACTCTTATGATAGGTCAACCGCTAAAACAGCCTTCCCACCGACTGGTTGAGTGTCGAGCGCATCCAATCTTTCCCCAAAAACTTACAATACAACCCTCTATTCGACGCAAAATGAACATCTAGCCGTTTCTCTCCATCACCTTGGTAGAATTCTAGTTGAACCCCCCCCCCCTTGTTTCTGTGAACTTCGGGGATGGAGCGAACAAGATTAATACGAACAGCAAACCCTTGTTAACAAACCTCGTATAAACCACATCAGCACCGCCTCAACAAAGTGCCAGCAAAAAATACGAAAATCCATCCCTAGTAGGTAGCCTATATCTACATAATAATAACTAATCGACAACAAATTCCCTCACCTTATTAGAAATTTATTCTCCATCTTCTCTCAATCAGCCATGTAACAATAAGCAATAAGCTTGACTCACGAATACTATGCCCCTCGAGTCGTGTGATGACTGATTCACTGATCACTCCCAAAAGGCCTCCAACGCCACAACGTAAAAGAAGGACCTCGGACGCCCCCGAAAAAATACAGTAACATCCGAGTATGATACTGATTCCCACACAACTTCCTAAGATCGACAGTTTTACCCGGAGCGAGTTGGTTCCGAATCTGGCCTGCGGTTCGGTTTCATTCCAAGATGGATGGTTCATCATCACGCATCACGCATCAAGAGATCGGCACGCCACCCGCCCACTTTGACAAGAATAGAAAATCCCAATTCGTTCTTGGCAAAAAAGGTTCTTCAATGCCACTATCCTCGAAATACAGATTACAACATCATTAATTCTATAAGCTTGGATAAGGACCGCCTTGGCAGATATCATTTTTACATCCTCCTCGCTCCAACACGGGTAACAAAAAACAAAAAAGACAAATAGCCAAGATACAGAGGCAAACACGAATGAGACGACGGGCGAGTACGCATCTGATTGATCTCTTGTTCCTAAGTATGTACAATCTCCCTTCAGACACTCTTAGGACCCTTGGTCGTCACCTAATATTTAAGTCATATGTGAAGTTCCAATCCTTCTATATGCAAACTTCGCAATCCCAAAAAAAGAAAGAGTCCATCGTAAAACCCTAGTTACTCCTGTGAAGTGAAATGAAAAAAAAATAATCAAAACCCCTCGAGCGCTTCGAAAATGCCGCTTATTTTTGGCAAATCTCATGCAATGCCGGAAACAGAAATGACGACGCTTTGTGATTGAAAACGATGCCTCCCGAGACACCTACCTTTATTGTCGCATACCCCATGAAGGCTTCAGCTGGCTGTCCATCTCTGCCTGTGTGAAGACTGTATCTCCGGGCAGGCGGCTTACACGGCCAGCTCCACCACGAATGGCACTAAGCTGCACAGCAGATATGCCACTCTTGTTACTCTTGATACTGCCTGAATCGCTTTGGTTGTCTGAATCCTTGAACTTCTTAGGAGGGGCGAAATCCAGAGCTGTAAATGTTGTCGATTTTCGCAACATGTGACTAAAAATAGTTAGCAAATGCAACTTATAAAAAGAAAATCATGAATGGGATCAAAACTTACGGGCTAGGCAGCGCAGGTAGTTCCTCAAAGGCAGTAACTAGAGGCGAGGCAGCCGGAACCTTGGATTGGTATGGTCGTCTCTCTCCAAGAGGGCTTTGGCTTCTGCCAGCAACATGGTCTCGGATGGAGGTTGGGGGAGCAAAGTCAATGGCACCCATAATGGCAAATGAGTCGTCCGTCAGTTTTCCGGGTGTGGGCAGTGTGCTCAAGGGGGATGGAGGTGGCAGCTTCTTTTGAGGTGGGCCACGACCCCATCTTCCAGAAGCCGAGGAGTTTGGTCTGGGGTCAATAGCAGAGCCGGCGCGAGGTCGGGAGCCGCCTGGGAGGCTCATTCCTGAGACCGAGCCGCGGGGCCCGTGGGGACCACGAGGAGGGCCACCTGGGGCCGGGCCGTCTCGGGGACGACCGGCGGGTGGTGGTGTCATGGCGCGACGGGTGACTGGCTGAGCATAGGGCATGATAAAGGTATTGGTTTCGGCATCATAGTAAGCAGCGTCTCCAAGATAATTGTCGTCATGATCTTCGTAATAATCAGCAATGCTGGTAGGTTGCTGAGGCGGTTGGGATTTTTTCTCTGGTTGATTTTGTGTTGGCAAAGGTGGAGGAGCCTCCTTTGATTCATCAAAGTATTCCTTATAGAATGATCGAATGCGATTGGCACGGAATTCGGGGTCATCCGATTCAGTCACCTCATTAGGAGGCAACGGTCGGAATCCCACCGAGAGTCTCTTGCCGCCTGGCTGAGGAACCTTGAGACCGCGAGGCTTAAGAGGGCCGTTTGGAGGCGGGGGTGGTCTCCTTGGTGCACGGCCGCGCTCATTTCCGACGTGTTGTTGTTCATGATGTCTAGGGGGCGGCTTGTTTGAGGGTTGATTTCCAAGGTGGTCGTACAGGGGTCCATTTTCCAATTCATGCGGGAGAGCACCAGGAGCCAAAATGCTTGGGATATCCAAATCAAAACCATCCTGGTCATCTGAATGGCCATGTGCGGCAGGAGCATCATTATGGGGTCGACCTGGGCGTAGCGGATCAGGTACAGGACTGCGGGCGCCGTCGGGGCGGTTTCTAGAAGCTACAGGAGGTGGTTGTGGGATGTCCGGCATCTCAAACTCATCCGCATTGAATCTGCCACCGCCAGGAGCGATGGTTTCAATCTCTGGAACAATGGGTTGAACGGGCAGATTAGAATCATGAATCTCTGCTTCGTTAGGTAGCTGATGTGTTGGCTTCGGCGTTGTAGGGCTAGCGAAAGGATCCTCCCTCTCCTCAGGTGTACCGGGAGTGCGAGGCGTATGAGGCGTACGAGGAGTGTGTGCAGATGTCGGCGATCGGGGCATTGAACCATTGCGAGCTGGCATCTTTAAAGGCTCCAGATTCTTGCCTGTCTTGTTGGATTTGTTGCGTCCGCTGTAGGGCGATCCATCTCTGGGGTTGAATGATCGAACGGATCCAGCCTCGCTGCCGGTGAATTGAGCAATGTGTCGGTAGGGATCCTGCTCGCTGTGGAGTGTTCGAGCAAGCGAGTGAATCGACTCGTGTGACCCATGAGCTCCGGGAGGAAGAAGATATGGTGAAGAAAGGTTCATATCCATAGAAAGCTGAGCCCCCTTGTGCGCGGCCTTTTCTCCACCGCCAAACATCAGACTCCTTCGTACCCTCTTTCCCGCTCCATCGTCCAAGCCAAAATCCAGTCCCTGGTTGGGGTCGTGAGCATCCTCTAGTGCTTCTCGGCGAACATTCCTGCGGTGAAGGATAAGTAAAACGATGATGGCTGCGACAACAGGAATCCTAGTGTGTGTTAACAAACTGCTTCCGAAATCTGCCCAGTCGAAGCTGGATTAGATGGGCCGTCACATACACAATTCCCAAGACGATGGGCAAGGTCATGGCAGAGGAGCCCACTGGCTTCTCACAGGTATTGCTGGCCGCAGACGCTTTGCAGTCTTCTCTGCGCTGCAGAGTTGCTGAAGCGTCGACATCTTGTCGCGGGTTGATACGGGACCCCATCGTGTACACCTCTCCCTCAGGGATGCTGAACCCCGTCGCAACGGAGCTCGACGCTCTAGGTTGCACAAAACTCATAATTCCTGCTTCTTCTTCTTTTCTTCCTCTCCTACTACTTCCTCTTCCCTTTTTCGTGTTCTTCCTAACAGTGTGTTTGAAAAAAAGACCAAAACGATGGACGACGATTACTGATTAAGATTGAAGTGATGTGTTGATCGCCATTAAATGATATTGCGTTATTGAATCAACGGCAGAAGCTTATCGTAAGTATGATCACTCGTAAAATTGGGAGATCAGTCGGTTCGATCGATGTTCGTCCGGGGAAGATGGAGGAAGGAAACAAACAACCAAGCTGCAAACCGGTATAAACCAAACCAGGCGGGCAATAATAAAGAATGGACTTGCTGCAGAACTTTTTGCTTTGGCTTGCAGAACCAGACAGAGAGATAGACAGACAGACAACAATGAGAAAAGAGTGACTAAGAGTTTGAACAACTCTGAATAGCAGAAAAAAGAGTGACTAGCCCGCTGGCAGGCGGTTTGCAGGAACAAAAACGATGTGGTGGTGGTCGACAGATGAAGCTGGCGATGGGAAAGAAGAGGAAGAGGAGAAAGGGAGCGGGAAATGGAGGTCTGGGTTCAGTGTGTGGATGCGTGGATACCATCCCCGGTCCAGCGAGAACCTCTAGCTCTAGGGGGGGGAGAGAGAGGAGACAGAGAGAAGTCGGGTGGGCTGGGGCCTGCCTGGGGGCAGTGCAAAGGCCTGTTGTCAGTGGGACGAGTGCCCTGAATTGATGCAAATTGTGCAGGCCAACGGCTAGAAACCATGCTGAGGACGATGCAAACTGCTGGGCTTCAGGTACCTACATACATACAGTAGTGCAGACACCCTACACCGAACCCAGCAGGTTTAGACCACTCACCCCCTTGTTCGCCTGTCTGGTTGGAGCGAATGAGACAGCGCAATTGCAGGAGGTCCCTGTCAGGCCCTTTGATAATGGATTGGATGGATGGATGACCTCTCAGGGGGGTCAGACAAGGACCGAGGGAGTTTAATTTGGGACAAACCGCTAGTCTCTGCACAGAATTTGCCGAGAAGAAGAAGAGGACAGGCAGACAGGCGGACAGACAGGCAGAGGAACGAGAGAAGGCGTGCACGGATTTTGCACTTTTGTCCATTGCATAATTAAGCTATGCCTAAATACTACCTTTTGGCGCATGACGGACTTTTTTTCATGATCTCTCAATTTGCATTGGATCCGTTGATGAACCGTCTCTCCAATTGGCGTCCAGACTGGCATCGCAAGTGTGAAAGTTGGCATCGGCGCAACGTCGCGCAGCGCCAAGGCAAGGGTCAAATGCAGGTACCAGACGCCTCTGGCCGCGCCTGTACCCACAGCGCTAAGCCCACTAAAGCAGCCGGGCCATTCTTCCGCACAGTTTACCGCCCCCACTGTGAAAAACAAAAGGAGAACTGGACACTGGACGCTGGACAGTGGACACTGGACACTGATTGCGAAGCACCGTCAGGCGACTCTCGGGCACTGGGAGGCACTGTCACGGCCCTGATGCGGGGGAGGGTGAGAGTCCGTGTGGAGACGACGCAGGTAATACTGTGTTTTGAGGCAAACTGCTGCCCCCTGACGCTAGGCCCAATTTCGATTAACACGTCCGTCTCGGCCAGAGGGACTTGATTGGGAGCCAGCCATCCATGGATTGAGCTCCGAATGACATGGACATGGACAGCGTCAGCCATGAAAGCCGCTCGAGTATCCAATAGGGCGCATGTTTTGATGTTGTTGCTGTTTTTTTACGCCCCCTTGCTTCTTTTCCTGTCGAAATACTTGTGGCTGCCAGGTCGGATGGACGAGCTGTGATAGGGTGGTTCGGGCTTGTTTGAGTCAAAGAGGGGGGATGGGATGGGAGGGGAGGGAGGCTACCTGAATCTCTTTCGGTATCGTGATGGTGACATTTAGTGTCATTGGATTTTAATGACCACCGCATGCTGCTTCGTCCAGCGTATCAAGTAGACCGTCATTCAATTACATGCGTAGGACTTAGTAGCAACTTCAGGTTGGATGGATCTAACAACACTTTCAATCGCTGTGCAAACAAGTAATAACCTACAGCTAGCTCTGGAGACCTTGCCTGAAATTGATTACACTTGTCTCTCAGCACGTGCAGTTGGCTAATGTACCTCCGACGCACTCTGACATGGACTCTTACATCTGTCATTGTTGGTCGATGCAAGCCACAAAGCCCTTCCGCAATTCTAGGCTCATGCAGCAACGCAACAAGACGACGCCATGTCCGTTGTGCCGTTTGCGGACTATTTTTGCAGGGCGAGATGGAAGATGGAGCTTGTTTTCTAGCACCATCGGCGCTGAATAATTACATGTAGGGTAGCTGGAGGGCATAATTCTGAGTGAGCTTGAGCAGGGAACATGATTATCCCCCTCCCGGCCGTCTCTCTCTCTCTGCACATTTCGATGCCTCCACAACGATGGAATCTAGCCAGCCCCCTTCTTCTCTTGGAAAGGGATAGACTTCCAAGGTTCTTATCTCTCTCATATCTCTTGTCAAGCAAGGAAGTTGATCGGGGACTGATCCGCTGTTTCAATCGTGCCGACTCTCCCGTTGCTCCTTTAAACAATCACCATGTGGCTGAGTATTCCAATATTTAATACCACTGGTACGTACACATTGTCTCTGCTTTACCCTGCACCCCCTTGCTTGCCGAACCGTTGCATCTCACCGTCATTGTTGTCGCAGTGATCAGTCAATCGGTCCCTCCCTGAACTGAAGTCTTGACAGAGCAATTCGCGTCTCCCGTGGAAGAGAAAATAGAGAAATGTTTTAGCCAATAAAGAGAAAAGCAACGTGAACAAGCCATGATAATGGATGCCGCCGCCACGCCCCCGTTATAGGGCCGGTAATTGTGCCAGGAACTTCCCTGATGCCACCGGCCTTTTTACTTGTGCAGACATGAGATGTCAAGCAAGGGATAATTATCTAGTTACCTAGCAGTTCATGGCATGGACTCTGCACTTGTAACAAGAGGCAGTATTACCAAGCAATGAATCTTCTGTTTACTGCTACCTACAAGTAGTAGGCAAGTACTTGTAGGTACGGAGTAGATAGCTACTTGTAGTATTACTGGTATATTGCAGGGGCTACCGGATTTCGGACTGTTGCATTCCTCGTTGACATGGATAAAATCAAGAAAATCAGGAATTCAGTAGCGCTGATTTATAGCGAAGGATTCCACTGTAACCATCGCCTAGAACACCCATGAATGTCCACTGCACTGCACGCGTATGTGCAGGTAAACAGTGCCTGGGCAGCCAAGACCATCCAAGGCCGAGCATCCATGGATGTCCTTCCCCCATCCATGCAAGCTGGCATTATTCGTGCCTGTATAACCTCAACTCAACACGCACGCACAACACACCACCAACTTTATTACCTTAATTGTCCGCGATGCGAATATCCGCTCCGATGGTACCATGTGACATGGTTTCACTAGAATTCCACATGCTCAAAGATTTAATATTCGACATCACCAATAAAGATCACTAGGCGAAGCGGCCAAGATAGTGCACAACGCATCTAGCTGTCGCTTGCTAAGCGTGTCCAGTATTAGAGCTTCAATGTCGTACATCTTCCTCGGGGGAATCCATTGATGCCTTGCCAGCTGTCGCATCACGTTTCAGTGGTAGACAACGAAAGATGGCCCCTCATTAACCCAATCAAACCGTCTGTGAACAAGGCGACAGTTAGGCAGCCCTTGACAGTTGTGATTCACACCAATAACCTAATAGTGAGGACACAATGCGATATCTGCTAGTCTTGATGGCTCCTTTGTTGAATTTACTCGTCATGAGCCATACCCCAAACGCTTCTTCCATCATGGATTTCTTCACTCGTCATCTTTGTAAAATATCTTCATCACGAAAATTGGCGGCGGTAGCATCCAGGAGATCGCCAAGCTGAATCTGGCACCAGTGTTTCAGGATCTGTGATCGACATCTCACAAAACAGCCTCCACATCCAAGGAGCCATCTACAATTGTGTCACCAATGGCCGTGAAGCGTACCAAGGTCACGGGAGGTGATGGTGATACAACACAAGCCACCAAAAAGGTCCTACAGTTGCCCCTTTCTGAAATACTCGTACGGATAACAAGGGCAGCGGCATCTTCAACCGGGAAGCAGAAGACCGTGGTGTCTCAGTCTTCCACTAAGAATGGAAGAAAAGTGACACAGAAGAATTCCACTGGGAGGAATCCAAAGCAGGCAGCACCCCGGCAACAACCGACAGATTCCAAGGCGCCCATCAACAAGGCACCGAGTGACGTCCTCAAGGTCTTCGTCTTCGGCAACGGCGAGTGTGGCGAGCTAGGTCTCGGTCCCAAGATTCAGGAATCGTCCAAACCTAGGCTGAACCCCTTCCTGGACCCGGATGACGAGAATGCGTTTCACGCCGTGCAGATTGCTTGCGGGGGTATGCATACTATTGTCCTAACGATCGATAACCAGCTTGTTACATGGGGCGTCAACGACGATGGCGCGCTTGGCAGGGATACCACCTGGGACGGTGGCTTGCGGGATATTGATGATGACGACAGTGACGATGATGAGGGCATGAATCCACATGAGTCTACTCCTAGTGCTATACCGTCGACAAGTTTTCCTCCTGGAACGACGTTTGTGCAGGTTGCTGCTGGTGATAGCTGCAGCTTTGCGCTAACTGATGATGGGAATGTGTACGGATGGGGGACATTTATCGTATGTATTCCGTCCAACATGTTTCTTCGCTTGACTCACTGACAATATTTCCAATAGCATGATGAAGGCATCAGGCGCTTCCGCTATGACAATGAGAAGAATGTCATTGAGAAACAGTTCACGCCAATATTGATACCCGGACTAGAAAACATCACCCAGATAACCTGCGGTATTAACCACGCCTTGGCCTTGGATACCAAAGGCAGAGTCTGGGCTTGGGGCTGCGGTCAACATAACCAACTGGGACGTCGTCTTTTCGGTCGTCATCAAGATGGCCTCACGCCCCGTATCGTCGAAGTGTGTCGGCACGGAGCAAAGTATATCGCTTCAGGGGATGACTATTCCTTTGCGATTGACAAAAACGATAAGGCCTATGCATGGGGCACCAACAACTTTGGTCAGGCGGGAGACCCAAAGTCCGCAGGGACGGATGCTGCCATCCTGCCTCACCCAATGAAAATACCCAGTCTCTGTGGAAAGGGGATCGTCGTCCTCAACGGAGGCTCTCATCATACCGCTGCCGTCACTGCAGATGGGGAATGTTTAACCTGGGGTCGCATCGACGGCGGACAACTTGGTATAGACTTTACAAGCGAGCAGCTCAAAGATGACACAATCATCCGCAGGGACGAGAGGGATAACCCTCGCATATGTCTTCGCCCCACGACTGTCCCGAACATGAGAAAAGCCATCTTTGTTGGCGTTGGCTCACGCCACACCGTGATTATAGATGACAAGGGTGTCGGCTATGCCACAGGTGTGGGGACTGTAGGACAGTTGGGCATAGGGACTGATGATGATGCTGACGTACCTACACGCCTGAAAGGGTTGGCGATAAGGGCGGTTCATTTAAACTGGGCTGGAGGAGGTGGACAGAATACTATTGTAGCAGGGCCTGCGGATGCTGCACCCCAGAAGAGCTGATTATCTACCGTACTATTTTCATGAACATATGTTATCAGATTCGGGAGGGGACGACGGACATATTTAACAATTGGGATTGCATCTTTGCAGCTTCTTGTCTTGATAGTACATTAGCAAAGTCACCGAGGAATTATGAATTGATATCACAAGAAAAAATGTTCTCTATACTTGAATTAGCACTAGGCTACCAATTCTCTATCTATGCTCTGATCAAAGATGTCTTCCTACATCATTCTATTTTTTTACAACGACCGTGTATCCGTCACCTTGTAAAACTCTGGGGCGTACTCCACCAACCAGTCCTTCTCAATCTTGGTGACGTCCCTGATAAACGTCTTTTCTCCCGTCTCCATGACCTCGTGAAAGATTACCCAGTCGGCCTTGCGGTTGAACATGAGCGAGTTGGGGTGCGCGTGCAGCACCGTGCCGCCCTGGACGTTGCGAAAGGTGCCGTCGGGCTGCATGCGCGCGGCGTGGGCAAAGTACCCGGATGTGAGGCAGCGGCGGATCTGCTCTGCTTTCTTACTGCTGCTTTCGGGGGAAGAAGTAGTACTAGTAGAAGAAGTAGAAGGTTGCTTGGCAGAGAGAGATTCGTCAATGGTAATGTTGAAGCGTTCGAGGTAGCGCTTGAGTTGGGCGCGGATGCTGACGGCTCGGATCAGGGACTTGTAGTTCAAGTTGTTTTCGTGGCAGAATTTTGCTTCTTTTTTGCCCTTGGTCACAAATGTCTGGTAGACGTTTAGGAGAGTCAGGTGATCGCCCTCTTCGACTGCGAATTTACGCCTGGAGCTTTCCATTTTCTGCCTCTCACCGTCGTGGTGGAACCACACGTTGCCGCCTAGACTCGTCATGGCGGCAATGGTCAGGATTTCGCTGAGGCAGTCGAACGATTGTGCCGCCAGGAGCGTCTTGGCCATCATGGGCTCGACTGGCATCTCGGCCATGCGGAAGCCCAGGGGTTTCGTCAGTTTGGCGTACTCGTCGAGAGCCCCCAGCGCAAAGAGCAGTTCCAGGGCCTTGGACATGAGCTCAGACGGAGGTGGCGACAAAAAGTCAAACCTGACGATGTTGTCGATGCCCAAGGCCTTGAGCTGGAGAATGGTTGGTGCCAGGTTCGATCTCTGCAGTTCGGGCGGGTTCGATTCCGGGAGTGTTTGGTAGGCATCCTCTGTGTAAAGACGGTAGCATTTACCCGCTTTTGTGCGTCCAGCTCGACCGGCTCGCTGCGATGCGGATGCCTTGGATATAGGGGTAGCCGTAAGAGTCTCGATTCCAGTCTTGGGGTTGTAAGCCCTCAGCTTGACGAAGCCGCAGTCAACGACATGGACGATTCCATCAATGGTAACTGAGGCTTCTGCAATGTTGGTGGAGAAGACGACTTTTCGCGTGCCCTCTGGGGTTTTGTCAAAGACGAACATCTGTTGCTCCGTGGATAGGCCAGCATACAATGGTAGCGGTTGGATGGGTTCATGCCGGCTATCGAGTTGGGCTGCCCTCTCGGATACTGCTTGGATGGCATTGTCGATTTCCTCCCGACCAGTCAAAAACACCAGAATATCACCCTCTCCTTCTTGGGTGTGGATGTCAAACACCGTATCGATGGCCTTTTCGACATAGTCTTCCGCCGGCGATTCAAGGTACAGTGTATCGATGGGATACGTCCTGCCCTCGAGGCTGACTATCGTAGCAATCTCATTCGCTGCCTGCTCGTCTTCTTTGGCTGGCTGTTGTTCGTCTGCACTTTGCGTAAAGAACTTGAGGAACTCTTCGGCCTGCAGAGTAGCACTGCTGATGATGATACGCAGCTCCGGTCGCTTTCTGCGAATCTTCTTGAGTAAACCCAGCAGAATATCCGTGCCGATGGACCTCTCATGGGCTTCGTCAACCATGATGACAGAGTACCGGCTCAATAGGGGGTCAACCAGGGCCTCCCTTATGATGAGGCCATCGGTAAGGAACTTGATGCGGGTGGACGCTGACGTGACATCTTCGAAGCGGATCGAGTAACCAACTTCTTTGCCGACTTCACATCCCACCTCGTCGGCGACACGCATGGCAACCGTGGTGGCGGCCACGCGTCGAGGCTGGGTGACTGCGATGACCTTTCCATCCGAGCACCAGCCAGCACGTTCGAGGAACTGTGGGATTTGGGTCGTTTTGCCCGATCCAGTTTGCCCAATCACAATTGTGACGGGAAACTTTTCAACGAGGTAGAGAAGACTCTCCCGGTGCTTTGCAATGGGGAGAAGGGCGGCGGGCTTGTGAAGTGCCGGTATAAAAGATGAGTCGAGGTTGAAATCAGCCATGATGAAGAAGATATCGTCAAAGTTGTAGGTGTAACTTTTAGCTAGCACAATGGTCTTTTGATTGAATGAGCCTGTAAAAGTGTCTTGAACATGAGAAGGGCAGATTGAGAAAACTCGGACTTGCTAGCTACTCTTATAGTATTTCAAGTATTTCAAGTATTGCCAAACTTGTAAATGTCTGTTTGAATGGTTTGATTCATTCATCATCGCTTTGGGTTGTTGATGAAGCTACCCTGTAGCAAAATGAATCATACGTGTGGGCACCTGCTTAGGCTGCCAATCAGCCGCTCCAGGCAGTAAGCCAGCCGCTCAGGCAGTTTTAAGGTTCTTGGTGACCTGCACCCTTGTTGTTGTGGGGCACGTCATCAGCGTCGTGGCAAGCTCTAAACCCCTCCGTCACTGTCACTCACTGACTGCACTGCGCTGTCACAAGACAGATCAAGAAACATTTTGCTCCGTATCCAGTTCATCTTCCTACTTGTATTTCTGGCGACTCAATAAGCGAAATCACGGCGCACGACCCACCATCCCTTTTCACGAGCCGGCTCCATCTGTTCATCCAGACTTTCTTTGCACATCGAAATGACTACACCTGCCGAAACGGTATTTGCCCCCCCTGATACCTTACTCTTCCTATAATACCGCCACAGTTATTGATTCCGAGACATGATGCAGAACAAGGCATCGACAGAGTCAGGCGCTGAGTCACCTACTACTGCCCGACCCCTCGAAATGGACGACGACGAGGTTCAGGAGACTGGCGTTTTGTCAGGCGACGCACCACCACCGAAGCCCCCTCGCCCGGTGTCAGAGGCGCAAAAGAATCAGAACATACTGAAGGAGGCGTTCCCGACTGTCGATGACGGTATTATCAGGGCGGTGCTATCCGCAAGCGGGGGACAGGTTGAACCAGCTTTCAATGCATTGCTTGGTAATGCCCCCCGTACACAACAAACTATCTGGATACGGACTTACAGGGAATAGAAATGACCGACCCCGATGCCGTCAAGAACGAGCCGCAAGAAGTACCACCCCCGCAACCCCCGAGGCCAAACCAGAGACAAATGTCACAGCTCGAGGCAGACGAGCTCTATGCCCGCCAGCTCGCTGAACACTACGACAACGTAGGCGCCTATGAGGCTCGCACCTCTAGCCGCGGCGCCAGCGGGCGACCGAGGGGCCAGCCACGTACTCAGTTGGAGGAGGAACGGGAGCGTAGCTTTCTCGACGATGACTTTCCCGTTATCAAGGAGAATTTGCGCCAGGGATTCATCGAGACCCAAACAAAAGTCAATGGCTGGATCAGCACGCTAAAGAAGAAGATTGAGGAGAATTTCGACGAGAGCGAAGACCCGAGTCACAAGGATGCGCCGCCATATCGCGGCCAGGGACAGCCCAGTCGGAGAAGCAACGACTACGACCGGTATGATGCGGATCCGCAAGTGCTGAGTGATGACTTTGCAGGCATGAAGTTTACAGCGGATGGAAGTGAGTATTTGACGGAGCATGATACGTAGGCGAGGCTAATGGATGAACGAATAGCTCCCGCTTATGGTAACCGACCAATGGCAAATACCGGCATCTACAGACCACCACCTTCAACCTCCCCGCGACCTAGTGGTGATGGAAGGAGAGTTGGCTTCAAAGATGAGCCCGAAGAGATCAATATGTATGATACCTCACCCAAGCAGCCGCCTCGGGATGCGGCGCCGGGCCCTGGTGGCCGGGCTAGCAAATGGCAGCCACTTTCCTCAGTGGACCCGAATCCCATTTCAGACAATGACCCTTTCAGCCTCGGAGACAGCGAAGACGAGAGGGAGGTCAAGGAGAAGCCCAAATCGGAGGATACCGAGAGACTGAAACAGGCTACCTCGGAGGCAATGTCTGAAGATTTGGCTGAATCGTCAAAAGATGGAAAGAAGAGCTAGATGGGAGTGTAATTTCTTGTTGGTTAGGTTGAATTGGTTATGGAAATAGGAATGGGAATGGGAACGGGAACGGGTTCTATTCTGTAAAAGAAAAAACGTAATTGTATTGATGAAAGACTGGTTTTGAGCTGATGAATCGCTCGTCGATGGGTTGGTTACTTGGGCAATCAATTTCAAGTTGAAGCTTGCTTGGATGATTGATATGCTTGTGAAGTTTGAGTTTGATGCATCGCTTGTCACTGTGATGTCAGGGCCTGTATTGTTGGGAGGTAAAGGTTCAAATGCCGGGGACAGCCCATGTGGGTTTTTGTTTGGTTGTCTTTGCGAGTTTGGCGACGCGAATTCGGGATCGTCGATGTGTTGTTGGTAGACCGGGATGTAGACAGGATGTGGGTTTACGATGGAGGCGCAATTATCTGGCGCAAATGTATGTACAAAGTACGGAGAATATACGTATTAGGCATCGATCGAGAGCTAACGTCAGAGCAAGGGGATATACCAAGGGTATTGAGATGAGTTGGCCTGAGAGGGAAGACACTGGAAGCTTTTGTTGTCTCATATAATATTCATCGGGCAGTCATGAAAAACGACGAGCCCTGTGACACTGGGGGGTATTTGAATCGTGATGGTTTGCAAATGCTTGTCCCGGGGAGTCCAGAAGAAGAAGACTAAAAATAACCGTGGACAATTCCATTGTTGTCATTTGTCTGTAACATGACCTGGACTTTTCCAAGGCAGCAAAGAAAAAAAAAGGACTTGCAAGGATTTGTTTGGATCTTTCTTCTCTGGTTATTAAAACCGGCTACGGGTCGGAGGGGAACATTGCCTATCGCTCACGCACGAGGCTCGATGCTTGGACGTGATTGGCTTCGGTATTAGAATGGGGGATGTGGATATTTATGTTTATAGTGAGATCTAGCAAGCCTATTCTTCCCCCCAAACTTGGGCCCAATAGAGGAGACGATGGAGGGCAATTGTTGGGGGGACGTGATAGGAGCGGCTGTCGAAATTTGGTGCGGTCTTCATACTGGCATCTGCTGTTCGGTTAAACCGCGGGCTACCTCGGCAGGGGTCCTCATGCAGGCCCAGAGATGCTAGAGGGCCGCATGAGGGAACCCTTGTCGGGGAACTGGGGGAACGACAATTTTCATGTGGTTGTCAGAAGGAAGCGTTTATTAGTATGAGTGGTATGAGTTACGGAGTATGACTTGTTGGCAGTTTTTTGACGATGATCTAGACGGGCTCTTGAGGAGTCCAAGTCAGGCCCCCCCGCTTCCGAGGTAACGAGTAGCAAGAAGAGGAAGAGAGAAAAAGAGGGTATTTTTATGATGACTAGAGTGAAAAGGGAGATGATTTTTTTAAATAGAAATAATAATCATAAATAATAATAATCATGATAGCCGTGAGTGAGAAGAATGAAGGAAGGAGGGAGGGAGGGAGAGCTGCTTGCCATATCCACCACCACCACCACCGCCGCCGCCTCAACAAAGCCGTTTTGGGTGTGCCTGAGTTTATGCTCTAGACCAAACTTTATCAAACCTCCAAAAACAACATCCGATTCGTGAACCAGAAAAGAGGGCAGAAAAGAAAAAAGAAAACAAGACTTTCTTCGACGTTTTAATTTACTCTCTCTCTCTCTCTCTCTCTCTCTCAAAGCTCAGCACAGCACAGGACAACAACACAAGGACAGGACAGGCTTGTGACGGGCCAGCAATATTTTACAGCGCAAAAAGCCTGCATGCATTTTCTTAGGCCGCTGTCTCTGCTGCTTGCTTGAACTTGCATTGGATTCAAAGGCTCCCTCGCCCTCCTTGTGACCAACCAAGCTTAGCTGGGCCAACGACCTTGAGGCACAACCATTCCCGTTGCCGTCGCCGTCCCACGGTCTGCTACTGCTACTGCTACTGCTGGTGCTGCTGCCGCCTCAAACTTGTGCAAGCGTACATGCGTACATACATACATACGCAGACACACACACACACACACCCACACACACACGCATACATACGCACATACATCATACATCATACCTACATACCAACGTATGTATGCACATGCATCTCGCTGAAACAGGCGCCTCGACTACTCCCTGTGTCCCCCCTTCAGCTCATGATTTGCGACCCAACTATCCCGGAAGCATAGACCGACTCACTCACTCACTCACTCGACTCAACGGCTCCATCAACTGCAACCTGCTACAATCAGGACAAAACAGACCAGGGCCTCCAACCACCTCATTCTCACTGGACCAGGTTCACAAAAGACTTCTGGCACATTGAACAGATTGTCTGCCGGCTTGTCCCGTCGCCATACATCACTGCTCTCCCCACGCACACATCAACTCACTCAACCTGGAACGACAAGGTCCCCCTCCCTCTCTCCCTCTCTCCCAAGGCGCAAACAAAGTCTAGCCGCTTCTTCTTAATTTTTTTTGACTACTTGTCTTTCATCTGCCGCAGCTCTCCGTTTCCTTAACTTCTCCCCCGACCTCCCGCTCGCCAGGGGGCTCTGAGCCGCAATATGTAAGTCGACCGACCAAGTCTTGTTTGTCTTTGCCGGGCCCTTTTTTGTCACACCCCCTGCCTTGAAACATGACCCAGACTCATAGCCCTTCTCGCAGGAAATTCGGCAAACAAATCCAGAAGCGCCAGCTTGAGGTTCCTGAATATGCTGCCAGCTTTGTCAACTACAAGGCCCTGAAAAAGGTAGCTATTCAATCCTTGTTTCTTCTGCTAACATTGACCTCTCCCTAATCCTACAAAATTTCCCCAACACTGTTGTTTTGGCCCTTCTAGACGTCGAGAGGACAAGACGATGGGCAGTGCACATATAAGCTTGTTGCCTGTTATTATCCTTGTACTCCCATGACTGCCCCCATGACAAGATTCCTTTTTGTCCTTCCTCCTAAGCATCCTCGCACAGAAGTCGACATGATCAAGTCTCCAAAGTGTAGCACTAACACAAGCTGTCTTGTTCTATAGCTTATCAAAAAGCTCTCAGCTACCCCGACCTTGGCAGCACAAAATGACGTCTACCGACTGGCTACCCTTGCCGACTCACAGGCCGCTCTCCAGGCCAACAAGGCAACTTTCTTCTTCCAACTGGTAAGAAACATGGCCAAAAATTGCCTTCAATACCCGGCTGGACTACTAAATGCTGAATAGGAACGTGAACTAGATAAAGTAAACGCCTTCTACCTCCAGAAAGAAGCAGAGGTTTGTTGCCCCCTTTTGCTCCACCGAGAGCAATGCCTTGGGATGTGCTAGCCTAACAGTATCCCACAGCTCAAAATACGTCTCAAGACTCTTCTCGATAAGAAAAAGGTCATCCAGTCACGGCAAGGCGTTTCAAGACGCTCCTCCAAGTTCACAACGCTGGAAGAAGGATTCCAACAGTTTGCCACAGACCTCAACAAGCTCCAGCAGTTTGTTGAGATTAATGGCACGGCATTCTCCAAAATTCTCAAGAAGTGGGACAAGACATCCAAATCCAAAACCAAGGAACTTTACCTCTCGCGTGCTGTCGAGGTACAACCCTTCTTCAATGCGACGGTAATAAGTGAGTTATCGGATCAGGCCACGACGAGTCTCCAGGAGCTTGGAGCTTGGTCGGATGGAATTCAGGTCAACTTCCAGTCAGGGCATGTTGTGACAAGTCAACATTTCATGGGAACCGATGAGGGCGATGTCGACACACTTCTACTTGATACGGTTATTTCCGGTAACCTCGAGTCCTTGCGGGATCTGCTTGCGAAGATACAGTCAGCCGTCGTGGCTACGGAAGGGGATGTCACATTGATGGAGCGAGTCACCCGGACATTCTTGACTGCCATTCATGAAGCTCCTCGTGATGCTCTTAGGGTCCTTCTGGATACCGGTCTTGTTGATCTTCACTCTTACGATGACATCAACGAGCGAAATTGCCTGCATCAGGCTGCCATATATGGCAGGCATCACGTTTTGGAATGGGGCCTTGAGGCTGGTGTATCTGTGGATCGGACCGACGTTTACGGGAGGGTGCCTTTGCATTATGCTAGTTTGCATGGCCGTCTTGACATGCTGGATGCCTTGCTGAGTGGTAAGTGGCGGGAATTCTAGATGCCTGATAGAGTTGACACTAATGTTTGTGTAAGCCAACCCACAAACCATTGACCTCATCGATCACGACAACTTTACCCCCCTGATACACGCCATAATTCACGACCATCTGGAATGCGTAGAGCGCCTACTGGCCAAATCAGCTCGCATCGACCCTGTTTCGGACTCGGATCATGTTCCCCTGAATCTAGCTTGCGAGCATGGCTCGGTCGCAATTGTTGAGATCTTACTGAAGCATGGAGCGCAGATCCTCCCTGACGCCGAGGGGCTGTATCCTCAACACTTGGTGGCGCGATGTGGACAAACTTCGGACCTGCTTTTGCTACTGAAGCAGTATGGTGCTGACTTGGATCAAGTCGACAAACTCTATGGATGGACACCCCTCGTTCATGCGGCTAGTGAGGGTAGTGTTGAGTGCCTTCAGGCTCTGTTGAGGGTTGGCGTGGATGCGGGCATTCGAGACGAAAAGGATCTTCCTGCCATGTACTACGCTGCGTGGGAAGGCCACCTGGAATGCATGAAGCTGCTCACCCCTTTCAACAGACGCACACGCGCAAGCCCACTGGTAGCCCATCCGACCATTGAAATCCTAGGGAGCAGCAGCGCGCCCGTTCCCATGTCCCTGGATCCCGACGCAATTCCGATTCTCGAACTCCCTCCTCCCATCATTCCGCTGCGACGATATGGCCACAACTTTCTCGATACGAAGACGGTGGTGCAGATTAGCTTTCAGGATGCGGGTGAACAGCCTTTAATATTCTTCCAGGATGGAAAGTATCCCGCCGCTCGACTTACGATATCCTCAAAGGTCTCTGATCTGATCCCCAAGAACATTATTCTGCCTTTCCAAGAAGACACTCGAATGGTTTCCTTCCAGATCGATAATCTCGATACCTTTTCTCTCGACTTTGACGTCTTCCCAGCCTATGGCGCAAAAATAATTGCCAAGACGGTCGTTTTGCCATCGGTTTTCAAGACGCAGTCTGGTAGCTCCAAATGGTGCCTCCCCCTATTTGATCCTCGCTTAAGAGCGATTGGACAAATAAGTTTCAACACCCAGGTGATTAAGCCGTTCAAGGGACAGCCACTGGAAATTACAGATTTCGAAACTTATTGGAAGGCAACGAGCCAATTCAACCAACCAACGAACGCCATTGTCACCGGTTCGAGCCTCTCTGGAGATTATGTTAGGATTTTTGTGCAGTACACCAGCGATGGGGTTCCTGTTGTTTGGCCGCAGTGGACAATATCATGCGGCGGGTTGGACATTCCCGTCTGCCGTTTGTCGTTACAGCAGTTTGATGCCATTACATCACGAAGTGTTAGCCGCGGAGAAATTATGAGCCTGTCATCCAAGACGGCCGAGAACATTGCTGAAATCTACCATATCCTGGCAACTGCTGGTATCACTCTACAAGATGCCCTGGCAATTCTGCCTCCTGGTATCCACATTAATCTCCAGATCCTATATCCCAGCGTGGAAGAAGAAGAGACACTTGCCCTTGGTCCGGCGCTTGACGTGAATGCATACGTCGATTCCATCCTTACCGTTGTCTTCGACCACGCGCGGGCGCAGCGGGCACAATCCCATTCACCAGACGTGGTGCGCTCGGTAGTCTTTAGCAGTTATAATGCCCGATTGTGTACGGCACTGAACTGGAAGCAACCGAATTTTCCGGTATTCTTATGCAATGACCTGGGTAAGGACGAGTCTTCTGGGCAAAATACTGGGAGACGCACCATGTCGATCAAGGAGGCAGTACGGATTGCCCAGAGCAATAACTTTATGGGTTTAATATGTTATTCTCGCCTTTTGGTAAGCTTTACTCTATCACCCCCCTGAAAGGCCTGAGAGGTGTTTATGCTGACTTGATGAATAGGACATGGTACCTGCTCTGGTTGATGCTATCAAATCACACGGCCTAGCTCTTGTGATGGACAAGTCGAGCGGGACTCCCAACGCAAGCCCTCTTACGGATCCCTTTCCGCGACCCCCCAAAGGAGTCGATGGCGTTCTTAAAGACCATGGTATTTTGCGGTTCAATGATTCCATAGACATGTAGAATCTGTGTGGAATGATTGGTTGAAAGAGAGAGAAAAGGAACAAGAGCCGTTTGGAGGTGTTGTACATGCAAGTTTTAACGTCCTTGATGAGGAATGGCGAAAAGAACACAGAACTGTTTTGTTTTGATGGCTTAACTATATTGCTCTACGGAATAGATTATGAAGAAGATATCGGTTACTTTTTTTTAAGCTCCTTTGTACTCGTATCTGAGCCCGGCCAAGTCCCTCTCCGGGTCTACGCTTGCCATGACCAGTTTCGAAGTGACGATGATGGAATATATCAGGGCGGGGAGGTTGCCCATGCTGACCCAGCCGAAACCGCCGCCTCGATCGTCGTTGCGGACCAGACCCATTAACATTAACAATACGGTCAGGGCTAGGTTCATATAGGGGAGATATTTCTCTAATGGCGACCTGCCCGCACCGATGGGCAGTCCTCTCCCCGCCATGCCTCGCAATCCCGCCCTGGAAGGAAACGTATTTTGTCCTGCAGTCCTGCTGGCGCTGGTGCTGCCATGATGCGCCCACGTGTCCAGCGGGATGATGCCCGTTTCCGTGGGCGGTAGGCGGTACAGCACGAAAGCGGTCGCGAGCAGGGATGTGAGGCTGAGGAGGGCGAAGACGGAGGTGGCAGGGCGGAGGAGGGGGCGTATGTAGGCTGCTGTGGTGGCGAGGGGGAGGAGCAGGAGGAAGCGGGAGAATTGCTCGTTGCGGAGGGTGTTTTCTTGGGTGAGGGTTTGGATGAATTGGTCTTGTTCTGGGGTTTGTTAGTAATTAGGTTTGTTATAGGAGAGAGAGAGAGAGAGAGAGAGAGAGAGAGAGAGAGAGAGAGAGAGAGAGAGAGAAAAGGGAGGGTTTACCTTGCTCGTCCATGGCTTCGGGTTGGGAGTCAGAGTCTGAGTCGTCGTCGGGGTACTGAAAGGTTCGCCTGAGGCGGGTACCGGTGCCCTGGGGACTGGCCATGGTGGATTATAGACTTGAAGCATGAATAGAGTCGTAAATTGTGACTTGTTATAGGGAAAGTTGCTGGGGTTGTTGGAGTCGTTGGAGTTACTGGAAATTGCTGGAAGTTTGAAGCTGTTGAAAGGGTGAAGGGGTGAAGGGGGTAGACTGTAGTAGAAGTTACGTAGCTCCAGCCTCCAGGCCTATGACGCCGATCCATCCCACCAAGACAACCCCCCCTGCCCCCCCTGCCCGCGTTAAAATTTCCAACGCAGAAACAGAAACCGCCAAAGCCGTTTATCGAATATTTGGAGAAAACCCCGACTTCACTACAACACCTTCAGCAGTCCACAGTCCACAGTCCCCAAATGTTATCACGAATAGTCCGACGGAGGCTGGTCGCCTCCCTGCAGGGAATCAGAGCCAATGCCGCCGCCGGCAACAATACTACTAATTGCGCCTCGTCGCCGGCTGGAAGGGTGCTTCAGCGCAGATGGATGACGCCCGCGCCGAAGCCGGGTGATGGGCCGCTCATGTCCCGGCGAGCTGATCGCGAACTCCCAGGTGCGTCTCAAGTACCAAATGACACATGGGAGATTATCTCTTACTGCAAATGTTTTGACCGACTGACTGACTGATAATCCTCGCAGACATCAAGACCATAAACCCCCACTGGCGACGCACCCTCCCCCTCTTCCTCGCCGTCGTAGCCGCCTGCTCCGTCGCCATCTTCAACTACCAGAAATCCTCCTCCCCCATCATATCCTCCACCCTCTACGCCCTGCGCACCAACCCCACCGCCCGCGCCCTCCTCGGCGACGAGATCTACTTCAAGCACCAGATCCCCTGGATAGGCGGCGAGATGAACCAGATGCGGGGCCGCGTTGATATTTCTTTCGCCGTGAGGGGCACCAGGGGGAGCGGGCTGATGCGCTTCGCGAGCTACAGGCCCTCGAGCAAGAGCCTGTTTGAGACGACGGCCTGGAGCCTGGAGACGGAGGACGGGAGGGTGGTGGATTTGCTGGATGGGGCGGATCCGTTTAGGGGATTGTTGGGGGATAATGAGGAGGAGGAGGAAGTGGTTGTAGATGAGGATGGGAAGACGAGGGGGTTTAGACAGCAGGGTGCCTATAACAGGTGAGAAACGAACAGAACAGAACGTCTACGGGTTATATCCATGGCCAAAGTAAAAAAGGAGGGCTCAATGGCTTTCCCCCCTGATATCATAAAGAAAAAGACGCACATCAGACATCATGTATAGTTAGTTTTCGATGTATTCTATTCATACAAAAGCGCCGCTTTTCGGTTGTCATTATACTGCCTATCCCATTTGTTATGTCATTCAAATTTCTTTCTTTCTTTTCTTTCTTCTTCTTTTCTTCTTCTCTTGGTATCCCCCTTTATACATCCGCCATATGCGCCTGTCTCTGCGCCTGCATCTCCAAATGCCTCTTCCTCGCCCCCTCAAGCTTCTCCTCCGCGTCTGGATGCCTCTCGCCCAGCTCCGCCACCTTCTTCTCCCTGTGCGGTAAAGCGGGCGCTTTGCGCTTCTTCGCGTCCTGGAGCTTGACGATGCGGCCCTTGGGTCCCGGGACGGGACCGCTGACGAGCACGACGCCGAGCTCGTTGTCCACCTTGAGGACCTTGAGGTTCTGCACGGTGCGCCACTCGTTGCCCATGCGGCCGGGCATCTTCTTGCCGGGGATGACGCGGGAGCCGCCGCCCTGGGAGGGACCCGTGGAACCGATGGTGCGGTGGTTCTTGGAGTTACCGTGGGATGCGCCCTGGCCCTTGAAGCCGTGCCTCTTCATACCACCTGCGAAACCCATGCCTCGAGACTTGGACTTGACGTCGACGTACTGTCCGAGCTGGAACCAGTCTGGAAGCAGCTGCACACCTACGGGTAGCAAGCCCGCCTCGTCGCGCACCATGAACTCGGCCAAATCAGCCTTTGGCGCAATACCTTTCGCCTCGTAGTACCCCAACATCGGACTCGTCACGTTCCTCCCATGCCTCGCCCCAAGCCCAATCTGCACCGCCCAGTACCCATGCTTCTCCCTCGTCTTGTTCGCCACGACCTGCACCTGATCCAGCTGCAGCACCGTGCACGCCGTCCTCGTCTTGCCCACGAACAAGCTCGTCATGCCCTTCTTAACCGCCAAGACGCCCGTCCTCAGCGGCGTCGTGTTCTCCCTCCTCTTGAGCGCCGCCGCGGGGCCCGTGGTGAGCGGCGGGAGACCCGCGCCGGGCTGGTTGAAACGCTTGTGCTTGGATCGCGGGGGCGCGGTCGACCAGCCGTACTTGATGCCTCGATGGGGGGTGAGGGGGAGCAGGAGGCGGCGGCCTGTGTCGGGGCGGAAGGGTGTGATGCGTGGCAGGGCCACCCGTAAGGGTAGACGGGGCGGCATTGTGGGAGGTTCTCTTTTTATTTACTCTCCCCTTTCTGTTTTGTATGGGGGTGGGAGTCAATTGACTCGGTTACTTTTTGGAGGGTGGGATGAATGAGGGTATGTATGTTGGAGATTGGGTGGTGGGAGGTTTGAATCTCGAAATTTTGGAGGTTCGGAAATACCGCGGCTGGAGACAACCATCAACCATCAACACCATCATAACGAATAAAGATGAATTGGATATATATTTATTCACAACACTTGTTAAAAAGTATGTTATTTGATGCAATGAATATTAATATTTTCCGTGTACAATTCCTTCATGAGAATCACACATTTACTAAATATCCTCATCAACACCCTTACATCCCCGGCCCCCTCCCCCCAATCCCACTCCCCATCTCACTCACACTCGTCCCCTTCACCTTGTGATCCCCAGGCTGCGCCGCCGCCTCGTATATGATATTCGTCGGCGCCTTCCCCAGCTTCGTCCACTCGCCCTTGAACCCGACGTAGCTCACCCTCGAGACGTCCTCGTCCCCGCCGCCAAAGTTGTCCACGAAGAAGAGCACCAGCCTGTGCACCTTGCCGAAGAGTGCGCGCTTCACGGGTATCTCCTGCACGTCGGACGTCTGCGAGAGCTCCAGGACCTGCAACGGGGATGACTCCTCGGCGGCGGAGAAGTCGAGGTCGTCGCGGTTGATGAATAGGTGGAGGGTTTTGGGTGCTGAGGGGGAGGGGGAGGTGCGTAGTAAGATGGAGTGAAGCTTGACTTGAGCCGTAAACCTATACATATTTCAGTATCATCAACTTTGTTCATCTCAAGTATAAAAAAACGAAGAAAAAAAGAAAGAAAAAAGAAAGAAAAAAGAAAGAAAAAAAGTAAAAGAAAGGTGAACCCACGGCACCGTCATGAGAAGCTGCTCATCCGCATCACTCTCCAACTCAGGCTCCGGCGCCAACCTCTCCGCCCACGTCTTCTTCACAACCGCCTTCCCAGAGTCCCTCCTCGCCTCATTCAGCGTCACAATCTCGTCAAAGTTGATTTGCTCGTACAGCGACGACTGCAGCGCCGGGGTGATGTCGTCGGAGTGGTCGTGCTCATGGTCGTGGTGGTGATCATGGCCACCGTGGCCGGCGTGCTCGTCATGACAGTGTGACATTTTTTGTTTTTCTGTTTTGTTTTCTTTCTATAGAATTTGTTTCTATGTGGCTCTTTGAGCTCTGAAATGAAGATGTGGGTTCAATAAGAAGAAACGATGATGGTGTTCTTGGCGTAGTTGTAAGTGAGCAAGTCTACGTATGTGCGTCTGAGATTCTGTGACTTCATTGAGTGCCCCGCAAGTAACCGCTGAAAATGCATTTAGACCATCTTGCCACTACATCATCAGCACCTTTACTTGGAGACATGGATAAAAATCCAAATATGCTACATTTCTTCGTTATATACCTAGTAGCTAAATGTCTATATGCTTATTCTTATGCAAGCAATGCCATCCCATCTAGCCCAATAAATAGCAAATAAACATGCTCATCTGAAACCACTCTTCCGCTTCCCCTTCTTCGCCTTTCTGTCTCCAAAAGCACCCGAAACAGGCTGGCTCATTGTATATGAAGGTCCAAACCTACCCTGACTCTGAGTCTGCGACGAGTCTGGCACTGCCTGGCTGGACAAGGCCTGCACGGGAGGAAGTTTCACAGGCGAGCGTCCAACAACACTCCTGTCCCTCTTTGCCTTGTTTACGTCGATGTCTGGAAGTCCTTGTCTCATGAATGCAGGACGCTTGTACTTTTCCGCCCGCGACTTGCGCTTCGCCTCAATCTTTTGCAATCGTTCCTTAGCCCCTCTGAATAGCTCTTCATTCGCCTTGGCAACGCTAGAGATGTAGTCGGCCGGATCGACGCCTCGCTCTGTCGGCCAGTATGATATCACCTTTGACTGCTTTGACATGTCGAGTTTGCCAGCGTCTAGGCCCGAACACAGCATCTGAAGACGCTTAATCGCACCGTCCTCCGTTGGCAGTGGTGCAGGAGACCGAGGAGGTGAAGACGACATGATACCCCAGCTTGTCTGTGACGACTTTGGTCGAGAGCTTGGCGGCACTGCTCGGCTCTTTTCGAAATCTTCCGCACTTTGAGGTCCTAGGAGAGGAACATCCTGAATCATAAGGCCATAGTTGGAAAGAAAAGCGTCTTTGGCAAGTTCGGAAATCCACATCTTTCGAATTTGTTGCATTTCCTCGGGAAACTTATTCTCCACCGGCTCGAGCCAGAGTTGCGAGAAGTAGTTGCGGAGAAAGGGTAGGCCGATAAATGTGAATGGTGTCTCATCCGGTTTGTATGTCCTCAACTGCGTAATGATCTTGTGCTCCTCATTCTCCTCAAACAGTTCTTCGACGGCATCTTCCATTCCGTTCTCAGCTGGCTCGTATTCATCCGATTGTGGGAGCTGGGCTATGATCTCGTTCCTAAAAGGGGTAAGCATTTTTCAATCAAATAAAAGAATAGTTTCTTACCATGTCAACAAGGGGAGCCTTCCATAGTCATACCCATCCTGTAACGTCCTGCGTAAAGTATCAAAGAGCCCGATGGGAAGACCAGTTTCGCCTCGCCTCGCCGAATCTTCCAGAGTCTCCTGAAGGGCTTCAACAATTCTGTCAAATTTTAGATTGACAGGCTTTGGAGCGCGTGAGACGCTCTTCTGAGACCGAGCCTTTTCTCGTGCCTCCTCATCGGTATCTCCTTGATGCGGCATGAGGGTATTTATATCGTCCGTCGGTATCTCATCTGGAAGAATAAATGTGCTGGACAAGAGATTCATAACCACCTGTCTCTTCTTTTCCCAACGCTGCTGTTTCTTAGCCTCCGACCAGGCAACCCGCGTATCCGGAACAGTAATCTCCAGCGTTGAATCCTCGGAAATCGCACACAAGCAATGCTGCAGGGTTAGGTCATCCCAGAGAATGGCCAGCTGGTAAAACACAGTGCCCTTTTTGTAATAATCTATTCCCGGACTCTCCGCACCCGGCTTGACAGAGATTGCGAGCTGGGCTTGGTCAACTCTTATGTGTTGAATGGATGATCGAGTATGTAATTCATCGCTGCCAAGCAGTGATATGGTGTCCCTATGCCATTGTGGAATCGAATTCTTTGGTGAAAATCTAAACCAAAAGATGGAGAGCTGCTTCCTTTGAGGATAGTAGATAAATGCAAATGATGTACTATCATCTTCATCTGATGCTCGACATACAAACATTCTAGAGGCGTCGCGTTTGGTTCCCAGGTGTGGGCAAGAGAGGAGAACTGTTGGCTTAGGTGGTGATTTTTGCACGGGGTTAAAACCAAAAATATCAACCCAAAGAATGCGATGCTTGGTCAATATGAAAATGTGCTCTTGATGAACTGGACTGCGCTGTATGTCGAGGATAAAATCTGTTTTCCCTCTTTCCGTCAGAAACGGTCCCAGCTTGGGCATCATGATGTTTGTCTGCATATCAAGCACCTCGATGCGTTCCTCATTCCAAATCACAAGATGTCGAGTGATTGCCCTTGCAGTTTCTGAATTCTGGCCAGGCAGAGGCGATTCGTCTTTAATTTTGTTCTCCTCTGTTCGCCCAATGAATAGTAAGCCATGCTTCCGGCCAGGATATGAAGTAATAAGTGGCAATTCGTCCAAAAGGCCTTCGTCAATATGGCCACAGCTGTGAAAATCCAAAAATGTCTTGTTTTTATGCATCTGTTTGGTCCCCATCAGGTCCCATAAAATCCAATACCCGCACTCATCTATAATGGCAAGCTGTAGTGGCCGGCTGTTTGTTGCTGGAATAAGAATAACATCAGAGTGTGCCCTTTTGCCTGTTTGGTGATGATGAATGGTCATGATGGGATTCGGATGGATAAAGGATGGCCTCTGATCGATGGACAGGTTCGTAGGTTTGTCGGTAGTTGTAATGGTTTCGCGATATTCGGGTCGAAGGATGGTTGTAGAAGTTTGTTTTTGCACCAAAAGCCAGCGGTGACTGTCACTCCCATAGCCATCTTTTGCAAACTTGACTTGCATGATAGGCAAGCCATCGTTTCCCCATATCACCTCGGACTCTTTCTGAGTTGGGTCAACAGTCGAAACATTCACAAATGCGTCCTTGGCCTCTCCCCATTGCCACTGTGAGTCGTCCATCCGGGCTATCCGCAAAAGTTCTCTAGACTCTCCTGTGGGGACAGCCATCACTTGCTGCACCTCGTCTGCAGACTTGACTCCGAGATCTTGTAGCTGACCGACGGCAAGGAGTGGTCGATCGTTAATCATCTTATCAGAGTCCCTAAACTTTTCCATGTCCTCCTTGAGAACATCTTGAAAAGCAGTGTTGCCCATGAATACACCGGGATGAGTTTTGAAGAGCCATCGTTCCTGTGTTCGACGCTCTCGCCAAAGCCTTGATGATGTTTCAGGAAGTGGCGATATTGAAGGTGCATACAGCGTCTTTAAGGGTCCAAGTATCCTGAAATGGGGGACTAGAACAGCGTGTTAACACTAGACCGTCACTCACTCTTGGTCTGTCATCACTTACACTCAGATGTGAACCGATATGTCTCTAACGTCCCAGGTTCATTTTCGAGATCTTCAGATGGTGTATATGCCAATAATCCAGGGAAGCCATAGCTTGTGGACGATACGTGTCTTCGATCAGCCATTTGGGCCAAGTAAAGATTTCCAATACGACAAGAGCGTGACGGTTTTTCTTCTCTTCATCTCGAGCTCACCATAAAGTGAATATAGATGTAGTGATACAATTAATGATAAGCGATGCTCAAAATGACATCATAAGATATTGCAAAACTAAATAAGCCCAGATGCTCTTTTTCAAGAGAAATTAGATCGTTTTGAGATTCCACACCGTCAGAAGCCTTAGCACTGATGGTGAGTGTTTGAGTTCTTCATCTGCCGCCACGTGATCTACAAAAGTCGGACGGTACCTGAGTGGCATCCCCACCGTCGACCCAGCAACGCACTTTTTGACGTAAACACTATACTGACGCAACACTCCAGTCGTTCTACGGAGGTAGATGGCATCATCAAAAATCGCAGGACCCGATAATTGAACAAGATAAAACGAAATCGATACCATGACTACATCATTTGATCCTACTGCCTCAATCGGTCACGGACGCCAGACTCTGGCTCCTGTTGGCCCCTCCATCGCCGACACGTTACCAAGCATTGATTTCGGATTCGACGATTTGCGCGAGCGCATGACAAAATTCACTGCAAAATTCGATGCCTTTATAGAGCAAGGTCGAAAGCGTGTTCTCGAAGAGCGCAATCAGTTCCGCATGAACATGGCTGAGCTTCAAGGTGGGAATGCCTTAAATTCTTTTATAACAAAGCACGTCTAACATTGCAACCGCAGAGGACCAACGGATGAAGAAAAAGGATATTGAAATCGCACAAGTCAAATTATCCACATCACAGCAGACCATTGAAAAGGAAGAAGCTGAAGCCCGCGAGATGGAAATGGCCATCGCCTCGCTCGCCGCCCAGCGCGACAGCCACCTCTCCGCCCGCGACAACCTCAAGGCCCAGATCGCCGAGACGCAGGCCGAGATCGACACCAAGCTCGCCGCCCAGCGCGCCTACGCGAAGCAGAAGGAGTCGCAGACGAGGTACAACGTGCCCGAGCTGGACTTTTGGATCACCAACCTGTGCCTGAGGATAGAGGGCGCAGGCCAGGACGACAGGCTCAAGTTTGTGTACTCGCACATTGACGAGAAGGACTGGGAGCGGGAGGCGTGGTTCGAGCTGGTGACGAGCTCGCGGGACTACGACGTGAAGCACTGCAGGCCGAAGCTGGAGAGGGAAGGGGTGGAGAGGGTGCTGGACCGGGTGAATGAGACGAGAGAGCTGGTCGTGCTGCTGAAGGGGATGAGGGAGCTGTTTGTGGAAGCGATGAAGTCTTGAAGTTGGATACGTGCGACGCTGTTATGATTTATACCCAATGTTGATGATTGAATATGCCATAAATATATTTGAATATGACCTACTGAGTTCTATTCTATCAACGATCTGTACAGAGTATCTGGTGCATTTGATAAGATGTTACAACAGCGTTATGGATAGATGTATGAACAAAGAACCTTTTTATACCAGAAAGAGAATCTGAAAGCGTAACATAAATTAGAAGCTGATAAGACAAAATGCATCCAATAGGACGAAAATATCAAGAAGAAAGATTTTTTATAGAAGCGTCGCAAGTTAACATGTTGATACTCCCGTCAGCCTCCTTCACCAAGGACGTCGCGTCTTGTCGTACAACCACCCCACCATAAACAACCCCCATCCATCAACCTCCCTCCGTCCCTCCCTCGCTTCCTCAAACCCCCCCCCCCCCCCCCAATCAACCAGTTCGTCATGCCTGAGTCCGATAAGCACGCCGCAGCGCAACAAGCTGTTGATATTCTCCATGAAATTGCAACCATTCTGGTGTGTCTTCCTTTCACCCACCTCTGATTCTGCTGCGTCAGTCACAGCTAACCCTCATACGCCCAGAACTGCCATCTCGATCGCCGCACTCTATCCATCTGCATCTCCATGATTGAGCGCGGCGTCAACCCAGAAGCCCTTGCAGTAGGTTTTTACATAACAAAAAATTCATCACCACCATCATCATGTAGGCCATCAGTCTAACATGTCTCAACTATAGAACGTCATAAAGGAATTGCGTCTTGAAGCTCAAGCCATGGAACAGCAAGCTGCTCGCTAAACAAGCAACACTCTTCCAACTTCAGTCACTCACTTTCATCATTTTGGGGCTTCACGTATCAACGGCGCTTGGGAAATAGTAATGAATAACTTTCGCTTTATTACCTAAAACACTGGCCACTAATGTACATTATGACGCTATTTGAAGACATGCCTGTATGGTATCCACGATCAGGTTCCATATGTGTGATTGTCCTTATCCATTCCTTACCCTCAAGCCCAAGAATGTGAATTCGAAAAAGCGCCCAGCCTACAAGAACATGGTATCCTAAGCAAAAAAAATCAAATCCCTTATCCCAACGCCGCAAAGAGTGCCAATCCTGAAACCCAAGTCCAAGTGCATGTCTTCATCATCGTAACCCAACGTGACGCTTCGTAGCATCATCATCTCATCGGTGTCCAAAAAGGTTTATTTCATTCTCATCATCGTCGTCGTCGTCATCCTCATCTTGCTCGCCATCGTCGGATTCCTCCTCAGAATCATATTCTTCCTCGTCACTAGAGTCGTTTGCTTGCCTCCAGAAGCCAAGTATATCGTTGTCGGAATCCTCATCGACGCCAAGGGAGGGTTGTCCGTGCTCCAACATGGTACTAGGTGGAGATACCGACCTCACGAACCTATCTAATACTCGACTAAGAGGCTCGATAACGTTGGAAGAATGCCTTCGTCGGCTGGCAATGGAAGCCGTCACACGAGGATCTGCCGAGATGGGAGTCGGGCGAGCTTCTGGCGTTGCCTCCTGAGGGTTTGTCTCAGTAGAAGCCTGTGCCCGGTCGTTGGTTGCTTCTTGTAGTGTCTGACTGTTTCCGCCGAGAATCTGAAGTTCCACCGTATTATATGACCGGCAAATAGAGCATTTCAGCCCAAGCCAGTGGTATGGTACTGTACTCCTTCCAGAGCAGTCATTACATAGAAGTTTGGCTTGGGTATCGCGAAACTCCGGTGGCATAGGCTGGTTCTGAATAGCAACGTCCAAATTGCGGAATTGAGTCTCCATGTTTGCAAGACTCTTGTTGCAAATGGGGCACTTGTAGGATACTTTCATGTGCTGATCATAGCACTTTTTATGTATACTATGACCACAGGGCATGAATACGACAGGTTTGGGGGATGTGAACATGTACTCGCCGCATATAGGACAGTCACAGTCTGTTGACCGCTCAATGCATTTGTGTGAGCTCTCGATGGATGTCGTGATGCATGCACGGCAGGTCTGAAAATTATTAGCTACCAAGAATACTTTATACTGAGAGAAGATGATTACCTTGCAATGGAAAAAATCTCGGCCAAGACCCAAACCACGTCGACAGATGCCACAGTCATTGCAATGATAGATTGGTTTATTCGCACGATTCTCCCACAGTTTGCAAATATTGCAGTAGTATAGTGCCGCGATCTCTCCACAGTTGATGCAAATGTCGGACGCCCTCTGTGGTGTTGCGCATAGCATACACAGCATATTCTTCGTTTCCGTTCGAATAAGGGTATGGTCTTCCTTGGCATCATGGCAAAAGCGGCAAGTATACCATTTCTTGCAGGTAGAACACTGCAGTTTGACGTTTCGCTCATAGTGCTCACATCCCAGCGGAGCCTGTCCTTGAGGAAGCGTCGAGGAGCTGCTTGTTGGTGTTGTAGTCTCCGTCTTGGGATGTCGTATCGGCACAAAAGTTGGAGCAATGTCGCTGACACTTAGGGTGAATGTGTCCTTGATGGCAGACTCGCCAATGAGCTGGTTCTGCCAAAATCTCAGGGATTCGAGTGGTCCTGTTGGCTCTGAAGGCTCCCATGTCTGGCCAGCCGGTAAATCGCCCTCGACATTCTTAACCTGCGAAACTACCAGGGAAGAGCGATATCCTTCAAGTATGACATCGTGCAGAAGCCTGGCCTTCTCAGTCGATGGAATATCGCGAGCATTGATTTCTTGTATACGGGTCCGTAGCATTCCCATCCCATCGTTCTCCGGAATTGGCCCCCCATTTTTCCTCCGTGGACTTATCGGGAAGCCAAGATGGTCGAGGGTGACGGGTTGTGCTGTTACCGGACTCTGCGGTTCTTCGACTATCGTTTCACGGGTGGAGGAGCTGAAGGTTCGAAGGCGCATAGGTTCGGGCTGGGCATCATTGTCTTGCGAGGCATTGTCGACATTGTCGGTGTCCATGGCATTGGCCTGGGTTGGTGGAATTTCTTCATCTCCACCAAACGTCGTCCTCGAAATTTCAGAAAATCTGCGAGCCTGGCGAAGGACAGGATTGATTATGAATTCGGATACGTAGGAAGACATCTGAGACAGCAGTGCGCAGAAGAAGGTGCTTCTGCCGCTGATTGCGATAGGATGATATCTGTGTGGTGAGCAACTCCAGGACACAGGATAATAGGGCTTTTATTTCAATAAACAAATAGTTAAAGTTTGGAATGGCTTGATATCGGTATTAGTAAAGGGTCACGGACTTTTCCATCGCCCTGATGTCAAGCTGAAGGCGGTTTCAAAGTTTCTCGGCGGCGAGCCCGTTCTTGACCAAGAAAACCATATCCGCTCCCGGTCTTCGGCAAGCAAAGACAGGCCAGACAGGCCAGGATGACATAATAGGGTGACAGCATGCAAGACGCATCGGATTCAAAGGTCGAGTTCGAGTGGAGAACGAACTTGCATGTGATTGCTTGATTGCTTGAAGCGAACCTGATTTGAGACAAAGGCTCAAGCCTCTGAAGGAACCCGGGGGGGGGGACGCTTGCAGCGCCTCCTGTGGCTTGAAGCTGGCCCAAGTTTAATCAGCTGTGGCTCGTGCTGTTTCTCAGAGGGGTCCTGGCCTATCCTATCCCCGAGCCACTAGCCACGCCTGCTGTGCCCCCAAAGTGGCAGCGCAGCACCTTCAAGGGAGGGATCGTGTTCTACAGCGTTGGTCTACAGCCTTTGCAATGTGGCCATATTTCCAGCTGAACAAGGGGGGCAGCCCGTATTCTTAGTAGCCGTAACATATGATCCGAAAAACAGCTGCATCCACCACCACCATCATCTCCTCCTCCTCCTCCCTTATCCCTTTTTTTCTTCAGCTTCATTTTTCCTCTCCTGAGTAGCGTTTTGCCCTCGGGACTTTTTTCTTTCTTCAATTGACGACGGTCGCCATATCGTCGCCAACGCTGATGCGTTTGAGAGTCTCTCCAACTCGTCCGATCATTATTACGAATTGCGCCGGGGTGTCTCTGCTTGGCTAAAAGCTGGCGTATCCTCTTTTCTACCAACGAACAGCATTTGTTTCCAAGACCCCTGGCTCTTATTCCTTTTTTAATACCGTTCGTGAGCGTGTCTCAGTGACGTGCAGCAAATTGCCAGCATGGCTGCCGACAAGGCTACCGCCTCTGGCGCTGACCTGGGCGGCGAGCTCAGGCAGCGAGTTGGAGCTTCGTCACTAGCTCCTCCTTCGCTTCAACCAGAGGACAAGAAGAAGCTTGTCAAGAAAGTAAGAGAAGAAGATTTGACTTGTTCTCCTCGAGAATTCGACTAACAATAATGCCTTAGGAAAAAACCTTCCTCGATGCCTTTGCCGAGTGGGAACCCATCTTTGCCCCGCTAATCTTCACTGCCATTGCCTTCTTTACTCGATTATACAAGATTGGTATCAGCGATATTGTTACTTGGGATGAGGCTCAGTGGGTATCGACCTAGCCATGCATTCTCTCGCAATTGCTAATCCAGGCCTACTAGTTTTGGAAAATTCGGAAGCTATTACATCAAGCATGAATACTACTTCGATGTTCACCCTCCTCTGGGCAAGATGCTCGTCGGTCTCTCGGGAGTCCTCGCCGGTTACAATGGATCCTTCGAATTCAAGAGTGGAGAGAAATACCCCGAAGACGTCGATTATACCTTCATGCGAGCCTTCAATGCCTTCTTCGGTATTGTCTGTATCCCAATGGCCTACTACACTGCAAAGGAGCTTCAGCTGCGTCGACCTGCTGTCTGGTTCGTTACTCTCATGGTGCTCTGCGAAAACTCGTACACAACCATCAGCCGCTTTATTCTTCTCGATTCGATGTTGCTTTGCGGAACCGTTGCTACTACTCTCTGCTGGGCCAAGTTCCACAACCAGCGACACAGCAGCTTCGAGCCCGAGTGGTTCTTCTGGCTTTTCATGACCGGCATCAGCATTGGTTGTGTTTGCAGTGTTAAGCTTGTAGGGCTTTTCGTCACTGCCCTCGTTGGCTTGTACACTATTGAAGACCTTTGGCGAAAGTTTGGTGACACTAGGGTAGCACTTGTGAGTGTACTCATCCCTGGTCTCGAGATTCATACAGCTAACAAAACCATAGCCTTCTCTGGCCGCTCATTTTGTCACTCGCGTTGTCGGACTCATTGTTGTTCCTTTCCTCATCTACCTCCTTTCTTTCGCCCTTCACTTTGCCATTCTCGACCACACTGGACCAGGTGATGCTCAGATGAGCTCCCTATTCCAGGCCAACTTGAAGGGAACCGAGGTCGGAAAGAACAGTCCTCTGGAGATTGCATATGGATCTCGAGCTACCATCAAGAACATGGGCTATGGAGGCGGTCTGCTTCACTCGCACGTCCAGACCTACCCTGAGGGTTCAGGCCAGCAGCAGGTCACTTGCTACCATCACAAGGACTCCAACAATGATTGGTTTTTCTACCCCAACCGTTACGAGCCCGAGTATAAGGAGGATGATGAAGAGCTCCGATTCATCGGTGACAAGACCGTCGTCCGTCTGGTTCACGCCCAAACTGGACGCAACCTTCACTCCCACGAAATCGATGCCCCTGTTACCAAGTCTCACCGAGAAGTTTCTTCCTATGGCAACTTGACTGTTGGCGATGACAAGGACCACTGGAAAGTAGAAGTCATCCGAGACGCTGCGTCTCGCGATCGCAGCAAGATTCGAACTTTGACCACAGCTTTCCGTCTGAAGCATGAGGCTCTTGGCTGCTATCTCCGAGCAGGCAACGTCAACCTTCCTCAGTGGGGTTTCAAGCAGATTGAGGTTTCATGCACAAAGGAGAACAACCCCCGTGATACCTACACCCACTGGAACGTGGAGGCTCATTGGAACGAGAAGCGTATGTTGCCTAATTAGATTTGCCTGTCATTCAGGACTAACATTTCATTTTAGTTCCTCCCAGCGACCCCGCTGTCTACAAGTCGCCCTTCTTCCACGACTTCATTCACCTCAATGTTGCGATGATGACGTCCAACAATGCTCTAGTGCCCGACCCCGATAAGCAGGATGATCTCGCTTCTCAGTGGTGGCAATGGCCCATTCTCCATGTTGGTCTTCGAATGTGCGGCTGGGACGACAACATTGTCAAGTACTTCCTCCTCGGGAACCCTTTCGTCTATTGGGCTTCTACAGCTTCCCTGGGCGTGGCTGGCCTCGTCGTGGTATGGTACCTGGTGCGATGGCAGCGTGGTTACAAGGAGCTCAACATCAAGGAGGTTGAACTGATTCACTACGCGGGTATTTACCCTGCCGCTGGCTGGTTCCTTCATTACCTTCCTTTTGTTATCATGGCACGTGTCACCTACGTGCATCACTACTACCCAGCTCTCTACTTTGCCATTCTCACTTTGGGCTTCTTGGTCGACTGGTTCATGAGGAACCGTAACCATGTCCTTCAGGGTGCCGTGTATGGTGTCCTCTACAGTGTCATCATTGGCCTGTATATCTTGTTCATCCCCTTCTGCTTCGGCATGACTGGACCCAACAAGCAATACAGCTACCTGAAGTGGTTCAGCAACTGGAGAGTCAGCGACTGATCGCCTTTTATCGCGCCGAGGTTGGAAATATGAATAAATCGCAATATTATCAGATGGTGCGATCTTCATGATGAGCTTGTTGGGATGTTGCTAGGGGATATGGCGCAACATTTTCCAAGGTCATCATACACATTGTAAGAATCTAGGTGTGGCATGTTAACGGAGGTCTCATGAAAAGTCGGGCGGAATGGCTGGATGGAGTTTATATAAAAAAGAAAAAAGGGAAAAAGCCAGCGGAAAGGCATGCCGCGTCTAATGCAAAAGGATGACATGTCTCCTGTCATGGATAATCGCATCATTTTAGCCAGACTTAGAGCAGCCGGGCTGCCGGTGTATTATGCATCTACTATACAATCCACAATTCGTACCTCCATGAAGAAAGCACTTGGTGATGGAGCCCATTGGGGTATCATACTTAGTAATCGAATCATGTATAAATGGCCAATTCATTCTCTTCAACAGCATCCGCCGCCGGACTTGTTCGAGTCAGTCAACCTCACTTGCCGGTTTCCGCCCGCACTTGGGCCCTTGACTCCCGACCTCCTGTCGTTTAAATCATACTTACCAGCCTGAATGTTTTGGTATATCCTCTCAGCGACTCTCATAAAGGCATTTTCCACATTCTCGCCGCTCTTGGCGCTGGTCTCGACGTATTCCATGATTCCATTTCTCTTGGCCCATTCTTCCGCCTCTTCCTTTGTAACCTCCCTCTTATTTTCCGCCTGCTGTGTCAGGTCTGCCTTGTTGCCCACCAAGATGATGACAATGTCCGGTTCTGCAATCTGCCGTAGGTCGTTCAGCCAGTCTGTAACGTGTTGAAATGTAGATTTTCGCGATAAATCAAAGACTAGCAGCGCACCGCTGGCGCCACGGAAGTAGGACCTCGTAACGGATTTGTACGTCTCCTGGCCGGCGGTATCCCAAAGGCTGAGCTTCATATGCTTCTGGGGGACATTGCTCGTGTCGAGGGGCGGCTCGGGGAGACCATCGGGGCCGTCGGAGGGCGGAGAGAAGGGCCTGGTGTAGGGCGGGCCGACGGGGACGATGCGTGAGCCAAACTCGACGCCGATGGTGACGTCGTGGTGGGCGGAGAAGCGGCCTTCACAGAGGCGGATGGTAAGGCTAGACTTGCCGCATCCCGAGTCGCCTATACAGACTAGCTTGGCGATGTAGTCCCACGGTGTTGATGACATGGGAATGGTTGCTATTAGATGGCGGGAAGTTGGGGAATTGGAATCGGAACAAGGTGGGTTGGACAAGAGGAGGGAGCTTGGTGTTGGTTGAAGCTTCAACTAAGCTTGCGGGTGCTGATCTTTGGTCGTGGGTTCGATCTGCGATAAGGGAAAAAAAGCACGTGCACAAGGGATGAAGGTGGTTGTATTAGAGGCAAGACAGAAAGAAGAGACGGAGGAACAAGATCTTAACAATGTTATTGGTACGCGCAGCCAACAAGGAAAGGGAGAACGTGATGTAGAAATATTGTACTGGGCAGAGTTAGGACAGTGATAAGCTGTGTTGTAGAGTAGGCTGAGGTTGCAGGTGACCAATATGGATGACGGTTATGGCAAGCCGTCACGGGCTTGGTAGACAAAGAAAGCCCTGTTCATCCGCTGTGTGACCCCTACAAGCCTTTCTGTAGCGTTGCTAACTTTGGGCGAAGAGTCTACAAGTACAAGGTGCGGAGTACAAAGGCATGGGGGGAATTACTCCAATTTGTGATGCTAAAGGCCAAGGTACTGGACTAAACTAGACTCGGTAGAAGCACTGATTGCAAGCTGGGGGGCTGGTTGTTTGCCTTTATCAGTGACGCAAGAGCGATAACGAAATGACGCTGCAACAAACAGCAATGATACGATTGTCTTTCAGCTTGTAATAACACCAAGGTAAACAGGTCTACTGTGTCTCCTGAGTAGCGAATGAGAAAGGGAAGAAAAAAAGAAAGAAAAGAAAAACATTAGCCCTTCATGTTTCACATGTCGAAAGGAGATATGCAAGAAATCTTGGCAGGGAGTCTGTCCCTTGCGGACACCGCTTTGCCGAATCGATGACTACATACATGTGCTCTCAAAGGGATAAAGATCCTGGATAACATGTCTTTGAAGGTGTATCAGATATGGGGCTCTTGATGACTGGGATCAATCAAATGATGGGGTAGCCTGCTATGGAGTCCTCTGTTAGGCGGGTTCCTGGTCGCCAATGTACCCGCCTAAAGTGCATTAGCACAGAGACCCCCAAAGGACCCTGTTAGTGAGCGGCTGCCTGTGGTAGCGTCACCTGTGACGCCTAAAGCTTGAGTGCCTAGAGTGCCTTGAGGGCGCTGACCGCCAGCCGGGGGGGATTTGGACTTAATCAATCACTGGGTCTCTATCAATGCAATGGTCACTTCAGTGTCAAACCGACTCATCCGCCTTAGTGTCGCCTGACCAAACTACGTCCGCAACTCTTACTCTTGACCTTGACTTTGTTTCCACCCTCGCAAAACCTTCTTTTTTTTTTCTCTCTTCCCCTTCCCACCGCAAACGCGTTCAATAATCTATCGTTTCTTTTGTTTATCCTCGTTACGAAATCGGGACAATAGCCCTAGGTGGAGCATCTTACACCCTCTCTTCCGTCCCCCATTTGCTACGCTTCATCCCCAACGCTGTTACAAAGGATCCCTATCGGATCTCTGCTCCGATCACTATTATTTATACAAGCTTCAGCTAGGGAGGTGACTGCGCCAGCCTCAGCGTGAGGGGGCGGTTGGTGAAAGGGGCACAATGTTTTCTGAATGTGCGTGCAGTGTTTGTCCTCCTGTTGTCGGATCGATGTTAATGCTTGCTTTACAGATGCGTCGAGATTTCTAGCCCAGTCTCAGTCGAGGCTGTCCAACTTTGGGCAACAAGATAACGATAACCCGCCACGGCAATCCGACTGGTCATCACGGCCTACGCGAAACTACCGAGAGGCCGGCAGAGGAGCCGGACCAAACAGATCGTTTCTTTCAAGGGGATATGGTGCGAGCCCGTATCAGCAAAATGGAGGCGGCTCACGGTTTGGGCAGCTCGCGTTTGCGTCACGGATATCTGCAGCACAGGATGCCCCGCTATTCCACAGCACGCTTGACGAGTTCCGAGAGGAGGACGACGAAGAGGAGCGGGACAGAGAGGCCGCTGACCTCTTTGCGCTGCAGCGATCTCGGAGGGTAGCTGCTGCAAGTAAGCTTGCCGAAAGTGTCGAGTCGGACGCCAATAGTCGGGGGTCCCTTGGCGATAGCTCAGCGCATTATGATCATCCATACCGGGAGCGAGGCATGGGGAGAGGCATCAAGAGCAGTTGGAATGGTACAAGGAGTGCACATCAGTCCCGCATCGTGAAGGATACCGTCCTGGAGGAGACAGAGAGCCAGCAGGACGAGGATGATGGAGCCAGCGACCGCAGCGCAGATAATAAGGGAAAGATGGTTGACGTTCATTTGGATTCCCAGGAAGACGGCGACGATGACCCGCCAGACTCATTGTTAGGGGAGACGGTTGATAATAGCCCCCCGGCCTTTCAGCGGTTTCAAGGTCAATCAGAACGGACACCATTCCTGAAGGACTCGACAATGAGCGATGCCGAGCTGAACGGTGTAAGGGAGTCGCAGCCCAACGAAGATGCACCACAACACACCGGATTTTCGCCTGTCGAAGGAGAAATATTCCGGCACGATCCCTTCTTCGCCTG
Organism: Hypomyces rosellus; assembly: GCA_011799845.1. NCBI lineage: Eukaryota > Fungi > Ascomycota > Sordariomycetes > Hypocreales > Hypocreaceae > Hypomyces > Hypomyces rosellus. The sequence continues at coordinate 568,442 of WWCI01000001.1, forward strand.
GATCTTCTTGATTTGCCTTGCCGGAATGATGTCCACGTTTGTTCTCGTATGGCTGCACACTAGCCCAAAGAAGAGCCCTGTTGGCGACACCATTTACTTGACGTTACAAAAGTCATTTAACATGTTGGCAATCGATACTGTAGTGGCTGTGTTTGTCTCTTTCGTCTGGTTAGCAGCATTGCGGTCGTTTGTCCGACCGCTTGTCAGCGTCATCCTGATAGCAGTCCCCGTCATCATGTTTTCGTTTTCGATTTACTCGTTTACAGCATCCTTCAAAGGGCGGACGCATGGGCATAGCTTCCAGGATAGCATTATGCGCTGGACATCGCTCATCCCTGCAGCATCTTGTGTTTTGTGGGTGTGGATGGTAGTGAAGGGTCGCAGGGCGATTCAATCGGCGATTGAGATTTTGCAATTCTCGTCCAAGATCTTGGCACAGAACCCTGGTCTGCTCCTGGTAGGATTTGGCTGTCTCGCCCTGATTGTAGTCTGGACGTGGGCATGGCTGGCCATGTTTACTCGAGTGTTCATGGGAGGTTACTTCTCCAAGTCGCTGGTAAGATTCGTTATTCGCTTTTCTAGCTGGTGGCTTGGCGCAGCATTCGTATTCATGTACATGTGGACGCTTTCGGTGATCAATGCCGTTCACCGCGCAACGACAGCGGCAACCGTCTCTCAGTGGTACTTTCATCGCAATGCCGGGCCTGCAGTGTCCTCGAAAGACATTGTCACGGCAGCCCTTGGTCATGGCTTGACAGCAATTTTCGGCAGTATTTGCCAGTCGACATTGCTCTCCCTCTTGATTCGGGCTCCTCTAATCTTCCTGCCCCGGAGACTTGGTGCTATTATCACTAACATTGCTTCATTTTGGATACCAACGCCGGTTGTTGCTTTGACAAATCCCCTAACTATTACCTTTGCTGCCATTCACTCACAAGGATTGGCTACATCGGCCAGGGGTCTTGATCAGATGGAGTTTGTTTCTCCCGCCATCCCTACAACAACACTTACACCTAGGGCGTTGCGTCTTCGTGGACAGGCCAACGGGCTGCTTCCCTATCGGCTCGCCAAGCTGCTCCTGGTTGCCACTCGATTCATCATGGCAACTGGCCTCGGCTTTGCGGGGTGGGTAATCACCGCCAAACAACTGCGGATTCAACTGCCGGATGGCGCGGGGGTGCGAGGTTCGGCATATGCGTACGTCGTGGGTATTATGGCTAGTTTCATTGGATATTCCGTTATGGGCGCAATGGAGGGTATTCTCAGCGGCATCGTGGATGCAGTATTGATTTGTTACGGCAGCGAGCGGCGCATGGAAAGGGGTCACGGGCGGTTCTGCCTCGAGGCGGCATATCTCTTTGGCGAGAGACGAGCAAGTCGAGAGGATGAAGCGTATCCGTGATAACACTTGAACATTTTTAACGGTCTTTTTTAACTGGGGATATTCATGTGGTTTCTGGGTGTGGGAAGGGAGATGATAGATTGGTAGAGGTGTTGGATTCAGGACTTTGAAAAGTCGAGATTCCCCCAGGGAGTGAGGTAATGAGGGTCTACTGTGTCTTTCTGGCGCATGATGTAGTTATGATTTAGCGGATATGCTATTATTTTCCTTTATCAAATGGAATTATTATTCATTGCCTAAGTGTTGAGATGGAATGAAATTGCCGATGAATTTAGGAAGGGAATTGAAGTCTCATCCATGTACCTTTCCACATATCATCTCTTTCTCACACACAAGACAGAGCGCAATGAATGAGTGCAGGGGCATCTGCCATGAGAGAGAAAAGCATGGCAATACTCCTGTGGAAGACAAAAACGCACACGGCAAGGGGATGAAGGAGATGACGATCCTATTTACAGCCATGTTCTTCCTGTATATATGAAAATGAAGCTAAGGTATTCCAAGATCGGTTAGACACTTTGGCCGAGTGGTTAAGGCGATGCCCTGCTATCAATCCAATTGGTATCCTCAGGCATTGTGTTCGCACGCGCAGGTTCGAATCCTGCAGGTGTCGTTTCTTTTTGTGCTTTTTTATCACGTCACAACCACGCATTAATGCATCACACCTACCTTAACAACAACAACACCTTTACTATTTTTATTCTACCGCCTCATCTTGTTGCCATGGAGTCAGCCATTGATGAACTGGATCCAAACGGGGATACGCTTCTTACGCTCCGCTATTCAAACAAGCGGTTTGGAATAGAATACCCATGTCATATTTGGCCTATAGCTCTGCCTCAATACCAGACAGAAGAAATGAAGGAGAATGAAGAGTGTATAATGGGTACTTCAACAAGAGCTCCCCTTACTCCTACCAAGAAACACAACTGCGGCTCTCTTCAAAACATCTAACCCTGGCGTCTACCTATTTTCAAAAGATGATAGCCAATAACTGGAGAGAGACCAAGGCTGAGAATGACTATTCTTACTCGGTGACCGCAGAGGACTGGGACAAGAAGGCGTTCCATATCTTGATGAGTATCATTCATGGCCAGACGACGAGCGTACCGCGAACAGTCGATCTCGATATGCTTGCCAAGATAGCCGTTCTTGTTGACTACTATAAATGTCACGGGGTGGTGGATTTCTTTGCCAAGACGTAGATCGAAAACCTGGAGGAGCCACTTCCTCCTACTGCTTACGGGAGGGATCTCTTGCTTAGGCTCTTGGTGTCCTGGGTGTTCTTAGAGGCCGATACCTTCGGGACCTTGACAAAAATTATTATACTCGAAAGCAGAGGACCCATTCACTCACTAGGTTTGCCAATGCCGAAGGAGATCATTGGTTAGTCCCCCCCCCCCCAAGAATACCTACCTATCTGGGTGCGGTGGGTATCCTCTTATCCGCCGTGAAAAACAACTAACTCCCTATAACATCACAGATGCCCTTGATAAGAAGAGGCAAAATCTCGTTTCTGGTGTCATCTCCAGCCTTCACGACTTAAAAACCGAGTTCTGCAAGGACGACAGCGAATGCTCATTCACGTGTTCCTCACTCTCACTGGGTGCTCTCATGAAGGGCATGCGCACAATGAGTCTGCTCGACCCGCCCCCAGCGCGCCCGTTTGAAGGCCACTGCTTCCTAGCCATGAAGCAAGCCATCCTCGACATCGAGACGCCAGATTACAAAATCATAACTCACTCTTCGCTCCTTACTTCCTCTTTTGAGGAGGGCCCCCTGCCTTATACTTGCTATCTTGCGGAGAAACTGACGCAAGTTATTGACGCCCAATCTTGGAAGATGGTTGGGTTGGACTTGAAGGACTTTGTGAAATAAAAGACCAGTTTTCTTCTATATATCAGTAGGTTGTAAAAGAAATAATTCAGGCGTATGTGCGGTATGATGCTTACAAAGGCACAATATTGAGTATATGTAGAATGAAGTAGGTGGTCAATACTCCCTCCGTACACCAAAAGAAAAAAGACACCAACCAGCCCAAAACTCATGCTAATCTCAAGTTACTTTATGATGGCTATAGTCTTGATGAAAGCTTTTAAGACATTGATTGATCATAGAACAAGATCCAAAGAATTAGGGATATAGCTACGGTCCAGTGCCGATGATAGTTGCACTGTTCTCAAAGAGCACCTACGTTCAAGGGGGGGGGTTCGTAATACCACGCGTGACCCGAGTCTCGCCTACATGACAACGAAACGTAACGCAACGCACATAAGAATACATTGATTTTAAAGCTGTTTTAATAACTAAATAGCTAAATTAAAAAAAAAGATTTGTATAAATAAAATTAAATAAATAAAACAGTGCAGGAGGCCAGACAACGGCGCGAACACGAGGCTACAGCAACTGACCACAGTTTGGGAGGGCCCTTACAGCCCTGGAGCCCCATTTATCAGGTAATAATTACTAATGAGCTTAGGACCCCTGATGGATTTCCCCTGGAAAGAGGCTTGTGAATTATCTATAGGATAGCAAGCCAACGATGGTAGGAGACTGCGCCGGCTTAGGCGCGAACACGCAGCAATTGCGAAGGTAACAGGTTTTTCTTCTCCCGGCACGCGGGTTTCCTTGTTTTTGTTACTGTAGAGGGATTAAGGCCCCTAAGATAGTATAGCTAGTTAGAGTAATAATAATAAATAAATAAATAAATAAATAAAAAGAAGAAAAGAAGAAAAGAAGATGTTCATTTATTATTCAACTAAGATAGCAGCTCAATCCGTAAACTATTATACACTCATATTAGCCCTTCTAGCGTTATTGATAGTAAGAATAGTATTGTTCTAGCTAACTGTATGGTGAGGAGCCTCGGGGCTCATTTTGTTGCACGATATTAGGAGATACATATATATATGGGCCTATATACTTGGTTATGCCAACAACAGAGAGAGAGAGAGAGATGACACTATAGAAGAAGGCATTGCATTATAGCAGACCGACACAAGTCATTAAACCAGTGCTTGTAAGTTTCCACTGTCGAACACGATCATTTTCAGGCATGGAGACGGCTTATTCTTCCATCAAAGACCCATCGACCCCTACGATAAGCATATCAAAATGTTTCACCTCTAAAGAACGATATAGTCATTTTTATATGTACAGTATTGCATTTGCATTTATTCTAACATCTAACATCTGATATTTTTCATCAAGCATCATCTTCAACCATCTCCTCATATCTAAACCCCCAATCCTCATCATCATCTACACGCAGCTCCGCCCCCGCACTCAAAAGCGCTTCGAGCTCTCCCTGCTCTAGCATGGATGAATCAAAGTCCAGCCCCTTGTTTTTCTCGTGTCGGAGCTTTAGAGGCTTATCCGGCAGACCGGGCATTTTGAGTCGGCGCAGTGAGCGGGATCGTGTGCCGCGGCTGGACACCACGCTCTCGCGCTGTTGGCGTTCGTAGTTGGGAAGGAGTGGTGCGGTGGGATCGTCGTTGAGGTGGGCGTCGAAGCGGAAGAGGTTGGTAGAGGTATAGTTGGGCCCTTGAATGGCGCCGATAACTGGGTTTGGGTGTAAGAGAAGCTGCTTAGTGTCAAGATATGTTGACCTAGCGATGGCAGCTATAGAGGTATCGACATCATCGACATCCATGGCGTCCCGGTCCGCGTCACTTTCCGGCGGTGGCGGTTCCGGGTGATTTATATAGGGGATCGGGCGGCGGACTCTTCGACCGGTTAGAGGCAGGGTCGTGTAATGCTTCTCCGAGGCATCCCTTTTGTCCAGAGAAAACACAAACACGCGACCAGTCGCATCACCGATAACTAGCCTTGACGAATCCGGCGAGAACGCACCGCACGATATGGGTCCAGGGGCAACCACCAAGTTCCTCACAAAAGGCTTGCGTTGGTTGCGGACATTCCACACCTTCACCACCCCATCGCTAGAGCCTGTGTAGAACCGATCAGGGGTAATCCCCCAGGCCGTAAACTTCACCCCCGTGTCTTCTTTCTCGCGATCCTCATGGAAATCATCCACTGGATGTCCATGCTTCAACACATGAATAGGCTTATCCCCCTGAGCGGTATCCCAGACATACACATTTCCGTCTGTGCAGCCCGCAGTAACGTATGCATGACGCGGCGAGTTGGGAATAAAAGTCAACTCGTTAATATCAGCCGCATAGCAGTCAAGATTTTGATATTCCTGATACCCGCCATCCTGGCGGTTGTTATCACGCCGGAAAAGGTGGATCTGGGTGCGTACTCCGCAATCGACTTTCAGACCAACCGGCGTGGTGGCAGCAACGAAGCAGGGCAAGGTAGGATGCCAGACGATTTCGAAAAAGTTAGAGGATGTGGCGGTGGTAACATACAGTCGGCAGCCCTTATCTGCGTCCCATAGGGTAACTTCACCAGAGTTGCGCTTATCCTCGGGAATATCGTGGTCATCGCCAGTCAAGGATCGTGGAGAATACCCCACAGCTAGAATATTCTGTGACCCGGGGCTTCGACCCCATTGCATTGTCGCAGGGAAGTAGGCCCACTTATCAGAGCCATCGGCATCTGTCCTAGAACAGGAAAAGGAGATGTAGCGGCTGTTTGCGATATTATCCTTGTTTACAGTGTATATCCTTACAGCCTGGGATGGAACATCGGCAGCGGTGGCCACTCGCCCAGAGCCATCCTTTGTAACAGAGACAAAGTTGACGTTGCCTTCCAGGTGCCAAGTTGCCAAGGCCGTCATGGACCGGCCCGTCTTGCAGACTCTCCAGACTTTGACTGTCCTGTCAAAACCAGAGGTATAGGCCAGCTCGGAAATTGTGTCATAATCCGAAGACACTACCGATGAGTATAGCCAAGGATCCTGGCTCTGGCGCATGGCCTCTGTAGAGTTCTCCCCCTTTTCAACAATTGGCCGTGGAATTCGGTGGTCAGGGAATGCGCGGAGCTCGCCTCGGGATGCTGAGCATAAAAGCAAGTTCCCCGGCTTATTGTACTGCTGGTTATGCGTATCCGAGTGGTTCGTAGTACCGCATATAACATTGTTATCCGGAACCCAGGTCGTCGTGGCAATATCTCCGGCACAGTTGGTAAATTCGGCAATCAAGGTCAGGCCGTCCTCCAGCGTCTTCCTAAACTCGTTCTGAAAGTTTTCATACCGCCTCATCCTCCCAAAGCCGCGATTGCCCTCTATCTCGCGGGCTAGCAATAGAGAGGCCACCCGGCCCATGCGCTTACTCTCCGTTCGAACAGAATCATCCGCATTTTGCTCCAGTGTCAAGATACGGCCCTGGTTAGGGTCGGTGGCGTTTCCAGCCAGGAGATCTGTGCAAAAGTTGCGCACGTCTTCAGTTGTGCGGTGCGGAATCGAGTCGCCGACCAATGTAGGGATGTTGTAATGATGAGAGAGTCGAGTCAGGGACTCGATGGTGTGGGGCACCTTTTCCGACAAGTATTTCGACACATTTGCGATAATATTGGCAACCTCATACTGGGTAAAGTCGACATGATAGACCGTGGGTTCAGAAACCTGGAGCTTTTGAGAGCGGCTTGAACTTTCAGCTCCCCTTGCAATCCGCTGTCGATCCGTTGCCGTCTGGTAAGGCCTAGCTTGGAGCTTGAACCAAGGGTTGAGAGATGCAGCATCGGGGGGATTCAAGTTCCGTTTCCACGTCAAAGGTTTATGTCGCTGTAGAACACAGCTCGGCCGTTTCAGTATGGGCGGTGGAGGGTTCGCGATTGTCCGTGGTAGCGCAGCCGTGGTAACTGCCAAGGTGTTGGAGTATGGCGTCGTATCGAAACTAACATCACTCGCCAGCGTTCTGGCAGAGTTCAATTGATATTTCTGCCAAAAAAAAAATGGTTTAGCTCTCATCCACAAAGGGGCAGTTTCCCAAGCATACCGGTAAGGAAGCCAAGTTCCTAACAATACTCTCCGCCCGCAGAGCCGCTGCCTTTTCGTCCTCCGCATACAGTGCCAAATTACATGTAGATTCGCCAACGAAACTTGCAAGGGCCTATAGGTCCAAGTTAGTATACATGCAAAAGTTGAATGTTACACAACCCCCCACCCCCTTTCAGGCTTACCTGTACGGCGATATCCTCCACTTTATACTCCCTAGCCGAGAGGGCCTTGACAGCCCGGCTCACATGCGGCAGCACCTGATTTATACGCCTCTTCTTGAGCACCGGTCCCTCATCGTGCGGCACAGGCAGCTCATGCGGCCGCGGCGCACCGTTGGTAAGTATCAGGCGAGTAGGCGACGGTATCGGTGGCGACGAGGAAGCTTCAGTCAGATCAATGACTAAGGGTCTAGTAGCAGAGGTGGTAAGCACAAGACTCATTTGGGACGATCAGCTCGCCGAATAACGTCGAGTGGGCATGTTAAGCAGGGGTCCCCTTTTTTAATAAGGCAACGTCTTCGAGATGCTTCAGTTGGACAGGAATAATGGTTGTTGGATCAAAAACTTACCCCATCGCGTGTTTACGCGTAGCAAGAGCTCGGCCACTGTCGATAAAGCTGAGTTTAGAAGTGGGGCTAGATATTTTGAGCCGCATATTTCTAAAAACATTTAGAAAATCACGTGCCCTGTAAGACCCCTAGTGGGGAAAGTGTTTAAAAAAGAAAATATTTAAGAAATAATAGGGCTCACCTTATTAAATAAGGGTTAAAAAACTATGTAAAGTTATTTTATAAGAAACTAATCTTAATATAGGGCAAAGAAGAGTATAAAATTTATATAAACCAGACTTTTAAGGGTCTTTACATAGGTCATATAGTATTAGTGCTATAATCAGGTTATATCCCAACTTTAAACGGGATATAATCAGATCAAATAAATACCCCAATTACCAACGTCTCCAAGGTCATTTATACCAGTAATCAAGTCATTATAAACATCCAATTGGTCTTTGTCCTAAAAAGAGCCATGCGTATTGCTGTCAAAGAGCGCATTTATCAAAGGCGACACAACCTCACCCAATAAGAACCCCCTCTAACCCCCCTTTTTGGCCCTATTTCTTTGAACATATCCCCCTGAAACAATCCACTGGCCGCTTACGACCCGTTTCTCTCAACCTTTTAAGCCCCATCAAGTGGTATGCACAGGGCTATTTCTAGAGCCATTCATTATCATATAAACAAAGGGCAGAGGCACATCCCCACACACACACACATTGTGCACTGCTACCCTTTGCCGTGCACGTTGCCATGCGTTGCGCATGGGGTCCCACAGTCCTTTAATGGATGCGTCGCGCGGTTCAGGCAATGATTGGCCTCCATGGCCCGTCAACAGGTGGTCGACCAACTGTTTCTCCAGGGTTAACGACAAGGCACGCACACTAATCTTTTGATTGCCCGGGCCGCCGACGGGAAAGGCTGTTAATTCTCATTTGTTATAGAATGTCTGTAAGATCGGCATCGATGCTTCTTGATCACGTCCCCAGATCTCTACACCTCCTCATTTCATGCCCTAAACTATCACTTATGCAAAACATTCTTCTAAACAACTCATATTCGCAATTCAAATTAACGATTTAATTTTTTATTAACGAATTTTGCTAAGTTTTGCCGATTATAGCACAGCTAGTTATGGTATGATAATTTCCAAATATTATAGGGTAGCAATTATAATCCAGCATTGGATTGTATAAGCATCCTCTTCTCATCCATAGATCTAGTTCTTCTCACATGTATCACAGTTGTTCTTCCAAATCATCATATTCTTCTTTACAATGTTTGATTCCGTCTTCTATGACGTTTTCAAGCCAACTAATCCAAAAAAATAAATAAGATACATCGCATTCCTCGTGCTAGATCCACCCACAATAGAGCTTACAAACAGCATGTCCACTCGCCGGATTTTAACAAGTCATGCCGCACCTGGCGTGTCCCAAAATACCATTATTATTCATTATCTTACAACTTGGCAGGCAGCGTTGTCTGGGCCTTGATCTCATCGTACATCTGGTCGATCTGGGCACGGAATACCTTGACGGTTTGAGGGCGCTTGAGCTTGAGACTATCATTATGAGTTAGCACATCAATTCATATCTTTTCATCTATGGGAATGGCACATACCTTGGTGTGAGCAGTTCGTTTTCAAGGGTGAAAGGCTCAATGTCCAAGTAGACATTTCTCACACGCTCGAAGCTGTTGAATTTTTGTTTCCGGCCAATCTTGTCAAGGATCTTCAAGAATTCCTGCTTGATCTTGGGGCTGTTGGCAGCAGCCTTGAGGGCAGGGAGGTCTTCCTTGGTGAGAGTCTCGCCCGAAACCTTGCTGGCCCAAGCAGGGAAGTTGTCGAGATCAATACCGAAAATGGCAACGAGGTTAGACTCCTTGGCATCGCCGTGCACGTAGGCCATTGTGACCAAGTTGGTGTTGCCCATGTAGACGTTCTCGATTCGCTCGGGAGAAATGTACTCGCCCTGAGACAGCTTGAGAACGTTCTTCTTGCGGTCGATGATCTTGAGACGGCCGAGCTTGTCAATCTCGGCAATATCACCAGTGTGGAACCATCCGTCAGCCTCGAGAGCCTTCTTGGTCTCCTCTTCGTTCTTGTAGTACTCCTTGAAGATGATGGGACCTCTCATGAGAAGCTCACCACGAGGGTTGGGCTTATCATCAACAGTGTACTCAAACTCGGGAACGGATTCCAAGCAGATTTCAACAGCGCCCATGGGGGGACCAATGTTTCCGGTAGAGAAATCGTCCCTCAGCTGAACGGTACCGACGGCATACGATTCAGTCATACCGTAGCCCTGGCTGAACTGGTTACCGAATGCGGCACGGAGGAATTCCTGGACATCCGGGTCGAGCTGGGCACTACCACTGATCATACTGTGGGCTCGGTCAAGACCAACAGCGGCCCTGACCTTGGGGGTCCAGATGCGATCGTAGATCAAGTGTCGGTTGGTCGCCTTTCCATTGGTCAGCTTCATCGAAGCCTTCTTGGTGCTGATGACCTGTCTGGACAGAGCACCCTTGATGCCGTCAGCCTGGATGGTGGCGGTGCTGATGGCAGACTTGAAGCGGTTGAACAGACGAGGGACGGAGATGAAGCCCGTAGGCTTGAGGATCTTCAAATCATCGACCAAGCCCAAGATGTCACCTCGGAAGAAACCAATGCTGGCACCCTCGGCCAGGGCAATCTGGTCAACCAGACGGCCGTAGATGTGGGCCAGGGGCAAGTAGGAAAAGTGAATATCCTTGTATGTGACGCTACCGCCCATACGGGCAGCGGCGTTGGCAGCAACGGCATTGCTGTGTGTGATGAGAACACCCTTGGGGTTGCCGGTAGTGCCCGAGGTGTAGTTGATGGTGCAGATATCGTCCCAACCAGCAGGGCGCAGAGGCCGTCCGCTATCGACACCGATCTTCTCGACCTGTCCAATGGAGTAAAGCTTGATGCCGTGCTGGGCAGCAATCTCTCCCAAAAGGGAAGACTTGGTAAGGACCTTTTGCTCGCCCTGATCCAATGGGTCAAGAGAAATAATGAGCTTGAGGGTGGGGATTCGGGGGGCGAGCTTCAGAAGCACGGGGACGTGAGAAAGCGAGCAGACGACGCAAGAAAGCTCGGCATGGTTAATGATGTACTCGGACGCGTCGGGGCCCAAAGTCTCGTAGAGGGAAACAGTGAAAAGCGACTGAGACGCAAGAGCAAGATCTGGGGAGGAAATTCTAGTTAGCAAAGTCTCATATACCTCATGCTATTCTTTTTTTTTTTCCTTTTCTTTTTTACAGCAGACTTACCAGTGATTTGCCATTCAGCACGGTTCTGGGACCAGAGACCAACACCGAACTTGTCTTGGGTGATGCCAGCAGCGCGGTGAACCTCGACAATACCGGCGCCAAAGTTCTTGCGACGCTCAGCGACTTCCGAGTAGGTCTCCCATTCGAATTGCTCTCCCCAAGTGCCAGTACCAGGGATCCAGTGGCGGGTACCAAGGCATCGCTTGTTAGGATACTTGCGGGCAGCAGCCTCGAAAAGGTCGTTGGTGGACTGAATCTCGGGGTCGTAGGTGGACAAAAGAGGACCGTCGCGGAATCTGTGGTGACGGTAGATGGCGGTGCGGTTTGGTCGCTCAGTGCCGGGGATGGGGACGGCCTGGGGCGAGCCAGCAGGAGGAGGCGTGGCCAGATCCTGGATGTAGGCGCTAATATCTCTAGGAGGAGCCATTGTGTCGTCGGAAAGATTTATCTGCCAGCGAGGAGCTTGATTGGGGTGTGGAGGAGGAAGGTTCGGCGTCGGCTCGTCGTAAGGAAAAGGTAAAGCAATGCTCGCGCGGCAAACGAGAGACTGCACAAGCAATGTCAAGCGACACGGCCAAGATGTAGAAGAAGATGGTGCTGAGGGGAATGTGGAGGAAGAAGAAGCAGAGGAGGAAGAGGAATAAGAAGTGTAGGAAGGATTGGTGTGGACAAGAAGATGGGGCGGCGACGGCGGACAAGGTGGAAAGGAAAAGGAGAACGATTTTGGTCTCGAGGCCGACGGCGACAACAAATGGTGGAGTTTGCGGCTAGAGGCAGTACTAAAAGTCATGAGAGCTACCGAGGTCCACGGGGGCCCGCCTCGGCTTGCCCCAGATTCCACCCTTCATTGCCCTGCGCCCAACAAAAAAAAAAAGGACAGACACCACGCGCGTCCGAGTCCACTGTCAGACGGACAAGCTTTTTTTTTTTGTTCTGTTTTGCTTGTCCTTTTTTTTCTCAAGATGGATCAGAACCGTTGGCGGGTCTTGTTGGTGTCAGCTTGCAAAGTTTCTACAAGTAAATTGTTCTGCGCCAGCCGGCCACCACGTCCACCTCCAGTCAAGCAGCCCCAAGAGGCTACTTACTATATTTTGTTCTTTTCTTCCTGAAGAAGAAACAGAAGACTTTTCGGCCAAGAAATAGAAATCACAAGGGAAATTGATAGGTAGGTGAGAGAGAATATGCAAGAGAGGTGAACCAAGCCCACCCACTTGACACGCAGGGGCCGTTTCCCCAGTTTATAACTCCACGGATTGATCTGCATCTGCTCCTCTCGCATCCCCAAGTTCTGCCTCGGACTATCTTGGAAATGCTCATGATCGGGAGACGACGGGGGAGAAAAGGGAATCGTATCGTAGCCTCCAATGAGACGTTGGGCTACCGTGCTCCAAACATTGTCCATGAGGGGGTTCTGTTTTCTAGCACATGTTGTAGTCTGTATTGAGAGTAGTAGTAGTGGTGATCCAAGATTCTTGGCACGTATTAGACGAGTCTCTCGGCAAACACATGGGGGAGAGACAGTTTGACTCTCACTGACTGCCAACTAACTCCTCTCTGCTGTGCCCCGTAGCACCACAACGGTCAACCAGCAACGCTGACGTCGGACTTTTCGGAAAATTTCACCAGTCAATGTCAGTCAATGTCTGAGCGAGAGAGAGTCTTGTCTCGCTTGGGAGCTGATGGTAAGCGAGTGATGCTGATTCAGACCCTGCTACGGCTTCATCGCCATGACTCCGGTACTGATCCCCAGGCCATGTTGACACCATCTTGCCTTTGTTGGCAAGGTGTAGGTATGCGTATGGTACCTGTAGCGTCCCAAAAGAACCACTCGGCCGAACTTCTCCAATAAATGCAACGCACTGAGACTCCAACATTTGTTCAGATTCCGGGGGTGAGTTCGGGGTACGTCTGGGGCAAGCTGCAGATTTCGCTCAATCCATGGGGTCCGCTAAGGCCACTAAGGCACTAGGGCAGTTGAGTGGAGCATCTCCAGGGGGTACCGTCAGAAGCCGCCAGCCAATCGCCTTGCTGTCATTACCCGTAGTGCCATCTCTGTAGGAAAGCATGTGAAACCAGAGTGGGTACGTACTAACGGAGCTACTGTCAGCCTACCCTAGAGTTCAATCGTGAATCATGATTAGCATCTTTGGATCCATGGATGTCTTTCATCGAGTGGCTTTTTGATCAACAAGAGGTAAACTAGAGCTCCACCCATTGTTATACTTTTCACTAAGCCTTATCATACCTCGTACATGAAGGACAGATAGAGAGAATGATGAAAAGAAAAAAGAAAAAAGAAAAAAAAGAAAAAAAAAAGAACAGGGGCTGTTGACATCTGGCAAGCTGAGATCCTACCCGTAGCTAGAAGCTATATGCAGTATCTAGTACCTGCTTAGCACTACTGTAAATCTGCCATCTCCCCTGTAAATGCTACTGCACAGAATCCCCGCATCGCGCATCGCATCCGCCGCCTCCTAGCATGAACGAACTGCACAACTTGCCTACTGCCGAGCCCACCCATAACCTTGACCACTATTCTTTGCATTATTTAATCAAGTAGGTATGTAAATTACAAATAGGAATAAAAAGAGATCAGCATGCGAGTAGATGTGGCATTGATTACTTGCCGCCGCCAAGGACCAAAAGCAGAAACTGGAATGTGACAACGCCAAAAAGAAAGGGCACTGGGACATACTGATACTGGTACCCATATGTGGCTGACACTCTCTGGGCCTATTATATCATACTCGTGGGCCTCACAATCTATGGATGCTCTGTATTTCTTTTTCCTCCCCCTCGCCTCGTACTTTGGAACCAATACCGCAACGCTCCCTCCACTGCTGTCTCATCTCTTTTTTCTTTCTTTCTGAAAAACAAAACAACAAAAACAAAAGGTGGCTTTCCTCGGTGTCGATCTACTACCAATACTCAACAGCTTGCGCATCACCAAACTGAACCATGCCCTTTATCCATATCAACAACCGCACAGAGGTTTCTATTGGGGTTTCAAGGCCCTTCGCAAAAGAAGATGAACAATTTCCACCTACTGCCTGCCGGGCTCTATCCTCGTAAACCTTCCATAATGGGCACCTATGAGCGAGGCTGGCTTGAGCCTCCCTTACGTATGATCCAAAGACTCTAATGCAAGGGACGCGGCGCTTCCGTCTGGAACATATTTCTAATAATATGGTCCTTTCTTTTTCTTTCCTTCTTTTTTTTTTGCTCACGAGAACAGAAAGATCTCACAATGCTTTCCCAATTCTGTCCAATCCGCATGCCTGCCCTTGGGAATCACTGATGCCATTCCATCTCTCCCTTGCATCTCCTCTCCCCTCGCCTATGTCTCACACCATAGAGTTGGCCCACCACCCCCCCCAAGTGGAGGAAGCCCTACATATACGACGCCCTCATTCCATTCCCATCATCTGCCACCAACATTCCCTCCCTTCATCGGTTCTCTCTCACTCTCTCTTTTACCCATCTCTCACTATCCTTTACTGATTTTCCTTCCTTTCCAAAATCCACTACTTGGTACTGAAAAAAATGTCCCGAGTTCCTCGTGTGCCGATTATCTGCCTTAGGGTCTTTGAGGGCCTGATGGGATTTATAAACATGATCTTTTCAGCATATGGTATGTCCACGTTACTACATCCGGTCACTATAGACCTCCCTTGACTGATAATGAACTACAGTTGTCAACTGGCATTTGACTGGTGGCCATGGGCGGATTCCTCCCACAGTCGACCTCGTCCTCATCGCCTCAATCCTCTCCATGTTCATCATCCTCTTCGTCGAGCTCACACGCTCCGTACCCCCACCCCTGATCCTCCTCTTCGAAGCAAGCATGTCCATCTCCTACATCTTTGGCTTCATGTTCTTCGCAGTCATCAACAGCGACGTGGCCTTCTGTGACGGCCCCGTCTGCATGGCTGGCCGGGGCTCCGCGGTACTCTCGGCCGTGCAGTTCAGCGCCTGGGGCGCATCGGCGCTCATCACCCTTCAGGAGATGATCAAGGACAGGGCCATCAAGAGAGAGGAGCGAGGAGAGTTTGTGTATGATACCCCGGCGAGGGCATTTGGGCTTGCCTAATGCAACACCGAAAGACACCCTTTTGTGTGTCATGGCACCTGTCTCCATCACATCTTGGTGATGGTGAGATATTGTAGAGGGAGAAAATCATTGTATTTATTGGTACAGGAAGGAAGCGGTGTTGGATTATGCTTTTATGATTTTCGAGGGAATGACTTACTAATGACTTGAAACATGTTTCAGCACCATGGGTTTGGATAAAACCTTTAAGTTGATGGAGATTAATCAATGGCTCTTGGGATTATAATTATCGTGAATCTTATCATGCGTGCTATGCCTGACTTTATAGACGTAGGCTCTGTTTGGATTGGTGGGTGGTGTAAAGATATGCGTTTCGGATTTGGCAACTGAAAAAAGACCAGTCCTCCAAACTTACTCGGCCGTTTGAATCGCTTCGTTGTCTTCTGAATTACTTGTTGCATCGTTTGCAGTCTTCCCCTCCTCTTCCACTTGCATTGCCCCGTCACCCTCCGCCTCATTCACATCCGGTGGTGCATACTGGTAGTCCTTTTCTACCTCCCTCCGCTCGATAAACACCACATCCGCATCATCTTGAGATGTCGATTCTGTATCTTTTGACTCGGAGAGTTCCATTTCCTGGGTAACACCAAAGGCCTCCTTCACCTGCAGTATATAGTCCTTTTCGTCCTCCAGCTTCTTCTCAATCGCCGCCTGGGCATCGACCCCCCAATACCAGAAAAACACCTTTTCGAATATGGTCTCGGTTGGGTGGTCCTTGTTGAACAGCGGCTGAACATGGCGGTCGAAGATGTTGTACATGCCCTTGGGGATTGTCACCGAGTGAAAGTACCAGAACGCTCCGCTCTTCCATCCGTCGCGTTTGGTATCCGCTTGGAAACTAGGGCTACTAAGTTTCTTTTCTTCGGCTTCATAAATGTCAAGGTATTCGTGCAACAGAACACCCAGCTCGGACACTGATTCGTCGTCCTCAAAGCCATCGACAGCCCGTGACGTCAGCCAGTATGGGGGCAGCTGCATTTCAAGGGGAATTGAATGCGCCCACTCGAGGTCGATGATTGTCGAAACATTCCAATTCCTGTCGACAAAAATGTTGCCTCCGTGCAAATCACTGAGTGTCATATAGAATGGCCCCTCTCGGGACTTGGGATTGATGAAATGGTGCATGACTGCCCGCAGGCCTGTAAGAGCCGCGAGCTGTCCTCTGCCGTCTGCTTGAGAATGTATTGAGTTGGGTTGGTGAAGGAGCTTGTTATCCTGCAAGGATAAAAGATCGGAGATGTACCCTTCGGTTGCTGCATACGTTCTGTCGCGTGGAATGCCAGAGGGGATTCCTTCATTTTCATACATTTGGAGGTATAGGTTAAGTGGGCGATTACTGAGAGTAATGATTCCGTCCGAATTGAAACTCAGAGAGCCAATGCGGGGGACAGGTATTCGGTTCATGGATATGGTAATGCGTGCTAGGCTGCGAAATAGTCTCTCCCGAAAGAGTTTGTCATGGCAATGTTTCTCCCATGACATGACCAGCATGTCACCCTTTGCTGCGCCGAGAAGAAGATAACCATTTCCCAAAGGATGGCGGAAGCTTCTTTGGATATGTGTAGTTGGGACCGGGCGACCAAGGAGATGATGCAGCCAGCTGCGTATGCGCCAGGCTAATCTGTTAAAGAAGGGGGTGTTTCCGGTATGTGTAAACTGGCTCATGTTAGGTTACAGTGAACAACGGGGTTTGTGCTTTGCATCGTCGGAGAACTTACCGTTGAGCCATCGGGAAGACCAAAGGCATGTAGCCTTGGGATAGGAACGTCTGGGCAATGCTGTTCCAGCCACAAGTAGGTGGCAATCTCGCTCCTCAGCTTCTCCTCCACATTTCCGGGATGAAGTTCTTCGCCGATTCTATAGGGAAGAGGGATGCGAAGATAGACAACGCTCTCATCCGCGAGAAGAATCGGGGCAACGACGTTGAAACTGCCCGACTTCCAGATTTCTGTGACACATAGGTGACACCAATTAACCCCAAGCTGACGGCGGACCAAAGCCTCAATCTCTTCCTTGCGTGAGGCGATGGAGCCCCAAAACTGCTTCTTAAGTTCAGGGTACTTTAAATTCGGTAGAATGTTGTCATCGCCCTCCAACGCATCATCCAAACAAAGTTCCCCCTTGAGAATGGGGAGAACAGGAGGAGGAGTGTCCATGATACAGGTAGAACCAGTAGATACTGTGTTTTCAAGTTAACTCGATAGCATTGTCCAAAGGGTAGATGGAGTCTTTATATTTATGCCTGGATGGTTTCTGGTTGACCGATGCAGGGTGAAAGCCACAGATTCAGGGGCTTGACCATCCATGGATGGTAAGAAGTTGGTTCACAGCGGGATGCTTGACGCCTAAAATAGAAGCAAGCTCGGGCCATCCGTAGAGTCGGGGGACCTGATTGGGCCTCGTATTATCGAAGGCGAAAGAGAAGCAAACCAACTTCGCTTTGCATCATCGGGACCGATGCTAAGAAGTGAACCTCAAGTAGCAAATAAGGCGATGATGGCTGGGGAATGAAAATTACCCGTTTATGCAGGCGCTCAAATTGCAGAGGCCAGGCGGCAATAGGTACTATGCGCAGGTCTCCACGGGCGGCGGCTGAGCCTCGAGAGTGGGGGTTTGAGGTTGGAAAGGAAATGAATGGACCTAAACTCCTGTTTGCAAGCAACTGTGATAGTCCCCAAATCTTCTTTTCAGCTGTTATTATCCTTAATCTAGATTGATTCCCCCCTGAAAGAATATACCACTAAGAAATGGGTTTTATTGGATTATCATTACTTCAACAATGTCCTTTATCGAGCCCTCTGCTTCTGAGTGAGAAACTGAGTAGACGAGAAAAGAGGAGTTGCTGCCACAAGGCGTCCAGCTGATGTTACCTGTTGGTTGCTTCACATTCCGATATGGCTGTATGCACCTGTATACCCAATGAGCTCATGACACATTATTCCACGGGGCCCTGGAGGAGCACTGCTGCCTGGAAACATCGGTCGATAATGTATTGTTATGAACTCGGATGATGCATATTTGTAGATATAAACATGCGATGCCACACTTCAGTCCTAGTCTTCAAGCACCAAAGGTGAATTGCTGGTGCCATCGACATTGCTTGGTTCACAGAGATATTACCCTGTATCACCATTTTCTTGCAAAGATGGCTAGCACAGAAGTAAAACGACTATGGGAGATCAGCGAGGTTATCATCAACAACAATTATTTGCGACAGGATCAAAGTAACGGAGCAGTTCTGTACACTTTGAAAACAAACAGACCTGACATTCCACCTACCATACTGAGCAGTGAATGGTAGGCTCGAGCCTTTTTTGACCATGTACTTTGTCGCCTTTTGTCTTGCGGTTTGACTGACAAGAGAACTACCACTTAGGAAGCTTGCCTTGGCCAATAGGGAGGAATCCGAAAGGATAGCTGTATTTTCTGGGCGAAACACGCAATCAGCTTGACATGTATTCGAGAACCCTGAAAATTACCAGCTTCAGTCTCAGCAAATTGCCAATAATCCAAATCTGGGGATGCTATCACCGTCTGCCAAGGCGGCCAAGTTTACCCGTCAAAGGAATAGGGACAACAAGAAAGACTCGGACAATTAGCCCAGCTGACAGGATAGAGAAATTGCCAGTTTGTAACCTGGACTGACTGCGATCGATGCCGTGTTTGATAGGAATGGCTGGATACGCAGAGAAATACAGGAAATGGACAGGAACGATGGAAATCTAAAGAAAGACGTATCGAAATAGCGAAGCTCTAAGAAAAAACATTGTAAATAGTAGAAAATATTGATCGTCTTGTATGACCTGACCAAGTTCCTGATTCAGCCAGCACCATGCAATTCCTATCCATGGATCTGTCAAAGGCTGTTTGGTTCAGGAACCGATCAGGAGCTGTGGGGTGTATTTCGTGTCACCCCGCACCCACTATATGAGCTTAAAGGTGCTGATGGCTGTTGGGGCTTCAATAGTTGATATCGATTGGCGCCCGGTTGATGTGATTGATGATCTTGGCATAATAAGCCTGCACTGCATTGAAGATATGGATACTTGACTCCAACGCATACGTAAGTAGGTAGTCGATTAGGCTATTCGAAACTTTGCTGAGTGGGTGTACCTTGATGATCGGGGTAACGTGCGGGATGGACGATGCAGCTCGAGATGAATGCAGATGCAGTGAGAGTCCGACAGCCAAAATGACTTCTTGGCAATATGCAGCACAAGAGGATTTACTTCCTCAATGAGACTCGTCTGCATGCAGCGGGTAAATGACCAAAAAGAAATTAGATGAAATGCATCTTTGGAGTTGCAGTTGCGAGATCGGCGACGTACTTTGCATGCATGCAGTCTGTCTGTTTGTGGAGGTGACAAGGTTGAGAAGATGGAGGGGTAATAAATCTGCCCCTCCCCTCCATGACATGACTTGTGACAACACCATCGCCAAATGACGCCAGACCTTCACGGTCGAGCTTCCAATTGCGTGCTTGAAATGGCTTCGCTTCCCCACCTTTGACGTGGGAGTCTGGACAAGGGAGGCCATGTTTAGGTCGTACTCTTGGTACTCCATACGCGGGCGAGAGTAACATTCATGACAGCCATTGATGCACGTCTGGGGGAGAAAAAAAAACTATATATAAGGGCGCAATTGATTCCTATTTGTCCAGTCTTGTTTCTCTCTCTCCCCAATTGTCCTCGATATATTCTTATTTGCTTCATACTTGATACCCGTCACC
The DNA here is from genome assembly GCA_011799845.1 of Hypomyces rosellus. Lineage (NCBI taxonomy): Eukaryota > Fungi > Ascomycota > Sordariomycetes > Hypocreales > Hypocreaceae > Hypomyces > Hypomyces rosellus. Next base: position 588,439 of record WWCI01000001.1, read on the forward strand.
ATTGCCCAGCATGTCTGACCTCTCCAAAAACTTTGAGACGCTTCAACTTCACGCGGGGTAAGCAATCCATTATATCTCAATCAGTGTGGGGTGATGTGACGAGAGAGATGGGAGAGGGGCTGATTGTTCTGGCTCCGTTGACATTGGAACTTGACATGAATTGACTACGTGGATTGGGTAAAATGTGATGATTGCTAATATCAGTTCCCATAGATACGAGCCTGAGCCCACGACCAAGTCTAGAGCTGTCCCCATCTATGCCACCACGGTAAGAATCATGATGGATGCACCTCCAACTCAATGACCAAGTCCAAAGATTTCTGACGAGACAACGCTGCCAGAGCTTCACCTTCAATGACTCCGCCCACGGTGCGAGGCTTTTTGGCCTCAAGGAATTCGGCAACATCTACAGCCGTATCATGAACGTGAGTAGATTTCTCCCGAAAAAGACATGTTTATACAAGTCCCCTCACTAACAAGATGCCCCTCGCTTGCACAGCCAACTGTCGACGTCTTTGAGAAGCGGATAGCTGCCCTCGAAGGCGGTGTTGCTGCTCTGGCCGCCGCATCAGGCCAGGGAGCCCAGTTCATCGCCATTAGCACCCTCGCCCATGCCGGTGACAACATCGTTTCCACGTCCAACCTCTACGGCGGCACCTACAACCAGTTCAAGGTTCTGTTCCCCCGCTTCGGCATCACCACCAAGTTTGTCAGCGGCGACAACCCCGAGGACTTTGCTGCTGCCATTGATGACAAGACAAAGGCTGTCTTTGTCGAGAGCATTGGCAACCCCAGATACAATGTTCCCGATCTTGAGGCCATTGCCAAGGTGGCCCACGAGAAGGGCGTCCCTCTTGTCGTTGACAACACGTTCGGTGCAGGCGGTTACTTTATCCGACCAATTGACCACGGCGCCGATATTGTTGTCCACTCTGCCACAAAGTGGATCGGTGGCCACGGCACTACCATCGGAGGCGTCATTGTTGACTCTGGCAAATTCGACTGGGGCAAGCACGGCAAGCGATTCCCTCAGTTCATCGAGCCATCCCCCGGCTATCACGGACTCAAGTTCTGGGAGACATTTGGCCCCATCTCCTTCATCATCCGTGCCAGAGTCGAGGTCTTGCGAGATCTCGGTGCCTCCCTTAACCCCTTTGCCGCCCACCAGTTGCTCATTGGTATCGAGACTCTGAGCTTGCGAGCTGAGCGTCACGCCTCAAACACCCTGGCCTTGGCCCAGTGGTTGGAGAAGAACCCCTACGTCAGCTGGGTCTCCTACCCCGGTCTGGAGAGCCACCCGTACCACCAGACGGCCAAGAAGTATCTGAAGAAGGGCTTTGGTGGTGTGCTGAGCTTTGGTGTCAAGGGCGGGGGCGCCGCTGGTAGCCAGGTTGTTGATGGCTTCAAGCTCATTTCCAACCTTGCCAATGTTGGTGATGCCAAGACGTTGGCTATCCAGTGAGTAGATTCGAAATGATGTGAGATGAGAATGCTTGCTAACATGTCTGAAGCCCTTGGACCACCACTCACGAGCAACTGAGCGACGAGGAGAAGATCACCTCTGGCGTCACCGAGGTAAGAAGCCATGTCGTTTATCAGGTTTCTATCCCAACTGACATGATTTTAGGACCTCATTCGAATTTCCGTCGGAATCGAGCACATTGATGATATTATTGCAGACTTTGAGCAGTCATTCAAGGCTGCTGGATCGGCGACCCCTTCTGGTGAGACCAAAGAGGAACACGCTCCGGAGAAGAACCACGCTGAAGCGCCATTGGCACCATGAGCAGTGAAGCCACGACTGTGAAGAATGAAGAAAGTAAAAAAAGAGAAAAATGACAAGTTAGCCGTTTAATATACCATTGTTTCAAATGATTGCCTAAAGAAATATTGCTGGAAGTTGATGCAGGATCTTGATTGTGATTGCAAGGGGGTAGCATCGAGGGGTTGCATTGGGTGAGTGAGTGGTCACCGGCGTGAGGTTTTGGGCTCTGCTGATTGGCTTAATCATGATGAGAAATCGGACGCTTAATCCAACTTGTACGATTGAATCGAACCAACAAGAGTGTAATTAAAACCCATCATCACCACCCGCCATTGAACCGCCCCCAGTGATCCAACAATGATGGCCATGGATGCATTCCCCGCATCATGGCTTAGTCTCTGTGGCACTTCGAGATGTAACTTTCAGGCGGTGCAAATACCATGACCTACCTAACCGAAATGACGCAAAAAAAAGGGCTACTGAGACCGTGAGCCGCCCTGGGGGATCCATCCAGTCCACCAACTTCGATTGGTTAGCCAAGGTCAACGTCGATCCCGTCGGTGTATAATTGCCTCAAGCATCCCTTCACACCTCTTGATATCCTGTTTATCAACTCTTGTCTTTATCAAACTGTTTCGAAATCTTCCCAAGTGGGAAAAGAAAATGGATGATGATTTGTGGAATGAGTTTGGGCCCGGTAGCCCATTGGAGGCTAATGAAGGTCTCGAGGGTGAATTGGATAATCTACTTGCTAGCGAAGAGCCCTTGGAGAGGCCTCCCAATGTGTTCAACACAATTCATCGGTGAGTAAGGGCTTTGGTCATGAGAGCATCGAGTCTTGGATGGGCCCCCAAAAAGATACTGGTATTTGTGATGACTCAATTGAGGATGGCGTGCTGATTGATCAAGTTCAACTTGAAGAGTTCGAGCTCTAGTCATGGCTAGTATTGGTAAGTAACGGCGATGAGAGAAGATGGTGAACAGACTCGCTAACAGAGATACTTAGATGATCCGTATACCTCTGAGCATATGATGAGTCCTCGGGTCAACACGCTCGTTGTTCGACCACTTGTAGAACGCCTTTATGATCCAGAAGACACTTCGATAGGTTTGCCTGCCTGTCCCCATGATCTCAATCTTCTCCCAACCATCTCCAATGGAACACAGCCATGCATATACTCACCTCGATATACAATGCCATGAAGGACCCCTACACATTCATGCTCACATGTCCACACATAGTATACTGCCTCCTCGCCAACCGCGTACAATTCCTCCGCGAACAGTCCGCAGACATCCACCAGAGCGTCAGCCGCGCCCGCGCCACCCTCTGCGAGCTCGTCGCCACCAAGATCCTCCGCAAGTTCCACGAGCGCGACCCGGGCTCCGTGGGCCTCCTCCTGCTCACCAACACCCTCGTCCGGGGGCTCGACCCCTTTTCCGGGGCGCCCGAGGACGTGGCCCGCGCAGGGCGGTACATGCAGTGGCCGGTGCAGGAGAGGGGCGGCAACGAGAGGAAGCTGACGGCGCTGGAGCTGGGCATCGTGTCCGAGAGCAAGAGCCTGATCAGCTCGCCGGCGTGCCAGCGGGTGGTGAGGGCCGTGTATAACGGCCAGGTGGTGTACACGCCGCTGTCGTTTGTGGATATCCTGCCGGATCATTACAAGCACCATCCGGTGTCGCTGTATGATCCCCGAAAGGCACCCCTGCTGAACCATTATCGTCTTATTGTCCCGCGATGGAGGAATATCATCGAAGTGCTGCAGTTTTCGATTCTATTAGGCTTATACATCCTTACGATGCTAAACCGGAACAGCCCCCTGTTGACGATGTACGAGGGAGCATTTGGTTTGTACACGGCAGGGTGGGTGCTCGCCGAGTTTGCGGCGATTATTGAGCACGGATGGGCCGTTCACAGTCAAAAGACGTGGTCATTCTTGGACGTTACGTTTATGCTCATATATGGGGGCTATCTCCTTGCCCGGGTATACGACGTCTGGGTTGGATATCAGAGCAACAGCAATAACAATCCCGGAATGGCGTTGCACATACTATGCGTTGCGGCACCGGTGTTGCTCACTCGCGCTGCGTTTAGTCTCATGCCGGACAACATTGTCTTTATATGTCTTCACGCCATGATGAAGGATTTTTTGGTACTGACGTTTATTACATTGTGGTGTGTCGGCGGATTCTTTCTGGCACTGCAGTGGCTCGTCACAACAGGGGACGAAACAGGTCCCAAGTGGTACACGGTCGCCAAGTGGCTTCTCTGGATATGGTTTGGACTAGACGGCACGGGGATCCAGGAGTCTGTTCAGTTCCACTTTGTCCTTGGGCCGGTCCTGATTGTTGCCTTTGCGTTCCTGGGCAACACGCTCTTCCTGACCATTCTAGTCTCGCTGCTCACCAACACATTCTCGCGCATCGTTGCCGCCGAAACTGCCGAGATCCAGTTCCGCCACGCCGTCCTCACCTTTGAGGGCGTCAAAAGCGATGCCATATTCGCATACCCTCCCCCGTTCAACATCCTGGCTCTCCTCGTGCTCCTCCCGCTCAAGCTGGCCGTCTCGCCCCGCAAGTTCCACACCATCCACGTCGCCCTGACCAGGGCCGTCAACCTCCCGACCCTCCTCATCATCAGCCTCTACGAGCGCGAGTTCTTCCGTCCGGGGGGCTGGCAGTCCCCCGCGTCGACCAAGGGATCGAGGTCGCTTCTGCGGTGGCGCTTCACGGGCTTCTCCCCCCACGGGGACGTGCAGGCCGTGTTCGAGGCGGACCCGCCGGCGGCGGCGCAGGAAGAGGCCGACGAGCTAGATGGGCTGAGCGAGATGGGGTTCACGGACAACGATGGGATCTCGAGGTCGTCGAGGGATTTCAAGAGGACACCAGTGGTTTTTGCGCTGAGCAATTCGACGAGGAGGGATGATACACCGGGGTTGAGTCGTGGGCGGAGTCCTGGAGCGGCCGGTGGAAGCGGCTCTTAACGACGATAACGACAAATTCTTGGGTATTGATATAAAATTTATAAATCTTGGAAACTTTAGTATAAAATAAAATAAAAATAGTATTTAATATTTTTAATATCTCTCTTTTGTTTATCGTTGGATTTATAGGCTCTCTTGAGTCTCATGGTGTAAGCGAGATTGAGCCAACCAACCAATTACAGACCCCACATCCAAACTCCACCACCAACACTTCAACGTCACCACCAAAAGAAACCTCACTCAACACCCATCACCACCACCATCTCCTCCCCATCCTCGACCACTCGCCACAACCACCACCACCAAACCGCCCACGATGCACCTCTCAATACCCCCCCTCTTCGCCCTCGCCTCCCTCGCCCTCTCCACCTCCATCACGCTCTACCTGCCCCCCAAGCCCAGCCCCTTCGCCCTCCCGCCCACCACCCACGCCACGCTCTCTTCCTTGCACAAGCACCTCTCCGCCCCCCTCTCCGCCGCCAACACATTTGTCTTCCACAACGTCACCCCGGACTCGTACTTGGTCGACGTGCACTGCCCGACCGACGGCTTCCACCCGCTGAGGATTGATGTTGCTGCTGACGGCGCTGGCGTGGAGGCCTGGGAGACGTACCGCGGGAACGAGTGGGGGAACAAAGGCGAGGCGCTGGTGGTGAGGGATGCGAGCGGTGGGGGGAAAGGCGTGGAGGTTAGGGCGCTGGGGGGGAAGGTTTTCTTCCTCGAGAGGCCGACTTGTGAGCAACAACATGGATTCTAAGAGAGTAGGAGCAAAAGAGATGGTATATGCTGACGGTGTGATTTTACAGTCTCGATTTTGAGCATCTTGAAGAGTCCCATGATTCTCATGGGTCTGGGCACCATGGGAATAGTATTCGGTTTACCTTATCTCATGGACAACAGTACGTTTAACCCCCCCCCCCCCTTCTTTCTATATAGTTCGACCAGTGCAAACATGCGCTTCACCGAGACAACTTAAGCTAACCAATACCCTCCAGTGGACCCTGACATGCGCGCTGAATTCGAAGAGCACCAGCGATCAAGCCCCATGAACTCCATCATGGGCGGCGGCGGAGGCCCTCAGAACTTTGACATGGCGGCCTATCTCGCCGGCTCGAACAAGAAGGAGGGCGGCGGCAGTGGCAGTGGTAGCGGTAGCGGTAATGGGGGTGGCAATGGAGGCGGCGCACCGAGCGTCAAGCAGCAGGGTGTTAGGAGATAGACTTGAGTTTATGACGGATGAGGGAAATAACATGTTTGAGTTATGTGTCATGTTACTGAATAAGGCAATGGTTCAAAGGCATAATGAACCATACGAATAGAACAGGGACTCGATATCTCTACAATATAATGGCATTATGATCAAATTTAGGTGCGAAAATGTTGTTTCGTGTTTCGATTTCAAACGTGATACGCACGCTCCAATACGCCATTTCCAAACCCCATGAGATAAATCCAACACCAAAGTGCATCATTAGAAGAAGAACAGCCCTACGCCATATGCATGATATCGTACATTCTCTTAGAAATCGAAATCATCGCCGCCGCCGCCATAATCATTATCCTGACCATCCTCTGTTTCCATTGTTAGCGGACCTGTAACTAGTAAAGAGTATGGATGCGAATTCACTTACGATAACCTTCCTCGTACGCATGATCCTCCATGTGGTCGATGCCGTCTTCAAGCAGCATGCCGCCGACGAGACCGGCCGCCGCACCTCCAGCAAGACCGAGGGCTAGACCGCCCTTGCCCATGCCGCTCTTCTTGGGAGCCGCTTGGGCGTAGCCACCACCGCCGCCATATCCTGGCTGCGGCTGTCCGTAGCCCGGGGCGCCACCGTACTGAGGCTGGCCATAACCGCCGCCGTACCCACCGGGCGCTCCGTATCCTCCTCCCTGGGGGGCTCCGTAGCCGCCTCCGTAACCCTGCTGCTGCTGTGGTGGGGGCGTTCCGTAGCCTCCGTAGCCGCCGGATGGCTTGGCTCCGGTCGCTTTGCCCAGGAGCTTGCCGATGAAGCCGCCTCCGCCTTTACCCTTATCCCGCGAGGGGAGGTCCTGGGGGAACGAACCCTGCGAGCCGCCGCCGTATTGGCCGCCCTGCTGCTGGGAATAAGGGCTATTGCTTGGGGGGTAAGGGCTGTTCTGCTGGGGATACGGGCTCGTGCTCTGCTGCGCGTACGAAGAAGCCTCTCCATACCCACCACCACCACCATATCCGGGAGGATGATCGCCACCGGGGGGCGCACTTCTCGCTCTGGCATCCTCCTCGGCCTGGAGCTTGGCAGCGAGCCTGGCGTCGTCCTCCTCCTGATGCCTCGAGACCCCCGGGTTTGCGGAGGTGCTCCGGTCATCGTAGGGGTTCTTCTTTACGTCTCCAAAGGCGGGGGCGTTGTTGCCGGGTGTGTAGCCGGGAGGGGCGCCGGGAGGAGCGGCATCATCTTCTGGATATACGGGAGCGGTGGGCTTGTCCCATTGAGACTTTTTTGTGTAGATGTTGATGTAGAACCTAGATTTGCTGTGTAAGCCAAAAGGGTTGCATACAGTACGGAGACAACAGGTATGTGCTGCTCACCATTCTTTGTATTGGTCGTTCCACCGTGCAGTCCATCCGGCGGGGACCTCGGGGGCTCTAGGGGGTGGAGGACCGGTAGGAGGGGCGTAGTCGGCCATGATTGAGGATAGATGTGCGAGAAAGGTGAGAAATAAAAGAGGTCAGGTTGTTGAGCGGGGGAAGCGGTAGAGGTGTTGGTAGGATATAATAAGAGATCCCGCTGACGTAGTCGGGTCGCCGTAGGGGATGGAAATGAATATGGCTGTTGATGAAAAGAACAAGAAAGAAAGTAAAAGCTTAATGGCAGATGTTAAGTTTAAATCGACTCAACGCCACTGGTATTCATTGCTTATATATAAATAGAGAAAGGTCATATATATAAAAAATTGCCTCGCCATGCCGCGGCGGCCGCCCACGACACTGCTGCTGCTGCATGGATGGATCATCATCAGCATCATCAGCATGCAGGGTCACCTGGGAAATCAGGGGGAACATGAGGGAACCAGTGGAACTGACAGTGGACAGGTTGCGGGAACAGGTACCAGTACACTGTTTTTCACTGTCAGTGAGGCGCAGCCCCCAAGACGTAACCATTCTAGCCCCGTTTTTAGTTGCCGGCCTTCCGGGAGCCAGCCACCACAGATGCGCCGCACCACTAAAGGGCTCTCACTAGAGGTCGGAATCTTTAGGGGCCTCGGTGGCCTATGGATGCGCTATATTTCGATGGAAGTTCCTTGACCATCCATGGATGGATCATGGACGTCCTTTAGCTTGCAGTCGGAGTCGGAGGGCTTGTAGAAATGCCACAGGACTGGCCGTGTGGCTGTGCGTGTCGTGGCCATGGCGTATAACCACTCGCGATGCTTTTCTCTTTAATTTACCCTGAATCAGCATCTGACGGGGTAAAGTCCGCATTCCGTCATTTGCAAGCGGATATATCGCTTATGGGCTATACGGTCGCATCATCAACTTGGACAATAATCACCGGCTCTATAACTTGGTTTCGGCACCACGTAATCACATATTGCAACCAGCTAGTTGTGAACTCATGACTTGGAAAAGGCTCACATTGCTGCGAGAGTGCCAAAAATCATAGCCCATTCAATCTCATTTATTAAACGTAACCACTACTAAATTAGCTTGTATCCTGCTACTCAAGACATATAACGCTTGGTAGAACTTATAGGGCTCCCTCCCATCATTAAGACACCTCGCCTCAAGCACTCGCTCCACTGCCACATCTCATACAAACCCTCTCGCCACACGACGTGGCTCATGACTGTTCAAATCAACAGCACAAAGTTGCCTGCTTCTTGAGCCAATATGAAAACAGTAGGGACTTTGGGCACTCTTCTGGATCAATGCTAGTGCCGCTTGAGTCTTTGCCTTCTCAGCCTCGCATCCTCCCTCGCCAACCATCGGCTTGCTTGAACCAGTTGGATGACATTGATGATCTGCTTAAGGGCCATAAAGGGGAAGCTGATCTGCGCAATGAGATTGGGCCAATACTGGTCCATTTTATTGGCGCGAGCCATCTCAAGCGCAGCCGCGCTGAAAGGGTCAGGGAAGATTTGTGTGAGGAGCGAGGTATCGACCTCGGCGTCTGGCTGCAGATGCGAGTGCCCGTTCCCGTCGACGTCCGCGGTGAGGTATAGAGGAATGACCTGAGACGAAAAGGATAAGAGATAGAGAGAAATGAAGAAAAGCTCATTAAGTGCGCAGAGAGTGAAGAGAACAATCTAGAGTTGCCGGTCAGCGACTTGGTGCTACACAGTCGACGTGAAAATGCAACCCACCTTGTTTGAGTAATACAGGTTCATCAGCCAATTCTGGCTCTTGTTGACGTCCTTGTGACTCGACCCGGCACCGCCAATGACGAGAGTGGTATACATTTGCATGTAATGACTGGCAAAGTCCAGTGCTATGAGGCCTTGGAAGACGATGGCCCAGCGAGGCATGGCGGTCGACAGGAAGACCAGCAAGCATGACGTCGTGCAGCGGTCGGTGACCATGTCCAAAACCGCCCCAAACTGCGTCCCCTGATTGAAGATTCGAGCCGTATATCCATCCAGAGCATCGAGGAGACACGATATGGTGTAAAGGAGGGAACAGGTCCGTGGATGGAGTGGCATGTAGTAGAGGGAGGAGATGGCCAAGACTACCCTGACATACCCTACAGACAACCAGGGCAAAATATCGAATCAGCCAGCAGTAAAAAAAAACAGCGACATCATGGTTTTCTCAGACTCACCAATGATGTTGGGCCAGAATAAGAAGATATTCTCTGAATTTTTGACGTCGTTTTCGGTTTCATTTTCGCTCCCAGCAGCCTGAGATTGGCCAGGCCGTACCAAGGCCTCTTCTCGTTGCGAAGACATGACAGCAATTTAACCACCACTATTTGCCTATAAGGAGAATTCGAGGCCGCGTTTTGGTGATGCAATAAATCCGCTGGCCGATAAATGAGCTTGGAGAGCTGAGAGTCGTGTCTTGAGTGAAAGAAAAGGGTCTCCTCAAACAAAGATCATTGGCTTGCTCCACTCAGGCATACGTGGTACTTGGATACATCATCGTCCATTAATTGCATGTCACTAGCCCACTCGGAACCCAACGTCTTCAATCAACACAGCCATGCGGACACCTCCTTGCTTTGGATTCATTGCATATTAAATCCACGAGGAATCATGACAAAAATTTTCATTATAAGTTGGTGTGCTATGCAGGAGCCTTTTTTAATCGCTTCGAGGATCTCTGCTCTCACTTTCTCTGCGCCTTGCTGGGGTCGTGCAGTCCTCACAATAGGCTGTTCTTGTCCTCCACATAAAATACAGCAACCGAGCTTCCTCATACGGGATACCCCAGATTATATTTGACAGACCCTCATTGGTTATTGGTGGCGGTTTCAAGTTGGTGTGTAGATCATTATGAAGATCTATGAAGAGGAGCTGGAAAGGAGTATAGGTATCTGCTCTTTACACACATTCATCGTTACAGTGCTCCGTTCTGAATAGCTAGTGGTCCGACTGAACCCATGTCTAGTATTCCAGGCAAGCGATAATGGTGTACGGAATGTCGGTTTTCTCTTGAATTACCTTTGTTTGTGATGGGAGGCCACATAGTATGTTTCATACCCCCGGCTTCAACATGGGGCTCTAAGTGGACAAGGAATGTAGGCCGTCGCCTATGATGTCGGTACTGGCGCGTCTTATGACTAATTACTAACAATACTCAGAAAGAGTAGAGCCTATTCGGCATGAGATTCTCAGGGGGGGAGCTGTTCTTAAAGACCTAGGTAGGATATCCTTTCAGCTGTTAAAGCGACGGAACAAGATCAATTATAGAGAAGAGTAAATACATTATCCGCCTGTCATTCAAACTCAGTTGCGACCCAAAGTCTTATATCGGTAACTGAACAGCGCCTCGGCTGTCTTCCCAGTCACCAATACCGTTGATTTCCATAGAGCACGATGGGCAGCAAACCGCCTATCCCCTGTGCCGAACGAGTTACGGGGCAAAAGCGAAGCGACTACTTCCGCAATTATAGCGCTGCAGTAGCAATTGTGGTCTATTTCCTTTACAGCTCTATCCCAATGAAGGCAAGAATGTACCTAAGCTGAATAGATATAGGAGCGACGAGGATCAGTACCGGGCTAATGAGTAGGTAAATGATATGCCCAAGAGTCAACTCTTGGCCGCCAGTACTGAACCCAAGCCCCTCGAGGATATGGCGCAATATTGCTGGTGTAGGGATTGTTGTCAACAGAGAAGCTACGGCCGAGATCAACTAGATATTACGGTTAGAGATGCTCATGTTCAAGGTTTGTTTACTCAGTTCGTGCACTTACAGACTTGGCGGCATTCGTGATCAAAACTTGGTCATTTTCAGAGAACTGGAGAGCCTTGGTGTCACCCATGGCAGCTCCCAAGTCCTTGGCTTGATTGTACATGGCAGCAAAGCCATGAGGAATGCTCTAAAAGTTCGAATACGGTCAGTCACAGAGTACGAAAGACAAAACTCGCTTATCGTCAGACAGGGGGGGGGGGGGGGGCTACTTACAGCGTCCATGGCGTCCAGATTGCTCGAGTTGATGGACTGAACAGCCTTTTGGAGCTCGCCTGCTTGAGAAGCGATAGCGGCCAGGCCCTGGACAATTTCCTGGGCCGGCATGGCTGCCTGGGCCTGGAAAGCCGACAGGGCAATGGTGATGAGGGCAAGAGGCTTGAGGAGCATGATGATGGTGAGACTGATGTGGTGCAGATTAGTTGCTGTGGATGTGTAAAGGTGGGATGCTCTGGCAGAGAAAGACGAGGTTAGAAGAAGAGGGAGGGGGGGAGGGATGTCTTTCTCCTTTATACGTGTTGACGGTCATATCATTAACTCATACAAACACCCCATCACGAGGTTAAACCACATGTCTCGGATTGTTGACATTGTTTGACGTACCTGTAATACTTAAAAACAATGCCACATGATACTATTGTAATTGCTTTTTGTAGAAAAAGGCTTTGTCCGTGTACAGGACTGAGCTGAAATGGCCTTGTTGTTGTTTTTTTTGGGTCGCCATCGGTCGGGGCTTGAGGCAAATGGAGGGAACCTCAAGACATATTCTAGCTGGGGTTTGGTGAGCAAGAGTCTCAGCATCTCACGACTCGACAGATATACGGCTTCAAAGCGGTGGGCAATAGACTACAAACAGCTGGCTTTACACCTACACAACTAACCAGAGATGCTAGCTAGTCTAGCATCGCCAACTGCCGTACCGACGCGGAAAGATGGGCCGAAAAGATATTATTCGCAGATCCGAGCGGACCATGAATCCATGCTTGGATGTAGTAATATGAAGTTATCTTGTGAGGCGTTTATGTCTCAGAGTTGGCGCATTGAGTCTTGGCTCAAGTGTGTCATGATACGACTACCACAAGTACGTATACTTGTATATCGCGGTATATCTGTCTTAGCTTACAGAAGACATATGAGGGAGAGGGGCCGGGGGGGGGGGGATGTGATGGAAGTAATATATCAGTAAACACGCGTCACAACACGAAGTGTCGCTTGTTACCTATGTAAGCTACCAACTAACTATTACTCCGTACAATGCTGCAAGTAGTAAGTAGTAGTACTCCGCAGTCTCGTCGAAAGCGATCCATTATAAACGACCTTGAGCGCTACGGAACGGGCCGGTTGCTCTCACGGACTTTGAGAATGAAGTCCCTCTGAGAAGAGACGCATCAGTCACCGCAAACCAACCGCCGCTCTCCACGATTGCCGGACTACTTCCCGTCATCTGTGGGGGAGGGTTTGAGATCAGCTCTCCACATGCCGCTGCAGCCCTTCCCCTTGCATGAATAGCTTTCCCAAACTGGCAAGGTTGAGAAGCGCCATGAACCCCCCTTTCAAGCTCATCCAAGCAAATGTCCTGATGGGCGCGCCAAGTAGTATAATAAACATTACATGATGACCTCTCTTTTTTCTTTTTTTTTCTTTCTTTCCTTTTGTTAAGATTAGCCACTAATAGAATTTAGTATAGTCACGTTGATAAGGAAAGACACTTCTTATAGAGCGCACTGTATTTCGTAGAAAAAAAACCGATATATCCTGGCACTCTCTCATCCTTGTGGGCTAGACCGACGTGCAAACGGGACAAGAAAAACAGGGAATCCAGAGTCAATGGATGTATCCCTGATTACGTTGATCCGCTCCAATCGGAGTTCATCTTTGAACAATGGAGACTCATCATGTGAACACTCTTACCATGTGTACACCGCCTATCCCTGAATGTCTCAGACAATGTGATCCGACTAGGGTTCAGATGAGGGAGTATTGGTCAAGTACTGCGTTGTTATGTACTCCTTGTACCATGAGATGATGTCCACTAAAGTCTCTCAGCCTACGACACCTTCAAGAATGGAAGAAGGAAGAAGGCTGGTGCAGACTTGAGAACTCGGGGTCCGGTCGTCTGGGGTATCCGTCTCTCCCACCATGTACATGGATGGGAGCTCGTGGCTATGAATGTGGATAACCCAAATTGCCTATGATGATGATAATTCTGGGACGCCCACTGTACATAACTACCATGTGTGTCCATGAAAGACGTGACTTGACAAATAACGCGGATCGCAAAGAACGTGTCTGCGTTGGTAAAACAAAGAAAGAAGGAAACCAGAACAAAATGAAGAGCAGAAGAGAGGGGGCTCCTCTACTGCTTCTGCCACTGGATGATGGTCAACTTATTCCGTCAGACTATGGCCCACGATAGGATTCACAGGCAATTGAAGAAGTGCACCAAGCAGCAGACCGGCTAGCTTGGTCTGTTTAGTTAATAGGTCACCCAATAGACCAAGAAGCGTTAACTCAGTAAGCTTAAACTGGAATGCTGCCAGTGTAAAGAGCTCCTTATGAGAAATGATGGACTCCTCTAGGTCAAGATCAGCCCATATCCACTATTAGCGCAGTTAGAGATGCTCAAGTTCAAATATATATTCGGGTCCGAGTTCTTACAGCTTTCACAAGATTCTGGAGTGAAACTAGATCCTTGTCAGATATCAGGAGGTCCTTGTAGTCTTTAATTTCGACGTTCAAGGCATCGTTCAGAACAGATAGCGAGGTCAAACTGTCCAAAATGCTCTAAAAGTCAAACAAGGTCAGTCGCATGGCTCGAGACAAAACTCCGCTAAACGTGACGACTTACAGGAGCGACGGTATCCCAATTGCTCGCGTCAAGTGAATCAACAGCATTTTGGAGTTGGACCGTTTGAGAGGCAATAGAGGTCAGACTCTTGACAATTTCTGGACCTGTGATGGCGGCCTGGACCTGGAAAGCCGATAAAGCAAATGGTGATGGGCAGCATTAAGCCGGGTCGTTTGTGATGCAGACGGATTGTCGAGTCTGTCAAGTATGGAAAGGAAGACGGGTGCTATGGCTGTCGGGGATGGGAGGGGCAGAGAGTGTGTCTGCTCTTTTATAGGTAGCCTGCTCAACGATGATCTCAGCATTACGGTTCAGTGATTGGGAGGCATGTCTCCATATTTGAGGCGACTCTGATGACGGGAGGGTGTGGTGCGGCTCCATTCTGCCCGAATCGTCGAATCGTAACCCCAGCCTCAATCTGAGGCCCGCCTTGCTCGGTGGTCGTACATGTGGTCACCCGTGATGCCCATTATATTAGTCAGTTACCCATTCCTGGCACCTTTTTTGAATCATCAGATCATAAGGGGTGCTACACACGTATGTCTCATAGCAGCACGTGGGACAATGAATATAGATGGTTTAGACGTATGGTGTACTGATTAGTAGGCCCAATCGAGGGCATTTGAATCATCCTCTATGTATATGTGATTGAGACTGGAATGAGGCTCCTTGGGTTTGAGAGCTTGGTGTTTGGCTGTCCAGAGTATCTGTTTCTGTTCCTTGGTTCCCAATGTTGCTGCTAATAATGACCAGATCTTGTTGCGCAGCTACATTCCTCCCATCTCGTCGAACGGAGACACTGAACATGGTAGACATATTCGGAGGTATTATGTCGGATCTCTTGGTTTCTTCTATGCCTGCCTGTTTCCTTTATATCTGACCCTCCCCCACCTTTGCTTGGGCTTATGCAGGCCATACAGTACCCAGGCAATCAGCAAAACCAGGCCTGCAGAGAGCCAAGCCATTAATCATGAAGCAAAAAAAAAAGAAAAAGAACTCTCATACATATAGAAAGTATACCCAGTGGTATCTGGGTATTATACAACTGAAGAAGGCCCCGAACGACGACGATCCTCTCCAACGGCTAACCCTAAACATGGTTTAGGGAGTAGGTGGTATGTATAAAGGGCGATGCCGAGGAAGGTCTCGAAAGAGAATGGAGGAAAACGAATTGCCAGCTGTTGACAGCTGATGAGGCAGGGCAAACGTGACACGCACACCAAGTGATGCCTGAAGTGTGAAAATTCTGCACGCACAAGAGTTATCTCCTCTTCAAATCCCCATCCTAATTTTCTCCTCATCATCATTCCTTTCTTCTCACACCCTGTGTCACAAGTTAAAAAAAAAAGGAGACCAAAAGAGGCTGTGGAAAGTAGCGACGAGAGATGTAAGCGAAGGAGAAGGAGGAAGAGACCGAGAATGAGGCCGAGACTGAAACTAATCGTTACCATTCGAGATGCACCAGCGTGGTATCAGCGAGACAGACGGCGCAAAGAGTAGTACGGATGTACCAAGAACAAGCTTGTCGGTTGTCCGTTGAGGATCAACCAAGTCGATATCCCTCGTTGGAAAGAAGTGGAGGGCTGATGTGTATGGCGCTGCCGCAGGGCACAAGCTATACAGAACATACTGGAAAGGGTCGACTGTGCAGACCGAAGCACTTCAATGGCCAGTATAGCTCATTTTGCGAGCTCTATACCCTTTATGAAACTTGACAGAGACATTCGCCAAAAGTTTAGCCACTCGGTTCTTATGCCATCTCTCTACAAAGAATAAAGAAGTCGTCACCCTAAAGCGAGCGACGGGATTGAGGCACCCTTTCGTCAGCATACACTGATCTACGATGACGAAGGCAATGGCGAGAACGAGAAGGATGTCGTTGATGACAACGAAATGAATAGCAATGACAACGAAGCGACCATGGCGATATTGCTGCGTCAAAGCCAATCAAAACGAGATAACGTCGGGGGTGGGGGGCGTGGATAATCAAGGCAAAGGTCATGCTAGGAAGAGGAGGCTGAGCACAACCGATATCATAACCTCGAATGTCAAGACCCTATCAAGTATCGGCAAAATATTGGACTAAATAGCTTTACGGATTGCTTCTCTAGGGAAAACTGGGATTCATTCATCATCGATTACCACCACAGGCTATGAGACAGCATCAGAGGCTCGTTGTTCAGTTTTGCAATCATCTCCAATAGAGAAGATCTAATTTTTTTATTCACCTTTTGTGTTGGCCAGGCCGTGAACATTAATGACGTCTTCCTCATTTCTCACGTTCGTTTGCATCATCGTCATCGGTGTATCTTGATGGAAGAGGTGGAACTTCAACAACATTCTCTGGCTTGGGGTAAAACTGTCTGTATTTGTCACAAATTGATGGCTGGATAGTTGAGTCGTCAAACCTTTTGTCAGATAACTGTATCGAGCTTTGATGGTGATTTTGGGGGGAACAAGGCACGTAGAACCAACCAGCCCGGCTGATCTGTGTGGCAGAGTTCTTCAATAGGTTCTGTAAAAGTTTGTGCCCTGCAACAGCATCATACACCTTACAGTTCTTCTTCTCAACAATATATGTCAGCTTTTGTTAATCATCAAGTGACAGCCGGCAGGCTTGTTCCTGGTACATCCAAACAACCCTTTTGCGCCGCCCGCCAGTGATTGTTTGTCTCGCCAATACCGATCTGGTGCATCTCGAGTGGTAACAATAGGAATCTAGAGAGGAGATAACTCTTGTGCGCGCATAATTTCACTCTTTAGGCATCCCATTGTTTGCGCGTCACGTTTGCCCTGCCTCATCAAATGTCAACCTTGTCAAGACAAGATAGTGTCATCTATTGCGGCTGGTATGTTGAGCTAGTAGCTGTTTAATGCTGTAAGACTTTTCAAGCAAAGCCGCAAAGGTGAAGCCGAAGGGAAAAGTGTAGCTTCCGGATTTGCTTCCTTAATCGGACGGCGACCTCGAATGCTATTATAATCACTACCAGTACTTGGAGCAATTGGTCCCTTTTGCCGTTTTGATCACCTCACGATGTACTAAAGACTTTTGTTTTTAGTGATACTGAAGCTATAAAAATGGGCATCCTGATGCAGTCGTGATCTCAGGCAGGAAGAAGAAGAAAAAATGCAAGAGGAGCTAGACAATGGCCTGCAAAGCTGTAAAGTTGCAGGAGCGCGGCTTTTACTTGCCCTGCGAACACCTTGATGTGTAATACTAACGGCTACTACCCGCCCAGAACAACCGGGGGGGAAGGTATCGATTCTGCATCATCAACTCTCGACAATCTGATTGTGCGCGTTCAGATCAAATCCTCCACCGCGTGCCGCTCTTCGTTCATGTTATTAATTAGCAACCCTTATCAAAAAACAAGATCATCGCCCCCGTGGCCTAATGGCTAAGGCGCAAGACTTCTAATCTTGAGATTGCCGGTTCGAGTCCGGCCGGGGGCTTTCATTTCTTTTTGGCTTTTTGTTCTAAGCGCATTGGTGATGGGGGGTCTTCTTTTGGGTTTCTTTTATTGAGTGTTGCTATTCGGGCTGTGTTTTTACGGAGCGCTGCCTGTTTTGACCTAGTGCCACCTCCTAAGCTCCGAGAACCAGTCCCAGAGCGGCTTTGCACAGCGCCTTTCTACAAGTATTTGTATCGGCTTTTTTCATCGGTCAATTGAATATACATCAGTTATTTGCATTC
Organism: Hypomyces rosellus; assembly: GCA_011799845.1. Lineage (NCBI taxonomy): Eukaryota > Fungi > Ascomycota > Sordariomycetes > Hypocreales > Hypocreaceae > Hypomyces > Hypomyces rosellus. The sequence continues at coordinate 606,119 of WWCI01000001.1, forward strand.
TCTCTTTGTATTGGCGATTTACAGCTAGCCCTGGAGGTCTGTGAAAGCTTAGTTACGGCTGTAGTTACTATTACAGCCCGGGCACTAAATTGCCTTACAGCGATTAAAGACACTGCAAATATAGCAGACAAACTTGAGCACTCTATGGGTGACTGTGGCCTTAGCGCTAGGCCAATTATAGTTAATTACAGCTCGAATAGCAAGACTCCTTTCATTTCTTTACGTATGGATCCAAGCACGTGCCCAACACCATCATCTCCAGACTACTACTACTCGAGTCCCAGGTCTTCCAAGTATATTCGTTTGTTCTTGAATTCATACCGCATGGGCGCCGCCTCGTCATATCTCTAGCAATGCCATTCTTTTACGAAGACAGGCGCTGCTGCACGAGATGTGGACATGTTGGTATAACCAACGCAATCTGCAAACAATGTCCCACATGTGCTCTTCCTACGAGGCGAATATGTGCCCAACACACCCAATCTATTCTTCAATGTTCTTGGATGATGAAAGAAGATAAATTATCCCTCTAGCTCTAGTTCTGTTCTGATACTTGATATACTCCTACATATGACACTTGCTGTGCCAATTGCCCCCTCCCAAAGAACAAACAATGCCCTCATTCTTAGTTTTCTTGCCTTGATCTTTCTTGGTTGCAGACAACTTCCTGTCCCTCTTACCTTTGTTAAATCTCGATACCTAAGTGGTAAGGATAAAAGGTATAAAGCTTACAGAATTAACTATCTCGGCTATTAAAGTGCGTTTGATCTGCATACCCAACCCGGGTTTTTCTAGTATGTTCTGTACAGCTTGTGCGACAACGATTCGCCTTGGGCGTCGGTCTTTTTTTTTCTCTTTTGGGGGTCCCTTCGCTGCTGTCCATGAGTTTGTTTAGGCTTCATGGTCGTTTGTTTTGGTTGTTGTGATAACCACTTGTAGTGTAAGATTCTGGGTTGGCGATGCAAACGCTGGGAAGAGGCGTGGTAGGATAAGAAAAGAAAAGAGAAGAGAAGAAAAAAGAAGAGAAGAGGAAAGGAGAGGAGAGGAGAGGAGAGAAGAAGAGAAGAGAGGAGAAGAGAAGAGAAGAGAAGAGAAGAGAAGAGAAGAGAAGAGAAGAGAAGAGAAGAGAAGAGAAGAGAAGAGAAGAGAAGAGAAGAGCTTATCTATATAACCTCTAACTGTTCTAACAAAAGATTCATGGCGCTCTCTTATGAAGCCCATTTGCGCGAACATATCTGACTGAACCTGTTGGCTTAAATAATGTTTTATCTTTGCCATCTCTCTTGCAGCAGTTCACACACCATTTCTTGCCGCAGGCCACATATATGCCATCACTAATAGTGTAGGTTGGCATCATATCCATCCTAATACTGACAGGGTCCATGCAAGTTGAACATATGACTTCCACTGATGGTGCATCTCCGAGTGGTGGGTCGGCATTTCGCCAATACTTGCCTTGGTTGGACCTTGCGGAATTCCGGTTACCAATAACAAGGTCTCTAAAGCCGTGTTGTTGCTGGCTGTTTGCCTGTTACTCTTATGTCTGCCTATTGCTCTTGTGTCTGTCTGTTACTCTTATATCTGCCTGTTACTTTTGTGTCTGCCTGTTGCTCTTGTATCTGTCTATTACTCTTATATCTGCCTGTTACTCTTGTGTCTGTCTATTTCCCTTATTTCTGTCTATTTCCCTTGTTTCTATATATTTCTCTTGTGCCTAACTGTTTCTTCTATGCCCGTCTGTTTCTCCTATGTCTATTTACCACCCTTATGTCTGTTTAACATGGATGGAAATAAACAAATAACTCACTCCCTTTCGCTTCAAATTGCCCATAGTGATCCTAGTTCTGGATACCCCGCAATAGCCAAGCCGCCGGAGAGTCACTTTTGCACAAGGTCGATTGGCCAATTTTATATTATATATTCATAGGTGAATGTTCAATGACATGGCGGCTCCTTGCTGAACCAAGGAATATTCGAGACGCTGAGACGATTGGACCTCTTCCCCAGGCATCGGAGATTCGTCCTTTGGGATAGCATCTAGCAATGATCTCTCAGAGTGAAGGTCCAACTTTTATCCGCCTTTATGTTGGCCAATCCGTAAACATTAATGGCCGTATTCGACAGCACTAGAACCATTTCGCCAATCTACCAGAGCGATGGAGACCTGGCAAAAAGGCCCCTACCACATTGTTCAAGTCTGAGGCCCCTGAAATACGGCAATATGCAATCAGAGCTTCAACGGCAGCGGGAGAACTCGGCCGTCAGACCAGAGCAACAGGTATACATAAGAGTAATAGGCAGATATAAGAGTAACAGACAGATATAAGAGTAACAGAGAGTATTAGTTAAGTATAAGTAAACAGAAAATTAATAGCTAAAAGCATCAAAGAACCAGAAGATTATTATCAGATATTTGGTAGCAACAGTATGGCGTACAAGGATAGATCAAGCATCAAAATGTGGAATATTCAGGGGAACATCCAGGGGGGCAGACTGTATATACGGTAATATCTCTCGATATCCCCAGCGTCTCGTCTACCTCAGAGGTCAAGACTCGGAAAACTGCTAACGTAAATATAACAGCCAGCTCTTACTTGTACATACAAATCAAGGCCTAACACGCAATTCAACTTGTCAAACCCAGATTGCCCTCGTCCCCTATCCAAGAGAAGCCCTTCGCCTTCCCCCCCCAAAAAAAAAGAAGAAGAAAAAGAAAAAAAATCCATACAAAACTCGTCGCAGTGTGTAGTATAGACTTCACCTGTCGTAATGATTTGTCTATGGAGATGTAGCATGGAATAATGGCCACTGAAACCATTTGACTTGTGACATCTTAAGGATAAAATGAGGAGGGAGGCTAGTACAGACTTGATGATGATGATGATGATGATGATTAACCTCCTACTGCATACGCTGCAAATCCAAGTGGCAGACACCGGATCGTTGAGCATGGTAATCAGATTCGTAGCTATTACGCTTCTCGGTCTCTCTTGTGTCTACTTATCTCCTCTATACCTGTTGTAATTAACCATATGGACATATTTACAGGAGCTCAATGATCGGACCTAGAACTACACATCACAATGTTCCTTCAAGTCATACCTATCAAGACTGGAACATGAAACACAACAGCTGTCAGCACTTTTATAACCATTCAACTCGTAGTCTATGTTCATCCCGTCTATATATCTTCCCAGATGCCTAGTTCCGCGATGAGCATGTCTACAGCAAACACGCAAGAGCTAGTACAATCAATAAACAAATATCCCACTGTTACCGCCCGGCGACCGGCATCAATCCCAGCAAGGGGTCTGTCATCCCGTCATTAAGCAAACAACAAGTGTAAAGCGACAACATTCGGGACTCAGTCCCTACAAGCGACATCGAAAATTAATCACTAGTCATCCTTTTTTCTACCGCCATGTAAAACAAAAGTCATTTGTAATACGTCCATTGCGCATTTATCCAGCCCCGAAACGCCGCTTAATGCTTAGCCGTGACCTGATCACCGGTCAACTTCTCGACATAGGTCTTTGCCCTGTTAGAGAAAAATAATTAGCATCTGCTCGTCATTCACACCATAAATAGGATGTGGAAACTCACATGTCACCCATGGCAACCATGCAAATGGTCTGCCAGACACCAAGACCAATTCGTGGGGTCACACCACGGTAGAGACCCTTGAGGCCGTTGTTGGAATAAATGTAACGGAAAGTGTTTCCAACAGTCATCTTCTTGGGTCGGTTAGGATCCTCCTTCTTGCTCTGCATCTCAACTCGGATGACTTCAATGGGCTGGTTCCAGGCACTGAGACCACCACCAATGGCGCTGGCCAGAACCTTCTCCCAGGCACCCAGCTTCTCGCGCTGATCCTTGCCGGTGGCCGTGCGGATCCAGCCCTCGGCCAGTCGGCTGAGACCGAAACGACTACCCCAGTTGGTCATCTGTCGAATAGCGACAGCGTTGACACCCTTGTTGATACCACGGATACCCTCCTTGCGGTAAATGTCCATAAAGGTCGCAAAGGTGGACTGAGGCGCAACACCGGTGGCAGCCATCTTGTGCTTGGTGATCTCGACAGTCTTCATGCAGGTGCAGAAACCCATGGTAGCATAGGCCTGAGCGACACCACCAGTGATACCACCGAGAATACCACCACCAAACTCGGAAGCGCCCATGTAGCGGGCGTAGAACTCGGCCTCGGAAGCGACGAAGAGCAGAACGGCACCCTTGGTGGAAGCCTCAATCCAGGCCCAGGGGATAAGACCTTGGTAGACTGCAGAAATGATGGTTAGTTGACGAGCGCATTGGGATTGCGTAGAGTGGGGGGTTACTTACAGCCAAGAGGACCTCCACGACCCCAGATACGTGCCAGGGAGGTGTTGAAACCATCACCACGGTTGGCAGCCATGGTGGTCTTGATGACCTCGAGAGGCTGACCAAGGGTGGTCACCTCAAACATGTTGAGACCAGCACCGAGGAGCAAGTTGGAGAACTTGACGGGCTTCTTCTCCAGCGAGTCCCCGCTGGGAGCTGGAATGGAGGCTGCGACCATGGCTTCGGTATGAGTGTGCAATCAAGGGGGGCCTGACCAAGGCAAGAGGGTGCTTCGTCGCAAAGGGGTGATTAGGGGCGTTGGGAGGATTAGGTTGTAGAGTGAATTGAATAAACTTGAAAGAGTTGTTTGCAAACGAGGGGGGGGAATGCGCAAAAGAAGAGTAGAGTGTGATTGCTGAGTCAGTCAGAAGGACACCGAATAGGTTCGGAGGATTGTCAGATTGTTGGAGCGCTCAATGGGTGCGGTCTTCGGAGGAGGACAACGATGCTTTCTCTCCCTTGGCAGCCCGAGGTTGGGTCAGGATCCGCCCCCGTGGCATTCCGGAGAGAGCTGGGCGGTCCCGTCTTTTGCACGTGCTTGGACCAAGCAAGCAGAGACGAGCCAACAACAAAAACGGAGCCCAGCCCAGCCAACCAATCCCAGCAATTAATTGAGCTCCGAATCACTAATCCGCATTGGGGAATACCCGCTCCCTGGATATCAAGCACCAGTTTCTGACATGAGTTGTTGTATTTTTTATTTTATTTTTAGTTTCCTTGCCATAGATAACGATCCCAGGCTGACATGTCAGTCTTACCGAATTTTCGGTGAAGCTAACAGAAATCGATATATTTTCCAGAAGCAGAATCATCCACATTAGGATGTGCAAACAGTAGTTGAGATACCAAAACATCCTCGAAATGGCATTTCCTTCGTCTTCCCAAGGAGGACTAGCCTACTAAGTACCTACCGTTCGGTAATCTGCCACCAGCATTATTCAAAGCTATCGGTGAGGTAGGTACCCAGTACTGAATCTTCAGCTGGTCCTCAACATTAAATGCCGTACCGCGCAATTCGTTGGACATGTTCAATCTACATATGTACATCTGCCATGGCTTGTCGGTTCGGCCGCTAGTACTTCTTTGTTCTTGGGCCAACGCCAAGAATTGGATGCAACCCTTGGACGGTACGATATCTTACAGGTGTGCATGCTATGAGCAAACATCATATTACGTGTGCAAACAAAAAAGACGCATTAACAGCAAAAGAATTAATAGCAGTAGAGCCTTGGTATTGGCATTATCGACCACCAATTCCTTCGTGGTCAGCGTTCCTTCCTTCAGGAGCATGCAATGTCAGCCTAATCTCGACCAACAAAAATCCTGAAAATCAAGATATGAGATATGGCTGGTTTTGATGAGATGCCATGGGTGGGACTGGCCCGTGTGGCGTCACTACGCCCGAATTAATTTGGGATCTCAACATGTCGATTGTTGGGCTCTAATCTGCAAGATCGTTGGTACTACTCTGGAATACTTTATACCGAAAACCGAAATGCAGGGACTGTCAGTCAGGCTGTCCATCAGACTATCTATCAGTACCAAGATATACGGATACGAGACATTAAATCGAAAGCAGGTAAGTGAGAAACAACATTCATCATCATGTTTGATGCTTCACTTGTGTGCACTTGATATCAATTGTTGCAACCAATATCCAGTTTGCGTCGTCTCATTATCTCCATGGGAAACAAAACAGTTCCGTGTAGTATACAAGTAAAGCGCCAGTTTTTGTATCCGCCATGTCGCCCGCAGACTGCCAGTCTGTTTGTTCAGGCGTCCTCCTTTTCCTTTCCAATAAAGAAAATCCCCTAAATCACCCCTTCCTTACTGCAATCCATCACACCATTTACAGCTTCTTGACAATCTCGACCCACTTATCAGTGGAGAAAGACTTGGGGCGCTCAATGGGAGCACCGACAGCACGGTCAATGATCAGCTGAGGGAGGACACCAATGGCACGAGAGACACCGAAGAGAACGGTGTAGTAGTTGGCCTCAGTAAGACCGTAGTACTGGAGGAGGACACCGGAGTGGGCATCGACGTTGGGATAGGGGTTCTTGGTCTTTCCGTGCTCAGTCAGGACACCGGGGGCAATCTTGTAGACCTGGCTGACAAGCTGGAACATGGGGTCGTTGGGCATCTTCTCTGTAGAGTTGTTAGTGTTCTATCCTTCAATCCCAGAAATCAAAATGCGAGTTATCACGTACCCTGAGCAAACTTGCGCTGAGCCATGTATCGGGGGTCAGTCTTGCGGAGAACGGCGTGGCCGTAACCGGGGACGACACGGCCGGCGTTGAGGGTAGACCAGAGGTAGTCGGTGATGGCCTTGTCGCTAAGGTCGTCACCAACCTGCTTCTTCATCTCGGTGAGCCAGTTGAGGACCTCCTGGTTGGCAAGACCGTGGAGAGGACCGGCGAGACCGTTGAGACCAGCGGCGAGAGACAGGAAAGGAGAGCTGAGAGCGCTACCAACCAAGTGGGTGGTGTGGGCGCTGACGTTGCCACCCTCGTGGTCGGTGTGGATGGTAAGGTAGAGACGCATCAACTCAACAAAGTCGGTGTTCTCGCCGAAGCCGAGCTGGTTAGCAAAGTTGAAGGAGTAGTCCTTGTCCTTCTGGATAGGGGCAACCTTGCCGCCCTTGAAGACGTTCTGGTAGATTCGAGAGGCAATGTTGGGGAGCTTGGCAATCAGATCCATGGAGTCCTCGAAAGTGTAGCCCCAGTACTCCTTCTTGTTGATACCCTTGGCGTAGGCCTTGGCGAAGGTAGAGGTGTGCTCGAGAGCAGTGACGGCGAGGGAGAACTGAGCCATGGGGTGAAGGTCGGTAGGGCAGTGGTCAATGAGCTCCTCGACGAACTTGGGGAGATCGGAACGGGCAGCCCACTCGGCAGAGAGATCGCGGACCTGCTGCTCAGTAGGGACTTCACCGGTCAGGAGAAGCCAGAAGAGACCTAAGCAAATTGAGTGTTAGACTACTCAAGCTCTCAAACGGTTCACGATAATGACAAACCTTCGGGAAGAGGCTCCTTGCCACCGGGAGCCTTGGGAAGAAGCTCCTGGCACTCGGGGATGGTCTTGCCACGGAATCGGATGCCCTCCTCGGAGTCGAGGACGGAACCCTCCCAGACGAGGGCCTTGATGCCTCGAGCACCACCATAGACCTGGTCGAGAGTGACCTTGTCGACGACCTTGGAACCGTGCTCCCTGTGGTTGGAGGGGTCAGTATATGATTCAGTGTGGTTTGGAGGGGTATATGAAGCAGTATCGCCACGTGGTGAAGTTGGACTGACTTTCGGAGGGCCTTGATCTGCTCAATCTTCTCGGGGAGGAGCTCAGCGAAGCGCTCCTTGAGGGTCTAGGGAGATATCAATGTTAGTTTCTACCAGATCAAAACCATTCATCTAGAGCGGGATGCATGCCAACCACTCACCTGAGTCTTGGCGGAATAGCAGCGCACAGCGTTGAAGGCTGTGGCCCGGCCATTGAAGGCGGGTCGGAGAGAGGCCCTCAGGGCCGAGTTGGTGAGACGAGTGACAGAGGCCATTGTCAATGGTATGTGGGTATTACCTATGGGGAAGAATAGGAATAGAAGCCAAAGGTAAAAGTTCGAGAAGAAGGGAGGACGATGAGGATTAAAAGGCGCAAGCAACCAGTTACCACGGTAAGAAAAAAATTAGCCCGGCCGGTGCCTCTGCCCTTTGACCTCGGAGGCATTCGAGCTCAAAGGGCTTGGCTTCCCGATGGCCCCGTTACACTGGAGACGGGGCGGAAGTTACATGGTGCTCTTGTATCTCGTGGGCCATTCTTCAGGCACAGTAACGCCTGTAGAGCGCCCGTAAATCGCCTATGGCGAGCCCATGGGGACTTTTGTACAGTGTACCTTGCGCCGGATACGCCGTACACCCATTTCTGACTGAGTGTGCCAAGATTCCCAATCCAACCCCAATCAATGACCCCCAACAACAGTTCCGCGTCTCCGAAAACTGAAGCAATACGTTTATGGCTGAATTCGTTTTTAGGTCCAAATCAGGGAGCCCATGTTCGATTTTGACAGCTGGGGTGCCTGGTAAATTCGGAATATGTGGCTGCATGTGGTTACATGTTGTTGAGAGAGGCAAGGCTGAGTGAGTATTATACGGCCACGACGATACTGCAGTCTTACTTTATAAAAGAAGAACAATATTGAAATATTTAATACTCTCTTTTTTAGTGATGACGATACAAGCTTCAAAATGAAGAGCACTAGAGAAGACACGGATGAAGGGAAGAGAAGGCAGTATTTTACTGTAGCATGACCTGCCTAGGACAAACAAGTGTGGCATCCAACTTATAACTTCCGAGGTTCCATATGATGCTTCACGGGCAGGACCAGAGGGATATCGGTTGGCCTGAAACTGAGCAACACGAAGTACTTTAGCCTCAGGTTTCAACCGGTTACATACCTCGCATAGTATTGAAACAAGTCCTCCGTAGTTGGGGCTATCCACCTCGTCTCTTGCTGCCATGTTTATAAAAGTCTACTTTGACCACTCTGTCCTTGCGCGTTTCAAAAGCATCCATGGATGTAATTTTAATTGGGCTTCCGTAAAATACCGGCCCTCCTCTGACATCGGATTATTGTTTCCCTGCCCAGTAGAATTTTTTTTTCACTGGTGCCAGCAAATGTATACTGTACTTTCTTTTAGTGGGCATGTGACGTAGGAGGTCACGCATGCCTGTCTGATGAGTTCTTTTTCATTTCGAGATTTTCCCTATAAGGGAGGAAAGGCTTGTGACAGAAAACCATGCTTGGTGGGTTTAGTAGCAGAAATCATATGGGCATTTCCGCTTATATACTTTTTATATATCAATAACAAACATATCCCATATCTGGAGGGATCCGGTTGCCTACTGAAACCGTAACGGATGGATGCATTTCTTCTTGTGTGTGCTGCATGCACTAAAAATCAATTATTGACCTAAGCGACGATGGTCGGTACGTACCTACTCAAGTACTGCAATGGTGCTGAAGCCCAGCCGCAACGTGATTGGGCTCAAATCGGCTCAAGGTTTTCATGGCAAGGGCCCAAGCCATGGTAGCATGTACTCGCTGATGTACCTGCTACCTGCTACTGGCTGGCGGCGGCTTCTGCGGCGTGCGCTGCCCTGCCTGCTCTGCTCTGCTAAAATTGCATCGCACCCTCCCCTCTCTCCACCAGTCTTTTTTCCTTCTTTCATCATCACCATCAACCAGCCGCCACAGTGTCAGAGGACAGGCGAACGTCTTTGTCTCTTCATCCTTCAGTTCGTATTCTTTCCCTTTCCGCATTCTTTTCTTCTAGCTCGACCCAAGAGAAAGAAAAACTTGTCAGAGACAGGTTTGTTGCGCAAACGTCATCAGCCAAGCACACACCTTTTCTGTGATATCCGTCGCGCTCGCGCTCGCGAATCTTGTTTTTTCGGTGGTGCTGCTGCTGCAAGTAGAAGAAGAAAATTCCCCCCCAGCTCAAACCACACAAAAAACTCTTCGACCACTACATACCTTCTCGTACTCTTGATACTTGCCCACTTCGTACACACGACAAAGTACTCTCTCGTGCAATTTCGCAGAGCAAGGTTTTCGTAAGAGCATATCTGTCGATAGTACGTCGGAGGAAGGAAAATACAGCCTTAGACCTCAGCTGCGTCGTACGAGTTGAACCCAGAGCTTCTCGCAAGTGATTTGCCGCTTCAACAAGAAAGAAATCAAAGATTTGCCTGCTTCGAAGCATCATCGTCAGCATCACCTACCGTACAGCCGCACCGGCTACCCTGCTAGAAACCTAGCATCACGGGCATTCCATTCACCCATCAAGATCTCTCTTTTGTCTCGGTACCATGGCGTCCGCAGTAACAGATTTGGAGGCTGGCCTCCAGGCCATGCTCAACTTGAAGCCTCCCGGCGTGTCGGGATCTCGTATAACTAGTCTGACGTCTCTCTGCGTCGCCAACATTCAGGTAAGACCTTTATTCTAACAGTATCGATTGTTGTTTCCGACTCCGCTGACTCGATCGCTCTCTACAGTCCGAATCCGTCCTCATCCAGAAAATTTATACACACTTCAAGAAAGCACCAGGAACACACAAGTTGGGGGTCCTCTACGTCGTAGACTCTGTAACCCGCAAATGGCTGGAGCAAGCAAAATCCCAGGGACAGCCAATAAACAGCTCTGCCCAAGATGGCACGTATGCCGCTGGAGTTCACCGAGTAACGGAACTTATGCCTGTGTTGATGAATGATATCCTTCAGACTGCCCCCGAGGATCAAAAGGTACGTAACAATGAAATATATGATATCAGTTGGGCAGCGGTTCCCGCCCGTAGGCATCTGAACATCTGGCTCTGCAAGTTTGAGATGGCCGGTGCCTCAGTATCCGATTTCGCCACCCAGAGTCAGACTCGGAGTCACCATTGTTTCAATGCTGTGACAATTTACCGCAACCCCAGAATGTCTGCATGCCCGTATCTGGAGGAATAGTAACTCACATGTTGTTTGCCGTGTAGGAAAAGATTAAGAAACTGCTTGATATCTGGGAGAAGGGCCAGACCTTTCCCACGTCCATGATAGAATCTTTCAAGGAGAAGGTCAACGCTCCTTCGCCGCCAAGTACGTTTATCCGCCCTCCAATGTCCAGGTCTCTTGGATGTCGCGACAACTTCGCTTGGTTAGACGTGAACTGCTCTCCTAACATTATCTGTGCAGAATCAACCACCCCTCCAGGCAGCCCACCGCCTGGTCTTTTAGCATCCCTTCAAAACCAGAACAAGCCTGCTGCTCCTAATGGTTCTTCTATCCTCGAGGCCCTTGCTAACATAGCACGTCAAAACACCACCGCCGCCCCAGGCACACAGTCAGTCCCAGCTCCTGCAGCACCGTATAGTATGCCTCCGGCCGCCGCTTCTCCTCTTGCCCCCGGACTGCCGCAATCCGTGGCATCCTCCATGTCCCATATTCAACCGCAGTCTCACCCGTCGTATCCCCCGACCTCGCAGCCTGTGAATGTGCCTTCTCTGCCCTTCGCTTTGACTCAGATGCTTGGCCAGAGTGCCCCGCAAGCAGCAGTACCAACTGCGAGTAACCCACATAATCCGTACGCGGCAGCGGCTCCGGCTCCTGGATCTGCCGGGCTAGACCCCAACGTACAGCAGCAAATAATGCTGATCAAGGCCCTCGCTGATCAAGGTGTGCCATTTGACAAAATACCTGCTTTGATTCAGAGCATGACTGGTGGCACTGCCCCCGGGGGCTTCCCGGCTACTCAGCCTCCTGCACCACTGCCCGCTGCACAGGGTACGTTCCCAGGTGGCCAGCAGCCGTGGGGGGCAGGGCCTTCTCTGTCCGACCCGATGCGTGATCAGAACTACCAAGACGGCGTAAGGTCTCCCCCTAGATATCGTGGCCGGTCCAGGTCAAGGTCGCCAGACCGAGGCTGGGGGTCTTCGCGCAACTCCCCTCGAAGTGGACGTGATCGTCTTGACTATACTGGTCGTAACTCACCCCCGCGTGGCCGCTTTGATGATCGAGATAGCCGTAGAGGCAACGACTATCGCCAACGTAGTCCGCAGGGACGTCATGGTCGGAGCCCGTCTCCGGTCGTTGATTTACAGCAGGATAAGTGGATTGAGTTTGATCCCACACTGCCAGCCGGCCATATCAAGGTCCTTAGCCGAACCCTTTTTGTAGGAGGCGTTACGTGAGTGCATTCGTATATTTCGTTTTTTTTTTTCAACGTGAATGCTAACATGGATTCAAGGTGCTCCGAAGCCGAACTGCGTAGCATTTTCAGCCGTTACGGCACAGTCCAGACGTGTATCGTCAACAAGGACAAGCGACATGCCTTTGTGAAGATGTTGACACGCAAAGATGCTGTCCATGCCAAGGAAGCCATGGAAGATGCGAGGGGTCTGGAATTTCCCCTTCGTGTAAGTTTTAACGGCTACCGACTTGAACAAGATGATTGATTTCTAACATGTGCTTACTAGACGAGATGGGGTGTTGGATTTGGCCCACGAGATTGCAGCGATTACTCTACGGGTGTCAGCATTATCCCCGTTCACAAGCTCACCGATGCGGACCGCAAGTGGATGCTCACGGCTCCGTTTGGCGGCAGCGGTGGCCGGGCCATTGATTCTGGTATCTGTGTCGAGGAGCCGGATATTGAGATTGGTGCCGGAGTGTCCTCCAAAGCCATCAGCCGTCGAATGCAGACGGATAAGGGCGGAAGCAACGGTCCCAAGTCGACACGTCAACGTGATGACGAGACCAGCAGTAGAGGAGGCAGCGGAGGAGGCAGCGGAGGAGGTAGCGGAGGAGGCGGCGGAGGATGGCGGCGAGGGCGGGACGACGAAAACAGCCCCATGCAGGGAGTGGAGCATCGTGGCAACGAGAATGGGCTGCAGCAGTCTATGCCTGCGTTCCCCTTCGGCATCGGCACGCTGCCGAATGGCATGCCAAACTTTCCAGCGGGGTTCAGGTTCCCAGATCCTAATACGGCGGGGAGGGGCTGATTCGGGTTGGCTTACAAAAAAATGATACCTTGGGAGGCATAGCTTTGAATTCGCTTTTTTATTTATTTGTTTTTCCTCTTACGGATGAAGAAACGCTCTGGGGTGTGCGGCGTTGGAACGGGCGGTTTCTCTGGATGGCGTCCACAGTTTTTATGTCGTCTTTGCCTTGCTTTGGGCCATGGGGAACGGCCGCGAGGGAGCTGGGTTGGCTTTGTATAACTATATAATGGGGGATAGAGGAGGTTACTTGGGCTGTTGGAGACGGTCTTGTGCTTTAGCAGATCCTAGCATCCGAAAATATTTGTTCCAATCTATTTGATGTCTTGTGATGTAGGTGCTGGGTCTATTTACCTTGGTTATGAGGGGGTCTTTCCGTTGCTGTCAACTCTTTATATGGTAACATTGGGAGGTGATGGTCTAGCACATCTATGAAAGTAGACGAATGTTTCATGCGGACATGTGATGGGAAGGTTGGTTATATCCTCAACAACGCGAGGCCTTGTCCAGTTGTTTGAGACTTGATCCCAGCCAACTGATTGGACACGAGTTACTGAAGAGTGGTTGTTTGGGTAAGAAGCTTAGTCTCAACAAATAATACACGTTACTTTCTTTCTACAGCCTTGATCTTGTTGATGTTATGTGCTTGGTGTATCAACTTGCTGATGGAGCTGGACACGAGTCCCAGAGTTCTCACACTCAATTTAGTGTCATCCATCAATACTATCAATACCAAGAGGATGCTGCCACCATCTTGTCACAACAGATATGTGTTCCATGTGCTCAAGAAATTCACAAAATATTACGGGATGTCTTTGTATATGTAGTTGATGCTCTTACTTGTGACGCCTCTTACTTATAATACTCGGTGGAGTTGAAGATTCGGCGTCACCAAGTCCCCAGTTATTGCCTACCCTATATAAGCGATGAGATGCACCAGACAACCATCTGTCATCTACTATATATCAATCAAGACAACTATTTGTTTTCAGTTCCATTACCTCGGTGAAAAATACATGCGTGGAACACCAAATAATCACTCACCAGATGCATGTCTCTCTCCTCCATACATCGGCAGCAACTACGTGTCCAAAATAACCCGATACTCTTGACTCAAGACAAAAACTCCACGGACAACAAAGTTGGCCAAGTCACCAACTCGGAACCGGAAAATTAGCAAACACACCAACCACAATGTCAACCGCCCGTTTTTCTAGTATCGCCCCCCCCATTTAAATTATGCAAGCAACATATTGATCAAATCATCTCCCCACAGCGGTCCGCGGATAATATGGAAAATCATTTGACGGACCTGCGTCATGTAGCGCCGAAGCAGCCCATGGAAAACCGCAGCGTAGCAATTAGAAGGGGGTGTGTGTGGGTGCACCATGCCATGCCTGCCCCCCCCGGCGATGCCATGCCAGGACACCCCAAAAACCACTCGATTCTGGACTCCTCTATGGAAAGTAGCCGAAAAGAGCTATATCCATGGATTTACTCGTAGGTTTTTCTTGTACAAACAGCTGTTTTGTTTCAATAGATTGGAGACAGACACACTCTCTCACTCTCTAGTCTTTTTGCTTTGAAAGGGGTTGCCTTAACTCCTCTTTTTTTTTTGGTCTCCTTTTCCGGCATGACCGTATGAGGTTACAGAGAAGGATACATATTATTATGGGGTAAAAAGAGCGGTTCTTTCAAATTTACGACGATGGATCTGAATCAAGACGGACGAATAAAAAAAAAGTGATGAGTTGGCGCCATCGGGGAAATATTTCGATAGTTACGATGGAGACCAAGAAAAGTGGTCGTCTCTCCAACTGTTTCACGGTCTCACTTCTTTCTTTTCCAGTCTATACGGAGACGGCTTCTTTTCTCTGTGTTACTTGTATTACTCGTAGGCACTACATTACTCGGATTGATTAACGGCCCAAGTCTCATAGTGATGAATGATGTTTTTTTTTCTTCTTTTCTTTTCTTTTTTCTTTTACTTTTCTGTTTTGCTAGGTGTTGGGGGCTTGAGAGTCGGTTTCGATTTAGTAGGCAAACCGTTCAGAGCAAAAAACCACAACCGATCCAAAACCGTGCATTCGTTAGATAGAATACATAAAGATACATGTAAACAGCTCCATGTACTCTTCTCTTGGAGGTTCGCACTTGTGTGTGTGTTTTCGATGCGGTGAGACGAAAAAGAGAGGCGGGATGAAACGCCGTCGGGGAGAAGCCAGGCGCACAGGTCGTCTAGGAAGAAAAAAGAGCGAAAAGTGATGCATCACCACGATGCCTATTGAGTAAGTTTCTGCATTCGGACATTTCTGGCTATCAAAAAAGGGTGGCACTTAGTAAGCCTCTTTGCCTCGGCAACCGGCAGCGGGTCATTTATTCAATTTGTATCACTCTGAGCGTCCATCCATCCATCCATCCTGAGGAAGAAATTTCCCAAGGGGTGGACGGGGGGACCCAGTCGGGCTGACCGAGGGACAAGAAAAAGGCCGTTTCTGTTTCTTCAACTATATGGGGTGTTACTATAGGAACTTGACTTCTTATCTCTCTTGATGACTGTAGTTTTTAGAAACGGAGAGAAAGAGAGAAAAAAGAAAAAAAAAGAGAGAAGAATGAGGCGTCAAGTTTTTATCTGACCGTTTTATGTTGATCTCCAACAAAACGTGCTAGGGAGGAGTGACAGTCAATCTAAAACAAACGGTTGCAACAAGTTCTCTGGACACACAGACACGGCCCTATATTTTCTGGCGTTTTTGTTTCTTTGCTCTGCTGACGGACCAACCATGTCGCGAGAGTTACAGTCCATGACTTTGATGACGGGGATCGACAGAGGTTGCAGAAATGGCTGTCCGTATCCCTTGCGTAACGTGTGCAAGCACTGTAAGCCGGCCTGAACGAAAGAATGCATTGGCCAATTAGCATTGTCTAGTCCATCTTCTTTTTCTTTTCCATAGTAGAGAAGTGATATACGTTGTAGTTCTAGTTTCCCTGCCTGATAATGACACGATATGATACAAAACTACTCCTTATGCGCAAAGACACAGACACACACGACACAAGACGTGAGACATTGTTATGAAATAAGCTTGAATAAAAGCAACGCCCGTCGAAAACGGGAGAACCGCGCACAAAAACACAAAACATATGAAACGGACCGAACAATTCGTCATTTCAAGTCATCCTGTCACACGAGAAATCACCAACAGAGGTTACGGTAGCGCAAGATGTAACCAAAAAAAGGAGAAGAAAGAGAGAGATAAAAGAGCCTCAATAGTATTTGCGTCATTAGACCAATCATACCCCAAAAAGAAAAGGCTCCATAATATTTCCAGAAATTAACTCGTTCCTTTTTTTCATAAAAAAAGAAGAATAATTATCGTGCATATGCACAGAGGGTTTATTTTGTTTTTGTTTGCCCGTTGGACCAGGTCATTGGTAGTGGATCCATGGATAGCTTAAATTTGATGCTCCAAATTTGTTTTTGTACTCGTAATGCATGGCACGGTACCCGCACATTCCCTTGGGTCTTGTTACACCGGAATTGACTGGAAATTACTCCGGAAACGGACTTCCTTTCTTTCTCTTCTCTGTCTCTGTGGGAGGCACAAGTAGTAGTGGAAGACGAAGAAGCAAGTTGACGTAGGTACATACGGAATATGAGACGCCGGTATTCGGCAGCGGCGGTGGCGGCACGGACAAACAGGCGTTTTCAGCTCGACTCATTCCCATTGATTGTCTGATTCATTGCTTTTTTGTTCGTGTTTATGCGCCATGCACGTTTTTTTTTGGAGCCTCAATCTCGCCTATGTACTCTGTCTTCTTTCTTCGCCTTCGTTTAAACGGTCACAAGGGTCAATGGGGTGGGTGAGAGAGAGGAGGAGGGGCGTGGAAGGGCCCGTAGACGAACTTCCCCGGCTCGGCTCTATTTCCAGATGATGCGATGATGCAGCTCGTAGGTTTTCCTTTGTCGCCAACGGCTCCATAATCCAGGGGGGAGAGAGAACAAGTCACGCGAGTGAGAGTTGAGTGAGTGAGTAAATGAGAGGGATATATGAGGGCAACGTATCATGTTATCGCAAATGTCCCTCGGTTACCAGAAACGGCTTGATGGAGTCAGCCAGCCTCTGTATGGGCCCCGGTTTATCGACAACGCCCTTTGCAGGCAGCAAAGAGTGAAGAAAATGGCGCGCTTCTATTCTTTTTTTAACGAGGGGACCTGGTCAGCCCCGGGGTGATAGATTGAGGAGAGACCCAGTTCCAGTTTGAATCGGCCAAATGATCGCAATAGGCAGCAAGGCATTGAATGATGATGGGGAGACAAGGGGACGAGACGAGAAAGGGTAGCTTGCAAGGCAGAGAGCGAGAGTGAAGACGTCCAAGGCGCGGATGTCTTCCTGTGCTTCCCGTAACATAACAAGGGAACCCCATTTTTTTGTGTCGGTTATTCCCCTTCAATCTCATTCTCCATCGCAATATCCAGCCAGGGAACATGATCCCGCAGCAAGCCGTTTTTGGAACACGCTGTACGGAGTAACCCAAGGGATTAGACGCACAGTGCATCGCCAACTGTTGACATTCAAGCGTCAAAAGTCCGTGTAGTAAAGTGCCTCACCGACGGGCCTTTTCTTTCTCTCTCTCTCTTTTTTCTCTCTTTTTTTCTTTCTCTCTCTCTGTCGCTCACATCTTCAGCTAACCCCCAATACGGAACCGAGACTTCCATGAACCGAGGGAACCGCTTCGGATACACGGCAGATTCGGAGGGGGGGGGGGACCCCTAAAAACGGTGTGAGAGATATACTTGCCTACAGCGTAGATACTCTTCACGATGAAAAGTAGCACAAAAGTAATCAGCAGAGACGAAACGAAAGAAAAAAGACCGGCGGCAAACGCTTCTGCAGCGGGACCCTGTGGTTTGACGACAGGCGCGGCATCCTTTAGCCGAAGTGCAACAAAGTATTGGTTTGTATTTATTTATTTCGCGCGTGAGAAATTTCGGGTACTTGTAGTATATGTATGGGTGACGGGGATTGATGTACATCAAACTGATCGGTTGTCACGGAGCGGGCTGTGGGTGAGCTGATGTTCTTCATCCCTGCAAGCCGATTCGCGTCCTTGTTGGGTGTCCCATGGAGGGCAGTGATCGGCCCCCCCTCCTCCCCTAGGCTGTCCGTGGAGATGCAGTAAGCCAACGAGACAGTCCCACGACGGATCGTTGCCGATGAGGAATCACACACAACAAAAACAAAAAAAAAAAGAAGGAGGCTGAAATGTCGCCTTTTGTTTTTGGGGGTTGCATGCGATGTGATGTGATGCGTGTGATGGATGAGGGAAAAGCCTTGCGCCGGGCCGGTATTTGGGTTGGGGGCGGAAGATACTTACAAGTAGCTACTTGTAGACAAAGGTTTGAACGAAGGGACAACGCATGACATGACATGTGCTTTTGATGGGCGATCCAACAACATGAACCCCCATGAGGAGGAATCCCTTAATCCTTGGCTGCTACATCACAATCAAAAAGAAAACTTCGGCTTCTTTTTTGGACTGACTGAATTGAATGACCATGCATCAAAACAAACTAATCTTGTTCCCCCCGTCAGACGCGCGACTTGCGCAATTATTCGTTTCGTGTAACTCACTACGGCGTGCTCCGTATGACCTTTGACTGGGGGATCGAGCTGGAGATGATGATGCGCCGTCGGGCAGACCCAATTCCAGCTGACGATTTTCTCTCTCTCTTTCTCTCTAATACATACTCCGTACATAATACTCTACTTGCTATCAAAGAAGGGGGGGGGGGGTCCAACGGGATGATCTCAATACCACTCCCCAGCCCGTCAATTATGTGCTCACCATGGGCCTCAACAAACCTCGATTCCCCATCCATCCCATCCCATCCCATCCTGATCACCCATCAGATCGTGGAGAGTAAGATTTGATAGTCACGCCATGACCCGTCAGTGAACATCCCCCCTCCCTTGGCGCTGTCACCATTCCACTGCTTGGCATTTTGCCAAGAAAAGAAGAAGAAGAAAAAGGAAAGAAAAAAAGGTAAAAAGAGAGAACCGCCGGTGATCTAAACAGGCAGCCAGCCAAAGGAGATGGGAATTGCCTAACAGAGTAAAACCTAGAACGAATGAGACTATGGTACTAGGTAGGGTAAGGTAGGCCGGAGGGATTAGTAGGCATAGACTGAGTGAGAGTGAGTGAGTGAGTGAGTGAGAGACATCCATGGATGCAAGATGGCCTCTCTCTCCGGGCCCTTGGTGTTAGTGTTCACTGTTAGCCCTGGGATGAGATGGGATGGGATAGCTGCAGGCCTAAAAAGGGCCAAGTTTGGATTGGATTGGAAAGCTTCGTGGTACCTGCCAAGACCCTCCAGCTGCCCATCGCCTCGCGTCAACCCTCTCCAGCTCATGGATGTTACTCCAGATGCGTTCGGCATATTCGAGACAAGCAAGTTCGCGCGTTTACTCATACTTACTTCCTCTTTCTTTCTTAGGGGGTGCTCTGTATTGTACAGTATAAGAAAAAAAAGGGCCCCAGAGTCGTATCAGTGGATTTTCTTTTAATTTTACTCTTTTGGGGGTTTTCCTTCTATACCCTTCCGGGCGTCTTACTCCGTAACAAGTTACGAGTAGTTACACAACGCCGACTAGGAGGGAAGTAGAGCACAGTACAGCAAACAGCGTAGATGGAGGAGGCTCAAAGAGAACACGGATACTAATAACAAGGGTCCATCTTTTTTTGACTTTGGTCTTTGGCTCATGCTTCGATAGGTAAGGGTTAGTAGTAGGAAAGGGTAGGCAAGGTACTAGATAGCTGGTATTTCTCCATGTTTCTCCCTTTTATTTTGCTCACTCCCGGCGATACTCGAAAGGCCAAGGCCGTGCATTACATGGCCCTGGGTCGGATCCCTCATTCACATCCACATCCACATCCACCCCCACGGACACAAAGAGGCTCGAGCGACGTTCTCGAAAACAGAACACGAAATGCCTCTCTTCTTCTCCGTCTCGCTCGGCCCGGTAGGACACTGTATCTGTACAAGTAGTATGTAGGTAAGGAAGAGTTGGGGCAAGGCATGTATGAGTGAGTGAGTCGGTCAAGCAAGAAAAGGGAAATATCCCATTGTACTTTCTAGACTAGGTCTAGTTTCATGTTTCTCAGGTGAACAACACATCGGATGGGAGGATCACCGGATAGTCCTTACACCTTTCAGCAGCATCATAAACGGTGAAAGAGACTCAGAGAAGAGAAAAAAGGGTCTTTGCGTTGACCGACGGAGCATGGTGGTGTTTTGGGGCGGTTTTCACCTGATAAGAAAGTGGATTCTGTGTGCTTTCAACCAACATTCGTAGCAGGGGCAGGGAAAAAAATGGCTTTGGCTTGCAAGAAACACGAGTGGCCGGTAAAAAAAAAAAAAAAAAAAAGAGAACTGATCAGCGAAAGAAAATCATTTTTTCTGTCTTGCTGCTATACATGAGTCCTTCGTACTGCGACAATAGTGTGCATGCATACATGTACAGTCAGTTCATGTACAACGTGGGTTTCCATGTGTGAGGTGTTTTTGTGTTCAACGCCGCGTGGGAGGGAAAGCCATGGATGCGATTCAGTTGCCGCCCCCATCGTGCTCATCCCACGCCGCTACTGCTACCTACGGTATGCTCTCTAGCATGCTCAAGCCATGGATTAGCCACTCGTCCACTGCATCTCCGTTTTTGAAAAAAGCCTTGAGCCTGTGGGCTGTAGGCTGTAGCAGATCTACAGTAGCTGCTGTGGTGTGCTCGTGTGCGGATGCCGTAAAATGTGATAGTCATGGCTTGCTTGCCATCTAGGCTGCCGTATTGGCTGGGAAGGCGAAATAAAAAAAGACCTCACTCAAAGATCCATCATCAATCCAGAAGCAGGGCGTTCCCCGGAGGAAATAGAACGCTTCCATTTCTCTTGGCAGAAGCTGAATTAGCCGTTTTGCTGTGCATGATTTGCTCCCCTCCCCATGCTTTAAGCCACCACGTCACAGTCGCAATCAAGTAGAGGATCCATCTCAGCCAAGAGAAAAAGAGACCAAGGGCGAGATCTGTGTTTGTTCCAGAATGCGCAAAGAACTCCCTCACAGGCCAACGGCGAAGCCGAACCAAAGCAGCTCCCCGGAGCACTTTTCATAGCGGCGGCGGCGAGTAAGTGGGGGGAGAGACGCTGGAGACACTGGAGAGAGAGAGAGAGAGAGTCGGGGACCTTGTTCGACGCAACCACCAATGGGCAGAGCGAAGAGAAGAAGGGTGGTGGTGGTGGTCCACTCCCCACCCCCTTTTGGAGCCCCAGACCCTGCCTTGTCCTGTTATTGTTGCCCACTCACCCACCCCCGGAAAAGAATTGGCGAGGGCGAAGGGCGAAGGGAGAAGCCAGCCCGAACGACCAGGTTTCAATGAAGCCATGAGTGAGGCACATGAAGAGGCAGATTTAGAAGAGAATTATGAGGGATCTTTTTTTCACGCACACAAATAGACATGCACACACACACCAACCCATTCCAATGACGTAGTAGGAAATGCATGGCGTTTTTCATCGAGGTTGGCTGGTCCTTGTTTGTTTGTTTCTTCATTGATAGCTCGGTGCCCTATTTGGGACTTGGTCGTTTGTCCATGGAGCATGGGGCACGGGTCCATCCATCCAATGTTTTTTGTTAGATCTTGGATTGCCTGCCTGGTTGCCATGGTCTCGGCAGCACGCAGATCCCGTATTGGAAAGGAAAACCTTGCCTCTGTGGCTTTTTTTTTCTCTTTCGTTATCAAAAGGTCATTCGTCCAACCATCAAGAGAATAGGAGAGAGGGTGTACGGAATAGGTAATTTCTCCAGTTTTAGCTTTTTAGTTGCCGCGGTTCTTTTTTTTTTTTGCTTGTCCTGGCTGAGAAGCTCGGATACTGGAAACGGCGACGTGCTTGTGTGTTGCGTGTGTGTGTGTGTTTGTTTCTTTACCCACCGTGATCTCGGCCACGGCGGCTGCGTATGTTTTTGCCCCCAATTTGACCGCTTTTGGAGATCCATAATGTATGTTTGAGCATGTATGTCTGAAGGCTCGGCACTGGGACTGCCGTGCGCGCAAACCGCAGCAGTTAGCTGGCCTGGCCTGGCCTGGCAGAGAATGGGCCGTTCCCCCTCCGGATGGCACGGTAATTCAAAGCGCTTTTGGCTGTGCATCCAGATGTAGGTCGATGGGAGACACGGATCCCCGGCCGGAGAGACATTCTAATTGAGATGCTGTTGAAGATGAAATGGTCTCACCAGTTATGGAGAGCATATGGTTGTGCAATCGAGTTGTGCATGGATGAGGGTTTGCATTATACGGAGTATATGTGCACAAGTCATGCATTGGTGAGACGAGAGAGAGACAGAGGAAAAGACAACACCAACGGCGATAAAAACAACAACAACAATAATAATAATGACAACAACAAACCGCAAATCATTAAACCATGTCCAGGATCACAAGTCAGTTTTTTTTTTTTGCCGTCTCTGGCTCTCTCTTTCTTCGCTTGTCTTTCTTCCCATCATGTCCTCTTCCAGTTAGCGTGACGTGGAGAACTGAGACGAGGCCATGGAATAGGGACCTGGTCAGGTACATCTCGGCTTTCCCTCGGGCCAGTATGACACACGGTGCTTAGTTGTTGTGGTGGATTGCTTGGGGCTGGGCCAGGCTGGTCGAGCTGGGCCAAGCTCGGGTTTCCCAGTGCTGTGGTGTGCTGAAGAAGCGTTATTAATTGCGGTTTTTGCGGGTGCCCCGGAGGTGCAACAAAGGAGCTGCAGGTAGGAAATAAATTACCCTACAGACCTAAATGACGATGGAAACAATACGAGTTCGTGATATTTGTGATGCCATTGACAAACATCAAGGGACATTTTGCACATGTTCATCATGTCATCGGCTCTATGGAACTTCATTATACCCCCAAATTGATCTGTAACGTTTTGCTTACCCTCATCGCCTCTGTAACAATACACGACTCGTAATCGTCATACAAGCGACAACCTTGATTCCATCCATGGCAGTGTCTCTCTCTCTCTTTTTTTTTTGTCACCCACATGACATCTCTTGCATGGTGGCGCCAGCCAACATAGATTCCATCTACAGGCAACACCCAATCAAAGATGGTTCTCTCAGATTCGGGGCAAACCAAGATGTGAAGTTGACATGTCGGTACATGAGCAAAGTACATACATCGGCGACGGGTTCTGTGACAAGCCAACGTTTAAGATTGTCACATTGAAGATGTTGCGTTGCGGTTTCGTTTGTTTGGGGCTTACTCCGTCTTTGTCTTCTGACACCGTTAATGCGGCTCTCCTACCCTACCTACCTAGTAATAGTACCTAGGTATTCTGCTCTATTCCCCTTGTGGAAATCCTCCTATCTTCGTTCCTTCCACGGGACTTCTCTGCCTTCGACTGCAACGCTTCTATCGAAAACCCTCAAGCCTACAGAGGGCCAAGGCGGGCAATCATGCGCTGCGACTGCAGCATGCGCGCGCAGGCACGCACTCGCACATACCATATGTTACAGTACATGGCTAGCACGATACCTTATTATGCTTATCCGGGGCTTTTTCACCCGCTTCGGAGGTACAGGTACGCGGTTGGTGGCGACTTGACCTCTCCTCTCCAAGGGGGCATGATCATTCACGATGGCGAGACAAACAGGGCGGCGTGGCAGGGAGAAGGTGTCAATGGGAACGAGACAAGAAAGCTTGGCATACATAGATCTGCCGAGCTCATATGCCCCCATTTGTTTACGGTATTATGCACAGACTCGTGGTAGAACATTCCCGTGCCTGCCAAGATGCCAATCAGCTCTCTCGGTCTCCTTCTTGGGTCAGATACCGTGGCATCAACCCCAATGTCACCAGCCTGATTCATCAAAAGCGCGCTGGGGGGAGACGACTAGTAAAAGCATCGGAACACGGACGAGTGAGAGGGAGAGAGATGGTGGTGGTTTGTTTGGAAATTTGAAGATGAGATGGTCCCAGATAACCTATGATCCAGAACCCCAAGACTTTTCAGGTCCGTCAGCGACGGCGCCTTTTTTTTCCTTTTCCTTTGTTCACTTGTTCTTTATTTCTGAGACACGGGCTGCTGCAAATGCACAATTACACATGAGCAAAGCCGCGCAATCACGGAGTGTGGTCAAACCAAGGTTTGGCGCTTTGCGAATGACACGTTTCTTAGAGTAGCAGGAGGAGGAGGAGGAAGATGAATGGACGGATGGTGAGGATGGGATGCGAGGGCGTGCATAAGGGAGGGGCCGATCATCACACGTAGATAAAAAACAACCTTAAAATTTAAAGAAAAAAGGGCCGTTGAGGATGGGTTGCAGTTTGGCGTTTGCTTTTGCACCGGCTTGACCTGACCTGACCTCACTTGACTGGACTTGACTTGTTTTGACGTTCGAGAACTGACAGGAATTCGCCCGTGGGATGGGTGAATGGCGTGTCTTGGCTGGCGTGCTGACGCGCAATCATCATCTCCATCCCGAAGCGAGACCCTTTAATTCTTACTCACATTATGTATGTACGCATGCGATGTGATGTGCGATAACGATGGGCACAGGCAGGTCAGTTGAAACCAAGACATCCATGGGGGACGCGAAAAGGGTTACGGCGCCGAGCAACAAGGTGAAGCCGTACTCCGTGGATGTGAGAAAGAAACGTGTGTGACACCACAGGGCAAGTCTCGGCGATGCCAGGCATACGTATGCCCGTTTTGGGCGTGTAGATTGTTACGATAAGGAGGATGTGGAGGAGGGAGGATGGTGAATAGGCGCGAACAAGAAACACAGACCCAAGGAGATTATCGCAGGAATAGCCAAGGGAAGCCAAAACTGAGTAAGATTTGAGTGAGCGGCTTCAGCTGGGCCCGATGAGAAATGAGCCGAGCCATACGGAGGGCCGAAAGGGAAAAAGAAGAAAAGAAAGAAGAAAAACAATGCCACTTCATTACACTGTAGACGGGGAGATGGCGCCTGGGCATGACGTAGGTGAGGGTATCTCGGTAATTGATTTCCTGCGCTCAAACGGAATCGCGGATTGTTTGGTATAACTTTTGTTTGGTGTTTGGTCTTTTGCATCCAATGTTTTACTTTCCCTGTGCCTGGACCTTGGACCGCTTGGCAGGCAGACTTCCCACTGCAATTCAACAGGCATGGATGGCATTGGCATTGCCGGTTCCTATTTTTTGCCCATTCGGTACGCACGGAAAAAGTCCAAGAATGGATCAGAGGCGCCATTGATGAGATGAGACGTACCTTTTTGTCCACCAGACACCTTACATACATACGGTCTGGCATGCAGCGACCTTTTTTCGATACATGCCCATCCCATCCCATCCCATTGCAACAAGTCACGGGCCACTGACAACATTACATTACAGCAGGATCATCAGTGCCCAGGTGCCTGTTTGTTTCGCTGACCGCCGGCCGGCTACCTACTAGGACTTGCGTTACAGGTCAGGTCCAGGTCCAGGTCCAGGTACATACTTTGGTGTACCTTTATCCTCTATTCGTTTTGTGTCCAACAACCTTAGTCACCCACCCCCGGGAAGGGGGGGGGGGCATGATGACCCAAGTCGCCAGTGTCGTCATCAATGGAGTGAGAACCGAAAGCCGAAAATGCCTCAGCAATTAATAAGGCAACCTACAATTGGAAGTATGTTTATGTTTACCTGCCACTAGGTAGTACTCCCGTATTGTATGCACAATGGAAAAGGAGAAGTAGACGGAGTGAAGGAACCGAACGGAACAAGGAACAAAAAAGGCTCTTTCGGAAATGTAACTCTCGTTCGCTTAATTGTAAACGCAAGTGAGTGTATCTTTTTTGACATGTTGCTCTGTAGGTTAGGATTTTACAGCGATGGAAGTTACTACTACAGGCTAGGAAGCTTGAACAAATCCATTTTTTTTCTTTTTTTCTTTTTTTTCTTATCTATTCAATTATACACCACTGCTGCCATCACCAACGTAAACTCCATACAGCTTGTGTTTATTCAACAAAAAAAGCCTATACATAAAATTCACCATGCAATTCCAACTCAAAACATTTGACCTGTGCTAACGTATCACTATTGGACTTGGCCCGCGCACGCCGTACCGTAATGTTTCTACATGACATGTAAGGTAATCCATTCCGCTTTCCCAGTTGAGAATGGAGGCAAGCGCTTGGATGGGATGGATGGAGAAGGGAATAATGAGCAATGAGCACTACGGAGTACTCCTACGTGTATTGTAAAACCATGTAATAATACTCGTACCTACATACAATACCTACACAATCAAACCACCCCAAAAAAGAAACATGGTCTGTTATCGGTCATAGCTCCATGGGTTTAGTTGGAACAAGAGGAGCATGGGGACGAGAGAGGGAAAGAAAGAGAGAAAGAGAGAAAGTCATCAAAGTATCCCCGATGGGAGTTCCGGATCCGCCAAGGCCCGCCATCTGGGCTAGCAGGGAGTGCTTGGGGGGGGACCCTACCACCTTTGACACTGACCACTGAGGGTCCGCTCCTGGTGAAATGTTGAAATTACCGTCTTGCGTGCGATGACGCCAAGCGCGCACTGTGCCGAAGGGCCATGGCGTCACCGACAAGCACCGTGCGCCCCAGATGCTTCCGCCACAACCGAACCCGGCTGGCCCTTGACGAAAAAAGGCCTTGACTTCCGTAAGAAAAGGTGAGAGAGACAGCGAGAGAGAGAGAGAGGGTGCGGCACCGTGCTCGCCTCGGTCCAATCCGCACTGGCTACAAGGCTTGTACCCTTTGTACTGTAGGGTACCGCTTTCGCCCTAGTCCGGGTGCACCCCAGTCCCAGGTTCCTTTCGCCGTGCCTGGTCTTGGTGCTGTCTTGGTTGCTTGGCCTTTTTTTTTTTTCCCTCTTCCTCTTTCTCTCCTAGTACCTTAGTACCTGTAGTAGGTTGGTGGTGTGGTGTGTGTCTTGGGGAGAGTGTGCATTATTATTATTATTATTATGGGTCCCGTCAAAGGTGGGTCGGCCTGGTCCTGGCAATGGCATGGCATGGCATAGCATGGGCGTGGCACGCCTCGCACGGCGCCGTACGGTAGGTTCTTGCTGGCGAGGTTTCTTTCCTCCTCCCAGAAAAAGTGTAATCGCTTCCCATTGAAATAGAACCTCTCGCCCCGTCTCGAAACTGACTTTCTTCTTCCCTTTTCTCTTCACCCACGAGTGCGTTAACTTATAAGCCTCCCTACCTCTTCGTGCGGTGTTCTTCATCCCTCTCCCCCTTTTCTCTCTACTCTATAATACCATCCTAATTTTTTCCCCCCTTTCAAACCCTCTCCTACAAGCAAAAGAATCCTTTCGCTCTTCAGCAAGAAAAGACTCGACGGCGCGGCATTTTCTAGCCCTAAGATACCCTTAGATACCCGCAAACCAGCCACCCTTTCATTGAAGCAAGAACACACACAACCCCGAAGTTTATACCTCTCGCCATGGCTGATCATACAGCCCCCGGCGCTCCGGCGCTGGATACAAACATCGAGTCGGGCAACTTCGACGAGAAGAGGCACCAGGCGGCCGCGGGCGTCCCTCCCAAGAAGGACGTCCCCGCTGGCGACGATGAGGAAGACGAGGATATCGATGCCCTGATTGAGGATCTCGAATCTCAGGATGGTCACGACGTCGAGGAGGAGGAGGAGGAGGGCACTCCAGGCGGTGCTCGCCAGGTCCCTGAGGACATGCTGCAAACTGATAGCCGTCTTGGTCTTACCGAGTCGGAAGTCACCGCTCGTCGTCGCAAGTACGGTCTCAACCAGATGAAGGAGGAGAAGGAGAATCTGATTCTCAAGTTCTTCTCCTACTTCATTGGTCCTATCCAGTTCGTCATGGAGGTAAGCTATTTTTTTTCTTTCTTTTTCTCTCTGTTTGCACTCTATTGCCTACAATCAATTGCGAGCCGCGTTTCGTTTCTACTGCGCGATGGGTTCCTCATCCAATTGCAATTTTGTTTGGCACGCCCTGCATTCTTCTTTTTTCGCGCTTTTTTCCCGGCGCAGATTACCTGCCCCACATGAGCTTCTATTGTTCCCAACATGATTGGTTCAATTGGTCGGATGGACCGGTGTGCCCATTTCCTTTCTATGCAGACCCTTGCATGTGGGGAGAGGCGATCCCACCCTAACCTATTCCATGCCATCCGGCTGGATCATCACACTTATCTCGCGCTCGCGCTGGTCTTATCCTTTCTGCCGGTACATTCTTGCTAACAGGGATCTTTCTCTCTCTAGGCTGCCGCTGTTCTCGCTGCCGGTCTTCAGGATTGGGTCGATTTCGGTGTCATCTGCGCTCTGCTCATGCTCAACGCCTGTGTTGGTTTCATTCAGGAATTCCAGGCCGGTTCTATTGTCGAGGAATTGAAGAAGACTCTCGCTCTCAAGGCTGTTGTTCTCCGTGACGGTACTCTCAAGGAGATTGAGGCTCCCGAGGTCGTTCCCGGTGATATCCTCCAGGTCGAGGAAGGTACTATCATTCCCGCTGATGGTCGCATCGTCACCGAAGATGCTTTCCTCCAGGTCGATCAGTCCGCCATCACTGGTGAGTCTCTCGCCGTCGACAAGCACCACGGAGACAACTGCTACGCTTCTTCCGCTGTCAAGCGTGGTGAGGCCTTCGTCGTCGTCACTGCTACCGGTGACAGCACCTTCGTTGGTCGTGCCGCCGCTCTCGTCTCTCAGTCTGCTGGTGGCACCGGTCATTTCACCGAGGTCCTCAACGGCATTGGTACCATTCTGCTGATTCTCGTCATTGCTACTCTCTTGGTTGTTTGGATTTCCTCCTTCTACCGCTCCAACGGCATTGTCACCATCCTCCGCTTCACCCTTGCCATTACCATTGTCGGTGTCCCTGTCGGTCTTCCCGCCGTCGTCACGACCACCATGGCTGTCGGTGCTGCCTACCTTGCCAAGAAGCAGGCTATCGTCCAGAAGCTTTCCGCCATTGAGTCCCTTGCCGGTGTCGAGATTCTCTGCTCTGACAAGACTGGTACTTTGACCAAGAACAAGCTCTCTCTCGCTGAGCCCTACACCGTCCAGGGTGTTGACCCCGATGACCTCATGCTCACTGCCTGCTTGGCCGCTTCCCGCAAGAAGAAGGGTATCGACGCTATTGACAAGGCTTTCCTCAAGTCCCTCAAGTACTACCCCCGTGCCAAGAGCGTTCTCTCCAAGTACAAGGTCATTGACTTCCACCCCTTCGATCCCGTCTCCAAGAAGGTTGTTGCCGTCGTCGAGTCTCCCCAGGGCGAGCGCATCACCTGTGTCAAGGGTGCCCCTCTCTTCGTTCTCAAGACCGTCGAGGAAGACCACCCCATCCCCGATGAGGTTGACAAGGCCTACAAGAACTGCGTCGCTGAGTTTGCTACCCGTGGTTTCCGTTCTCTTGGTGTTGCCCGCAAGCGTGGTGAGGGTGCTTGGGAGATTCTCGGAATTATGCCCTGCTCTGACCCCCCTCGTCACGATACCGCCCGCACTATCCACGAAGCCAAGAACCTCGGTCTTTCCATCAAGATGTTGACTGGTGATGCTGTCGGTATCGCTCGTGAAACTTCTCGTCAGCTCGGTCTCGGTACCAACGTCTACAACGCTGAGCGTCTTGGTCTTGGTGGCGGTGGTGACATGCCCGGTTCCGAGGTCTACGATTTCGTTGAGGCTGCCGATGGTTTCGCCGAGGTCTTCCCCCAGCACAAGTACAACGTCGTCGAGATTCTCCAGCAGCGTGGTTACCTGGTTGCCATGACTGGTGACGGTGTCAACGATGCTCCCTCCCTGAAGAAGGCCGATACTGGTATTGCTGTCGAGGGTGCCTCCGATGCTGCCCGTTCCGCTGCCGATATTGTCTTCCTTGCTCCCGGTCTCGGTGCCATCATTGACGCTCTCAAGACTTCTCGCCAGATTTTCCACCGCATGTACGCCTACGTTGTCTATCGTATCGCTCTTTCCCTCCACATGGAGATCTTCCTCGGTCTCTGGGTCGCCATTCTCAACAAGAGCTTGAACATCAACTTGGTCGTCTTCATTGCCATCTTCGCCGATATTGCCACCCTTGCCATTGCCTACGATAACGCTCCTTACTCTCAGACCCCCGTCAAGTGGAACCTTCCTAAGCTCTGGGGAATGTCCGTCCTCCTCGGTGTTGTCCTGGCTGTCGGCTCTTGGATTGCCCTCACCACCATGTACGCTGGTGGTCAGAACGGTGGTATTGTCCAGAACTTTGGTGACATTGACGCTGTCCTCTTCCTCGAGATCTCCCTCACTGAGAACTGGCTCATCTTCATCACCCGTGCCAACGGTCCTTTCTGGTCCTCCATCCCCTCTTGGCAACTCAGCGGTGCCATTTTCATCGTCGATATCATTGCTACCCTCTTCTGTATTTTCGGTTGGTTCGTCCACGGCGACACCAGCATCGTCGCCGTTGTCCGTATCTGGATCTTCTCCTTCGGTGTCTTCGCCATCATGGGTGGTCTCTACTACTTCATGCAGGGCAGCACCGGTTTCGACAACCTGATGCACGGAAAGTCTCCCAAGCAGAACCAGAAGCAGCGATCCCTGGAAGACTTTGGTAAGTTCATTCTCGCTACCCATTTACTCATGATGCACATTGCTAACATTTATTCCAGTCGTCTCCCTCCAGCGTGTTTCTACTCAGCACGAGAAGTCTTCGTAAATACATGCTCCTACAACATACCCGCGGGTCCCCTGACTCGCCTGTTTCCCCTTCATCATGTTAATTTGCATTGTACGAGTCATACCTGCTTACGGAAGCCTCTGATGTGGTTGAGGAGGAAACTCTTTATCTCGCGAAAGATGGTAATACTAGACAACTAATGAATAAAAGTAAAATAATGTCAAGTTTCCATCGCCTCTCTGTGTGTCTCATTGTGTCTGTTGCTCCCATGTGTGCCGTGAATGTTTCTTTCGTATTCCTGCCTTGTCATACTTGCCAAGTGATCTACACTGCTGACTGCATCTGACCGCGCGTTGACCTGATCCTTCATCTCATACATGTCTAAGATTCATGTTGGGGATCCTGGACCATGTGACCTTGTTTAATTTTACTGTGTAGCATCACAGCGCTCTAGTTTGTGTACCAACGGTGCTACCCAGCTGCTTATCTACCGCACTGTGTGTCTCGAAATGAAGGATGTACAGGTATTCGTCCATCCACGCCGTTAGTGCGTTTCTCTAAAATGGAGTCTAATGAAACGGCAAGACAATTATAGGTCATTATAGGTGCAGGTATAGAAGGGATAATAAGCTTATTCAACCTTGTATTGATACAAATATATGTGGTTTTGTTAACCTGCGGGGGCCATGTCGAGTTTGGAGTTGGTGAAGTTGAAGATGGTGGTGACTGTCGTGAAGATGTCACGTGATATGTGACCTCTGCCTTGGAAAGTTGGAGATGGAATGGGCATCGGAATGACGACAAAACAAGAAGAATAGGCATTCTCGACAGGCTGTGACGGATACTCTTTAAGACTAATTAATAATTCATTGTTTCAATTTAGGAACCGTTGAGTTTGATCAAGACCCGAGGGTATCGCTACTGTTTCATTAAAATCAGACTTTGCCATCTCATATATCGAGCGTTGAAGATGCCGCTTGAGATACTGGGATACTACTTTGGTACGAATTGTTGAGAATTTCCATTCTCATGATATCTGTCCTGTGAGAGAGAAAGTCGCTAATAAGTCTACAGATGCTGAAAAAAACAAGTACTTTAAGATTGAGAAATCCCAAACTGCGCCGTCGTCTGCACAATGGACCTCTGAATCGGTCAAGCGGCGCAAAATCCAGGATGAGGCACACGATGAGGCGCAGAAGAGGGCGTACTCGGTGCGCAACCACATCAAGCGCAGTAGTCTGCGGAGGGACCTCGTGACGGGGGGTCTGCTGGCCAGAGAGTGCGAGCACAGCGGCGTCAAGGGCAGGATGGACGAGAGGGATTACGGGGCGGCGGTGTGGGCGAGGGGAGTGGTCGATAAGGGGGGCGTGGTGTTTGTGCCGAGGACGGAGAGGAGGAGGAAGTTTGCGCCCATGAGGTGTTTTTATGTGGCGGGAGAGGAGTCGAACACGGAGGTGGGAGTTGTGTATATGAGTAGGTTTGGGTTGGACACCCCCCTTTTGGTGGGAAGGGAAAGGCTAATGGATGGCAGCGATTGAGGAGGAGATGGTTGTGGGGACGTATCTCGAGACGGACGAGAATGAGAGGCAAGTATTTTCTGAGGGGGTTTGAGCGGGGGACGAGGCTGATGAACTATAGAATTGGCCTCATGGATGAGAGAACCATGGCGCGACTTGGTTCCGTGGCAACGTATCAGGCTGAGATGATACGCTGTCCTCAGATGTCGTCCATCAAATACCACAAGCCGTCGCATAAGGTCCTTGTCACTTCGAGCGATGCGGATGAGAGCTGCGGGCTGTACATGTTTTCTCCGCCCGTGGCCACGACTATTGATGACAAGAAACATTGGCATATCGGTGAGAGTACGTCTTGAACCCCTTCTTTTGTCGGCTTCCTGCCTTGTATAACGATTCTAATTCTAGAGGGTTGTAGCTGATCACTACCAACGCATCGCCATCCGTCCTCGCTCCCAGCCCCAATCCCTTATTTACAAATCCACGCCCGCGCCGCCATCCTCCCCCCTCTTGTGCATCATCGGCACAAACGCCGGCCTCTTGAGCGTTTCGCCCAATGGCTCGACCGCGAGCGTGGCTTCTCGTCCTGCCTTTGGGAGAGCCAAGGGCGACAAGGCACCCGGGGAAGTCTTTGACCAGGATTTCCAGGTGGGCAATCACAACGTCGTCTTCGCGGGCGGGAGGAAAGCTAAGCTTTGGATGACGGATCTGAGGGCGAGGGAAGATGGGTGGACGCATGTGCGGACGGAGAGTTCGATTGCGCATTTGAGGAGTGTGAATGCCCATCAGGTGCTCACGGCGGGATTGCAGAATAGTATGGCGCTGTATGATCTGCGCTTTCTCAAGTCCCCGTCTTCCCCTTCTCCTTCTTCTCCATCGTCTTTTTCTTCTTCGCGAAACAGGTACAAGCCGCTGCTCACCTTTCCAGACTACAGAAACGCGGCGCACTTCCACACGGGCTTCGACGTCAGCACGGAGCTGAGCGTGGTGGCCTCGGCGCAGGACGACGGGACCGTCAGGCTCTTCTCCCTCCGGTCGGGGGGGATGCTGAGGAGCGGGGTAGGGCTGGAGGGTGTGAGGGCCGACGTGCCCATCAGGGCGGTGCAGTTTCAGCGGATGCAGGGGGAGAGGATGGAGAGTTTGTTTGTGGGGGATGGGATGGTGTTGAGGAAGTTTTCGTGTGGGACGGTGGGGGATGAGGAGTGAGGGGGGGTATGATGAATGTGAAGGTTTTCTGAATACTATTTTAACTAGCATTGGTTCCATGTTTCTTTATGCTGAGATTGCTATGCCTATGTTGATAGTGTATGCCATTAACCTGTCTAGTTTGTGATGATGGAGTAGTAGGTCCATCTATAGTATTTTACAAGAAGCAGATGAGAAAAGGAAATAAAGGGATATGTGGAGGGCATTGGACATTGCTAGACACTTGGTGATGTAACCCTAAATGAGCCTACGAAAAGGAAGGGATGACGAGACGGGGCGATGAGCTCTGTATCTCGACTTGGAAGAATCACAGTTTACGAATAATTTTATGAATAGTTTCTTCTTCTTCTTCTTCTTTTCTTCCTCTTCTCTTTTTTCTTTCTTTTTTCTTTCTTTTTTCTTTCTTTTTTCCTTCTTTTTTCCTTTCCCCTTTCTCTGTCAGGAGGGTTTCCCGGATGGATGGGGGGATGAAGATATACCCAACACTCTTTTTTTGTTTGCTTGTGGTGGTGCTCCTCATGTGGTTTGTTCAAAACGTGAAGCAGAACGCCGGGGGAAGGGGGGGGGGGGGATGTTTTGTTCTGTTGTCGTATTGCTGAGCAGGGCTTGGCACTGAAAGGTTTTGATAAACGGGAATTGATTTATCTAGAAACCGTTCAGTTTCACTCTACGGGCTGTGGGTGTATGTGAGTTCTGGGTGGCTTAGGTATCGTTGTGGAGATTGGATTGGGTTGGTTGTGGATGGGAGTGTGCGATGAAGAGGAATAAAGGGGGGGGAGGGGGAAGTTGTGAGTTGTGAGTTGTGAGTTTGGCTTGTTTTATTTAGAAGAACTGCGTTCCCCCCCCTTATTGCTGTCAAATGATCAAGTTTGGACAACAATATCAACCATGTAAGTTATCTTCTATAACTACTACTATTGTTCATATGAGCACGTGTATACAACATCTGAAAAGTGATAACGTAATGATACACCTTGACGACGAGCAACTTCAAACCTCACCGAACAACAGCTCATTCTAGAATCTTTATTCTCCAATCTTCCTTGGCGGTACGGTTCAACGAGCTACCTAGAGCACTCAGTCACAGCATGACCCCCTACCCCCGAGTTTCACTGAAAAAAAAAACACATCACTGGCGTTTTAGTAGAGGGAATCATGGCTGTGGGCGGCATGAGATGTGTACATCCATCATGATCGGGAAAAGATTTGACAAATAATCCCTTTTGTCGGTCTCTTATTTCTCAGCAAATTGCAAAATTGCCAAAAAGATCGAGCAATTCTCGGAACTTACCAGGATCCCCCTTTCTATGTTCATAATTAGCCATCTATCTCTACCTTGGTGAATTATGGCGTAGACATCCCAGCATTCTAAAAAGAGAAGAGAAGAGAGAGAAAAGAAGAAAAGAAGAAAAGAAGAAAAGAAGAAAAGAAGAAAAGAAGAAAGAGAGAAAGAGATAAAAAGGGGAAAAGGAAAAAAAAAAAAAAGGACATTCTGTAACCATTATCCAAAGCCAAGACATGATATCACAACAACCTCTTCTCGACTGTTCATTTTCACCAGCCATACCCAACTCAACTTCAACTCAACCCAAACAAAGAAATTACAGTGTAAGGCCCCGTCTTACCAGTTCCAACCTCTCGTCAAGGAAAAGAGCCCCCCCTTTTATCATCCCCAACTACATCAGCTCGTCAAAAGCGTCTCCCATTAACCGACATGTCGTCCACTTGAAGAAAGCATCACCACACTCGGTGAAGGAAACCTCATCTACTCCATATAGCAAAATCTCATTAGGGAATAAATGAATAGCCTAGACCCATTCTATATCATTCATATCCTCCCATGCAAACCCCCCTTTTCACAGCAACCTTTTGGCCTAGTCTACTACAATTCCCAAGTGAAATCGACATGTTTCTGCAAAGATCACTATATCTAATCAAAAACGGCCATAAAGGGAACTCGATCAAATAAAGGGATCGATTGCCCAATATATCTTCCCAAATCTTCCTTACATTCCCTCCCAAAAACTTCTGTGCATTCCCTCCTAGAACGACTTGAGCGTCATTTTGCCCCCTAGCTTAATTGAAGCCATCGTGCACCACCGTAACTTCAATCCCCTCTCCAGGAACGTAACATGTTATATTCGCAGAGCGTGGGGCCATTATACAAGAACACAATCCAAAATGAAGATCCCCTTGTATTGCACCGGTCTCGTATCCCATGAGCTTTATTTTTATCAGACTTCGTTCTATCCAGTCATGCTAACCCCCATCTTCCAATAACCCCCCTTACTTTAGCATAATAACCTCATACCAGGCTCTAAACTTCACCCCTTTTCATCATCCTCGATACCCTCCCCCTTCCCATCATGTCCATCAATTCACTTGAGCAATGCCAATTCAATATTGACCAAGGTTCTCGTAGATTCACAACGTAAACACAGCCAAAAGCAGCAGCCCAACTATGATTCCAGTAAATATATTGTCACAACATCATGACATTATATCATTATCCACCAGACAACTCACCCAACTCCAACCACAACAGAGAAACCAAGTGTAAACCAAGTATAAACCAAAACACACTCAAATCCTAAAAGAAAACTAGCCCGCACACTGACCCCCCTTTCTATCGTGATACAAAAGCCAGAATAAACCAAATGAATAGAGATATTATTATCAATATGTATATGTTATTCCACCTTTTTGCATCCTTGCCCTATTCCAAGTCCAAACCACCAAAAAAAGTAAATGAATATCCCCATTGATGAGCCAATACATCCCAACAAGTTTTAACCGAAAAAAAAAAAAAAAAAACTATGCCTGTGCATGGCTCCCGAAATCCGGATATCCCGTCCAAAGAAAGAAGCGCTACTCCAGAATACTAATAAAAATAAGCAATCAAAGACCGTGTAAGCGTTATATAGTTTTTTTCCCCTTCCCCCTTCCGTAGGTATCAAACTGTCGTCATGTGTACCAACACCGATATATAGGAGAGACCCCCAAAGAAGAGACCCAAAATAGACACAAAACCAGAAATAGTTGCACGTGATTTCAAGCCCACGCAGATGAGCGGCGCTAGCTCGGACGCAAACGTAATGCTAACGATAAGAAGGAGGTGGCGGCGCCTGCATGCCGAGCCCATTATTGTACGAGCCCACAAGCTTGGGGAACGTCTTTTCAAAATCATGGCCCAACAGCTTCCAGTTATCAATATTCCGCAAATGTCGATAAAATACAGGATTGATCATCAGTTCGCTCGAATCCGGGTCCTGCAACAAGGTGTCCATGTCCTCATAGGGCCACGAGAGGACCAGCGTCTTGGTATAAGGCACAAAGAAATTGTCAAACGGATAATCATTCGGGTTGTACAGCTCCACTAGCCTGTCCCTCATGACCGGGAAAGGTAAGTAGTCGATCCAAATGGGATGAGGCTTCGTGAGCTGCGACGGCACCGGCACCATCCAATCCGGCAGCTGATTGTACGTCTCATGCGTGAGCGAGACCTGCCAGCGCATGAAAATGAACATGATGTAGAGAACGGCAACGCGCTCGGGCAAGTTGGCAATGTCGGGGAACTTGCCTATGATGTCAGTGAAGAATTTGGACAGCGGATGGCTGTATCTCGAGTTTTCCGGGTTGAGCAGCGAAGAGACGGATGGGTACTGCGGACCAGCGACCTTGAACTGATCATGACCCTCGTCGCGTCGCTGCTTTCGCTCATTGATGAAATCCAGAAGCAGCGCATCGAGGGGACATGTCGGTGGGCAGTTGTTTGTGGGAATGGCGTATCGGGGAGGGGTAATGGGGCTCGGCGCGCTCATGTAGCCAACACCATTCATCCCTGGCCCTCCGGGTCCGAGCCCAGACCTGACGCTGGGGCTAGTTGCATCATGGCGGATGTATCCAGGGGACGACGCAGCCGACGCATGACCGTGATGAGGAGCTTGCGCAGGACTAGGCATGGGCGGAGCAGGCATGGGTGCGCCATTCAGGTCGAACCGCGAAGGCGCCTCCCAGGAATTTGGGCGGGTTGGCATGACGGGTTCTGAACCAATCTGCGTCCAATCATGCTTCATGGGAACATGATTAAAGTCTGGCGAGTCTTGCGCGCCGCTCATGCCTCTCTGTATGCTGGGGGGACGAAGCGTCGGCCGGCCAGGGCGATCCGAGCTGAGCACATACTTGAGGTCCAGACGTTCATGACCCATCTCGAAGGTGTGCTGGAGGTTGTGACGCTGTTGTTCCAACTGCAGGCGAGTGTACTCGTCGTACGTTACTAGCGTTTGCTGTTGTGGTCGTACGGGTGTGACGTTTCTGCTGACCTGCCAGACCTGGGACGGCTGTTGCTGCTGCTGTTGCTGTTGCTGCTGTTGTTGTTGGGGGATGATGTGCTGCTGCTGCTCAAGGCTTGCGGCAGGCGAGGCAGAATTTGTCGTCGAGGGAGAGTTGTAACTTAGGGCGCCCGACTGAACAGCAACGGACGGTGTATATGCTTGCGGGGTGGGTGGTATGCAGGGTTGTGGTTCCATTTCTGGTTGTCCTCACATTAGCCTCCGGCAACTCGCATGTCAAGGTGATTAGTTTCAAATTCCCACATACGTGCATGAACAAGCGGCTCAAGCATGCCCATAATGGTCATCAGCCGCCTCTTGATATCAGCATTCTCTCGTTCGACACACTCCTTGGCCTGCTGGGCCTTTTGCAGCTCGAGCATGTGATCCATGCTCCTGAGCTCATGGAGCTGGCGTTCCAGATTTTCAATCTGGCTCTTGGTCCGCTCACGAATGGCTCGCTGTGCTTCGCGGTCTGTACACATGTGACGAAAGACATTATGGTTAGCAGAGTGTTACACATGGCAAATCAGACGCCTAGTATATGTGTATGTGTGTGTGTGTATGTGTGTGTGACGGGTCGTCCTTGCATAAGTGGCCGCCGTCATCGACTGGGAGGTTGAAAAACAAAATTGTGTGGATGTAGGTAATTAGGTGTATATATGAGGCAAGCCACAAAGGAAACGGGGGCATGGAAACGGTCAAGGATCTTCAACCAGGAAAGTAAATATTGTAACCAAGGGTTGAAAAATAAAAAGGTACTAATAAGAATAAAATAAAATAAAATAAAATAAAATAAAATAAAAACTTGGACTCACCATTGGCTCTCTTCTTGGCCAACTGCTCCGGGGTCAAGTTGGCAACTCCTCGACTTCCGGTAACAGCCTTCCTCTTCTTGCTGTTTACTCCCCCCATCTCGGCTGGCGAGCCGGCGGCAGAGGCAGCGCCATTATCGCCCTCGTGCTTTACGCTGTTGATGTTGATGGCAATACCGACAACATGGCTACTAGCCACCGACTCTCCTCCGGGACTGAACCCGTCGTCTCCCACGGACTCGGTGCTCATAGGAACCCGAGGCTGATGGGAGCGGGCTGGACGAGCAGGTAAGGTAAGGTAAGAAAAGGTAAGGTGAGGAAAGGAAGGGGGTCCCTTTGATAACACAGGCACACACAAGTCACACCTCACACCTCACGCCTCACTCACGCCTTACACCTCGTCACTCACAACTCACACTCCCTCCCCCTCGTAGCGAGTGCCCCGTCCCAACTGGCCGGTACCCCCTCCCCCGGGGTGGTATCCCGCAACAGCACAGCACACAGCACAGCACGGCGCGGCGTAGCAGAACAGGAACAGCAGCAGAGCAACAGGGCTTGCCTTGCCTTGCCTGCCTTGTCTTGTCCCGTCTTGTCTTGCCTTGACCTTGCCTCGTCCCGGGCGTGTGGGCTGAAGAAGGCTGATGGAGCTTTCTTTGCCCTTCTTTTTTATTATTTGCTAAGGCGTGGCAACCGCTCGGCGGGCCGATAGTGGCATCGGGAGTCCGGATCGAGCGGGTAAGGAGGAGTAGAGGTCCCCTCTTCGGGTGGTTCCCTCTCGGGTCCCCTCTCTTGGATGGATCAAAAAAAGGGGGCAGGGATATGATGGGATGGGGATGGGATGTGGGATGGGGGGAGGTGTTTCTGGCTGGCCGGCGTGCGTGCGTGCGTGCCTATGCCTGCCTATGCCTGCCGAACCCTATGGCAATCTACGCCTGCCCTGGTGGGAGGAGTGCGCGTTTGAGAGTAGTTAGAGAGAGGGAGAGGGAGAGTGTAGTGCGTGCTGCGTGCTGCGTGTGTGTGTGTCTGTGTTGCCGCAATATGCTGGCTGGCTGGCTGGCTGTGCTAGCTGGGCTGAGCTGGACTGGGCTGGACTGGTTTCGGTACGGGTAGATACGGTGCGTGTAGTAAAATAAAAGGAAAAAAAGGGAAAGGGTACACGCAACTCCAGAGGCACGGCTACGGTAGCGGGAGGTACACACTCACACACAACATACATACGCCCAAACAAAAATAGGGTAAAGAAAACACGTAACGTGCGGTACTGGCGGCGGCGGCGTTACAACGGATGTGTGTCTTTGTCTGTACGTGTTGTGGTGGTGCGTGTGTGGTACGTGTATGGTGTGTGAGGGACTGTGGAGGGAAAGGGAGTGTGTCTCGCCAGGCCAATAGCAAAACCCCACTTTGCACTACCCAGCGTTAAGGGATAGAGCGGCGCGACGACCACCGAGAGAGCGACAGACAGACAGAGCGAGCGAGTGAGTGCGTGCGTACGTGCGTGCGTGAATGAGGTGAGAGAGCCGGACGTGTGTCTAGGTTGGTTGGGCCAGTTCCATTTGCGTTCGTTTGGAACCGTCGTCTCCACGCTTAACTCTGCTTGGTATGTGTGGGAAACAAGAAGGAAAGCAAAAAGGACACTCTGCACGCCTCGCCGCCGTCGCTCCAAAGAAGGGGGGGGGGGGGGCAGAAGAGGAGATCAGCAGCGCGAATTAGGCTAAGGGCCGCCCCTCCTGCCTCCCCTCCCCCAGGCATGTACCTACCCTTACCTACCACCTCCATCCTTGGTATGCGTCCCAAAGAAAAAAAACAAGGCCGAAAGAGTCAGTCAAGCTCAAAACAAAGACACTGCACAAGTCATGTTGCTGTTTTTTTTTTCAGCGCAACGCAACGCAACAAAGCACCCGACCCAACAAGCCAAGCCAAGCAAGCAAGCAAGCGGCGCGAATAAAAAATATGGAGAAGCGACAAGGCCGGCCCTTGCATGGGGGAGGGCGTGCCGGCGGCTCGATGTGTACTTTGTACCAAAGTTATGTACCGCCTACGTCAACAAGCACCTTATAGAGGTAACTCGCCTACCCAAAACAACAGGGTGTAGCAAAACACGAGACCCGAGCAAGTAGATGTCAAAAAAGGCATGACACTACGTATTGATCTGCACATGAAAATGTGTATACCTTTTTTTTATTTTTTTATTTTTTATTTTACCTCCGCTTGCTCGGGTCTCGTGTTTTGTTGCACCCTGTTGCCAGAGGTACTCCATATACTTTAGTACCTCACAGTGGAGATGTGCCTCTCCAACCGTGTCCCCATTTCACACAGCTGCTCCCCAATAAATGCGAGAAACCGAGTCAGGAGACATAGCGGAGCACCATCCATCCCGAGTCAGGCAGAGCGTTTTTAACACGCAACACGCAACAAACCTGCGTCAAGCGAGGGCACGTGCCTTTTCGCTTTCCGAGGTTCCATTCGATTGGTTTCCTCTTTCGACCGACCTGCCTTGTTTCTATCTTGCAACAGTAACATCCATCCTGTTATGAACAATCCAATCCACTCTCGTCTCCTCTCGTTTCCTCTCTGTAATGTGATTTCTGATAGAATATTTGTACTCGTACGTTCAAGTGATTAGCAGTCAGTGAAATGCATGCACGTCTGCATTATTATTGCATCTCGTCACACTTACAGGGCTGCTTGCATCTCTAGGCGTCTCACCATATCCATCCTTCATCACCATCATCCTTCATCATCGTAATCATTACCACAGCCTACATAGTCTAACTAACCAAAAAGTCAAACAGACAAACCAAGCAAGCCCTTTTTTCTTTCTTTCATGTAATACTACCCACCTAGCAGTACTTCACTGCCTTGTACCTTTTGATGCAACATGTTCCAGCCATATCACTCATCATCCCATCCCATCCCACACCCCCAATGAGACATCTCCTCGCCCGCTCAGACACACAACTCATCTCTCTTCCAATGCTGACTGCTTCTTCGTATTTACTTGCTTGCTTGCTGCTGCTGCTGCTGCTGCTCTCCTCTCTACATGATACATACTAGTTGGTTGGTACAGAACCCCATATCACATTTCACCCAACAATCGACACTCCCTCCCTGTCTTGCGCGTTGATAACCGAGATTTCAAGGCCCCCCCTGCTTTTCTACCGGCCAACCAACCCTAAATTACTGCCTACTTATGACATTGCAATGCAGCTCAATCACATTCACCCTCGCCCTCATCCCTAGACCAGACCCAGACCCAGACCCAGACCTCTACTTCACTTCACTACATCACTCCGCCGACGCTCTCGCCAGGGCTTCGTGCAGATGTGGCGGGAAGCGGTATCGCAGTTGACTGGTATAAGTCGTCAGGTCTAGAATCATCTGCTTCAACTGCTCCACCATCATCTTGCGAGTCCCCTCGTTACCGCTGAATTGCCCGTTGGCCAGCTGCTCCCTTTGTCTCACGCAGCTGATGATGGTCCACATAATCAGGTTCGGTACATTAATTGAGACAGGCTGCGAGAGACTGGAGAACTTGGAGCCGTATGCTCGAATCGTGCTGGCATCTCCGCCCGCTTCAAGCGGCAAGATTTCCAGGGCTCGGATTTTCTGTAAAGAAAAAAACAGGGGTTAGCTCACTTCTGTTTGGTTGACCAAGGGTAAGGGGATAGATATGTGGGATGGGTGTGCATGAGGAAAAAGAAAAGAGAAAAGAGAAGAAAGAAAAGAGGCGTATGCCAACTCACATCAAGACATTGAGCCCACTGACCGGCCTCAACCAAGCTCTTGATGGTGCTCATTTCCAAGAGCACTCGGCAGGCTACCTTGTTCTGATCCTGGATCTTTCGATAGAACATTGCGTCCCGTTCGTACATGGTCATCATCGTCTTCGCCAGCTCCACCGGGTCATCAATCGCCGCAAGGCTGAGACTACCTCCCTGCTGCTGCTGCTGTTGCTGGGCGTCTCCCTCTTGCCCGCCACCTCTTGGCTTGACAGGCATCAGACGCATAGGGTCCTCCCCAATTTCCAGTGAAATCGCTTCGCTTAGCGCGCGGCTCACAATGGCAACCACCGCGTCATACTCCCCGGCCAAGTGATAAAGCAGCACCGAATCTGTAGTTCGTCCATTCTCATCAGCAAAACTGGCTGCTTGCAGAGTAACCGTGTTGACAAAGTCGTCCTGTCCATCGAGGCCAATCAATGGGCCACGGCCCTCGATGACACCCAAGATGCGACGGCCATCCGGTCGAATGTCTCCAATGAGCTTGCTGAATTCTCGCGTCTCCAGGACCAGCTCACGGAGCGCCTCGTGACAAAGTCCGCTGTGACGTTGGCCTGCCTCTCCACCAAGGTCCTGGTTCAGACAAATCATGGTGAGGTAGTCCACAGCAGACACCGCGTCCGCAGCACGGAAATCCCGGGTATAGTAACCAATCATGCGGCCAAAGTTGATCTGTGGCATATTCTTGATGCTGTGGGTGCGCAGGTCATTGGAGGCGGACAGCGGATCGCTGGGCCGTAGTAGACCGTAAAACTCGAGAGCCAGACCAAAGTGGACCGAATCGACGTATGAAAAGGGATACAGGTAGGCAATGGCGTCCTCAAACATGCCCGACAGAATCTGCAAGTAAAAGAACATGCCACAGCTGCCGTTGTTATCGTCAGAGGGCGCTTTGGGGAAGTGCTTCTGACCAATCTCCTTGATGCTAGCCTGCAAATCT
Organism: Hypomyces rosellus; assembly: GCA_011799845.1. Lineage (NCBI taxonomy): Eukaryota > Fungi > Ascomycota > Sordariomycetes > Hypocreales > Hypocreaceae > Hypomyces > Hypomyces rosellus. The sequence goes on from WWCI01000001.1 coordinate 649,285, forward strand.
GCCAATCCGTACGATTCCCCAGCCATCTCAAGCGTCTTGTCGCCTTCTCTCGCAAGATTGAACTGAAGCCAAATCCAGTCGTTGATGTCCGTATTTAGACCCTCCAAGTTGCGATTGTTCAGCTCGATACGGCCAATAACCTTGTAGCAAGCCATACGGAAGGGATCAATGGTGTTTTCGGGAGCATTGCGAGATCGCTGAATGTACTCGTTCGTGCAGCGATCCAGCAACTTCCTGTTTGTAATTCTTCGCTCCTCGCTAGCCGCGTAGTTGTTGAGATAGGTAGCAAAAGTTCGATCAATGCCCCTGAAGTGGTTGCTGTTGTCATTGACATACTTGGCCGCCTCATTGACATGACCGGATCGGAGCAGATAAAAGACGATAGCCCAAACGTACTCGCCGTGGATCTGTTGAAGCTCAGTGTTATCAGGAACCAAGTCCTTTCTAGCAGATCGCAGGCGAATGTAGGCCTTGATCTTGCTTGTAATATCGGGCAAACCTCCAAGTCTAGCCTCATGAGGGTGCTTAGCAATCAGCGACTCTACCTCCCGGAGGAACTGCTTCTCGAGGAAAGTATTGGCGCCGCTGAGGACACGCTTCCTCATCTCGACCGACTCTGGCGAGTTGGGGTTTTCATCTAGATACATGTTGGCAAACTGGCGTTCCCTGGCCGTAGCATTACCCAGGAACGTATCTGCATCTGGATCCTCGCCAACGATTTCGATAACAGCACGGTAGGCCTCAATGACATGTGGCGCATGTGGTTCGTACGACTTTTGCTCCACCTCTGCAAGCTCTGCGAGAATAGGGTATGGCCGGCGAAGCAAGCGGGCCGAATTGAGACTGCGCACCTTCTCAGCCAACTTGGCCTGGCGATCACGAAGAGCACGATCCTGGGTCTTGCCAGTAGTATCGGCGGAACGGTCGACGTCAGAGAACTCGGGCTGATGGGTGCCAATCTTTGTCGGGGCACCGATGACCGATCGCTGGAAGGCAGTGTTGCCAAATGTAGTGGCTCTAGCACCACGAGGGGCATTGCCCTGTGTCTTGCTTCTCCTGGAGCGGCCAAATCCAGCCTGAGCCTCTCGGCCCGCCGTGGCGGTCGTCTCTCGAGGCTTGATTCCAAAGTGCTGGTAGATTCGCTTTCGCTGAGCATCCCACTCCATCGCCACATTGTCCTCCAAAAAGCTATCAAAGTCGCGTAGGGATCGCTCCAATCCATCCTGAATCATGCTGAGGGTGGTCTTGGTCTGTAGGTTCGACAGGTAGGTCTCGACGTCGACTTCGTTCGGGGCATAGCCGGTCGTCGCTCGCTCGGTTCGTGTGCCCTGAACATCCAACATGCCCAGGTCCTTGGCCGCAGCTCCGGGGTCGACACCGGAGGCAGCAAGCAGGTAGTGCGCCTTGCCCTCGGACCGCTCGTTTGGCTTCGACTGTAGTTTCCTCAGCCTGTGACGCAAATCACCCAGGCCGAGCTCCAAGCTGGGGAGGTCTTCCATGTTCGAATTGGAGTTGACGCCCGCTTTCTGTGTCTTGGCAAAGAGGCTGTCAAAGTAGGCGCCTGCAGGTTGTGCCGTAGAAGCAGCAGTATGGGAATGAAGGGTAGTCTGGGTTTGGCCGAGGAAGCTTCCTCCAAATGTCGACTGGCCAAGATTCGAGAGGCCACCGAAGCCACCGCCCAATGTCGCCCCGCCCAAGAGTGATGTTGGCTTCTGTTGCTGCTGCTGCTGCTGCTGCTGTCCGAGCAGCCCGCCCATGGTCGCACCAAGCTGTTGATTCTGTGTCGTCGTCTGTCCGAACAAGCCCGTTCCTTGCTGATTCTGCTGCGTGGTCTGTCCAAACAGGCCGCCGCCAGCTATCCCTGCCGCTGGTTGCTGCTGCGTTTGCCCAAATAGACCACCGCCAGTTGTCCCTGTTCCCGCCGCCGGCTGCTGTTGTTGCTGCTGCTGCGTCTGTCCGAAGAGACCACCAGGCTTTTGCTGTTGCTGCCCGCCGCCAAGTAAGCTCGATCCAAAAAGACCTCCTCCCGTTGTCGTTCCGCCCGTCTGGTTTTGCTGTTGATTCGGCTGTTGTTGCTGCTGTTGCTGCTGCTGGTTCTGCTGCGTATTCTGACCAAACAAACCACCTCCCCCGGCCGTCGACTGGCCACCACCAAACAGGCTGCTACCACCGCCTCCTCCGCCACCGAACAAAGACATAGCTGGAATTATATGAAGAAGAAGAAGAAGAAACCAGAAAAGAAAAATAATCAATTAATGAGCCCGAGATGTCGTGAGCACTCAATGAACTGATGCAGAGTCGCTCGGCGCGTTTGTTTTTGGTAAAGGAAAGAAAAATGACCTTGGGCCGCTGCGCGTGTCTGGCACAGAATTTTGGAGCTTGGCTATAGGCAAGGCTGAAGTTGTTTGGGGAAAACAATTGAGCTTGGACCAATCAGTTGCGACGAGTTGTTATGCATGTCTTTCGGTCCCCAGTTACCGCAGCCTTATCATCAATATCATCTCTATGTCTCTAAAATGTTCAAATTAGACACAATATCAATAATGGCGATTCGATTATGTTCCAATTAATAGATTAGACTCATTCCATGTAATAACTGCGAGTGAATCACAACTACTTCGCCCATCCCTCATCACAACACCTTTAGCAAGATACCCTGTAGTATCAAATCCATTCTATTTTGCGCCATCATTTTCTCCCTATTTTTCACCCAGTCTAGCTACATAAACTCATTACCATTATATACTAGAGTCTCGTCTTTTTTCATATCCAATTTTTACCAGTCGTCTAAGACTCTATACCCCATTGCCTCCTATTTTCAAAACTCATTCATTCTTACCAAACTCGGAACCCCATCGCTCAACAGCCTTGTTCACCTTGCTGCGGTACTCTTGCTGCGTCCGGCACATGTCCAGGAAAATCTCATACTTTGCATCCAACAGCGTCTTCTCGCCCACATCCGTGCCAGGCTGGACCAGTCGCCCGGGCTTGCTCATGCGATCCATGATGCTCCACAGCGTCTCGGGATCGGATCCGTCCTCGCGAGTGTGGCTCGCCGCCTTGGCGCCCAGCATCGCCGCGCCGTGGACGACGGCGGCGTTGACGTACCGGGGGATGAGCACGGGCATGTTGCAGGTCGTAGCGAGGAGGTTCATCAGCACGGGGTTCTGGCACTGCGAGCCGGACATGAAGATTGACGAGATCTCGTGGCCCGACTTGTTCATCTGCTCGACGATTTGGCGCGTCTGCATGGCGATAAACTCCATGGTGGCATAGTACCACAGGGCCATGTTGTCAGTGCTCTTGTCGCTGTCCAATCCAATCATGGTTCCCTTCATGTTGGCATCCGCAATGGGGGATCGGTTGCCCCAGAGGTCACCGTAGAAGTAGTAATGGCGGCCAAGGTAAGAGATTGCCGGGGCATTCTGCTTCTCGGCAAGGTACTCGAGATGAGCATTGAGAAAATCGTAAATGTGCTTGTCCTCGGCCTTGGCCAGAGCAGTGGTCTCGTTGTAGGCAGGGTGAATGTCCAGCATGTGTCGTAGCAGCTCGCCGGTTGCTGACTGACCACCCTCGGCCATCCAGAAGCCAGGAATCAGAACATCTCGGTAAGGACCCCAGACGCCGGGAACGAAAACAGCCTCCTTTGACATGGCCAGATGGCATGTGGAAGTACCAGCAACAGCGGCCAGACGGGTGAAAGCCTGGGATACATCGTTGGGAGGCACCTCTGTGTTGAGCTCATCTTCAGTGAGCTCGACCTTGGCACCAACGGTACCAATCCAACCGGCATAGGCATCAATGACACCGCTGCCGACGGCAATGCCCTCGGGAAGACCGAGCTGCATGGAAGCCAGCCGGCTGAGAGTACCTACGCACTCACCAGCACTGGCATATTTGCCATTCTACAAGAAAACAGTTAGCCAACCATTCGTTCGGAAAGCATCAAAGTTCAAGAAAAAGGCCTCACCACCCCGTCGACGCCACCCATGCGCTTAAAGTCATCCTTCACCAAGTCTCCCAGGCCAATCTGCTCATAAAAGTCCTCCTGCCAGCCCTTGACGCTGCCGTCGACACCGACGGGGACAAAGCCCTGCTTGCAAACCGTGCTGCAGAAGCTGCGGGTCTCGTTTCCTGTGGCGAGATGGGTTAAAGCATCGGCGAGATCGTAAAACTTGCATCGGTCAAAGAGCTCTGCGGGCATGTTGTTCTTGAGCCATAGGACCTTGGGAATCTCCATCTCGATGCTCATCTTGCCGCCCACGTACTTGAGCAGCTTGTGGCCGGTCGCATTGATCTTCTCGGTCTCCTCGACGGGGCGGTGGTCCAGCCACAGAATGACGTTGCGGTCGTTGCCATCGTTGGAAAAGTCGGGACCGGTAACGGGGATGGGCTCGTCGGTGTCGTGGGAGAAGACGGCGAGGGAGCAGGTTGCGTCGAAGCCGATGCCCTTGATCTTGTTGGGCTCTACGCCGGACTCGGTGATGACTTGGCGAACGCACTCGCAGATACACTGCCAGATGTCTGTTGTGGATTGTTCCTGCGCGCGGAGAGGACTGAGTGTTAGTTTTCGAGAGGTCAATTGGCTTTGCAAAGGGTGCTTCAATGATGCATACATAGTATCCGGTCTCGGGCTGCCATAGCTTAATATTCTTTGCGGCCAATGCCTTGATATCGCCAGTCTCGTCAATGATACAAGCGCGGGCAGAGCCGGTACCGACGTCGACACCAATGTAGTAGTCCTAGAGCGCAAGATACTTGGTCAGCATACGTGTATGGAACATAGATGGCTCAATTCCACGTCGGATTATATCCCGGGTTCCAGTCGAGCTCTCAATGGCTGCTGTCGACCGGGGTAGCTCCGTGTATGATGAAGCAAGGGGGATAATTACCAGGACGTTAAGAGGTCTATCCATTGCGGGCAACTGATTAGCAACAAAAGTATTATACAGAAAAAAAGAATCAGGTACAACGACAAACAGTAAACCAGAGGAGAGTAAAAAAAGGAGCTGCAGAATCAAGTCCAGAGTAAAAGGAGGGGGGGAAGCTCCAGATAGAAGTACTTACTCCATGGCCCGTATAGGCTTGTTGTATGCGTACGACATGGTCTCCCGTATTTTCCGCTCTTCCCTTGTCGTTAATTTTTTCTGTTGATACTTTATCTGTGTACCTTGTCACTCAGACAAACTGATATGGTAAGCTTAAAAGGTCTCTCGAAATCTAGACTCTAGAAGCAAAACGCCGCATTCGCAATATTATTCGTAAACGGGCGAGGAGAGAAAAAAGGTGGGAGGGTGAATTGGAGGGGGAGGGGGGTCTCAACGGTTAAACAGCCAGCCAAACAGCATTTTTTTTTTCTTTTCTTTTCAAACCCCCACTGCTGATTAAATTGATAAACCTAGGGGCGTGTTTGCAGTCGAGAAGATAGAGAAGAAGAAGGAAAAACTATTCATACGCCCCTTGAAGTGTCAATATTTGGTTGCCTGTTGGCCTTTTGCAGGACACATGGTTGCATCCATGGATGGCTGTGGATGGATGCCATATCTTCCCGTCTAGCAGTGGGAACTGTTCTTGGTAGCGCTGCTGCTCTACTGGGGACCGCCCCTCCAACCCCGCTATCAAGACCCCTCTAGTGAATAATACAGTATCAAAATATCCATGGATAGAAGCCGGAAGGTCAAAAAGGGCAATTGTTCAGGGCTCCTCAGTAAAGCAACACCCCATATTTTCAACGACGATCATTTTGCCACTGTCTGCTAGTACAATTACCCTTTCCATACCTGCAGATACAATTCTTATCAACATTCATCTTCAAAAAAGAGAGGGCGTGCAAATCGAAAATCTAGAACCATAAAATATTGTCTCATCAAAGTGGGAAACCAACTAAAAACTTTTTCTTCTCTCTCTCCTTTCTATGCGGTGTGCCTAGTCTCTGGCCCTGCCGCCAAAAAAAAAACCTCCTAGAGTCAGCAGGTCAACTTCTTCACGATGGTGTCGTTTTTTTATTTCGGTGCCTAACCGTTGCCGCATACGACGATCCTCTCCGCTTTCCAACGTATGGTTACCCATCTTTCTCCTCATTGCTCAACATGGTAGCTCCGCGGTTAGATCCCCTCCAGTTGTCAGCTCTGAATCAAAGGGGAAAAAATTGCATCTGTCTCCTCCGATTGCGGTCACGACTCTCCATCTCATCCCACTCAACGCTCAACAAACCGATCCACAGCTACAGTGACATATCAACATCAACACCAACAATTAGATAGACACAGCTTACACCATCGGAATGCACATCACTCACAATATGCGGACTGGACTCCTCATCAGTGGCAACTTGATCAGCAAAAAACCAACCTCATCCTCACTCAAGTAGGTGTCAACATCGCTTTCATTGCTTCAACGCTTTGATCATCGGCAATCTTCACCGAAACAAATTCCCGGTTGCGTCTCCCGGCCGCCCCCACCTTGACCTCTAATCCTCTCCACTCCACCAACGCTAAATCTGCGTCTCTGTTGAAGCGTAAAAGTTCCCTGCAGGTCAAAGCAGGTCTTTGAGCTCCTTTCCCCGTGCCCTTAAGCTCCTCTAAAATCTCAGCCGTCGTGACCGTTGGTGCGCCTCCTCCTTTCCTGACTCCTCAACATAATACCACAATTAAGATCCCGTCTATCCGGTTTGTTATAGGTACAGATTTGTGTCGTTATTCATCATCTTCGTTAACTTGATCCTCCACTAAAATTACTACCGTGAGCGTTGCCGCATATGCCTCTCTGACGGCGCAAGCCATACTGCCAACATCATATTAGCATGCCAAGCTTCAGGGACGACAAGATAAAGGAGCAACATGAATACTTACCAGGATTTCTTAATATCCGCCACGACCGCGCTGAGCCCCCAATGCGAGCACCAAGCTCTGGCCAGCACTTCGTTATCTCGCACCCCTAGAGCATCCACGACTAACACCTTCTCATCGTCATATTCGCTTACACCGGATTTTAACATCTCTGGGGCTGGACTTGACCTCTCGCTGTTGTTTCCCGAGCGGTCATTTCCTGTATGTAGCCCGCCCCAGTTGCGTATCCTCAAGAGCTCATCCACCCTGACGACTTGGTGGACGTAGTCGTAAAACAGGGCATGTGGCCCCTCTGTACATGGCCATGCCGAGATGAAGGAGACGTCGTACATCAAGCGGAGGGGCCACGATACTCCGTCAACAGCGAACTGTATTGTTGCATCAAAGATCCGTGGCACCACCTTGTCCAAACTCTCCCCATCGCGCACCGTAATTGCTACCGGTTTGAAGTTTAGTAGCTCGACCCGGATCGTATCCACACCGCCGCTGTCATGGTCCAACAATGGTAGTTTGTATTCGTGTACCGGGTATGAATCTGCCTCCGGACCTAGCGGATCGGAGCGTTCAGCTATGCTCTCCACATCTTCGCGTTCCATCCTCTGCTTGGCCTGCCGAGTTCGTATGCGCGCGATTTGAGATCGGCCTAGATCTGGTGTCGGTCGCCCTGGCCCCACCCAGCCGGCAACTGATCTGCACGTCGGTGCTATCACCTTGCCCACAATACAGCTTGCCGTCCAGTACGTGTGGCTATTACGATACTGGAAGCCGCAATTGGGATGCATGTGAGATAAAAGAGCCAATTCGTCTGTTGCCTCATCTGGGTCCACATCAATGAGAGTATTCATGATGAGGAAAGTTAAAGTTGGCTACGGCAGTTAGCATCGTCCAAACACCCCCATTCATCTCAGCTTCGGATTACATACCCCTGGAAGTACGAGTCCGCTAAAGAAGGCGAATGCGTCCGAACTAATGGTATCCAGTGTGAATTCCTCGTCTCTCTGGTTCAAATGTTCCACTGTCTGCTTCAAGTTTGGCCATTTCATAATCTGTGCAAACCGCTTTAGTTGCTTGACCTGGCGCTTCTTCAACTTATATCGAAGTTTGACTATCAAACATTATTAGCTTCAGCTCCATATCTGAAAGGCATCAACTCACCTTGATCCGGCGTAATGTCGTAGGTTTCCACCCGAACATTCTCCTTCCAACGCCTTGCTAGTGCTAAATTCCACTTGATTGTTGGTGGTATCTGATGCAACAGCTTCTCCTTTGCCCAATCTCCGTGCTGGTGAGAGTGAATGCGCATCTCGAGTTCCAGACTCAGCAACAGCTGATGAAAGAACCTCGTGTACTGTTCTTGATTCTCTTCGCTCGTGTCGAAGATAAAGCGCGTTACAACCTGGTTCTTGGGGTCCGTAAAGTCAATCCAATCATGGCGGGAAAGGACCATGATCAAATCCGTAATCTGTCTATCCAGCGTCTTATGGGGGGTAAAGAACTTGTCTGGATCTTTTAAAAATCTCTTGTATAGGTTTTTGTACAGCAGGCTCTCGTTATCGTCTTCCAAGCCTGCCTGAAGCTCCTTTAACCGTCGAAATATTTGTTCCAGATCTACCGGGCGGGGCTCGACCCCGGAATCTCGCAAGGCTATTTTTGGCGGAATTACACTTGCCATGGAAGCCCACTGATTCAAGGTGATGGTACCGGGTCGCTTGCCAAAGTAGAAGCAATAGCTTGGCTGCTCCAGAGTCTCCCAAGGGTGGGATGCATGGCCCTGTCCGTGCATGCGCATCGTCATGAGCTGCGCCATGGCGTCGTGTAGAGTCATCCCGTCGGCCCGCCCACTACGATTCCCTGACGTTGTCGCATAGAGTGCGTAAAATTCATCCGATGTGTGAGGAATGGACCGCTTGCGACCTTTGTGCGCTGGCGCGCCGCGCGCGATGATTTCCATCGCATCTTGGTGAGGCAACTCCTCGCGGTTCGACAGCCCCGTCGGCGGCCAGCGCGTTAACGGTGTCAAGGTCACTGAGTGGGACACGACGCTTGGCACCGATGAGTCCTCATCGCCTGCACATCTTGACTGCCCATTCTTTACTGTGATGATGGCAGGCGTCATTTCTGGAACCGGTTCAGACATGCGGTGCCTTGAGGCTGAGCGTGCGCGGTAGGATTCGTTGCCCGATACCGTGCGGCGCCTCTGCGACAAGATGCCATCACCCTCACTCACTCTCCGCGAGTGATCTCTTCCCTTGAGGACACATGTTAGCTATATAAAGCATGGCTATGAACTGGAAATGGATTTTCGAACCATTTTCGGCACTCTCTTGGCCAAACTGCGACTGCGCAGCAGGCCTCCCCAGAAGCTTGGCCTCTCTGGCTTCTCCATCATGATGTTATGCGCATTAATGAGATGGCTGGTTTAGATGCGGGCCGGCGAATTAGATCAAGCCGAGAAAGTTGGATTTCGGTCAAAGTGCCGTCTTATAGAGTAGGTATTACTTGATGCATGTTCAAATATGTCTTGTTTCTTAGATGTGCAAGGTGAAGATTAGGTTTTTGCGATCAGGTTGTGAGGATGTAAGTATGTCGTGGCCAGGGCTCGTGTGTGTATGAATATGGTTGGTGGCAATGTAAGGCAAGAGCCAAGGTAGGACAAATTAAAGAGATAGAACCATCAATAGGCGGGACGATCAGCCACATCCAGCGCGCGTGTCATGATGCGAGTAAAAAGGCGCCGAGGGATAACAAGGTAGGCAGTCTATCTACCTTGATATTATTCGCTCGCCTAACAATAGCCGGATTGAGAGAGAGGGAGGAAGAGAAGGGAAGAAGAAAAGAAAAGGAAGAATGAAAAGAAAAAAGAAAGGAAGATGACGATGTGAGATAAAAAGGAAGAATAAGAAACGAAAGAATCCACCATGGAATTTCATGCGCCCCTTATTGTTCCCCGTGCATGAATGAGACCTTGAATAGTAATAATAAAGACGGAAGACGAAGAGTGAGAGAGTGAGAGAGTGAGAGAGTAAGTGAGAGACGGAAGAGAGAGAAAAGGAAGAAATTCAGAAACTGGTTTGTTTCACTACAAAGACGGGCCTTGGAGTCTGTTCTGCAGGGAGGGAAAGAGAGGGCTGACGAGATCTGTGTCGGGTACCTTCCCTTTCTTTAACCCATAGACTACTAGCCTCCCCCCTGCCTCCCGGTTTCTTGGAGGAAAGTACCCATAGCCGCCGCTCCTGCGCAACTGCCTTTTGGTCCTGCGAAACGAAACACAAAACGTCACCATGTATTTTTAGGTACATATAAGTAGTGGTACTACAAGTAAACCACTGAGGCAAGGCATAATTGGGTGAGACAAGGCCAACTGTCAGTGATGATAAGGCTACAAAGCCCTGTGAAGGAAAAAGACAAAAGAAGAGAAAGAGAAGAAATTATAGAAAACCAAATGGTCCATCCCATTAGCAGCCAGTAATCCCTCCCTTGGCATTGAGGTACTACTATAATAGGTACCTAGTAAATAAGGCAGGTACCTGGACAGAAAAGCTTAGCACTCACTTACATGCAGCTCGCCCTGCATCAAACAAGAAAATACGAAAATTCAGCCTCGATGCCCGCCGTCCAAACGACTGGTAACTAGGTAGGCGTCGCTTCCTGCGGCTTCACCAAGAAACTCCTAGAAATCCAATACTTGTACATTCCTCTTTCCCCTTGTCGCCCCCCTGTCCATCGGGTGCAGTGGTTGAGTGGCAGTGCTTTTTTTCTCCTGCTCGTCAAAGCATTACTGAAACATGCATATATGCACCCCAACAGCCACTCATTGGTTGAGGCGGTCTTGTGACTCCCACGATATCCGTTGCCCTGCTTAACTCTGGTCTGTTCAATGGGCCCCGAGTTTGACATCATAAGCTTCGTGACATCAAGATATCTATTGAAACGAAATAATAGTTATATCCCATTCGCCAGACAGTGTTAAGAGATACAGATACAATACACGTTGTTTCCTCCAGCACTCATCCAAAAAATACCCAATGCTATACTAACCCACCCCCCCTCATTCCTGTCATCATCACAAGGATGCCCTGTTATAACATTTCATCAGCTTGGTTGGCTGTCCTACAGTTTCACATCACGCCGTATTCAAAACATTATCTCTACAGCAGCTCATCGGTGATTGGCTGATCACCCAAGCCCTCCCTCATTTTCTTAAATGCCGCGCGATACTGTGGCGTTGATAGTTAGCATCTTTGCATATTAGGTTGCTGGGATCAGCGTTGTTTGCATCTCTTACCTGCAGACAGAAATTGATAATAAGCGCCAACATCATGGCGATGCTGATAATCATTGGCCCAACCATGTTATCAAAGTCCTTACCACTTCTCTCCAAAATCATGGTCCTTCTGATCCTCATCTGACTGTATCCCCAGATGCTCGCAAACACCGCAATCGCAATGTAGACGATGCCAATCGCCTGTGCAACAATACTGTCGCCCGCGGCAGAGTACAGCGCAAGGGCGAGCGTGCCCTGTAGAATAGCAATGTGCTGCCACTTCAAAAAGGTTCGCTCGTTGGCCAGCCACACTTTGGGCTCAACCTTGAGCTCACCTTTGTTCTTGATCCATTGCGTCGGCTCGACGACACCCTCGGGCAGCTGGGATCTCTGAGCCCTCTTGGCTCTTGCATACTTGGAAAGGGATAGACCAGGCAGAACGGATGACAGTGTGCCATATCCGCTCGCTCGTGCCTGAGAACTACCTTCACCCTCGTCCTCCTCATTGGCAGCCACTAAGCTTCTCTGCCCAAGAGATCGTGACAACTGCGCTGACGCATCAGCAGCCATCCTGTCTGCCAGATATGACTTTCCAAGGGGGGAACTCTGCGCAGCCTTGTACGAGCTGGGCAATGTGCCAATAAGACTTCCTACGGCCATTACGTCGTCAGCCCGCTGGGCTCGACGCTGCTCCTCCTCCTCGAATGCCTTCTGGGGGTCCTTGCGAATATCAGTCTCGAGATCGCTGAGCCAGAAAGGCAAGTTGTTAACGTAATCATCGAACAGCGAAGCAGCGCCGTGTACGAATTTAGAGAATCGTGGAGTCGGGTGCACAAGGTGAGAAGCCATCAGATCTTCAACCCAGGTAGGCCTCTTACGGTTTCCATCTTCCTTGAGCTTAATCTCCAACACAGCATAAGGGAACTTGGATACTTCACTCTTGTTGATGTTTGGGAAGGGATACTTCATATTGCTATTGTCGATTTCGAGTCGGTGCCATTCGCTCGGGTCACGGCAAGGTCTGCCCTTGTCCAAGGTGTCTTCTCGGATAAATGCCAAATCTGTGTCGATTGAGATACGAACACGGTCATCGGCGGGTTTCTGGAAGGCGGTGCGGGAGTAGTTGGCTCGCAGCACTGGCGTCAACTTCTTCTTCTGCTGGAACTCCTGCACCTTGGTTACAGTAGCCTTGAAGGCTTCGACCTGTTCTGGTGTTTGGCCCTGTCGTTCCATCTTCTGCAACGTCTTCTCCATTGAGTACTCGCCACTCAAGAAAGGCATGACGTACTTGTCCTTGATGGCAAACTTGTACTCCTCGCTCTTGCCGCTGGCATCGGCTATCTTTTGCTCGAGAAAGATCTCGGGCTTAGAGCTTAGCTGACCGTGCCATCGCAGTCTCAAGGACGATACTTCGGACTGGCGTTCAACCTTTTCAGAGTAGACTTCAAATTTATTATTATCAAAGTAGATTGAGGTAATTGATGGCGAGTCGGAACCATCCAGCTCCTTGGCAGACTGTTCGCTGTAGATAAGGGCGGGAAGTCGACGGAGAATCAAGGTTTTGACCTCGAGGAGGTTATCGGGATGTACCCAGACTATTGGGATATTAGCGGTCAACGAGAGCGATGTGAGAGATTGAGGAGAACCTACATTTGTGTGCAGTATATCGTTCTCCGTTGTGCGTTTCCCCGGGTGTTTCCAGATCCAAGGGGACCTGGTCTCCCTCTTCCAGTTGCTGCCGGATGGCAAAGTACATGATGGACAGCTTGGTCAACAGCGGCGAGTATCCCTGCTCTGAATTGAAGGGCCTCTGGGCTAGGCTGAGCTGCATCATTGGCCGCACCTTGTAGCGATCGCCCCTCTTGCGATCATGTTTCTTAACAATCTTAAGAAAACTGGTGTAGTTGATGTTGCTATACTTTTTCAACTCTTTGACCTCATTGGTAATCCCATCCAGCTCCGTTTCGAGATCCTTAAGCTGCGGCGTATTCTCCTCTGGGAGGGCAACGGCCTTGCCCTTGCCATTGTTATTGCTGTTCTCGGCCTCGGACTCGATCGGCGGTGCAAGGTCCTTGAGTTTGTCGAAAGCGGTGTCGACCCTTTGCTTCAGCGCGTCGAAACGTTCCTGCTGAAACTTGGCCACCTTCTCGAGCTGGACGTTGAAGATCTCATCGCAAAAGCGGTTCTCGTCCTCCTCAGTCCATGCAACGGTGTCGTCATCGGACTTGTCCTCCCGCAGCAGGGCTTTAAGCTTGTTGTAGTCGACGTATTTGTCCTTCCATGGCGGATAGATGGAGTCGCGGAGCGTCTTACCGAATCGCATTTCGTCCGTGGAGAGGGAGTAAATCTACCTATGGATGAATTGGATCGAATGGCCGTGGTGGTGATGTTTGCTTTGTCTTGCACGCACACGACCGGTGATGTGACGTTGGAGAAAAAGACGATGATGATTGCTGGGTTGGAATGTAAACTTGCCCGCCACTCCCACACGTGCGTTCCAGTGGAGCTCAGCTAACAAAAACCTTCTAGAGAAAGCCGGGCTTGAAGCTACTTCAGGACCCCCCACCTGTAGTCCGGTAGGGGTGGAGCGTGGAGCGCTGTAGGTCTAACTAACAGGGCTCCAGGGCTACCATTGGCCTATCACCTCTGACCATTGGGCACGTGTGGCCGCTGTCAAGGGCGTTGTAGCTCCTCGTTAGCGAGCTTCAGAGCTTCGCTTCCCAGTAAAATGACGCAAGTATAGCGCCAACCTCGATGCCCCGAGGTTGGAATGCATGCTGTTGCGATGGGAGACCTATGGATGCCGGCGGAGCCCATCAATTTGTATGCAGAGTTTTATTGTCTATGTTCGGAACCATAGCCGAACAGAGGCAAGGGTCGTGTTATTTCTGCATAGGCGATAAATTCTTATTAGTCTTCGTTCATAAGTTTCATCTGTAGTATCTGCAAAATCGAGTTCAACTCCACTGAATCAATCTGTTGGGCATACTTCACAAGACAGAGCAGGTCAACGACAGTTTTGAATATCCCAAGATTTATATAACCAACTAAACTAAGAAAAAACAACCGCTAAACTAAGACCCCTGGTATCATTGCTGCAATAAACCAACTAGCATCTGACAAAGAGAGTAACGCATATGTAAACCATCATCATATGACTCCATGCCTTATCATAATCCATTCATTTTTTTTTACTGAGCGCCAACCTTGGTGAAGATTTCTTGTGCAGTTCGCTTGACAATGCCACCGGTGACTGGCAGGTTGGTGCACTTCTCCAGATACAAATCCACCTCACGGGCAGCCTGGCGACCCTCGTTAATGCCCCAGACGATAAGAGACTGGCCACGGCGAGCATCACCAGCAGCAAAGACACCATCCAAGTTGGTGCTGTACTTTCCAGCCGGGGTCTTGACGTTCTTGCGAGCATCCTTCTCAATCTCATCCCCAAGGACACGAGCCTCAGGTCCAAGGAAACCCATGGCCAATAGAACAAGGTCAGCAGGGAAGAATTGCTGTGATCCCTCAACCTTCTTCATGTCCCAGCCGCCGCTTGAAGATCTGGTCCACTCAACACGGATGGTGTTGATACCCTTGACCTTTCCGCTGCCATCATCGACAAACTCTTCGGACATGATGCAGTATTCACGAGGGTCCTTGCCAGTGTGCTGTCGAACCTCGGTGTGGCCATAGTCGACACGGTAGATACGAGGCCACTGAGGCCAGGGGTTATCGTTAGCACGCTCAGGCGGAGGTTGAGGGAGCAGCTCGAAGTTGGTGACAGACTTGGCACCGTGACGGACAGAAGTACCAATGCAATCGTTACCGGTATCACCGCCACCAATGACAACAACATGCTTGTCTTTGGCCGAGATGTAGGAGTTATCGATGAGTTCAGAGTCCAGGAGAGACTTGGTGTTCTTGTGCAAGAACTCCATAGCAAAGTGAATGCCCTCCAGGCTACGGCCCTTGATAGGGAGGTCACGGGCAACAGTGGCACCAGTAGCAATGATAACGGCATCGTGGCTGGCCTTGAGATCTGTGAGAGAAGGCTGGCCATCCTCGCCAACAGCTACACCGGTCTTGAAGTTGATGCCTTCAGAGGCCATGAAGTCGGTTCGGCGCTTGACAATACGCTTGTCCAGCTTCATGTTGGGAATGCCGTACATCAAAAGACCACCAAGACGGTCGGCGCGCTCATAGACGGTCACGAGGTGACCAGCTCGGTTGAGTTGATCGGCGCAAGCAAGACCAGCGGGCCCAGATCCGATGACGGCAACCTTCTTGCCGGTACGAACTTGGGGAGGCTGAGGGACCATCCAACCCATCTCAAAGCCGCGATCGATGATGGCGCATTCAATAGACTTGATGCCGACGGGATCCTCGTTGATACCCAAGACGCAAGCACCCTCGCAAGGAGCAGGGCATACTCGGCCAGTAAACTCGGGGAAGTTGTTGGTCATCAGGAGGCGGTTGAGAGCATCCTTCCACTGGTTCTGGAACACAAGCTCGTTCCACTTGGGAATAATGTTGGAGATGGGGCATCCAGTCTCAGATTGACAGAAAGGCACACCACAGTCCATGCATCGTGCGGATTGGTACTTCAGTTCATCTTCGTCAAGACGGGCGCTAAGCTCAGCCCAGTCCTTGGTTCGGGTAGAGACAGAGCGATACTTCTCAGAGCGGCGGGAGTATTTCATGAAACCCTTGGTCTTGTCGAGCACCAGAGCTCGCTTCTTCTCAGCAGCATTGTCACCAATGGCCTCCTCCAAATCCTGCAACTTGGCAACCTTCTCCTCCTTCTTAGCGTGAACACCGGAGACAGCCGGAAGGTTATACTCGGCACGCTTGGCTTCAGCAGCCTTGGCGGCCTCTTCTGCAAGGACACGCTTGTAGTCAGTAGGGAGAACCTTGACGAAGCGAGGAAGAGCACGGTTGAAGTCGACCAAGATGCGCGCCGCCAACTCGGATCCAGTGTAGTGGTGGTGATCCTCGATCAAGCCACGAACAAAGGCGATTTCGGCGGGGTCTTCTAGTGGGCCGTATTCAACCATTTCGGTATTGAGCTTGGTGTGGAAGTCCTTCTTAACGTCCAGGACATAGGCGATACCACCAGACATACCAGCAGCGAAGTTGCGGCCAGTGCTACCGAGAACGAGGACACGTCCACCAGTCATGTACTCGCATCCATGGTCACCGATGCCCTCAATAACAGCTGTAGCACCCGAGTTGCGGACTGCGAAACGCTCGGCAGCCACACCTCGGAAGAAGCAGGTTCCGTTAGTGGCACCGTACAAGCAGACATTACCAATCAGGATGTTTTCTTCTGCCTTGAATACGGCAGAACGAGGAGGGTAGATGATCAGACGACCACCGGACAAGCCCTTACCAACATAGTCGTTGGCATCACCCTCCAGCTCAAGAGTAACACCCGGAGCAAGGAAGGCACCAAATGACTGACCAGCTGATCCCTTAATGTTGACATGTACGGTATCAAGAGGCAGGCCGGCTTCACCGTACCGCTTAGAAATCTGGTAGGAAAGCGAGGTTCCCATGGCACGATCAGTGTTGACAATGTCACACTCAATTCGAGATGGAAGACCCTTATCAAGGGTCAATTCAGCCTCCGAGATCAGCTTGTTATCCAATCGGACGTAAAGCTTGTGATCCTGCTTGCGCACGTTGAAAGTAGCAACACCAGGGCGGAGCTTGTGTGCGGGAGTCAACAAGAGGGAAAGGTCAATGTTGGCGGTCTTGTTGGTTCGGAGGTCATCTCGCATCCTCAAAGCCTCAACGCGACCAACCATCTCATTGATGGTTCGGAAACCGAGCTTAGCCATGATAGCTCGAAGCTCGTTTGCCACATAGTAGAAGAAGTTAATGACATGCTCAGGGGTACCCGTGAACTTCTTACGGAGCGTAGGATCCTGGGTAGCAATACCAACAGGGCAGGTATTTAAGTGACACTTGCGCATCATGATACAGCCCATGGCAATCAGGGGTGCAGTAGCGAATCCCCATTCTTCAGCACCAAGAAGACAGGCAATGGCAACATCTCGTCCGGTTCTAAGCTGGCCATCGGTCTGCACGACTACACGACCACGCAAGTCGTTGAGCACAAGTGTTTGGTGGGTCTCTGCAAGACCCAGCTCCCAAGGGAGACCGGCGTACTTGATACCAGTCCATCGGGAGGCACCAGTACCACCGTCGTGACCAGAAATCAGGATGTGATCAGCCTTGGCCTTGGCCACACCAGAGGCAACGATACCAACACCAACCTCGGAAACCAACTTGACTGACACGCGGGATCGAGGGCTCGAGCACTTCAGATCGTAGATCAGCTGCTTAAGATCCTCGATGGAGTAAATGTCGTGGTGGGGAGGAGGAGAAATGAGGCCGACACCGGGAGTAGAATGACGAGTGCGAGCAATTGACTTGGACACCTTGTGTCCAGGCAACTCACCACCCTCACCAGGCTTGGCGCCCTGAGCCATCTTGATTTGAATCTCGTCAGAGTCGGCAAGATAGGCGGATGTAACACCGAAACGGCCCGAGGCAACCTGCTTGATAGCCGATCGCATAGTATCACCATCAGGCATACGCTGAGAACGTTCAGGATCTTCACCGCCTTCACCAGTGTTGGACTTGCCACCCAATCTGTTCATGGCGACCGCCAGTGTTGAGTGAGACTCCATAGAGATGGACCCGTAGGACATGGCACCCGTACAGAATCGTCGAACGATATCAGTCCATGGCTCAACCTGATCAATGGGAACAGGAGTGCGATCTTCAAACTTGAAGTCGAGCAGACCACGAAGTGTGCAAGACTTGATTTGTTCGTACTCGGACCTCGAGTAGGCTTCATATGACTTGTCATTTTTGTTGCGGACGGCATCCTGAATGTTGGCGATGGAAGTAGGATCATTGACGTGAGCTTCACCACCATCTCTCCAGTGGTACTCACCAGACTCGGGAAGGCCCTGGACACCAACGGTGTATCGTGAAGGGAAACCGCGTTCATGGAATCGGAAAGCGTCTTCGGCAATGAGCTCAAAGGTCAATCCCTGAATACGTGAAGCAGTGCCCCTGAAGCAACGCTCTACAACTACCTCATCAAGTCCAAGGGCCTCGAAAATCTGCGCACCCTTGTATGAAGCCAGGGTGGAAATACCCATCTTGCTCATGACCTTGAGGATACCACCGTCACAGGAGTGCTTGTAGTTGGCGATGAGAACATCATCGGTGAGCTTCTTCTTGATGAGACGCTCCTTGTTGAGCTTGAGGATGCACTCCATGGCAAGGTAAGGGTTGATGGCATCAGCACCGTAACCGAGCAATACGCACATGTGGTGGACCTCACGGGCCTCGGCAGTCTCGACAACGATAGCGGCCATAGATCGCCACTTGTTGCTTACGAGATGATGGTGGACCATGGCAGATGCAAGCAAAGCCGAAACGGGAACTCGATCGGCAGAGGTCTTTCGGTCGGACAGAACAATGATGCGGTCTCGTGCCTCAATGGCAGCCGTGGCCTGCTTGCAGATCTCATCAAGGTGGCTCAAGTAACCCTGAACACCCTCAGACTTGGGGAAGGTCAAATCAATGGTCTTAACAGTCCATTCAGAATGAATGGAGGGCAGGTTTTGGAGAGCATTGAATTCCTGGATGGACAAGATAGGGCTGGGGAGCAGAAGACGACCACACTGAGATGCGTCCATCTCCAGCAAGTTGCCCTGGGGGCCAACATAGCATTCCAAAGACATGACAATGGATTCTCGAATTGGATCAATAGGAGGGTTGGTGACCTGCGCAAAAAGCTGCCGGAAGTAATCGTACAAGAGCCGTGGTGACTGAGTCAGACAAGCCAACGGGGCATCGTTACCCATGGATCCCAGGGCTTCCTTCTCATCAGCTGCCATGGGAGCGAGCAGCAAGCTGACTTGCTCATGAGTGTAACCAAATGAGAGGAGTAAAGGATCCTCCTGAAGCTTGGCTTCGTCAGGCTTAGGTGCAAGATCTAGCTTGGCCTCCAGGGTCTCCAGAATCTTGGGCATGGTGATCAATTCACTGTCCAACCAAGCACGGAAGTCGTGACGGTTGGCAACAGCCTCCTTGAGCTCAGCATCATCAATGATTCGGCCAGCTTTTGTGTCAACCAAGAGCATACGTCCGGGCTGAAGCCGCCCCTTTTGAACGACCGACTCGGGTTCAACGGGGATGGTTCCAACTTCAGATGCACAGATAATACGGTCATCGTCCATGATGTAGAATCGGCAAGGCCGCAAACCATTTCGGTCCAGGTTGGCACCACAGTAACGACCATCGGCAAATGTGAACAGAGCAGGTCCATCCCAAGGTTCCATCTGGCAAGCAGCCCATTCATAGAATGCAGCCTTCTTTGGATCCATGGTATCATTGCCCTGCCATGCCTCGGGAATCATGAGCATGACTGCCTCTGGTAAAGAGAGAACACCGTTGATGGTCAACAACTCGAGAACGTTGTCAAAAGCAGCCGAATCGGAACCGCCATCTTCAACAATTGGGTACATCAGTTCAAGCTCTTCTTTGAAGATGTCGGAGTGCATGACACCCTCACGGGCGCGCATCCAGTTCTTATTCCCTCGTAGCGTATTGATTTCACCGTTGTGGGCAGCCCATCGCAGAGGCTGGGCACGATCCCACGAGGGGAAGGTGTTTGTAGAGAAACGAGAGTGCACAAGGGCAAAGTGTGCCTCGTAGTCTGCATTGACCAAATCGTGATAGTAAGAATACACTTGCACAGGAGCAAGCTGTCCCTTGTAGACAATGTTCTTGTTGGAAAGAGAGCAGAGATAGAACCAGTTTTGTAGACCAATTGTGTGTGTGGCGCGCTTCCTGAGTACGTAGAGCTGTCGTTCAAACTGTCGCTCATCAAACTTCTCCGGGTCTGTGAGTTCTGGAGCGTTGCCGGTGCCGTAAGCAGAGGCCAAGACGACAAAAGGCTGAGCAATAATAGGCTCGCGAGACTTGGCTGCGGGGCCTAGCAGAGTAGAGTCGACAGGAGGTCGTCGCCACCCCAAGACTCGCAAGCCCAAAGCTTCGGCAACGTCTTCCAGTTGCCTCTTGGACTCTTCAAAGGTCTCTTCGTCGGGCTTGAAGAACAGGTTACCTACGGCATACTGACCCAGAGGCGGCAGCTTAATGCCCTCCTCTCTCTCGAAGTTCTTGATGAAGAACCTGTGGGGGATGGATGTCATGACACCAGCACCGTCGCCATCTCGGGCGTCGGATCCCACAGCACCACGATGGGTCATGTTGCACAAGAGGTTACGTGCTGTTTTATGTGAGCTGATGCCTTTGATTTGCCTCGATGTTTATGTCGGATAACTCACCATCGCTAACAATTTTGTGGCTTGCTTTGCCCTTGATGTGGCTGGTCTTGATGTCAGTTGTCACCGTAGTAGATGAGAGAATATCCGATTTGACTCACCAAGCAAAGCCTACACCGCAAGCATCCTTTTCATAGGATGGGTCATAGAGACCCTGCTTCACGGGCAAGGCGCCAGCCCAAGAGTCATTGTTCTCAGACTTGTACTCATATGGGTGAAACGGCGCTTGTTCAGCTTCTAGGGAAGTTTGTCGGTCGTCGAAGTCCTCGAGATAGCCCATGCTAGGCGAGGATTTCTCGTTTATACCTAGTCGGGGTCGGCGGGAGGACGATGCCGGAGACAAAAGCGTCGCAAATGGTGGAAGCTTGTGTTTGTTGTCGTGGTGGTGCGAGTGGGAGAGCAGCAGGGTGTGGCTGCTCAATGCACAATCTATAAGTCAGGGTATCAATATCTTGTTCCAAGAAGTAGTGCGAGAAAAAGAAGAAAAAGAAGGAAAGAGGTTGCAGCGAGGGAAGGGAAGACGAGTGAATGAAGCTCAGGAAAATCGGGAGAGAAGAGCTTCCAGATGACGATGATGATGTTGTTGGTGGTCTGCTGGCCTGCTGATTGGTTGCCTTCCATAACCGGATGCTGGATTCACTGGAGTTGCACACGCTGCACAGCTATAGCGGTTGTAGGGCTGCAAACAAGGAGCGGGCTGCCTGGTGGTTGCCGGTAGCGGTGCGTGGGGGCCTAATGCACTGCTGCAGGGGCCCCTGTCGCCCTGGGGCCGCACTGACTCCGAGCCCTGGAGCCATTCTGAACCCCAGCAGCTTTTTTAGCTCTCTTTAATTTTTTTTTGACGTTGGCGCCATTCACAAGCTGGAGAATGACGATATTGTCAAAAAAACCCCCCACCCCACGATGCCCCTCATCTTCCCACAGAACAAGGAGCCATTGACATGTGCTTGGCTTGAATTGGGGCTGTCTAGATGCCAGAATCCCGATTTAGCCAGCATCGTGTCTCGTAGCCGCGCGTGCGCATCAAGAGGTTGCGTTACTGCAGCCCCCCCCCTCCCCCCGTCTTCGGCCCATGAGACACACGAGTAATGCCCATATGCTTATCTTCTCGGACCAACGGGCTCTCACGGAGGAAATGACGTTGCATCATTGTTCAGCGGGGAAGATGAAGTCAGAAAGGAGGCTGCGGTTGGGCACTGAAACGCAACCATCTGGCAGTGGGATGAAATTGAGAGGCGGAAGGGAAATTGACTCTTGTTTTCAACCATTTTTGTCCTCGGCAGCATTGCGACAATGCTCTTGTGTTCAATGATGCTCCTCGGAGTCAACGAAATGTCGATAGACTTTTAGGCCATCGATTTGGCGCTTCCGTCGTAGGTCATGTCAAGCCTCTGCTGAAAGAGACGTATGTTGGTGCAATTGTGAATTCGTATCGTAGAGCAGGCCGGATCCAGCAGAATATAGAACCTCATCTCTGAATTTCTCACTCGAGGAGAGTATGGGGAAGTTGGACAAGATTGGGGACTTTGATAATGCTTCAGCAATATCAGCTTTGCATCACTCACCGGCTATAATATTCTTTGGTATCAATGGCGCTGAGCGCTCCAAGGATGTAGACAACAAGCTACAAGGTTGGAAGGGTAAGAGAACGGAATAGAAGGGTAGAAGAGAGGAGAAAACACGAAGCAAGCAGAAGAAGGGGGTGGGAGGGTTGATGGCTCTCTTTTATGATGGGATGGTTATGGAGAACTGGTCCGGAGTCGCGCCCCCCTCCTTCTTCTCCTCCTCCTCTTCCTCCTCCAGACCCGGCGTTTTTGCTCATAGTCGGAAAGTAACTTATTCCAGGAATTCAATGGCAAGCCATGGATCTCTCCAGCCAAGGCTTGGTGTCACTGGTCCGAGCAGGGCAGCGGCCAAAAACATGTCAAACAGCTATTACTAGTTGTATTCGATGAGATGTAGGTCCGGAACTACAGGCTTCTGGGTTACCGGGGTCTTGGAATTAGCTGCAACCGGACAGTGGGGGTTTGGCTTGGGCTGCTGGCAAGACAAGCATCCCAGACATGGGCAGGAGATGGTGTCGACACCAACGCACGAAATACGGTTCTCTTACTGGTGAGGCGCCTCCATGACTGGAGACGAACTCCCAGCTTGCAAGGCCTGTCCGATCTGCCCCCCTTCGAGTCCACCGTGTCACGCATGGGCCTATTGGTCCATAGAGCCCACCCCAGAGGCACATGTCAGAAAACACCTCAGGCCTCAGGGTCTCGGTCACTTATAACGGGCACTGCAATACAATGCTACCTACCTACCTGTACGTCTGTCTTTTGAGTGGGCGTAGGCGTAGGCGTGAAATGAATGGATGGATGGATGGATGGACGGATGAATGGTCTCCAGTCCGTCTCGCCTGTCTTGTCTTGTCTTGTCTCATTTCGCCGATGCGCGGAGAAGAGAGGCGAGACCCCCTCTTCGTTCGCCCGTTCTTGTTCCTCTGATGTCAGTTAAAATGCTACCTTGTAGTACACGCGGATGCAGAGTTGAAGGGGTCATCTCTGCTGGATCTCCGACCAAGCACGTCACATAGATTTCTTACTCCTTGGCACTGAACCAATAGCAGAGGAGATATTCGGACCGGGCGTCCCCGGAACGAGATCTGGCCACACGGTAACGTGCCCCAGTGGACTATTACTAACCTGTCCCGTTTTGCTTCAGCGCGGCCCAGACGCCCTACGTAATAAACTCAGACAGGCACGTCTGGGTCTTACTCGACTCGGCACAGATGTATCGATTACCCTTAAAAATGACAATATTACCCCCATTAAACCATCTGATTACTCTAGAATTATGTGAAGACTCGGTATGCGCGCAGGCGTTATGATTCCAATTGATAATAAAAGTTTAGTCATTGGTCCTTGAGGTTCTCATCCAGTTGATGCCCGGCTGGCAACCTAACCTAAACACTCGTTGGTTGGACTTGTAGAATGGGGGACAAGGAGGGCCCCCTCTCTCATCATCTCACTCACATCTCACCACTACCACCACCTCCATACAGTCTGTCCCACTACCGTACGTCGCTTTCCTCTTCTGCTCCTCTTAATTTTCGCCACCAAGTTGGGTCTAGTGAACGCTCAGGTCTCATTAATTCAAGGAGGGATCGATCCAGCCGGTCATTGCTTGGACGCGAGCTCTGTCTCCGGGCTTATCCTGCCATGATCAATTCGGTTTGCTGTACAGCTTGTGTAAGAGAAATTCTGATGGAGAGCAGCCGCCACGTCTTCCGAATCCGGGACAGCTTCGACTCTGAACCCCACATCCATCTACATTGAACAGGGGCTATCCTGGTCAGAGATGGAACCGAGTCCAGGCAGCGGCAGGGTATGCACATGAGGGATCTATGGCTAGCACCTTGGAGCTTAGATGCGCCGCCAATCAACGACGGTCGTTTTCCAACCCTCTGGCCGATGTCGCGCAAAAGCATGCCTTTGAAGACAAGCGACAGGACCCTAGGCCGAATTGTTAGTTGGTTTCGGGAGAAAGAATATGCACGGCCCAAGTGAGAGCTTGTCTGGAACAAGGTGCCCATTTCTATTGGGCCACCATAATTGTTCTTTGGTCTTGAATAGTGGTTGGGAGTCTGGGACTCGCTACGACAAGCCTCCGGTTGTCCTTGGTTGGTCAATGAAAACGTGTTCAGTTGCGTTTATATTAACTGGCATACGAGTACCTACCAAGAAAGGTCGTCTGCAGCACCTGTCTGCGAGATGGATGCGAAGCCAAGTGTGCACAATGCAGGCAAGGGTATGTCGAGCCGCAGCGCGTTATTTCATCTGCGCCAGCGGCGCCATCCAATATGTTGAGAGCAGGGAGAGAGGACACCTAGACTGATTGACGGTTCAGCCGATGAGAACAACAATGCTTTGCCCCCTACGCCCATCTGCTTTACCAGACTGTTAAATCACAACAGCTGTGACTCACAACTCGTTCACAAACAAACCAGCTTTCTCACATTACATATCGAAAGATGTCATTTCGTTTTACAAGCAACGTGATTCGCGTACCACCATCGGCCCATTGCTGCATGGTGCTACCTCGGCCACGCTCACTCAAAAAATCGACATCATAAAACGGCTCCCACAGCCAATCACAACTCTTGCCGCAGAAGATTGATCCTTATCTCAGGCCAACCATGAATGCCGGCCCGTCGCCCGAATCTTGACGCTATCAGTAGTGCAATAGTCTCAAACCCTCCTTGCCTCCTAATACAGGTCTTGCAACTTTGTCCTGGTTACTCGTTGCTATTCGGGTACCTTGCCTTGCATGTTAATGGTTGCAGTCACATAAGGCCGAGGTAACGTGGATTTTCTTGATGGTGGTAGCGGTACGTGTCTCTGGGCTGGCTACGGAGTACCTAGCATGGAGCGCGTTCTCCTTATGAATAAGACCACGGCTCAGATGCTAGAGAGGCTGAAGCATGCATGAAGAGCAGCTCGTATTCACGCTATAAAGTTAGTTGACGACCTTCCAGCAAATCTTAAATCAGCAAAGACTTCATTCTCCAGACGCTGATGCTCCGCTGTCTCGGACCAGGGCTTATTTATCCCGAATGGGTAACGGGACAAGGGTTCGGACCAGTCCCATACCCAGATCGCTGGTGAACCCCATCGCAAATGAAACGAACGTATTATAAATACCATGACGCGGAGCGTCTGCAACTACGGCAGCACGCGAGGTGCAACGTCAGAAAGGAACAAAATATCCCGATGGTCTGACCGAAGTCGGCAACCAACGTACATCTTTTGCCGCTGCAGTCGACAACTTGAAGCGAATTCGACCCAAAATGGAAAGTCTTCCGTTGCCTCCCGTACGACTCTGTGCAGCGGGACTGCATCTGACGCGAAGCAAGATGGTGATTAAGACTTGGCATGCTTCTCATATGGAAGTTCTAAGCGGCGGATTATCCGGCCTCTCGTACATAACTTTACCCGTCTGTTTGCCCGAGTTTTAGAGCCACTTCACCACACCGAAGACGGACTTTGTAAGAAGGTGCCCCGCCTACTCAACGCCATCCTCCTGTGGTGCGGTGATAATATGTGATGGTGGTTCCGAAATATTCCGATGTGCATTAAGCCCCATGAAGATTAATGCGAAATGACCGCAAACGCCCCCCACGGGCTTTTCCGCGGGGGGTTGTCTTCAAACATACCAACGACGACAAAAATCCACAAATACGATCAGCTCATTTGCATATTAATGGCTGGGTCTTGGATCATCTTAATGCCTCTCCTCCATGGTTACAGTTGAAACATCAGCATCCCCCCCTCCCTCCCCTCCGTTCTTTTCAGTCTGACATCAGGTGGGGAGCATATTGACCCGAGTTGGCCATGTCCACAGCAACCTGGACTGGGATGAAGCAAAGGCGGGGCAGAAGAGGCAGAGGGGATGTGAATCACTCATTGGAACTCTATTGAAACCTCCAACGCTGGCTGGCATGTTGCAGACCTTCAAGGTTGCATCAAAGCAACTGACGGGGTCACCAACCGAGGTTTATCCTGACATACCAAGTTTCTTCCTCTTGAGCCCTGAGGAGAGGAAAGTCCACAACTGAACATGTCAAACTAGAGTTTCTCAATGTCGCGGGGTTGACACAAGATCTTGGCTAGCGCTTGCTAAGCGCGTCGGGCGCGTTGAGCGCTAGTTGAGACATGGATCTGCCTATTTATGCACAAATCCATGCATCACTCATCAACCCCTGCAATTCATCAAAGCCAACCACCACCACTGCAGCAAGTCAAGTGCAACATCTGAACCATTACCTACTCCTGCTACGACGACACAATGTTTGCGACATTACCGGATTTTACACCAAGAGATGTAAGAGCTCACTACCCTGGCCCTAACATTAGAACCCCGTTGACTGACCGTTATTTCTCTGTGCAGTCATACTCTCTGTGGTACACCTCTTCCAGAAACCCATCCAATCCACCTGGAGCCATTGATCACCACAATGCCGACTCCAACAGCAATCACCAGGGTGCAAATCCACCGCGTCACCGCCCGCATATCCTCGAGAAAACTGCCCTAGCACGACTTGCCGCGGATGAACAGTACATGCACCGCCGCCGAGTCAATGTGCAAAACTTTGGCAGCACTTGGCTCCGACCACCCGGCGTGCCCAAGACACTATATCAGATGCGAGAGGAGAAACGCGAACAAGAAGAACATCAAGAGGCAATGCGCCGAGAGCAACTGGCACAGGAATTGGCAGAAGCCGAGGGTGGAGTTACAGACGATGGAATGATGGACGATGTGCAGCTAGATGGCGCGCAAGATCTAGATGATGAGATCCCAGATGCAGATAATGACTTTGCGTTGGGTGGAGATGACGACGATGAAGATGAAGAAGATGAAGAAGAGGATGAGGAGGAAGACGAGGAGGAGGAGGAAGAAGAAGAGGAGGAAGAGGAAGAAGAGGAAGGCGAAGGCGGTGAGATTGATCAAGGGCCACAACGAGAAGAGCGGCATGATCTTATGGCGGCACGCATGAGAATGTCTGGTGATGTCGTCAGAGAAGCGCTTATTCGTGGTGATCCTGGTGGGGACGATATGTACGGTGGTGAAGAAGAGCTCGAAGAGGAGAACCGAGGACAGATGCTTGACGAAGAGGACTTTGCCGATGGCACTTTGGACGAAGGTGCTGATATGGATGCCAATCTGGATGATGATATTCCAGAAGCCGAGAGTGGTGGCTACGAGCACACAGACTCCGAGGCCGAACTCAGCAGCAGTAGCGAAGAGGAGGAGGAGGATGATGAGGATGGTAGCGGAGTTCAAGATATCAGCTTCGCTCCCAGAGCAGCACCTCTCGGGCCGCCTCAATCCCCAACACTGCGCAGTCGGATGAGTGCGCCTAGATATCGTGCAAGTATCGATCTGAGTGGTCTTCTATCACAGGATGAGAGTAGCTTCATGGAGAGTAGCCCTGCGCAAGGCCGGCGAGCTAGACATTAAGAAAGAACATGGAGATGGGATTAATGAATACCGATACCCCCTTAGAATAGAGGCTATAGCGAAAAGGATAGCAATTTGAAAATAGATTTATATTCACATGATATGCTCGCCCTTTATTGATCTATAAAGCAACATATTGCTCTTCTGCCTTGAGAGTACCAAAATAGAGCTAGCCAACTCTAGGCAAAGATACATACCGCAGCCGGCATCCCACAATATCGGCAACTCGTCGTTAATCAAACGGAGCTTCTCATATTCCATGCTCAGCATCACCGCATAACAAGGATCCATGGATAGGAGTGGATCAGTTGATTTCTTGTAGGCAAGATGAAGCGGAGAAGTATAGAATGAAAGCTAGTTGAGAGCTTTCAAAGGCCAAGGCCAATTGTGCTCTGTTGATACACCATACCACCCTCTCCTCCTCGCGTTCTTTCGATGAAAAATCTTTGTAGATCATGATTCACGCTTACGGAATTCTTTATGTCTCTTCTCTCAAGGTAAACCGATTCAGTTTAGCAGTGGCTTGCGTGAAAAAGTCATTTATAGCAATTTCAGAACACCACAGCCCCCACGGACCAAGGGCTCGCACATACAAGGCTATCCATCGCACATAGACAAAACAATACGTAGCAGTCATTCAACTCCTCCAACGCCAGTCGAACATGCATGCTCTACACGCCTCCAGGGCCCAAAAAATGAAGCGTTCGTCTATCATCCACCGCCCAAACACAAGTGGCCAACCCCCTCCCCCTGTTGTGAAAGTCATTACAGCGTGAACATGCTGCCCGCTTATAAAAGAAAGAAACAAAGAGATACCAAAGAACAAGGCTCGCCGTAATTTTGTAACAAGGAAACTATTTTTTTTTCCCTTTCGCAAAAAAAAAAAAAAGTATAAAATAGGTGTAACCGTTCGGCGGCGGCTTAGAATAACCAGACGTAGGTGAAGAGCATCGAGACGGCGGCGAAGAATAGGAGCCACCATTTCCAGCTTACACCGGAGCGCTGGGCCATGATGAGCATTCGGTTCATGGTGCCCCGGAGGCGCAGGCGTGTAGAATCAAAGGAGTCGTTCATTTTCTCCGCGAGGGCGGAAGATTCGCGGATTTCGTCACCGATCGCTGCCGTCATCTAAAAAAAAATATCCCCGTTAGAAACTGTCCCATGACCTGTCGCAAGGGGGGTTGGTAGGAATGCGAAACTCACGTGCTTGAGGACCTTGACCTTGCCTAGGATACCGGCCACCTGCTCGTCGTTTTGGCTCTCCAGCTCGTTGAGCACCGCATCGCTGTACTGGCCCTTCTTGTTCGGCGTCGCGGACCGGTAGGCATGGTTGTCGAAACCAGGGCTCCCGCTGGATGCGTAGCCATATCCACCACTACCACCACCGTTGCCGCTGCTGCCGCCTCCGTATCCATATCCTCCTCCAGCGCCCGCGGCGGGGGAGGGACTGGCCCCCCCTCGCCTGGATTGATCGCCCGTGTAGCCTGCGAACAGAGCGCTGCGCGAGTCGCGCTGATGTAGGGACGAGGCGCCGAACCTGGTTGTCATTATGCCAACGGTTAATTCCAGAGTCCCGATAGTTTTGCTTGTATAAAAAACAAAAACAAAATAGAAGAGGTAGTGCAAGAAGTCGCAAGAAACTGGGGAGTGAGGAAGGGGAGGGGGGATTATACGAACCTTTGCGCCATGATGGGATGTAGTTGGCCACGTATCAGGGTCTTACCCAACCTAGAAGCTCGAAAAAGGGATCTGGATCTGGATCTCGGAGAAGGACCAAAAAAAAAAAAGGTTCCCGATTGAATGGGCGCACCCCTCACGTGAGATTCGCAAAAAAGGATACTTTGTAATTGTTCGAGTATCTACCAGTAACCAGAGAATTAAAATTGGTAGTCGTGAGTGTTGGTAATTAAAAAGAAATGGCAGGGTATTGCAGAACAATGGAATGGAAGGGGAATTAATATTAAAAGAGTTGCAATACAGGGGAGAGGGATGATACTTTGAAGAACAAGGTTTCTGGGTGCAACTTGAGAGGTGTCAAAGTATTGAGCTACATGAAAAGTTTACCCCTTAAAAAAAAACCTTGGGAGCAAATTACTTTGGCCGCTCGGGTGATGAAAAAAACGATATTTTATCGATTTCTCTATCTGACTAGGTACATATAGGTTGCTCTTGTTGTTCTAGATTTGTCTTGCATCCCTTTGAATCCTATTCGCTCTGATCTACTGTATGCCCTCTTGTAAGACAGCTTCTCCGTCGTTTAGCCTCCTGTGTCCATTGCTCGTAGCCATTTTCCATTAAAGGGGGGGGGTTTCAAGGTAGGTCTGTTTTGGAAGACCTCAAGACATTCTTACCAAGTCGTCTGATGCAAATTGCAACATGAGAATGCAGAAAACATCAAAGACAGCCTCGATTTCGAAGCAGAAATTATTTCCCCAAAGATTGACGAATGGATGAACGGTTCCTTTTTTTTGCGGCTCTCTAATAGGCTGGGCTGGATGGAGACCCTTCTGAAGGCTGTGAGAGCAGCTTGTTGGTTGAACGCTGAGGCAATCCAATTTAATGTGGGGTGGCAAGGCCGTCACCGCATAATAACAACAGCAACCCGCGTAGCAAAAGAGTCGGAACGAATTCGGCTGTCGCGCCTTTGGACTATCTAGGTGTTGCTTCACGTTTTTTTTTTCAATGCATATCACCCAGTGAGATGTGTTTGGGTAGGGAGGAGTTTGTTGGTGCTGTTTATTTGTATGTGCTATCCACATCAACCAGGACGCCTAAAAAGATCAAGCAAGAGGAGCGAAACGCGTTTTCGGTCCCTACATCTCAAGGTCCAAGGCCAAAAAAATAGCACCTCCCATGCCATGCCGCCCATTCGGGCTTTTTTGCTGCCCTCAAAGGCTTCACCCGCAATCCCTTAGTCCGCCATCTCGACGTCCTCGTTGGGTGGCTCGAAATCATCATCATCCTCCTCCTCCTCGTCCTCAGGTCCGAGCTCCTCGGCGGCCTTGATGAAGTCAATCTGGGCGCCACGAGTGCGGCGGCCCAAGACGTTGTTGAGGTCCATTGCTTCCAGTCCGTCGTCTTCAGCTAGTCATCAGATGGTTAGATAAATAAATAAAAAACACTTCGCAGGGGGGGTTTAGGCTCATAGTTACCTTGGTCAGGCTGTAGTCATGTTAGCTTAGGCTCTACAAGTAGGATAGAATGTGTGATTTCAAATACATACCTTGGCATCCTCCTCATCTTCATCGTCTTCATCGTCATCATCGTCATCATCCTCCGTGGCGGGAGCATCATGAACATCCTCAGCAGCCTTTCCCTTGCCCTTGCTCTCAGCAAAGGTCTCCTCGGGAGCATCATGGGGGTTGGTCATCTCGTGTTCGTCAGACATTATGATGTATTTTTGGGGATATGTGTCTAAGTGATGTGTGAAGAATTGATCTCAAGGAGAACTGTTTGGGTATGTGAGGAGGTAAGGTGATGGTAGGTATAAACTAGAAGGGTGAGCTTCTAGTGAATGAACGGGGGGCGATCGTGAGCTGCCAGCTGCTTTAAGTACAGAGGGTCCTCGCACCAATAGCGAAGCAGTATTCAGCTGCATAAAACTGCGCCAGTCCTAAGACGGACTAGCTCAGTTCCAACTGTGTGTATCAGAGTCACGTGATTGTGATAAATGGGTCTCATGAGTTCCAAGCCTCTCGGATGGCAGCCCAACTCTGACGATGAGACAAATGACGGTCTGTGAGGCAGATAATGTATATACAGCATTCACATATTATCTCTTTACTTATTAGACAGGAACGATATTTATGGGCATCTAAAGTTCATAGCAGGTTGGAAGGATGCCAGTCACTAAAGACGGGTTTGAGCAAACAATGGTGAACAGCTCAACGCCATGTCTTGAACTTCAATAGCCGCTTGGTAGAGGATGAGAGTCTACTTCTCCGTTCGCAACAATGGAATACTAGCCGTATCCACTGATGAAGACGGACCTTTCCCCAGAGGAGCTTCAGAAACATATACAAGAACGACAATCCATCGCATAAGAGATCATGAAGCCATAGCACGTCTTGAAGATGATAGGAATAATTCGTTATTCATAATCAGCAGCTCTATCATATCCACCGTCTCTATTTCTCGGAGCCACCTCCTCCACTCATCGCTATGAATACTGCAATGGCCATCATCCACCAATACCTGTCCCAAGTTAGTCTCATGAATATACGACGTAATGGATAGCATGGCAATTCATACTTTTGTAAAAAGGTCTTTTCTGGCTCCTCGCCGACCTTCTTTCCCTCTGGCGAGAGAACAATGGGTTTGTTCAGCTCCGGCTGCTTGCCCTTGACCTCCGGCAACACCACGGCCTGCGGGCCGAAATCTCTCGTCTGTCCCGCATCAATCCTCACGCCCTTTAGCGCTGCGCTGAGGACCTCTCCCTTGACATCGACTGAGAGAATGAGGTTGGGGGAGTATCCCTTGCTGAAGTTGTCTACCGAGGCAACCGTCGTGCCGGAGATCCACTGGGAGGACTTGGGGTCGTAGAGTCCGATTCGGACGAGCTGCGCAGTCTCGGGAATATCGGGCGCTTCGTATGTCACCACCGAGGACGATGTGAGATCGATGGGATCGTATGCGATTTCGGCAAGGTGACTAGGGTCTTCGGAGCCCTCGACGGGTTGGAGGTAGATTTGCGCCGTGCGCAGGTCGGCGTGGACAAGCACAGCGGCGCAGAGGGCCGACAGAAGAGCTACGACGCGCATGGCAGTATCAGACAAGCAGAACGTTGTGGGAGACAGGCGTGGGCTCTGGAAATTCCCTTGTAGAGTGGGATTTGGTCAGGGCCTTGTCATGAAGTTGGAGATCTGTTAGCTCTGGTGGTTGCGCAGTGGAGTGCCTGATAGCGGTGATAGGTCACCTGCACGTGCTGGAAGTACAGCAGTTTGAGCCTCAACATGATAATACCATCGCTATTAAAAATAAACTTCCCAATCTCGATGTATTGAAAAAGAATCCATCATGTAGAAATAAATTTGCTCAATTCATTTCATATAATCTCGCATTGTCGCATTTGAGCCGCTGAGGCTTTTAATTGATTCGTTATGCCTTGGCGGCGGATGGATCAACATAGCCTTGTCCGATGATCCCCAAGGCGTTACCATAAGGCGCAGTATTAGGGCCCCCTAAATCATCTATTATAGCAAATTTTCTTCACCGTCATGCTGCGCTTCAATGATAGTTATTAACAGAATTTTCTTGATTATTGCATAAAGAGGGCATAGTCATCCTCACCTAATTGCGGCTGTATCGCCAAGGGGTTGTTGCCTAAGTCCACGTCCGTTGTCAGCCCTTTCCTCACACAAGCTCGGAGATGGTGTGCCCAGTTACATTTCACCATCTGGCAGGACTCAACCTTGTACCACTGCTACATCTTCTGCAATCTTCTCTGAGGTTCCAATTTGTCTTTTTGCCCCTTTTCCATCCGGCTGCCTCTCGCTCGGTGAAGTACTGACTGTGGCTTCGGAACTTGGTGACTTGGAAGTATTGGCCACCCATCATGCCACCTGGCGGCACTCTTCGCAGACCGGCGGAGTGGTTACACCATGCGCGTACGATTCTTGCGTGGCCAAGCAAGGCGGGCTGCATGTCACGATA
The DNA here is from genome assembly GCA_011799845.1 of Hypomyces rosellus. NCBI lineage: Eukaryota > Fungi > Ascomycota > Sordariomycetes > Hypocreales > Hypocreaceae > Hypomyces > Hypomyces rosellus. The sequence continues at coordinate 682,422 of WWCI01000001.1, forward strand.
TCCAGATAGCATCCCCCAGGCTACCAAAGACGTGTCAAGCATTGCCTCAGCGGTAGCACGCTTCGAGCCAGTGACGTTGCTAGTCGATCATGAATGTCATGCCGCTGCTCAGCGTTGGTTTCGATTTGCCTCAACGCCTTACCAGATCCAGATCCATCCTGTCCCGGGCCAGCTGGACTTGTGGATGAGGGACATTGCGCCAGTCTATGTCTTGAGACACGGGCCAGATGGCCAGCGCAGCGTCTGCGGAGTTGATTTCAACTTCAACGGTTGGGGTAACAAGTATCTCACGCCTACAATGGACAAGCTAGCGCGTCATCTCCTGCAGGGAGAACACACCGAACGTGTTGAATCATCCATTGTCATAGAAGGCGGCGCAATTGAGATCGATGGCGAGGGTACCCTTGTAGCAACAGAAAGCTCAATCATCAATGACAACAGAAACCCGGGAAAGACTCGCCGAGACATCGAGGCGGAGCTTAGACGAACACTCGGTGTTGAAAAGTTCATCTGGATCCCTGGAAGGAAGGGCCTCGAGGCAACTGATTGCCATATTGACGCTCTAGTGCGGTTTGTAAAGCCGGGGTTGGTGCTGCTAAGCAAACCAAACAAGATGGACAGATCTGAATGGACAGATATATACACCGAGGCTCGAGATATACTTGCCAAGTCGACAGATGCAAGGGGTCGTCAGCTCAGCATGGTTGATGTCCTGGAGGCAGATGTGTACTCCATTGGGCTTGATCGTTTGACACTACAAGATTTTGAGACTGGGGAGGAAGAGCCGGCAGCATTGAGCTACGTCAACTATCATTTGGTGAATGGTGGTATCATTCTACCCCAGTTCGGCGACAGTGAGACGGACTTCAAAGCCCTACAAACTTTCCGGGGGTTGTTCGTTGATAGGAAAGTGGTTCCTGTGCCAATCAAAGAGCTGCCTCTATTTGGAGGTGGGATACATTGTGCGACCCAGGAAGTGCCTCTTGCATGATCACTTAGCGCAATGGTCTTGGATTTTAGCGATCCTAGAAACATCAAATCAAGGGATTTGGATAATCATTTGGAGGATAACTTGGAATCATCAGAATGACGCTATCAATCTAAGGAGTATAGTCTGCGACAAATGAAATACAGCCATCCCACGATTTTTTAATAGGGTTGTCTTATTGGCCGTACGCAACTTGGTTGCTACACCCCCTTTTTTGTCTTTGACGAGAGCCAGGAGGCGAGAAAAAGGCACCATCGATACCTTGCTTGACCTCCGCCAACGGCCTTTCGATCTCTGGCTTCAACCTAGCCTCCTTTGGTATGATTGGAGCGGCCACAGTTCTAAAAGTCGTAATCCAACTCCCTCTTCAATGCATCTCATAGAAGTGATCAAGGAACAGGCAGACTAAAGCGCAAACGTCTGTGATTGTGGGGAGAATGCGAAGGAATACCGTGGCGGGATCTCGTACAATGAATGCCAGAGGGAATAGGATCAACATTATGATGCTCATGGCGGGTGGCAGGTACTCCTCTCTCCATCTTCGTCGCCTGAAAAGCTCAAACACGCAGCTCCAGTGTACGAATGTTACCACCGCAAAGAGCAGAAGAAGAGATTCGCAAGAAGAAATTTGTCGGATAAGAATATGTGAGTGTGTCTGAGTTTGTAGAGTCCTTGGATTGCAAACCTGTTGATAGTGTCTTTAGCATCATGCTCATTGTTCATGGGGCAGGTTTCGCACAGGAAATGTCTTCCAGCATCTTTTTCCGCCATCCCCAGTCCCAAACTGCATTGGAATATAGTTTAACGTTGCCGTCAATCCCCATGCAGCTAAAGTTCGATACGCTGTGCCACAGTCTTGTTGTGTTTCTACCGTCGATCGAGTCAGCCATTCCGGTGCTGCTTCCTTTGTGTCGTTTTCCTTTTCTTGAGGCACATTTGGAGACTCAGAATTGAACTCTAACATAGACCCTGGACGTCGCTGGTAAGACTATTCATGTAAAAAGAATCGTGTGAAATCGACTTGACTCTTGGTTGAAGATGATGAAGAAGCGACTCCGCTGCAATACCGATATTCTCGGGAAGCTTTCTGTTTATTTGATCACTCTGCGGGGCCAGATTATGGTCGTCCGAATCAAAGATGCATATGCAAATTGACAAAGTGTAGGGACTGGACAAGCGGACTTTTCTTGGATTTTGGACGTGGTCACCTCTCAACCAACCAAAGACGTCCACGCATCAGGCAACTGCAGGACACAGCCACGACACCCTCTCAAGCTGCCGAGGTTGCGAACTACCCTCTACTGCCCACAGGAACGCGGTTGTTGGTTAATAATAGTTATTGTAAGGCTTGGCTAGTGTGTTGCCTGTGTTGCTGGCTTGCCTATTCTACGTTCAATCCGATCGTTTGTATTCTTTTCTTAACTCCAGGTCCCCAGCACCACACTGATTCTCTTGCTTGTCTTACTCTTTACGCATAATATCCCTTGACTATACTTTCCCTAAATTACCTGCTTGGCTTCACTTGACCTGCTGTTGCTTCTCATTCTACATGAGCGGCTCCCCTCTTGTACCCAGTTCCATCTCATATTAATTGTACCGCTTCCAGTGTAGCAGTACCATTCTTTCCTTGCCTAGATTTTTACTATAGCTTTCTCAAATCATGTTCAATATGAGTATAAAGCAATGGCTATGGGGGATCAACAACTCCCTCTCAGCACTGGTCCTCCTGCCAAGAAGTCAACAAGATCATTATCCATGGGCCGCTACAGCAACCTCTCTGTAAGTGAAGCCATTTCGACTTACATTACACCATACTTACTCTTATTCCAGGACGCTATTGGCTTGGGGCACAACCGGCATCCCCATTGTATATTTACACCGACACGTTTTGGTACAGTATGCCACAACATTTACTCCCTAGGTGGTTACTTCAAATGCTGAATTGTACTATAGAAACGGGCATATGGTGATCCTTTATCCTCTTCAATTCTGGTTGGCCTTTGTCACATCAATGCAGCCACCCCTAAGCGACGCCATTCTACTTCTGCCTATATCCATCACCCTCGGAATGTTCTGGATGACAACCCAAAATGGTCGGCTACTCCCTCCAGGTTCACTGCCTGCCCCGGTGCCTGGACCACGGCGCCTAGTCTAGAATTGCCAAGGATGCATGTGCCACAGGGATCAAGTGCCTTCATACGGCCTATAGAGCAGGGTCTACAAGGATTAATACCATCACCGGAATCCCATGAGATTAGCCGGGACCAACTCGTCGCCAGATTCTCACCCATATACACACCTTTAGTCAAGGTCAAAAGCAATCGCATAAAAACGAATATCACCCAGATTGCTCAGAACGAAATTACATCAAGGCCTAATAATTATCAGTGGCAGGAACCTATTACTTTCCACTTTACTCCTTCTCACAAACACGATAATATCCTGTCGGTGTCCCAGTGTCCCGCCAGCAGTCCTCTCCCCAATCGATTAATCCGCAAATATGCCATGCCGGCTCGCATGTGGCGACATGGCATCCATTCATTCTTAGAACTACTTCGCCATACGCTTACTAACTATATGGAAATTATGTTGACATTCTCCTACTCGTTATATTCAATGATAGCTTTATTGTATGAGATGTCACCCGTCTTTGAAGACCATTGGATGGAGTGCTTTGGTAATTTATTTTTGAACAGGTTTGTTTTCCTCTTTTCATATTCGAATTTAGCTCACAATATAACAGGATGACTACCGAAAACGATGAGTTCCAGTATACGGGATCATTGACCAGTCCTACTCGGCCTCCATGGTCGAACGTCTCCACGACCGAGGCATCTGTACCACCACTTCACGGTCCTTCTCTGACTAAATGCTCTATGTTGGCTGTTTTATTACTATTCAATCCCTGGCATACCAAAACCCTGTCCTTTATTGAAATATTTTGGTTTCCACTTCCCTACCCAAACACTGGGTAATCTCATACCCAGTTACCGCTCTTGGTGAGACTTGTGGGTGTCCTTGAATACATGGACGCCCTTGGACTGAATCAGTGGTTCCAATCTCCAAGCCTCGCCCTAGCTTATAAGCATGTAAGGCGGTTTCCAAGTCTAATGGATAGTCATACCTCCAAAATAACCGGACAATGGTTGGAATCCGGTTGCCACACAGGCCTTCCCGATATCCTCACGCCTCGTTATGAGGGAGCCAAAATCCTTGCTTGCCTTCAAGCGAAGGCCAGTGGCTTTAACGCCCCTACAGAGACGACAGCTTTGGCACCACTTTGCTACTCAGTCTATGGTAGCACAAATCCAGAGAGAAATGTCCAGTTACCTTTAGTTTTCGCCACGAAAGGCTTGATATGGATGAAGGGGTGTTTCCTGATTGCCAATGCTATACCAACAAGGTCAACGAGGATAAAAAATCTATGGAGCCCGCATCCATGCCGTAGGATAGTTCCAGGAGGATCCTACAACTCACTCAGAGTTTCGTTCTCTCTAAGATTATGAGTGACGGCAGAAGTTCGAAATTGCTAATTTGACTCTGGAGCAGAGCCAGACAAAGGCTTCATTTAGCTGTCCTTTACTATGGCGGGCATACCAGTCTCATTGGCGCAAAGGTCTCTCCAGAGGATTTGCCTACAAGTCAACCACTTTCCAGATGAGAAATTTTGGGGATGACGAAGTTCCTATGCCCTATATATTCTCGTCACCAAATCGCGTACGACCTCTGGTTTTCGATCGCGTCACTGGCAGGATGAATCATTTTGATAAGGGCATGTGAAGTCGCAAGATCCATCCTTCAATCAATGCACCTTTGATTCCAATCCACACTTGATGAGAATGACCACGAGCAGTCATGGAGTATGATCAGTCTCGAATTCAGAGACAGGCTTGAAACGCCTCAATATCAGTACTGTGTAATTGATATCTCAACTCCCAGACCCTGCAGGATTCAGTCTTGCTTCTTGCGTCATGGTGAATCATTTTCTTTCCATACATGGTTCAATCAAAATTTTACAGACTATCAGGTCTATTTAGTTTCTCTTTGTTATATTGCATTTGGCTTTTTCTTTTCTCTCTTCCTTTTTCTTTTGGCTTTGATTTGGTCACCTTTGCTACGGGTAGTAATCGAGACATTGCATTACGCTTTTCCATCTATCCCTTGGCATTTCAATCCCAAAAAGCATCAAGAGGGGAGGTTTTTTGTGTTCAAACAAAGCGCTGCTGGGAAGCTCCTTGATCGACAGAAAGTTGACACTATTTCTCTGACTTGAGCTAAAAGTTTGGAGCTGGGATGGTGTGGCTTCTTTTTTCTTTTTTTTTCTTTTTTTCTTTTTTTCTTTTTCTTCGTCATTTGAATGGGCGTTTTTGGGATTTGTTATTTCAGATTGTTGCTGGAGGTTTTCTGAAGAGGAAGATTTTTCCTTTTTCGCACGGGCGTGCTTTATATACCATAGTTTTGCTTTATTATACTGTACATATCAATCCCTCCTTCAAGGACACGAAATCTAAGAAACACGATCAGAGTTGGACTTGAGGGTCCGGCTCGAAGCACATGATGCATCTACGATACCATCTTACCTTTTTTCCCCCTCCCTTTTGACACTTGATCTTAGTGATGGAAATGGTTTCTCAGAGTATCAACTTTGAACGACGGTTTAAATAAAGTGAGATGGCCACAGCTCCTGGTATCATGAGAATTCATGGGAATGGCCTCACTGCGAACACAACCGCGCATAATAGGATGATGATATCTGCGCTTTGGTATATGCCTATTCCGAACCCAATCTACCTTATACCCCCCCTCCCCCCCCGCTTTCCTCTTATATATATATAAAAAAGGCAGTTTTGCACAAAAGAAAAACACCAATGCGCCATGATGAGAATGCTCCTTGAGAACCCAACCCCCCCTCCCTACCTAGTATGTAAAACACAACCCAAAACCCGGTTATAAATATCCACATCTCCAAGAAGAGCCAAGGAGAAAGAAGAGAAAAAAAGAAGAGGAAGAGAAAAAATGCAAATTAGGAATATACTTTCAAGCTATAGACTTGCTTGAATTTTCTTTTTAATATCGCCACAATGCGGCGGCAACAAGGCCGTCGGAAAGAATGGAGGGTATCATCGCTCTAATAGCCGACCCGTCATTGCGCAAATCGGATTGAAACGTCAATGACTTTATCTATTCTTCGTCTTCCTCCTCCTCCTCCTCGTCCTCGTCCTCGTCGACTTCGTCGTCATCCGTCGTGCCGTCCGATTCGAGCGCGTAGCCGGGGCACCGCTGAACGAGCCCCTGGTAGTATGCGACTAGGACCTCCGGGTTAGGGACGATTTTCCAGTCGACCCGGTAGAGGAACTCGAGCTCTAGGAGCTTGAGCTCGGCAACGCGGACGCCGCCCACGCGGGCGTAGGTGGTATTGTTCCAGAAGGAGTCGGAGAGGCCCTTTGCGGCGACGGTGGCGGCGGTGATGAGGAAGCGATGGACGGTTAGTGTGTTTATTGTGAATTCTGGGTAGAGAGCGCAGAGACGGTCGATGTAGTAGACCATGGCCAGGAGAAGTGGTGGTGTTAGGGTGGCATGTCTCGCCAAACGATGGAGATAATCTCTAACGGATATGCCAGGGGCGGTTCTATACGAGAGTCAGAAGATGTTGGAAGAAATGCGATGCAACAGTCAAGTTTGTTACCCACCTTGAATGAAACCGAGTAAGTCCCCCACTAGAAATCCGAATCGCATCATTCGTCGCGATGAGCTCCCCCAGCATGTGCGCAATCAACTCGACCATGTGCTCGACCGCGCACAGCTCGTACCTCTGGGGCAGAACCTTGGGCGGCTGCTCGGCGGGCTTGGCCCTCTTGGAAGTCTTGGGCGAAGACGGCCGTTGAGCGGCGCTGTCACTGGTGCTGCCGACGGAAGCCGGATCTAGCGCCGTCTCCGGGCCATCTTGTGCGACGGCGGCATCGGGGTTGGTGGGATGGCTTCGTCGTTTATTTGGCGACAGGGTGCTCTGGGTCTGGGCGGCAATCGAAGGGGATTGCGTTTGCGCTGGCGCGGTGGTGCTAGCTGTTGCGGTGGTCATGGGTTGGTGGTGGTGGTCATGATGATGATGGTGAACTTGGCCCGGTTGACGCGGGGCATTATGACCAGACGCAGAAGCAGCAGCCACGGCAGAAACAAAATCTTCAGAGCGCTGCTGCGACGCCGTTGTCATGGAAAGGTCCGAGACGGAAGATGACGAGAGATTCGCCGAAGCTACGGTCGACCGCGAGGAGGGCCGGCGGTGCGACTTCGGACTCGGAACCAGAGGCTGCTGCTGGTGCTGGCGAGAGGCGCTGGTGGTGATTGATTCCTGGGAGGATCTCGAGGGCGGCGCATGATGGAAGGTTGTGGTGGGGGAGGCGGTAGCAGAGGGAGAAATGATGGGAGACGTCTTCAACATGGTCTGCGGCGCATCGTCAACGTTTCGAGTGGATGGAGGAGAGAGGAAGTCGATGGACGAGGAGGATCGACAGGAGACGGCAGAGGGATGATTTGTATCATGAAGAAGGAAAGAAGAAGAAAAACTCCAATCTCGATGATTTCTTTTTTTTGGTGTTGGGGAGAGAGAGAGGGGTAAAGTTGGTCGAAATGGCCAAGGATGGTTAATTCTTTTTTTCTTTGTCGTAGGTAAGAAGTAAGAGTTGGGAGTAGGAGGAGGAGGGTAAGAGAGTAGGTAGTGGTAGTAGAATGGAGAGTGGATTAGATACTAGGTAAGTAGGTGGATGGGAGGAGGAGGGGGATCGAGGTTGGTCGTTGCTGTCTTCCACCACCTCGAGATGGAGTTTGTCGACCTTGAAGCGAAACAACGAACAGACAAAACAGATGATAGCCCTGAGAGGAGCGAATCCGTTCTGGGTCACCGAGCTCACAGAGCAGAGGCAAAGTCTAAAATTGCTTTAGTTGGTGGCTTGAATCGTTGCCGGCGCAATGAATGGTCGGTCGCCAGCGAAATCAAGCACAAGCACAGACAGCAATCAATATGGATGCGCTGGGCTTGGGCTTGACTGGATTGGACTGGACTGGGATCAAGACTGGGACCAAGAACTGGACAAGTGAGGATGAAACAACAACACACGCACACACATGCACACACAACAAACAAGGCAAGAAAAGAAAAGGGCGCAGAACTTTGCAAGCCTCCCCGTTTTACACATGAATTGAATAATTGAATAAAATAAAAATTCTTTTCTTTCTTCTTTCCTTCTCACACGCCCCTTGACCCTCTCGTTGAGGAATTAATTACAAAATACTAGTAAAACTCTTGGTGCCACGAGACGTCAACTCACCGTCTTGGCACGTCTCTCCATCTCCATCTCTCTCTCTCTCCCTCTCTTTCCCTCTCTAGTCCGTTACATTCATGGGATCTACCGTCATGATATTGCATCCTGGGCTTATCAATGCTTACAAGTTCCATTCATACCGAGGCTGACAGAAACCTTTTTCTTACAAGTAAAATATTTCATCATCGGTTCAAGTCCAAGCTTGGTCGGTCCATCCACTCCAGTCCAGTCCAAGTGGAGCTGGCAGGGAGAAAACACAGCATGCAACACTCGCTCTGCGCACATCGTCTGTCTTCTCAAGAACAACAAGACAGCAGTTGACGCTTGAAAAGAAAGGACAGTGCCAAGTGAGTGCCAAGATGGCTTAATTATACATCATGACAGAATCACCTCCCGTTTGTTGACAGATTCATATACTACTACTTGTACTTGTATAAACTGACTCCATCCCACTTTGGCTCCGTTGACGGAGGAATTGTGATATGAGACAGACTCCATCGAGATAACCCCCGGACACGGCTCCAGACACGGCTCCAGCAAAGAGGGTCTCATGGATACAAGGTCAATCTTACCTGTACATACACCCCAAAAATTGACTGACAATGCGTTTTGATGCTCCTTGAAGACAGCATATACTTGTACATGCAAGCTTGGTTCACCACGGCGGATCAATAAGCGACGACTACTGAGGCTCGTGCTACAGAATAGCGACATGATTCGTTCCCTGCTCTGCCCATGCTTGACATGTCTAGGTTTTTTTTAGACATGGGGGGGACTCTAAGCTCAGGCACTCCACTGGGGATATGCCGGCACGTACAAGTCGTATATAAGAAGAATTGTGTTGTACAAATCACACAGCATCAGGACATTGTGTTGCACGTTGGCATATTTTCTTGTGCAACCAATGTTTCCTAAACGAGGCAAGGTCTAGCTGGTGTTGGTGTTTAAAGTGAGTGCAGCAGGCAGAGAGAGTGTGAGTGAGAGAGAGGATCCATGCTCTCCAAGATTATGCGGAGACAGTGCTCTGTATGAGTGACTAGGACATCCCTAGGACATACGAAACCGGGTTGATGAATGGATGGATCCTACTTGTGCGTGCGCAGACAGGAAACATGACGGAAAAAACTTAGCCTTCCTTTCAATCCAGAAACATGAACATGATTTGATCGGTTTCTCATTTCGTCTATCTGCTTTGTTTTAGAATATCCTTGCGCTGCAATGCAATGACGTTGCCTGATTGGTTGTGTCTACCATTATTTTCGATTTCTTGTGCTTTCCTTCTGTGCCCCTGGTCTCTCTTGGTTTTCTTTATTTTTCTTGATTCCTCTTGTTGTTCTTAATTCCCAATTCCCCAACATCACCCTTTCTGCAAGCTCTTAGAAATTGTCCCACGTTCTTTTTTTGGTGGTTTCAGATCAACAACAAGAAATCTTTCGCATCGTACTTGTACATTACTTAGTAGGGATTAGCGCCCAGGATAACCATATCGATAAGAAACACGTGCCACAACCACTTCCAACTTTGTTTGCCTTGCTTGACGTGACCGATGGAATCCATGCTAAATCCAATGAATGCTACCTATCCGTACCGAGTACAGCCCAGCTGCAAACGGCATCTCGTCATTAATTCCCATCACCACATTGCATTGATTCCAAAAACGAACTCGCTTCTCTTTTCGCTTCATTGACAAACATATATTCTTTTTCCGTATTGCGAATTCGACTTTGCCGTTCCCATTCGCATCACCAATCACACGCCTACCTTGCAATCCCCCAGTCCGGTCCTCGCTGGATCCCCATTTGCCGGCGCATTTGGGATGACCAATTGGGCCTTGCTCGCACACCCACTGCGTCAACAACTTCGACAGATAATGCCCATGAGTTGCCCGCGATAGCGGTCACTGCCAGCACCACAACCAGATCACGATCACCAATCTAGCCAGCAACGTCCGATATCCCGCCGAATCATTTTCTCCATGGCTCGCCACCAGAGCTCCCCGATTCTAGCCCAGTTGCGAACTGCCAAGACCTTTTCCGAGCAGTCGGACGCCCTGCAAGCTCTCAAGAATGAAATCGTCGGCCATGTCCAGAAGAAGGAGTCATGGCTAACCCTCGGTGTGCTCGAGCCTATCGTGCTCTGTCTGTCGTCGAATCGCCCCCAGGCCAAGTCGAATGCTAGAGATGTTCGCCCGCAGCAGGTCGCACGACCTCTATCCGAGGAAGATAGCGTCAGGCTGCAAGCCTTGCAAATCATAGCCAGCTTTGCCAACGGTACGTCCACCACCACCATAGGCCATCACAGTTCATTTGCTTGCTTTGTTGATTCGGACCCGTCATTAATTCAATGTTATCCTAGGTGGCCCTTCTTTCCTACAGCCCTTACACGCCGCGGGAGCACTTCCTGCGATCCTCACATGCACATCTCCAACTATAAACGCTCCACAAATCGTTGTCGCGGCTCTCAAAGCCCTGACAGATATTGCCGATGCATCAGCTCTGGCACTTCCATCCACTCCCCTTGATATACAAACTCTCGCCGATAATATATTCTCCTCATCACAACATCTCGAGTCCTTTTGCCTTGTGCTATCCACCACTTCGCCCAAATACCTCCAACAATCCCAGCTCTCACTTGCCGCTGGATTGATATGCCGCCTCTGTCGAGAGGAGCGGCACCAACATGCCCTAGCAACCTCCGGTGTTCTAGACATACTCGGGACCCAACTAGCGAGTTTTGCCGTAGCCAAGGGTCATGTTGTTCCAGGTGCCGAAGAGCAGGCATACAGTAACCGGCTGTTCGAAATGTTCCCCGAGCAAGCGCATCCCGGTGCCAAGATTGGGCCCATCCTTGAGGCCATAAGCACCATTATCGGCGACTCCAAGTATAGGGCCACTAGATTGGACAACTCACCGGCCGTCCTAGCCGTCTTCCCAGTAATCGACTTTTGTCCACCCGAAAGCTCAGTCGCGGCCAGAATCCAACGAGGAAAAGTTACCGCCATGGAGTATCTGCTACCTACAATCCCTAGCCCCGTTTCGCATTCGAAGATAAGGAGTCATCACCTAGATGCTTCAGATCGATCCGAAGCAGATACGCTTCGCCGGCCTCCTTCTGGTAATTTCGGCTTTGTCTCGCCCAGCTGGGACGAAGCACATTACCCGAATGATTTGCTATATGACGGTGAAGTCATAGAAACCCCTCTGCTGCCCTGGCTTATAGTCCAGGTGAGGTCTCTAACCGGGTATGACCGACTGATGGCGGCGTCTATCCTGACAGCACTGTACAAGGCTGGCTTTGGATCGGCGATAAGAGAGACTTCCTTGGGCCTGCTTGTCGTACCAATACTTGTGGATCTCATTGCCAAAAACACAAAGGATGACGGTGACTCGGGTTCTGTTAACACAACACAATGCCTCATTCTAGAGAGGGCGCCTGCAGTCTTGGCCCGCTTGATCACCGACAGCGAATATCTTCAAAAGTCGGCGTATGATTGCGGTGCTGTAAAGATACTGGTAAAACTTTTGAAACAGGCCTACGAACCTGTATCAGCCCACGAACAGCCTAAAGCCTGGTCATCGCAGCCTGATACCGGTATGGATGTGGAAGAGTCTTCCCTGTCCTCACGATTGGGTGAAGGAGGCCAAAACCCCCTTTTAGCTCATCGGTTGAGAGTTCGAGAGTCAGCGCTCAAAGCCATTGCCGCACTTGCCTCTGGCAAAGACGATTATAGGAAGGATCTTGTTGGTGAAGATTTTGTGCCCTACGTGGTGGAGTCCCTCACCGAACATCCTAGCAAGCCACGGCAGATCAAAGATAGATCCAAAGAAAAGCCATCCAGTAACGAAGTTGTTCCTCGTGTTAGCTCCTCCTCGGGCTATGGTACCAACCCTCCGTCGGTTATTATCGCCGGCTGCCACGTTGTAAGGATGTTGGCACGCTCAATCAGCATCTTACGGACATCCCTAGTGGACCATGCCGTTGCTCTGCCAATTTTTGAGTTCATGAAGCATGCCGACGTGAATGTTCAGATCGCTGCCACCGCCACCATTTGCAATCTCGTTGTCGAAGTCAGCCCCGTCCGAGAGGTGAGTCCCCCAGTCTCTATATCCTGCTCTATAGAATTAGCCAAATACTAACTCATTTCAGCTCCTTGGTGAAAACGGGGTGATGAAGGTTCTTTGCGAGCACGCCCGCTCGGAAAATCCCGTTCTTCGTCTGAATGCTTTGTGGGCTCTGAAGCATTTTGTGGTGGCCGTGAGTCCAGATGTAAAGAAGGCGTGTCTTGAGCAACTTGAGCCCAGGTGGCTAGTTCAGCTGATTAGAGATGACAACACAGACGTGGCCTCGTACATCTCGCGGTCAAAACAATCAGTCGGGGATGACCTAGACGAGGAGATGGATGCCCCACCATCTGACGAGCCTTTCCGGTGGTTATACGTATCTAATGGCTTGCTGCGAGAATTGGACGCTTCGCGTTCATCTAGATTGCGCACTGCGGAGGTTAACCTAACGGTAATACGGGAGGCGGAGCTTAACCCAGTCAAGAGAGCACGAAATGATGGCATTGCTATTCAGGAACAAGGTCTAGATTTTATCCGCAATTTGATAGGACCCGGGGCCGGGGCAACGGCAGAATCACCCTGTGAGACAACAGAGATGATTGACTATCTATTCAGTGCTCTCGGGCAGGATGGGTTTTTTGACATCTTGGCGTCCAAGTTGCGGCCCAAGGTGCTGAATCCCTATTCTCGACGATCATCTGGGGGGCGGGAACGGGAGACCAAGGTCATTCATCCCCAGGCAAAGATTATTGCAGCTGTCATCTTCATCCTGGTCCACGTCGCGGCCAGCATCCCCCGGCATCGGCAGCTTGTTGTTGCCCAGACGGAGCTTCTCAGACTGCTCGCCCAGCAAGCAAGTAGCAAGGATAAGGAAGTTCGTGTAGCGCTGTGTCATCTGGTTATCAATCTTACCGGGCAAGAAGACGAGAGCGAGATTCAGGCATGTGGACAGCGGGCAAACGAGCTCAAGAGACTGGGCTACCATACCAAGATGGAATCCCTACAGAACCAAGATAAGGATCTGGATGTGCGGGAGAGGGCAAAAACGGCGGCTTATCAGCTGGGACATGCCGGTCCGTATTAAATTTACTAGGAATAGGGTCATATATGGGGCAATGGGCAGATTCTGATGACGGTCTTGTTTACTAGGTCAAAAAGCGAAAATACAGCTCCAATAGTGTTATTGAGACAGATGGTTAGCCTACGTTACTATCGATTCCTCGCGTTATTCTTGATTACTATTGCAGCTCTCCATTGTCCTTTTTGTTGTTAATTACTCCTGTTGCTCTCGGTTAGTTGTTGCCGTCGATTTATGATCTATGAACCCTCCACCGACTATGGTTCCATGATATACCTTGATGATTTATGAACTTTATGGTATAAAGAGAAAACTACCAAGCGCTCTCTAGATAATTTCAGTTGCTTGATATATCATAGTATACCTCTTTGTCTTCAAGTCTTTTCACGTCAAAAATCTTGACATCTCTCTTGTCAAGTCAGTTAATCCTCCAGGGTTGAGAAAATGCTATAGGGTAGCATTCCCCATTTTCCGAAGACGGAGAGTATGCCAATGACAGAGAAAAAACGGACACGGGGGGTTGTGATTATTATTTTACTTTTTGTCTTCTTTCTATGTATATTTTATAATTTTAGGGATTTTAACCCTGACGGATTACACTATGTTGAGGTATATGATTGGGTAGATATAGCGAAAGTTCCCATGTTCACGTCTGACCTGACGAAAAGCCATAAGAAATAATGAGAAAAAAAAAGGCACAAATAAAACACAACACCTACTGCCATGAAACAAAATATATCTGGTAGGGAAATAAAATAAAACCAGCCAGCTAATAACCAAAAAGAAAAAGGACACCCGAACAATAAAAATATGACGAGAATATACGTTGGAGAACGAGAACTGCTCAACCATCATCGACATGCACAAAAAAATGGACAAACGGGGAATTGAACCCCGGACCTCTCCCAAGCCGATACACCAAGTTATTCACTTAGTTTAAAGATGCTAAGGGAAAATCATACCACTAGACCATTCGCCCTGTTGGATGGTGATGCTGCATGAAAATCGCAATGTGAATGTTGCGCGCTCTCTCTCTCTCGCTCTCTCCTCGCTGATTGGGCTCGGACTGACTGCCGGTTTTGATGTTGCAAACGGCCATTCGTGCGGCCGATAACGTTAACGACGTTCTGTTTTGAACCGTTTGATTCTGAGATACGAAGAGGTCAATGCTCCCCCATCGTGGCACTTGACGGATGACAGGTCATCCAAGGGGGGAAGAAGAGAGGAGAAGAGACAAAAGGCGTTCACGCCACCAAGTCACCGTGGAGAGAAAGATGGTGTTCTAATATCGGGAAATCTGGGCAATCACCTGCAAGGCATCCTCCTTGCCTCCCCAACAAAGGTGTCAAGCGTTCGGTATACCAAGTTGGTTGGCAAGCCACCAAAGCCCGGCATCAATATTCCAACAATAGGGCCGGTTAACGGGTAATCCAAGAGTTCTGGCTTTTCTCGCAAACATTCTTTTCCCTTGGTGTGCCGGAGCCGCTTAGCCGCTCAATGTTTTTTTCTCTCTTGTATGGAGCCAAAGCCATAGACCATCCCAAGAACTAACAACATCTTCAACTTTTTTACATGCTTTGTCGTATCATTAATCTTGAGCAATGCCCCGGAGATCCGTAATAGGTACCCCGGAAACCTGGAACAAATCACAGGTGATTTTCGACCAATCTTCTGAAACGATCAACAATTCATTGACATACTTTCCGAAAAAACCTCCCCCACGGAGGAGGGGAAGCAAGGATGAGTGACTGATCACAAAACCCACAGCTAACGGTTTGAAACCTGGTGAAGGAGGTAGCCAGCCAGTTTAGCCACCAGAAGACGCAAGGAGGAATCCAAACATTTGTTCGGCGCACACCCAGAAAATACGCATCAGATAGACGAGGTAGATCGGTAGGGCTGCGCTGGACGCACCGACACCAAAGAGAGGGAAAAGGGAGACGAAGACAGGCTGCCAGTTTGTCCCGGCATGTCTCTCAGAGAGTGCCGATCCCACCACCAGCCGAATGTTCCAGTTTGCCCTTTGACGAACAGACACTAAGTATCCGGAAGTCCCTGCTTCCGATAACAGCAGAGCCAGCAGGTGTCTTTGCCGCCCGTAAAAGTCCAAAATGTTTCTGCCTCCCTCTTCAACTTGCTGCAGCCAGCAGACCAATCGTCTCTGCTTCTCGAGGAAACCCACGAGGGATATGCTTGTTGTTCCAAGGGCTTTCGCCGAGACAACTAAAGGTGAAGCGTCAAAGCCCCCTCACGTTGCCATTTCTTCTATTACCCCGGCCCGTTGAGCCGTTACATGTGGGCCAACACGGCACGGCATCTATCACCATACTGGAGTCGTTTCACCTCTATGCGAGCCACTGGCCATTTGTTTGTCAAGGAGTAATAATCTTGAACATTCTTCAGGCGTCGCTACCATAACCTGTTTACTTCGATCTGGGGATGAGAAGTACATCGCCGCCGTCATTACCTCCACATCTAGAAATGAATAGCTTGCTCTGCTGAGGATCCGCGCTATTGCCAAGACACATTTTCACTGCGGGGCGCTTGACTTATGCACCACTGGCTCATCAGCAAATAAACGGCAACCCGTGTGCTTCTCTAGCACAGTCTTCGGTTCGCAGCCGGACGTTTCCACGTCGCTTCCACGTGGATCGGAGAACACTTGCGGCCAAAGATCGTCGACACGAAATGTCCTCCAATTTTGATGTTTCTTCTTGATAATAGTGGCCCATGGAACCGTGATATATCTAGCCTGGAAGGCTCACAACAATGCCTGATGAACATCCATCTGAAAAATATTCTGGGTAAGGAGCCAATCGCAATGCCTAGCAAGGCGACTGGGAAAGAAGCGGAGCTGGGCGGCTCCATGAGTAACCAAAAGATGTTAAACCTTGGGGATCGAGTCAGTAGAGTTTCTTTTCTTTTCTAAAACCTGCTCAGTGCGACGATCTCCATCCCGCGTCACTGAGGACAAAAGCAAGCAGAGAGGGACATGGCTGAGACCCTTGCTTTCAACAGGATGTGCCCGTGCCCGTGCTTTGAAACTTTCTTTTTTCTTTTCTGTTTTTGTCTAAGTCTCGTCTCATGACCGGATAACCGTAACTGAATCAGACACTCGTGTTCTACTGGAGCTACATATGTCAAAAGAAAGCTTAAGTGATGCCGAACTCGCACCGGGCTCCGTAAGCTGATTTTGACTGTAGAGAACGGAGGTCATTCCGCAACCATACACACACACACGCACACACACATTTCTTGGCGTACTGAAGGCGAGCTACTTAGCTGAACGCCATTGGACGCCGTTTCGGTGCCGAAAAGGATAATTGTGTCCGTTGCTCGAGGTAGATCGATCATCGATCCACTCCACCCAGCCGAGCAAAATCTTGGGGGACAAGAAGGAATCCCAAGACGACGGTGCGCTCTAGCCAAGGGACAATAGTTGCGACCAACTCATCTACCACAATGCCGTGGCTCTATTAGAGACGGCAGTTGGCCGCATGGGTAGAAAAGCACCGTGTGGTCTGGTTCAAAAATGTAATAAAAATAAAATAAAAACGAAAACTGTGCGCTATCCAGACGTCCGGGTCACTGCGGGCGAGGAGGCAAGGACCTATCCGAAGGTGGGCGAATGAAAACGTGATGCTTTCTGCTGTTGGTCGGGACTTTCTGTAGTTTCAAAGGCTGAGGATGAGGATTGCATAGTCAACTTGACGAGCAAAGGACCACAAATTGATGACAGCATGAGTCGTTTTGTTGTTGGCTTGGCGGTGGCTCATCGACGTCAATGTTACCTTGTTACTTCGCCATTCTCCCGTTGTTCCGCTCAATTATTGGGAATGCACCTGGCTGGAATGTGGAAAAGCCGAAGGAGATCCATGGTACTGGTACTGTCTTCTCCACGTAGCTATCCGCGTGCCTTGTTGTCGGGACTGGGACTACCCATCGGATCATGGTGAAAATCTGGGAGCGATCAACTGTTGATAACATTGAGCTGCCAAGTAGACGGAAATATGAATTTCTCTCTTTTTTTGGAGAGATTAAGCCCGGAAAACGATGCAACGATTAGACTTCGGTTGACCATACTTGTAGATCGCTCCCTAGTCCTAGACAAGACCAGGCAAAGTGACTGAGTTTAATAATGGCAGAGAGGGAAAAACGACCTTGCGTACTTGCTCATGCAGCACATGCATACTCTTAGTACAAGTATGTATATTCTATAATTATGCATTATATGCCGGTGCAATCATTGGCCTGCAAGGTCGCCGAGATTGCTCGGTGGCCAGGCCATAATACCCCCATACCCATACCACACCAACTGCATTTCCTTGGATGAACACAACAGGCCGCTACACAAACAGGGTTCGTCCCATCGCACCCAACGGTCGCTCTGCAGAGCAAACATTCAAGGGTCGGACCAATAAACCTTGCACAAGCAGGGTGGAGTGTCTTCCGTGGAGTGTGCAGTGGAGTAACGGAGACGAGGGCCGCTGCCAAGGGGTCCGGGGATGATCATTGCGCACAGCCGGTCGGCGCTGATAGGCCAGAGTGGCACCCCATTTGCCCTTGATCTTATCGTCATGCTCTAATGGTGTGTGTGGAGGCGACATGCTGCAGCGAAGAAGAAGCCCAGAATGAAGCGATCGAATGGCAGACCAGGGCAGGGCAGAGGTCGGTTGACAAGCTCAATCGGGGTCATTCAAAAGCAAGAGAGAGAGAGAGGGGGAAAAAAAGGTTCAGGCAACGATGAATCAGTAACGGCGTCTAAAAAAGCCGCGAATCTAGATCAAATAAGGCGAACAAGGAACCCCGGGGTTTCATCGTGCTGGGATAATGATTTGAGGAAGAAATTTTCGAGGGTATG
Source organism: Hypomyces rosellus (assembly GCA_011799845.1). NCBI lineage: Eukaryota > Fungi > Ascomycota > Sordariomycetes > Hypocreales > Hypocreaceae > Hypomyces > Hypomyces rosellus. Next base: position 700,729 of record WWCI01000001.1, read on the forward strand.
TTTCAGACGAGGATGAATTGAAAGAGGGTCCTCAGGGTGTCCTTGGAGGGTCCTTCCTTTCCATTTCACCAGTTTCCGTAAAGTATCCGAGGCAGTCGCCTCCAGGTAGCATGATGTCAATAGGGGAGCTCCTCCCTCTGAGCAACATTGACAAGCAGTTAGTACCTTTGTACTTTTGTACCTACAAGTACTCCGTAGAAATCTTCATACCATGCATCCGCTTCCGAGAGTCTGCCCCTCTCCACGTTTTCTTCTCATCCATCATGACGCCTGTACTCCGTATGTACCTTGCACTTTCTTTCGCACATACGAGAACGGAAACCAATCAATCAATCAATCATTCATTCAGTCAGTCAGTCAGTCAGTCAGTCAGTCAGTCAAAGAAGCTTCATTCGGCCAATGTCCTCCATCAATTTACAAGCGTCAAGTACCGTCACGGTTGTCTCAGACTCTGACTCGGGACGGGTTCGGACAGCCAACGGGACCGGTTGCAAGATCCAATGACAAGTCTGATTAGGTTTTGACGATTCCTTTTAGTCCTTTGCCTCGCATTTGGCTCTTGACCTGGGATGGTAAGGTCGCGTGGCTTGGGTTGCTGTGCTAGAACCAACGGCTCGCTTCCCCCGTTGACGGACCAGTTTGCAATGCTCCTAAACTTAGCACAAAAATGCACAAGTAGGTAGCTGCATTACCTGCAATCCAATCCAACGCACAAAGCAGAACGTGGACTGCTAATGCCCGTGCCAGAAAACGAGTCAACGCCCTCCCGCCTGTGTAATCCACTCGGTACCAAATGAGTGCACCCTCCTAACTCTAGGCAGAAGCAAAAAGAACTGGGAAGGGGGGAGACCAATTATCCAGCTGGTAAAAGATCTGCCGCACAGTTCCCGTGCCGCCCAAAAGGACCGACACCACACGGTGTGCTCTCCATGGGAGAGGGAACAAAAAGGCCTGGCTGGTACTCCCCATCTGTGGCGGCGCCCACGGGCATGGCATTGGGTTGGCAACACGGGCCACCAACGCACACAGATTTGGAAAGATGGTGGCGGCTCAGGTCTGCGAGTTGGACTAATCATGACGGAGTACAAAACAACAAATGTTCATTCATGCACCTGGTATGAAAGACACTTCTACTACACATGACAATCGTGGCCTTGGAACAGGGCCGCCTCGGATCTCCTGTTCAACTCTACTGCATGTCAATCAGCCCAGCAGGGCAAGAAGACGGGAAACCAGGGGCTTGAGTGGGAGGCACGGGAGTTGAGCGAGAGGGACAAGGGGCTGTCTGGCATCTTGCATTAACATCCACCTGCACAACAGCACTAATCATGCTGTGCGCACATGATGGCGTTGGTAAACCAACATGTACCTCTTCCTTGCTGTGGTGTGCACTGCGTGCAACGACAGGCACATTTGAAAGACTTTGGTGGATATTTCCTCCGTACGCAAAAGTCAGACGTTGTCTTCAGTGGCAAGGAGAAGCAATTTGAGTTGGAGCCCACCCACCACGAGATGAGATGTGCACGAACGAGGGGTTCTTGCCACAGAAATAGCGGTATTGCGGTAGCATCCGGATGTTCATCATGATAAACGCGCAGCCGGGACGTTTTGCACATGACGGCGGGTAACGCGCAGCATCTTGGCCCCCATCATCCATCTCTCCTGGCTGTGGCAATGGTCGCCATTCAATATCGGAAAAGAAATATCAACATTTAGCCTGTTACTTTGGGCTTCTAGTCATCTACCACGGAGCTAGTCGGCAAAGTTGTGCAACGGATTAATAAGCCAATAGCGACTTTGCTGATATGTCAAGTTTCACGACCCGATTTTGCAACGCAAATCCACACTGCCAGGAACAGCCCATTGCTACGACAAAAATATTTTCTTCTTCTCAGGCCCAATTTTTTTTTTGCTGCGTGCCATGACGTGTTTTCTATACTTTGCAACGATGAAGAAAGGGAGGGACAGCTCATGGCCATCGGGGAAAATAGGCATGTGCCAAGACATGAGACACCATGTTCTCGTAGTGGAATGAAAGTGAACTGGAGCCCTCCACAAGCAGGACGGGACGGCGTTGCCCGTGGGCCGTGTGTCCTTCTGGAGTCCCAGAGCATGCGTACTATGACAAGAAGAGAGGGTGTCTTACGAGACGATGGACTTGAGTGTCCTTTTTTGAGGGCGGACTCGTTTCTAGCGCACCATGCAAAGCAAGTTAGACCTGAGACGCAACAGATGAGAGAGGCCAGGATTGGACAAAGCAGCGCGGAAGTTCTCCCTTGCAGCTCCACGAGGCGTCTCCAAATATGGTCTAGAAGTTTACTCTAGACCGGAGGCGGACAAGACTATCTTTTTCTGTACTCCTGGTGGACTTGTCTTGACTCTCCTCTCTTTTCCTTCAGCGTCTGCTGCGGGCGGGCAGCGGCAGAGGAACGACAGCGACGTTCCATCCACACACCACCCATTCCCTAGGGCCAGGCCCGTGGTTCACCCTCGCTTGTCACAGTGAGCTCCCAATTGTCATTGCGCCCCAGCGCCGACTAAGGCAATGCAGTGGACCTTGGCAAACCAGCCCATAAGCCTCGGTGACCATTCAGGTGCGACGGCCACCCTCCTTCGCCATGAAGCCAGCCAGTCCCAACCTGTTCCAGCAAAGCAAAAAAGACTCCAGCGGAGCGCCTGCATTTTGGGCCGCTTGGTATCACCGACACATCCCCCGTCACTCCCGACCTTACCTCAGTGCCGTGGTGGCCACCACCCCCTTTGGATTGATTTCTCAAGGAATACCCTCTGCCACACTGGGAAAAGGTTGTCGTTTTCAAGCAGTTTAGTGCTTCGTAGGCGATGCTCCGGTAGGGTCGACTAAAAAGCAGGATCTTGAGACAGCCGCTGGAGGAAGAAGATTGACGCTGCCAGTTCCTTTTTGACTTGCCAGAGACAGAGAACAAGCTCGGGCCCTTTGCAAGAGCGAAGCGCCGAGTGCAAACCTGTCGACGACAGTGGCGGCTGCTGGTGCTGCGTCTGTTGGAACGGTGGGATGAACGGACTACTGGGCCGGGTCCGCTCTGCATCGTCTGTGGCTTCAGGCTTTCGGGCTTTGTAACTGAATGATTGCATCAGCTGTATCTTGGAAGTTTTCTTTCTCTACTTTATTCCGGCAACTTGGTTATTCTCAAGCATCATTCGTCTCGTGGTGGCACCACAGCACTAATAGTGCAATCGATGGTTGTGCAATGGAACGTGCTTGTGCAGCATGCTGTGCAAATGGTGGTGGTTATCAACAACGACACCAATTCTTGCTTTTCTGACTTTCCAACTCGTGCTGACCCTGGCTCATCTCTTCTACTGACTCGAATTTGCGCTTGCTGGCGTCGCCTGAAATTTCTTCGCCCGCACGCCCTCTATTAATCGATATTTGCCTTGTCATCTTTATTCAGGGCGTGAGAATTTTTGCTTCCTCCTGCCGCCGCCGCCGTCAGCAGAATATTGCTTCAGACTACGCCGTACTATGTACTCCCATTTCCAAGTAGAGAGTTACTCCATACACACTCGGCTCAAGGTCACCTGCATCCGCTGCTTGTGATCCGATACCTCAACAGAAGAAATCGGACAAGAACCAGTTATTATGCCTTCTGCTACCTCCTGTGGCATCTAGTTATTAAATTGCAACCTACAGAGTCCCCACGATACTACCACTTCGTATACCCTTCCTCCTGCTTGCTCACTAGCACACAATAAATCAACAGCCCACACACACACAAACCACACCCCCCTGTCGTGTCCCCCATCAATGACCCCCTCCCCGGTCTTGGGGAGATCCCAATCCTTGTCTCCAATCCCGGCTCTCTCTCTTGCTCTCGGCCAAGGCTTACCTTATTTGCTCTGGCAAACCCTGGCCTCCCAGGCTCCCTCAGCTGGTGACCCGCTGCTCACACAGTAGTCCCAGACTCCCGGGGCCCCCTTCGCACCCTGCTCACCCTGTCTGGCGGCGTCTGCCCAGCCAGACGTCTACCACGGCTGGTACCACGTCCCGTCTAATACCTGTTCCTCTTTTCTCTTGCCATATCCCCCAGTTGCTTTCTCTTCTTCTTTCAACATCTTGACGAAGTTTTGCAACAACGGTTCTTTGTACATCATCGATAATCAACCTGCGGATTACTTTTCCTACGACCACCTTTTATTGCTTGTGTCGACTGTCCACTAGTCGTTTTTTTATTCGCTTGTTAAGAGGGTACCGCCTCTCCTTGGCGGTTGGAGGGTGTCCGAGTCCAGACTCGCAACTGAGGTGAGTCGAATCGAGTCTGTGGTTGCAGCAACAACATCGCTATTCCATCAAGTCGTACACTACATTCGACATTGTTCCCATTTCGCCGATTTATTCCAATGCGACGCCTCATTCCAACATAATTTCATGGAACTCGGTCACTAATAACAGGCTGCAATTAGTCGCTACATCATCAGCTCATCCGAACGTATTTAATCTAATCTCTACGCGACGCACGTAACTCATCATAATGGCGACGCCTACCTCTGTTGCCTCTTCCGCTTCGCGGGAGACGATTCAGCGAATTCATCGCATCACCAGAGAGAACCGCAGCTTGTGGTATCAGTTGACTGTCTTGCAGCAGCCTGAGAGAGCCCGTGCCTGCGGTTCGGGAATGAAGGGTAAGGCTACACGAAATGCGCCATTGGCAAACTGACATTGCCATATGTGAGTGTCCGCTGACCGTTCTTTGAAGCCAACAGCGATCGCCGACCCGTTGATCCTCCGCCTGTAGTCGAACTTCGTATTATTGAGGGCCCATCTGTGGAGGAGGGCAAGGATATCACCTTCGACTACAATGCGAACTTCTTCCTCTATGCCAGTCTAGAGCAGGCCCGTACAATGGCCCATGGCCGTGTTCAGAACGGTGCCGCTAACAACCCTCCCATCCTGACCGGTGTTCCGGCTTCTGGCATGGCTTATCTGGATCGCCCTACCGAAGCTGGATACTTCATCTTCCCCGATCTTTCTGTTCGCCACGAGGGTTACTTCCGGTTGTCATTCAGCTTGTATGAGACAACCAAGGAAGAAAAGGATTTTGATCTGGAGCCCGCAGAGTCTGACCTGCCTCCCGGTGTCGACTGGCGAATGGAGATCAAGACTCAGCCTTTCAACGTCTTTAGTGCCAAGAAGTTCCCTGGTTTGATGGAGAGTACTTCTCTGAGCAAGACTGTTGCCGACCAAGGATGCCGAGTCCGCATTCGCCGCGATGTTCGTATGAGGAAGCGTGATGGAAAAGGAAATGGATATGACAGGCGCGAGGAGGAATATGCACGCCGTAGGACCGTTACGCCAGCACCTGCCGAGGATCCTCATCTGCGAGCTCGATCCCTCAGCAACTCGAGCGAGCAGCGCATGCCCTATGTTCCAGACGCTCAACGCAGGCCATCCATTGCCGAGAGCTACCATGCTCCTCCCCCCCCACCGCCTCTACCATCATACGATCATACGCAACCTTCGCCCGTTCGTCCTGGCCATCTTTCATTTGGAGAACACGGCGTGCCGCAGTACGTTGCGCCTCGACAATATGGACCTTCACAGAGCGGACCGCCAGTTCCTGTTTCGCCTACCGGCCCCTATCCATCATCCTCCCAGTCACCATATGTGAAATCTGAACCACAGCCTTTCCCATATGGTGTTCGTGGTACACCTCAGCCACATTCTTCACCAGCTCTGTCTGTTAAACAAGACCCTTACGATAACCGTGCCCCTGGACCTTATGTGCCTCATTCGCCATCTATTTACTCTGGCGTTGACCACAGTTCTCGGAGACACTCGCAAATTTCATATCCTCCGACACCGATGGCATCTCAGCCGCCACCACGAAGCATTCAACCACAACCTCACTACCAACCCCGTTCACACCATTCCTTGGCGCCGCTCAGGATTGAATCTTTAGTGTCTCCCCTGCCACCAATTGAAGCTCAGATGGATCCACTGCCAGCCCCGCCTATGCTGCCAACTGGTGCTAAGCGAAAACACGACTTTGTCTTTTCACAAAACACGAAGCCTCTGCACAATGGCCAACGACAGCTTGACCCGCACTTTGGTCACGGCTACCGTGGAGTGACTCCTGAGCCTAATCAGGGTATGTACTCACGGGCAGACGGCAAAATCGGCGTAGTCACATTCAACCAATACCAGACATGAGGTGTTGGGTGTCTGGTGTCTGTATAGATCTGTCTGGCGTTTTAGGAGCCGCAGCCATTGTTAACCTCGTTTCTGAATTGTATGGGGATAGCATGAATTGGAATTTGGGAGTTTGGGTACAATTTTGCCGTGTTTTTATTTGAATTTCTTTAAGACAAGACGACTACGCTTGTTGTCCTATTCTTCGAACAATTGTTTTATTTGAACTCTTTTTTTCCCCCGCCTACCAATTCAGTATGTTGTGCATAGAGGTTTTTAGCGAAACTACGGAAGTTCATCTATTTGATGATTTCCCTGTTCATCGGCCACTTTTGGTTCGATCACCACTCTTTCTACCGCGCATCTTCTCATTATTTTTCGGCCTGTGTCTGGAAACTGTCGCGGACATATTTTATCAAAGACCTACCTAGCTCGATAATCTCATGCGGGAGACCTATTATTACCATAGGTATCTTCAGTCTGTTAACCTCATTCGCCTATTTTTCTTGTTGCTGGGTCACGAGTTGCATGGTGGATAGGGAACTGCTTATTGCGCAGACAGGGAATGGGAGTGCAGTGCTTTTTTGTTGAGTCTTGGGAACCGGCTGTTGCTTGCTTATTTATTTTGTTTCTTGTTTGCGGGTTTGCTTTGAAGCTGAGATATACTGGAACTTGGGCTTGAACTTGGGATCTTATTGTTTTTAGTCAGTCAGTCAGTGCATGCGTGCGTGTGTGTTTTTAGCAAGTTAATCGATTCAACTGCAGAGGGAGAAAAAAAATACCAAACCATAGCATTCCATGATCTTGCCTCATGCTTCGCCTCCTCCGTGTCTTGCCATGGCGTGTCTGTCTTGACTTGTGACGACGACAAGATCCCCTCCCTTGTAACGGAGTTATGCAATGCATGTTTTTTTTCTTTTAACCGGGATGAAAGGATTTTCCCCTTCCCCTCTCAATAATCCAGGGGTTCTGCTGGCAATATTGGGGCATTGTGATGGGCAACGGCAAGGGTTTGTATGTGCGTGTGCGTGTGCGTGTGCACATTCTGTTCGTTCCTGGTTTTCCGCGACCCTTGATGCGTCAATGCTGCAGACGGACTAATGCAAGGCCAACGAGAAAGTGACAACTCAAAGGGCCCCAAATGAGCCAGAGGACCCTCATCGACTCCTCTTTGTCTTGTCTTGGTCAGGCCTTGGTGGCTTCGTTTCCCGGTAAGGGATGATGGTTGCCGTGGTGAAGTCACGTGTCGTCCCGATTAGGCAAGCATCAAAGAAAAACAAAACAAATCCGGGTCTCCCTCCCTTCACGGCCCTCACCACCCTCACCACCCTCACGACCTTCACTCCGCGCAACGAACTCGGACCACATGCAGGGGGGACACGCACCACCTGCTGCTCCCGCTACCGCTGCTGCTGCTACGGCTACAGTCCAAAGGAACGAACGAATAATAGCCAATGCCCAGATAGATCCAGGTCTTCTCCCCCCAATCTTTATACGGGTTGGGGCCTGCATTTCTTTCCCTTTTCCGTTCTCTTCCTCCTCTTGAGGAATTCCAAAGCTTTCCCCCAAAAAGAGACACTGCAGATCTGGGGGACATTCCAGACCTGATGGTGTGTTTTTGTCTTTCTCTCTTTCTATCCATCTACCCAGCTCCCTCTCTCTATCTTTTGGATGGGGGGATCTGATGTTGCGCATCGTGAGATAAGTTTACGGTGCCGAACTTCTTCCTTCTCTTTTTGTTCTTCCTCTTTCTATTTACTATTTCCTTTCTCTTTGTGAACACCGCTTACGATTGAATGCTCGACGGAGCTACTAAACAATAACAACAACCAGAAAAAAAACCCCCAGCAATTAACAGACTGGGCTGTATTACCTTACGACGTTTTAACCCCCTTTACGAAGAAAATCACCATAAACAAATCATACCAAAATGACGGCCTCTCCACGAAAAGGGCCGCGACCACAGGCCAGTCGCAGCCGTTTCCACGAGGGGTCCATGAACGATCGAGTCTCTGCCGTACCACCAGTGCAGTTTCTCGGTCCTGAAGAGCGGGAGGCGCTAGAACGACCGGCAGAGGTAGAACAACACATACACCTACGGCTACACCGGCCACAGTCCCAACACAGTCCGCCTCAGCACAGTCCGCCTCAGCCTCAACACCAGAAGCAAGGAAGCATTGGCAGGAAAGGTGGCAACATACTGGGTCAAGTGTGGGAGGGTGTACGGGGCAAACTGAGGCTTCGGCGAGATGCTGGTAGTCACTCTGATGAGGACACTACCGCTGCCGCTGCCACTGCCACTGCCACCACCACTACCAATATCAAGAAAAAGGCGGTGGAAACCAAGAGACCAGAGATTGAGAGGCCGACGAGAGAAGAGACACTGGCCAACTATCAGAATCTAGTTGCTTCTGGATTCTTCACTCAGCATGCCATTCAGTCCACACGACATGCTCGTCCTGGCACTTCCTATCAGACACCTTGCAGGGACCGACCTCCCTCGTCACATTCTCTTCCCCAGCATCCCAGTTACCCTCCTCCCCCGCCACCGCAATGGCCACTGTGTACCAGCCACCTTTCCCCTTCACCACTCACACCAAATGCCAAGAGACACTCCTCACCGTTCTTGACGCCCGCCAGCGCCTCCTCCCGGGGTACGAAGCGTGCTGCCGATGAGGACGAGATCAGGATCCACGAGGACTACGACGCCACACCTGTCAGGTCCTCTACGTCCCATGCCAAGCTCCGCAAGATTGCATCTGGGAACTTTGTCTCACTGCCAAAGCTGCCAACTCCCCGGAACAAGCTGCTCACCGCAAGGAGAATCCCCTCATCGGCTAGTATGCGCAATGGCGGTCTCCCTCCGGTCATCGTGCAACAGAGGGAGCCGACCAAGACCACCAAGCGCCTTCCACCGCCTGTATCTCCCGCCTCGTCAACATCCTCTTCAGCGCGCAGCTCACTAGAGAGTCTGTCGGAAAGGATGTACTCCACCGTACGGAGGAACGTGAGCGAGAATTACTACAGTGTGCGAGCTGTGGGATCCGGATCCATGACTGCTAGAATCTTGAGACCCAGGAGTAGTGCTCAGGGCTTGAGAGTCATGCCGGATGCGAATAGAGGCATTCCCAGAGTGCCTCTTATTCCCTCCAAGTTTGCCGCTGCCAGCTATGGAGAGAATAGAGAAAACAGCCAAATATGGCGATCACTTAGACGGTGATGCCAATACTTGGGGTTGTAATACTCTACGAACATCCACTTGGGGAACCATATCCCCCCCACTTGCATCGCTTAGAAAGATATATATTTATATGATGCTCAAACCCACCAAAGATCGACTATACATGGCACAAAAAGACTTTTCGATGCCAATTAACCATTATACATTCCATTCGTTTTTCACTTCATCATCTCCAAGAACTGGAGACGAGAAAAAAAGGGTCCAACAGCCCCACGAACGTCATGACTTTCATGAAGAAACGTTTTTGTTTTTTCGAACTCTTTATTACTTCTCTTCTTCATCGTATATACGGGACAACCTGCGGTTATGATAAAACGCTTTCTGTTCTTGTTTTTTTTTTCTACATGCCAAACTTTTGAACCGAGTGCGAACTCGTGGAGACCAAATTTGAAACCCTTTTTGAGAGAGATTGGAGAGGCTTTTTTGTGGCCTTTTGGCCCTCCTTTTGTCTTCTATTAAAAGAAGACATTAGGAAATAAAATATCAGGGAGAGGCTTTTCGGGAAAGGAATTGGGATAATGAAGGTTCTCTTTCTCTTACTATGGGAATTGTAGTTGGTATGAATACTTGTAACATCAATGAAACGATTTTGACGAAGTCGAGTCTTGTGCTGTGTGAATCTCTTTCGTGTGACGTTTCAAGTATATGATGGTCGTAAACACTCTTCTGTTGAGCTGTTTACCGATCTTGGTAACTGGGCCGGGTTTCCGTCTGGTCAAACCCCCTTGCATAGTAGATTATAGAAAGCAGAGGTTGTTTTATCGCTACCTAGAGATGGTAACACGTGCATTGTTGAATGACTGTAATCTTGAGACACACACACTCACTCACACATTTATATACATTATATATCAGAGACGTAAATCTTCCGTGGATTTGGAACGCTCTAATAAAATCAATGCCAAACATCCCATTTCCATATCTGAACGAAGCAGCCCTCCCTTGACGTTTTACGTTTTACTATGAAAAGACTGTTTTAATCGGCATCCTCTTTTACTCGTAAAGATAATTTTCCATCATCTCGCAAGTGGTGTAGCACTTGACATGCAAAACCACCACTTCTTACTAGAACCCATCACATCAACCACAAACAAAGACAAAACACCAAAAGATATCAACATATATAGTCCTTCTTCATCGTCTGATAATCAACTACACAAAGCAATATGTACTCAAATTCTTGTCCATACACAACACCTTCCCCTTTCCTTATTTTCCCAGGAACCCCCCAAAAGAAAAAAAACCATGATTAAATATCATCATCACAACCTTGTCAAACAAAACAGAAAGGAAAAAAAAAGGGGTTTCGCTTCAAAAACAACAAACAAATAACAAAGAGATTAAAACTGTTGTCCTGCGGCACGTTCATCTCGGCCGGTCATACCATGTTTACTTTAAACCAGCCAACCCACCACCACCACCTTATCCACCTACTCTCCCTCCCTTTCTTCTAAGAACCCTTCGTTGAAGACTGCAAAACATTCAATTTTTCGCTCAAGACAAGTGCAAAGAAAAACAACCCCGTCCATCCATATCGCTATATATATCCCATAATCCAGCATGACAAACACGGGAAAAAGACAAGATGACCAGCAACATGATCTGTAATATGTTTTTTTGTTCGAACCAAATGAGTCCACCGCGCCGGGTTGGCAAGAGACTCATAATTTGGAATGCACTGGAATAATAAGATCCCAACCACGCGCCCCGAAGCATCGTATTCTAGAATTTGAAAAAAAAAAGTAAAGAAATAGCCATGGCAATTATCCTGCTTCATACCTCAACCACACGAGCCGGAATGTTTTCAAGCACTCGTGATACTCGAGTGTACCCAGTCTGGATGACGGCTCGTGACGAAGTCCAAAGGATAGGGAAGAGCGAAGGGAAGTAGCTATAGAGCAAGGCGCAAACCATGATCAAGAGTAACGGAATCTATTTCAAGGTTAGTTGAGGAAAAATCCAAGAAGAAAGGGGAATAAACTTACCCAAATGAAGAAGAGATTGCGGTCGTTGCTGAGTCTCTTCAACTTTTGCTCCCGTGCCCTGAGGAAGTTGTCCTGCTGTTCCTTTGTAATGGCATTCTTTCGCCCAATCTCAAGAATCACTGGGATTTCCTTGGTTCTGGAGGACGTAGCAATAGCTGTTGTAGTTGTAGTTGTTGTTGCCTTCGCCGTCTTCGCCGTCGGAGTCTCACCATACAACGTGGCACACTTCAAGTCAGCCTCGGCATCGACCGCAGCTCGGGCGGCAGACTGCATCTTCTTATCCATGTCCTCTTGAGGGAAGATATCATCGTAAGCTGGCGGAGGAATTACGGTATTGCTCTTATACGAGGAAATATCCCACCAGCGGCCGTCCAGCTTTGGTTGATCATCGCTCCCGGGCTCTTCGTGGTCCGGCTCTTCGCGGTTGCCAGACATACCTGGTACCAATTGTTGAACTCTTCGCATGAATTGCGCCTGTGGAAGATAGGCCTGGTAATCGGGCAACATCGGCATGCCTGAAAAGGTTGGCATCTGTGGCATCCCAACTTGAGGGAGGTGAGCAAGGTTTTGAATATGTAGAGCCATTGTCTGTTGGAATTGCTGAAGCTGCTGCTGGATCTGATCCTTGAAAGCAGCCGCTATAGCCGCCGGGTTTGATCCTGCGCCATTGTCTAGCTCCTCGGAGTCGTCTGTAACTATCTCGCTGTCGCGTCTCAATCGGCTTGGACGTCTCATGCTCAAGTAGTTATTCTCATCGGGATCTTCATCATCAAAGTCGCCAGATGTGTATTCGGGGCTTTCTTCGCTCGAGTCCACCGAAAGGGGCCCTTCGTGCGTATGGGCCCTAGTTAATGGCTCCCACATGGAGCGCATCGACGTGGCACTGCTAGTCCGGCTTTGCAACGATCCTCCGCTACGAGACCGGATATGCCGTTGAGAGCTGCGGATGGTGCGTTCTACAGCCCGCGACTGAGACACGTCCCTGGCAGTCAAACCTGACAGGCTCCTGATTGTAGGATCTGTTCCGGCAATCATCAACCGCCTGACAATCTCTGGGTGGTTATGAACGGCGGCCAGGTGCAACGGGGTGAAGCCGCCACGATCTCGGGCATCTGGGTTTGCGCCCCTGGCGAGCAAGGCGGCAACAAATCGATGATAGCCGAGAGTGGAAGCCAGATGCAGCATCGTATGTCCGGTTGACCCTTTGAGATCCAGGCGCGTGCGATGAGCACTATCATCGAGATCAATGAGATCAAGGACCTTCAGGAGCTGAGACTCCAAGTGTTCGTGTGATGCGTGGTTGAAGACCGGGCCGCCACCACCGCCACCAGTTGATGGGCCAGCGGAAGAACCGCCAGACCAGCTTGAGTTACCGTCATTTAATATTCTGCGCGCGAGATCATTGACATCAACCATCTGGCCAGACATCTTATGACCGAGAACGGAGAGTGCGGTTCGGATGAGCTTGTCCTCCGTGTCGTCAATGTACTTGAAGAATGGTGGCTGCTTTCCTGGGAAGTTTGAAGAAGAAATACTTTGCCGCCCAAATGTTACAGGAACAGGGCCTGCCGTAGGGGATGGAGGCAATAGACACACAAGTGACGATTCACCCCAAAAGGTCGTGGTCGTGGCTTTGTTGTCTCCAAACCAGACTTCCAAACCCTGGAAGAATGATGCGCCAAGCACAGTAACCTCGATACCTCCGATCTTTGGTCCCTCGTTGGGGATGATCTTGTGAATGATAGGGGGTGCTCGTGGTTGATTCACACCCATGGGTATTGAGTACAGGCCACCGGCTATGGCTTGCGCCAGCTGGGTCTGCGAAACATTGCTCCGTAAGCCGTTGGGGCTAGGAGCGCGGCTGGCGTGATTGGAAGTCGGCGCAGAGTTGTACAATTGAGCCATGGCCAAGTTGTCCATGCTCTCAGACCGGCGATTGGCAAAGAACGGCATCTCGTTGCTGTTTGGCGTCGGAGGACCGTTGGCAAACGGCATCTGAGCGCTGGGCTGCCCAAAGAGTTGATCTGCCTGAGGGAAGGGGTTCGGGCCGGACGAAAAGGGAGAGGTAGCGGTAGATACCTGGACACTGGCAATTCCCTGTGATGCTGGGGTTGGCGATGTATCTAATCGAGTCATGGTCAATCCATTAGGTACTCTTGAACCGCTTGATTTTCTCTTCTTGGCCAAGTGGCCATTTTGACTGGGCGAGGGAGGTCTAGATAGGGGCCGGCCTGGTACAGAAGCCGAGGCCATAGTTGGCGTAGTCTTTCCAGAGGTAGCTGCGCTGAAGGCGGCCTGGCTACTGAGTGGTGCCACGGCTGAGGGCGAGAAGCCAAAGGCTCCATTTGGTGCAGAAGGCAACATACTGCCGGGATCCATCGGCAAGGGATGATGCATAGGTACAGACGAGCTTGTAACAGTTTCGGACATTGGCGGCTGTGTTGTCAACTGTGTCATTGGGTTTGTCTTATGGTCGTCGGTAATCATGATTGGATTGGACATGGCCTGTGCAATGACTTGATCTTTCCAATCTTTGATGGTGAAGATGACATTGAAGCCCATCTTCTCGTTATGGTGCCTGCAGTAGCATGCAATCCGCATAGGGGCATCAATCTGCATGGTACGGCTGTGTCGTGTGGGCTCTGGCCGACCGTTTGCATCGAGGACGCCGCTAATGGGCTGCCACTCCTTGACTTCTTGTGTATTGAAAACAACGACTCGGCGCTCCTCATCCTGGCTCCAAAGTTTGTCCTCGTCCGGCTTCTTTACCTTCTTCCTAGCAGCCCTTTTGCGCTCCCTGGTAATACAGCCGTTACAAATCCGCACTTCGCCTCCGTTTTGCGGAGAGTTCTCCTCATCATCGAGGTCTGGCAAATGGCCCTGAGGCGTATTCGCAGCCCTCTCCAATGCCTTTTTCTTCACCTCTAATTGATCCATGGCACTCGTGCAAACAAGGCTAACAAATAATTCCAGGGTGTCAGATGATCGTTCGGGAGGAGGCCTGGCCATAAGTTTAGGCTTGGAGATTGTGTGTGAAGGTAGATGCAGTTTAGATACGCCAGGAGGTAGTGGACTCAGAGTCATCTTGATCGGAATTTGTGTCTCAACTCGTGACTTGAGGGGAGTTGGTAGAATTCTGAGCTCATATCCGCCAGTGAAATTATAGGTTGGAAGACCGCCAAAGACTGGCATCTGATGTGCCATTGCTGCGAAGCGGGCCGAGTTCGGCATGCCGTCCGGGACAGTCGGGGAGCTGATGCTCAACTTGTTCGCCCACATGTTGGTGCCATTCATCATAGACCAATCCGATCCTGCATGGGGTGAGGGAGTACTGAAAACAGCTGCAGCCGGGGATGAGTCGTGACTGGCCATCATGGTCGACATTGGTGACGGTTCCCGAGATGCTTCTCTTTTCTGACCAGCTCTTGACGAAGTTACGGAATATTGCTATAGCATAATTAGCAAGGGGGTTAGTAGGGTGTGGTGATGAGGTGAACAAACCGAAGCTCTCTTCTTATGGCCTTGCTCTCTTGACCTTGATGGCTCAGGCTTTTTGGGGCTGTGTGTCTTTATGGTTGGCATGCCAGGTGAGGGCATGTTGGTTTGGCCATTAGGCGCATCGGGACTGCTAGAAGCGCTCTCAAAGTCGAATGTTTGCTCCATAAATGTATCATCATGCTCTCCAAATCCGTACAGTCCGTGCATAGCTGAGGAGTCTAGTTCGCGGCCAAAGGTAAAGGTTGAATCGTCTTCGTCGAATGCACCCATGTTGTGGTTTCCCCAGTCCATTTTCTCGTCACCTCCACCGTCCATATTCATATCCCCAATAGTACCTGGCGTTTTCGTTGAGGCCGAGCTACCGGATCTTTTGGTAGACGAGGCTGTGTCGGAAGAAGAGTCGTGAATAGAGCCCGTGGGCGAGTCGGGGAAGGGCCCTGCAAGAAGCTCTTGCGGATTTAAAAAGGACTTTTGATCGTTGGAGCCAATTGTGTCCAGGGTCTGGAGGGCGTCTGGGCTGTTTGTGAAGTCGAAAACGTTGGAGACAAGGAAGTCATCATCGGAAAAGTCGTGAAGTTCGCCGCTGGGCATTGAAGCTCCTGCTATGAGGGGGCCGCCAGCGCCTGAACTTGTGGCAGATGTCATGACCAGCAGGAATTTCTATTGCGTGTTCCGCTTCACGCGGAGTTGGTCGAACCGGACACCAGTCGTGGCGTCAGTATAGTTGGATGACGAGGATGTCCAGAATACAAGGAGGTGGTTTCGCTGTGGGGAAGTTCTGCGGGAGGAAAAAAAGGGTCCTCGTTCAGCGGCTTTATCGATTCTAGAAATGAGAAGATAAAAAAAGGACTACTAATAATATGACGGCGACGGAAGCAGCAACAAAGTTCGGTCGTCTCGGTCCTCAGATTTTCATTTCCCCCCCTCGAGATGTTGATGTCGCTGAAGTGTAGTCGTAGAGGTGAAGGAGCCGAAAAGAATTGTGAGGAGTCGAAAACCTTAGTCGTTGCCTGTTGAGCACGCGAAAGCCAAGCACGTCAAACAAATTCAATCAAGTCGAAAAAACCGTCCGGCTGGCCTGGGCGCCCCACAGAAATGTGGCGGTTCAACACTCGACAAAAGGAACGTGGGCTCGAGCGGTTCGTAGCGGTGTCGAGGGATGGAGAGAGAGAGAGAGACAGAGAGAGAGAGCAACGTTTGGGCGGTTATTATGCAGGTTTGTGAAAAGGGAAGATGAGCGCTGGGATCGTACAGCTGCGCGACGACGAAAGTGTAGAGAGAAATACGGAGTAGGGGAGTAAGTACAGAGCAGGTGGTGCTGGTAGTGCTGGTGGTGGTTGATCCCTTTCTCACCCACTGTACCAAGTACGGAAGACTAACTGCTGTTACTTGTACTAAACTGCTAGGCGAGTTGGCGGTGGACAGTGAATGAGGGACAGTGGTAGTAGTAGTGGTAGTAGTACCTAGTAGTGGGTGGTGGTGGTGGGAGTGGCAGTTGGCAGTAGCAGGAAAAGGAAGGAAAGCCGAGTTGAGGTCTTAAAGAAACAACACACACACACACACGCACAGAATTTGAGTTAAAACACTGCAGGCTGTGGCGTTTGGGCGCCTCTCCCTGCTGATGAGCTAGATAACGGACATCAGAGGTGTGATGGAGAGAGTGCGCAAATACATCGCATACAAGCATATGACGACTGTAACTTTGTTGCTCTGAGAGCTTTTCAACATATGGATATCTCCTTGTGAGCAAAGGTACCCGTGGACAACTCAGACAGACCCCCCCAGTGCTGCGAAATACGGAGCAGGACAGACTTTGAGGGGTGATAAAGGTACGGGGTACCGCTGTATGTACAGTGCGAGAGCAATTCTCTCACGCTGTGAGCGACTATCCCCGGTGAACAATGCTGCAGTTACATAATGGGTGCGCACAGTGGCAATGACGCAACCCTCTTCCAAACGGCTTTTCGTCAGTGTACGTAGCATCATGCCACGGGCCAATAATCATCGAGGCTGGGTTCACTGCCCTCTTCGTCCACTGTCCTCAATTCATCATGGTGTACCTGCTACTTGCTACCTGCACAACTGAAAGATCCAATGTCTCAACCTCGCCATCGCAAATTGGAAAATTGCCCATGGCCAGGCTGTCCTCTTCCTACCTTCAAACCTCATCACAAACGAATGACGAACTAGCAGAGAGACAGGGCACATACAAAAAAGGAGGCAGCCCGAGCGAGAACATATCTCCCCTTTCAAGTCTCTCTCTCTCTCTCGCCGAGACCAGCCATACCTTGCACGCATAGAACTAATTACGCAAGCCTCGACACATCTGAGAGCCAACCTGTCCTCAGCGGGAGGGGCCCCGAATGGCCGGCTTTGCGGGGGCCGAAGCTTACCTGGGTCACAAGTTCGTTCACTTGGCTGCTGTACGATTCCCCTGGTGAGCTTCCCGTCAAGTGACGATCTAGTCCGCTAAATCGTTCTCGAGCGAACAAGGCAGACAATGACAATATAATACATACATACATGATCCCTCCTCCTCCCTGTCCCCTGAATCAGGACCATTCTCTTATTCTCTTCGGATCATCCGTGCAAAACTGGGGAGGGCAAGGGGGGTGAGGGGGGCAGAGAGAGGCCCCAAAAGACCACGACCATGACCACAACCCACGGTAGCCCCGCCTCGCCCGCATTCCAATATTCTGCCTGCTCGTTCGAGAATCAAAGACTGGGTCTTTTTTTCCCTTTCATCTAGATCCATCCAATCGTTGCAGATATAAAACATCCTCGTTTGGCATTACTCCGGATCCCACATCCCAGAGATAAGGACTCGGTATTTTACCAAGAGCATAAAAAATGGGCCATTCCGGTTCCATCGCTTCGCCGGCTAGGCGATAGCGTGCGCCGTCCACTGCAACACTAGCTCAACGTTTTCTCTCTCTTCTCATCCCATCCCATCCCATCTCCATAACAGGGCCTGCAGGGCCTGCAGGGCTATCCAGGTTCAGGCACGCTCGATTCGCACCTTTGCATGGCCAGCTATCTTTTTCTAGTCTCTTCTGCCTCGTGGTGGAGGGGCCCCTTTCGGACCAATCACTCCCTTCCATGAATGACTCTTTTGCAACCGCGCCATTAACAGCCTATACTGCCCTTGGCATACAGACAACCGTCGTATTGCCTAGATTAACGATTCATGTACTTTTGATAACAACATATCAGCCTGTTATTAGGCAACTTATAAGCCCCATCCCCCTTGCATCACTATCGCGTCTTTCGCCCCGTGGCTGGCTGCCGGTCTCAGAGTCTCCGCAAGTAAGAGCTTTCGCCCTTATCCATGGCGGCACCTAGAAGAATTCTATCGGCCCGAGACGCTAAAAATGAGAATGACTTGCTGTGCCAAGCTGTGACGAAACGAATTGCCCATATGGATCTCGAGATCCGTCCCTTGCATGAATCGTAGTGGATGCAAGACGATCATGGTAGCACTGTGGAATGATTCTCCAAGAAAAACAAGTTCTATTTGATACTCTCAGAGATTTTCAATAGCACATCTATCTAAGTTAAACACGCCCATCGGAACATCAGCGGCATTGCCGTCATTTCCATGTCCCGAACACTCCCGTTCTCGCCACGCAAGCGGGAAATTCTCATGACCCCGATATCTAGCCGACGATCTAGATATTATATCTTGTTTTACGACTTTCACGTGCTCACGGTAACCATGATGCTCCGGGGTTACGGATGAAACATTGACATTTACTGGGCGTCGCGGAAGTAAATTCCGAGTATATTCTCAGCATCCCCAGAGTCTTTGTTTTTTTCAAATACGCCCAATTTGTTCGCTCGGTGCTCCAGAAGGCAGCACCCCTGACGGTCTTGGCTCCGGCTCATCATAAAAACGAATCTCACGTCTCCGAGCCGGCATCGAATCTTCCTCATCAGTGATATCACCTCTGTTGTTAGTTGAAACAGCAGGCGGAAGCCTCGGAGCTGGTAGATCAGAATTAGGGGGGTCTTGCAGGGGAACCTCATTGCCCTGTGCTCCAGCAGCCGCCTCAACATCAGTCTTGCCGCTCGAGAGCCATCTAGATATGGTGGGGACTCTGGAGCTGATGCGAAAGTCCTCGCCCGAGATGCTTTCACTCATCATCCTAGAGATGGTTCGTGGAGCAAGATATCCAATCTTCCCCAGCGGGATGCTGAGACCGTGAACAACCTGAGTAATTTTCATGTTAGCTAACAAACCGCAAGCTGAACTCACATCAAGGCGGTTACTCACAACGCTGCAGACGGTCAGAAACCAGACGACTACCCGGACTGTTTCGCTCAGATCCTTGACATCACCCCTTGGAACCCTATTCTCATCACTAAGGTGCTGATCAATAAAGTCCAACGTAATAAACAAGTAGAAGACAGCAGACACGCCAATGGGGCCGAAGAAGCCCACAAACAGTGCCTGTCGTGTCTCTCTAATCTGATGAATCCACCCGTGCAAGCCAAAGATCCAGGGCAGCCGTCTAAGTAGTAGCACCAAGATGCCAAGTGGAACGAGCCGGTACAAGTGAATGACAATGTTGTTCCGAAACAGAGTCCAGGGGATGACAGCTCCGTACCACAGAAAAATCGTGACGTTGAGTATCATATCAATGGTAGGCTGTAGCGAGTCGTCGTGGGTTTGGATGCGGAACCAGTCGTCCCATGTGAATGCATTTCCAGCAACGAAACAAGCGAGCACGTCATCTGTTCCAATGAGGCCGCATGTCCCCAGTACGAAGAGGGCCAGGGAGATGGCGAAGACGAGGAAGCTCTCCCGGTCGACGTAGTTGCGATTCTCAGCCCAGTGAAGCAATTCTTTTGCTAGCCATCCTACAGCAGCGCCGTATAAGATGCTGAGGATGATTGTGTAGCCCCAAGTGAGGGTGAACCAGAGACCAAAGGCATCACCCGCACCTCCAGAGGTGGCACCGTCGCCGACATACTTTATCAGATACAGCGCAAAGAAGAGAAAAGGGTAGCCTAGGCCATCGTTTGCGCCGGACTCGGCTACGATGAGGTCCTGCAGATCCTTGGGGATGTTATTATCCGCAAACTTGCCCTTGACGATGACGGCGGACAAGACGGGATCGGTAGGGGTGACACAGGCGCCCACCGCCAGGGCATGCAAGAAGCTCGGTGTGCCGGCGAGGCCCCAGACGAGAAAGCTGGTGGCAAGCCACATACAGGTCATGCCCGGCCCGAGGAGCATCGAGATGGGCTTCCATTCCGTCCAGAGGTACTTGCTAGGGAGCTGGATGCCCGCAATGACAAGCTGCACGCCGAGCACAAGGCGGGAGAAGTTGAGGGTGATCTCGTCGGTGCTATCGCGGCACTGGAGCTCAGAGTCGGGATTGCCGGTGCAGCCCGAGGCATAGGCGCTGGGACGGATGAAGTTTGCTCCATGAGGACCGAGAGCAACACCTATCAGGAGAGAAATGACTAGACAATGGGCAAAATGGATTAGCAACATTAGACAATATAGAATGCGTTCTGGACTTTGGCGGGGTGTGGGAAACGCATGTCTCAGACCCTGCATCAACGAAAATCACTGAAAATCCCATTTCCTCCGTAGTAAAGAGAAAAATTAAAATCATTATACAAGTAATTGCAAAACTTACGAGCTTCAGAGAGGTAATAGTTCTCCTTTAAGAGATACGACACCAGCCCAAACAGCGATACAAAGCCGCCCAGCACGGCGACCACAATGTTGAAGTTCGACAGCGCCAGCGGTACAGCCCAGATGTTGTGTTCCGCCATGGCGCCTCAAGCGTATGTTAGCAGCTGGAGAATCGAGTCGCGATGGTAGTTCCAATCATGGAAATCATAGTTGTTTTTCCCAGCAACAACAGCAGCGGTGAACTGTTTTATTCCTCTATCGTGTCTCGGACACGGACAGAGAAAAGGAAAAAAGACAGAGAGAGGCAGACGCGGTAACGATTTATTACAGTCGCCAAGACAAGAACAATCAAATACACAGAAGAAGCAAAAAAAATGTCTCCGTGATGATTTACTTGAAAAGGAAACAAAATTCAAAGTTCAAGTTGATGACGGCGGGAAGAAGGTTTTCGGATAAGAAACCTTGCGAGTTAAAGAAGAACATGAAGATCCCACCAAAAAGAGATCGCCGAACTTTTTAATCGACATGACAGAGTGTGACTAATAGATAAAACTAGTAGACTGCCTGTTTTTAGTAGAGCCCCCTAGTAGGTGATAACGGGCGCGCGGCTATGGCGGGGGGCAATATGTTCTATGAGTAAACAACTGGCTCTCTACTATCGACATCAGCTTTGACATGACATCTTCAGCTCGACAAGATATCATCGCCGTATAGAGCAAAGATACTACAGATATAAAGCCTATCAGACGTCATGCATCATATTTCCAATAAAATTCCATCCCTGTTTACTCTAGCACAAATCAACATCCTCACAACGACATACTCGTGCCGTCCCCCCCACCAATCGCGTCTCACATCCCACACTCAACCCTTGGGTCCCCCCCCTCTTCTTCCCCCATCCTGCATCACTCATCACATCCATCACATCAGGTCATCTGAGAATATCCCCTCAGCTTACGGGAAAGTTGTGGTGTGCGACTTTAGCCCGCCATTGGACCAAAAAAAATCTATACCTCGTATACATACATATGTGGGTTCTTTCTTCATTCATATGAGATGATATGAAAAGCCTTAAGCAGCAAAGGTATCGCCATAAACGACCAAAACGTACAAAGTCCTCGAGACCTGAACCAACCCTTGTATCACATCATCCACACCCACCCCCTACCATACTCCAAATATGACATGGTGCCTCTCACCTTGCCTGCCGTAGCCTCATAGCTATACATATGTGCACATGAAACACTCTCGCTCCACCAACAATCCAGCCATGCAAAAGAAAGGAGAGAAGAAAACATTCCCCCCATCGTAGCCAAATAGTTAGAACCAGATAGGCAGAGGTAGGGCTATGTTGCCGTCTTTGCGCCTCTGACAGCCAATCTGTCCGCCGCCACGTTCCCAAGATCCGCCGCATGACCCTTCACCCACTGGAAATACGTCTTCCCACCGGCATTCACCCGCGCGCCCATCTGATCCAGGATGGCCCGGATAATGTCTTGGTTCTTGACTTTCTCGCCCGTGGCCGTCAACCAGCCTTTTTTGTTCCATCCCGTCGCCCACTCCGTCACACACTTGATGGAGTACTGGCTGTCGCTGTATATCCGGACTGTCTGCCCCAGCGGCGCGATTTGCAGGGCTCGCAGCATGGCCATCAATTCCGCGCGCTGGTTGGTCTGCGGCTCGCCTTGTAGACGCTCCGAGACATTGCGAGGGTCTCCCTCTCCAAAGTAGACTCCCAAGCCAGCCCGCGAGCCGGCTTTGCCATTTGCTAGGCTGCTCCCATCCGTGTAAACTTCGAGTACGTTCTCTCCGGGTATTGTTATCGCCTCTTCCCTCACGGGCTTGGGCTTCTTTGCAGGCGCTTTCGCAAGCTTTGCGACTGGTTCTTCAATAAGTGCCTCCATGGGCAGTAGATAGGCATCGTCTGCTGTCTCTCCCAAGGCTTCAATGGCATCCCTGTTGCCGTACTGCTTGATGTACGCCACAGCTTCTGCTCGTGTGTTGAATCGTTTATACTTGGGGCCCTTTACGCCCTTGATAGCCTGCGAGGCATCCGACCAGTCTGTAAATATACCAGTCGGGCTCCCGACAGCAACAGCGTAAAATTTGTCTGGCTCGTCCGGCGCAGCCTGGACTTTCTTGCCTGCCGCAAACGCCTCGGCATCTTCTCGTGAAATAAAGGACTTGACTGTAAAAAAGAAGAAGAAGAAGAAGAGTTAGCTTCGCTCGTAACCCGTTTGGTCCACCATGTGTGGAAAAATCACGTACAAACTGCTCCCTTGAACCCCGCCGTCTGAGCCTGGCACTCCGCGTACGTCAAGTACACGCCAGGCTCAAATCCTGCCTTTACAGCATAATACTTCTGAACATTCTCCATCTTTCGCTTCTTTGAGGCCGTCGCCGTCGTAGAACCGCTAGCTGGAGCAGGTCGCTTGGTCATTTTTGGGAATCGTCTATAGCGTGTTGGTTTGGACAAGGTCAAGAATTCAAAGTATGATAGAGGCCTGTACATATATCCCTGCGCCCAAGTCCAGGCGGGCGCAAAGATGCCCGAGTCTTTGTGTAAAATCTTTTTTTTTGTTGTCGCACAAGGTAGAAAAGTGGTTCAACTGGTAAAATCGTCTTTGAACAAGGAGAAGAAGCTCGAATCGTTGTCGATGTTCGCACAAGGCTGAACGCGACGAATAAATAGTCACATGAATGGCATTGCGATGAACCAAGGGTGGCCCTCGAGGGCTTGTGCAGGTTGAGGATGGATTGCCGTTTGAGTTTGCGGTCAAAGAGGTGAGAGAGTTTGAGAAAATGGGGGTTTTCAGTTAGAGAGGGTGGAAAAGAAGGGGGGGGGGGGTACCCTTGAAGACAAGGTGCAGCGCCAGTGAAGGCCCCGTGATTCGCGCGGACTAGGAGGGGCAGAGCTGCCCGCAAAAAGGCGCGGTGGTGGAGTCTGCAAGTCTCCATCCCAGTCTGTATTATTGCCTGCTGTAGCCATATCCCTTGTTCGGGCCGTGCATAGGGCCAACAGGCTTGGGTCGGTTACTTTTTCCTTTATCACCGTGTATATCTTATGCAAAGATCCCTTTCCTTACTACTTGTAATAATAGAATATTCATTTCTATCCTCATCAATTAAAGCTACAGCATTGTACCAACTCAATCTGCCCTCCCTGCTATCATGCCAGGACCTCCAATACACAATGACCTGACTCGGCGTCACATACCCCGTAGGCGTATAGAGGACTATCTAACCCCTCTGCTTGTGCTGCAACCAATACTTGCCTACCCGACGTCCCAAAATCATACAGCATCCCTCATAATTTGCGGAAAAGAGCTTTTCTGTCCGTCTTCCATCAAAGCATATGCCAATGCTAATATCAATGCCAGAGCCAAAGTTGGGGCTATCATATTTTCCTCCAACAAGTTGCTCCTCTGCCCAGTCGTGCGTCAGCCAACAATGGAAAGAATGAGTCTCACATAGATCTCGGAGGTGGTAATCCTAAACATGAGTAGTTAGGTCAACGGGAGGTAGGTCAGGTACGCCATCACGCTCCCATTCCCAAGCTAATAAGCTCCAATTCAGCTCTCGCCTCCAAAAGAGACCTAACCCTCGTCCACCTCCTTCAGGACGATCATCTGAGCTCAATCCCCCGGTCCGGGGCATGTGGTTGCAGAATACAGCCTTGCCCATTCTTGAATGGAGTATACCCATGGAACAGGCCACGCATGGCTCGTGGGTAACATAGAGTTCAAGGCCATGACACAAGTAGCCATCCTTATTGGGGTGTTCCTGAGCGAAGCACTGTCGCTCCAACTCGAGGAGAGGCGCGTCCTGAAAGGCGTTGTACTCGAGATGGGGTGGCTCCATGACGAATCCCGCGGCCCTGCGTTCGTGTCGGACCAGCTTTTGGGCGACCATGCTAATGGCACGCAGAACGCAGTGGGACATTGCGTTGCTTCCGATGCCAAAGCCACACTCCTGATGTCTTCGAGCATCTCCCGCAAGCCCAACAAGCTCTGCGCCGTTCTCTCCCCGCTGCACAATGACAGCGCCCATGGCTTCACCAATGCCAGCTTCCTTGGCTTGCAGAGCTACCCGATGCGCTAGTGACATCCAAAGTGCAGTGTCGTCCTTGATATCTTCAGTACCACGAGCCACCATGCTAGGGTGAGGTCCAAGTGGATTGTTCTTGCGATAAACAGTTGGCCAGAACTGCGATGACCACATGGCCGCTTGAACTTGCGATGTAGGGGCCAGCATGGGGACGGGGATAACACTGAGGAAAGGCTCTTTCTCGACGCCTTCAATTTTGGACAAAAGTTCAACAAGTTCAGGTTCCGTAAAGTCCTTGGTCTCTCCCACAATGATGTAAATCCAACTCGACTTTGCGGTATGAATCTGACGTCCTGTCGGCGTGTCGTTCATCAATTGGGTTTTGATATGGGCAGGAAGGTCTGTTGGCTTTGCGCATCGACGAAGATGTGGCAAGGTGTTACCGTTACCATCAGGTTGCATCTCGCGCAGTGCTCTAGAGGGCCGTTAACACCAAAAGCCCGTAACATGCCAGTATAGGAAGTGGAAGGGGTCTTGGGTAATAAGAGTGTTCTCGGGGATACATACGTAATGACATCGTTTGCAGACTTTGTTGGAGCTCTGGTAATGTAGGCCTGGACAATTGCGTGGTCTTGCCGAACTTCTTGAGTTGTTTTCAGGGGGATTAGAACACCTTGCGAAAGCTTCAGATCCCTAAGGTCGTCGATAATGGGGTTAGGGAGGACGCCCTTTAACTTAAATGGTTCATTGGTTAGGGCTTCCACCTCTGCATCAGTGGGTTCAATCCCAGGTGGAATATCAACGATGGCAGCCATTTTATCCGTCTTTCTTATGCAACACAGGTTACAGGATGACAGAAACTTTCTAGTAGAGTTAGAATCCCCGAAGCAAGCTCAAAACACGAGGATGCTCACCAAGAGTAGTGCAGAATAAGTTTCAAACAAGACAAGGCAGCCACAGTCGTATCCTCGCACTCCGAGATTCTGGAAAGCTAGGTATTGAGATCGGGGTAGGTATTTGGCCAAGGGATAAAAGACAAGAAGAATCAAGCGTTGGTGAAGTTGGGGATTCCCTCCGCGGCGTACAAAGGGAGAAAAACAAACTGTCGGTTAGTCGTCCGGCATTCAATAGTGACTCTAACGAAGCTTTCGAGATTATCGCGAATGGAAGGTACTGGTACATGAAATGCAGGAGCCGTTGCACCAGTAACGCTGAAGTCGGATTCGCCTAAAGAGACCGAGAAGTGCGTTTGGTGGTGGAGTTTAACATTGCTATGATGATTTTGGGAGATGCTCTTGCGGGAGTGGTGTTTTTTTTTTGGAAACGTCAAGTGCCTCCCAAGGCAGAAGATGAGAAAGTAGAGGTCGATTTGAATATATGGCAGCACGCCAAGTTACTTTCCTCGCGTGATTGCGGCGAATGAGGCTCGGCTACCTGAGGTCTGGGGTAGCGGTAACGGAGCGTTTGTTGGAATTGGGTCGGTCGAATCACCTTCTGCTATTACAGAGGATGAATCGTTTAATAGTCCTGTATGGAAGAGTTACGTGATCTGATGAATTGAAGCGTGGTTCCTTAGAAGTGTTGTTGTTGGCGATTGACACCGATGACGTGACTCTGAATGTTTTGATGCTCAAAACGTTGAAGAAAGTCGTTTCTCGCCAAAGTTGAAGCGATAAAGAATTTTAGTGGAGCTTGAATTTTTAGCGGGCGCTGGTTGGACGAAGCTTACAGGGACCCCGCCCCTATCGTTCACTTGCGGCTCAGATGGAGGTGCAGCCACACGATCTCGCATTTGGTTTGACAGTTGGATCTTACACCAGCTATAGCGCATGAAACCCTCCAGCCCTCCCTGGAATTACAGTGGGAGTGGCGGGTTACAGCTCCAACTGTCACTTGATAATACACGACACGACCTCGTGGAGGTCACTGGACCTTGATGGGGATCTGGATATGATGCCACTTTGGTCATCTGACCATGCTCAAACTCCATTTCATGGTGAAGCAGACAGGCACGTAGTCGATACCACTACCTCATCCTCCGCGATGCATTTCTCCGAGTGTCAAAGCTTTGCCAAGAACAAATTCGCCGAGTCCAGAGAATCGCTTGTCCGCCTTTGCTCAAGATCCTCCACACTTTACATCTCGGATACGGTCGAGAGCGTTTGCTCGCGTTTTTAACATGACCACCACCACTGAGCATGTGTCGTATTAGATATTTTACCCCAGAGCCAAGAGAGACCATTTGGCCGATAAGGGGTGGATATATGCCCTCATATTTCAGACCGATTGCTACATGATATATATTGAAATCTGCACGCCAACAATTTGTCCATATTGGAATATCGACGCCGCTAATGCATCACTGGGTTCTCGGACTAACTCTTCCCATGTCAACCCTGTCAGCGATCTACCTCTACGCAGGAACGACGGCATCGTGTATGTTGGCTAATGTACGCACACAAGTACACACCTCGTGTGTCCCCCCACGTCCAAAAATGGGTGTGACGACATGTCCATGTCGCCTATGCAGGGAGAGTGAGGATCCTATGGCCTTGTGCTGCAGAGCCCCCAACGCTCACACCTCCATCTTGGGGATCCCTTTGCCAATACCAATACGTATGACCACCTTGTAAGAGGGAAAACACCAAGAGGACCGAACTCTTACAAATACAGCGTACGGCAGCACGGATTCATGGATAAGCGAGCCCCCGTAACCATCGGTTTTTAGAGTAAGGCCAATGCAACGTTTTGCCCCCTCGTGGGGTTTCCCACCAACGAACGCTCTCCATGAGGCTTAAAGACAAGCTCCTACTCGTGACGGCGGATCTGGCGGCTTGGATGCAATCAGCTATCATTTTTCTTTGATGTCCAGTTTATTCTCCTAGACCCCACGGGGTTTGTTGAAGCATTCCCTCCCTTGCGGTAGTCATCATCAGCGGGCTTGTCAACTCGTTCAAGCAGTGGCCGGAATCCCCGATTCTGACTTGACGCTCCCGCGGCTTGGCAGCCCTCCATCAGCAGTCAGGAAAGCTTGGCTAATGCAATCCAGAAAAGTGAACCTTCGATTCTGCCTTTAGCCTAAGATTCGCAGTTAATTATCAGATCTGTCCAGAACAAGGCGTTTTCGGCCGCCAAGAATTCAGTGACGGAAGGTGGAAGTTAGTTGACGGCGTGTGGGCGAATCTGTCAAGAACCTCCGGAACTATCTTTAGTAAATATTTCGGTGCCCGGAGGAGCTCCGGACAAGCCGCAAGCAGTGAAACTTTTTTTTTGGGGGGGGGCTCTGCTTGGGACTCGCATCAAGACCAAAGCTGCGAGTGGACTCACGGCTCGTCGGCCCACCGAATGATTAGTGCTGATTGAAGAAAAGAAGGAATGCAATGCAAAAAAAAAGCCCATGTTCCAATTTCCTTCCTGCGCGGCCGACGCGATGTTGCTCTGTCAAGCAGATTGCCCACGTTGTCGTATGACTGGTGAAGGTAGTTTCCCCAGGCTGACACTGCTCATTGGATGCAAGCACAAAGCAAGGTCACAGACGTGCCGTCGTGGCCAGGGTCCCGGTACTGTAGAGGGCCAGTACTCCGGACTCCATAGATAATCGATGATTCCTTTGGGTTCCTTGAGGGAGCATCAGTGTCTTAGCTGTAATCCTGCATGGGACCAATTGGAAAGGAAAGTCACTGCATAGGCGGAGCCAGATAATTAAGCATACGTAGGCATGTCTCTGGATCCCTTTGACGTCTGATTTCTTGGCAAAGAGGCAGCGTTCTGTTGAGCAGCCCATTCATGTCTCATCATTCTTGGGGACTTAATAATAAGAGGTGAGGCTGGCTGCTGAGGATTGAACACGTACTCGTACTCGGACACCCCCCCTTCAATAATCTCTACCTCCTTTATCTAGAATATGCTGCCTGACGGACAAGTACCCCATCGACGCCAGGGACACAGAGAGATCCTGGTTTATCTGGATGACGTATGGGCATCAAGAGAGATTGGAGTTGGTCTGTTGGGATAACAATGCCAACAACGTACTCCGTACATCCTCTGTACACAGTGGCTGATTGAGGAGGGCGAAGGGGAGGGGGGACAAGGCAAACTCTCGGTCAAAGCCAGTCTTGACCCAATCCGCATTAGCAAGCGAAGAAGGAATTTCTCACACACAAACATTTTACTCAGTCAGAATGAGAAATATCACTATCATCTTTGGTGTAGCCTCATTACGCGAAGGTGAAGGGTAATGGGAAGGTACCAATTTACACCCTGGAAGCACAGACCAAAGGGTCCTCCACCGTGCAACACAGCGAGCTGGAGGCGTCTTCAGAAACGTTCAGAGCCTATCCGTAGCGTCCGAAGTCCGCTATCGGCGACATGGATGGGGGGACCTGACCCTACCCTTAAGCTGCCCCCGGACCACTGCACTATTTGCGAGACACAGCGGGCGGGCTTGGTTTTAATTCCAACGCCAGGCAGCTAAGATAGAGACATCCATGGGATGGAATGCGAGACAGGACGGACAGCGAAGACCGGAGATGCAAGTTTCTTGTTCACATGGAAAGGCACCTAATGGAGTAAAAGGAGCCGAACTTGCTCTCAATCTATAATGGTTGAGCATGACTGATGTCAACGAGGGCAAGCCTTTACTTTATAGAGTTACAATACGGCAGCTGGCGGAGGAAACTATTAGAAATCTATACATATGTAGTCAACGGTATCCATGGATGATTCCCCCGAAAAGCTCGTGTCCGTTTGCACGCAGCACATGCAAAGTCGCAGAGGAAGGTTGCCGTTAACGGCGATGAGCCATGCCCAATTAATCTACTTGTATCTACGGAGTAGTAGGAGCACTTAAAGGTAGGTAGAGTTACAAGTACATGCAATCTGGGACAAAAGAGATCCACGAATCTCGGTACCAACGAGAGACAGCGTCCACATCCGATGTAGACTGGCGCTCCTTTACTCGTACCTCCTCCCTCCCCCTGCCGTCAACCCAGTCTCGAATCAAGTTGGTTATCGAGAGCCACAGTGCAGAGCAACCATCAGGATCAAGAAGCGTGATCATGTGCCATGTATATTCATGTATGTATGTGTGCTTCTGTCCAAATAAGCAGCGCATGAAGGTGAGGAGCATAGATATATGCCCGGTATTTTTAGAGACGCGCCTCCCGCGTCCAGCGCCGCCAAACAATAGACATTCGTTGAGATGATGGATCATGGATGGTCCCAAGATTTGTCTATCCAGATGGGGGCCTTTTTTACGGCACCAAAGCTCCGGCTGCCAACAGGAAAAAGGTGGGTGGTGGTTTCATCCACCATCTCGCCCACCTTGCGCGGGGGGGAAACCACCCATGTCGGAGTGGGCTGCCATATAAACGACAGAGTTGGGGAAGAGATCACCCAAACCGTCATAAAATGGAAACAAGTGAAAACAAAAAACAAATAAAAATACAAGAGAAATCAATGGCGTATAATACAGTCAAAAATAAAAAGAGAGAAACTTAAAGAACCAGAGAAACCTCGCTTTGCATCCATCTTGGCTGTCTTGCCATGTTCAGCATTCTTGGTCCCTTGACCACTCTCTTGGAGACACCACACACCAAGTACTCTGTCCTGCGGTCGGACAAGATCACCCCACCGGCCCCAACCAAGGATTTGCCCACCTGGCGCTGGAGACTGGCCATCGGTGCAAGTCCGAACAGTAGTCGGCGGCAGGGTGGAGGATGTCTGCGGCATCCATTTGCCATGGCGGCGCTGGGAGCCCTCCGTTTCCACTGCATGACGCGAGCCAACTCTCCTGCATGTTGCGGATCTTACTCCAAAAAACACATGCACCTTGGCTTGCTGCTAGGACTAGGACACACAAAGGCAAGGGAGATGGAATACTACTAGAGCCATGTATTCTGCACAGCAGGCCACCGTTGTAATTGTTGGGTGATGCTGTGTATAAGTCCGTCCGAGAATACCTGTATGTGTATTATTAAAGGTAGGTCGTATTGGATGCCATGTATAATAGAAGGGCTGCTTCCATGATTGCCCATCCATCCATCCCGTCTGTCAATGATCTTCATCATCCACCTTTCTGGTCGAGTGCTGGTAAACTTCACCATCCATCCATCCATCCATATACTGCTTGACTACTCTTACCTGTTCACCTGACCCTCCAAAACAGTGTCGCTTTTGGCTGAGAACCTGGTTGCAGCCCGGAGCTTCATCTTGAGTTCAGAGAGCACTATTCCATACGTTCAAGTTCCGACTCATTCTGAAAGCAACCCAAGGGAAATCCTCCAGCTTCCTCTTGTTCCTTATATTTGATCATATCATCCTTTTTATTTTCATTTCCATTTTCATTTTCATCCTTTTATTTTATTTTCTTCACTCCTTCCCTTTTCTTCGAAACAAGCTTATTCAGTCCCGGACCATATCAACCCGGTCTAATCGTTACATCTTACTTTACGTTTTGTTCTAGAATTACAAAGCAAGACATACCTTATCTTCCTCTTGGCATCGAAAGCATCGAATACACACACGCTCATTACCGAAAGCCAAGCCCCAGGAGGATTCTTGGCATTCATTCAATTCATTCTTCACACCTGGAAGCGGAAGCTGACGTACGTGGTTTATTTATTGGCAGTCATTTGCCGTTGCTTTCTTCTTGTTTCCACCCCTTGAAATCTCTTGGGCGAAACCGTGTCTTGGCAGAACCTAACACAAGATTGACAGTATCTATCTACTTATTTTTCTTGGCTTACTGCCAACTGCTACCAATTATCCTGTCCCGAGGCGACGGTGTCTGCCGTGATATACATAGCAGCATCCAGATTCGACTCTCCATTGGCAACTCTCAGCAGCAGTCCACTGTTCTTAGCTCAGGCGACAGCGAGTCAGCCCACCCAGCGCATACAGCACCACCAGCACAGCAGAAGCGCAGCAGCAGCAGTACCACCACCACCAGCGGAGTACAGCACTGGACTGCTTCAACTCCACCCACCACCACCTCAACCAACCTGCCAACAGAAACCCTGGAACAGAGCAGAGCAGAGCATTCGAGCACCATCCACCATTGCGCAGCGCCACACAGCCACTAACAGCGACTGGCCATCGGAGCTCTTAGCGTCTTTCGTCAGTGGCCAGCTCCAGTGCCTGTTGACCCTGTCACAGGGTACCCCCACCATCTTTTCTCAACCTTGGAACCTTGGAACCTTAAAGTACAAGTACCTACCAAAGTACCGACCAAGCAACTGGGACTTTGTCTTGTCTCACCGTGCAAGGCTTGGAACCAGGACCCAGCAGGTACTTTTACAGGACACCCACCCACCACCACTCAGGCCACCCACGAGCCGGTTTCGCAGGGTGCCACCACTAAAGCTTACACGCCATTGGACGCTAGACCAGCTGCAGGGCATTTTTATTCCCTGGGCCGTGCTTGTACTGGTAATTCAAGATAGCCCTGAAGACAAGAAGAAGAAGAGCTCCAGCTCCCCCAGGGCATCCGTCCCGTCGACTCATTTGGGGCTCTTCGCCTGATCGTTTGCGCCAAAACCTTGTTTCTCTTCTCCAACATCACAAATGCCTTCCGCAGTGTCTTTCAACATAGAAGGTGTGTAATCTGTCAATTCATTAATTCTCTCTGTCTGCCCTCTTTTTACCCCATTCTACTTTTCTCTCTCCTTGCTGTCTTCTCTCTTTCTCTCGTTTATTCGCTGTCTCAGCGCCCGCCCTCCCTCCTCTCTGTCAAGAACCTTTCGCTTACAAAGTGCCCCTCATTGCAAACAGACGCGGGTCGACGACTTGCAAAACAGTCTGCGCTCGCTAAGCTTGTCATGAACAACCAGCTCGTCGCATCACCGCCGTCGCCACCGTCCATCTCGCCCACGTCCGTGGATTCAGACCATAACCTGGCCGTGCTGCCACCGCCTGCCAAAGACATCCACTATGGCTCTCTTCCAATCCCAATCCCTTCCATGGCCACTGCCGTTCGTATGATGAACGACCTGACAGACACGCCTCCATACTCACGAAGTGTCACCTCGACTGCTCCTAGCTCGCCACGCATGTAAGTGCTACCTATCGCCATATACCGCTTTCACGCAGACCCCTGGCTATTTATAGCTGCTTTCATCCCGTCTTTCACATGCATCACCGTCCGTGCAAAACAGCAAACAATGACGCAAACTGACACAACCAACAACAGCCCACCTCAGCGACAGAATTCCGGTGGCCAGACCCCGCGAGTACGACCGCATGCAACGACACTCAACATTCCGGGTATGACCCGATCCAAAGTTTCACCCGACGGACGAATTCCTCAGCGAGATGTTGCAGCCAAGCTCATCATCGTCATGGTCGGTCTGCCTGCGCGTGGCAAGTCTTACATTACCAAGAAGCTTCAGCGTTACCTGTCCTGGCAACAGCACGAATCTCGAATCTTCAACGTTGGAAACAGGCGGCGCAATGCAGCTGGCCTCAAGACCCCTGCTCAACATAGACAGGCATCGGAGCGTCAACTCGAGACGCCAATCCAGGCTGCTTCCATCTTGCTAAACGGCGTCCCGGCTCACAACAATGGCTACACCAGTCCCGATCACAACGAGCCTACGAGGCTAGACTTGAACCAGACTGAAGCCGAAGCAAACGAGGAAGTCGACCAAAATGCGCAGTTCTTCGATCCCAAGAACGAAAAGGCTGCTGCTTTCAGAGAGCAGGTGGCCATGGATACTTTGGACGAGCTGCTAGACTACCTGTTGATTGGTGGCGGTGCCGTTGGCATTCTTGATGCCACCAACAGCACAGTTGCCCGGAGACAGCACGTCGTGGACCACATCAAGCGCCGAGAACCCAAGTTGGGTATCCTTTTCATCGAAAGTATTTGCAAAGACCCAGATCTGCTAGAGGCAAACATGCGACTCAAGCTTTCTGGTCCGGACTATCGTGACAAGGATCCCATCAAGTCCCTCGAGGATTTCAAAGCTCGCGTTGCGGCCTACGAAAGCGCTTACGAACCACTTGGAGAGTACGAAGAGGACAACGATATGCAATACATTCAGGTATGCAAACGTCGACTGCTTAATTAATCATGTTCATATACTAACATGTTCTTAGATGATTGATGTCGGCAGAAAGCTCGTCCAGCATAGACTGAAGGGCTTCTTGAGCGGCGGGATCAGCACATACTTGTCCAGTTTTAACCTCGCACCACGACAAATCTGGATCACCCGACACGGCCAAAGCATGGATAATGAGCTGGGCCGACTGGGTGGTGATTCCGTTCTTACGGAGCGTGGCCACTGCTATGCGCAAGCTCTTCACAGATTCACTACACACAGGCGACAGGAGTGGTTGGTGGAGCAGAAGAGCATGATGGCACAAGCCTCATTCCCACCTCTGCCCGGTGACAACACTCCGCCCTACCCTGACATGAACCGCGACTTGGACGAGAAGAACTTTTGCGTGTGGACATCTATGCTACAACGCAGCGTGGAGACTGCAGAATACTTTGATGTTGATGACGACTATGACGTCAAAAACTGGGAAATGCTCAACGAAATGAATTCGGGCGTGTTCGAGGGTATGACTTACGAAGAGATTGCGAGAAAATACCCAGAGGAGTTCCTCAAACGAGCCAAGGACAAGCTCAACTACATATACCCCGGTGTTGGTGGCGAGGGCTACCTTCAGGTTATTAGCCGCCTGCGCGATATGGTTAGAGAAATCGAGCGCATCACCGACCATCTCCTCATCATCGGACACCGCTCAGTCTGTCGAGTCTTGATGGCTTACTTTATGGACTTGACTAGAGAGGACATCACCGACATGGATGTGCCCCTGGGCATGCTCTACTCGATTGAACCCAAGCCTTATGGTATTGCTTTCCATGCCTATAGGTATAATGAGGCTCGCGGCTGGTTCGACGAATTGCCTAACTACAGGCCTCAAAAGGCTACTAGAGGCAGCATCTAAACTGTTTTTTTTTTTCTTTCTTCTTTTCTCTTTGTTTCTTTCTCTTTATTTCTCCTGACGCGATTTTCTGCCGGACAGCAGGCCAGGTGTGTAACAACAGTGTAAACAACAACAATCAACATTGGGAAGCGGGCGTTGAAACTGGACGAACTGGGTGACAGGCGGGTCATCCAACCAAGCAAGGCATCAACGGAACTTGAGGGGCAAATTTCATTTTATCAATACCATACTGGCCGGCAAACGGTGGGGAGGTCCCGCGGAAGGGTCTCATGCATTATTTCAACTCCCGAGGGAGATTTGCTATTATGGGCTATTTTGTTTTTGTGTTGTTTATGGCGTGTGGCATTGGTTTCTGGCGCTTGGGCGTGGATTAATGTTTAAGTGTGCCGAGTATAGGAAGCACCGGATCATGTGCTCAATCGGCCAATTCGGATGGTCTGTTATTGATGAATGTTTTTACTTAGATGAAAAGTTACGATGTTTTGTCGTGAGGCTATTTCAATCTTACTTGTTCTGACAATTGTTCTTGTTGATGTGACTGTTTCTATTGATGATGCTCTGAAGCTGAGTTGTTGGAATGATGTTGATTTCATGCATATTTTTGATAATGGAAGACGGTCATGTATGTAAGAAGGATGAATGAAATGGTATTAACACAAGACCTATTTACATCATATTTTTAAAAACCCACGCCAAACGCCGTGCCATGCAAAGACTCCATGACCCCAGCTCATACCCCTGAGACCCTCTGAATAAAAAAAATTACTACTACAACTACTGCCCCTACTACTTCTCCCTCGCCAGGACCATCTTCGTTCTCTCGCTCGCTCTCGCCTCGAACTGCTTCTTCGAGTGCTTCCGCTCGTTCTCCTCCTTTCTCTTGATAGACTTGATCTCCTCGGACTTGATCTCCCCGGCCTTCTTGATGACCTGGGGGATGTGACGGTGGCGCTTGATGCGTCTGATCTCGGGCATGTGCCCGAAGCGCTCGATGAGGGCGTCGTTGTACTCGAGGGCCTGGCGGTGGCGGGTGGTCTTGATGCCCTGTCTCTGCGAGGCGTTTGCGCGCCAGAGACGGAGGTTGCCGTCGTCGGAGCCGGAGAGGACGTACTGTGCGTCGGGGGTCCATTTGGCGGCCGTGACCCTCTGCATGCGCTTGGTGTGGTAGACGTCCCTGGAGTGGCCGCGGTCCCGGTTCCACAGGCGGACGGTGCGGTCCCATGAGGCGGAGACGAGCTCCTCTCCGGTGGGCGAGAATTCGACGTCCATGACGGCGGCGACGTGATCCTTGAGGACGTTGAGCGCGCGGTCGAGCTTGCGCATGTCAAAGAGGTAGATGTTGTGGTCCTCCGAGGCGGCGGCGAAGTTGAACGCCTCCATGGGGGACCAGGCGAGGTGGTTGGTGGCGAATTTGAGGACGGACTTTGTGACGGGCGTGGAGGTGCGGAGATCGTAGATTACGATGGAGCGGTCGTTTGAGCACGAGGCCAGGACGGAGGTTTCGACATGGTTAAAGGCCACGTTGGTGATTGTGTCGGTCGACGTTGGCCAATGAAGGATCTCTGGTGCCGCGGTGTGTCGCTCGAGATCGTATATCGAGATAACGCTGGAAGCAACCGCAAAAGCGTTCTTTGATCGGTGATGCGACAAGCTGGTGAAGGCGCCGTTGCCCAGCCAAGAAGCTATGGGAGCCGCCTCGCTCTGTGAGTTGTATGGGTCGAACAGCTTGACCGTCTTATCGGATGCGCAAGTAAGAAGCTTCTGGTCCCTTGTCCACTCCAGTCCCTTGACGATGTTCTCATGCGCCGTCGTATGCCACGCCTCGTCCCTGGTCGTCAAATCCCAAACCTTGACAACACCATCACCGCTACCGCTCGCAAATCGCTCCAATGAGTTTGGATCCTTGGCGATGGAGTATACACCGTCGACGTGACCCCTCCCAAGCTGCCCGATGAAGGGAGCTGCGTGCATACGCTCCAGCTTGACTGCATTGAGCGCTCTCTGGTATTCTCGTGCTCGCTCAAATGGGTGCAACGCCGAGTCGAGGTTTCGTGGGAGTTTCGGGGCAGCCGTCCCAGGCGCTTGCTGGGCCGATGCGGATCGTGTAATTGCTTTGATTCTCATTGTATATGCAAATTCGTTTGTGGCTTCGAAAGTTGGGGAGATTTCAAGGTTATCGTTACAGCATCGAGACACAACTGCGCTGAAGCTCCAAAAATTTCCTTTGGCCATCCCAACTTTTTTTGGCGGGGAATTTTTCTCCTATCGTTGCTATCCTGGGCTGGCGATAGGATATGGATTTACTGATAGTCCGGTCAATTTTCCCCTTATCGATAATGCGCGTATGCAAGGTCTCTTGCTTGCTTGGGTGGCGCATTTGTCGCCAGGCTCACCTTCACTTCAAACTATTTCTGTGTTTTGCCAGCGGCCGAGTACATCCGGACTGTTTAGACTTTGGAAACGACGTGGGAAAGAGGAGGTTATATCACTTTTTGCATATTTCAGACCGGACGATCGGCAACCTTGTCAATATGGAGGCAATGCATTACGACCCGATGGCCATGGACGGGGAGCCGGAACTGCCCCAAGTGAAGATCTCAGCGGTACGGAAGGGTCTTTTTGTTGGATCGCAATTGGAGTGAGATGACCTGACATGCGGTGACCCTAGGCCGATAGCACGCGCGTCGATTTCGAGCTTTCAAGAACAAACATTGCATTCGCAAATGCCCTCCGACGTGTCATTCAAGCCGAAGTCCCGACAATTGCCATTGATCTGGTGGAAATCGAGGTCAACACATCCGTCCTGGCCGACGAATTCATTGCCCACCGACTCGGTCTCATCCCCCTCGACTCAAAAGGCGTAAATGAGCTCAATTACTCGCGTGACTGCGACTGCGAACAGTACTGCGAGCAGTGCAGCGTGACGCTCACCCTGCATGCCAAGTGCACCAGCGACGAGATCATGAAGGTGTATGCCCGGGACATGGTGGTGGACGGTCGCCACGCTAGTTCCGTGGGGAATCCTATAATTACAGACCCGGAGGGCCTGGGATGCTTGCTCGCCAAGCTGCGGAAAGATCAGGAGCTGAAGATTACGTGTATTGCAAAGAAGGGCATTGCCAAGGAGCATGCCAAGTGGATGCCCACGTCGGCGGTTGGCTTTGAATACGATCCTCACAATAAGCTGCATCATATCGATTGGTGGTTTGAGAACAACACTGATCCGGAGAAGGAGTGGTAAGTGAACTCGGCAAGCATTTTGGAGAACATTGAACCCCCCCTTCTGACATTGAATAGGCCCAAGAGTAAATATGCACAATGGGAGGACCCCCCACAGGAAGGCGAACCGTTCAACTACGACGCAGTGCCGAACAGGTTTTATTTCGAGGTCGAAACATCGGGAACCATGGAGCCGGACCTGATCATTCAGGGGGGAATTCGCGTCCTACAACAAAAAATAGGAGGTCTGCTAAAGGGCCTTGACCCAAGGAAATATGGCGGTGACGATGCCGATATGGACGGTCCACGAAGTCCGGATATGAACATGGACGGAGGCACCACACCCTGGGGCCAGGACGGCGGTTACACAACGCCATACGGTGGAAACAATACGGCCTATGGAGGCAGCGGCACGGCCTACGGCGGCAATTCAGGCTCTTATGGGGGAAGCAACACGGCATATGGCGGAAGTTCGTCGAGAGGCGGCTCGGGAGGATCCGGACCTGGCTACGGTACGACGCCGTACGGCCAGTCTTCGTGGCAGTAGATGGATTGACATGATGCCGAGATGTTTCCCACAAATTATACGGAGTAAAGCAGGGAATGATTTTCATTACATACAAATTGTACAGTATCAGGGGCACAGCGAAAGAAAAAAGAAAAAAACCTAAAAAGGGAATAGTTTTGCCTTTTTTCTTGAACCAAAAGTCCTCTATAAAGGTTGAATAATACACCCGTCTAGTTATAGTCGTCCATCTATCGTTACTTCTATGTGCGTTCCCAGCTTGTACACAATGGGCCTTGCTAGCAGTCCCCGTCCCTCTAGTCTATACATTTCCTGTATCATGCCCCGTAATCCAAGTTCAACAAACGCCATACAATGTTCTGTGTGTGCAGATGTAAAAACCCGTCCAAGTCTATGAAACGCCCGGCCGCCCGGCATCTATGCGATCCAAACTGCCCATGATAAAGGCCTTCCCCTCTTATCGTGTAACCAATGTATTGTTGTTTATCTACAGCCTGTTCTCGTCTAGGCCTTTTACTTTTCTATACACCTTGCGGTGTGACTCGAGGAAGATGAATGTGCAGATGGTGTGGCTGTAGTAGGTTAAGATTGATGTTTGATTATGAGATGGGATGGGATAGGATGGGATGAACTTACGGTCCGAGCCGGAGGAAGCTAGGGACCCAGCCCTTGAACATCCAGCGGATTCCTTCTGTTCTGTTAATGTCTCGAACTAATCGGATAATGTCGTGCTTGTGTGAAGAGGACATGACGCGGGTCTTGATAACGTCAATTGGGCTCGTCGCCGTAGCGGCAGCCAGGCCGGCTAGGAAGGAAGCAGAAAAGTGCGTCATCAGGGTATCGCCCATGGGTGTATAATCCAGAAGCAGGCGCTTAAAGGCATCGTATGTCGCCAACTGGCCGGCCGTCATGACCGCCGCGCGACAGCTATTGGGGAGCCACCCCCGGAACCAGCTCAATGCGCCTTCGTCCCTGGCCATGCGAATCATGCCGTCGACGGCGTGCTTGTAGTTCCTGCGCTCGGCGGGCGGGAGGGCGGCGTCGTGCTGCATGCGCACGTTGATGACGTCGGCAAAGTTCCCGGCGATGCCGCCCAGGAACCCGGACGAGACGGCCATGGCGACGAGGGCCGGGAAGGAGGGCTCTTTCCCAGAGTGCTTGCGCATATATCTCGCCTTGATCTCCTCGTAGACGCCGAACCGGACGGTGGAGTAGGTGAGCTGGCGGAGCAGGGAGGCGGATATGCCGCTGTATAAGCCGCGGAAGCCGTCATTCTTGATGATGTGGACAAAGGTGCCGCTCATGTTTTTGGGCGCATTGCCTTTTCTCGTTTGTAGTCGGACCTGTTGTTGTTTGTTAGAATCTTTTTTTTATTTTTTAGTCTTTGCATCTTTGGTTCTGTTCTTCATCGCAAGTATGTTGCGCTGGTGTTGCGCACCTTGACTGTATCATGGGTAAACCCGAGTCAGCAAAAAAAAAAAAAACCAAGACCAAAAGAATTTTCGAGTCCAATGCAACGTACTCAAGTCCAACGGATGCGTTACGCATGCTGCCATGCTGCTTGCGCTTCCTCCGAACCAAAAGGGATATCTCGTGGGAGGAGCTCGTTTCTTCTTTCGTTCCGGGGCCCCTTTGGGCGGCTGGCCCGGGGAGGGTTCTGATGAGCTCATTCTCTCCCTGTCTCTCTCTCTCTCTCGATATTATGATATAGGTCGGATACAGCAACTATAGGGACATGATAACTCGTGACAATTGAATCGAATTGCGGCCGTGGAATATACAAACAATTGGACAAAAGGGGAGAGTAATTAATTAGTTAGTCGCAGGTCGTAATGGCATGTGGGCGTCCATATGCAGGTTGACTGTCGTCGTTGGTTTTGTTCGTCTTCGGCGACGTCAAATTGCCATTCAAGGAAACCTTCGGCT
This sequence comes from Hypomyces rosellus, assembly GCA_011799845.1. Lineage (NCBI taxonomy): Eukaryota > Fungi > Ascomycota > Sordariomycetes > Hypocreales > Hypocreaceae > Hypomyces > Hypomyces rosellus. The sequence goes on from WWCI01000001.1 coordinate 740,941, forward strand.
CTGGGCTCGGCGTTGACGTCGGGTTGGCAGAAAGCAAGGAAGAAAAACAGGTCTCGGTACCGAAAGGCGGTGAGACATGGAGGCTTCTATCTTTAGGTAGGTACGGAGTACAACTGGAATGTACTTTTTTATATTGGCACTTGACATTTGACATATGACATTCAACCGGGGTGGAAGTTGCTGTGGGAGTGTAAAAGAGGCACGATCTTGCCTATTCTAGAATCAATCGTTGGTCAATTGCTAGGCAGGTACGTTGTCAACATCTCGATCTTGACTTCATCACCTTCATCACCTTCATCACTCAGATACCTTCAACAGCAGAGGAAACATATGATCCAAAAAACAATGCATTTCACAATACCGGCACGCTTCAGTCTTACTCCTCATTCGTTACTTGGTCCAAAATGCGTCTGCCTCCCCCTATCTTCCCACGCTCCCCAGCACCCTTTGACATGACCAAGGCGGTAAACATTCTAAGTAGAACCACCATCTACCGAAACGATTTAAAATTTTCCCTCATAACTTTTGAGCCAAGCGAAATCGATAATGATATGCAAGCTTCCCTAAATGACAACTTCCATATCAACAGACGTGGCTGCCCGACCAGTCTCGTCCTCAGTCGGTTGAATCCATGGCTCATACTGGGGGTGTTGAGGTATCTAGATCTCAGATCGGTCTTCAACTTTCGCCACGTCAACAGGAAAATTCGGTTGTTCATAAACGCGCTAATGGAGTAGGGCGCCATTACAATGTATGGCAGGTTGGCCTTGCGTGTCCTGTTAAAATCAGGCCTTGCTGTTCACATGTCCATGATGGAATTTTATAACGTCTTGGCTACTAAAAACTGTTCTCTGTGCGGCTCTTTTGGCGGATTCGTGTATCTACCGACATGGACACGGTGCTGCTGTTGCTGTATAGGCGAATCTCCTGATCTTGAGACCACACTGGTGGTGTCCGCCTCTCAACGGTTCAATGTGGCAAAATCGGAACGACGTAAACTCCGGACCTTGAGAATATTTCCAGGGTTATATAGGAGAGACTTCGTCCGTCGATATTTCCGAAACACCATTGTTTCTTTACCTCAAGCTTTATCAGCGTATGACATGGGTAAGGAGGACCGACAACGATTCAAGGCAAACTCTGGCAGGTTCCTAGGGAATTACACATCCATGGCTTCTTGCCAACTCCCATACTTCGATCCAAAAACGCATCTCGTGCAAATCGGCAAATCATGCGTCGGATGTTCGTATGCTAAGTATGAAGACAATGGGTACCAATTGCATCCCGTCAGGCGTGATAACATCATGTCCAACGAGCATTACTTTGTCCACTTTCAAAATTGCCCACGGGCCCAGTCTGTATGGGAATCGAGTGCATTTGGTTCGCGCACGCCGCCTCAGGGGGAAAGATTGATGAGACACGGCACAAGAATGCCTATCAGCGACATTTTGAATACAGAGTAAGCTACCATCCTGCTCTGGTTCAGCATGGTGGACAGTCTAGCATAAGGTGTTTTCGTATCCTCGGGTCGGGCCAAGACGGGATGCGTTAGGAGATGTTATAGACAAGCAGAAGAGAACATGTAAAGGGCCCCCGAAGCGGAACAGCTCGGCGTTTTATCAATGCCAGTGTTGGATAGATTGGAGTCTAGAAATACACAAGTGTTGATTTGCCTTGACTGATATAAGCTCTGGTGCAACAAGTCGAATCGCAAAGTATCATCTCAACCGTATGACGGTGCGTTTTAAGCCAGAATAAACAGTCTATAAGTGATGCCGTTTAGAAGCAAATTCGAAATTGCCTATGGATGATGAACAATACTATTAGTAAAACAATGGAATTGAGAGACGCAAGATGAATTAAGCGAAACAAGAGGCATGAATCTCTCTACCTTGTTCAGCGTTCCATTGCTTAATTCCACTCCTGCTGAATGCCTTGGGCTTGGTCATTTCGTGCACCAGTCTACATCTGCTACCCGGGAATGAAGGTGTTGCTCCAGTTTGATGATGCAGATCGTTGTTCCATGGTAGCATCATACAGTTTTGTCATTGTTTTCAATATAACATTCCAAATTCTAGATCCAATTGGCAGATCAATTTAGAAAGACGATGGCATATAAAAAAGAGGCAAAAAGAGACGTCTCAAATCTCCTGCAGCATGATCACTTGGCTGCAGATTGTATACAGCCCAGTAACCACACAAGATCATCGAGTTGCCTGTTTTTGATGAGAGTGGGATTCGAACCCACGAGGATTGCTCCACCAGGAATTCCTGTTAAGGTATCCTTAACCTGGCGCCATAACCGCTCGGCCATCTCACCGACCAATTGATGGGGCGGAAATGCCTCAATTCTGAATATGAAGGCGACAGAATATTCTGTGTGCCCCTCAGTGGGATGAGATGGTGCGTGAGTGAGTGAGTGAAAGTGCCCGTGTTTATGCAATAACAGGGGTTTTGGTGGGATGGCATGAAATACTAAAGCATGCAACTTCTTTTGCTTCAACTTGCTATGACGGAGGAGGTGGAATCAAAGCGTGTTTGCTCAATTATGGATGCACGCTTTTGTAATACTCCAATGACGAGGTGTTGATGGACTTCAATTGACTATTACACCATGTCGGTTCGAATTGGCAGTCTGCGATGCCTCTTGGGCCCTTCAATCAGGGCTCAACAGCTCACCTGGAGCTCGAGGACATTAAGCCGGACATGCGCATTTCGAGCCTTTTCCGCAGGTTAGCAGTCCTGCACATTGTCCAAAAATGCATAGCAGACCGACGTGCTGACTTTGTCAATCCCCCGTCCCAAGGCAGCCCGAATTTCAGAAAGGAAAAGGAAAAGCAAGATCCTTCATCAGTAACCATTAGAGGAGAGGACTGCTTAACCGCCAAGCCGTGGTTCAACGTGCCACCCAACATCATAGATGCAACATCTCGGCAACTGCATCTTCAGCATGACCACCCCGTGTCCATCACGCGGCAGATTATTCAGGCCAACTTTCCTGAGCCAACGTACAGGTACTACAACGAGTACAGCCCCGTTGTGTCGACGCACCAGAACTTTGACTCGCTGGGTTTCCCCGTCGACCACCCGGGACGAGCCCTTTCCGACACGTACTACCTCAATGACAAGCAGCTGCTGCGCACGCACACGAGTGCCCACCAGGCGGACACCTTTCGTGCAAATGAGAGCGATGGGTATTTGATTTCGGCCGACGTCTATCGGAGGGATTCTATTGACCGAAGCCATTACCCCGTCTTTCACCAGATGGAAGGTGCCAGGTCATGGGATCGCGACAAGGTTCTTAACGGAGACATTACTGCGGCCGTGTTGGAGGGCCTCGAGCGCCTCCCGAAGCACGATGTTGTGGTCGAGGACCCGAATCCCCCTATCCACCCCGAGAGGAACCCCCTTCAGGAGGCCCATCACTCGGCAGCCGAAGCTGAAGCGATTGGGAAGCACCTGAAGAGATCGCTGGAGAACATGGTCGTTGACATCTTCACCAGGGCCAAAGCGGCCGCGGTCAAGGAGAACCCGGACTTTGTGGATGAACCACTGCGGGTGCGATGGGTTGAAGCCTACTTCCCCTTTACGAGCCCGTCTTGGGAGCTAGAGGTTTACTATGCAGGAGACTGGCTCGAAGTTCTTGGCTGTGGAGTGGTGAAGCAGGAGCTCTACATCAATGCGGGGGTGCCCTCTCAGCTTGGCTGGGCCTTTGGCATTGGCATAGACCGCATAGCCATGTTACTATTCAAGATTCCCGACATCCGACTGTTCTGGTCCAAGGACAAGCGGTTCCTGTCACAGTTTGAGGGTGTCTCGGATAACCTTGATACGCTGAAGCGCTTTGCGAATTTCTCCAAATACCCGCCTTGTCCCAAGGACATATCCTTCTGGGTTAGCGGGACGTCTCCTGCAGGGGGCAACACACATGGCACATTTCACGAGAACGATGTTATGGAGCTGGTACGCAGCATAGGCGGTGACGTGGTCGAGGATGTGAGGCTCATCGACGAGTTCACCCACCCCAAGACAGGGCGCAAGAGCATGGCATACCGCATCATCTACCGCAGCCTCGAGCGGACACTGACCAACGACGAGGCCAATGGGTACCACGAGAGGATCCGGATGGCTTTGCAGAGTAAGCTTGGAGTCGAGCTCCGGTGAAGCTACGACGAGGGGAGGGGAGGGGGTGAATTGGGATCAAAGGTAGGGGGTAGGGGGCTTGGCAATTACGTTTTAAGTTGAGCCGCAGCGGCGGAGTGTGGAGGAATTATTAGTAGATACTTGTTACGAGCATGAGCGGTGGGCGGCTAAGCTGGACGGAAGAGAAGGAGGGGGGCTGTTTCATTGTCCATCCTGTCAAAGAGATCTAAAACAAATCCGGGGTATTTTGCGAGATGAGGCAGGATTTTGGTTGTATACTTGGATAGGGCTGTATAGCTGTTGTTTGGATCTGGGATCTGGACGACTATGATAACCACATGCATGATCATGGGGGACGACGACCAATAGGTGGACTTGAGGCAACCAGGAAAAAACGAAAATGCTAGGGTATTGGGTTTTTAGACTTGGCTGAGACATTTGCCTCGCACTCAACCTATGGCGTTGTTTGCTAATACTCTCTACTTTTTGTTGCTGCGCCTCGCCGGATGGAGACGCTGGCGGTGGGTTTCTCACCTCCTCCCCCCCTCATCCATGGTGTTGATGCACGTTCAACGATGGTCCTACGGGGGTTGAGCAATGGATGGCTAAACGAATAAACGCCTCACAGGGCAAGCATTCCTCATGAAAAACTTGGAATGTTTCTTTTCCAATGTTTGCCTCTTCCTCCCAACCTCCTTGAGGGTATGATCAAATATGCTGCTTTGGAGATCCAAGGCGGAACGGAATGGATCCAACGAGGTGTGAGATGATACGTGTTTGCCGCTGAGCGTTTGGGGGGGGCTCCGCTTGTTTTTTAAAAGTGAGGCTCAGACTTACATGTCAGAAAGGAAAGACAATAAAGAAAGAAAAGGGAGTGGAGACAAAAGCCTGGGCACGTGGCTGGAGCAAACGGGTTCCGAAAAGAAAGAAGAAGTAAAAAACTGGGAGGCGAATTACGAATTACGGTTGTCAGTGCAGTGCAGTGCAGGCTGAGAGGTTCGTGTCGGTCGGCAGTTGGTATTTGACAAAGCTGGGGCTTATTCAGCGGCATATCCATGATTCCTTGTTTTGTTATTTTTTACTTCTTTCCATTTGGGTTCCGAGATGATGATGTCAATGTAACTCGGCATTACTATAGGTTCATGTTAGTCAGTATGAGTAAGGTAAGTTGCTATACTCGGTAATGCTATAATGCTCTAATGCTGTAATTAATGCTCCCCCAGAACAAATTGAATGAGACAATAATCGGAAGAATCAAGTGAGGAGAAAGAGAATGTTCAACAATGGACACGCTGGCACTGTTCCCATGACCCGTAGATTAATTAATTAATTAATACAATCACACAATTCAACCTTAACTCCGCCCATTTTGACATGTAGCATCCCGCAGTGCAAAAAAACTTACATACTTTTACCTATAGCTTTTAAGATTTGTTTGCCCAAAAGCGTAGGTGGCATGGCATTCTCCGCAAACGAGCTTAGCCTACAAGGTAGTAGTAGGCAGTATTAATGAGTAAATGGATGAGCAAGGGTGTATGTGTGCGTGTATGAGACTACTCCGTAGATTGTTCACAAACACAAATCCCATCCGTCAGGATTTCCAGAAGAGGCAACTAAGAAGAGAAAGTAAAGGAAGATGAGGTGCATTGGATTACGTAGGGTAGTATTTTCGCAGAAATGCGAGTCTTCCGAGACAAACCAGAAGAGCCCATGGATGATGTTTCTGTCTTTGCTTGCGTCACGGGAAAAAAGGAAATGAGCATGAGAGAAGAACACAGCCCTGCTCAGCATGGCTTTTCTGTTTGCTCGTAAGACAAACAATCATTAAAAAAGAGGCGCTGCATATTAATTGCCATAAGAAGGAAAAGAAAGCGCGCTCTGGTCATCAATAGCTGGCGTAATCCTTTATTGAGACAACCTGGGCTGAGGGGAAGTGAGGTTTGCTGGGTTTGTTTTTCTTTCTTTCTTTCTTTCTTTCTCTCTTTCCCACCTGAGACCATCCTTGTCGAGTTCCCCAGTTCGGTTTGCGCCGCCGTGGCTAAGCTGGGCTGGGAGGGAGAAAGAACGCAAGCAATGTCCAGGGGGAGGGGAGGGGGGTGTGTTTGAAGAAGGTGTTTGAGAGTTTGATTTGCATTACGCACGCGTGCTAACTAACACCTTAAATTATTGTGGGAATAATGGGGAGAACATGAATGAGAGGTCCAGCGGGCGATGCAAAGAATAGCCACCAAGGGAAAAAGAGCCATGGTTTGGACGGGGTCCTTGAAGATGCCGCTCAAACCGCTACTGGGGTTCGGGTTCAGGTTGGTTTCTCCTTCAGGGGGGGGGGGTTGGATGTGATTGTTCCATCCATCCATTCGATCCATCAATGAAGAGTATCTTACTTTACCTAGAGAAAGAACTCGAAAAGGCTCGGGTTGAAGAGAAGCCTCGGCTGAATTAGGAGCAGATCGGAAGATCTAAAGATTAGAAATAGGGCTTGGAAGAAAAAAAAGGGCTGGAGCCTTAATAATCTGAGCATAATTTTTCAATAAGATTCCATCATCCATTGTCCATCTACACACCAATGCGACATACACAGCCCACTGAAAGAAACCCAAGACGGAGACCATTTGGGGTCCCATGGAAGGTTACAGTTACAGCCCACAAACAGTACGCGATCGCTAGCACACTGGCAGACCCGTGGATAGAGCGAGAAAGTGAGAGCGACCGAAAGGCTGGAAGGCGAAAGAGGGCGAAGAGAGCGAAGAGAGGGCTCCAGGGCTTTCTTTCTTTTACAGCGGGTGCGAGTGGCGGGCCTTTAGCGCCCTGGCAGGTCTTGGGTACCTGGATCAGCGCACCCAGCGAACGACCTTGCACCTACCGGGCCGGGCTACCTCTGCAACTTACAGCATGTACCTACAGCATAGCCCTGCAACTCTGACCTGAATGATCAGTGCACGAGGTACGGCCGGCGCCAAGCATCCGTAAAGCAAATCGGTGGGTGTGTGGGTGGCTCGAATTCTAATCCAATCCATCCCAATGGCCGTGGCCGTCCGTGACATGGGTGGGTTTGGGGACATCCATCAGGATATCCAGCATGTCACCCTCCATCTCCACCTCCCGGGCGGAGCCAATCCGGTCGATAACAAACTTTCCCACCCGGCCTTTAAAGGTTGCCCCATTCCGCATCTCCCAAACCCATTCTCTCCCCCTCGATCAAATCAGAGTTGCAACAGAAACACAGAAACAAATCTCAAAAGCTTTGAGCTCCAACTTCTTTCTACTTCTCTACACACTCACCGTCTACATATCTTTTTGCCATTGTCTTCTTCAGTGTATCAACTGAACATTGTGCAAACACCTACATCACCAACACAACAACGACATACAACATTATCCCAATCTTTGTCACACCCTTCGGTCTCCTGTATACCGACTCTTCATCTCGACGAGATAGATACTACGATCCCCTTGTACTAAAAGCATCGGCTTCAGTTCCCGTCACCAACATCGCCATGGACTCAACACCGCGTTCTTCACGATCCTCCTCCATCGCCTCCTCCCGCAAGGTCAACCTCTCCCTCGACCTCTCCACATTGCCACCGCTGGTCCAGCCCACCCCGCCTTCCAACACTCTCATCTTCACCAACCTGAACGATCTCAGCATCTTTCTGCCCGAGAACTTGCAGACCATTCGCGATCTCATTGCCCACACTGCAACGATCCATGCCTTCTCGCCCCTCAAGTCCTTCCGCCGCATCATCGTTTCCTTCTTCGAGACTGATTCTGCGATATCTGTCCGAGGAATCTGGGATGGCGAGGCCATCATGGGCGAGCGGGTGAGGGTCTACTTTGGCCAGCCTACCAATGTCGAGTCCAAGCCGGAGCATCTGGCCCTCCCCGACGCTGGCAAGCTCTTCTTCATCTCCCCGCCTCCTAGCCCCCCTCATGGCTGGGAAGTCCGCCTCGAGGACGCACCCAACAAGCAGGTCCATGCCGAGGATCTTGCCGACGCTCTGGCCAAGTTGCACAACCGTCCCGCGCCGGGCTGCGAATCCCCCATCACCCCTACCGATGGCCCCATCCGCACCCGAAGCCGCAGCTCGACCCTGATCTACAAGCCCGACCAGAGAAGCCCCGGTCTCCCCGCAGTGTTTGTCGAGGACATGACTGACGAGCCGGTCGCCATGAGCCCACTCGAGAGCTCAAAGCCGATCCTGGCACAAACCTCTCGACCGCCCGTTGAGCTGATGCTCGACATATGAGCGGTTAGGAATTATGGACAACGATGTGATGGGCAAGGCGCATGGGTTTGGTTCACTTTGGCGTTGGTTGAGGGTGATACCTGAGACGACGGCGGTGCGGTCTAATGGTGATCGTCTTCTTGCTTGTTGGGGTATTTCATCTTGAGGGTTGTACTGCATTGATTGGTCTGGGTCCTTGTATGGAGTTTGGGTTGTCTCTAGTTGTTAGTCTTCACTCGCTGAAGCAAAAAATAGGCCGCCGTCTAGCAGCCATAGTATAGATAATTCTAGCATCATCAGCCGTAATAGGTCTGGCTGTACGGAGTACAATATAAATGGTTGTCATTTCAATAGCTCTATCTACGATGACATGTACCCGCTTAAAAGGTCAATTGGACTTTTGCTAAACCATCCAGAGAGTGACAAGACGAGTAATAAGTAATAGGATCGCAGTTACAACGATTTGGGTGAATTGAAGCCTGATGTTCATGTCGACATGTTGGAACGGATATTCCCCGGACTCAATGGTGGGATGGCGCCCCACATGAAGACCCTGCGATATCGTTATCGGCTTCGTTATCGTCCCACTGCCATTGACTTGGGTCAGGTTTTTCTGAAAGCCCACCAACCAATTCACATCAGCCTTGTGCTAGATCAAGGCCTGCAGACATGAGCTGCTCCTGTCGCGCCGTCCCATGGAGGACTTTTATCCGAGGCCTTGCCCAGGTGCACAAACTTGAGACTTCGACTGTCCATCCGGCTCTTCAAATCCGCCCGGCCGTCTCTCGCTCTGGTCTTCCGTGGACTAGTTTGCGACAAAGTCGCGGGCTGCATACTTCGCTGTATAGGAGCCAGGATGCCGCTGCACCTGCGCCTGAGCCTGAGCACGACGATGCAAAACAGGTTGTTACGGGGCCTGCAGCGGTGGGGGACGGAATAGAGTCGCCACCTGTGGCTATCAAGACGGAGGAATCGACATTGGATGAGGGGCCTAAAAAGAGGGGCAGAAAGCCCAAGGCAGCTACGGAGGATGCTACGAATAATTATGCCTTGAAGAAGAATAAGAAAAAGAGTGAGGCTACGGAAGCTGCATGGCCAAAGGCGAAACGAGGTCGGCCGCCAAAGGACAAATCCCAAAAGCCGGGCGAGGCAGACCACTCCTCCGCAGCGAAAGAATACGACGCCGAGAACCCAAGGCCCAAGCGCGAGATGTGGCAGATCCAAAAGGCCGCGCTCAAGGAAAAGTTCCCCGAGGGCTGGAACCCGCGCAAGCGCCTCTCGCCCGACGCCCTGGCCGGGATCCGGGCCCTGAACGCGCAGTTCCCCGAGGTGTACACGACCGAGGCGCTGGCCAACAAGTTTGCGGTCTCGCCGGACGCGATACGGCGTATCCTGCGGAGCAAGTGGGCGCCGTCGGCGGAAGAGGAGCAGGGCAGGGAGGACAGATGGTTCAGGCGCGGGATGAGGGTGTGGGAGCAGAGGGCGGCGCTCGGGGTGAAGCCGCCCAAGAGGTGGAGGATGGAGGGCGTGGCGAGAGATCCGGAGTATCACGAGTGGAGCAAGAAGGTGTCCCAGAGGGAGAGGGAGTGGGACGAGGAGGAGATTAGGAAGTATAGGGAGTATAGGGAGAAGGTGAAGATGAGGGAAGGAGGTTATGAGAAGAAGGAGGGAGGGTTTGAGAGGAGGGAGGGGAGTTATGCGAGGAGAGAGGGTGGTTATGAGAGACGAGAGGGTAGCTATGGGAGGAGGGAGGGGGGTTATAAGAGGCGAGAGGGAGGTTCTGAGAAGAGAGAGGGGGGTTCTGAGAAGAGAGATGGAGGTTCTGAGAAGACAGAGGGAGGTTATGGGGAAAAGGAGTGATGGTTTAGGAAGAGGACGTGAAGTCGTTGCAGGAACTCTGTGTATGATATGAGGATGTCATGTGTTATGAGTGTATATATATGTGGCTAAAAACATATCTCAATTCAAGATTCGCATGTAAATTGGATACATTGTGCATAAACCCCCATATCATACATTAGATCTGACATTTACTATGGAAAGGATGGTTAGATAATGATTACAACTAAATAGCATGTCTATTATTATTACCACCGTTGTTTCCTCATCTAAAACAACGAGGGCGTTGCAGCAAGACATCGTCGAATCCGATCTCCGGTCCCAGAGCGTCGGGGCGCTCAAACCAGGGGTCAGGGGCTTTTTTTTCCCCTTCCTTCTCTCTGCGCCTCCCAGGCTGCACCCCCACACATGTAACACATGCTAAAACGTTTCTCACACATACGCAACACCCACCAAAAAAATCGGCCACTTCCGTAGGAGCTTGCATGAGACAAATGCCACATTGAACACATATGGGCGATTGAAATCTCATCTTTCGATCCATCTTGAATCTTTTAATTTTTATTTTCATATCCAATTCTTTCTTTGTTTACATTATTTCATCTTGTGTTGGGAAAGAACAGGTGTTCTTTGGGGTCTTCTAGAGAGAGTTACTATTAACACGTACCTCGGTCGCTACGTGGAAAAACCTCTTCATCATATTCTCACAATCTTATTCAATACCGATCAAATCAACTTACACTTGGCAGAGAGTATTTCTGTCAAAAGCCATTCATCAAAATGCCCATCGCGGAGGACTACAGTCGCCCTCCCCAGGGCGACTCCTGGTTCGCCCCTCTCTCCGTCGACCTCCTCCTCAAAGTCCTTAACATCACCCTCTTCCACCCCTTCATCTGCTGGCTCATCCCGCTCTGCCTCCGCGCCCAGACCACCAGATGGGAGGCCCCCCCCATGATCGCCGCCATCGTCTGGGCGGTCCTCATCTCGCTGTGCTGGGTGGCCGGCGCGGCGAACCAGCGGATCGCGCATGGCCCGCCGAGGGAGGTGGACCTGGGCGAGGAGGTTATTGTGATTACGGGGGGCGCGAGCGGGCTGGGCATGCTGATCGCGGAGGTGTACGGGATGAGGGGCGCGAGCGTTGCGGTGCTGGATGTGAATGAGATGGAGAATGGGGAGGCGAGGGGGGTGACGTTTTATAAGTGTGATGTGAGCGACAAGGAGCAGATTGCCAAGGTCGCCTTGGAGATTGAAAAAGATGTGAGTGATTTCAGATATCAGGCATTTATGATTGAGACAACTTTTGCTAATATATATCGGCAGCTTGGAACACCTACCGTTCTCATCAACAACGCAGCCATTGTCGTGGGAAAATCTCTCCTGGACCTCTCCACGGACGAGATTGAAAAGAGCATCTCCACCAACCTCCTCGGCCCCTTTTACTGCCTCAAGACGTTCCTCCCGGCCATCATCCGCAGCGGCCGCGGCGGCACAATCGTCAACATGTCGTCCGTCATAGGCCACCTCGGCGCCGCCCAGCTGACCGACTACGCCGCCGCCAAAGCCGGCATCACGGCCCTCCACAAGTCCCTCTCGGCGGAGCTGCGCGAGACGCACCCGGAGATCAGGACGGTGCTCATCACGCCGGGGCAGGTCAGCACGCCGCTCTTCTACGGGGTGCAGACGCCCAACGGCTTCTTCGCGCCCGTGGTGGAGCCCGTGGACGTGACGAGGGAGATTGTGGCGGCCATTGACGGCGGGAAGGGCATCACGGCGGCCATGCCCTTTTACGCGAGGTGGGTGGACGTGTACAACGTGCTCCCCGTGGGGCTGCAGCTCATCGCGAGGAAGGTCGCCGGTGTGGATAGGGGGATGAAGACGTTTGTGGGGAGGAAGGGGGTGGAGGGGAAGAAGGTTCGGTAGAAGAATGTTGATGCGGCGCTGGCGCTGTTTTTGATAAAATATGGGGAGACATACCTGTTTTCTCTTTTGGCAATCGTCCCTATATGAGGATACCGTAGCAAATGGAGAGGGTAGGATATACCATTGGGTTATAGATAATCGATGGTTGGACCATGAGATATAACCCCCGTTAGTTTGCCCCTATGATGGTTGGTCTCTACAAGTCGAACTAAACAGGGAGTTTATAGATGTTATTTTTATAATTAGAAGTATGAGAAGTAGCATGCTAAAAGGGAGAGCCCAACTTGTAGTCATAGTAAACTTTGAACGTGATTCGTGAGGGTATAGCAACGTTGCCTATGCGGAAGAGGCCTGTTTTGAACATGCTCTCAAACATATTGCCAGGCTTTTAGTCACAAGAGAGTGATTGAGTGCACAATTCAGTAGCTAATTCGTAGCTATCTCGCAGGTAGGTATCAATTTGTGACGGTTTCCATTCTTGAACCCTTTCTAACAATGACCATCGCGCCTCCTTGGAGGTTTTCTTCCCCGGCGCCGGCACATGACACATATATTGGATACTGTTGATATCTTTGTACCTTTTTGATATAATTTTTAACAGAAAATGTCCATTTGAATACTCTGTATATCCAAGAGAATGTTCGATTTTGAATACCTAACAATACCTTCTCACTGTCCAAAACGGGGTGGTTTTCTGCGAAGGCATACTAGACTGGGTGTGGTTTTTACCAAGTGCTATAGATCTATAGTTGCACGATATTGTAGACGTCGAGATGATGACTAGATCAAGTATCTTTTAACCGATTAAATAACGCCAGATATGATAAAACGCGCACAGAAACCACGTCGAGGCCGTCCTACTCCGCGGTGTTTACTGCTTGCATCCGGTTCCTGGGTAGCCCAATATAGCCCAAGGATGATAACGAAAGCGTCCAACCGACAAGAAGGTTGTTTGCTTTCTCGTATAGAGTGGAGCCCCCTTTTCTGCATTCGGATAGTAAAGACCGATGGGGGGTCTTGTCAAGGATTTGTATGCAGGAACCATCCTTCCGGGCGGTTAAATTGGGAGATTAAAGACAGAGAGAGAGAGAGAGAGGAAGAGACAAACAGGACAGAGACGGAGAGAGTCTTGCTTACCCGCGTTTTGCTTGTCTGTTGTGTTGCCCTTGCATTTTTTTAATAATAAGCTTGTCAGTTAGTCGTCATTCAGTCATTCAGTCAGTCAGTCAGTCAGTCAGTCAGTCAGTCCACTTTGAAGGCATGGGTTGTATACAGGCTGTAGCACGTTTTGATTACACTCTTCTTCTTTTGCGGAATAATTGCGCAAGCGTCATCTGTGCTTTTAATCATCGTCATCACAATCACTCTTGTTTTTGTTTTGAGTTTTATTCCCAAGTTGAGAGAGCTTTTAAAAGTCATTCGTTATCTCTTTTTGGGCTCAGAGTGTGTTGTTTGCGCTTTGGACTCCAGTTGGGCTTGCCATTTTCCTTGTCTCATGCTCATTTAACTACTGCTACTACGTCGGAATACGAACGAGAAGGATTTCTAGAGACCAACAAAATTGCGTGTCATATACGGAGCCGAAAGGTCGTGACGATTTGAACTTTTGTGTTTCTTGTATTTTTTGTTTTTCTGCGTTACAGCAGTTGCAACGACGTGGACTGCGACGGAGAAAAGAGAGGAAGCACAGCAGAAGCAGGGCGGTTACTTACATATTCATTCGTTTTCGTTGCTGTGAATTGGGCGGTTGATTCTACCTGCCGATTCTATTTCAGTGATTGGGAATTTGCTCTTGCTCTTTAATCAGGACGTAAGCGAAGCCTGCCAGGTTTGTGACTGTCAATTCCTTCTCTCGTCGTTTGGTCGCTCTTACTGACTGACCTTGTCTCGTCAGATTCACTCATTCCTCCTGCTCACTCATTCACTCTCTCACCCTCTCACTCTTTCACTCTTTCAAGAGAAGGGCTTGTGCTCAGTTCTGCACGACACATCCTCTCCATCCTTTCATTGCCTCCAGCAGCCACAAAAAAAACTGACTGACTGTACTACCTTTTGGAATTGGACTCTGTGTCGCACATTTGCTTGAGTTTGCTTTGCGACATCTCGCTCGCGCAACTGTCTTACCTCTTTTTCCTCAGCGCGAACCCTCGACAACTCAATCCCTGCAACTCTTGCTCACTCGTTTCAAGTCTTGCAGTGCTTCTGATTCACGTCTTCAATATGCTTTGGTCTTCTGTCGCGGTCGCCATCTACGGCTTTGCGACCTATGTTGCCGCTCTCGACCCCATAGAGGCCGTCGGCAACAAGTTCTTCAACAAGGATGGCTCGCAATTCTTCATCAAGGGTGGGTACTCGAAGACTAAAACCTCGCATATTGTTCTCATTACTAATTCTGACAATTTCGACAGGCGTTGCGTACCAATTGCGACCATTTGACCCTCTCATTGACACTGATCAGTGTAAGCGGGATGCATCTCTCATGAAGGAACTCGGCACAAACACGATTCGCGTCTATCATGTTGACGCTTCCGCTGACCATGACGGATGCATGGCTGCCTTTAATGATGCTGGTATTTATGTTCTCGCTGATCTCGATACTTTCGACACATACATTCTGCCTGTAAGTCACCCTTATTTTTCTCAGTACAACCCGCATACTAATATGCTACAGGAAAATCTTTACTGGAATAGGAGCCAGTATGATAGGTACACTGAAGTCATGGATGCCTTCCAGCAATACGACAACATCTTAGGCTTCTTCATTGGAAATGAGAACATTGCCAAGGAGCAGGACTCCAAAGCTGCTCCATACCTCAAAGCTGCCGCTCGAGACATGAAGGCCTACCGCGACCACAAAGGCTACCGCAAGATTCCTGTCGGATACTCTGCAGCGGATATCCAGCAACTTCGCCCCATGCTCCAAGATTACCTCACCTGTGGTGGAAACTCGTCGGAGATTATCGACTTCTTTAGCCTCAACTCATACTCGTGGTGCGACCCCAGCACGTACCAGCAATCGACCTACGATCAGCTTGAGCGATATGCCAAGAATTTCCCTGTTCCCATGTTTCTGTCAGAAACTGGATGCAATGTACCCGGACCTCGCAAGTGGGATGACCAAGATGCCATTTTTGGCAAGGACATGGTCAACGACTGGAGCGGTGCCATCATCTATGAGTGGATTCAAGAGGAAAACAACTATGGCATCATCACCTACGGACCCCAAGCTGGTGATGGCAGTTCATCGGACGGATCCGTTGAAGGTGGCTTCACACGGAAGGGCACCCCGACACCCAGGAATCCCGACTTTGATACTCTCAAGACAAAGTGGGCTGGCCTTCACCCTACTGGCGTCAAGAAGGCCGACTACAATCCAAGCAGTGTATCAACCCGGGCTTGTCCTACAGCCACCCCAAGTGGCTGGTGGGAGATTAATGGCAACGTTCAATTGCCTACTCTGGGTGATTCTTTGTTTGCCACCATCACCCCTTCTCCAAAAAAGACTACTACTGCTGTTCTTACTACCGCAACTTCTACGGTTCAGACTACGACAACCTCCAAGCCAAGCGAACCAACAACGACTGGCAGTTCTGGAGATAAGGGATCCGACGCCAACAAAGTCAACAAGGGCAACTCTGCTCCTGGCAACAGCCGCATCACCATTGTCGGCGTCAGCCTCATTAGTGTTGTCGTCACCTTTGCTCTTTTGCTGTAGTGACCTGAAATTTCTTGCGCAAGTTACTGCTTGACAGTTGTCTAAAGATGCTGCCATCTCTTTTCTTACTTGTAATGGTTGTGACATGAGAAATATGTGCGTTCTACAGCCAAATCTCATGGCGTTTGTTCATTTGCCCTTGCCTATTTGCACTCGGCCAGACTTTTAGGTCTTGTTCAACCTAATGTTTTGTACTATAATGGTCACAGTTTTCAGATGTGCAGTTTTGATGAGGATATGGGGTAATAGCTTAAAATGAATCATGTATTAAGATTAATGTGTAATCGTGATGTCTCATGATGTGAAGCATGAACTACCAAAATGATGCTGTCTAGATATATCGATTTGCTAATGCTATTAAGCAAGTTTCCTCCAATAGTTGCCTCCCAATCATTATTCATTCTTACCCGAGTTTATTAACAGACTGTTTTTCTTCTTCTTTTCTCTCTCTCTCTCTTTTAGAGGTAACAGCTTAATAGCTTTAAAGGTAAATGACTGACATGTATATCATTCATGCGAGAATCCAAATGTTCTTTGAAGCCTTGAACTAGTGATTTCATCGAGTCAATCCAAGCAGCTTGCGTCCTCAGAATAGACGAACCAAATCCACCAAGGAGTTGATATCAACGGATCAGTATACTGGTGCCATGGTGTTTACTTGAATCCATTACTTGAGCAGTAGAATTCGTAAATGGTAGCTCCACCATGGATGAAGATGAGTCGACGCTATCAGACGTTACGCTGTGATGGTACTGCGTCATGGCGAGGAAGACGAGGCCGACGATGATGACGGCGAAGAAGGTTGTGCATAGGAGGCCGATGGTGAGGTAGCGGAGGCAGTTGTTGTAGCGATGGGAGGAGGAGCCCCAGGGGGTGCGGGTGTGGGTTTGGCATTGGAGGTTGTCGATCATGGTGGGATGGCATTAGGTTTTAGGATTGAGGTTATCTTATGGATGAGGAGTAGTTTAGAATGGTGTAATGTGTAGACTTGATGTTTTTGTTGAATAGGGGGGGTTTTTTAGGTTCTTAGGGGTTGCAATTTGAGGATGAGGAGGAAGTGGAGGAAGATGATGAGGAAAAGGTGTTGAGGGAGGTTTTGTTGCTATGAGATGTTGGTCCCGTGTGTAGTTTGGTCAGATGGTCATTATGGGATACTGGTTAGAGTCTTTAGGTGTCCCAAAGGAAGGTTCAGGTATGAATGTACTTGGGGATGAGAAGGAGAGATGTCATTGTGTCTCGAGAATGTTTGGCGTGTAAGTGCGGCGGGGTGTTTGGGAAGTTGCGGGGGTTATGATAGAGATTAGAATTGGCTCATGGATCGATGGGTATCATGTACTACTAGGTAGATATTCATCTGCCGTATATTTTATGGATTTTATATCCAGATTATTAGAGATTGTAGTTTACAAATGCAGTGGGTGTTGGGCTCTTGATTGGAAAACGATGCGACGATTTGAGCTACCGTGTTATATCAAACCTTTATTTGGTTATTGGGATATTGACATTTGGCCAAGTATTAATTCAAGAAAAATTGAGTAAATCAATAGGTGGATCAATGGCTCAATTTCCATTTATATAATTGCTTATAATAGTCAAGGTGTAACCTGAAGAATCATACTTCAAACAATAGCAGTATACGAGAGATTATGTAAGACATTTCATAGATCAGGTACGACCGTTACTGCCTCATCGCTGCTTCTTATCGAGACTGCTAATCGGTGCGTTTGGCTCAAAGAAGACAAAATACCCACAGGCCCATCAAATCTGCATCGTGACCAATGGCATTGAACACTCAATTGGCTTATTGGCAGACAAACAAAGACTTGCAGACACACCTCGATTCCTATTCGCAGAAGCCAAGCCCATTGTTTTTTGTGTTGTCATACTTGGTACTTTTTTTTATTTTCTATTTTTGAATTCTCAACTTGGAAATAAATTTCGGGCCGCAATTTCTGTGTCGATTGTGTATCTCGAGCGGCGACTTTTTGGGGCAAGAAATAAGGGCACCGGCTTCGACTGACTCAGCAAATTTTCTCGACCGCCCGCCATCATCCCGCATTGAGACTGCTCGAAGCCTGCGATAGAGAAAGCGACGCTTTGCCGCGGGCCTGGCGATAATCTCTGTTTTCCTTCTCTCTCTTTTTGGGTTGCGACAACAGCCAAAAAGCTATCAAGACTCTCAGATGCCAAGCTGACGCTCATTCCACAAAGCAATTGGCATCATGGCTGAGCCAGTCCAGCTTCAAGCGGTCATGGCTGCAGATCCAACAACAGGTAAAAACGCCACCTGCAGAACCCGAGTTTCATCTGCCATACATGCACCATCTTTCCTGTTCCCGTTCTGCGATGCTTCATCCCTATGCGACCCTCCTCCCGAGGTGCTAACAGCCTTCCCCATTAGGAATTAAGCGAGAGCACGAACCGGAGAGCAGCATTCTCGACGGCATCGATTTCAACATGCTGGCTGAACTCGCGTCCAAACGTTCGTTTGACGACCTTGGCCAAGACAACGACGACGACGACCAAGAGTCCAAGAGGCTCAAGACGGAGACGCAGACGGAAGAAGAATCGCTAGAGGATGGCCTGGCGCTCCTCGTACAGAATGCGCTCTCCAATGTTAGCGACCTGGTCGACCAGTTCAACGTCGGCTCCGATGCACCCACCGGCAACGACCCGATGGATGTGGACGGCGCGCATGGCGCTGATGCTCGCCCGGCTCCCGTATCCTTCCTGTCCGAACCGGAAAAGTACGTACGCATCGCGAACACCCATGCGCTAGGGAATCTGGTACGTCAATGCATGAGTTGCTGTATGGGGACCTTAACCGCTTATTTGGCTGATGGCAGGCACTCTCGTTATTACTCATATTATTACAACAGCCCGTCGACGACATGTCCAAACTGGCTCGCGACGCAGACTCGGGATACGGACGCTCGTACGGCAGACTAAAACGATCCTTTGACGCGACATGGCAGCTCTTCTCCGACGGGCCGGTGCTATCGGCCGATGAGTTGGAGATACAAGAGGCGGAAGCTCGAACGTCGATAGAGCTGGCGAACCTGGCGAAATTTGGGTCATGGCTTATCGAGGATGGACTGGGGTCGTTTGCTGCCGCCGAACAGCATTTTTCATCAATATTTCAATGCCAGCTGCCGGACCTACCGACTGGGACCGCCGAGCTGTATGTGGGGGTCAGGACTCAGACGACCATCGAATCGCTTCTCAAGAAAGAGCTTGGCCAGCAAGCCGAGGATGTTGTGCGGACTTCGTTCATAGAGGGATTGGAAGGCCCGCTGGGTGCGGCATACAGTGGCACTGAGCTGAGCTCGACTGCGCAAGAGTTGGTTTCGTTGGTACATACGAGGAGGGATGCCCTCATTGAAGACGTCAGAGCGGGTAGAGAGGGTGAGTATTCCCATTGCGCTTCACACCCCGGCCATGGCCTCACCTGTTCTATAGGTTCCTTGAAGGAAATATATCCCGCAGGCGATGTATTACGGAGCTTCGAAGCCTATGTTAGGACCAAGCTTGCGTCTCTGACGGAACTTGGAGAGAAGCTCGGCATCTCAGCACTGCTTAGCGACGTTAGGACGGCGGAACCGATATCGAACGGCACTGCCGACAGCGAGTTGGACTTGGACGATCTTTCATCATTCTTCGAGAAAACAGCATCGGGATTGGTGCAAAATGCCCTCGCCGGTCTGACTGAAGAGGACCAGGCTCAGAGTCAGACCGAGACGCCTGCTGTTGAAGCCACCGAGACGCCGGCACCAGAGGCTACGCCCAATGGCACAACTGAAGCCAAGCCAGCACCGACAAACGGAAAGCTTGACCTCATGACGGATTACAAGGAACTGGAAGCTCTGGTTGCTGAGAGTACATCAAATTACGTTAAGACGACTTTGCATGGGCTGTCTGCGGTTCCGTATCAGCCAACGGTGCCCACAAGCACCAGTAAGTCATACCTCACCATCATTCTCTCAACACCTCTAATGTGTAACAGCCGAGAGCATGGCCGCTCAATCACCATACCTGAGCCATCTTCAACAACACCAATCACAGCACCCTTATTATACGTATACGCAACCGCCTGTCCCAGAACAAGAAGCTCCATCACCTGCATCTAGTGAAAATCTCCCGCCTAACCAAACGTTTCCCAGTGCCATTCTGTACGATAAAGCTCGCCAGGCCGCCCTTTCAAAATCGTCGGCGCATACCAGACGAGAAGGACTTCATTCCACGAGGCGACCCTGGACGCAAGAGGAGGAAAAGGCACTCATGGCGGGTCTTGATATGGTCAAAGGTCCTCACTGGAGCCAGATTCTCACCTTGTTTGGTCTGAATGGCACAATCTCTGATATACTAAAGGACCGGACACAGGTGCAGCTCAAGGATAAGGCGAGAAATCTCAAATTATTCTTCCTAAAGACAAACTCGGAAATGCCCTATTACCTGCAAGCTGTTACCGGCGAACTCAAAACTCGAGCACCGACACAAGCCGCAAGAAAAGAGGCCGAGGAGCGGGCGCGGCTCAACTCGGAGGAGGAGCAGGCCAAGTTGCAAGGCATCATGGCCCTGGCCGGGGGACTGCAACACCCACCTCAACAACAAGGCAGAGCGACAGGCACAGCTGCAGTGGCACCCGGGATCGTAACACCAGCCCAAGCTGCTCAGGCAGCATCTCACGCATCACATATGCATACCGCCGCAGCAACGCACCACCCGCCGAGTACGACCCCCGTCTCAAGGAGCATGGTGATGCCCACTCCCCAGGCAACAACACAGCAGGTCATGCAGTCGGTACCTCAGGCACCCCCTCGGCCGCAGACACAGCTTCCTCCTCAAGTTTCTAGACCGCAACCTCAACTCCAACAGCAGCAGCAGCAGCAGCAGCAACAACAGCAGCATCAGGTTCAGTCACAACTACATCTTCCTCAAACTCAGACTCAACCGCCCCATCAACCACAGCAGCAGCAGCAACAACAGCAGATACACCACCAACCTCATCAACAACATCAGCAGCATCAGCAACATCATATCCAACAGTCACAACTCTCCAACACCCCCCAGCAATCGACCCCCACTCAAAATGGCACGCATGCGACACCACCACTCCGAAATGACCTACATACACATCATACCCCCACCCCGCCAATTACCTCTGCGTCAACGCCGTCTCACCAGACTCAGCAGACGCATAACCTTTCACAATCTTCTGCTCCATTCCAGCTACCACAGCCATTAGCACCGGCCCACCCGGAAATACCCAAGGCAACCTCGGCACCGGAAGCGCCAATGTCTCATGTGGTAACACATGATGATGATGCAGCAGCAGAGGCGGCCCTCCTTGAAGGCCTCCAGGCTGCCGTAGCACAGGCTCTAGCATCATAGGTTACAACAGGATATTGAATCGGATGTAACATTGTGACAGTGATGCTACCGAGTCTAGGGGTCATAACTCTTTGTGCATTTTGCCCGCATCAGGATGATTAATAGGACGGATATAGGACTTATGGGTTCGGAGCGAGCGTTTCAAAAAGTATTTCGGTGAGTCGAAGAACATATGGGTTTTATGGCGTAACGGTGGGGCGGCTTTTGTTTCTAGGTTTACGGCTCCTTTTTTCCATCCATAGATCCCCCGGCGGGCAGGATTTTCTCCCAAAAGCAAGCGAGAAATGCTTGGGTGGTAGGACAAGGCGACTTTTTGTTTGCTACGTATATGATACCATGGACTGGATGCATATCTGGAAAGAAAGCGAATAACAAAAAATGGTTTCTCAAGCAACAAACGTTTTTCTTTCTTTTCGGTGCCGTGAAATTTGAAGTTCGTATAATAAGCCTATGAGCTTGATGCCCTGACGGCGGCGGCGACACAAAGTTTGGTTGACACAGGGTATGACCGGTTAGTTTCTGGTTTCCGCGTTGAGAGGATTGTGGAGTTGAGGGATGGTCGCTTGTGATGCGTGGATGCCTTTTACGGATGGCTATCTACATGTTTTGAGGCTGAGAGTTGGGGATAAGAAGGTGATGAGGTTGGAGCAGATTATGAAAACTAGGCATCGATTTTATGAATGGTTGTCTACTCATCTACTCGTCTAGTCATCTACTCATCTAGTCTACACCCTTCTATTATATCCACATCACTAACCAAAAAAAGCTCAGCAACATGAATCGAAACCTCACCTGCCAAGCTACAGGAACCGTCTGCAACAACCCAGCCGTCCAGCTGAGCGTTAACAACGAGCGCTTCCAGTCCCTGTACTGCAAGTATCACGCCTGCAGGAAGTTTGAGAATGGACGGATTTGCCTGGTGGCCAAGTTTCCCTACGCGGATGCCTGTGATGAGCGTGAGTTTTTGGGGCACTTGGCATTACTATTCTTGGGCTTTGGATTGGCTAATGAAGGGGAGGGGGGTGTTTAGATCTAAGGTGCTCGGCGGTAGTAGGGGGAGTGAGGTGTCGTCAGAATGTGAGGGGTGATGATGTGGAGTTTAGGTATTGTGATCAACGTGAGTCTTAGGCCCCTTTGGACGACCCCACGTGGAGGTTTGGGTACTGGTGGTGTTGATGTTGACTCAGAGGGGGGCAGACAACTGTTCTGCGGACGACTGCAAGAACGAGCAAGCGAGCATCGGGGACACGGCCCTACGACACTCCGCGCACCACCGGTGCCAGAGCGAAGGATGCGATGCCATCAGGGAAACGGGCGGGAGTTGCTGCGTCGACCACACATGCGCCGAGTCGTTCTGCCTGCTGGCCGTGCGGGGAGGCGGACAGAGGTTCTGCGCCCTTCATGGCAGGACCTGTAGGCATGTGGACTGCGCGAGGCGCTGCCATGAGAGGGGCACCGGGGAGGTGACGCCGTTTTGTGGGCTGCATTACTGTGTGGTGGATGGATGCCTGCGGGAGAGGAGGTCTGGGGCTGGGGGTGGTCGGCATTGTCCTGACCATGCGTGCGAGGAGGAGGCGTGCACGAGGGGGAGGAAGAAGGATGGGGATAAGGAGGAGGTGGGAGGGTGGTTTTGCAGGGATCATGAGTGTTGTGTGAGGGAGTGTCGTGCGAGGAGGCATGAGGGGAGTTACTACGTGAGGCATGAGTGTAGGCATGAAGGGTGTAGGCGCGAGGCTGGGGTGGATGGGTATTGCGGACTGCATGGGAGGTGCTGTAGGACGTCGTGTGGGAGGAAGAGGTATGTGGTGAATGGGCGGGCTCATACTGCGTGTGAGGAGCGTGAGTTACTCCCTCCCCCTTTTTCTTTTTCTTTTTTTCTTCTCTTTTTTCTCTCTTTTTTTTCTGTTTTTTTCTCTTTTTCTCTGTTTCTTTTTTTGTCTCTCTCTTTTTTCTTTCTTTTCTTTCTTTTCTTTTTTCATTTTCTTTCTCCTTTCTTCTTGCTTTACTTCCTTAATCTAATGGAAGTTTTTTTTGGTAGTTGTTGGTTGTTGTTATTGACGTTTTGAGTTAGACTTGCTCGAGATGTGTCTGGCCATGGAGGGGGCAGCATTCTGCCAACGAAGAGCCGTCAGGGATACTAGTTTCTGCGATGGGCATCTCTGCAGGAGCAGGGGATGCTTGGAGCAGCGTTTGTCTTGGTCTACGCTCTGTGCTGGTCATAAGTGTATCCTTGTTAACTGTCACCGTGGGAGGCGGACTGAGGAGGGGTTGGGGAGGCAGCAGCAGCAACAATGGTAGCAGCAGCAGCAGCAGCAGGAGTAGGAGTGATGGTAGTGGTAGGAGCAGGAGTAGTAGTGGTAGGCCTCCTGGCCGGGTGGGGTGGCGACCATATCGGCCGGCCCGTTTTATGAGCTTGCAAGGGGGACTGCCAAGATGGGGTGAGGCTGCGAGGTGTTGGTTTTGTGTGTCTGCGTCATGTGAGGTGTAGGACTGTTGGCCGAGAAAGGTGGGTTGATGGAGGAGGGGGGAGGATGTGTTGGTGGAGAGGAGGAAGTGGATGTGTTGATGTGTGGGTTTCATCAGCAGAGAGGGAGGAGGGGAGAGGACCATAGGACTAGGGGAGGGTGGTTTACTTGGACAAGGCAGCGAGATTGTAAGTTGTGAGTTTGTGAGAGATGGGGGAAATGTGATGAATTGGACCTATTCTTGGGTTATGAAAAAGAGGTTGCCTCCTTTGTTGAGATGGTTGTAAGAGGTTGAGGTTGTCAAAGAGCTTCTTGGGATGACTCTCTATTTCCCATTTAGGAAATGATTTTTAGTCTAGTTCTTCATTCACACCAAACGACAAGTCTTTTCTTTAAAAATAACCAATCATTTTTTTCTTCAAAAGTCATTGTTTGTTGGTTGGCTGAAGATGCGCCCTTTGTATTGACACATTGGGAGGGTAGAAGATTACTGTGGCTTATACGATACATCGCTTTTGATAGGACCGTTCGAGATGGGTAAACACACACACACGGACGAGAAGTTGCCTCCTGGTACGTTCTCGGACGAACTCCTCTAGGTCTACGGACATGTACTGCCAAGTCTACAATCCGGACCGAACGCCCTCCCTGACGAAGAAGACTCGGCCGTGATGGGCAGGGCCCGTTTCAAAGGACGAGGACGATGGTGGTGGCGGTGCTAACAAACAATTGGCAAACCCGTGGGGGCCAGAGTGTGAAAGGGACAATGGGATGTGTGGCGCAGGCGCATCAAGGTGAAAGGTTTTTTTCTTTTAGTGGATGCCTCATGGGAAAAGCCACACGCGGGCTGGTGAGGAAGAAGGATTTAGGACTTTTTTGGTTGGTCGTCTCCCCTTTTTTAGGAAGCCATTTTGAACGGCCTCCTACGATTTCGTCTTCGCATGTGGCATAGTCAGTCGTCCCGCCGATGACCAAGACAGACGCGCGTGTATGCAGGTCAGCCCTCTTTGGGTCCCTTTTCGGAGGGGGGGACACAGTGCGTAGTCACGTAGGCTACCACTCTATCCATTAACCCTCGCTAGCCTCTGGTGGCGAATAGGGACAACCGGGCCCTGTAAGACGGGTCTGTTTAGGTACTCACCATGCTAAAAGCAGCATCATCCTACAGTGCTGATTCTAAAGGCCAACTGTACGCCTCCCTCCCCCTAGCATCACCCGCAGCGGGATCAACTGACGTCTCTGACGGCCCGTCGTCGCTTCAACCATGTGGCACCCATCCTTGAACAATCCCCATTCTTGTCCTGGGCTTTTTTCTTTCTCATTCATTACAGCATGGCGTCACTGAAGGAGGGGGGAGGCTCTCGAATCTGCCCAGCGGCCGACCCGCTAATGCATCCATCATTCACATCAGCTCCCGGGATATGCATCTTGTCCCTTGCATTCCGTCCGTCCGTCCGTTCCCCCCTCACCCGTTTCTGTTTTGCCGCCACCACCCACGACGACGGGTTGAGGATGGCGCTTATCGTGGCCATGTAACGCAATATAATGCAATATATGCAAACAACGTTAATCTATCCCAACGGGTGTTCCGTTCAAACATGGACATGAGCAAGGGCTGAATAAAGCCCTTTTTGCATTTTTACATGTCGGCCGTTTTCTCACGACCTAGGCATCCAGCAAAGTTGCTGGGCCTCCCAGATGACCCGTCATGAGACGAGGCACCACGCCTGCACCGCCTCGTGAACCCGGTTTCTTTTCAAGCCCCCAATAATCGATATCCTTTCAGTATTGCTTAATTCAACATTTGCGTTGCTTTACTGATCCCATGGACTGGATACCCACACTGGCATTACCGTACCTGTCCCGTAAGCCACCCACCCATACACACACACAAACACCAGCCACTTTTTTTCTCGTCCTCCACCGGGTCCGCCTTCGTCATAACGCTCGATGGAGCAGACATGGCGTTTCTTCTTACACTCAAGAGTCAGAAAGGTATCGTGTGCATCAGCCTCGTGCCCATACTTGGTTCGACTTACCCTTCCCATGTGGTCTCAAACAAGAGTCCTATATCTGACTGCGCCGCTTGGTATAATGGATGCTTTTAAATCAGAAACTCTTACTTTCTCTCTCTCTCTATTACCTACTCACGCACTCACTCACTTACTCACCTTGTTGCAGGCTCCACACTTTTGCTTTCTAGGACCCTGTGCTTCCTCTTTTGATCACCTGGGTTGACCGAATGCTTCTTCCGTCTTCGTCATACCGGTCTATTATTACTCACTTGGACAACACTTGATAATAGCCACCCTGGTGCTAGGCAGACTCATTCCTCTTCATGTTGCCTTTTTTCACTACTTGAACTCGCAAAGCCCCCGGACATGGCCTCTGTTATCTCTTCGTCAACTGACTCTTCATCTCGCTCCAAAGGAACAACATTCAGTGACTACTACAAGAACTTTAAAGATATACTACATTCAACCGACAAGGCAAAGCCTGAAGCAGCAACAATGTCTAAGCGATACTTTGTCGAAACGTCCCCTGCTGGGCGCCAGCAGTTTGTCTCGGTCAAGCGCACTCGCTCTTATGGAGGACATCACAACCACGTTCGCGAAATCGACTACATAAAGGTCAGCCTTGACGAATGGAACGGGCTGGTTGAGAAGGAACGCAAGCTTCAAGAGATCAACAAGTCTGTGGTCGACGAATGCAATACTCTCAAGTCGACTCTCTTGGCCACGCAGGCCGACAACAAGCGCTTGAACACCGTCGTCATCCCCGGGCTCGACAAGCAAATCGCCTGCCTGGCCGCCGATAACGAGGCTCTCCGCAGAAGCCTCGACCACGTCGGAGACCACTCGTCCAAGCACCACCGCGAGGAGGACAAGCTACGATCAAAGGTCGTCAAGCTCGAAAAGGACAATATTGAGCTTCGAAACGAGAACCTGAACTTGCTGGAGAGGAACAAGAGCCTGCAGAAGCATTCCGATGGCGGAAGCTATGGTCGCCGCGTCGCGGAGCTGATTGCCGATGCGGAATACTGGAAGAACCTCTCTCGCTCTTGGAGGTCGCGATACCTGGGACTGCGTCAGCGCTATGATGAGATTTACGATTTGCTCGAGACACGGTCGAAGAAGTTGAAGGCCTATGAGGATATCTTGCAACGAAACAACATGATCTAAACGGCTTCATCAATACACGACATTTCCTATTTCCATCTACACTGATACCCACGATCTCATAATGTTCGCTTCCGCCATGTCATATCGATTCGATATGATATGCGACTTGTATTATTAGTTTTTCTTTACTGTTATGGTATGTGGATGATACCCCCGATGACATAGATATAGTTGCTGATTTCCTTCTAGTATTACTTCTTCTTCAAACAACTGAAGAAGTCCTTTGTTATTTGGAAATGACCACTGCGCGCGTCGCACTCTGTATTATCTCATTGTGTACTACTCTTCAATACTGTCTCACACCTTTTTTGTCATTAGCCAACTGTTCATCTCACTCATTACTTCATCATTTCCTTGTAACGACAATGTATGTTTATTTTTTACATGTTTTTTTCTTTTTCTTTTTCTCTTTTTTGTTTCTTTCTTCTTTTTGGGGTATTTTACATTTTGGGAATTTCAGGAATAAGGATTGAAAGGGAAGGGGTAGTCACATCACCATCACAGATTGGCATATTTTCACCATTTCTTAATAAATTAGACTCCCCATCAAATAAGAAAAAAAAAAGAAAACAAATATCATGCATTAAAAAAAATCGATTTGAAATTAATTCATTTGCTGCCTAAAATGTAGAGTTGATGCCTTTTGAGCAAAGGCTGTTGTCGTGTGATGTATCCGAATGTGAAACCATCATCATGTGAACCCAGTCAAGCGTCTTACCTATAAAAGTCTGTTTTGATTGTGGTTAATGACGTCAGTCCTTCCAGGAGGGGGCACAAGGTGGTGTCACTGGCCCCAAGCCCGAAAGAGAGAGTTAAAAAAAAGTTGGTCCTAAAAAAGCTTGTGAAAGAAAATAGGGGAGAGAGGAGAATGCGACGCTGGATCTAGGACATACATGTACATGGCACGGCATGAGGCGCGAAAGCGCGAGGGCGCAATGTAAGGTCATGTAAGGTAGAGGCAAGGTAATGTAATGTGTGCGCTATATTAAGCGGTAAATGGGGATGGGGATGGATTTGGGTGGGACGATGAAGAATGGGAGGGGCATCTGGGGGGTCAAAGGGAGGGGAGGGAGGGGAGAAGCGGGGTGCAGGGTTAGGTCCGGGGGGATGGGACTGGAGGAATGAATTTTCCTGATGTATGTACTTTAGTTATGATAGATTAAATGTGTGTAAAGGTGTGTGTGTGTGTGTGTGTGTGTTAGTGTGTACAATGGGAGGGGAAGGGATGTGGTGGGTGAGGACGAGGGTGAGGGCATCTCGGTTTGTAGTGGTTGCATCGGGCTTGAGCCCTTGAAGGCGGTTGATTCCTGATTGGAAGAATTGTTGGATCTTGTGAGAGTGATGGAAATGCGACGTTGTATGCGTGCATTTCGCATAGAAAAAAATAAATTTTTCAGCTCTTTGCAGATAAACCTACGGAGTATTCTTTGTATCTATTTAAAAAAAGGATAGCATCATAGATTGAGAGGGAAAAGCCTAGGAAAGACCCTGGAGTTCTAGACACTGCCAAGCCAATGTTTGTTGTGTCCAGGGATGCCTAGTTGAAAAGGGAGGGTCATGTTCATGCAAGCACTTGAAGCTCGCTTATCAAACTCCGGGTTGTTATCTTCTGCCCCTCTTCTTTATTGGTCTACTTTCTGCATCATGAAATGGCCGTCGTCGTCGTCGTCGTGGTAGTATTTTCCTGTGACTGTAATTAAAAAAGAGGGTGGGCTGTGTTATCGTTCTATTGTTTTATCGATTGCTCGGATAGACCTGACTTGGCTTGGCTGGGAGAGAGGGTGGTGTTGATGGTGTTCAGGTCCAGGCAGACAAGACCGTGTGACTCTGTTTGACCTTGGGGAAAAGGGCGAGGGTTCACCGATGACCAGGTCGAGAAACGAGGTGATGATTAGGGGAACTAGATTTGGAGCTTGTGGCTGAGACGGGTCTTTTTTATTTTATTATTTTATTATTTTATTATTTTATTTCGGTTTATTTCATGTACCTACCAAGTAGGCTGGATCCTTACTGGAAGCCAAGGTGGACGTTGAAACCGCTGATTTGACAGATGTCAAGCCCAGATGTTAGTATGCTGTAGGACTCGGCAGTAATTAACAAACGGCGGCAACGGAACACCGGGAGTCCCCCATCCACAAGTACCTGTACTGAAAAGCATCATCCTCTGCACTGAAGCAGGTCAGAGAGCGATTGATTGGATTGCTTCACTGGGACAAAAAAGAGCTGGCTTCTCACCTCAGCCCTACACTATTCAACAGGTACACTGGGCCTTATAGGCTACGATGGTATCCATCGCATGTGCATCGCCAGCTGCCACGAATGGGAGAAGAAAAAGGACAAAGCCATTGAAGTCATCTCCCCCCCCCATCAAAAACTCAATTCTAGACCACTGCATTGCATTGCATTTTTCCAACAAATTGGAATACCTACTAGGTACTTGCGCGCTGCTACGTAAACCAGGTCCCCGAGAGAGAGGCCTCTTTCTCTCTGCTCGCTCTCTCGGTGTTCTTTTTCGCCGGGAAGGATGCCTTGGGAGTCTGCCCATCGGATCCTTTAATTTTTTTCTTTCTTTTCTCTTTGTCATCAATTGTCCGAGAGAGAAGAAAGAAAAAAAAAAAAAAAGAGATGATGTGGTCGACAAAGACGGCCGGCCACGCATTGCGTGAGATTGGTACATCCCGGCGGCCGTCAACCACCAGCAAATTCGTCTGTCACAATCTCACACACGAAACGACCCGTCCCGTCCTATCGCGGGAAGGCGAGGCGAGTAGTAGAAGCAAAAAGAAAAGTAAAAAAAAAAAGAGAGCCAACGTTTTGAGACCAAAGGGGCCTAAACTAGAAACAAAACAGCAAACAAACACACACTAAGGCTAGGCAGATGAAAAGCAAACCGGCAAGCTTGGCACCAACATTGATCACCAAATCGTCACATTCACGAGCAAAGTTGGGAGCTTGTGGTGGGTGTGTGGGAGGTTTTTGGGGTTTGTTGTGAGTCACCGCCTTCCATTTGTTTCTTTCGTGGCCATCAGATCGTTGCGCCGCCTCGGTAGGCTGCAGTTGCGCAGGCAGGGCAGGGCAGGGGGGGAGAGGAGAGAAGGGGACGTCGCTGAAAAGGACACCTTGGACAACCTGGAACACTGTCTTCCCTGAGGCCCTCTAAATGTAGTGGTGGTGAGTGAATGGTAAGTGGTAAGTGGTAGGTGGGGTCAGTGGATGTTGGGTCCCGCCAAGGCGGTTTGCTTCACACCTTGGCCTGTACACACCACCACGCACGCACGCACACACCCAACAACCCACCAAGACACATCTGTGGCTCCCCGTCTCATTTCTTTGGGAGGGAGTCCTTTTTCTTCTTGGGGGCAGGAAACGAAAAAAAAAAAAGTGAGGCGACGACTCTGATTGCTCGATCGATGTGCCCTTTGGGACGGAGGTGACGACGAGCCCTGCCCATCCATGCCTTCGCCCATGGCTCGTCCTTGCACAGCCACGGCGCGACCAATGGGAACTGTTGGGCATCATGCGCAATGCGCGTCTCCGACTTATTTTTCTCCTTCTTTCTCTCTTTTTCTCTCCTTCTTGGTGGTCTTTTTTTCTTGCAAGGTTCCCAAAGTTACCGTTACCAAGCTTCCATCTTGGTGGTTGCCCACACACCACACCACCACCACCCAAGACACACGCCCCCCAGTCCATCCTCATGTGCCTCATTGGGGCAAGCCCAGGAAGCAGGGCCAAGGAACGAACCAAAGGGAAAAGGGAACCAAGGGAACGCCGTCCGCCCTTCCTTGGCGTTGTATCAGATACACGCAGTCCGAAGCTGTTGAAACATGGGAAGAAGGGCCAAAGGGGACGAGTTTGGGAGGCCGGGCAGCCCAGCGCAGACTGTCGTAAAATTCCAAATTTGGCCCCGACGTCTTTGGTGCTTGTTCCTGTAGGACTGGCTGCATGTACTGGATACATTCCCAGAGATTGCAGAGAGCACTCACTCCTTTCCTTTCCCATGGATCCCACATGTTTATGTGTTGCTGACATTGATTAGGAATGGACTAGAATTTGCTGCACTGGAGCCACACCCCCCTTTTTTACTTCTTGTCTCCTTTCTTGCAAACGAATTTGCTCAGTGTGTGCCTGTGGTGGTGGTGTGTGTCTTTGTCTTTGCCGTGGCTTGTTCGTTGATTCCCACTCTCTACTACGACCTAGGCGTCATGGCTGCTTCTGCTATGCTCACTCTGCGCACACAGGACAAGGCGGTAATTTAATACGCACCAGGGAATCAATCAATCAATCCTGTTGCTTCCCTCTCCTTCTGCCTAGGGGAAGGAGGAAGAAGAGGAGGAGGAGGGTGTGTCGGCATCGACAAGCACCTACTTTTTATTTATTTATTTTAATTATATATTTTCCTTCCCATCTGCCTCTCTCGCTCTCTGCTATTAATGCAGCTTCACTCCCACTCCCACCCCCCAATTTCCGTCTTTTAAAATCCTGTTTATTTTATTTTATTCTCATTATTTTCTCATTCATAATCCTTACAACGTTGGAGTGAACGGGCCTACTCTATCTGACAAGCTGAGCCTGGACACCTTTTTAGAATATAATCCAATACCACCTACTACATAATTCCGCATTCTGCCGGGGGGTGCACACGAAATTTTCTTCCCTCCCTCTCTCTCCCTCCCTCCCTGTTCATTTTGCCTGGAACAAGGTGGTGTCCGCTGTTACCTCTCAAATACCGGGAGCACTCTTCTCTTTCTTTTTCTTTTCCGGACAGCCTGAGAAAGAAAGAAGAAAAAAGGATCTCTTCCTCTTACAACAACACATCATCGCCATCATCGCCATCGCCGTCACCAAAAAAAGACATCCTCCTCAGGCTACGACGGATCGCGCGCTTGGACGAACGAATGAACCCTGCGTGAGCAACGCAACCTTATCGAAACCAAAGTCGCTTCGCTCGCTTTTTGCTTTTGCGTCGCCCACATTTTTTTTTTCTTCGTGGAACTTTCTACCGCAGTTTCCACGCACCAAACCAATCTCGTCCTGGAAGCCTTTTTTAAAACGCATTACGTTTGCTTTTAAAAAATAACGTTCCCACACACAACAAAAAATCCAATTGGGCTGGGGCTGCCACCACAAACAAAGTCGAATCATATTTCTCCCTTCCCTCTCCTCCCTCCCTCTTCCCATTCTTTTTTTTTTCTGCCACCGCATACATACATTCGCACGCATCCGCGTTTGCATCTGCAGCATCTGCATCTGCGTCTGCGTCGCATCGCATCGCATCACATCGCATACCCAGCGCATCGTAGCGCATTCACCCAGGCGCCATGTCTTTGCACACTAGAGTCTCCGCCAACGCTGGGCGGCGACCTTCAGTCTCTCATGTTCAGTTTGTCGGTGCGTCTCGCAATCACCAGACGCCTACGCCTCCTCCTCCTCCCACCACTACTAGTATGACTCACACTAGCGATGCAGCCCCCGACTATGACTATGATCAACGGCTCCTCGATTCCCTCAACCAGGCTCACACCGAGCTGAACAAGACTAACTCCGAAAGAGACCGTTACCAAAGCCTGTTTGACCAGGTCAGCAAGAAGCTCGCCGAGGCCAACGCTACCGTTGTCGAATTGAATACCGAATTGAAGACACAGGCCCAGACCTTCAAGGACACCACATCCACCCTCAAGGAGAACGCTGCCACCTTCAAGGAGAAGCTCTCTCACTTGAAGGAGGAAAACGTACACCTAAAGGAGGACAATGACAGAATTAACTATGAGCACGATGAGCTTGTGCGAGAATATGATGAACTCAAGACCAAGTTCAGCGAACTTACTCACCAGTACAATACCCTAAGTGCCGCTACCCCTGCTTTCTCTTCCACTGGATCCCTCTCCGAGCGCCCCAAGCTCTCCCGATCATCCAGCAAGAAGGAGCGCAAGGAAGACCGCAAGGAGGACCGCGAGGAACGGAGCCGCAACCGAGACAAGGAGAAGGAGAAGAGCCGTGACAAGGAAAAGGAAAAGGAAAAGGACCGAGAGCGAGAGCGAGAACGAGAACGTGAGAAGAAGCGCGAGGAAAAGGAGCACAAGGCTGAAAAGGAGCGCCTTTCCAAGCGCTTCGAGGAGAGGCGCCCTCCCACCACTGCCACCAACTCCTCCAGCTCCAACCGCCGTAGCAGCTTCATTGAAGGATGGGGCCCCGGCGGACGATCCTCATCGTCCGGTTCTTCCACCCGGTCCTACACCAACGTTCCCGCTGGACACGCGCAAGTGCCCGATGTCCCAGCTAACCACAAGGGAGCCTATGCCAATGTTCCCAGGGGCGGCACCACGCCTCGCATTTATACCAGCTCCGGAAGCTCTACGCCATATGAGGATGAGGTTACCTATGAAGACGGTAACTACCATGCGTTTCCCCTCAGCCGATAAATCAACTTCTTTCTCTCCCTCCCTCTCTCCCTTTCCTACCACTTCCGTGACTTCGACCAGACTTGGAGGTCTGCCTTAATGCAGGTGACTTGTAAGTTTGGGTCGTCTTGGAGTGGTTGGATCGATCGTCAGATGCATGATGCATACTGCATGATGGTGTCCGTTGTGGGGCTAGTCGCTCCCAGTTGAGTGGTTTGAGTTTTTTTGTTTCTGTATCACGATGGCGAATGGTTCGCTTCCGTCTTATATTCCCCCGTCTTATTTTTCATTGGCGCCCCGGCACTCGGCCACTGCGCGATATAGATACATGGTCGTCCATGACCTGGTTCTGTCTCTCCGATGCCGCCCTTCTTCTCCTCCTTCTCCGGACAATCTTGCGGGACCCTCCGGGAGCTCCCCGCACACGCACACACACACACCCAATATCCACCACCGGCAAATGGACCAATACTCTCCTTGTTTTTATCTAGAATCAGGCATCAGCAGCGGCTGAGTGTATAGCGCGCCCTTTTTTGCGTATTTTCTCTTGTCATTGCTTGTTCTGGAATCGTACCTTGGCTCACCAACGGATCTTCGTCTCTCTCACCGCAAATCGGCCACTCCATTGGATCAACCATAAATAGGCCCAGGTCGGATTCTCTCTTCTGCTTTTCCCGGTTAATCTGTTTTCATCTCCTATATCATTTCAACACACGCCATCATCATTATTGGTATCAACCCGTTGGCATTTTTTGTTGTGTAAGTTTTACGGTATTGCTATTCGATTGGCATCATCACGTCACGACACGACCCCGCACTATCCAAATTTCATTTTTCGACTTTTTCCACGCCATGAAGCTCTCTCCCAGTCTTGCCGATGACCTCGCCCGCTGGGCAGAGTCTCAGCCGGTCTTTTTCACTGGATCGGCATCGACTCATGGTCGTCACGTCAATGTCTCTCCCAAGGGCATGGACGCTCATTTTGCCGTCCTCGGCCCCAATCAATGTGCCTACATTGACCGTACCGGCTCTGGCTGCGAGACAATCTCGCATGCCTATGAGAATGGCCGCCTTTGCCTCATGTTTATGAGCTTTGGCAACACGCCTCGCATCTTGCGACTCTTTTGTCGCGTGACCGTCGTCGAGTGGGACCAGCCTGCGTTCCCTCCTCTGGTCCGCAAGATCGCCAAGGGCAAGCGTGAGGCCTTTGACGGTGCGCGAGCGGTCATCCTTTGCGACATTTGGGAGGTACAGACAAGCTGCGGCTTTGCTGTCCCTCGTGTCAAGAAGGGCCTCTACGCTCCCGATGAGGACGACGAGAAGGACGCTGGACGCAAGTCTGTTGAAGAGCTCCTCCGCGAGGGACCTTATAGCGGGGAGAAGAAGCTCTCTGAACTAGCCGTCTTTGAGCAGCGCCCCACGCTGGACAACTACCTGGCAAACCGGGTTCAGCAAAATACGATGCTTGGATATCAAGCCGTGCACAACATTACCAGTCTCGACGGTCTGCCCGGCTTGCGAGTCGCGCGCCGCGAGGCCGGTCAATGGTTGTGGCTCAGTGATGCAAAATCGAGAGTGCGCCGGATCGCGTACGAGGGGGAGGCTGTAGCTGCGGGTTTCTTCTTGGCTATCTTGTTGTACGTTGTTGTTATAGAAGGGCAAAAGGTTTTGTTGTAACGGTTATTTTTTTTTTTTGGATGTTATGAATTGGGATTATTAGACGGGGCTTGGGAAAAAAAGGGATTTTCTTTTCTGTCTTTTTGGCTTTTTGGATTTTTGGCTTTTTGGATTTTTGGACTTTCATGTATTGGACCCCCCCTTTTTCCTTGATGACTTGTTGTTGTATCATGATTTTCGATTGTCGATACCTTTCATAGATTTCTTATCCATTGCTGGACTTTTTTGTATTTGATTTTTTTTCTTTCATCTGTTTTTATCTTGGCGGTTATGAATGTTGTGTTTGATGTATTGGCCTTTTATTATTTCGTTATTTCATTATGATCTCATGTCAATGTTTTTATGATGAATTTATGATTTGGTTTTTGATAATTTGGTGGTGGGAGGGATGAAGGCTGCTGGCTTGAGGGTCGCGTCGATACGAACAATTAGTCCATAAAGCATAAATTTTGATATACCTTTTACCTTTTACCGATATACTTTTTACCTATTGCGCTGTTTCTCTAAGATTGTCCCTTGATGATGATGATGCATTCAGTTGGTGCTTTGACTCATCTCGTGAAATTTCGTCTCCCGCCCCTCCTAATCTCAGATTACTTGAGGTTTAGGGCTCTACAGTATAGAGCCATGAATAGTGTTTACAACAATGAATAGCGTCACACATTGTGGTGAGCTACTATAGCACGCAAAAACCAACAGGTGCGTATACATCGCTCGCAGTTTAGAATAAAGCAATTCAAGCAATAACTAGCTAGTAGCTCAGCTAAGCAACAACCTCAGTAAGAGTCTTGTCACCTCCTACTACATCCCCCCCTTTCCTCCTTTGCAAACTGACCATAAACCCCTTCCACAGCATAATTCCAGAAGCGTTTTCAATGGCCGAATAGACCACGCCATGAGCACAAAAGGTTCCAGCGCCCTTCCCTCGTTTATGACACTACCCAGACCACCCGACAAATCTACTCCCGACTTTCTTTTACTATCGATCCCCCTTCCGCTTCCGCCTAGTCGGAGGCAGATGCCGTCCGACTTGCTCCGATGAGAAATAACCGCTTGCGCTAGGCATCCGCCAAGTTTATTCGGTCCCGAAGATCCAGAAAAAAACGACATGACGCTTCTAGGTGATTCCGTGCTAGGAGCCTGGGAGCTGTCCCATGATAGGAGTGGTTCCCTGGTGCGCAGCTGGTGACCAGGCGCACATAGAAGTGTATTGATCACCATTCGGCTGGTAAACATACCGCTTGATTGATATGAAACACATGCCAATGCTACAATCAGCCGCCGCCATTTGTTGTCGATGTACCGTTGGTGGCGGCAGCTTGGTTGCCGTTCGTTGCAGCATTGCTCTTGGCGCCACCGCCCCTCCCACGTCTACCACGCGAAGTGGTGCCTTTTTCCGCAGGGACAGCGTTGGTTGAGCTGCTTGTAGCAGCAGGGGTAGCAGATGTTGCAGCACCGTTGCTGCTTGCAGGCTTCTTGTCCTTGCGCTCCAACACCTGAACTGTCCCCTGAGCAACAGTCACGGGGCTTGCCGAGATCGCCTTGACAAGACCGGCATGCTCAGAAAAATCGACGTAGGCAAAGCCCTTGCGTTTATCCATCTCGATAAAGGTAATGGTTCCAAAGGTTTCGAGGGCCTGCTTGAGGACTGCTTCGGTGATACCCTGTGATGGATTGGCATGCTTGACAAAACCACGAGTAACATTGGGTGATACGACAACACTCTTCTTTTGAGGGGCAGACGATTTCTGAGATCCACCCTTGGCACTCGTGGTTGATTTGGTACTGGCAGTAGTGATTTGAGTGGCCGATGGGGTATTCGTAGAAGATTGGGCGGCTTCCGTGTCGCCGCTAGTCTTCTTCTTGAGAATCACAGGAGGAGCAGTGACCAATTTCTCAATTGATGTCGATTCGGTAGTCTTCCCCTTTTCAGCAGTCTTATTACCGCGGCCGCGGCGACTTGATGATGGAGCTTTTGAAGCCGCAGATGCCGTGGATTGAGGCTTGGCAGACTGAGTGGTGGTTGGTTCAGCTGGTTGAGCTGGTGAAGCCTGATTCTCGTTGGTCGCAGGTGCAGTGTCCTTGCCATTGGTGCTTGCCTTTGGGTCGACATCGGCCTTTGCCGCATCCTGTCGGGCTCGTCGATGGGCACTACCCGGACTGAGCCCAAGATCTCGTTGCAGAATGCGAGCTGCCTGCGCAATACCAGCACGGCGACTCTTGGGCTGCGCGTCGGTGGTTGTGGTGCTGGAGCTGGCAGTAGCACTGGTAATTTGGCTGGCAATGTTCTTAGCAGCCTCAGCAGCTTGTTCGGTAGCCGCCTTTTTGGTGAGAATCTTGACCGTCTCCTTGGAAGGAGCCTTTTCGGACTTTGAACTCTTAGACTCCTTACCCTTCTTCTTCGACCCGTCCTCGTCCTTTGCTGAGGTTTTCCCCTTGCTAGTCGACGTTTCTTGTCGATGTTTAGCACTCTTAGCGACAGTAGCCTCCTTGGATTTGTTCGCTTTCTTCTCCTTCAAGTACTCAATCAGTGGCGTGGTGGTGACTTCAGTCTTGGTGATCTCCTCAGCCTCTTCGTTGTCAATACTCTCTCGAAGCGGAGTGGGATTAGCGAGCGCTTCGAGAAATGCCATGAATTCCGGGTCCTGGTCGATGGTTCCCTGACGGGCATCACTCCGTTTCTTGTTTCCAGGGACCTTTTTGTAAGCGGCAAACTCAAGGGAAGGAGGTCCGATTAGTGAAGGATTTGTAAAAGTGTTTTTGGCATCCTCCCACGTAGCAGCACGGACTATTTCACTGAGGGCAACGATGTAGTCCTTTCGCATTAAA
This sequence comes from Hypomyces rosellus, assembly GCA_011799845.1. NCBI lineage: Eukaryota > Fungi > Ascomycota > Sordariomycetes > Hypocreales > Hypocreaceae > Hypomyces > Hypomyces rosellus. The sequence continues at coordinate 778,726 of WWCI01000001.1, forward strand.
TGAATATATGCCCTTCCTGGCCGCGAGGGCTTAGAAGGACTTGGTGCGGTGTGTCAGTTCATTTGCAGTGGCCAGATTTACGCGCAGATTTCGGGACATACTCGTTGGAGATCTTTCCCCGTGCATAGTAGAACCAGTCGACTTTCCCCTTGCCAGTTTCCCATTCCGAGCCCAAAATAAAGGAAAACTCATCCTGCGTCATGCCAGGAGGCAGACGTCGGATGACGAGCTTTTCGCCCTCACTCGGGGTTTTGGTCCTCGAGGTCCTTGGCGTCTCCGCGTCATTGGTGCTCTTAGCCTCGCTGCCCCTGTCACTCGAGGCCTTCATCCTCGCTGGTCGTGTAGCGCTGTTCTCTACGGCAGCCTTTCCCTTGTTTGATGTCAGTCGGATACATGTCACTCACAGCGGGCGCCTCGGGAGTCTCACTCTGGAAGACTCATTCGTCTGGGTCGCACCCGCGGGGAGCAACCCGTTCGTCCTGCGAGACAGGACTTGCGGTGCATGTGCAGACATTGCGCATGTCGTAGTAGTTTTATGATTTTATGACTGATGAAGCCAAGCGAGAATGAATGATGGTGAGTACAAGACTGCGCCTACATAAGAGTGAGATTGAAATGGCATCGCATGGCTTGAACTAGAATTCAAATAAATGGAAGCTTTGATGAGCCGCAAAGTATGAGAAAGGCGAGCCCCACCAACAGTCATTGTGGAGCCTTCTCAACCTCTCTCCCTCTCCTGTGGCGGGAAACATGCAATTAAGCCATTTCAGGCCAGTCACGTGCCCGAGTTCCATTTGTGCCTGCATTGTTCCAACACAAGCGTTGGTCAGTGACATACCTTGCATACCTGCATACATATCATTGTGCATACATCCAGAGCACACCTCCATCCAACTTCTCTTTTTCCTTTTTCCTTTCCTTTTTCCACCTACAAAGAGTAATTCTGCACGGATACATGACATGTGCCCTGCAACTCTAATGTTCATTTATTGGAGCTGCGCTTTACATAGCTGAAAACATGGCTCCAATGCCCCTCTTTACGGAATCATCCTCACCAATCTCTCCACCTCCTCCCACTTCGTCCATCTATGAACTAGTTCGCCGTTATTGTCGAGAGCGGCTCATCGTCGAACCCCTGCATTGGACAAATCGCCATCTCGAGCTTCTACAATGTGTCTTCGAAGACCCTTCGCCTGCGCCGCCTTTGATAGCACAGCCAAGTTTCACTACTCAAATCGATGGCGTCCGTAGTGCCAGCAGATTGAGTACTTCAAAGAGCTTGTCGAGATATCACGAGTTGGGGCGCCTTCTTACGACATGTGGCACCCCTTTTACTCTTGAGTTCGTCTACGGTTCTATTTAATTACATCTACCGGCTGCCTGCCCGTCTTGCCATATTTATACTAACATGGATTTCATGATAGAGAAAACATGTATTTCCGCTTTGCCAACACCTGGTCCAAACCTCTTTCATGCGTTCTCTTCTTTCTAGCCCAGGATGTGTCCGATATAATAAAGCGTCAGGTGCTTCCTCTAGCTGCATATGTAGACCGCTCAATGCTTCTCCAGGATCGCAGCGCGAGCTTGGGACGTTACGGGGGCAGGCGAAGAAGTAAACCTACCTTGGCCATCTACAGACACAAATTAAAGCAAATTATGCCACCAAACCCCGTCCACGATCCATATATAGTCGCGCTCATGATCGGCCTAGCCCAACTACAGCAAGACGGTTATACGAAACAGGAGAGAAGCTCGCCCATACCAACAACTTTTCTAGTAGGAATCTAATTCTAGATGCCTAGGCCATCACACTAATTAGATTTAGACCAAGGTGTTATTCTCGGATCCGACAGATGAAGAGCTTTTCCACATATTTTCCGCTAATATTCCCCCCTCCCTTCTTGCTAAACTCAAGAATCCCGCCGTCCCATTCGAATCATCGGTCATCTCAATCCAACACACAACATTGCCGTATAAACCGTATGAGACCTTTCGCGATCGTCTTTTACCGCTGCTTCTCCCAGACTTGAATGCTGAGAATCTCGATCAAATACTTCAAGAATTCAAATTTACACTAGCGAGCACAGCAGAAACAGAAAATTCCTTGTCTACTTGTAAAGATTGATCATTGAGGGGATAACACAAGTCCACGTACCCTAGATTCTTGGTAAAACTGAGATTATGTAAAAAAAAAAAAAACAATCCCAAACCTTCACAACAGCAGAATCGTGGTGCAGTTGTAATTGGGGATAGATATATGCAGATATGGGTCTATCTTAATCCACCTATGGTTCACTCGAAAGGTGAAGACACATTCAAGCAAATGGAAACTTAGTTCCTATGGCCCTCAGAGGTTGCTCTTGTTCCTTTCAATAGCTCTACTTCCTCTCGATTCCTCTTATTCCTCTTGATTCCTCTCATTTCTCACATTTCCTCTTGCTACCCCTGATTTCCTCGGGTAGCACTTCGTTATCCACGTCTCGTAGGTGTTCAAGCAGCAGCATTTTCATCTGCCCAGTTAATCAATGCCAAAAGATGACGCACAAAATACTTGCGAGCGGCCCTCGTGGTTGCATCAAACCAAACGGTGGAGTCGACCCAAAAGAAGGACTTCTCGTCAGCCGCATCGTCGTCATCATCACTCAGCGTAAGTGATGCGAATTCGTCGCCAAACTTTTTCGGAACTTTGAAATGGAAGATTTTAACAAAATGCTTGATTGCAACTATGCAGATGATGCTGCGATTTGTTAGTTGATGAGAAACGCTGCGTAGAAATAAAGCAAGAGATATACGTACTCATTGTCCGAGATCTTAAAATGAGTCGAGAGACTCAAGGCGAGCGCTTCAGCAAGGATTTGTCCCAAAAGCCTGTCGCCTATAGTCGGTTTGCCTTCATCGACGGTTTGAAAGGTACGTTTTGCCTCCAAGATGGCAACTTGGACCGGTCTTTTGCCGCCCCGGACCTGGATTCCGCCATCATCGATAGCCTCAAGCTTTATATTTCCCAGTGCCCAGTTGTGAGCATACGACTTCCTCTGATCGCAGAATTCCACATAAGGCTTCTGCTTGCTTGCTGATTGGGCATTGTTGATTACATATCTGATGAAGAAACTTAGGAAGTGGCTGGTATACTCTTCCACAAGAGGAGCTGTCGAGGCCACCAGATGCCCAACGGACGAGGGTGCCGATGATGCCGTGTCCGGTCGACTGTCAGGAATAGCTGAATTTGATGGGACAAGGTCTCCCAATCGGATTGGGGGCCTTGTTTCTCTCTGTGGTCTTCCTGACGTCGAAGAGACCACCTCCTCCCAGTCTGGTCGCAGAAGCGGAGCTAAAGCTGCCCAGACATAACCAAGACCTCACTTTTCGTATTTCTGAACGATTTGGGATTCGGACATATTCGTCAGCGTTGCCAAATCCTCATTCGGGCCTTCGATCAGGCTCATAATATACTCGTGAGATTTCTCCTCCATCTTACTGGAGATTTCCTTCTCAAAGAATGGCAGGATGGCATGCTCGCTGCAAATAACCTTGCAAGCGAGAAGATGGGGAAGGCCCCAGCGGCTACCAGCGCTTTCCCAATGCTCTGATTGCTGTAGCTTGTCGAAGCTCATGACTAGGTCTGCAACATCAGGAGATGCTGCAAACTTGCGAAATTGGCCGATGGTCCTGACTCTTTCATAGTACGCCATGTTGATGGTGCTGGAAGAGGAATTATCGGAAAGACGAGAGATTGAGAGGAACAAAGGGAATGTCCAGAAACAAGAGGAATTTCCGGGAACGGGGGGGATCTTAAGAAACAAGAGGAATATCGAGGAACAAGAGGAATTTTAAGGAATAAGGAAAATGTCCAGGAACAAGAGCAATCTTCGGGAACAGGACAAATCTCCAGTAACAAGAGGAAACAAAGATATAATTGGAGGGATGCAGAGAGACTGTAGAGCAGATGGAAAGATGGTTGAAGATGAGATGAAGCTTTCTAGACGGGTCAACCATGAGCCTTTTATACATACAAACATATCCACTTCAAGTATGGAATTCATGAGGCGGTGCAGCAGAGAGTTGATTCTGCCTGGCGCATACCACGGCGAGAATTATGCAACCCCATGCTCGTTCAGAATGGGTGTTGGTGATGCTGGCTGCAACACCATCACAAGTCAGCGGTTATCCGGGCGGTAAGTGAAACCACCAGTCTATTCATGTATAAGACGTGAAGGTCGACCTTTCGGCCAACAAGAATTCTCATCGTGACGTATGATTGCTCTCCACCATCTGTGTTACTATTACAGCCTGGTAGATTTGCCTACATCTTAACTAAGTCCGAGTTGCAACCACTAAGATGAATTAGTATCTGCTTCTAAGGAATACATAAGACTCATGATAAAAGATATAACCAATGGAGGCTATTACTTATTATGCAATTTTCGGAATCATACCTACGACAGCTGCTAACCGTGAGGCTGGTTACATTGAGAGGATGTGACTACGAAACAATGAGTCAATGGCCCAAGACAACAGGCCGCATAATAGTGGAGACATTATGGATTATGACGAGGCTTCGTTTAGAGGAAAAGAGAGTGTAAATTGTGGATGAGAGAGTCAACTCAGTGATGTGTTGGTTGAGTTGGCGCTGGCTGCCCTGTTGTGTTGGCTCTAAGAGCAAACCAGACAAGGCGACTGTTTTAGATACAAGGCATCCAATGGAATTAGCGATGGCCAACATGAATGAATAATGTAAATGAATGGTTGGTGGTAAAATTGAAACTTCACGACGTGTAAATCAGAGCCGGAAATAGATATGATATGTTGGCAATATCATTAACTATGATCAAATTCAAGTGCTGAGTGGTCGAGAACAAGTTGCCAAGGCACTTCCAGGTTATGACATAATAACACTCGCTCCGAACCGATATTTAGAGCCCCGGTAAAGGCACTGATGACAAGAGCGCTCACAGATCCGTCCATCTCCGAAGAAGATCCGGCGCCTGACAAGCCACTGTAATCACCTGAAAGACCACTGGACGGCAACCCCCCCAGCTCATGCTGGATCCAGCAACACGGAATAATACCCCTCCATCCCATCGATCCATCGAGACCCTCCTCCATCGCCCGCCATCATCTCCGGCTGATAAAGCCAGCCGCTTCAACGACGCCCCTTCGCATCGCGTTGGGCTGTGATAACCCAGCCATACGCTTTCGCCTCGTCCTTTTCTCGCAAAGAGGAGAGCTTTGAATCATGACGACTACTATTCCTCGACCAGGGCCCGCCAACCTGGGGCCCAATGCCGGGTTAGACGAATGGCTGGAGGAAGCAAAGCAGTGTCATTATCTGCCTGAGAGGGCCATGAAGGAGTTGTGTGAAAAAGTCAAGGAAATTCTGATGGAGGGTATGGACCATCTAATTTGCTGATGTCATTGCGAAAGTTGGTAGCGGCATGTTGCTAATCAACAAGTTTGGCAGAGTCCAACATCCAACCAGTCTGTACCCCCGTTACCGTCTGTGGTGATATCCACGGCCAATTCTACGATCTTCTCGAACTCTTCCGTGTCGCAGGCGGCATGCCAGGAGATTCCAATGTACAGGCGCCAAAGACTGCGACAACGGTCATCACATCCGAAGACATCGAGCCTCCAACCGAGATTACGAACCCTAAACTCAGAAAGAAGCTAAAGTCTCCCGGAGGCGGGGCTAATTCGAGTGATATCGAAGGCGAGGAAGATGGTGATGCCTCGGCGGCGGCTTCACGCCCTGAATCCGGAGACTATAGCAAAACTGTGACATCTTCGCAGAGTGCCGATACTAGATTCATTTTCCTAGGAGACTTTGTAGACAGAGGGTACTTTAGCTTGGAAACGTTTACACTACTAATGTGCTTGAAGGCAAAGTAAGTGCCGTGCCATCGCGTACCCATCAAGCTTTTCCTCATATTAGCAGCTGACGGGAGTTTTGCAGATACCCCGATCGCATAGTACTCGTTCGTGGAAACCACGAGTCCCGTCAGATTACACAGGTCTATGGGTTTTACGAAGAATGTCAGCAGAAATACGGCAACGCATCTGTATGGAAGGCTTGTTGCCACGTTTTCGACTTCCTTGTGCTCGCAGCCATCGTCGACGGCGAAGTCCTGTGTGTTCACGGTGGTTTAAGCCCTGAGATTCGAACCATTGACCAAATCCGCGTGGTTGCACGTGCACAGGAGATTCCTCATGAGGGAGCTTTCTGCGACCTGGTATGGTCTGATCCAGATGATATTGACACCTGGGCCATCAGTCCTCGTGGCGCGGGGTGGCTCTTTGGTGATAAAGTAGCGAAGGAATTCAATCATGTCAACGGTCTGAAATTAATCGCACGAGCTCACCAGTTGGTTAACGAAGGATACAAGGTGAGTCCTCAACCGCACCTCTCCATTCATCCACGACTCCATTGCTGACTGCTCTCAAGTACCATTTCAACGAAAACTCAGTAGTGACGGTTTGGTCCGCACCTAATTATTGTTACCGATGCGGCAATGTCGCATCCATCATGTCCGTAGACAAAGACTTGAACCCCAAGTTTAGCATCTTCTCTGCTGTGCCCGATGAGCTGAGGCACGTACCGGCTAGTAGAAGAAGCCCGGGCGATTATTTCTTGTAATAGAGGGCTACATCAGGGAGGGAGGGGATGGGTTTGGGTTTGCATGTATATTAGCATCCGGTTGAGATATCCATGACTTTGAATGAATAGCAATGCATTATAGGATAGACCTTAGGGTCGATATGCCTATATATTCGAGGTAGCTTCATGTGAGTTTTTATATTGTAGAATATCATTATGATATAGTCTACTTATTGAAAATTGCTTTAATCGTCGGGGGAAGATCCTTTTGTAAGCTGACCATTGCACTCTTTATGTCTCTGAAGCAGTAACATGGAAACCAGGGCTTCTGGCTATAGCTTCTGCAAAAATGGAGCCTAGGAATCTTGAACCTCATCTTATCAACCGCTCAACATACCCAGCAAATAAAATCACAAAAAAATGCTGCAGCGTCAATTGATAGATGTTTGATGATACCTGCAACTTAATACGAATATCACTTGTTACTCATTCATTGAAAATGACTGAATCGCGCCCCCGCCGAAAAGGCCCTCTGCAAACAGCGGTTCAACGATGGATCGCAACGCTTCCTCCAACAGATACCCCAAGGGATGACTCGTGGACTGATGTTCTCTTGAGCACGCAACCGAAGCGCTTTACGATTTATGAGCCCATGGTTCTGCTTCCCTCAGGTAGTTTTACCAACGATGTTTGGTCCTCCCTGCTGGGGAGTTGTGACGAAAATATCCGCACTTTGCTATGGGTGTTGATCCTGGAAGAGTTGTCTAAGAGTGGGAAGGGTAAAGTGACACATCTGGCGGTTAATGAGGGCATTCCATTGCATAAGGAGGGGGAGGAGGCAGAGAATGTGAGGCGGAGTCCGAATGGGTTGCGGATGCTACATGGAGACTTTGGAGCAGCGGAGACGGATGGCGAACCGACTGAGAGCGATTTCGAAAAGGCGTTTTGGGTAGAGACGAAGCAGAATGGTATTATTCAGACCTGGGCGCCTAGATGGACAATGTTCAGCCGCGGTAATATCAAGGAGAAGGCGAGGGTGCTATCGTTCAAGACGTCCTGGGCAGCGCAGGACGACCCGTCTTGGGCGGTTGACCTGTACGCCGGCATCGGATACTTTACCTTTTCCTACGCATCCCTAGGGATGAGGGTCTTGTGCTGGGAGATTAACCCCTGGAGCGTCGAGGGTCTGCGGCGGGGTGCCGAAGCAAACCGATGGAGCGTGAGGGTCGTTCAGGGAGGGGACTTGACTTTGCCTCTGAGTGAGATTCTGGGTGGAGGTGAGCAGATTATCGTGTTCCTGGAGAGCAATGAGGAGGCTTTGAGGAGGGTCGGGCAGCTGCATGATATGGGACTTGCTCATAACATCAAGCACGTCAACTGCGGTTTTTTGCCCACCAGCAAGCCCGTCTGGAAACCAGCCTGGGAGATGACGAGTAAAAGCCCAGAGGCATGGCTTCATCTACACGAGAACATTGCCGTCGAAGACACCGACTCTAGACGCCAAGAGATCGATGACCTTTTCCAGAGCTGGCATACGGATGAGGAGGGGAAAGAGGGAGGATCGCGGACAGCCAAGGTCACGCATGTCGAAATGGTCAAGAGTTACGCACCGGGCGTGTGGCACTGCGTCTACGATGTGCATGTTACAAGAATCTAATGATACAATAAAAAGAAGAAGAAAAAACGCAATATATACATTTCGCTCTCTCGCTTTCATAACAGAGGAGGGGGGGCCTCATTTCGTTATCCTCCAAAAACAACTTTGCAGTCATAAACATATCCAAAACAAAACAGCGCACTTGGTTCTTCTCCGTAAGTGTGTTCTACCTCTGTATCCGTAGGAATTTCTTGGGAATGTTTTCGACAATGATGGATATCTTGTCCATTTCCTCGAGCCGGGCCTGCTCCTCCTCCATCTGCTCGTGCTTCTTAAAGTGCTCAATGTCCTCGGGGTGTGTCAGGTCCTCGAGCTTGGTGTTGTCGTCGTGGTACTTTTCCCAGTGGTGGATCTCATACTCGTACTCGTCGTCGCCGTGGTGGCCGGGGCCGGTCTTCATGTCGGGCAGGGTCGATCCCTTGGCGATGAAGGCGGCCCACTCGTCGCGACTGACGATGCCGTCTCTGTCCGTGTCGATCATGCCGAGGACGATGCGCACGATCTCGTCCCTTCGCTCCCATGTGATGTGCTTGTTCGACTCGTCCATGAGGCCGTAGGTGCGCTGGATCTCGTCCGCCTTCCAGAAGCCATCGCTGTCGTAGTCGTGTAGCTGGAAGAACGAGCCTTCGTCCCAGCCCTCTACATGATGCTCCTCTATGTGCAGAAACCTTTGTTAGAATGCAATGCGCCGAGGAGAAATAAGGGAGAAGGAACATATACCGGCCATGTGTTTGGTCATCCAATTGGCATTCGGGTCCACGGCGGGCTTCTTGGAGTGGTCGCCATGCGCAACGGCTAGGCCTGCGAGGGCAGCGCCAAGAAGGAATGCATGCATCTTGTAAGAGAATTATATGGTAGGATCTTTGGTTTCGTTTGAAGTGACAAAGCTAACGAGAGAAAACGATCTGAGATGCGAAGATGCCAGCGAGACAGACGCTCAGCCAACCTCAATGCCGGTTGGCGCTTACGGCGCAAGGTGCCTGGCTAGGGAGTTGCTATAAGGGTCGTAGTGTCAATTTAGGGGGGGCGGGGTGCCGTTGGGAGGGTCCAGCGTCGGTTTCAATGGGCCTTGGCAGCATTGACAGGGGCTTCTTACAGCTTATTGCCCAATTTGGATGCTTCCATCCATGTGAAGATATCAGCATACAAGTAGAACTTTGGGCTGATATCCTCCGTCATAGGACTTTTGACCTGGCGATTCAGGCAGACAACTTCATCCAAAGAGCCCATTCTCGAACACCATCTACTCTACCATCTATTCCCATATCAACTGTTGAAACCATCCCTTAGAAAGCGGTTATCGCTGGAATTATAACGGCCACTTGTACCGTCCCGTGACTTCGCGTTTCAACGTCCCGCCACTACGCCGCGCCCTGTTGCGCGACTGCAACACCACGACTTGAGACCACCTCTTTATCGAACAATAGCCGCTGCAATGAGCAAACAGATTGAACTTGCGCTCGTTTCTTTGATGCCAACGTATGGCTCAGATCTACCGCCCTCTCTCGTCGAACTTGCCGGCTCTCTCCTTACTCAGTCCCGACATCTAGCCAGCACTCTCAAGACCGAAGAGGAGATTGCCCGTCCATATGCTTGCGCACACATTGCTTGCGATAGGTAATATTAACCTCGGCATCGAATCGGCAATGTGGCATCTACTAATGAAATGGAAATGTAGACTTAAAATAACACTTGACCTTCCACCGATAGAACCACGACCTCCGATCCCACCTCGAGTCTACAAGCGCCTATATACCCATCTGGAAAACACACTCCCCAACGCAGCAAGAAATGAGCGTGGGAGTAGGACACCGAGATCTAAAGCAAGAGACCTAGGAAGCTCACCGGGGTCGCAAAAGCGGGCTCTGCCGTCAAGACCGACACCCAGCAGAGAGACCGCCTTGGCCAAGTTCCGCAAACAGACCAATTCAAATACCGGAACCCCCGTGAAACCCAACGGTCAGGCTCATTCTAATGTCAAGGAGTCTGGGCTATATCCATGGATACAGCCAGTAATACGACACCTATGCGCGGAATCGGGGAACAAACGACTCGCTCCTTCGATGCTGGCGGGTATGGAGTCGATTATCATGCCCGGAGGACGAAGAACAGAGGATGAGTGGGCGCTCAACAATGCCACGGCACTATGCGCTGCCATAATACTGTTCGTGGCCATGCGTGTCAAGGACTTGACGCCTGAGCAGGCTATGAACCGCGACATTTTCGTTCCAGCACGCAAGGAGATCATCGAGCAATTGACCCAGGCGCGCAATGAAGTAACTTCCACGACTGTAGATGAGGAGGCCCTGTGGGCGGGGTGGGCTGATATAAAGCCAAAGGACTTTGATGCCGCGGTGGCTCAGGTCAATGAGAGGGGATGGCTGGACGCCGATTGGTACAACGACATTTCGGATGTCATGCAATTCGACCAACAGCCAGATATGGAATTTGACGATGGAGATTCAGCGGCGCAGGTGCAGAGCAGGCGAGCGGATACAATGTTACAGGAGAAATACGACCTCTTGAGCGAGACTCGGAGAGCGGATTATAAAACGTGGAAGGAGAAAATATTGGCGAGAATTACGGAGCAGATGGCGGTCGCAGAGGCCAAGGAGTCAAGTTGATTGGCATTTATCACTTATATAGCCAACATGATAAAAGGAATTCATTATATCATTTATATATCCGAGCAAAAACATGGTTCTATTCTACATGGTGTGACTCTGTTGATGGCATCTAGCCCAACTTGCCGATGACGTAAGGGTGGCCAGCACTCAGTCCTCCGTCCACAGCCCAAGCCTGTCCGTTCACGTAGCTGCTCTCGTCGCTACCCAGGAACAGCGCCACACGGGCAATCTCATCAGCATGGCCGGCCCTCTTCAGGGGGTTGAGCTGGCCAATCTTGCCCTGCGTGCCCCTCGCGCGGGCCGACTGGAAGGTGGGGGCGGTCATTCCCGTCTCGATGAGGCCGGGGCAGATGGCGTTGATGCGGACGCCGGAGCCGGCGAGCTGGAAGGAAATTGTCTGGGCGAGGGAGACGACGGCGGCCTTGGAGGCGGAGTAAGGGCTGTTGCCGGCGTTGGAGCGGATGCCGGCAACGGAGGCGGTGCCGATAATGCTGCCGCTGGCCGCGGGCTTTTGGGCGGAGGTCTTCATCATGGCCGGGGCGGCGTACTTGGCGGCGATGAAGACGCTTTCATACGGGTTAGCTAAGGGGTTTCGGGATGTGTGTGCGTGAGTTAAGGATAGTAGCTACCTCAGGGTGTTGACCTTGAAGATGTTCATGAATTCATCGTCGCTGTACTCGGGGAAGACGGTGTTCTTGCCCGTGATGCCGGCGTTGGCGAAGAAGACGTCAAGACGGCCGTAGCGCTCCAAGGCGTCGTCGACGACGGCCTTGACCTTGGACTCCTCGGAGGCGTCAAACTGCCAGGGGTGGACCTCGACCTTTGGATACAGGCTGTTGATCTCCTTCTTGTGGGCCTCGAGGTTGGAGCCGTCAAAGTCGCAGATGTAGATGGCGCGGGCGCCGCTCTCGGCGAATTGGTGGGCGGTGGCTCGGCCGATGCCCATGGCGGAGTTGGCGCCTACATAACGGAGGAGGTATTAGTAATGAGAGAGAGAGAGAGAGAGAGAGAGAGAGAGAGAGAGAGAGAGAGAGAGAGAGAGAGAGAGAGAGAGCATATGAAGGGGTTTGGTGTGTGTGTATGCATGCTCGTACCAGTGATGATGATGACCTTGGCGTCTACTCGCAACTTGCTGGAACCGGGCGCGACCTTGGTGAGAGGTGGGAGCTCAGAGGAAGATGACGGGGTGGTCAATTGTTGGCCAATGGCCTCGATACGTCTCTGCGCCTTGTCCGACATGATGGGCGAGAAGAACGATGCTGATGATGGTGTTGTACGACTTTGAATTGTTCTCTATCAATCAATCGCCCATTGATAGATACATATACAACAAACAAAGTAAAGTCAAAGAACGAACGTCTCGCGTCAGCAATAAAAGGCCCAGGATCGGCTTTTAGGATCCATGCTTTTTGTTTCCGTGTGGAGAGGAAGGCCAAAAAAGGCTCCTCCAGGCCGAGGTTCAACGATCTGACTAGGAGTGAGACATGCCGAGCTAGAAAGCTAAGCTGCATCAAGTTACGGAGGGAGGAGGACCTCTCCGTATCATCGATCTTGGGAGCAGTTGCCGAACCCCGCAAACAGTGGTTGGTTCGGGGAAGGAACTCATTGATTGATGTTGCTTTTTTAGTTGAATTCGTTCTGGCCACGTTGTTATCGCTATCGCTATCAGTTGTTTAGGGATTATCTTCACCATCGCAACGCATCACATCGCATCGCATCGCATTGCAACGTCCATCACGCGACATCCTTGCTACGGGCTAACCACCCCAACTTCAATGGAATATTGGGTTTACTGCCTGCTTCATCTCACCTCATCGCAATGTCCTCAACGAAAAGCAATGGACTCGCCGGATGCTGACTAACAACCAATCACTAATTGTACCTGTTCAGCTCATCTTCCGTGCATTATTAGATAGCCATGGTTGGAATGCCCAGATGTTGGCTGCATCTTGTTCTTCCATTCCATCTCCTCTCCCCCTCTGATTCTAAAGATATCTCTCGATCAGATTCAGCTGACCTTTCCCAAACATGCGTCATCGCCAGCCTTGTGTGATGTAACATGCATACATTCATGCAGGCTAACGCGGTGCTCACCCATCATTGAAAAGGACTCTCGATTTCGGGCCTTTCCAATATCGCCGTCACACCGCCAGAGACAAGCCCTTGTGCACAAATAAGCAGCTTCGCGCACGATTCACCATCATGACTTGGCTTTGTAGTCGGGCTGCATCAGCCAAGGACAAGCCCACAGGCCAGCCAGGCACATGGCAAGGCGGGCTTGACTCACTGCACCAGAGTACCATCTCATGCAAAACATCATGGCTGCTTTCTTTTAAATTTAAAAGGGACAGAATGTCTTTACGTCACAGTGAAATGCCGAGTGGCATATTTACCATGGCAATTTTCTTTTTAAATGACCTCCCGCACCCTCACGAAAAAGGATTCTGATCAACTGCTGGCCGAAACTTCCATCCCATCCCATCGGGGCGACGATGAGAATGAAGAATGCTGAATACGAAGTCTCCTTGACCGACTAGTGACCATATTCCAATCTGTTTGCAGTCTGATGCAAGTTTCGGGTTCTTAACTGAGCTATTTCAGCCACCTTTGTTCGCGCTGCCGGTTCTGAGGACCTCGTGTGCCTCAACCTATGGATTCTACAAATGCTTGGTGCAGGTAGGACGGCTATCTACCGCTGGCTGTCTACTGCTTGGTATCAAATGCTTTAGTCTCGTTTGCTTTTAAACACAGCCATCATGGAGTCCACATCTCCCTCTCCGGGTCCATTAGGATGCAAGCCAGGATTGGATCGCAATATGTTTGCTTGGCCCACCAGGCTTCTTTTCCGTCAAATCACCTGGATTAAAAATGCCGACAGGATGATCGTTCAGCAAGCAACGCGGCCATATCGTTGATGACAAGCGTCATCTGCAAACGGAACAACACCCATACGGGATATTGGTGTTGATGCTCTTACCAAAAGGCCTCACCATACTTCATCAGGATTGCCTGAAATTGTTCATATACCCAGGAGAGAAAGCTACCGGGTTTGTATCACCCCTAGCGGCTCGCAGTATACATGCTCTCTTGGCCCAGCTCCGTTTGCGTGCCGGAAATGAGCAATGAATCTATTAGTAGTTGAAAACGCCATGGCAATAATTCGAATCTAGTTCATCCAGAGAAAGACCTACTTTTCAAGTTGAGCGACACACTGGACTGACTTGCTCGCGAACTCGACAAAACCATTGGATGTCGCCGACAGGATCCCCTGGCTGATTTTCGCTTGAACTCTTGACGTTGTACCTACCTACGTATTCGGCACTGGATTGCGCCTTATGCCAGTACGCAACTGAATCTGTTCCAGGAACTACTACTTTCAGCCTGTATCACACAAGTTTGCTGCGAATTCATTGGCTAGCATACGCCCTTGAGGTACACAAACTGTGGCCAGCTTCTTCCCCCCGGTAATTTTTTCTACAAAGGGAGATGCTATTTGCCCTCAAGTGGATGACTGTTGAACTGTTTGCACTCCGTTTCATTGACTACAGTGAGTAGGGTGGTAACTATTGGTCCCCTGATAACAGCCGAGCTTGCAAACGCAAACATGCTTTTTCTGTAGGCTTTCTTCGAGCCCATCCATTATTGGAAAGACAAGGGATCAAAAGCCACCGGAAGTCAACCCGCTTGCAGCTGAGATCATCCACTGTGTTGTTTCATCGACATACTCAACAGCAAGCGAGCTACTACTAGATTGTGTACAGCTTGACTAGGTCCTGGTGGGTATTTCTTCTGCAGCTTGGCGGTATTCCACACAGCTTCCATACGTCGAACTCTTTCTGTCACCCATGTCTGCCGGCTCCTCGTGCCTGGGAGGGATCGGGTATTCACATCTTATTCGCCATCTCCCATGACCGACGCATTTTGCCGCCGTCCGACTACCCATACGAGACTATTCTCGTCGGAGGCGGCGTGCTGCAGGCCGTGTGACGCTCACGCCCACGATCATGTCCGATGATTCTTTTCACATCTGAGCGGTGTTCTTGATGCTTTCGGCCATGGGTCGACAAGATATCCTCGTACCTGTGTTTCGTGCCTACCCCAAAATATCCATGGGATTGACGTAAATAGGAGTCAGTTTAGATTCCATTAGATCTAATATCTACTAGTCATGTTGCTGTACTCTCCCACGACCATGTTTAGGTTTACGCTCAACTTTTGCATTCCCTTCTTGATGATTTTCTATAATTTATCAGTATTCCTAGCTCATTTGCCTCTGAATACCTTGTTCAAATCCTTTAGCGAGAATCCCACTCAATACTCACGTCTTGGTCTCGTGGTAGTTCCATCCTTGCCAGTCGATTAGTCGGCTAGGTTCTAGATTTTGTCAAAGGCTCACCTATTTCGACGTTTGGGTCTGGGCTTCATGGCCGGGGATTGGTGTATCGAACATGCCTGGGGTTTCATGGCAAGCGGTGTTGCAGATGCACCGGGCTGCATCAATGATTGCCGCGCCGATTTCATCAAATCCTTGGTGCCAGAATACGAGACGTTTGCAGGTGTTTGCAAGGCGCTTGCAAACGACAATCAAACCGGAGGGGCATTGCTCCACGCACTTTATTGCTGCAGCTCTCAACGTTGCGGCGTGAACAATTTGGAAGGCTTCGGCCATGACCGTATGTCAGTCCCTTCCCGGCGGGCGGCGGCGGCAAACTGACAGATGATAGCAAACGCCAACTGGTTCACCAATGCTTGCCAGAGGTATGATTGCATTGTTTTCCCGATTAAGAAATCGCAAGCTGAAGATGATGCAGCATCGGGTACGAGTCCATCATTGACTCGGGACCTCCGAGCCCTGGATACATCTGCCGGTATGGCTCCTTAAATGGAGCACAATCCCACTGTCAAAACTCTCAGCTCACGACGACAACAAGTACGGCTTCCGCAGTTGCAACTTCATCTGGAGAGTTTATTATAGAAGATCTTGTTCCGCTCACGACCATGTCACAAGCACCATCCAGCTTTACGACAATCCGCATCCCGATGCCTGCCATAACGACTATCAACTCGAGTCATCTCCCTTCCTTGGCTGCAACGCTGAATGCAGCTACGAAACAAGGCGGCGGGGACGATTCTAGTGCACTTACCACCGGCGTCAAAGTCACCATTGCGCTCTCTGTCGTTGCGGGTGTCATTGTCATCATTGCTCTCATTGCTTGGCATATACGCTTTAGAGAGCATGCTCGTGACAGGAGGCCGGTTAGTCGACCCATCAAACCCATCAGCTTCCCTGGACCCGCAGATTCACTCACCCCCCTGGTGTCGCCTACCAATTCATATGCAAGCCCACCGTTGACGCCACCACGCCGCCTGCAGGAGCGCCGCTTCTTGATACCTCGGGCCCTGAGTCGACATTCACACTCTCAGGATTCAACTGGAGTGCCACTATCGCCTATACAGCCTTCTGCACAGATCCATAGTAGGGATGAATCGTTGAGAGCGATGTCGCCAACGCCAATGCCAGCATCTCCCCGATTTTTCAGGGGACATCACAGGGGGAATGCCTTGTCAGGCAATCTCAGTAACGGCATAGGTGCTTCCAACCACTTCTTCAACACGCCGGCAAACACAACACATGATAGACAAGGAATCGGCCTATCCAGACCTCGACCACCTCCTCGCGTGTACGAAGGACCACAACCAGCCGCTGGACTCATCAGCCCCGGTCCTCCACCAAACAAAGCACTTCCAAAAACTCCTTCCGACGGACAAGCCAGTCCGAAGACGTCACTCTTGCTCCCTTCGGTGATTGCAAGGCCAACACAGGGAAGTAATGCCGGTATTAGATTTGGCACCGGACCTCGTAGTCCTTTGACAGAATCCCATGAGTGCGAGAAAATAGAAAAAGATGTCTCCGAGCCCAGCAGGCGTCATGCAGTAGGGCTAGGAGGGCCGGACATGTCGAAGCCTCCACGGAAGATAAGACATATGAGGAGTCCTCTTTTAAATCAGGTGAATTTAGATCTTGTCAAGGAGCGATGACTTTTTATTTCTTTTCTTATTTCTTTTCTTCTTTTCTTCTAGGTGTAATCAGGATGGGATTGTGAGTTGGGTTCAAGTTGGAATATTGCATCATTGAACGAGTTTTTAGATACCATCTTTTGGATGAAGTTATGATGAAAAAGTATTAGATTTCTTGATAAAAGGTTTAAGTTTCACTTGGATATCGTTTGACATTTATTTTCTACTTGTTATTCTGTACGATAATGTTTTACTTATTTATTTAAATGCCGTGCTCCTTTAGCGAATTGACGGTATCCACGATGCTCTTCTCAATGCTCGTCCACTCAAACCCCAGAATCTCAACCGTCTTCTTGTTGTCAAACCCAAACGTCTGGTCCGCGGCCGGTAACTCCCCACCTTGGACCTCGGGACCGGGCAGCCTATCGGCGTACTCGGGAAACTTGTCCCTCACGATGCGCGCAATCTCGTGGTTGCTCGCCCGCCCCGCCGTGGTGAAGAGTCTCTGCCCGCCGGCCTGGGGCAGGTCCATGGCGAGGACGTGCGCCCTGGCGCAGTCGCGGACGTCGACCCAGATGGTCACTGGTCCCGTGGTTGGGATCTCGTCCTTCCACTTGCCGGTGAGTAGGGGCAGGATGCGGGCGTTGGAGGTGTTGAGCGCGTCTAGGGAGGGGAGGTGGTGGGCTACGGGGCCGTATACGGTGGGGGGGCAGATGGTGACGAGGTCAAAGTTGGGTTTCTGGTCGTTGACAAAGGCCCAGGCTGCTTTTTCGGCCAGCGTCTTGGAGACGCGGTAGGCGGTGTTTGGGGAGCGGTCAATGTCCTGTATGCCGTCCGGGTTCCAGGACGTTTCCGAAAAGATCTGGCTGGGGTCCAGGAGGCGGTTCTCGTCCAGGATGGCGGCAAAGGACGAGGTGACGACCACCCTCCTCACACCGGGGGCATAGTTCCTCACCGCGAGGAGGAGCCCCATGGTGCCATTAAACGCCGGATCGATGAGCTCCGCCTGCGCATCCGTCCACCTATAGTGAAAGGGCGACGCCGTGTGCAGCACCACCTCCAGGCCCTGGCCTACTTCCTGGACGACGTGGTCAAAGGCGCCTGGCTCGGCAATGTCTGGGACGACGAGGACCTGGAGCCTGGACTGGGAGATGGCTTCGGGGTGGGCCTGGCGGATGGGCTGGGCTTTATCGTCGGAGCGGAC
This sequence comes from Hypomyces rosellus, assembly GCA_011799845.1. NCBI lineage: Eukaryota > Fungi > Ascomycota > Sordariomycetes > Hypocreales > Hypocreaceae > Hypomyces > Hypomyces rosellus. The sequence continues at coordinate 796,827 of WWCI01000001.1, forward strand.
GGTGGTGATGACGGTGTGGTTCTGGGAGAGGAGTTGTTGGAGGATGTGGGCTGGGGGGTGTTAGTGGAATGGAAGCTGGCTTATGATGGTGATAGTAGTGACGGTGACGGTGAAGGCGATAGTGATGGCGATGGTGACAATGATGGACAATCTCATCATTGTCAGAGCCCATTCATGGATGTTTACATACCAGCAATAAAGCCCGAACCACCTATTACAAAAAGAGTCAGTACAACATCCATCAAGAAGTGAAGCATCACCAACCTGTAAGCAAAACCTTCGTCATCTTTCCAAAGAATAATAAAAATAAAAATAAGTAACCAAAACCTCAAATCAAAAGTTATATAAAGTTCTCAAATAATCTCAATCAAAATCAACAAGTCCAAAATAATGAAAGCAGCCAGCAGCCAGCAGAATATATATACTAACCCTTCTTTTCCCCTCACATGTGGGAAGATGACATGCATACATACACATGTACGTATGTATGTGGTTTCAAATCAATAATTCTTCCCAAATCGGGCAAAGTATGCAACCAACGCATCTCCTCTTTTGTTTTTTTCCCTTCTGGATATCTCCGATTTTACGTCAACCCTTCATTTTTTTTATCTCCCTGTTCTAGGACTTTCCCCGCGTCGGGGGTTCGGACGGAAATAAAAACAAGATCTAATCGCCATATCCAGTGCGGAAAACGGAACCGAGTGCTAGCCCTACTAGGTACTCCTCATAATGCATCACGACTGATGCCCCTTGGAATGGCATAATGCTGCCGGCGTGAGTCACCAACAAACATCATCTGTCCATGGCGGCTAAATTGTATCCATCATCATGATCAAATTATCCACCAATAATGCGCAAGAGAATAATGGTTTCATCGTTAAAACAAGTGGAATAATGCAATTCTTAAGGTATATAATCCAGGAGTTGCTCAAATATACACAGTCGGCTACGGTTTTCATGCCATGACCTAACAAAGGATGTGCTGTCTGTAAAACTTCTGGGCCAAACAAAATGCGCCGTCGCCAAATAATGGTATGCTCTTTTTTATCAAGGCAACTTCCAAGCCATCCGTGCTCTCCTCTCATCAGGGTTAAAGCCATTGATGATCAGCAGGATGACCCATCTCCATCAATCCCCCACCATAGGCCCGACTTTCAGGCATATCTGCTCTGACAAGTCCAATGGTAAGGTGCACAAAAGGTCATGCTAAGAATCATGTTTTCATGAATCCATGCTATCCTGCAACGCCTTTGTGATAAATACGTTCCTCCTCATAATGCTTGCGCTATAGTTAGACTGAGGCTGGTGGAGCTGGCGACTCTGGCGGATGAGGAACACCAAGACCAGGAGCTTGGGGAAGGTCGTCAGGAATGGGGAGCGTCAAGGGTCCTCTGGGAACGATGGTTCGGCCAGGCAGCTTCTCTCCTCGAATCACCCTCTCAACCTCATCCTTGTCCAAAGTCTCATATTGCATCAGGGCCTGTGCCAACAGATCCAGCTCCTTCCGTTTTTCTGTGAGCAGCGTCCTTACTTGTTCGTATGATTTCCGTAGCGTCTTCTGGACCTCGCCCTCAATCACAGACTTTGTCTCGGAGCTGAGATTCTCATATCTCCTGCCGTACTCAACGGGTCCCAAGACACTAGACATGCCAAAGTGTGTCACCATCATAAAGCCCAAATCGGTAGCCCTCTCAAGATCCTATGAACAAGTTAGCAAACATGATCCTGCATCATCTTACGGGGTAGCCTACGTTGGATACTCCAGAAGTAACTTTGTCGTCTCCATATCGCATTTCCTCTGCCATTTTACCACCAAGCAGCACTCGAATATTGGACAAGTATTCAGCCGCAGTGTAAGAGTATTTATCCATGGCCGGAAGATGCGCAGTATGACCTAGTGAGGGACCTTTGGGAAGAATCGTGACCTTGTACAGCCTGTTGGAGCTCTCTGTTTCGAAAAGTTGGACAAGAGCGTGACCCGCTTCGTGGTATGCAGTCATTTCCTTCTCCTTCTCGGTAACAACCATCGACTTCCTTTCCGCACCCATGGTAATTCTGTCGAATGCCCAATCAAGGTCTTTCTTAGTGACTTCTGTAGCCTTTGCTCTGCTAGCACGAAGGGCAGCCACGTTGAGCATGTTCTCAAGTTCGGCTCCAGACTGTCCGGGAGAGCGAGCAGCGATGGCAGTAAGGTCGACATCAGTGGAAAGCTTGATCTTCTTTGCGTGATGCTTCAGGATCGCAATTCGGCCACGAACATCCGGCAGGTCCACAGTGATATGTCTATCAAAACGTCCAGGTCTTGTCAAAGCCTTGTCGAGCAACTTGGGCAAGTTAGTGGCGGCCATGATGACAATCTTGGTATCCTGATCGAATCCATCAAGTTCCGTGAGCAGCTGGTTCAGAGTCTGTTTCGCATGCGCCTGATCCCTTGGGTTACGTTTTCCGCCAATGGCGTCCAGTTCGTCAATGAAGATGATGGCAGGGGATTTGGCCTTGGCGGCGGAAAACAGCTCACGCACTCGCTTAGCTCCAACACCGACAAAGATTTCGTCAAACTCACTACCGGACATGTAAAAGAAGGGAACACCAGCTTCTCCAGCGACAGCCCGAGCAAGCAAAGTCTTTCCAGTACCGGGAGGACCAACCAGCAAAACACCCTTGGGCAGTTTGGCACCGAGATCGGAAAAGGTTTCGGGGTTGCGCAAGAACTCAACGACTTCCTGCAGCTCTTCCTTGGCCTCGTCGCATCCGTGGACATCGTCGAATCGGGTTGTCTGCTTCTCAGCCTTGACCTCGGAATCCGTCTTGGCACCCGGTCCACGTCGGAATGTACTCAGAGTCTCAATCAGGATCGTCACGGCGGCGAAGCAGAGGTAGGTGAAGACGATGAAGGTGGCGAAGAACTTGACCCAGCGGAAAATCAGGGAACGAGTAGATTCTTGGACGACAACGTGAATAGGCTCGCCCTTGACACCCATTGAACCAGCACCAGCACCACCAAATGCAGCATTAGCAACACTTTGTTCCGGTGTAGCCCATGGTCCGCGCGCATAGCCAGGTGCTGCAGCAGGATTGGCCATGGTGTTTGCCCCAGCATTGAGCACCGCCAGAGCCTTCCTATAAGCATCTTCCGTGGCAGGATTGGTCGCATATCGGCCGGATTGGTATCTTTCCACCAATATGCCAGGCATGTTGGCCCGCAAAAGGAGCTGGTAAAGAGCATTCTGCAAGTTTGCGTTTCCGGGATTCCTGTTTGCCGATTCCTCAACAGATGCCAGCTGATTGCGCGAGATTCCGTTCGATGTACCAAAATATCGTTGTTGAAAGCCCATGATACTAGACAGGGACCGAGTCGTAGAGAGAGAGCGCACGGGGGATGAGATGGTGGGGGTCGATCGCATGAGAAGCCGGTTGACAAACGGTGGTGACGTAGTATTCAGCGGTTGGAAGCATGGTCGTCGAAGGATGGGATGCATTGCAATAGAGAATCGCCCGGATCTGGAGAGAGTTCCCGCCATCCAAGGCAGAGCGTCCGCCGTGGCTGCTGCCGTTGCCTTTCCGATGATGATGCACGTCAGTTTCAACCGCAAACCATAGTAACAACAAGCGCAAGAGCAAGAGCAAGGGCAAAGCGCAAAACAGAGACGACGATCCAAGTCAACGTACCGGCAGCAAACCCGTGCGGGTTACCATGATAGATTAAAAGGATAGATTATGCCAATGCGGATTTTCGAGACCGAAGAGGGCGCAACGATCCAAGTGCAAAGGGTGAAGAAGACGAATCCAAAGGAGAGTGGTCGGAGCGAACTAATGACGTGGAGCAAGCAGCAGCCTTGCCCTGCTCTGCAAGCGGTTCTGAGGCTACGCCAGAGCCAGTGGCGCCAATGACTCCCAAAAATCCAGAAACAGTTTGTTTTCTTTCGTATAGACTTGTTGCAAAGAAAAGAAAGGAATGAATCTACCTCGATACACTCATGGTGCCGAACTCGTTCTTTTTGGTTAGTAGAACTGGCAGAACGAAAACAACAACAAACCACAATTCGTCTGCGGAACTTGTGATGGGACTTGCCACTCAATCCTAACGCCTGAGGCGGATGCCTTCTCCGAACATCCGGAACGGAATCTGACTTAGTCAGCTTTTTCTTCTTCTTTTTGTTACGGAATGGCACAACCAAGCAAGGTACGTACCTCGTCAAATGGATTTATAAATATTCCGTCCCGAAAGCACTTTGATCACCTGACCTTGGAGAAAGGCACCAAAAAGTCGCCACCCACGCCCACAAACACACGCCCCCGCCAATCAAGTCACCCCGGCAGGCAAAAAATAGACAAAGGGGGGTCTAGATTGTCGTACTAGGACAAGGTGCATTTCAGCGACATGCAAGACATTTTGAATGAAAATCAGGGAACTTGTCAGTTTTCTGGTTATGGGTCCAGGTCCAATGTCAGTGTCAATCTACGGAGTACTCCAATCAGGTATTTAGGTCCAATGAATTCCAAGAGACTAATGAATGAGGCTGATGACGTGTTTTTGCCATCCATGGATCCACTGATCTGACTTGCCATTGAAGAATGAACATGACCCATGGCATGGCAAAGTCTCAACAAATTGTCACCATGGAGAGTCGCAACACCAATGGCCCCTCCTCTTCGCCTCATCTCCACCAATACAGAATACATAGTAAATTGCAGGAGACACATTCACTTGAGCATAGGCACAATAGTTATTTCATCAGAAAAAGAAAGAATCGTCTGTGTTTGTTTTGCTTTCAAGCGTTTGAATAAGACATTATATCGCAGTTAAGAATACATTTTCAAGAAAGAAAGAAAGTAAAAAGAAAAAAGAAAATTGAAGGCTTCTTTTTCGCCTCATCACAGTTGCTGCTGTTGCTCTTTGTTTCAATATCGCCGTTTCAAGAGGGAGAAGAAAAATAGAAAGAAAATATTCAATCAAAGCCTCCCTCGTATATTCGTACACTTCGTGTGCTGTGTTCCCACATAAGACACCCAAGTCATCATAGCCAGCGTAAAGAAAAGAAAAGAAAAGTGTAAAAAAAAGGAGGCCCTTTCGCCGGTTTGCATTTGCATATCGCCCAAATCTCATTTCATTTCAGAAAATAGTTTCCTCTCCAGTCACCCAAAAAAACCAAAAAAGACGCCGACGGCATATTTTTCATCACTATGCCTTGGTAATTTCCATAAAACAGACATACCTCCCTAAACAGAAAAATCGTATCCCTTTTCTGGTCTAGGCTCATTGATTCAATAATGACAGACAGAGGGCCCAAAGGCCGTTCCGCATGCAAGTAATAAAAAGAAAAATGAGTGACTGCAAAGTCAGAAGCTGTGGCTGAAACCATGGCTGCTGCAGTAGGAGTAGTAGTAGTGCTCAAAGTAGCACAGCATAGGAGAAGAATGCTGTGGATCTTAAAGGAATGACGGGCCTCATACTGGTTTGCCATGCTCTCGTTTTGACCAACAAAACCAAGCGACAGTGTGATTCTATGCCTCCCAAGGGTATATCCATCACCAATTGAATAACCGAAACACCGCGTTTATGTATCTTTCCGCCAAGCTGATCAAAGAACGTTGAAATAGTGTTACATATATATCTGGGTTGGGCTGAGAGCCAACTTCGACCTATGCATGTATGAGGTTACTCAAAAACGAGTAACCATCCTTTACATGGTCTCAATCCTGCTGCTGGGCAGCTGCATTGAAGGATCATCAAACTCAATCTTGGGCCCGCCGTAGAGATCATAGACGCTGTTGGATCCGAATGGCGGGAGCTGGCCAATGGTTGTCACCTCGACGGGTGCTTGGTATTGGTACCAATGCTCAGGCTCAGACTGTGGTGAAGGTTGAGGATAATGCTCTTGGGGTTGTGTTGGGGGGGCTTGACTGGGCAGTGTAGGGAAGGCAACCATCTGCTGCTGCTGCTCTACTGGCGTAGCGCTATGCAGCGCATAGGTGGCGCTCTGTGGTCCCTGATGTGTGTAAAGGCCATCGGGGATAGCAGGGCTGTGTCCGGAGGCCGGCGAGAAGCTGGCTGGACTGCTATGTAAAGAGGGAGTGAGACCTGGTGTAGAGTAAGGGATCTCAAGGGTGGGTCTCTCTGTTTGTTGGCGAGACACCTGGTACTGTTGCTGAACATGGTTGCTCATGGCGGTCATACCAGAATTGCTCTGCTCCATGACGTAGAAGGGCTGTGCAGGCAGGCTGGAGGTGCGGTGAAGCATGGGAATATTGTGCTGCTGATGTTGCTGCTGCTGCTGTTCGGGCCCGGGAGTACCGTGGAACTCCTGCAAGTCACCAAAGCTGTGACGATGGCTCAATTGCTCCGTCATGTTGTAGTTGTTCATCTGATGTCCAAACTCAACCAGGGAGGAAGCGCGTTGTAGCGCATGTCCATGTGGGGCTGGGGCATTGCTGGGAACGACGTGAAGGGGCCAAGGCATGGAGGGCTGGGTAGGTGTGGAGGGAGATTCGCCAGATTCAGAGTCCGAGGTGCAGTCATCCAGCATCTCATTAGGGTGGAGACCCCGTTGGTGAGACCGACGCTGGTGCTTGACCATGGTGGTCTTGCGGCAGAAGCTCTTCAGGCATCCGTCATGGGCGCATTTGTATGGGCGCTTGCCAGTGTGGATGCGGCGATGCCTTGCCAGACTAGAAGACTGTCCAAATGTTAGCATTGGGTCGCAGCGACCATGTCATGGCAACTTACGTCGGAAAATCGTTTCCCGCAGCCCATGTGTTGGCACTGGTGAGGCTTCTCGCCAGTGTGGGTTCGGATGTGGACGGTGAGGGCACTGCGCTGGATGAAGCTCTTGCCGCATCCTGGTGTTGAACAGGAATAGGGTCGCTCATTTGTGTGGATTCTGTAGTGTCGCTGCAAGTCTGACTTGCGGTTGAAGCTCTGGTCTAATGTTAATGATGTTACTCGAGTGACACACGGTGGCTAATCATACCTTGTTGCACGACTCCCAGTCACACTGAAAGGGCCGTGTGGCAGGCTCATACTCGACGAGTTCCAAAAGCTCCATAGTTGCGATTGTTGACGAAGAAGTTGACGCGAGAAGAATGTTTCGGACGATGGGCTAGTAGTCGTAGTAGCCAGATGTGAATGAGACCAATTGGAAGCCAAGTGGTCTACAGAAACGTATGAAGTGCTGACGGTGATGCAGAAACGTGAATGTCCGAGCGTTGCAATTCTGGTATCAGCGGTATTGCCCAAATGGCATCGTCGATCCGGTAAGCAGTAGTCGAATCGGTTTGACAAGCCAGGCTGTGTGAAGTACGAGCGGGTCGGCTTTTGAGATAATCTCGAATTGTCCGATGCTCTTCAATGCTTCGGACGGTGCGGATAGGTTGTTGAGCGCAATGTGGGATGCCTCGGCAAGAACACGGTGCGAACTCGGTAGCCGTTTCGAGAACCCTCACGACGCGGACGGCAAGATTGACAGGTCTGATTTATCTTCTTCTTTTTTTTTGAAAGAAAAAAAAATTCAGGCAACCAAAAAATTGCACGTGGCGAAGATGGGCGAATATCTGCTTCGTAACGAAAAGTGGTGACACTGTCGGTTTGGTGTTGGGAGATTATAAGTGAACCGCTTGAGGAAGGGTCGTTGTAACGCAAGGCGTAGTAAAACGGGAGTGGAAGGGATGTTAAGGATTCTCAATAGGTCGGAGCAGGGATATTGCGCGAATACGTGGGCGGCAAAGAGGCCAGGAGTGGAGAGTTGTCTGACTTGGGTAATGAAGGAAGTAGTAATAAGTATACGAAGGAAGTAAAGTCAACCCGAGCCAAGGCCATGCAGAACAATTCAGGCTGCTGTCTCAAGGAGAACAAGACAAGACAGGACAAGACAAGACAAGACAAGGTCAAGTCAAGGTAAGGCAAGGCAAGGCAGAGAGAGGTCAAGGAAGTGTCGTCGATTATATGTCTCGATGTGTTTGGATGGCGGGGTTTCCAATTCCTTGCGCACGAGAAAGAAAGAGGTGTATGGGGGTGAAGCAGAAACACGATCAAGAAAGCAATGCCATGGGGATGGATATATAATTGCATCGTGGGTGCAAGGAGTCGCAGTGGTTTAAGCAACAACCTGGGACTAAGTACGGGGCACTACCACAACGGGTGGAGGGTGGGGATGGTCGGCCGGCAGGACTACGTCGTCTTTGCAGTAGTAGTACCAGCGGCCGCAGTAGGTCGACGGCCTTAGCAGAAGCTGGTGTAGTCACGATAGCGTGTACCCGCAAATTCTGATGGAGTCGTGGGCGTGGCGTTTGCGCAGGGGGGGGGGGGCGTGGGAGACTGCCATCCGGGGCCCTTGAGAATGAGGTATCATAACCAGGGTCTCCAGGTACCCCGAGATGCCATGGATGAGGTAGGCTAGCAGTAGCTTGGCGGATCGACGCAACGATTGGCCCCAGAACACCATCAGAGATCCTAGTTTAGCTGTACCTGAGGTCCCCCAAGGTCCCTTGGATTGAGCACTTGGACAGAGAGCAAGGACGAGAGAGAGAGAGAACCTGAGATACTTGCAGCTATGCAAGGGTATTAGCAGTTGTTGTTTTTTGTTCGAGGGTAGGAGAAGAGGAGGAGGAGGCAAAGACAAAGAGGAAAAGGGAGGAAGCAGAAGGGGCGGGAGGGGGTGGTTGGAAGAGGAACAACACGGGAAGAAAGGCCACGGGATGATGTGCTCAATGTCTGTCTCTCATTCTCGAGCGGCCGAACACCTCTCTCTCTGAAGCAGAACGAACGAGAGAGAGAGACCATGGAGGAGGAACTGGGCCGGGGTTTGGACAGCAACTTGAGAAGCAAGGGTTTCTGGGCCTAACCTGGCACGGTTATCGCCTTGCATCTCAAGCAGCATGACTTGGCGTCCTTTTTTTTTTTTTTCTCCCTCTGGTGGTGGGAGGAGAACGCAGACAGGCAAGGGAGCCATCAATGAGATGTCAAGAAAAACAAAAATAGGCAACTAACAGCCAGATTGGACTGGACTGGACAATTCCTGTAGCCAAGCTACTGGCAATACTGCGTGCAACCGTATTCGTAGCATTGGCAGGCCAGACGGGAGTTACATACCGGCAAAGTACTGCAGCACCCTTCCAAACCCTTCATTCATGCATGTGCAAGCTTCATGCAGGGCTGCTGCGAGGAGCGATTTTGGGAGGCAAAAAAAAACACAGACCAAGGGCAGGGCGACGACCACGATGTGAGGGGCGTTGGCGTGGAGGAGGAGGAGGAGGATGGTAGTCCCAGAGAGTCCCTCCCCCAAGTCAACCCAAGTCACTCAGTCTCCTTTGGCCCTTGTAGCTTCGCAGCTTAGTGGATGCACGAGTACCTAGTGCCAGGTGCTTTTTTAGGGGACCTCCACACACATGTTGGTACGGTATGGTATGGTATGTGCGTCGTTGTGTGCGCGTGTGTCAATGTGTGCGTGTGAGTTAAGTCGAGTCGAGTCGAGTCGGGTCGAGTTGATTGTCTTCTTCTGTTCTTGGGGTGGCTGCTGCGGGGTGGGCGAGCGAACGAACTTGGAGTGGTGGAGTTTCATTGCAAATGGACTTGCTCTGTGGGTGGTGCGCTCCCTGTTTGTGAAAAAGGGACCCCGAAAAGGATACATGTGGCGGTACAAGAGGCAGCAAGTCCAGAGCAAGGGAGGGGTGTGGGGTGGGTTGAGATGTGCAATACGGGATAGATGCATATCTCTCTCGTTGAAGTGCAAATGCTCGCACTACCAGCCTCACCTTGGCTCATAGGCTACTCCGTAGGGCCAAGATGGCGGTGCGACTGGGATTAGGACGGAGCACTGGCACAGAGATAATCCCCGGGTGATGTGGTGGTGTGTGGTGTGGTGTGGTGTGGTCATTCGTGGATCTACCTTACTTTCCATGCTTTACCTCATTACACCTGGTTGGGTTCCTCCCCTCCCCTCTCCCCCCCTCCCCTCTGCCTCTCACTCCAGACCAGATACGTATGTACATGGTATACGTACTCGGTAGTACTCGATACTAAGCTGGAGCTTAATCCTGGGGCGGCACTGGCTGACCCTCGTCACGCTTGCTGCCATCTTCCCAATGTTACTCAGCAGTACTCAGTACCCACCACCAGTCACCAGTACCAGAGTACCAGGAGGAGGCTACCTACTGCTGCTGCTGCTGCTGCTGCTACCTGTATACATCCATCCATCCAACACAAAAAAGGGAGAGAGAGCTTGCAGCCACCCAAAAAGCACCAATGGGCTGATGAAGCTGGGCCCTGTCTCTTTTGCAAGCAGTTTGCCCATCAATGAGGTTTGTCACGGAGCTCCCCGTCCCCAATTTTTTTCCCCCTTCACACACACTCTCACACATCATGACGATGCCGGCTTGGGTGGCTGTCTCCAATGCGGCCATGCCTAACTCAACACTTCCCCATGGTGGACATGTTCCAGCAAACCCACTTCCAGATCCATCGGTTTCTCATTAAACTCTGTGCCCGTTGGAAATCCCATACCATACCCATACCATACACACACACACACTTGTAGGGACTACACACATACTTTTGGCCCAAGGACTAACACGTGCATCCAACCAAGACGGAGTACCCGGACCATGACAGTCCGGCGACAGAGGGTAGTAAGGCTGCGGGTGTTCCGTCTCAGCCGTTGCCAGTGCTAAAGTAGTTGCTTTGGCCCATCTCGGTTATCTTCCATCTTGTCAATCACTAAGTAAAACCAGTCAACCAGTTGTAAACCATCCATATTCAGTACAGCACCATACTGCTAGGTAGACATCATGAGATTGGCATAAGCACTGGCATCAATGTCAAAGACAGCACTTTGTAACTTTGGTCGTATGGGTCCCTCTGAGAATAAGCGGTGATCAGACCAAAAATCAGTTGACAGTGTCTTTGAGTTATTGAACAATCTTTCGCGTCAGAGTCTCACCTTGTCTTCTCTTTTTTGGCTAAAATAAGGCACATCACCTGATTCGTCGCTTTGTCGCGATTACTGTGCTACGTAACCTAGTTACAACGTTCCCTCAATGTCTTTGACTTTGCCTGCCAAGTTGTCAAAGAGCACACCGGATAAAACCCACCATCACATAAATATTAAACTAGTTGTTCAAAGATCTTCTCCAGAATCTCTCGACATCTCCCTGTTAGTCATTGTTTAGTAAACACACATGAAACGCTATACGGGGGTTCTGCCATGGAAGCCTGGTTCTGTTTTGCTCTGCTCTGCTCTGGTCTGCTCTGCTCTGCCCCCAAAGAGACTCCATAATTCAAAGCGCGCGTGGGTTACGTGTCTTGGGCAACTCTGACCGCAAACTGAACCAGGCTCTTTGGTCTCGACTCCTTAGTACAGTTGCCTCCTCTCTTACCACTCGTCATCTCTTAAATTTCAAAGAGTTGATTATGTACTACTAAGCTTGCGATCGCGATCTCCAAGGCCCCTTGTCGGTGTTGTTATCGGAATCACCTTTTGTAACCCTCCACGGCATGGAGTGAGTGGGCTGACCTCCTCAGCTGCAAACTGCAAGCCTCTATTGGGGTGGCTAAGGTTGATATCCACATGTAAATTTCACAAAATGAATAACCTCCAGTTGCTCATGTATCGTGTACGTACTTGTCTCCTTTGCACACCACTCCACCCAAAAGATCATCGCTGCATTGTTGGTGGCGACCCAATAGCCGTTTATGCATACCCCAACTGCTCCATTTCAACTTCAAAAACAGAGCACCAAACGTTAAACATCTCCATCACTCGGGTTTTTGTGGTTAGGTCAGTTTCACAAGTCTACATGGCACATTAGAAAAGCCATGGACAGAGTACAGAGAATTCGATATAACCATGCTGCCATGTGTACGTGGCTGCGATGTCTACGGTTGACAGAACTCTATTGATTGTTCTGATACCTTGCATAAACAGGGCAGGTGCTGCTTGGCATATGCAAGTTTTGCCTCCCTGCCTACTGAGATACAAAAGATCCTTTTTTTCTTCCCTTTAAAGTCTCTATCCGAAGGGAGGGGGGGGGTGGTAAAGAAACAACCTGGTTGTTGAGCCCCCTCGACATCAAGACTGTAAATGCGCCGACTGTGGTGCCACGGTATACCTACATCCGTGTGGGTAAGAGAGCTGGCTTCAGGGCGTATCGTAAGCCGCCGAGAAGTCCTATCCTTGCAACGTTTGTTGTCTTGTCTTCCCTTTGGATATGGTCTTGGCCAGGGTTGAAATTTCGGGCGACCAGAGAGGCGGGGAGGGGCTCTGCATCCTTGCCCGCACGCATCCAATGTCGGATTGAAAAAGAAAAATCAAGGGCATCCGCCGAAGCTTGTCGGGTATCCCGCCTCATAATGTTTGTGCTTGTAGGTAGGTATGCACATAACCAAAATTCGGCACATGGGCATGAATGACTGCAGAGCAGGGTCCTTCTGCATTTACGCGAAAATCGTCTAAGTCGCTAGCAGCCCGTTGATTCAGAGAAGCTGTCAAATGACTCCAGTCCGTCGCTACTAGGGGGGGGCCTGTGTTTCTCTCGATCGGATCTGGCGGTTTCCCGATCTTTCACCCGTAGGCATTGCTGACTGACGCTTGTAGATGCCGAGGAAAGGGACGGTGATATCAATGAGAGGTTTCGCTCCCTCCCCCGAAGTGTCGCTTTGATCGCTTGAGTCGAAATTAATTTGTAAATCCCAATAGTTTGTTAGTCACGTTCCATTCGTATCCTGTCTCGGAGGAGATGCCCTGTTGTGCATCATTGCTCAGGACTCTGTCGTGTTGGAACCGTCTTCAGTGGTTGTCGGTTTGATCACGATGGTGATGTTGAAAATGGAAGGACTCCAGAACTGCGCCGTCGTGATGGTGGGGAGACGAGGTGAAACCATTGCAAGGGTTGTGTGTGGGGTCGTCGGGGTGCGGGAGCGAAAAACTAAACTAACCTTACCCGTTTGGCCCAATCTGTGTCTTTGAACAGAGTACGACTCTCGCAAGCAAGTCTCAACACAACTCAACACTGCTGCTGCTACTGCTACTGCTACTGCTACTACTTGTAAGAGTCCGCATCTCCGGTACCTGCATTCCGTACCACTATCCAACTGCGGTTTAGCGCCTGGTGGACCATGTGTGCTGAGAAGAAGAAAAAAAGCCCTCCAATCTCGCGCTTGAAAAGAAAGGAAAGAAGAAAAAAACCTGCAAAGGGCGTACTCGCGTGGCATTTTTGACATGCAAATGTCTAACATTGTTCAGCAAAATTCATCTAGACGGTCTGCCATTTGTTGAGAACAGACATGTGCCCAACTTCGTTCCAAGCCGATATGCAGCCTTGATGGGTAGCCCGGCATATGAAGGAGAGAAAGCGTGCAGGAGGGCCTTGCCGCCGGCTCTACCGTCTGCCACCTTCTTACCCATGGGCCTTCCCACGGCTACATCGCCCATCAAACAACTGCTACTTACATATACTACTAGGAGGTTTAGAACACGCTACCCACCGATGCCACCCAGGCCATCTGTCTTTGTCTGGTCTGGTCTGCGCTGTGTTGTTTTTTGTTGTCTTGTGTTTATCTTTTATTTGTCTTGTGTTTGTTATCTACCTAATTCTCTAGCATGGTATGCACCATCGGGAGATGTGCTGTTGTTGTTGGTGCGCAAAAGAGCGGGCGGGCTGGCTGGCTGTTGACCAAAGTCGGTATACCTACCTACATGCATACATACATGGCAGAAAATGCGGGGAATGGTCTTCTGCCCCCTCCCTCCCTCCCTTCAACAAACAAACAAAAAAGATCCATGCTCATAATATCGGTGTGGTATATTGCTTTGAAACGCCTGACTGACCTTTCCACGACGAGAAGCGCGCAGGCAAGAACAAGGCAAAACATTCTCCTCTTCCCCATTCGACGGTTCCGGGTAAGATCTTCGCCTCAAAGTCAAAACTCCAGACATGACTACTCGTCAAATGGTCAAGCCGGAAAAGAATGCGGATTTAGGATTAAATACCGAGTACCTCTCTACAGGTACTACTCCGTGTTGAACTTGAGAGACAAACCGCTAACAGACTGAGGGTTGGGCTACCATCAGGCGATGGACGCAACAACAACGCGTAAGAAACCGGGCACCTCCAAGTATCCATCTCAACGAGTGGGGATTCGGGTGAGATCGAACATCAAATCTCTTTCGGCACAGACAATGGATATCTCGTCCAGAACCTGGCCAATGGAAGCAATAAACTTGCATATTCATGTCTTCACCGAGTTACGACGAGGGTCGATCACTCGCAACTGACTCCATAATTACTCCTCCATAAACTTGGCAGTGCCCCGTACAAGCTGTCACAGTCGTGGCACTACTCCGTACGGGAATAAAAGTCTTGACTTTCGAGCCATCTGAATCACCACCTATCCCTTGAATGGCAAAAAGTCAAATGAGATTTTGAGTGCGAACGTCATCCAAGTCATGAAAGGTCCTGCGCGGCACCGCGTGAAACGCCTCTAATCAATCAATCACATACATGATTCAATATGTCCTGCTGCCCTGTTCCAGCCTCTCATAAGCATGGGTTAGTGGCCATTAGCGAGGCTGAAATCCCTCCCAAAAATCCCATGTCCAGCTACGAACTGAGACCCCCTCGGGTTGGTCGCCCGAGGGCTGGGCTCTCTCAGAGCTCAGAGTGACGGCGTCTCGGAGAAATACTACCTAGACGTAACTTTGATGCCCAACCATGTAGCGGAGATGAAGTTCGATATTTCACAATGGACAAAGTCGGTCTATGCCTCCATGAGATTGTTGGTTACGGCGCTGTTTCATTGCAGTAGCACTGCACTACGCTTGAAGCCAAATCCTCCGAATCCAGCAAATCTTTCAGTTTTTTTTTTTTTTTACTCTCTTCTTCTTCTTCGCATACCTACATCAGTAGTACACACGTGTGCACATTTTTTGCCAATTCTTGCTCTCAGTCCCGTATTTGTCCGATGCTGACCAGGGATGATGGCCAAGAGAAACCCCCGCCCCCGGTACCGAAATGACTGTCATGGTATGTGCGTAGTATATCATGTTGCCAAATTTTTAATCACAAAATGGACAGATGGGGGCTTGGATTAAATCTCCGGTGGGGGCGTGTTGCCGAGCATGCCATGGTTCTTCATCAATCATATGATGCCTGTGTGGCGATTTCGGATCGAAACCATGGGGCGACCTGCCGAAGTTACGTGTGGAGAGAGCATGACAGCATAACCTTCAGGGCTACCCAGACATGCCTTCTAGATCTTGCAGAGGCTCAGTACTGGTTTTAAGGTTATATGTGCTGCCGGTGATGCCTCGCTTAGGCTGTGTTTTGCCACTTATAGCTCGTCAACTTATATGCGACGGGAACTTACTCAGGCAACCCGCGTCTCCCTTGCTTCACCTCCTATCCCTGATTTTGTTTTTTTGCTCGTGGCTGGTGATCATATTTTACCGTATTTGGCAATTCTCCGTAAGCTTCAAGGCTTGGTCGACAGTGTCAAGGGCAGCGTGTCAAGGGGGAGGTGGACCACAACGTCATGAACATTTTCACCCTTGTCGACCGCCAGCTCTAGACCCTACTATACAGCCGTCAGATTCCCCCCCTTGCAGCGATTGATAAAGCAGCAGAAAGAAAGAAAGAAAGAAAGAAAGAAAGAAAGAAGAAAACACAGTAATGAAAAATTACTTGTTGCCTAGCAAGGGTCCTTTATGCATGTAATCTGACGCCATGTTGATCGGTTCGTAGTGAGTACTTATATGTAGCATTACCCTGCACATGGCTGCTTCTTCGAGAACTGGCATGGCTGGCTGGTACTCGGTGTACAGGTAGAACAAAAAAAGCCTCCTTTATTACAAGTACTAACCTTCACGGTTTGATCCATGTACCTGCACACAGGGCGCAATTGTGGATGGGCGAATGCATTGCAACCCACACATAATACCCAGCTTGCGTACCTCATTACCAAATTTCTGCAGGTCTGAAACGTGAATGGTAACTTCCATGAGGCAATATCGTTCGTTGCTAATAGCCGTTATTGTTTCATGATTGATAAATGCTACGTATAAGAGGATCGATATGGAGCGGCATCTGAGTTCGGGTCTCATCTCCCGAACCACATATCCCCAGATATACGGAGTAACTTGCGATATAAATAATCCACTTCATGTATGAACTTGCACATGCGATTACTAATCATGACAATGCGAAGCAGAAGGTCTAGAAAGTGGTGCAGATGCAAGTTCGGGCTACAGGGTAACATACTCAATTGCACCATCACCCCAATCAAAGAAACTCCAACAGGGAAGGTGATACTGTTTCAAGAATTCCAGCATTGTTTATCTTCTCAAAATAGCAGTGACGAGGTTCTTTTTACGGGGCTCTAAATAGGGTAAGGAGGCAAGTGCCCCTCACTCAAGACCATGATCAACATTGAAATGGAAGTTTGCCCGTTTGCTCAGCGCCTTCCTCTACAGCATTTCTCCGAGCTCTTGACGGTGGCCGCTGTTCAGGACAACCAACCCCTCAACAATGTCCCGGCATCTCCTCACCAGAAGTAATTTGCTGACACCTTGGCATTGCCTATTGACCGAAAAAACAAGGTACGGATCCTTGCGCAAACAAGTACTCCATACTTGTATGATTTCTTTGCTGACAGGCAAATAGCAGCCTTTGCAGGAAACCAACATCTCTCTGGGACGAAAATGTGACTGAATCATCAGTTCAGTTCTGGTCAAAGCAGACGCGGTTCGAGTCATGGCTGTCGGCTGGAACATTCTATGAAGCCCTTCTGACAAGAGCCTTCTCGTCATCGATTTCATCAGCCCTTTTGTCGAGTCTCTTTGGCTTGCCGGCGCAAACAAGACTAGACCCAAATAGTGACTCGGCTCGACGTCGCTGCCACGTGCGGCCCTCTGAAATGGCCCCGAGCTAATCTCAAGGCCTCACTTGCGATGCAGCCCCGCTAGTGGATACTCTCTGTGCGGTGTGAGTTGTACGAAGCATCGATCAACGGACAGCCAACAGTACATAATAGCGAGGGATATGGGATGGCCAACAATTCTTCTCGGTTGATTCTGGGTATGAGTCATTTTCCTGGCGATACAACAACTGACAGCTCTGGCATTCCGAGTTTCTATGAAACGAAAAAGTTTGCATGAAGTTGTGGCGTCTGCCTCTCGCCCCGTTGGTAGCAACATGTGGAGTTGGGTACAATCTGCTGTTTGGCAACCCTTCGACGATTCAGAGTCCACGGAGAGTGCCAATGCCAAGATATTGCCAGATAACTCCCAAGAAGCCATGGGCTTGTTTGAGAAGCGTCATGGCGTCCCAGCTTCATCTTCAAAATAACACAAGTTAGCCAGACCGCCACAGGCAATTAGGTAAGTTGTCGCTTAGAATGTTCTGAGCATCCTGCTGATAAGTTACCAAGTTATGATCTGTGCTCCTCATAATGATTCATCCATGTCTTGTTATCTCTTTCCACTAGAGCTTGACACAAAGCTCGGCCCTTTATAGGTGCAATGCGCGCGCCTGGAAGCCTCAATCATAAACTTTCTGCACCCTGAAGCCGTTTTATCCCTGGTCTTGTCAGACCAACGACGGTTCGACTGGTGGAGAAACATTGATGTTCTTTGCGGCTCGCTAGGCCCCTACCCGAGGCGGCAATACCCGCAGATGCCGAGCTGGCACGACTCAAGCATTGCACGGTTGCACCCCATCCTCACCGCAAAAAAAAATTAACTGTTGCTTCAAGAAGAGAAGCATTGGTGCCCCGGTATCGTCTGCAGCCTGCATTTCCAGCATGTTGTCTTGTCATCACCAGTTTTGATGGCGGTACCTGTCATGCCACACATAGTGAACCCAATTCTAGGATGCGAGAGAAGTGAATTGTCCAATCCTGGCAATCAATCAACCTAAAATTCGGCTTACAAATATCAATACTCGATTGGCACACGAGGACAGCCTCCTGTTCCTAAACCGGCACACTCCTCGGACCGACACCAGCATGGTGTGATGGCCATAGGGGGCTTCGATTCGGCACAAGAATGTCGATGGGTGATGCTCTTTCGTTTTTTTCCGGACACCTGCTCTGTTCGCGACACACCCAAACATCTTTAATTGCTTATCAACTACGGATGACTCTTTACAAGTTGGGCGTATACCTCTGCCTGTAATGTCTTGGTAATGTTGCAATTGGCAGCATCCCTGTTTGCTATCAAACAAAGTTCATCCAGCCAATCCCAGAATTAGTTCTCTTATATTCTAATGAACCAACACAACTTCAACATCCCTGGGGTACTTTTTGCGCAGTAAAACTTTTTTTCTCAATCAGGGTATGTGGTAAGACACGGGCCACTGTCTTGTACATTGGGGCTGAGATGCAAAGTAACAGCTGTTAGACCACATCTAACAGAACAAATAAAGGGGCGACAGTGGTCAAGAGATATCTGAGACTGAACAGCACGACTCTCCAAGGGGGGCGCAAGTGTGTCATGAACCCTGCGCCAGCCTATTATACTGTCGACAACGAAATCTGTGTTTGGGGACCCAGCCTACGTGTGCCAATCCGCAAGTACGCCTCAATTTCTTCCCTTATCACCAATAATTATGGTGTACTTGGCACTAGGATCAAAATAACTTGATCTCGTGTCTCTCATTTTCCTGAATGGCTTTTTGAATATTACTGGTGGGAATATGTAGGGCACCTGTGACAAAGTTTGCGCCATGTTGTTTAAGACAATAAAGCAGCAATGTACTCACTGCCACCCAAAGCAAGCCTTTAATCATCGGGGCGTTATGAACGAATCATGGAACGAAAACTCAGAAACGTACTCAAAAAGAGAATGAAATTTGAGAGGCCTAGGTACTCAACCATAAAATACGCCCATGTCAATTAGGGAGCTCTTCTGTCGGAGAATCCGCCTCATCTGCAATGCCCGATGAGCTAGGATTCATGCTCTGGTTCCGAGGGCATGTGTTATAACCAAGCTTTTGGAGCATATTGTCAAAATCATTCCCTTTTGCCAGCAGGGACACACTGGTGAAGATTAAACTTCTTCTACTGTCTACAATGGTAGGCCTTACTCTGCAGTCATCCATAATACGGTACGCGAGGGATCGGCGACTAGCTTTGGTCATTCTGGCTGCTCCGGGAGGTTGTGTGGGGTAGCGGACTGCCCGCCGGTCTATCCGGACAGAAACTCCGAACCGGGAGGGCATATTGCTCCAGGGTACGTCGCAAACGCTCCAAAGAAGAGCTCAGAACACGCTCCTATGTGGTTTCGTTTTATCTTGATGGCCACGACAGTCCACCAAGTCACCAATTAATTCTATCGCCACTGGCGATCAACAATGCGTGTAGACAACCTGGTTTTTGAGAACTTGGTCCCACTTGAGGTCTTTTCAATTGTCGCAACATGATACACAACAAGTCTCAGAAGCTGTTATGCAACATCCACTACGGAGCACAGCCAACACACTGGGGCGAAATATGTGACGAATGAAGTTCAAAGACCTATAGTTGCCATCTCAACACGCAAATCTATTCTGAGTGATTTCAGACCCACCATTGGGCCTGAGGGATCACTCGGATATTTTGGGCCATGGATTGTCCACTCATAACTGGGCGTGCAGTTAATACCACCCCTCTGATTCATAGGCTCATGATACCTGAACCGCAGATCCACACTCAATTCCATCTATGTTTGGAATAGGATTGGGCAAGTATTTCGACAAGAGCTCACGTTAGAGTTTGTATCGAGAAATCCCGCATTACTCGCAGTGGGAAGCTGAGAAACTGGGTCGACCCACCACTAAGCAGCCTTTTGGCCGATATTGCAAGCTGATACAAGAATCTGGTGCAATCTAGAGCCCACTTCAAGCTCACCCTCAACCAGAAGGCTTTACCTGCCACATTGCCTGCTAGGGGTGCGAGCCTCTACTGGTCCAACCCATTTTCATACCTAGCAAACAGTCTGGCTTTCATGACACCCCCTCTGCTTCCCCGGATATCTCATCTTTCGGGACTGGCCAATGCAACTGCGATTGACGGCAGTATTCACGGACGTTCAGCTATGCCTTACGAGCGGAGCTAACTACAAGACATCTGTCAAGACCGGAACGGCTGAAGCCGTGGCAATTGCATACAAATATAGCCTACTCGGCGGCCGCAAAGACTTGACGCGGCGGCGGCACTCGCTGTATTTGAGATTTGCTTGGATATTAGCGCTCTTACCTGTGGCGATGAAGTCCTTTATGCGAGCGTCTTGACACATTGTAGCTGACGGATTAGAACCTCATCCAGTTACAAGCCGTTTGAGCTACTATTCTTGAAGCTGAGGGAGCACTAGAGAATAAGATATTACGAATCTCACACCAGTGATCAACTGCAGTGATCCAAAGTCGATGTGGGACAAGATGGGGAATTTAGGTTTCTGATATGGCTGACTGTTCGAGCTTCTAGACTTCTCCAGTCGATCTCAAGCGGCCCAAGAGGCTCTGCCGTTCTCTTTACTGACTGCGAAGGACAAGATTGTGCCCTTCGATGCACAACAAGGCAGACTAGCATGTATCATCTGAGTGCTCTAACATCAACAAACAGAGCATGAAATTTTGAATATTCAGGGGCATACATATCAATCTCCGATAGCATCCCGACATGGCTAAGTCAGGGATGGCTCCATTGCCACGAAACGGCCCTGTGATTCGAGACGGTTCCTTGAGGGAAAACCAATGAACAGAAGATGTGCTGAGTGAGACCATGAGTACCCACTCTGCCACGAGGAACCCAGATCCATGTCTCTCCTTTTCCGCATTTGTCCTTGTGGACGTTTCGCCATTGGTATCGGTCCTCTGTTTTTCCTTTTGTCTAGGTACAAGCTCGTTATTTGCTTCTGATGTTCCTATGCTTTTGGGCACCAAGAGCTTTTGGGCGTTACCATTTGCGGTGTGCAGATATGCACAACTCAATGGATCGACAAGGCCCAATGGCAAATCAGAATGCTCCTCATGAATGGGAAAAAGAAAATAAAAATAATAGGAACCGGCGAATGTGGTCCGAATGGTGAGGCCCCCCTTGAGGTGTTAGCTGCTGCAGGGTCTACGGCGTCCCCGAAGTCCGGCTGCCCGCTAACAGGTGGGGTATTAAACAGCTGGGCCAGCCTTGAGTGCATTACCTCAAGTCTATGATGGCAAAGTACATGAGAGAGGATTGGCGAATGCGCTGTACGCGTCTGTCCCGGCTGTAAGATTTTAGGTGTGCGATCTATTTGATCGTGGCATAGGGCTTCACGCATTTTACCCTAGGCGTTATGATAAACAGTGGTAAGAGTCTCTTCGATTGTCCACTCTGTCCACTAACAAACTGCTCGTGGTACGATGTTTGCATGAGAGAACAGGCAGCAGGATATCGCCATGTTTTGTTTTTTCGTGCTCCCTATTATGGATATGGAGGCTCCCGCGGCAATACCAATAACGAACTATCTGTCTGAAAGGGGTAATTCGTCTGGCAAAATAAAACGTTTGAGTAGTTATCTCAACTGATTTAGACCGCCATCTAAGTCAACGTGATGCTAGAAGATGGCGTTGAATGGCGAAATGGATTCTAACACTTTTCCTCAAGTAGCGGCCTTGAGGGATGGTGTTACTGGGTAGGGTTTCTTTTCTGGCTCAGAATTTACAAATGAAGCCAAGTTGGGGGGGAACCAAAAACGCCGCCGTTGAATGCCGAGTTAACCAATCAATGACTGCCAGACAAAGTTGAAGAGGCGATTACAGAGGTCTAAGACAGTCGGACCGGTGAATTGGCTCCCTTGTTGGGGGTTGCATTCATCCCAAGTTTGATGGTATCACTGAGAAATTGGGATTTGCATTCATTGAACAGCTATTACATCAACGTAACCGGTTTGCCAACGGGCATTGGCTGGACAGGTCCGAATGTATCGGGAGCCGTGGATCCCCGCAGAACCTCACCGCGGGCCGTGAGAATCTCCGCTATACGGCACAGAGATGGCGCCCTTTGCAGTTAGTCTTACGAACATGGGCACTCTGACCACTATGAGATCAGTGATGGTCTCACACCTTGTCCACACGCACTTGGGTCGAGGCTGGCCGAGACCCGAGCTGAGAGGGGGGGGCAGGCAGGCAGGCAAGAGCAAGAGAGCAAGAGGCAGGATTATTTCCGGAAATTGCATGACTTCGGGATCCCGTGACCAACAGACAGTGATCGTCGTGCTTCTGACAGAGACAAGACTCTGGCAGAATCAACAAAAAAACGGCAATCGGACCACGCCGTCGGTGATCCGCGAACCAAATGCCGTGGAGATCTACAGACGATGCAAGGGAAAACGCAAGTCTGAACTCAATCGAAGAAACTAAGAGTGCGATCCAGATGGGCAGTCTCGTTTTAGTCCAGCAGCAGGTGGTTATCGTTGTCTTGGAGGTGGTGCGGGGGAGGGGGGGGGAACGGTGCTGCCATTCAGTTCAGACTTGGGCTGCTATGGCTGAATCATCAAGAAGAGTTGCCCACACAGACGAAAGCCTCGGAAGACTTGGACCGACAGTGGCTCGCTGGCATTGCCAAATGATAAAGACCCAGTGACCTGGCAATGGGATACGTACTTTTCAGCCACTACATACTTGGACTAGAGAACCCTGGATCGGTTTGCGGGGCCACGGGGAAGGGGTGCGCGATCGACGTCCAGTCAAAAGTCGTCTAAGGGTCCCTTGACATGCGATGCAAAGATGATCTTGGGAGGCACGTTGACTGACGTGTGCTTACCCATATTGCAGGACGTTTTATTGTTTGTGCTGCAATGAAGAGCAGATGCATTTGAATACGTCCGCATACGAATGCTCCGAGCCGCCCTTGGACGGGACAGACGGCATGGGAAGATATGATTTGACGCCATTGTTGGAGCGACCAAGACGACTGGCAGGCCAAGAGACCATCGTGTGGCAGGTGATATCAATGCATGGCATATTCCCTGCATACCGTTTCTGATGCTGGGCAACATACTCCATCGTCTCCAGTATATTCTATTGGATCATTTGCCTTGATGCGATTTCAGCTATTCTTGGGGGTGAGTGAAGGATGGGATCAAGACCCCGTTTGCTGTCAAGTCAGCAGCCACGAACGTCGTCTTCTCCGTGACCGCTTCATCAGCTGATGGCCATCCCTGAATCTCCCATGGTGTCCAAATTTCAGGGAACCTTTAGGAGAAGAGCACCAACAGCCCAAAAAACAAAAACAAAAAAAAGATAACAAGAAGTGAAAGATCGCGACTTAGATCATGAGCCTCTTTGGATAGGGACTAAAAAAGAAGGCGATGGCGTCCAAACCAAGGGAGAAGGCGAGGGGACGCCAAAAAGAAAGAAGAATGAAAGGGCCAGGGAGCCCACGAGGATTAAGCAAGCAAAGAAGAGCAAGCCACCAAGGGACCAGTACCAAGCCAACGGTCTGGCTTTTTGCAGCAAAACTAGCGGCTAGTTTTTTGGCTCGATTGACGGGTCGCCGACAGGGATTGGGCATGTAGCAGTTCGTGGTGGTTTTGAAGTGGGGACACCTCCATCAGTTCTCCTGCACCCATCCATGACCCAGGCCCTGTTTTTTTCCTTCTTCCACTTTTCTTTGTCACTGAGGGAGGAGGAGTTCGTCCGGCAATTCGGTTCCAGAGAAGGTAGTCGGCTTGCCGTCAGTGCTGTTTAAAAGGGAAGCGAATGCTGGTTGGTATCAAAGGACGCTTCGACCAATGGTCCCCGTACGGCCCGGTCAAGATGAGTTTTCAATGAGATGCTACCTACTCCGTACCCTTGCATATTCATCTGTCTCTATTGTTGATGATCCAGTTCGTGGTTCATCACGCCACTCCATGTGTGGGAAGGCCGAAAGAAAGCAAGGAAGTGAGATATGACGAGACGAGACGAGACGGGATTGCAAAAGAAAGCAAAAATGGCGCGAGTGGGATGGATTGGAGGCACTCCTCCTTTGCTGCACACGGTACGTACACAGGGTCGTTTCGCTGTTGATGAATAAGGCGTCTGGTCTATGCAGTTATCGCTGAGATACTAATGTGTGAAATGCAACAAAGCAGAAGGATACAACACGCCCCCCTCTCTGAACCCCTGACCCTGACCCCCTACCCTTACCAATCTCTAATCCCATCCCATACCACACGCATGCTTGTACGGAGTACACACAGCATCCCCACTTTGAATGAACAGAACACCACCATCAGAACGAACGATGACTACTACGATCAACGCGGAGAGGAACCCCCCCTTCTCCGTTTCGAAGCCAAAAATACAATACGTGCACCTTTTTTAGCCCGCATGCTTTATCTATCCAAGGCTGTTCTGTCTGCCTTTTGTTTGGTTGTCAACAAGCTCCATCAATGACTATGCAAGATAGGACACCCCGACTTTTACAAGGGGGGCAGATCTTGTCAAATGGGCTGGCTGTTGTACTACACATAGCAGAGCACAGACATTGAACCACGTCCGTCCCTCTCTCTCTGTCTCTCTCGTCACTCATCACAGACAAGTCTTTCAAGATGGCAACCTCATGCAGCAATTGGGGAAACGGTCTAGCTAGCTCCATCTCATTGCTCCAAGCATGACCTGTCTCTAGCCAGCGAAATGAAGTGCGGCTGCATGAGCTCTATCTTGCTCCCTGACGATGGCATGTACATACTACTACAATGTACATGCATACATACGAAACCAAGGGCCAGGGAATCTTTTGAGCTGCACAGAGTAACAACGCGCCGAGACGCCTGCCAATATGCAAGCTGCATTTACATGCAGATGCGGGACAGGACTTAATTTAAAAAAACAGAAACAAAAAAATGTCTCCGACGAAAAAAAAGGGTTTCTCTCTCTTTCTCTCTCTCTCTCTCTCTCTCTCTCTCTCCGTCTCCCTCCCTCCTGGCCCGTAGGATCATCTTGTTTCTTCATTGGTCTCACAAGTATCCGTACAAGGGGTTCAAAGGGGGTTCCGATGAGAGAGTGAATCAGGTTGCATAATGAATTCATCAAACGCGGGTCAAACAGGCTTGGCCCAGCTCCTCAACCAGCTTGTGCGGAGGTTCCGTCAAGGGCATTTTATTCCGTTACAAGCCACCGTCCCGGGCCGAAGATGATGACAGCACCTGAGGACCCCTCAAATCTTGGTGGTAGTGCTGGTGGTGCTGGGGGTTGCTGTTTGCCTTTACAGCAAAGGTGTGCAATAGCAGCAGTAGCTAGCAGGAGCAGCAGCAGCTCCACTTGAAGGAGTAGGAGGGCAAAAGGGCAAAGGGTCCTAACCCAGTTGCCAGCCAGCCCAGCTTCAGCCTCCCTCCCAGCTAACTGGGTGCTGGACAAACTAGGATAATAGCAATTACCACTTCGTGCCCTCCCACCCCAACCCACATGGGAAGAGTTATCGGGGCGGCCGAGGCAAAGTAGAGGACCGCTCAAGTTGATGCTGCGAGTTACTTGGAGCTGTCACATCTGACAATACGCCACTGTCTGCGAATGGCTTTTCTATGGCTTGCAGCCTCACAAACGCCTGGGACTTGTATTGAACTTGGTCTGCTCTGCACGCTGAAGTCTTGAGTCCTTGTACCCTGCCAGAACCAAAACATCCCCCCCCACCACTACCACCATCATTTCTCTCCGCCACCATGACCTGTTTTTTTTTTTTTTGCTTTCTTTCTTTCTCTCCTCTGTTTGGGCTAAACAGCAACAGTGGGACGGACTTGCGGGACGTGAAAAGCAACACGAGAGCCGCATGAACCCACAGACGTTTGGGAACTGAGCCAAGATGAGGAGAGAGAGAGTGCTTACTGTCGGGGGGTGAAACAAGAAGAGAGATGCTGCACTGCCTGGTTTACTTGCGTACATGGCTACCTACCTGTAGGTAAGTCCAAGTATGTAGTAAACAAGATGACGCGCGGAGAAGGCTTAGTTAGGGGGGCGACAGACTGTTAGAAGCAATACATGTTCCTCTATAGGCGGTTTTGAATAAGAAACTGAAGACAGCCTGGTGGAGCTAGCGAGCAATGAAGATGACATTCATTTTTTATTCGTATTGTTCAGAGTTGGGAGTTGTCAATACATGACGATGTCATTACATACAAGTTTCTGTTTAAAAAAAAGCCTCCAAATTAACAAACAATAGAAGCAAGTACATTGTATTTAAGTGACAATAGCTCAATGGTGGAATTATTCTTTTGTTATTGGAAGCCCTTTTTTTGCAAGCCTCGTTTGCTTGAAAGAGAAAAAAAAGAAAAAAAAGTTGACGGAAACAAGATCCTCCTCCCACTCAGTTTGTTCTTTGTCAAAGTTGAAGACATGTAAATGTGTCTTGATTGGCTGAGGGACTCCCCTGAAGGATCTACCATGGAGAACAAGTATTTGGTTGTACAAGTAAAAGGAACTGGGTTGTAACGCGCTTCTGCAGGTACGCATTCGTCATGGCCGAGTTTTCTTTTCTTTTTTTCTCTTTTTTTCTTTTTTTTCTCTCTCTTTTGCTTTCTTGTTGCTTTCTCAGAGTTCCGTACTGTGTGGACTCTCTTTTTTAATTCTCCTTCGGCTCTTTTACTCGGGTATACCAGGGTCAAAGGGCGTGGTAACGACAAGTCCCAAGACCCAAGTTAAAGTAGTAGTTGAAATGCAAATGCACGCACGTACCAGAAAGGACGGACTCTACTCTTGTGTATAGGCGAGAGCCGGATTTATATGGGTCTGGTGATTTGGCCGAGAGGCGGTATAGAAAAAATTGAAATTTGATAACATGCGCCGGGAATTGAATGATGATGAACCAAGTGGGAATTGATGACGCCGTTGTGGGGAATGGGGTGTGTTCTTTTGGGGCTGGGGCTGGGGCCGGGGCTTGTCGGCGTGTGCGTGAAGTTGCTCTGATAAGAGAGAGGAAGCGAAAGAGAGACGAAGAGAAGAGAGACAGAGTGGATAGGATGGTAATGCGAGGCAGATCAGGCAGAATAGAATACGTGATGGGGGTTTCGGTTTACGGGCGTAAAAGTTGGGGCAGTGTTATTGTTTGGAGTTGGAACCTTTTTTTGAGTTTGGGACTTGTTTTGTTTTTCTTTGTTTTTGGGGGTTTTGTTGATGACTGGTTATTTCCGGATGGAGTTGATTACGAAGAGAAACTACGTTGAAAGAAGAAAAGAAGGAAATAAAGTAATGGTGGATTACCAAGTACAGGTGAGAGTTGGGTTAAGTAGTTGACAATAGTCAGATTGTGAGATTGCTAGATCGTGAGAGTTAGTTGAGCGTGACAGACGGAGCCAGTGAGAGCCAGTGAGAAAGAGTCAGTAAGAGCAAAGTAAGAGTAACAGAAAAGTACATGTGAGAGTCAGTAAGAGAGATGGAGTCGAGTGGGGGTGACACATAGAGAGAGAGAGAGAGAGATTATGTGTGAGCCCTTGACAGAGAGTAATGGCGATTACGCATTAGATTGGCTTTTTATCTGATCTGCGCTATCTGCCACCCATAGGGCTTGACAACCTTCGTGGACGTGTTCTAGAATTTAGCAGGGGGCCGTGTGCGACCATGCCAAGTCAATGTTCATTATGGGGGTTTTGAATGACTAAGTTGAAAGGTTCCGTGTCTTTCTGATGTTGAATACTTGTACGATACCAGTAATAGCAGTAATAATGGGTGGCAGTGGTGGTAGTAGTCCAAGTAGTGGTGGTCGTAAATGATCTGCCCTTTTGCGCCCTGATAAAGTCGTCCCAGCTTGTTCTTGATAACTAATCATTTAATACAAAAAGTGGGAACATGCAAAATGACTTTTTACTTGCTTGCCTTTCCTACCCTTCTCCACCGGAAGTTGACCGTCGGATAACTCTGAAGGGGGGGTCTTGCTTATGAAGATCTTTGTCTTTTTACTTTATGTCTCTCACTCCCTCTCTTCTCACTCCCTCCATCTAGCGAGGCGAGACAGCCAAAGAAAGAAACAAGATGCGTGAATGAAACTGTAAAAAGAGCGTTGTAGAAGAGAGTTTTGTCTCGTAAGCATGTGTTACCGAAGGGCGTGCGTCTATGGCAGACACACAGAGTAATGTGCGTGCGTATGTGTGTGTGTGTATGTCCACGTCGAAAGAGGATAAGAAAGAGAGAGAGAAAAAAAATGAACAAGTTTTTTTGTGTGGCTTCATCAGAGAGGGAGAGACATTTTCTTGGCTAAAACATGTGCGTGCGGGTTTATGACGAGAAAGAACCAAACAAACCACACCCTCTCCCCGAGTCATGTAAACAAAAGAACTTGGCTTGAAAGGAAGAGAAAAAATGTTTCTCCTTCTCTCTGTCTCTCTGTGTTGCTACTACACCGCGTGGGAGGAGTACATACCTACCTGCATGCCGTTACATGCCTGTTGCCTGAGTGTGTGTGAGTGGACATGTCAGCAAACAAGAAGGCGTTTGTCGAAACAACCTCGAGAAAAGAAGGCAAAACATACAAAAAGGAAACAAAAAGAAAGTGAAACCGGTGAAGGAAACAGAAAGGAAAAAAAAAAAGGACCACTCAGACCTTTTGGCGATACCGGCGCCGCCCTCTTGGGGTGGATATGTATGTGTGTGTTAGATCCACTTGTTACCTCGAGAAGGACAAGCGAGATTTGGAGAGGAGAACTTTCTTTCACATGATGGAGGTTGATGGTGGCCCCCCCATGTACCGAGTAAGGATGCTGGTTTAGGCATCGAGGCATGTGATGTGGTTGAGGAGGTGAAGGGGTTGAAGGGAGAGAGATAGAGAGAGAGAGAGAGAGAGGAGGAGGAGGGGGGCAGGAGAGAGGGAAGAGAGACAACTAGGTGTAATGACGTTTGACATCTTGTGAGAAGATGGGTCTTCAACTTGGTGTTGGGCAGTTACTGCCTTATAGGAATACAATCACTAACATGCAGGGAGACAATGTGTGCAAGAGATTCAAGGGGGCAACATAACCTTTACTCACTCCATAACCCTTTGTTGAGTCATGATGGCCCATAGGTGCAATTGTAGTAGGAATAAAGACATGTGAACCAGTGTTGAGAGAATAAGAGCAAAGTTGATGCCTTGGACTTATCACTCTTAGACCCGTCACGATATCTTAACAACTTAGTCTTCGTTTACCAAATCTTCTCCTTATGGATCATTACTTATGTACTCTGCATACAAAGAGGGAGCAACAGATGCAAGACACATACAACTTTTATCCATTCCGTGCCATGCAGAAACCACTGGTGTGGCAGCAGGCACTATCACTATCCTGTGCTGTTTATCCATGTTCAGAGTCAAAGCCCTGACGTTGTACTTGAAAGAATTAAACATCCTGGTTCATAAACCACATTATGCCTTGATAGCCTCTCCCTGCGCATGCCCATTCTGTCCATTCTCAACAGCCACTGCTTCAGTCTCGACCTCGACGACATCATTCTTCAGAGACAGGGTTTCAAGTTGTTCGGTAGGAGAACCTGCTTCCACCGCAACAGCTTCCTCTTTTGGTGACGACGAGCCGCTCCCTTGTTCTACAAGAGGCTCTCCACTCGTTAGACCCTTTCGGATGGCCAACACGCTGTCCACAATCACGGCATCAATGCCCTCCTTAACTTGTCGCTACACACCTGTTAGCACTGATTCAACAGACCGAGTCGAATTGACCAAAACGTACCTGGACCATCATTGCGTCATTATTCAACACACCGTAACTGACACACACCAAACCCTGTTCCTTCACAACCCTCACCAGTCGAGGACTGTTCACAAACGGCTCTACCGCAGAGACAATACCCAGCAGGTTCCACCTACTGGCAAACCGAATCGCCTCTTGCAGGGAAGAAGCGCGGATGTCGCCCACCTTGGAGCACCCCGCATCAGATAAGAACAAGATTGGTATAGAAGGCTGCTTGAAACTCAGACACAGGCAGATATCTGGGTTGAAGGAAGAAAAAATAATGTGTCGCTTGCCAGCCAAGTCATACACCTTCTCAAGCACCGTATCAACAAAGGAATTGAGTTCGACGGCGTACGTGTCCATCTCATGCTCCTCGCTCTCATGAAGCATGGGGTACTTCATCTCAATGTTGAAGCCAATGTGCTCCGGTAGCTTGCGGAACAAGTCCTCCAGCGTAGCAAAAGGAGCCTGGATGAAATTGCCTCTCGAATTGGCCTTGTATCCCTTGTTCTTGAAATCCCTGGTGTGCTTCATGCGCTCTTCCATTTCCTGCAGACCGGTGCCGGCGTAGCCCATGGACTGCGAACGCTTAGGCGCGAAACTGCTGCTTCGCACGCGGCTGTTGGGCGAATGACTGCTATTCTTGGATCCATTCGAGCGCTCCTGGGACCTCCTAGTGTCCGAGTTGATGTGCAGGAATTGCTCCAGAGTAAGAGTGTGCACCGGGGCGTCGATGCCAGTTTCACTGACGAGGAAGTCGTGATAGATGACGGGGACGTGATCCTTGGTGAGCTGTACGTCAAACTCGACGTATTGAGCACCAAGATTGGCTGCGGCAATAAAGGATGGCAAGGTGTTCTCGCCAAGCTGTAGAGACTTGTTGGATGTCTGGTTCTTGCCCAGACCGCGATGGCCAATCAGCATGGTTGACGACAACTTCTTCCAGTATGTCTGGGTCGAGGTGATTTCCATGTTGGGATGGTGGAAGGGCGTAATGACGAGGAAGTTGAAGTTGACAGTTCCAATCACTTCAAGGCTGCTGCTCATAATCGGAACACAAACGTCTCCCTGGAGATTCATACGTCCAGAGCCCAAGTTGGGCTTAATAGAAGACATGAGCGCAACGGCACGGCCAATCTTGTTCTTCTCGCTTCCAGAATAGGTTGGCACAATATCAAAGAGCAGCTTAACCTTGGATGCATCTGTGGTCTTGAAAACGATTGGCTCCGTGGCAATGCTCTCATGGACGGGAAGATCAACAATGGTTGGTTCGCCCTGGGCTCCAACAGCAGTGACCACGACAGAGAGCGCAGTGTCGAGTTGAGTGTTATGGGCCTCTGCAAGAGGAACACTGTCGAGAGTCACTGCATCAGTGCTCTTTCTCATGTCCATAGATCCAAGACTGACCAAGACTAGACTCTCATTGGTAAGATAACGATGACCAAAAGACTTGACAAGCTCTGCGGGACGGGGAAGAGGGTTCACTCCGTTGGAGCGTCGTCCGTCAATAGATGAGTTCTCCGTGGGGTTCAGCGGAGGAGAAGAACTCAGAACCCTAGCCGCAACCTCTTCTTCATTTGTATGGTGTGCAAGCAAACGCGCAATCTCCATGTGGCCTCGCAAGGCTGCATGCTCCCTTGCGGCCCAGCCAGAGGCATCTGGTTTTGATACATCTGCGCCGGCGTCGACAAGCAGCTGGACAACAGAGAGAGAGCCGTCCACGGCAGCAACATGGAGGGGTGTCCAGGAATAGCTCTTTTCAGCAATCTCAATGTCTGCCTTTTGAGACTCGCTACCCTCTAGAATGACACGAGCGCAGTCAGCGTGGCCGAACCTGGCAGCGACGTGGAGAGCGGTTTCGCCAGTCTTGTCAGTCCAGTTGATATCAACACCGGCATCAACAAGCATCTTGACGATGACGGTATAATTGGACTTGGTAGCTAAAGCAAGAACAGCACCAGACTTGGGAATAGTCTTTCGGATCTGAATCTTGGCCTCGCTGCTTCCCTGCCAGTTCTCGCCTTGAAGCAAAGCCTGTGTTGTAAGGGGATGGCCACCAATGACACTGAGATGGAGTGGCGCATAGCCATCGCTGTCCTGCCATTCAGGTGCGTCAATGCCGTCTTTGGCATCAAACTGGTTCCAGTCTTGCATCCTTGCCATGATGATCTGGCAGACGACGACAAAGCCAAATTGAGCAGCATAATGAAGTGGCAGCCGTCCCATCGAGTCTCGGCCCTGGAGAGCCACTCGTTGCTTGGGCTTCAGGTTGTTGAGCAAGTACTCGAGGATCTGCACCGCCTCATCACCCTTGTTCAGGAGAGTCGACTCCTTCTCATTGATGGCCTTCAATGGAACGGTTGACGAAACCGCCGGCTGAAGATGTCTCTTGCTAAACTGCGTGCCGGCGGTCACTGGGTATCCATTCGCATCCATGTCCGCAGGGGCAGATTTGGCACGACCAATGTGAATGACGAGTCGGTGGATGCAGTTACGGCCATTAATATCCTCGGGCTCGTCAAGCTCCTTGACATTTTGGAGAAGAAAAGCGATGGATGCCTTTGACCTCGCCGAGATGGAGCGCTGCAAGAGGTTGAGCAACAAGGACTGTGACGAAGGCTCCAAAGTTACAACGTTGGCATCATTCAATCCAGATTTGAGCGCCGCGATATCGTCATTTCTGACGGCCTGGTCCAGAATGTCGAGCTGAGCCTGTGGCAGATGAGAAAACGCCTTGGCCGATGCTCTTCCCAGTGAGCGGGTAGACCGATCCGACATGGAATCATCAACGTTCTGGGCATCTCCAAGGGCGGAGAGCCATCGGTTGATCTCACTGAGCAGCCTGGTGACGTTTCCATCCTTGGCAAAGGGCTTGGTGTCGACTTTTGTGGACATGTATTGATGCTGCGAGGCGATGCTGGGCACCTTTTTGTCGGCCTTTTTGGTTATCTTGAGGAAACCCCTGCGGTTAATTTCACCAAACCACTGCAAGTTTCTTAACTGACTTCTCAGCTCCAAGAGCGCGCCCATGACCTCCTCAATCTCATCGTCATCCAAGGTATTCACGACATCTGGGACGCGGCCATAGCGATTCTGTAATAGATTCACACGTCGACAGGCCTCTGCATATTTCTTGTTGTAAAATGAGTCGACATCTTCCAGGTTACGATCGAGGGCGAAGAAGAGTTCTGCATCGGCGAGTTAGGTGAAAAGGGCTCCAGCCCAGCGTGACTACGAGGGCATCCCACCTGCAGTATCTACATCCTCTCCATTCCGAGCCTTTTCTGAAGCGGCCTTGACCAGTTTCTTGAGGCCCTTGTAGTTGATATATGAGGCCGCCCACTCGGGGACCTGGTTTCGAGGAAGACTTGAGAGTAAATCTGTCTCAGCGATTCTGTCCGCCTTTGGGTGGCGGTGGGACGGGGAGTAAAACCACTCCGGACAACTCACTTTCGGCCAAATTTCATGATATCAATATGAAATGATCCAACCGTTGCAGATTTCTACGTTGGAGATGTTTTAGGCGTCACTGGCCGAGTAGATGATGGATGGTATGTGCCAGATCAGCGTAAGTGGCGGTCTTGGTACTTGACTCAGCTTGCTTTTTGGTTGGTGAGGGCAAGCTACCGCCTTTTTTGTGCAAAACACGATAAAAAGAGTGAGTTGAGAGAGATAAGCGTCTTTGGAGATTGAAGAAGGATGAGAGACGGACGGCCTCTAAATAGAAATCATCAAAGCTCCCAAGAGGATGAACAAATAAAAAGAGACCGACAGGAGACAACAATCAAAGTACCGAGGCGATCGCGTAATCTAAACGGATGGTTGTTCCGCAATCTGTACACTCGTACAGTGTGCGTGGTAGGTTAGCACCTTTTGTCTGTCAGGCACCTCTGCTGTTCGTTTGACGATCCCTTATCTGGGGCCGTTAATTGTAGGTGATCGTGAAATAAGTGCCAACTGTGCCAAGCGTCCGGGGTCCGTAGTCACACTGACGAAAAGTCCGGAAGAGGGGAGAGACAGCGAGAGAGAGAGGCGGAGGAGGCAGGTCGGCAGAGCATGCATGCAGGTTGGGAAGAAGCAAGTAACACGCCAAATATTGGTTTAATATTAGCAACAGTGGTCCGGTCTGCTCTTCTGCCTGGCAAATAAGACAACGGGAATGGATATCAAATAAAATAAGCAGAGGTCACGAGTGAGAGAGAATGCTCACTCATTGACTCGATGCAGAAATATGCGAGGCGGGATGAGGAGGAGGAGGTGACGATAATGATGATGAATTTTCTTCACCCTTCTCCCTCTTTCCCAATTGGATTTCTCTCAATTTCTCCACTTGAAGAAATTTCCCGCCCAGGGAGCATTTACTGCCCTGCATTGAAATGCATTGCAGCGATAAGTTGTATCCGGTTATCAAAAGACTCAAAGACCCTGAATTCTTGAACATTTTTTCTCTGTTGGGAGGAGAGAGAAAAAAAGGGCATAATCTTAGTGTCGAACCCTTGACGCACATGGGCCATTTGAGTGGACACGCTTGACTCCGCGTGACTTGTTTTGGCGTCGTTTAACATTCCGGCATTGCCGCCCTTGCTCCTGCCCTGTTCCTTTTACGGCACTGGCCTGTCTGTCCAACAACCGCCTATCCAACCAAGGGCTCCAGCTCCAGCTGTCTTACCGTTAACTCATAGCTTAATTTACAGTGAGTCGAGACACTGTAAGGAACCCTGAGCCCCAAACACCTCCACCATGTCAGCACTGTAGCACTGTAACGCTCTTGTATGTACATCAAAACGGGTACCTCATCGGAACCCTGCAGGTCACTTCAGCCCCCATTGAGCATCCATGGATCCCATCTGCACATCCTCAGGATTGCTGGATTCCAGATCAGCCCCCAAAAGATACGTCCATTCGTTGAGGTTCCCATCATCCCATCATCAGATCATTTCCTATTTCGTGTCTGCTTTGAAAGAATTTTCATCTCATCAGTACAGAATCATCCATACGTAATTGCGTAAAATCTATAATCCCGCACACACAGCGGCAGCCGTGATGTTGGTATCAATGCATATCTATATGTACAAGTACAAGGGATCTTGGTACTAAAATTAATCCCTTTTACCAGATCCCTCCCTCATCTCCGTGTCTGGGAGGGTCTTCTTGATCCTATGACGCCTCGGCGTACACCGCTGCTCGATCCCTGGACGCTGGCCAGGTCAACAACGGTCCGGGTCTCGATCCCGTCTCCAGTCTTGGCTCCTCATTTTCCAAGCTGCTCGTTTGGCTTTGTGTCCGTGTCAACTCCGCAGTCATATGTGACTCTCCCTTCTCATGTGACCTCTTGCTCTCCGATATCGTGTCCAGGGATAATTGAGAGCTCGTCTCCAGCGTATCTGGGTCATTAATTGACACGTCCAGAGACTGCTCAGTACTTGTCCCGAATTCCTCACATTTCTCTAATAATCCAGGTGCCGACCCCTGCCCCTGATTACCAGAGTCCACTATCAATGTTCGAAATTCCCGGTTCAACTGCAGAGAACGCCGTAGAGCTGAATTTCCAATATACAGCGCCATGGAGATGCGAAATGGGTGTGAAAAGTCGGGATATAAAAGTTTGCTCTCAATCGAGTTTGTCGTTCTCCTAACAAATTCGAGTTCCCTACCGAGACTCTCAAGTTGCAGCAATCTGCTCTTGGAGTTGTCAAAGTCACTATAGAGAGCCAATGAATTCTTCTGTAGAGGTGCTTCTTCCTCTAATAGCTTCAGAAATCGCTCAAACTTGAAGTTTGATATATCTAGATTGATCAACGTAAACCCGCGAATAGGTTGTAACGGCCCATTGAGGCCGCAAATGTCGATCAAAACGTGCACACGGCTAGCAATATAAGACCTGCTCTCTTCGTCTCCAACCAACAGCGCTCTTTGCCATTTTCCTGACGAGTTTGTGAATGCGCGTACCATGCGTACTGCTGCCTTCCAGTCCAGGGAGTTGATGCATTCATCCATCAACTGCTTGACAATAGTTATGCTCAATCTGACCCCTAGTCGCATGGACGAGACAAAGAAGGAGGCAGCCTGTTCAAACAGATTGAAGTGAAGTAGACCTCTGATAATCTCCTCCGCCAACGGTTGGTTGAGCGGAATGTGTTCCCAAACCCATTCGCCCGTGTGTGTCCGACGCTTCACATCGGCCGCCCACTTTTGAAGGATCGGGCTCTCCTCAATGTCGGTGATGTGTCTTCTGCGGACCTTGCCGCCAATAGTCGATTCAAGTCCCGTAAGACATGCTATTGCGCGGAGGAATTTGCCGTGATTGTTGGTGCACTTGTAATGATTGAGGATTGCCACGAATGTGGATGGAGTAGGTTGTAATAATCGTGAGTGGAAGAATGAGGATACAAGCGCTTCGGCAAATGTGTGATGGCCAGACTTGTTAAAGGCCACAATGAGAGTATTATAGGTGTGCATGTCAGGGGGGTGAGACGAGATGAGCAGGTTATAGCAAGTTCTACCTATTCGCTCCTTCATGTTCATATCGGACGTCCCAATGAGTGCCCGAAGCCGTTGGTTCAGAACAGCCGTATTCTTCTGTGCCCCCTCTGGGTCGATGGATCTAAAGGTAAAATTCGGATAGCCCATTTTTCTCATCCGGCGAGCTTCCTCAAATGATGGACTTGGAGAGAGGCTTCTAGGGAGAAACTTTGCGCGGTCCAAGAGTTTCCGCACAACATCCTCGGCACTCATCGTCTCCATTTGCAGATGAGTCTGTTTACTAGGCTCCCGATATATCATCTGCTTGTCCGACTCTTCTGCCATGATTGCGCGCTCGAGCCGCTCGTAGTCCGTTTGCCTTGCCGCACCAAAGGACAGCTCGCTGGGACAGCCATAGTAGTCCCGTTTGAGGCGCTCTACCAATTCGGATGTGCTTATCGTTGCCGGCCTATGAATTTCTTTCATAAAGGGTCGGTTGTTATATATAATCTTTAGACTCTTCCATAGTGCGTCCATCTGCTGCAAGGTGAGAACCTGTGTCTTCGAGTCGACGTCGTCGTTGCTGCTCGTCGAGCGCTGTTCTTGCAGGTCGGCAAGGTCCTGTCGAGCTTCCTCCAATTGACGATCCAGTTCCTGTCTCCTATCATCTTTCCTAATGGCATCTAACAAGGCCGCCGTCGCAAAAACCGAGCTATAGCATGCTGTAAATGTTTCGGCAAACGTTGGCTTTCGTCGAGTCGTTGCCGTCGCCCTTTTGCCCAAAGCCCCCACGGCAGTACTGTAGCCCCTGCGGCCGCAGCGACGAGCCTGTCCGGCTCTGGACCAGAGTGACCGCATCACCCCGGCATTGGCGGACTGCGGAACACGTTTTTTTGGAGGGGTTTGGTGTTGGCGGACCTCAATTGGTATCGACGTCAGTATCCGGAGCCGCAAAATTGAAACATGCTGCATTTGCCGAAATGGCTCGATGTCAATCACGTGATGCCGTCATGATCCCCCACCAGCCCAATGCTATTGTTCCACTCTTACACCAGCAATTGAGACGAGAAGCAGAGAATAACAAGAGTTTTATCTACTTTTTCTGGTGATATTGCTTATTATACTATTTCAACATGTTCACATTAATTCTAAAGGCAGAACTCACAGGGTATGTTCTACCCTTACAGACAAGCCCTATTACCCCTCCATTTCTTCAAAATTAACAAACTCATAGAGTGACCAACCTGCGACCAAGTGATTCTGAAGAGAATCCATTCTGGTACATGTTCAAGGTTCAGTGTACGTCTTGTCGAGAAACCCATGACAACTATATTGGAGTGAACCGCTTTGTGAGTTTGGTTGGCTCACCTTCTGAGACGTGTGGGCTTATACATGTTGTCTCAAGGAAACCAACGAGATGAGTGGGAGCCGTGGCGAGGCAAACTTTGTCTGGAAATGCAAGAACTGCAAGGTAGGTCCTGGAACTTCTCAACATGAACATGACTAATACTGTCGGTAGAGAGAATCATCTGCCACTATCAAGACTGCCCCCAAGGGGTACGAACAAGGAGAGCCACCCAAGGCCCAGAAGGTGATTGAATTCGACTGCCGTGGGCTGGAGTTTACCGAGTTCAAATCAGAAGTGAGTCTCTATACAAATTACTGATTAACAAGTCGGCTAATGTTTGGCTTTATTCTAGGGCGAGTGGTTGGCTGAGGGTATTGACTCCAACACAAAGTTTACGGAAATCGACTTGACAGAGGGAGAGTGGTTTGACTACGATGACAAAGCTGGCGAAGAAGTCAGTATCAAAGAAATCACTTGGGAGATTAAGAGAGCATAGAGGTTTACGGCATAGAGAAATAAAACAAACTATCGATTCACAGCTCATTGCGCAACTCGCTTGTCCATGGCCGTGATGATACAGGGTAGGTATATTAATAAACATGCACACCGTGTATAGCGTCCAACCGCCCCACATCTCTTCTCTAACTGCAAGCTTCAAACTTTGTCAAACTCACATTATTCACCAGATAGCGCATCCGCCCCATCGGCTCTGAGCCATGGCTTCAGCAGAGCTCACAGCGAGCCTGAGTTATCTCACAGATGCCGCCCATCTTCTTCGAACCACGGCGCCCGAGACTTCGGCGCATCTCATGAGCCAGCAAGCTAGCCTGCTGTACCACAACGACATTGCTCTGTCTGATGTCCAGCGACAGCATGTTTGCGGCGCCTGCGGGCATATTGTGATTCCAGGACAAGGCGCCACTCTCAAATTGGAGACACATAAATCTTTGAGGAGGAAGAAGAGCTCGGCAGACAAGAAAAAGATCATCACACCGTTAACTGGGTCATCCAAGGTCATCTCATGCGGCTTCTGTGACCGGGTTACTAAGATTACCCTTCCGGTCGCAGAACGAGCGACGCGGCGCAAGATTACAAAGGCACCAACCTTTTCACAAAATAAGACTCATACTACCGAACCACAAGCACCTACTACTGCCAATGCCTCTAGTAAAAAGCGTGCCAAGGGCCGCAAGGCAGGACTTCAAGCTCTTCTCTCTGGACAGCGGCAGTCCAATCCCCTTTCACTGGCAGACTTTATGCAGAAATAAAATTTGGCTGGAATTATTACAGTAAAACTACAATCAATATACCAACATTACTCAGATCAAGAAGCGCGAAGGCAGCCTGTAACGTCAGGAGTATGATTATTGAAGTAGGCCCATGAGTTTGTGTTTCCCCCATATATACCGACGTTGGACGACTAATCTGTGCTGCAGAACACCCATCCTATAGCTCAGGAACCTTATCTTTTGCAAAATGGAATAATATAGACCGACCAGACTCGCATCCTATGACTACCCTGCGTCCGAGGACGGCAGTCGTGTATATGTGTGCAGGTTGATGCTCCTTGGGCAAAAGTATAATGTCACGTCCCAAATATGTGATCCACCAATACCGGGTAGACTTTTCATACCTCAAGGTATATGGGAAGTGGGGAGTAGTGGGAGCGAGGGATTTGTTGGTGGCATCTGGTCCGATGTAGATGGGTCCCAGTTCCGTCATCACGTATTGTTGGTCCGCGCCCTCGAAGAACAGCTTGCCGAAGCCGCCAATCTGGTCGGTTGGAATCGACTGCAAGCACTGTCCTTGCTGAAGGTCCCAGAGTTTGAGAGTGCCGTCACTCAGCGAGGACAGTATCCGCAGGGAGTCTGGAGTGACAGCCACGCTCGTCACAGCGCTGCCAATGTTTTTTATTGTCTTGAATAGCACATCCAACTCTCTCGTCTGCCATACGAGGATCTGATTATCATCACCACCTGATACGATATACTTATCGTCCGGAGAGTATGTGACGCAACGACAATAGTCTATGTGACCTTCCAGAAGCTTGACGGGCGTTTCTTGGTCATTATTGACGTGCCAGATCCCCACGGCATAGTCGTCCGACGCTGAAGCAATGTACTTTCCATCTGTCGAGAAGGCCACATACCTGACCCAATCTGAATGACCCTTGAAACATTTCACAGAGTCGTCATTCGTCACATCCCAGAGCCTCACTGTGTTGTCGTGCGATGCAGATGCTAATTTCGTTCCGTCAGGCGAGAAGGTTAAAAAGTTGACCCTGAACTCGTGTTTCAATTGGGAGCTGGGCCGAAATTTCTGGCCACTGTCCCCATCCCAAAGGCAGCTTACGCCACTCTCTAGGCTAGACGCAATGTAGGTTCCATTGCGATTTATTGCTACACCAGATGTTGGATCATCCACCGGCTGTTCTTCGTCGATGTCATCCTGGCCGGCGCGGTGATGGGCATACCAGAACCGAAGGAGACAGTCGCGGCCTGATGAGATAATGTATTCACCCGAGGGGGGGATAGCTGAAGATTTTGCCGCAGATCCGGACCATTTTATTTGGGTTTTCCGTTGCCCAGTTTTTGCATCCCATATTTCCATGGTGTTTATATTGGCACTCGACACCAATCTCGATCCATTAGGAAGAACGCGGACCCAAGGACGGTATCATCATTTTTGAGGACATGGTTCTCTAGTACTCGAGACGGCCACACTCCGCACGTAGCTCCTATGACTCTTCATTGTATGTTGGACAGCTCCTGTTTCGGCATCCTAGACCCGCACAGTCTTGTCATCGGATCCCGATGCAATACACATGCCGCTAGGTCAACATACCAGGCTTTGAATCCAGTTTGTATGCCCGCCCAGAGTCAGAAAGTTGGACGTCCGCCTCTTTTCCATTATGGGTGCATGAAGAAGGAAGGGGAAATAAGAGGCTAGATGAGATTGCCTGGTTGGATGTTGTGTGAGACAGAACAACAAGGTGTTACAAATGGGCAATTCTAAGGGGCTGTCGAATGATTCGTGGAGTTGGAAAAGTCTGAGCGTCCTCAATGAGATTAATGGCTTTTGTGTCAATTTCTTGCAATGCCTGGGCCTAGTTAGTTTATTAATTCATAAAGTTTAGAGCATCAAGTAGTACATTTGGATATGAAGGAAGAGTTTACTCAAATCTTCAATGCTTATTTGTGTTAAAGTCCCACTGTAGTTGGTAAATATAACATCATCACCATTTGCTCTAGCCATACAAGAAGATATTTTCCCAGAGATATTCTGACAGTCTCAAGGATCTTCTAAAGTAGAGACTCGGATTCAAGAACATGGTATATCCAATTTATCAGAGACTATCGAATAGAGTCAATATGCCCACATGCGTATGAGAAGAATCTACTCCGTAGTCAGTGACGGTAAGCATCGCTCAGCCAAGAGTCTATAATGACAAAAGTACAGCCATTCATTTGCGCACTTACCAAAGACGCAGAACAGAGCCCGGCTCAAGCTGGTGTCGCGTGTGGAAAGAGGTTCCATCTTGCATGCATCTCCCCCCTTCAGCCGCTTTGCATTTTGGTTCGGATCAACGGATTTTGGTATCCTATTGCTGTCTTGATTCCTGCCAGACATCCATTGTGTGGCGAATCCCCTCATTTGCGATTCCCTCTTCTTTGTACCATGCTGGCTGATTATGTCGTGAGAAGACTTGCTTGTAAAGGCGCCATCGGAAGTCATATTTATTCACTCTCTTTATTGTGCAACCAGATCATGTTTGACAGAATCGTCTCATGTTATTAGAGTCCTCATCATGTTGCCGTCCCGATGTAGCACCCACTTCTGCGTCTCTCATTTTCATGCCCGTCTTCAATAGTAGATAAGACTGGAAGCTGTTGGTTATCAATGGTTGTGGCATCGATATTGGTCTTAGATGTTCCGGATTCATGCGCTGTCATGAGTCTCTATTCCTCAAGTGTCTAACATGCGTTAATCTCATAGAGGATAAGCAAATATCATACTTGAAGCTTTGTTGTGAACAATGTATTGAAAAGCAAGTGCAATTAATATTACTTCGCCTCTCATATATCGACACAGCTGCACAAAGCTTCGCTGAATTTGTTGTATTACAAAAAATCACGAGTCAAATTACCTGAGTTTTGAGACCGTTCTCAAATACGCAAAGTTTTCCGATCTGAACAAACACGCTGCCTTAGCACAAGGGCTAAGTAAAGACATGCCCAGAGCTGATCACTCAGAAGCAAGTGATGTTACTGGTTGGCTGAAATCACGAAGGGTGAGAAAAATTATGGAACTGACTGTTCTCGATCGATTGTATTCGCCACACTCGGACGATAAGATTATTTTATGTGTCAACGGCTTTCATGTCAGAATCCTTAACTGGAAAAAGACAGATTTGTATCTCACCGGATTAAACAAGGATGTTCTCCAAGAGCTGCATCTCTACAGCAGCGGCAGTCAGTCAGTCATTG
Organism: Hypomyces rosellus; assembly: GCA_011799845.1. Taxonomy (NCBI): domain Eukaryota; kingdom Fungi; phylum Ascomycota; class Sordariomycetes; order Hypocreales; family Hypocreaceae; genus Hypomyces; species Hypomyces rosellus. The sequence goes on from WWCI01000001.1 coordinate 838,763, forward strand.
ATCAATGGTGCACCGAACTTCCAAAGTTTACCAAGGAAAGTTCTGGTCTCTGCGCAACGGAAAAGCGATCAAATATCTGACTTTCATCAACAGGTAAAGTAGCTTCAAGTATATTATGGAGGTATGCCAGCCACGCTTGGCCATTCACAATCTGAAGGTAGCCACTTCTAACCAACATTCAATATGATAGGATCTCGTCAGCGATAAAAGAGTCAAATTGATCGAGGATAGCCTCACAAAAGCGATTGGGAAAACAAGACTAGATCAGATGTATGCTAGTATCCAAATTGACAGCTGTCTATGGATGTCACTAAACGAGGAGACGGTCATTTATCACAGCATTAACGATATGTGAGTCACAACAACCTCAACATAACCGCAAAACGAATATTCCCTTACCACGATTAAGCAGCACTCTAGATTTCGCGGGAAAAGACTCGAGGAATTTTATAACAAATTTTCAAGCTTACTACACTAAAAACAAGGAGAAGAAACCTCGTAAGATCAAAATCGCCTTGATCGACAGCGGAGACGTCGTCGTCAACAGACGCAGTACCGCGGACCATCAGACTGAGCTTGGGAGTAGCATTGCTCGGAGAATTGTTGATGGTGTGTCGTTTGCCAGTAAGGGCAACCGGGAGTATCTCTGGTGGCATGCCTTGGAGCTACATGGAACACAGATGACAACAATCATTTGTACCATGAATCCATGCTGTGATCTCTATATTGCTAAAGTGGCCGAGACGAAAACTTCCGGTCTCACTGCGGCCAATGTTGCTAAGGTATGTACGAGAAGATCGCTACCAGTCTGTGAGGATTGGGCTCAGCTTTTACGAGGATGGCCAGGCAGACCCGTCAAAGGCGGTTGAGGCATTCCCTCAAGTAGTGGCATACGCCCCATTCGTCAGAGAGCAGCGCTGGAACGTGACGAGCTCGTCCAACGAGGACGGCCACAGCTACGGGGCCTCTTTGGGGAGCGGGCAATTCGTCACCCTGGACGCAAACGCCAAAAAGGAGGGGACCGTCTCCTACACGCGCAAACATTTCGACAAGGGAACGGCCGATCTCTCGTACGACGAGAACATGGGGCGCGTCTACGGCGTGGAGTGGTACTGCGAGCAGAACCAGCTCGAACAGTGCGGCGTCGAGCCGCACTTCCACCTAGCCGTCCTGGTCGACAGGAAGCACGACACAGACGACAAGCCCATCCCCTACAGTGCCATCTTTGACATGAAGATTGAAGCGGGCTTCGCCCACGACTTCAGGCAGGGAATCTGGCACCTTTTCAGGCTGCGGAAGCCGGAAGACGATCCTATATACTTTGATCCATCTAGGGAGGAGCCACAGGTGCATGGGCTCAACGGGGTCGGGAAAATGCTCCTGGTAAATATTTTCCTATTTATTTATCGTATTATTGAAGACTCCGGGTAGAGCCTTGCGTCGGTGTTGAAGGAAGTCCCACACATAACAAAGCAGGCATGTTCTGGGACGGCCTACCCGACCCAGCATTTTGTATAGACGGGATCAGCAAGAGCTCAAGGCTTCCAAGTGTGAGCCTAGCTACTTTTCTTAGCTTCATCTCCTTCTGCCGTTAATTTGACCAACAACCTTTCCATCTCCTCCCTAATCATATCCTCAGTGCTAACGTGGTCCTTTTCCTCCGCCAAGTCCAACGGAATCTGCCCTCTAAAGTCTTGGTACAGCACATCCGCCCCATGGCCCATCAACAGTCGAACACACTCACTGTGCCCATTCATAGCAGCAAGATGCAGCGGTGTCCTCCTATCAGCATCCGGACAGTTTACATCGGCAGAGCTCTCAAGCAGAGCCTCGACAACATTAGCTTGGCCCAACAAAGCGGCATAATGCAAAGCAGTCCGACGCTTCTCCAGGTACTTTCCATGAACGTCATAGCCAGCTTTAATCAGCCCCAGTGCAGTCATTATGGTGTTGCCCCTGATGGCTCGTATAAGTGCGACTCCATCCTTTTGTGCGCCCTGCTCCAACAAGAAATCCACGCATTCCTTGTCCGAATTGGAGATGGCAGTGACAAGTGCGATGGAAAGACCATCCAAGCCAACACCTCTGCTTATTAGGAGCCTACATATATCGACATGTTGGTGCAAAGCAGCCCTGTTGAGCATGAACGTCCCCCTCACAGTGGAAGCCCCCTTGTCAAGTAAAAATCTGACTACGTCGATATGCCCACCGGAGCAAGCAAGGCAGAGAGCACCATGTCCTTCGCTTTTTATAGACACGAGCGAAAGATCCAAAAGAACCTTTACGGAATCGTAGTGCCCATTGGTGACAGCGTTCATAAAGGCCTCTGCCGCGACGTTGGGACCGCCGTAATTTTGTTTGGAGAGAATGGTTATCAGTTCGGCGTCATTCTCCTTAGCCGCTGTCACGATTGGCTCGCGGGATGTTTCAACATTAAAGACCCGCGCACTATCCGCCTTGCACGTAGTCAGACATTCGACGAGATTATGCTTTTTGGAAAGCACCGCGTACCACAGGGGGTTGACCTCGAACGAAGTCCCCAGAGAGTCCATGCTCCGGCCATCGTTGATGCCTTCATAGGAGCACTTGTAGAGATGCTCGGCGACCTCGGGCCAATTCATCTCGCAGGCCAGCCATATTGGACTCGGCGGTTGCTCGATCACAGAATCAAACTTCTTCCTTTGTTCGTAGCTCCCATATGTGCTCATCAGAACGCACCACACGCGAAAGCTCCTGGAAACCCTGTAGGTTGGGCCTCCCAGCTCGACATTCCTTTCAAGCATGAACATTTTGATGAGATCGGCCAGAGGACTTTCTAGCCGGCGCTGCTTGCTCTGCTCAATGTGATATACTACCCAGGTTGTAGCATACCCGCTTGGCTGATGGTCAGCGTGATCGGATGATGCGATGGCAAAAATTTCGTGGCTCATTTCTCTCAGTTTGGAGACGCCCTTCATCCTAGTGAACCACTTCATGATCTTTGTGGCGGTCTTTGGGTCAGTCTCTTCATTCTCACGGCTCTCGTCATGCTTTTGTGACACATTTTTATCCTCCTCATCTGCTTGTTTATCGCTATCGTTATCCATTGAACGGTTGTCGATGACTTTCATAACCCTTTCCCGTAGATACGTCCCCTTGTTTTCGACTAGAGCCAAGTTCAGATATTGCAAGCAAGCAGCAGCAATGGCAACATGACCCGGCTCAGGTAAATAAGCATGAATATTCCTGTTCTGCAACCGTTCAAAAAACTCTCGTACCGACAAATGCGCAAAATCAAAAGACTTTTGGCGTATGACGATCAAGTTGGAGCAAACGTCCAGGACTTCGTCGCCGGAAAAAGTTGCTTCGGGTTCAGCCGCCAGCCTCATGCCCGCGAGCACACCGAGAGCTTCGATGGAAATGGATTCCTGCGCGTACAGCAGCCATTGGAAAGTAAAGTTGGCCAGCTGAAAGGCATTCTCCCCTGACTGTTGGATTTCCTGATATATCTCCCAGTACGACCCTTCAAGTGTGTCTGGCAAAGCGCCCAGACGGGCCTCCAAATCGGCAGCTACCTTGACCCTCCGCAAGGATTGAATCTGTAGGTCAACCCAGCGAAACCTGAAAGGAGAGAAATTGATTCGAATATTAGTCGTAACGTTCAGTTTAGTTCTGTTGAGGTCAGCGACTTACATTCCTTTGGCTCCCTCTTGAAGCGTGTGTGTAATTTCGGCCCGTAGACTCGGCGTGAGCTTTCCGTGGAGTAGTTTGGCAGACGTCAGTTGCTTGTCACTATAAACCATGATTAGCCAGCTCTCGTAAGTAAATGTAGGTATCCCTACATGAATGTTGAAATGTCTTCAGCATTGTCATCAGCTTCTATATAAATGTTCGGCGTCCCGTTGAGATAAAAGGCAATGTCGTAATTGCTTCTACTGGAGATGAAAACCCTGACCAGAGAATTTGACCCCTGAAGAATTCGACTGAGCGTGTCTAGAAGCTCTTGCCTGTCCTCTTGGCCCACTTCATCGAGGGCATCCAAGACAAAAGTCACAGCAGGGTACTCGTCGATGAGCTGGAGCAAAACCTCGACACATTCATCCGCCGTCCAGGACTGATCCTCAAATCCCGCAAACCCTTCGATGGCGTCTTCGTAATGCTGTATTATAGGCGAGAGTATCGGATCGCTCGGTGTGAAGCTGGCGAGCTGGCGAACAAAGCTTGCAAGGATTTTGTCACATTGTGCCCGGTGTGGTTCCGCCGGGTTCCTCAGGCAGTAGAAATATGCCGTGTGTTCCTTGCGCTTGATCTCATCCACAACCAGGGATGCTAACTTAGTCTTGCCTGATCCCGGAATGCCATGCAGCCAGAGAACGGATGAAGAGCTTGTCTGTCGCCAGTCATTGTAAGCTATTTTCTTTAAAAGCCACCTACCGGATCCCTCCAAGCGGCCCTTGCTGGCAGTTTTGTGGTGAGCGCCGTATGGTATAGTGGAAATGGCCTTGAGGATCTTCGTCCGTACTTGTTGCTCGATTCCATCTTGGATCTCTCGAAGGCCTGTGTCAATGCGGTCGATGGGTTCTCCCAAACCCTTCATGGTATCCCTCAATGACTGCGACTCAATCTGATCTCGATCATCCTTATCCTTGAGGTGCTGCTCGATGCCCTGAATCCCGCCAACAGCAGTATCCAAATCTTGAGCCTCTGCAAGGTCTGCAAGCTGCCTGAATTTAGTCTGCGCAGTTTCCACGGGCACGTATTTAGCCTTCATATCTTCCTTGGAAACGCCCACGCTCTTTAATATTCGTACTGCGGTATTTAAGCCATAATAATGCATGGCCTTGGCTAGATATCCTAAAATGGCGGCGTAGAGATCCGTAACTGATTCTGAAAGTTGACCATACAGCTCGCCGCTGACATGGTTTCATGTTATGAGCCTCTATATTAATCGTTGATTCATGAGGGCAGTAGGCCTACCTTTTCTTTCTCCTCTCGGCAAGGTACAACACCTCGATGATTTGACATTGAGCAATGAGATTGCTCATGTTTTCCAGTGAGCTCAAGACATGTCCAAATACCTCTATATCGTTAACGCTGACTTGCATGATCAGTCTCACAGCAGCCCAAGGCAGCGCGGCATGAACGGGGTCATATTGAACGACTATATCACCAATGGTCTAGCGAGAAGGCATTAATGAGACGCATATCCTTGAATTTATGCCCAGAAATGATAAACATACCATGAGCTTCTGAACCCAAGTGCCGAGCTTTTCGAGGATGTCCCTCACAATCATTGTACGTCCTTTGATGACCAACTTCCACCTTTTCTTCATACATTCTTCCTTTCGCTTCGTAGCGGCCGTGAGAACATTGGAAAGAACAGATTTCGGATCATCTATGCCCTTTTGAGCCTGTTCAAATTGTTCTCTGTCCTCTTCACACAACCTTTGTAAGGCGTCTGCCCACCTGCTTGCAGACCTGCTCTCACTCGGTCCATCGTCGTTTAATACACTTATTGAGGATAATGATGTGGTATCCGTTTTTAAACCAGCTTCCCTCTCTGATTCATGCATGTCTTTTATTCTGCCTCTCTTGGTGTGAACTCGAGGCCATAAAGATGAGATGGTTGATTTGGCCAAGTTACGCAGAGTGGGGGTTGTTTCTAAGTAGCCAATACATCATATCCTCTGGTGATGTTCAGCTTGATGACATAGCAGAAGGATCATACCGCATCATGTAGTGGAATTACACTCAAAGTCCTAGTTTCAGCTGTGTGGCGTTAGTAACTGAACCGTACCTTGTGCTACCTAGCTGGAGATATCGAAGGAGTAAGCCTATGCCATACTTTGTAGTACAGATAATGAGAATTTGATGACGAGCCATCTCCAACTTATCACAAACTACTGTTAAGTCAACCATAACTCTCTCTTTAAAATCCTACCAAAACAACCGTAGCGACTGTGCTATTAAGCATTCCAAAACGAAAGCAAAAGAGTTGTGTCCAGGGTAGGTAAAAGACCTGTCGGGTTGAAACTTGTTTCTCCTTAACAAACAGGTTACACATACTCCGTATATATCCTTCTCAAAGACCACAATGATTCCTTTGTCTCCAGTCATGGTTAATTACACTATTACCACTATTACCATTATTAGAAATAGTTCATAGTGATATACAGGACCAATACTCTGGCCTGAATTCTCTGAATGAGGCTCCTCTGATTTCCGATTTTGGCCATTTACGCCCAGAATGTTCTAGCGCTATCGATTATCAACCGTGCAGCAGCCCACCGATGACATAACCGCCCGCTGCAGCCAAAAAAAAACTGCCCCTCCAAAAAAAAATCAATTAAAACAAGAACCCCGCCATCGACTGAACTTTTTTTGGTTTGCGATAACAAACATTTTGATTAAGTCGTACTATTACAAGAGACGAAGACAACATGTCTGTTGGAAACCAGAAACCCGCAGAGGCGCAGGCGCCCGAGAACTTCTTCCAGTCCATCGGAGACAAGGCTCAGGGTTTGTCCAACACAAATGGTGCTGATGAGGAGGAGGAGGAGTTGCGCGCCGTCGAGGAGATTGAGTCCCTCTGCATGAACTGCCACGAAAATGTGAGCCACGCCCCATCCATATCCGATCTGATCCATGGACCGGAGACGCTTACATCATTATTCATAGGGAATCACAAGACTTCTCCTCACATCCATCCCCTACTTCCGCGAGGTCGTCATCATGTCCTTTAGCTGCGACCACTGCGGCTTCCAGAACAACGAGATGCAGCCCGCCGGCACCATCCAGCCCAAGGGCGTGCACTACGAGCTGCGCCTGACCCAGATGGACGACTTCTCCCGCCAGGTCATCAAGTCCGACAGCGCCGTCGTCAAATTCATCGAGATCGACATCGAGGTCCCCGCCGGACGCGGCCAGCTGTCCAACGTCGAGGGCCTGCTCAGCAACGTGGTCGACGACCTGGAGATGGACCAGAAGGTGCGCAAGGAGCAACACCCCGAGCTACACGAAAAGATTGCCGAAATCATCAAAAAGGGAAAAGCCATGCTGGCGGGAGAATCGTTCCCCTTCCGCATGTACGTCGACGACCCCGCCGGCAACTCCTTCATCGCCCCCGATCTCAAGGACGGCGTCGGCAAGTGGGAGAAGCACGAGTTTGCCCGAACGTCTGAGCAAAACGCCGAGCTCGGTCTCGCCGATACCGACCCCCACGCCGGAGCCACGGTGACCACTCGGGCCCTGACCACGGACGGCGACATCATCCCCGACGAGGTGTACGACTTCCCCGCCACATGCCCCGGATGCATGCACCCTTGCGTCACGCACATGAAGATGGTCGACATCCCCCACTTCAAGCAGGTCGTCATCATGTCCACCGTCTGCGACGACTGCGGCTACCGCTCCAACGACGTCAAGACGGGCGGAGAGATCCCCGCGCTCGGCGAGAAAATCACCCTCACGGTCGACACCCAAGAGGACCTCGCCCGCGACATCCTCAAGAGCGAGACGTGCGCCCTGGAGTGCCCCGAGCTCAACCTCTCCGTCAACCCCGGCACCCTCGGCGGCCGCTTCACCACGGTCGAGGGCCTCCTCACACAGGTCCGCGACGACCTTCACGCCCAAATCTTCGAGAGCCACGGTAACGAGGGCGGCGACTCCCAGCAGGTCAGCCAAAAGACCCAGTGGGACGACTTCTTCAGCGGCCTCGACGCCGCCATCCGCGGCGACAGGCCCTTTACCGTCTCGCTGACGGACCCGTTTGCCAGCAGCTACGTCCAGAGCCTGGTCGACCCCCCGCAGCCGGACCCTAAGATCACGAGGGAGAAATACGAGAGGACAGAAGATGAGGAGGAGGAGCTCGGGTTGAAGGACATGGTGCTGGAGGGGTATGAGAAGAAGGAGGAGGAGGAGGAGAAGGAAGAGGTTAAAGGTAATGGCGAGACGGCGTAATAGACGTTGGACATATACACAGCATAAAATAGTAAAAAGATAAAAAGGTAAAAGAGTAAAAAGCAAAATAGTAAAAAAAAGCCAAATATATTTATTTTCTTCAACGTTCAAGACAAAGGCCCTTTCATGAATGCGTATGGAGTACAGCGTATGGAGTACACAGACACAAGTGAGGTTATCCAGTTGACACATACTCCGTACAGTCAAAGCACAACTTCGATGCAGTTCTTTTACAGTGACTCCTTTACAGTAACTCCTTACAGCAACTCCTTTACAGAGACTTCTTATAATGACTCCTGACAATGACTCTTTACGAAGACTCTTTTACAAGGACTTGCAGTGATTCTTTGACGATGACGCCTCACAATGGCTCTTTTATCATGACTTCTCTGCAACGACTCCTTTTACCATGATTCCTTACAATGACTTCTTTCCAATAAGGATTCTTTTACAAAAAAACTCCTTTAAACAAGGACTTTTATGGGGACTCTTTCACGAGAACTTGAGTAATTCCTTGACCTCCCAGCATGGACATTCGCAATAGCAAGGATGACAAACCCCCAACTCTACGAGGTAGTAACCGACCACCAAGCCTTGATAACACAAGAGTCGATGCCATCACCACCATGATAAGTTCGTATTACACCAACTTCACAAACACAAGTCCATCACCAAATAAACACAATCATAATCCTCTCTGATCAATAGCAAAGTACCTTTTTAGTCTGCGCTACTAATTAACCTCATACAAAGCCACAGGGTATACACTCAAAGAAAAAAGAAAACAAGAAAAAAGAAAAAGCTCCCTCTCTGAAACCACAAAGGTCCGTTGTCAAACTACAAACCATGTCAACATCAAAAAGCTCTCCCATCCCTCCAGCAGTCCCCCAACTCAAATTAGAAAAACACGAAAAAGAAACAATGAAAAAGAAGAAGAAAAAGAGAGAGAGAGAGAGAGACACCATATTTCCCCTTTCAAACGCCAATCATCCATGCCGCATGTACCGGATAAAATGTCATCACAGACTGTCCCACAAAACGTTTGTTTCCCATTTCGCCTCTCTGTGTTTTGGCCCAATCGCCTGGAGTGCTGTATAGTAACCCTGATCAAGATCAAAAAGAAAAGAAAAGAGGGAATCCACTGAAAAAGAACAATCTAGAACCTTTGTCCGTTTGTTTCGTCCTAAAAGTCGTCAAAATAAAAATAAAAAGTGAAAACCCAACCAGCTCCCTGGTCTGTAGTTTCAGTTTGGTATGTCGAGGTCGTGCATATTAAAGGGCTGACGAAGATGATCGTTTGTGCATCATGGCTATCGAGGGGGGTTATGGCCTCGCATTCCATCGCGTATTAGTAGTCAGGAAAGTCTCCTGAATCGAAATCGAGCAGCTGATGGAATCTCTTCTCAACCACGTATAAACCGAATCCCAACACTGGCGCCCAACCCAACTTCATGTCCATACAAACTCCCCTTCGCCACTGAGCAACATCTGGAGTGAATGACGAGTTTTTTTGAAGGCTTAAAAGAACGACGGCTTGGTGAGGACACGATACTCGACATAGTCTTCTCCATCAATGTTAATGATGGTACCCTGCGACACCAGCTTACCCATAAACGGGCCAGTCGTCTTACGCTCATATTTTATTCCGTCGTATATCTTTGCATCTTCAGCCCCAGCTTTCATTCTAAGAGATTCTTGCCGGGCCCATACCTTGTTCAATCGCTGCATGTCCTCTGACTCGTGGAAGCGTGTGCGGCCGTTGGTCGCGGATACCGGCGAGGCGGCGGCGGCGGCGGCTGCCGCAGCAGCTGCAGCATCAGCAGCCATGGCAGCAGCACGCTCGCGGTGGAATGCATGGCGGTCTGCGCGACCCTGAGCAGCCTCTACTCTGGCAATCTCCCGGCGGGCGAGAGCATTAGCCCGCTCTAGTCCTTCCGCTTGAGCCCTGCTGGATGATCTGGATTCCGAGGATCGGGGCTCGCTCTCATGCTGAGCTCGTACGGTCGTTCGAACCTCGGCTTCGTTGAGGGATGTTCGTGGAGTGCGACCTTCGGCCCGGGTTTCATTCCTGCGTGATTGGCGCAGTTCCGGGCCGGTATCTACCTTTCCGTTTGGCTGTTCTGCAGCTTCGGAATCGGGAGCGAGGAGCGGATAGTTGGGCGCGATGGGATGGTGAACATGTTTGTACCCGGCTCCAGCGCGGCCCTGCGCTTCAGTCACGGCCTTGGTCTCGTTCGCAACACGCTCATCAGATGACTCGCCGTGGTCAAGTTGGTATTGTCGAACCCGGCAGTATTCCTTGATTTCAGAGCGTGAAAGGGGCTTAAGGTGGGGTTCGAATTCGACCTCTTCGTACTGAATCCATAACGCTCCTGCTCCAGATGGGAAGTTGCCGTCCACAAACCGGCCGTCTCGAGTTTCTCGAACAACCTTAACGCGGAACATGTCGTTCTGACCAAGAATGCCGTACACTGCATGTCGATCCTTGGCGTCGGGCTCGCTGGAACCCATCCAGTAACCCAAGAGAATGCGGGTAGGCCTGGTGCCGGGGAGGGGACCGTGCATCGAGAGGCCGGAAGTGGGTCGAGGCTGCAAGGGGGGATGCGACACGGATGTTGGAGACGGCTCGGGCGGGTCGGTGTTGGCGTTGGGATTGACGGCTGCAAAGCCGCCGCTGACTCGCCTTCTCTTGATCTCTGGACGGCCCGGGCTGGCCATTGCATCGGGCAACTCGGCGCCATGGGCGACTGCAGGCTGCGTCACTGGATTGTCGAACAGAGGATTCTCCTTGACTCGACGAATGGCCTCTTTGACAGCAGCTCTTTTCTCTTCCTCCGTGCCGTCGGGCACCTCTGTCCGTAGTCTCACATATTCCTTAATCTGAAAATGGTCCAGACCGACCAGGTGTTTGGAAAAGATGACGCGTTCAAAGGTGACCCAGCTGCCACCGGGACCAGGCGGCAGGGGGTATTCGCTAGGGATCGTTTCGCCGGCCAAGGTGACGGGTTGAATGCGGGTTCGCAGGCGGTCTCGGACGTCGATGAAGCCGATTACCGCATGCCTGTTCTCCTTGTCGGGGACCGGGGAGTCCCTCCACTGGCCGAGAAGGACACCCTTGACACCGCCCAAGCTTTGCCGAGACGACTTGGGTTTGAGGTTGTGGCCCAGTGCTCTAGCTCCGTCGGCTGAAGGGACCTCGAGCTTGCTCTCGCTGAGATCGGCAAAGACAGAAGTTCGCTTGCGCTTGGGGTAGTGGGAGACGACTGGCTCGTCCTGGGCTTCTGCCATGGTTTCGTCCTCGTTATCGGAAACTACACGAAGAGGGGAGGACTTTCGGCCACCGTTAGTCTTGGCACCGACGACGATCTCGTCCAAACCAACCGCTGATGGTGAGTGAACGTTGCTATCTGGTTCGCTCAGTTCGCTTTCGTTATCATCGAAGCTGTTTTTGCTTTGACCGTTTGATTGTCTATGGGACATGTTAGCAAGGGTTTACTCGATCGCTTGCGAGTTTTGTTTTTAAATAGAAGAATTGAGTATGCAACGAGACAGGAGACGAGGCGAGACGAGTTCAGGTTTTTAAACGTGGAAATCTGGACATGATGCTACAAGCAGGCTACATGTAAATTGAAAAGCCTCTTGCGACATTGGGAACCTTCGCATGATCAAAGAGAGAACTTGACGAGTCTTTGAGGCTAGACTATACTGTTGCTTGTGCGGAGTTCCAAGGCCATTGTAACGGCTGTGCAGGCAACTTGTAGCACAAGGACCAGATACCAAAACAAGCTGAAACTCGCTCGAGGCCGTTGCCAACTCTTAAATTTGGCCATGTGTCTGAACAGCAGTGGCACGACTATGTATGCCTCGTACGACACAAGCTCAATAGTGTATGGCTGATACGGCATAGCCCAGCAGCTACTTGGGTAGATGTGCCAACGGATTGTCACCCTGCATAGTGCACCAACCTTGAGATTGACATGGCCACTGGGCTCATTCTCGGAGTAATACTGAGCTAGAGGCTAGAGGGGGGAGAGACTGGCAAATCGCGTTGATTCTGGTAGACTGAGCGCACCTTGAAAGGTTGTGAAGCAACTACCAACAGCGTATAGTTGTGGAGGGGGAAGAATGAATGACCCGTGCAAGGCGATAGACAGACAGACAGAGCGAGAGAGATGGAGTCATGCAGCGAGAAGTTTCAAAAGACGCGTCTGATTGAGTCGAAGAGAAAAAGAAAAATGAAGTCAAGACGAAGAAGTCAAAGCTTTTTCTATCGGCCGACGCGATACGAAAAGGGCAAGAGGTGGTGAAAAAAAGAAGAGGTAGCAAGACGCAGGACGAACAGCCGATAACAGGCAGTGGGTAACGGGTAGTGGCGGCGGTGGTGGTGATAGGAAACAGGATGGATGTTGCGAGTCGCTGGTGGCTCACTGAGACAGAGCGGCAGAGGGAGCAGTTGCGGTGAATCAAGACACCGGAAACTGGGACTGACCGAGAGGAGAAATAATGGAGCGGGGAGGGGAAGAAGAAAAGAAAAAAACAAGGCAAAAATAATGGGCGAGTTGAGTAAAGGAATTATTCCGCTGGACGGAGAATCCAATGGAAATAGAAACAGAAACAAAAATAGGCAATAGGCAACTATGTATGTTTTGTATGTTTTGTTGTTGGTTATGTGGCGAAACAGAGTTGCTGCGCCATTGGCATTTTGAGTTTTGGGTTAAAGGAGCGCCCAATATGAGTGTGAGGATGAGGATGAGGAGATGACCAAAACACTAGCAGAATAAGGAAAGGAAACAAAACAAGCGAGTCGAAGATGAGACATGCAAGAGAGCAGAGGAGAAGAGAAGCAAAGAGAGTAGGGGACAGACAGACAGACAGACAGGCAGGCAGGCAGGCAGAGAAGAGTAAGAAGAGAAAAAGAGAAACAAAAGCTGAATAGGCTTACCTTTGTGGCGCATCCACTGCTGAGTCGCTAGTTGACGACTCCTGGGGAACCGTCGTCGAGGTTGTGTTCGCGGTGGTGCTCGTGGTGGTAGTGGTAATGGTGGTCGAAGTTGCTGCGTTGCTGCCGTTGTTGTGCTCAGTCCGAAGAGCAAGTGCCTGCTGTCCCTCAGTTGACGATGGTTGCTGCGCTTCTACTACATCATCATCGCCGTCGTTGTCATCAGCGTCCTTGGGCCTGTCTGATGTCGTCGTCGTAGTCGTTGTCGTCGCTGAAGCTGAAGTTGCCGTCGACGGATCGAGCAACTCGTGTTTCGATGAAAGTGCGGCTCCTGGGCTTGGCGACTTGTCGTTGTGCTCAGAGATTGACGCGAGAGGTGGCGACCGGCTTCGTCTCCTGTCGACAACTGGTTCCTCCATGACGAGTTTCTGTTTCAGGGCAGCGCACTCTCAACCCCAGTCAAAAAAATGTATACAAGTTGACGGAGACAGCAGAGGGAGAGAATAAAATGAAATGAAAAAAAAGTGGGAGACGAAAGAAAAAGAAGACTTGGTAACGGAACGAAATTATTCCTCTTTTGAAAAGTAATTAAGTAGGTAAGAGAGAGAGAGAGAGGGAGAGAGAGACAGAAAGACAGAAACCTGTGAGAACTGGTTGTTGTCTAAGGCATAAGGTTTCAAGAGAGTTTCAAACTTGGTTCCTCCGAGGAAGTTAAGTTGGCAGGCCGAAATGTCCCTTTGAGATTAAGATTACGGGAAAGTGTAGGAAAAAGTAAAAATGACAGATGTTGGGTTTTTTTTGGGTGGTGGTGGTGGGAGGGATGGAAGGGGGGCGTGTGTCAAGGACGGAGAGACAGAGACAGAGAGTAGTGGTAGTGGTGAGTAAGTCGTAAGTAGTTGTAGTAAGTAGTAAGGGTGAGTGAGAGTGTGTGTATGGACGTATGTATGTATGGGTGGATGGATGTACGGGGGATGAATGTATTGGGTGTGTAAAAACGAAAAAGAACAAGAATCAGGACAGAATCAACTAAATGGCTGCTGTGCTGTGCTGTGCTTTGCTGTGCGTTATTTTGAATCACCGCGATCGAATGGGCGAGAAATTGAAACCAGGGCTGACTATGAGATGAGTAACGTTATCCAGTACAAGCAGGTATGTTGTGAAAAAGAAAAGGCAGCAGCAACAAAGCGTGTGTGTTGGACTTGCTAAGAAAGGGAAGGGAAGAAAAAAAAAAGGTTGTGTCAGAGACAAAAATTGGAGAGAAAGAGAGAAAGAGGAAAAAGACGCCTGATCGGCTGCAAGTCTGAGTCTAATCAGCGACCAGGAGGGGGGTGCGTGTAATGGAATGAATGAATGGATGGATGGGTGAAAATGAGGATCCATCCATATGTACGGAGTATGCGCAATGCAGACAGATAGAGACAGAGGATGTAGGCAATGCAGTGCAGTCAACAAAACCATTGCATTACGAATATATTTCTTTCTTTCTTTCTTTCTTTCTTGCAAAGCACAATGTACGTACATTGGATACGGTAGCAGCAGCAGCAACTAAACATCCGATCTGAGCTTGAGGTTTATTACGTGTTCGTCGTCGTTACGAGAGCGAGATGGATGAGGAAATCATGAGACAACTCGAAAACGCGGGCGCGTGTTTGGGATGTGTGTCTTGAAGTGACTAATATTACTTACGACAAGTACTTGTTTTCGATGGGATATTGTGATGACGATGGGGGAAGAAACAAGGTACGTAGATGTGCATCTGTGATGATTCCAAAAAAAAAAAAAAGCCAAGATTAAAATGACATGGGGGTGGTTGTGTACAAAGCAGGTAATGCACTCTGAATAAGGTAGAGTGACAGAGAGAAAAGGCTGATTGGCCTCCCACGTAGACACAAGAAAAGGGCCAAGCAAAAATGTAATTGGGACAACCAAGAAGACGACGTTGATCGACTACGTTGAGGTGACGGGCCGACAGGGGGGCGTGTCTGTGAGTAACTGAGTGACTGAGCGAGTGTGCGAGTGTCGAAACGGGTAATAATAAATGAGCAGATACAGAGACATGGTTTTAGTTCTAAAGGGAGATGGGGAGAGGGGAGAGGGGAGGCCTACCGCGATAAGGCAATGGTTTTTGGTGTGGTCTGATCTGATCTGTCCGTGTGGGTGGTGAAGATGGACAGGAACACTCAAGACTATAGTGCCCATGGCATAACTTGCACATGGATGCAATATACTCGTAGATAGTATGCACTTCAATTCAATCCAATCCTTCCTTCATTCATTCATTCATTGCTTCCCTTACAAGGAAGAGTATCTACTAGGTAGCACTCGTAGTAATAAAGGTGTGGCGTGTGTGTTGTGTGTGAGTGGGTGTGCGGCGGCGGCGGCGGCGGTGGGTGTGAGTGTGAGTGGGTAGCAGTAGTAATACTCTTTCATGAGATACCCGACCCGGCTTCCCGTCTGTGATGGTTATCCTGCCTTTTGTCCCCTCCCCTTGGGAACAAAAAGGAAAGAAATAAAAGAGGACGGCATAGCATAGCACAGCACAGCATAGCGTAAGATGCATGTTGCTTCCGGTGGTCTTTTTTCTTTTCTTTTCTTTTTCTTTTCTTTCTTACTCAACTACTCCGTACTTGTAGTAAAAGGCGTCGATTGGCAAGGGGACGAGAGGGGGGCACAAGTTGTGTGGAAGAGACGAGGCGAGAGAGCCCAGGGTCCCCCCCCTCTCTCTTTACATGTCTGGACAGTTCTGCTCTCTGTCTTGAACTTGAACTTGCTTGTGCGAAACACTCTGCCTTTTTGGCTTGCTTTTTATGTGCGCAGGTTGTTCCATATGTAGTATATGCATGTACGGAGTACGGGAGTCGTGAAAATACAAGTAATTAGATACTGGGTACAAGGTGACAAGGCAAGGGTAGAAGGTATCTGCCTGGTATCTTATGGAGCCACTGCCTAATACAGCTACTAATGTAGGAATGCATGTACGGAGTATGTATGTGCACAATCTACAGTACTAGGTAGTCTGGGTGGTCTACTAAGGTCTCCATATGGTAAGCATCGCGGTGCAACATCAAAACGCATGAATCCGTCCATTGATGACCCGAGCAGATGACACTTTAGTTCCTTTTATGACTTTTTGGTCAAAAAATGGATGGTATAAGCAGACAACCTTGGAATAGAACGCGCAGGTGAAGCTAATATAGTCTGCTAGTGGATGGATGCCCTGTCAAGAGTTGTCCCAAGTCAAGTTCAGTCAATGAATAGAAGGAATGATGCGATTCACACAATGACTAACCTTTCCGTACTCTGTCTCTCTGTCTCTCTGTCAGTCAGTGAGTGGTGTCAGTGGTGTCAGTGGTACCGAGTACAAGTTACGAAAAGACCTCCGATTAAAGTACGCGTATATGCTCTGAATGTCCAAATCAAGCTACAAGTTTCGAAACATGTCAGCCTCTCACTCCTTAAAAATCCCCCCAAGAAAAACGATTTAGATCAAAAGAGAGAGAAAAGCAAAAAAAAAAGATTCACAGAATTAGATAGACAATCTTTTTCCTCTTTGCCGGAACGGAATCAACCGTCAGCCGAAACGCGTTTCCTTGCCAAGCTCCCCCTCTCCCCCAGTTTGTCGCAGAACAAAGTTACCTTTTTGTACGGAGTACGGAGTACATACATACACGACAAGAAACAGCTGACGATTTTCTTCTCCAAGACAAAATGAACGGACGCATCATGTATTAATCGTTCGTTTTTCACTCCTTGGATACTAACTATGGCTTAGCGCGAATATTACTCTTTTTTTTTATTGCAAAAGCCCGTCCATGGCATTGGGGGGATCCATTCAAGTTGCATGGGGACTCTGCTCGTCTGTCACCAAGAGCTTCTGATTAGTGCTTTATAAGCTATACCTCCCTAGCAGTATAATTAGAATGGATGAATGCCATTGGGCTTCTTTCTGTCATAATAGCTAAACCCAAGGAGCCAAAGCAATGGGCCACGGATGCCACAACTAAAAGAAACAAGCTCCCCCTTCAAGTTCCCAACTGAATCCTTCCATCCCTCTCCCCCGTGTTGCCGGCGTATTATGATTGGTGATTTACCATTTCACCCAAAAAAAAAAAAAAAAACACGACACTACGGCTCTCGGGTCATCTCATTCATGGACCTATTACTCCGTACAGAACAAGCATTGATAACCCCCAATTCAACATCAAATGCAAAAAATGCCAAGTTTAGAAAACCCCGCGCCCTCTCTCTCTCCCTCTCTCTCTTTTTACTTGCTTTTTTTGCGCCCGTAACGATTCATATCTTTCCGGTAGTATTGCTGGGTTTCGTTATGATAGCCCAAGGCTTCTGTCTTGCGCAAAGAAGTAAAGAGTTGCATCATTCCCTTTCGGACATGCACCAAAAAAGAAAAGGAGACCTTCTCTCTCGTACAAGTACAAGTATGTCGCGGAGTTAAAGACTCGTAATTTCGGAACCATTTTTTAGACACACACACACACAAGTCATGCTGCAGTGCATAACAGTAATAGTGCCAACTTTTCCCAAGGGGACTCGCCATCTTTTCTTTCCTCTCAGGCAACTTGTGAACGTCATCAACTTTAGCAAGAGCACATGCAACTCGGTAAATCGAAGCGACCGGCTTTTCGGTACTATTTTTCATATATCGTACCTTGCTTTTACCTCGTACCGTACCTTATCCAAAACTAATACCACCAAAGGGAACCATGTAAACATGACTCGAGCTTAAACTCTACGCAACTCGTGATTGCTCAGTTCGTTCTTCTTTCCCTTTTGGTCGTCCCGTACTCCGTATTATAAAACACACACACACGCAGAAAGAAGACGGTGTCGCCCGATGACCGGTAGCTGCCGAAATGTGTTGTTTCTAAACGAGGTTCGAGTTTACGCCCTTCAGTCATGGCAAAAAAAAAACTAGGCATCGCTTCCATCGTTTCCGGATGCGGGAGGCCTACCTTGCCTGTATCTCCTCGTCTTCTTTCTTTCTAGTTGCTTGTAACGTATTATTCCTCTTTTAAAACGTCCGGGAACTTCAAAACTCCACAGGTTACATATCCATCATACCTTTTTCTTCAAAGGCCTCTGTGCGGGCAACACACGTTCTAAATCCGACGGACAAATCCACTTTCCAAATTGTCCATAGAACTCACAAAAAGCCGATGTGCATAGGGTTTGGTCATGATAATGCGATTGATCGAGTTTATGTCGCAATCCACGGTATCTGTCTTCTTTTTCTTTCTGTCTTTTCTTTTCTCTCTCTTTCTGTTGCAGATACGCACAAGACTCGGGTATAACATTGCCTGCGCGCACAAGCAAAAAAAAAACACAACATATTAAAATATGATGTGTGCTTTTTATGTATGTCTCTCCAAGGTGGAGCATAGCCCATGGACAGCGTGGAGTTGCCTGACTGGCTCATCAACAAGGGGGATTTGGCAAGCCCACTCTCTCTCTGTGTAGGGCAACAACTCTCAAGCACCTATTGTGTCCGATGGGCGTCGATTGTCGAAGCCAAAATATGAGAGATGATAGAAAAAACATACTTGTAAAAATGCCTGTGAATGAGGGTGTGCGCATCAGAGGAGGGGGCGTGTCGTTGCCCGCAACGCTTGGCAAATCATATGCAATGCGGTTACGAGTGCAGAATTGCGATTCGATGAAGATTTTTCTTTCTTTTCTTTTCTTCTCTTCTTCTGGTTTGTGATTGGATTGGTTGGATTGGGTCGTGTTGGTTCTGTGCATAGAGGACAAGGGAGCTTCACAACCCACCGTCACAACGCGAGATGCAGATTCTGTAATTACTTGGCTTGACTGTTGTGCGAGCGTGAATGAAAGATCGCACTCTGTATTACTCCATACTTTTCTCATGCGTCTCCATCATCAGAGATTGATCACCACATCACATCCCATCACAATCACGCTCACCACACCAAACCCGCCCCTTGAATTTCCATCTTCAACTGCACATCATCATCAAAGATTTGTCATCTCTCATCAACTCAACCCTCTAGTCACAATCAAAAAGCAACTCTAAAGAAAAGACAGAAAAAAGAAAAGAAAAGGGAGAAAAAAGGGTCTTTGCGTGCAACTGACTAGGCCCACAATAGCTATAGGCATTTGCCCAGATGAGCCATTACCATCCATAAAACAAGGGTTCAATCGAAAGGCTGCCACCTCTAATTTAGCGTGTTGATTGGGGGAAACTCTTCATGCCATTTCAATAATGGGCCAGTCCAGTCTATAATAGTAGATGTTCCTTGTGGTAATAAACCATAGCAAAGACACGAAACAAAGCGAGCAATCAGAGCAACGATTATACGAGCGCAAATAACTGCCCTCAAAAACTATCGTATTTATCCACAACTCCCATTTCTCAAGAAGACAGAAAAGAAAAGAAGAAGAAAAAAGGAGAAAAAAAGAAGAAAAATCGTATTCTCGTATTCACAGCTCAATTAGATGCTCAGGACTTTGATACTTGGCTCCTCAACTCCGTCGGTGTCGATTACGTGCAGTCTCTAAATCTGACCTGTGGATCCCCCCCTTCTCTCTTTTGGGTCTCACCATGGCTCATCTCAAATGATACCGGACCGGGTAATTCAATGCCAGTTTCAATGTCCAATTTCGAATCTCCCTCTTTGTCTTTGTCTGTCTGCCTAAACCGAGGGGTCAAATATCCTCGTCCACTTACTCATCCTTTTCCCCATGCATACGGAGTACAGTAACATGAATTCAAATATTCCATCACATCC
Organism: Hypomyces rosellus; assembly: GCA_011799845.1. Taxonomy (NCBI): domain Eukaryota; kingdom Fungi; phylum Ascomycota; class Sordariomycetes; order Hypocreales; family Hypocreaceae; genus Hypomyces; species Hypomyces rosellus. The sequence continues at coordinate 858,404 of WWCI01000001.1, forward strand.
ACCACCATAAACACCACCGTAACACAAATCTCCCCCACCTCACACACGCAAGCCTCAACTCACATCTCGCTACCCCATTCACACGCCACACAATCAAACAATCTCCCCAGTTTCCCGCAAAACAACCAATGACTAAGACCATCTCCTTTGCCCTCAAACATGCGCTTTTTCCACGGAACAGATCCGATAAACGACAAAAAAGAAAAAAGGATCCAAATCTGGCCACCTGCAGTCGTCCCCCATGGCTCATCCCACTTTTTCGGCCCTGTTTCCTTGTACGGCCCCCTCGAGACTTGTTTCTTACTCTGTTTGTCTCTGCTCCTCTCTGTCTCTGTTTTCTCTCTGTCTTTGTTTTCTCTGTCTCTCACTCTCTCACCGAGAGTGTGACGGATGAATTAAAGACGCCGAGCACGACGTGCAAGTAACGCATTCAAGACTCCATACCCCAAATGCGGGAATATGTGCGGAACATGCAGAAACAAGAAAATAAGGCTGATGGGAACCTTGGCAGGCAAGACAAGACAAGACAAGACAAGACAGTGCGTCTAAACTCGGCTTGCAACTGTTTCGAAGCGCTTTTGCTTCCTTTTTGCATTCAGACGATTGGCCATGTCTGCTGTGCCATCTGCATCACAGCCCGCAGATATCACCCTACTAGCCGCCTCGGCCTCGTCCTCCTCTCCCTCTACCGCCTCTACCCCTTCCCCTCCCGCCTCCCCTCCCGCCCTTCTTGCCCCCTCTACCCGCACCCCTCCCATCGAATCTCTCAAACAGCCGTTCCTCCCCAAACGCTCCCTCTCCGAATCTCATGAAATTCACCAGCCCCCTATCCACCACCGCCACCAGCACGTTCCTGTACCCGTGCTTCAACCTCTGATACAGCCTATGCGGGACCTGCCACCCCTCGGGCGCGGGGTCGTACGGCGTCGACTCCAGCAGCGCAGTCACCTGCTCCAGGGTCGGAACGTACGAGTCGCTCGTGTCCGCCACCGCGATGCGGAAGTCTGGCGGAGGGGGGGACTTTTTGGAGAACCCCCCCGCGGCGGGCTTCCACACGTGGTAGTGCACTTTAAAGGGTTCCTGCGGGGTGGCAGGCGGCTGGACAGGCGGCAGGGAGAGCGGCTTGTGGCGAGGGAGGAGGGCGAGTTGTGCGTAGATGGGACGGTAGGCGCGGTATAAACCCGGGGCTACGAGTGGGCCAAAGGGCTTCTGCTTGGGCTGCGTTTCCCAGTTGATGTAGGAGAAGAGCCACTGCCATAGGCTCTGGGATGCGGGCGCGACTTCGGATTTAGGAGCTTCCAGCGGTGCGCGTAGGATATTGAAGCCTGCTCTTTTCAAGTGCGTGTAAACCTGGTATTTCGGCAACGTAGTCTTTCCTCGCTCACCCTCGAAGCCGATGAGGAGAGAATAAGCAGCCTCCAGACTCAGTGGCAGCCCGGGTTCGTAGTCGTCGGGTCCAAACCCATCTCGGGGCTGTCCGCCTGTGGTGCTGCCCTTTGGTAAAAGCTCCCCAAGCTCCATCGATGGCCACCATAGATCGAGCGTCCCCCTTTCAATAAGATAGAGTGCTTCTTCTGGTAGCAGCCACAGTCTGCCGACACCAAGCTGGTCCTTGTTCCCTGAAGCAACTCTTCCGATATCCTTCATCCAGCTACCCTTTTCATGCTCCAAAACCACCACTCGATCCTCCAGCCGCATCCCCTCATAGTCGTTCGCAGCATTCCCTTCATCCGTCCAAAAATCTGGAAAATACCACCCCCTCGCCCACGAATCCTGCTTGTGTATCCTCGTATAGCTGAGCACATCCTCCAGTGCCTTTCTGCTAGTCTCTAGAATATTCTCCTGCGACATGGTGCCGTGCGCCTCAAAGTCCTTTTCTCCCTTGCGGATCGTCTTGCTGGATACGCCCTTCTTGTCGAACATGGCCATGAAGAGCTTGTAGTCGGGCATGTCGTCCTCCATCGCTTCTTCAGCAGGGGCGCTGTCGCCATCTTGGGTGGGTACCGCCCCCATGGATAGGGGATCGTCGTCGTCGTCGAAAGGCATGGTTGCGACTTGAAAATATCGTCTCGGTAAGCTTCGTCCGCAGTTGTAACGCTTCGTCGCAAAGTTGAGATGGGTTTGCGCTTCGTATCAGTTCAGATCAACCGAAAAGGCCCGCAGCCAGCTATGATTCTATTCGCCCTTAATTTCCAGGCGCAAAATTCCACATAAACAAAGACCAGTTCTCTCCCCGCATATTTCAGCAGAAAAGGCTCATGGTCATCGAGTCACAAGCTTGAAATTTCCAGAAAAAGGTTGCACAAGCCTGGATCTTCCGATGGTGGGGTCGATGGTGGGATGTCGAAATTTCTCTCACTGCAGAGTCGCTTTATAGTGAGGATGAGTTAATCCCATTTCAACTCAAATGCGGAATAGCGAGTCTGGCCGAGTGGTTAAGGCGTTGTGTTTAGGTAGCTACTACATAGTATTACTTGAACCGCAATGGGCATCGCCCGCGTAGGTTCGATCCCTACGGCTCGCATTTACTTTTTGATTTTTTGCCCTTTTTGTATCCTCCATAATGTCAAAGAATTCTATTTAATGGTGCTTTTATACAGGCTGCAGCTTATTCCATTTTGATTACACATCGTCTTTTTGCCTAGTTTAATACATCTCACATACAACTTCAGTCCCAATATTGTGAGAAAACACGTGCATTTAAAAGAGTATAAACAGGGGATATCGTTCAGCATCTCCTCAAATTCAAGCGTCGTTCCATACAAAATCAAAGTTAAGATGGCCATACGCCAAAATCCGCATCCTTTACATCAAACACCGTGGTCCATACCAGATCACATGTACATCCATTCCGGTTCTCCAAATGCAACTTTCCGGAGCTTGACCCTCCAGCCTCCTAAAAACGCCATTCATTATGCCCTGTATCAAGAATCCTCGTCCAGTCTCACCCAATGTGAGCTGTAAAACGCTTTTCTCGGGTATATGCTACCCCTCATCGTTCAGGGAGACTTCTCATCCCCCATCGTATCGCAGATCGTCTTTGGAACTCGACTTGATTCGTCCGGTCGAGTCTTGACGCTGTACTACCGCATGCCCGTATGGGCGCGGCACTGCTTACGGTGTTGTCACTTTCTGGAGTGACCCGTTGTGGCATGTTGTCTGAAAACAACCGCCGATTTAATTCTCATATCTGAATGACGCGACCAGCGCATCATTCGATGAATGGCTTCTTTTGTCCACCAACCATGCACAATCCCAGGGCCCTCAAAGAGTCGCGATCATTAGCCAGAATAATCGAGTGGGCCGGAAGCATGGGATTGTTCGGATCGACGTGGGAAGCCTCCTTGGCTGCCTGCTCAATAGCGTCCATCTCCTCCTTGCAGCCTTGCTGATCCAGTGGGCAGATGACAATTGGCTGGCGCAAGTTGAGGTCATGAGCACCACTCAGTTGAACCTACATCTACAATTAGTCTAAATCGTTCTTCAGAGAAGAACAAGACTCACCTTGATGTTCAAGTAAAACTCTATTTTATATAGGCTAGATGTAGTTGTGAAGGATGTGACTTCATAGAGCGGAAAAGCCTGCTTGCCCCTCTTGATGATACCGTCGGGGTCCCTCAAATCCTTGGACGGAAATACCAGTCCAATATTGGTCGCATAGCCTGCATCTGGCATCTTTTGTTTCACCTGCTGCACTTGCTTGGCCAATTTGTTAATCTTTTTTGTCGGCTCGTCCCCTTCCGGGTTGTAGGTAATTTCCTCCTCTATGGTAAGACTGATCTTGTCTATCGTCACCCTCCTGGCCTTTTTCATCCAATCCAGATTCGGCGATAACTTGATGTATACTGTTATAGGGTCGTTGGGACCATAACTCCACCGTGGTAGGTTGATGCCCAGGTTGATGAGATTGTCAGTTGTTATTAGTTTCGACTCTGGTTTGTTGTACATGCCAAAAGTCGAGAGTGTATCGTATCGCTGTAGAGGTAGGGGGAAGCTGTATTTGAACTGGTTGCTGTGTCCCTGCTGTACCGTCACGACCAGCTCGTAGAACGTCTCGGCAGTCCTGCTAGGAAGCTGCAGCGAGGCGGGCGGTATTCTTCGATTGGTTTCCTCTCCGCCTCGTCCAAAGGGGATGAAGAGCACGAAGGGCAGGTCCATGGCAATGATCTCCTCGGCACCCTTGCCCGACGAGCAGCGAAACAGCAGCACCTCCTTGCCCACCAGGTCGGTCGTCTCCTTGCGCGGTGTCCCCAAATGTCGCTTGGCAAGACTGTCGGCATCGGGATGTATTGTTTCGCGTCGCTGGAGGGATATTCGTACTAATGAAACCGGTACCGGCATCGAGAAGCCCTGGCCGGGTCGGATTTCGACTTTGCCCTCGATGCGTGGCTAAGCACATGCGTCTCAGTCAGCAACCTGGATGATTTGCCCTCGTGTTTACCCCACCAAGCAAGCCATCGCAAAGCAGAGCAGAGCAAAACAAAGCAGGGCAGTGCATTGCAGCAAAGAAATAAAATCATGTAGCTAAAGAACGTACCAGTGTCGCGGAAATGCCTGGATATCCGACAAGGAAGCTCCGGTTTGGAGGGCCAGAGACCCTTACGCTGGCGGGCGAAGTGTTGGCCATGATGATGTCGTCGTCGATGTCTTCGTCGTTTCCGCCACGACGATAGCGCTGAGGGTGGCGGCAGTGGTGGTGCGGTGCAGGTCGACAAGGTCAGGAGGAGGAGGAGTTGAAGTCGGCATGTAAAGCGCGAAATGAAAAGTCCAAGACGATGAATTGCTGATTTTTCTTTTTCCTTCTTTTCTTTTCTTGTCTCCGACCCTTTTCCGCAAGCAGGGTCTGACTGCGCAGAGCAACCAGGTTGGACGCTCGGTGAGCCCTGTCACGATGCAATGCTAATAATGTCGTTTGGCTTGGCTTGGCGGGTCGAGGTCGAGGGTTGGTGCGAAGGTCGGTACGAAGGTGGGGTTACGTCGCTACCTTGTGTGTGTTTGAGATCATCAACAGGACATGAAACGTGGTCGCATAACAATGATTGATTGAACAGGACAGAGAAGAAGCAGCGTCGAGGGTCAGCGCAAATGCGCCAGTTTAATGTTGCGCAAGGGAAAGGAAAAGGAAAGGGAGCAGACTAGAGGGCTGGTATCATGGAAACGAAAAGTGTGAGGGCTGGCGGAAGAATGGACCACCTTGCGCGCAGGATAAAGTGTTTAGGTAAGGTTCCAGGTTCGGCTCTGTCTCTCCAAGCACAAGCCAAGCACAAGCAAGCACAAGACAAGCAAGACAAGACAAGCAATGATGTGAGCGCGAGCAAATGGGCGCAACGCTTTCCAAGGTGCAGCTGAATCGGGCTCCCGGGGGGATGGTGGAAGTGCAGTCAGTGCATTAGCTTGAGTGGAGCAAGCGGGCAATAAGCAGAGGAAGAAGAAGGAAAAACGTAGGTATGGATGGAGGTGTCCAGGGGGCCTTTAATGGCCTGGGCCTCTTGTTTCTCCGTGCCTGGATGGGGATTGTTTGGGGGTTGTTTTGGAATAACCTGGAGACAATGTCATACATACATGTTCTGGACATGTACAGGCAAGAGGACGCGTGATGGTTTCGAGGCGAAGCAAACCAAGCCTGTGTGTCACAGCCAGGTTCACGTAAGCAATGGAAGGGAGACGCAGACAGACGATGCTATAATTATTATTTGTGACGGAACAACAACAACAAATTACGTCTCTGAGTTTTTGAGCCCGAGGCCGAGTTGCGGGAAGAAGCGAGAGGTGACGAGTTGCCTTGGTCATGGAAATGGAAATGTCTCGGTGCTGTTCCAAGGCAGAGAGAGAGAGGTTGTTGGTGATTCGGCTACTTGATGTAGTGGGTATGGATACAGTGGAGGGAGCTTTGAGCGCATCCGTCCCTGACATGGAGCCCTGAACTTTACCATTGGAACTCCATGACCACCGCCTCCTTCAGCGGGCTGGTGAGATGCGATACCCCGCGATAAGACTCGACGGTTTAGCGATAGTCTTTCCACTAAATGAGCCCTGAAGATGTACTACAAGTATGTCGTAATGACCTATTATTTATGCACGTAAAGATAATTAGTCTGATGCTAAATCATTACCTTGTACAGAGTATGTCGACCATGTACCATCACGACTTGCATCATTCATCGCTCAACAGTTCCATCATACATACAAGCAACCGTGGACGCCTCCTCTCCCTCGCCTCACAAATCACCAGCCACCACTTCTTCGTCCAACTTGCTTCCCTTCCTGCATCAACCACTGGGCCGATCCATCCGCTTGACCCCTTTTCGTCTAGATCACGGCCCGCCCTTGGCCAAACGGACTCGGACCCCATCGGAAAAAAGTGGGCGTTGGCTGCTGTTGCAGGTTCCCGGATGGACACCGACACCACCACCACCCACCACCGCCTTTCTTCAGGGATGCATTAGTTGGTGTGGGCACCATTCCTTGGGCTGGGGGAGCGTTTCCAGCCAAGGCAGTCTTGGGAGTTGGCATCGGGTGGAATGAGCATCACGATGGAGAAGAGCGTTTACAATAAATGGTCAACTGTCTGCAACAACTCCCCACAGAGCCAACTGGCATGCATCTACTGGTGAAGTCACATGCTCTAGCACCATAATCCAGTTTCTGTTGCATCAACTGAGCCTGGCAATTTTGGGTAGCAGTGAATAACCGCTCAGAAGATCAATGCCTAGAAGGGAACAGCAAATGAAACCTTTTGTTGGTGCTTCCAAGGACCTCTTTGAACGCTTTTTCTTTCCTACTCCTTGCGCAATGACAACTGTTGGGGGGTTGCTATATCAACTGTTTCGCAACTGAAATGTGCATTTCAACCTCCTTGAAAAAATGCGCATGGTTCAGGCTTTGAGGTTGGCAATATAGACTGCACTCAGTGTAAAACTCAAACAGGTGTATGACGCCAGAGATGTTGATACGAGGCGAGGATAAATGCAAAGGCTGGGTACTTTTTTCTGATGCAAGTTGATAGATCTATTCGTTTCCCGCAAGTTCATACAGCAAAGACTCAATAGTTTTATGCACAGATAGATGGAGATATATCTCTTCCTTGTCCATGAAGTTGATCGCAATGTAACCCATCCATGCACAATCCCAGCCCTGAAAAGGCCTGGTTTGTAGCGCCATAGGTACATCTCCCAATTAGGCTTAGACCACACGGGAGCTGCATTCCAAATGTACCTTTGGCCGTTGCAACTTTGAACCTCCAATTCAATTCAAGCTTCAACGCCTTTTATTCATCACCAACTCTGCCAATCCTTGTGCTCGCCGCTGGACGGCGGAGAAAGGACGGCAATCATGTCCGTCACGCTCCACACCTCGCTAGGCGACATTAAACTCGAGATTTTCTGCGAGAGCGTCCCCAAAACAGCCGAGGTAAGTCATGGCTCTCTCTCTCTCTCTCTCTCTCTCTGCACCACCGTCTCGGGGAAGCTTCCTACTCATACTAATATTTACATAATAGAACTTCCTCGCTCTCTGCGCCTCCGGGTACTACGACGACTCCCCCTTCCACCGCCTCATCCCCAAATTCATGGTCCAGACCGGCGCGCCCGCGAACCCGACGCTCGAGAACCCAAAGGGCGGCCAGTCCATCTGGGGCGGCGCATTCGAGGACGAGATCCGGCCCGCGCTGAGGCACGGCGGGCGCGGCGTCGTCTCCATGGCCAACAAGGGACCCGGGACCAACGGCTCGCAGTTCTTCATCACCCTGGACAAGGCGCCGCACTTGGATGGCCTGAATACCGTGTTTGGCAAGGTCATTGGCGATGAGGGCATGGCTACCTTGGCCAAGATGGAGGCTGTGGAGGTTGATAAGAAGAGTAGGCCGAGGGAGCCGTTTCGGATTGAGAAGATTACTATTCATGCGAACCCTCTGGCTGGTTAGATTCGAGTACAGGGTCAAACGATTACGCTGAGGCTGCAAATAGCGGGCGGCGTATTATGGCCTAGGCAACTGAGCTCGTGCAGAAAGTACTGTATTGGCGATGCTGGACTTCTAATAAGAAGTGTACGGGTTGCGACAACTCTGCCTAAAAATTGCTATTTCGAACTCGTCTCACGATCCTGACAGCAGCTGAACCCATTAGGAGCTTTGGGAGGGGGGGGGTCTCGAGCCATGATGAAGGGAAAACTTAGCTGTCACGGAAGTTGGAATGAAGAGAGAAACAAACAAACACAAAACACTACGAATATACATCACCAAATAGGCAATATGACTTGAAAGAGGGGATATATCTGGTCTTGACTCATGAGACTAATCTCTCTATATAGACTCCTTGCCTCTGACGGGTTCAACCCAAAATCAATAAAACCAACCCATTTCTCTGAAATACCAATACCCTTTTCCCTGATCCCAAATAACCGGATAGTAAATAGCACAAATAACTCCTAGTTTTCCGAGATCCTTATGCTTGTGTCCCAAATATTTGCCGGCACCAGAATGCGTGCATGTTTTTTCCCATTTGCTCGTGTCGAATTGTTTCGTGTTCAGATCATATCGCAACCCCATTCAAGAACCTTGACCTCCCGGCGGGTCACCAACCTCATGGGCATGTCGTCAACCGAGGAAGTAACCCAAATGATATCCCTCCAATCCCTCGCCTCAATACTCTCCAGCATAGCATCCAACTCGCCCGGCGCGCAGGCATCCAGGTTCCTGCGATGTCGGACCCTCATCTTCTCGCCCGTCTGTTCGACAAACAGGAGAATGGCCTTTTGTCCGAACCGATAAGCGGGCAAGGCATTCTTATCCTCTGAGGATAGCTCGCTGGCTAGGATATTCCGCAAGAGAGCCCAGCCACGGGAGTGGGCCTGCGAGGAAGAAGAATAAGAATAAGATGATGGCGAGGGGTTGAGGGTGAGGAGCTTGCTCATGCGCTGGCGCATGGTCGTGACGCGGGCGGTGACTTTCTCTTTATCGTACATGGACTGGAAAACGTGCCTGAGAGAACCAGAGTACTCCCTATTAGGCACGGGTCTGCGTTTCCCCTCTAGTATATCCAGCGCTAGTTTCCTATTCTCCACACGCATGCCATCACCCTCCTCCTCAACGTGCACCGCAGTCTTGCAGTGACGATGATGATGAGACGAAGCAACCTGCGGCGGCGGCAACCCAACAGTCTCATACCGACGAGAGAACCTCCTCCACACTTTACTCATGCGCTTCACGCTGAACCTCCCAGCCACGGAATCCGCCCTGGCTTTATCCCGCGGAACGACGGCTTCTCGCCTATGCATCCCATATACCGGGCGAGGAGGCAGACCCATGGCCTGTCGCCACATGAGGGTATCCCTAAACTTGACCTGATACTCCTGATGGTCTCCGCGATCGCCCGTGGGGAAGCATATTCGTAGTGATGGCATCTAAGTTACCCCCTCCTCGTTAATTCCCAAAGGCAACAAAACAACATCATCATGCATCAACTTACCTGCAAGTCTTGGACTGTAAAACTCTTCGACAAGCAGATGATAATTATGTAGCTCCGCTCTCCAGCACCAAACCCAAAAGTTATAAAAAAGAACCCTAGATTCATAAAAGTCAAGGTCGTCGAGAAAATATATATCTCTTGCGTGGAAGCAGCATTCACAACAATCACCATTGTTCGCTCGTTGTATGGGTAGCACAATACCTTGTAAAGACTATTGAACAACCCCCGTGTTCAGCATCTATTCATCAAAATAAAATATGTAAAAAAAAAAAAAGCCTAATAAGATCCCTCAATAAAGGAACAATAAAAAAACCCCCTTCCCTTCCGAGAAGAATACCTGAAAAAGAACTAGCAAAGATTCCGCTTAGACTCCTTTGTTCCCAGTTATCTACACTCGCCCATGCTGTGTGCCGTCAAACTTTCATCGCTGTTGAGTCTCCTATAGCCCACCCTGAAATCATGTATTCGTGCCAATCCATTTGTTGAAGGATTGTCTTTTCAAAATTATATGCGGTAAGTAATAACTGCCGGATTGTAATGTGTGTTTTTAATGGTATAGTTTCGCTATCCACACCCCTCCCTTGAAAGCATGAAAAGAACGCTCAATATTCTCTTCCAACTTATATTCTTGGGTTTCAGCCCCTGAAAGCCCACAATGCCGTGGTTTGATGTCGTTCAATGTAAAAATCAACACCCCTAGACATCAGCCTACACGTCGTCTCTTATTGTTGTGATCTATGTCGCGCTTGATGCCCAAATCATCGCGAAGGATTTCCTCGGTCCCCGTCGGACTCGGCGTGTCAAGTGTGTGTGCAGAAGTTACAGGATTCAAGCCGCCGTTGAGAGCATCAGCATCAAGATTAAAATTGAAATCATCCCCATCTCCGAAATTGACGTCATGTAAAAAAGCGTTACTGTCAAGGAACTGGTCCAGATCAATGCCCGGGGGGTCAAAATACGCAGCATGTTCGTCCTCTCCTAGACCAGGGACGTGGCCAGATGGACTCAGAGGTCCCAGGAGGCCATTGAGTTCGTTAATCTTTGCATCCTGTTCACTCTGTAGACGTTTCAGTTGCTCGAGATCAGTCTGATTCGTGTTGATGTGCTGCAACGAAGGAACCGGCACACTAGGCGGCCGCAAGATTGGTGAAAGCGATGGCATAGATGTAACATCTTGTGCAGGAGGAGATATGTTGGATGTGGCCGGTGCGGTTGGCATAGTCGCCAGAGGATCGGATACTGCGGGAATATTCGGTATTGCGGAAGCAGACGATTGACCAGCCATAAAGTTTACCAGCTTGCTCCTTTGATCATTGCTCAGAGTGTTGGGTGCATTGGCAACAAGTTCTGTGGCTTCTGGTAAATCGAGCCCCGTGGGGTTTGTCGCATTGTGGTCATTGATGATCCTCATCATGCTCTCATGTGGGTTTGTCTTGAGCTCTTGATGCAGGTTTGGTGAAGTATCCGGCGGCGATGCGTCATTGAGTTCGGTGACATGGCCCATCTCATGGGTTATACCACCAACAGGATGGTACGATGAGCTGGTGGTTGAGGGTGACCTAGTTGATGAAGAGAGGGTATCGCTATGATTAGGGATGGGTGGCAGCAGCCCGCGGGCCTTTTTTGGGAGCGGACCGCTTAGAGAGGTAGGGTCGGTTTGTGCGTGGATAAAATCACCAAGGTCGACAATGCTTCCCTGGTGTGGCTGCTGCCCCTGACTGGATATTAAGCTCGAAATGATGTCGCCCACATTTTGCGGGTTGCCTTGGTCCTCCAGCGTCTTTCTAAAGACATTGGCCAGGAAGTTTAGGATCGCATTGATGGAGTTCTGGTGGCGATCGTGCTGGCTCTGGAACATGATGGCTTGGTTATAGAGTTCGTTATTGTTCCGTTGCAGCCGATTAATCGCGCCGAGTATCAACTTTTGTTGCTCTCGCACCTTGTGCAGCTCCTCACGTATGACTGTCATCTCCTTCTTTTGGAGAGGCTGAGAGTCCACCCCTGCCGGAGGTAATGATCGGCCTCCTGTGTTTGATGAGCCGATTCCGTGGTGTCCGACTGGTTCGTCATGTCTGTCTTCATCATCACTATCGACATCCCCGTCCTGGTTCTTACTTCCCTTTTTCGATTTCCCACCACCCTTTGGTTTATTGATGAGCCATAGCAAGTTAGGATGGCCCCGCCTAAAGTAAGGATTGGAGTATTCGCTTGGACTCTTGTTTTTGCGCTCGCTCGCGCGCATGGAGTTGTCGGAGAGGCCTACACACTTGTGGAAACCGTACATGTTTAGTTGTCTCACAAAGGAGGCGTAGTTGTTGTGCTTGAAAAGCTCCGGGATCAACGTCTTGGCGAACTCATCCTCATCAAGTACGACGAACGAGTCGCCCTTTTCTGACCACCGGATCAAGTCTTCATTTTTTCGTTCCTCGAGAAAGCTGGGATTGTTAGCATACGGTGGAGATTATTGTAAGCGCCGCGCTTACCTGCTGAGCTTCTGGACAAAAGGGGGGATCTGCTTGCGTTTAGTCTGTGCTTCCCTCTTTGCCTTTTGAGCCAAATCCTCCAATATCTCAATGTTGTCCTGTTCGACTGGCGTATCGGCCGTGTTTGGCGAAACGAGAAGGCTGTCATCGCTAAAACTAGCCCACTGGTTTCCCGAGGCGTCAAATGGGCCTCTGGGGTTTGTAGCCACAAGTGCGCGATTCATCTGCCGGCGCGCCAGCGAGTTGGAGGGCGTACTGACAGCCTGCTGATATGCAGGTTGCGCTGGCGCAAGTCCAAAGGCATTATCACCGTGCGCAGAGTTGTTGATGAAGTTGGTGGCATCGCCCGCGACACCATTCCACTGCACAAGCGGATTCGCTGCGGCATTATGGTCGGCCGTATACGGTTGTTGCATGTTGCGCTGAATCGGCACTATCGGCGATGTACCAGGCGCCGCTCGCTTCCGGGAATTCTGGGCAGACATGGAATCAAATATGCGACCGCAGCCGAGACTACTCTGTCAAGTGTCGTGTTATCGGGATTCCGATGGCAGTAGGTTGCTTGCGTGTGGAAGTACCCCGAGGCTCGTCCCTCTGATGAGAGATGATGTTTAGCGCTTCGACAGTGCCCAAAGGGTGTGGTAACGCCAGCCTCGACTTGATGCAACAGAGTCGGGTACTTGTAATATCAACCTGCCAAGCTGTTTTGTCGCGTGGGTTGCAGTCGGATCCCTCTATGGACCGGGAGACACGTTACTTTTGCGTCACACCCGTCGAATTGTTGAATCGTTTGCGGGGAGAATGCGTTGGTCCAACTATCGTCGAGGATGGTGTGCTCGTGGGCTGGTTCGGCCTAATGGATGGAGCTTCAGGCAACTTGAGGAGGAAGCAATGTCATGGCATAGGTACAGTGATGAGATGGAGGGTTGCCTGTGGAGGCGCCTTGTTTGCCAAAGCCTCTTTGTGTTGGGTGTGTGTGTGTGGTGTGCGTGCGTTTGCTGCGGACTGGGCGGCAACAAGCTCTCAATCGCTGGCGCGACGTTCGTTGGTCCTTTTTTGGTGAGTTGTCTTGCTGCTCTTGTTGTCTTTTGTGTGTCGCAACCTCTGAGTGATTTATTCAGCCAACAAAGGTCGTCATTCCGAAACGTTGATGGATGGCTGTTCCAAGCCAAAGTTGATGGGGGAGACGGAGTTTTGATCGAGATGCTACTCCAACCAAACAATCAGTAACCGATAAAATGCTTTGTTTCCTAAACGTGGAGTGGGTTGGCCAGCGGTCTGTGATGTTATCGCTGGAGGACCTGCTCCTGTCCAATCAGAGCCTGCAGTGATAATCTTTTTTGCAGGCACCAAGCTCCAACACGTGATGATAACGCCTGCGGCCCGCCTTGAAGAAAGCACTGAAGATTTCCGGTTACAAATGATTCATGAATCTTTGTTAGGTCAGGTGTGCTTGTCAACTTGTCTAAGATAATAATCCGCATTTTAGCTACCTACTTCATTGCCTATTTAGTGTTTCTACTCCGTCTCCGTACTCCTTGCTTTGCTATTGACGTGTCTCAACGAATAAGACAGATTTGTAGCGAGTCATAGCCATCGCCTTGCACAGAAAAAAACAAAAACGCCTAGGCCCGCTGGGGCACTGCGCATGCAGCCTGCAAGCAACATCTGCGGATCACGGTGGCAGATACATAACCTATGGATACGTGGTGGGGTATCAATCATGTCCATCATGGGCCTCCATTATTGCATCACGATCCACCAAACCATCCATATTAATATACAATATGCATACCTGTCCAAATCCGTACTCCTTGTTCCTACATTGCAACTTATCTTGCGCCTCTTCCAGCTAGAGAAGCGGTTCGTGCCATCTGAGCATTCTTGGCTTGGTCCCATGCCCTTCCTGACCCACCAGCCCGGGCTTCTCTCTCTGCCCGTTTCTCTTCCTTGAGAGTCCGAGCCTTTTCTCGTGGATCTATAACTACGAGCTCCTCTTCTCCCTTTTTACGATTCCTTAGGTCCTTGCCCAGTTTATCGGCTGCAAATGAGAGTGCATGTGACATCCACCCCTCGTCATCGCTTTCCTCCTTGTCTTGCTTGTCCCAGGCAGTGCAGCTCTGACAGTTGGCGATAAAGTGCAAATCACAGAGCTCTGCTTCGCCGTCCTGTGCTTGCTTGTCCTTTTCTTCATCCTCCTCGCCAGCAGGTGTATCGACAGCTTTGCCCTTTTCAGGCGGTGCCGTCTCGAGCTTCGACTGAAATGCCTTTAGCATCTTGAGAGCAGCCTGTTCCTCGCTTGCTGTTGTGTTGTTGCCCCCTGGCCGTCTCCTCCGACCTCGTGTGGACGTTTCAGGTATCATAGATTCTAATGCTGATTTCTTCTTTTCCTGGACAGGTTGTTCCGAGTGTACTGTCCTCCTCATGGATGCTTTTAGAGCTGCAAGCTCTTCATTGGCCCTTTCCAATGCACTCTTTTTGACCGTCTCAGGTTCTGGTGAAGACTCTGGCGAAGGCTCTTTAGGCTTTTTGGATGTCTTTTTCTCAGTCTCCCTGGGCTCTGGCTCTACTGCTTCTGTTGTTGCTGTCTCGGGCTCCTTTGTGCTTCTTTCCGGAGTATCTCGTTTCTTGGGCTTGGGTTTTGAGGCCTTCTCCTTTGGCGCTACCTCTGCTTCTTCGTCTTCCATAACAATTCTCGTATCAAACTTGGCCTTTTTGAATGCCGGAACTTCCTCGTCTCCTTCTTCGTCGCCAAAGCTTAGAAGTTGTTTCCCGCCCTTTCTCTTCTTTTTCTTGTCCTTTTCGATCTTGGGCTTCTGTATTATCGACGCAACTCTCGATCGCTTTTTCATATCCTCAAACGGATTCACCAAGATCTCTACCCTCTCAATCTTGACGGGATACAGTGGCCGCTCTGTCGTCTCATCTACTTCGGAGTCGCCGATTTTTGCCAGGTTGTAAATGGTGTCGCCAGCCACTCTTCCAAACATTGTGTTTTTGCCATTCAACTCCTCCGCCTTGTCCAGTGTAAAGAAAAACTGACTTCCATTCGTATTGATCTTGCCTTCGTTGGCCATGGCCAAAATGCCTCGCCTGTTGATCTTTAATCGCGAATGGAACTCGTCTTTGAAGTTGATGCCATTGGGCCCTGCGTTTTTGCCGTATCTCTGGTCCAGAGGCCAGGCGTCCAAATCGCCGCCGAAAGCGCCTCCATCATAAATAGATTCTCCGCCATTGCCGGTTCCCGTGGGGTCGCCGCCCTGAAGAATGAAGTTTGGCACCAGTCGGTGGAAGATTGTGCCATCGTAGTAGCCGTCTAGGCAGTGTTGAAGAAAGTTGCGGCACGTCAATGGCGTCTGCTTCGCAAAGAGTTCGACATGAATCTCTCCGAGGGTTGTGTGAATAATCGCAGACGCGGTAGGCTGCGGTTCGAGGTTGTAGACGGTCGACATGATGATGCTCTGTGGCTCTGACCCAGAAAATTATGAATGTGTTGACGTTGCTGTTTCAAGATGCCTTGTCGCGAAAGCTTGAAAGTCGGCTTGGTCGCGCCAGACCCATCGTTATCGATAAGAGCTTTTGCCATTTCAAGACCTATGATCGCCTCACGCCATGTTCCCTCTTGCTCATGAGAAAGAATCGGTCCGTTCTCATCCTGCTTTCATTTATGAAATGAATCCAGTCGAATCAATAAATGACAGTCCACTATCCCAAAATTGAATGACATCGCCTATTACAAGAGATTAGCATATGTTCTGATTTGATGGCCAAGGCGATGCAGCGGCTCGTATTCAACCGTACCCTACATCATTCCTATCTTTATCCACTACGAAGCAATTATTTTCCTCATGTAGAAATATCCGACCTACAAATGCCATTATTTATAATTCCTTACTATTATTACAAATTTTATTAAAAATGTTTATTTTAACATGTCCTATAAAGCTGGTACATTCTCCAAATTGTAGAGTCTTCATCATTGACCATTCATCCACTCAACCAAACCCATCATCATCATGGCCTCCCCTGCAAAGCACACTCCACGCTCCGTCCTCGACGCCTTCTACCAGGCAGAGCGGGAGTACATGGAGGCCCCTCCAGACAAACGAGACTTTAGCGGCATGGCTGCCACACTTTCACCAGACATTCATATGGAACAAACATCAGCTCTTCCATATGCTGGTACCTACATTGGCCACGACGGTTTTCAAGACTGGAGTCGCCAAATAGCAGAATACTTTAATGTGGTTGACGTACAGAATTCAGAGATATTTGAACGCGAGGGTTCGGATAAGATTGTTGCTCTATCAACCATACATTATAGGGTCAGGAAGACGGGGGAGGATTTGTATTTTCCTCATTCACAGACTTTTGCGATTGATGTGGAAAAGGGACAGATTAAGGAGATTCGGCCATTCAACTGGGATGTTTACAGGTTGAACAAGGCGATTGGATATGTGCCAAAATGAGCTTGATGGATGGATGATGGAGGTTTGGGACAGTGAGGGGATCTCACGTTTATAACTTGGACTTTGTAGGCGTCATACAGAGTTTTTAATTCGTGAGCTGGAAAGAGCTATTGGATAGCGAGTTTATTTGAGATTGATTCTTCAATTTTTTATCCATGGGTCCATAATGTATAATGTTGGTTTGTCTTCTCTCATTGTGTTGTGTCCGTATAGGAACATGGATGCACTACCGAAAGCGGTAATCCCCGCACCCTCATCAATGCCCGACGGTAATGTTTATCTCCACTTGCAGAGACACTGTTGGCAGTAAAGGTACTCACGTAGGTACGTACAGCAATGAGCCCTTACAATGACCAATCCAGCGCCAAGCCGTAAGCGCTGGGCTACTCCAGCCCCCTGAATTATAGCGGAGAGCTGGGCAGTGACTCGGAGGATTGGAGCTGCCCGGGCATACGTCACTGCCTCTATTATGAAGCTGGAGCTCTCGTCTGCTGAGGGGAAGCTTCAAATTTCATCTTCTTCCCATTGCTCCCGTAATTTGGCGTTTTCTCTGGGTTTGCTGCCTATCGTTGCTTCTTCTGTCAATTGCCAGTCGTCCTCTTTCTCGCAATGGACCAATCAAAGCTTCTCGAGGAGCACAAAGCTGCTGTCGAGGGCATCCAAGAGCAGGTCAAGTACTTTTACGACAACAAGAAGCCGTTCCGCGTTTACCATGGCTCTACGAGCTCGACGCGACCCATGTCCTTTACTCGTGATTCCATTGTCGATACTAGCAAAATGGATCGCCTGTTTCCCGTTGATCTGGAGACAATGACAGTCAAGGCCGAGCCCAAGGTGCCAATGGATCTCCTGGCTGAGCATACTCTGAAGCACGGCGTCATTCCCAAGATTGTCATGGAGTTCAAGGGTATCACTGTTGGCGGCGGATTTTCCGGATTTTCCGGCGAGAGCAGCATGTATCGCTATGGCCTCTTCAACAACACTGTCTCCGACATTGAGATTGTGCTGGGTGACGGGAGCTTGGAGACAGCTAGTCGCACCCACAACGCTGATCTTCTTGAACATGCCGCTGGTAGCTTGGGGACGTTTGGTATTGTCACACTCCTCACTATCGAGCTCATTCCCGCTACGAAATTCGTTCAGCTGGATTTCCAGCTCGTCAATGATGTCGCCAGAGCCCACGACTTGTTTGAGGAAGCGACCAAGGATGAATCAATTCACTTCATTGACGGCGTCTACTTTCGCAAGGGCGTCATTGTTGTCATGTTTGGCAGATTCGTTAATGCACTTCCTGCCGGCGAGAGAGTTCTCAAGAAGATGGAGGTTCATTGGTTTGCCGACACCATTGAGGATATTATCAAGAAGCAGCCCGTCCCCGAAAAGCTAACGACTGTCCATTTGAACACTCCCGACTACTTGTTCCGCTACGATCACGGCGCTTTCTGGGGCGGCAAGTTGGCTTTCAAGCACTTTCATGTTCCTCAAAATTCCTTCACTCGTCGCCTGGCCGATCCATTCCTCGACAGCCGTACTTGCTACCATGCCTTACACAAATCTGGTCTCGCCAACGAGTACGTCGTCCAAGATTTTGGTATCCCGGCAAGCACTGTCAAGGAGTTCATCTCCTATGTCAACGAGACACTCCCGGAGCTCCAAATCTTCCTCGCCCCTTGCAAGGCACCTAGGGAGATTGGTTTGACCTCTCGCTTCAACGCTCGAGTCGACGAAGTGTCCGACCAGAGAATCTTTGCCGTTGGTGTATACGGCCGTGGACCCCGTGATCCCAAAGCGTTTTACGAGCTCAATCGCAAATTGGAGCTGCGTAGTGCCGAGTTGATGGGTGCCAAACTCTTATACGCCAGGACGTACTACACCGAGGACGAGTTCTGGCTCATCTACCGAAAGGATGTCTATGACGAGATGAGGAAGAAGTACAGAGCTGAGACTCTCCCCACGATTTACGACAAGCTGAAGGCTGATATGGGGACTGGGGCGGGCAAGAGGAGGCCTGTGCGAGGTATCCTGGAGACGATGTGGGATAAGGCTACCGGAAACAAGGAGTATCTGCTGGCAAAGAAATGATTGCAGAAATGACTGGATGCAGATCTATGAAGACTATGCGATAAACGTGTTGGCGTTTGGTATTGACTAAGTCGGTTGTCAGGCGTGGTTTGTTGTGGGATTGCCGGCCACTCTAATCCTTGATTCCCGGTCGGCAACATGGGGTGGCAGTTGGCGCATGAAGAAGATATCATTTCATAGTACATCTAATGAAAGCATGCTCTGTTTGATTATATCCATGTCTGATTTCACACTGAGATTTGCCCTTGAGATTTTAAGGATTTTACTTTATGATGTTTGGGCATCTCTGCTCTGGGGTTGCTATTGGTTACTTGGGTTGGTGATGTTGACTTTTAAACAAAACATCTATTGACAAGTCGGCGTGAAGAATGAGGAGATTGATCGGAAATGGTACTTATATGTATGGAAAGTGCTTGATATATAAGAAAAAGGAAATTATAATACAAATCATGATGGCGAGTGTATTACTCCTGATCCACGCCGGCAGAGAGCAGGACGTTTCCAAGTATACATTGCAGTCCCCACATTGACTGTTGTGACGATCCTTGAACGCAAGTGTGTGTCCAAGAGTATCGATTCAGTCTCTTTCCCACTTAGACCATCCAAAGTCCCCTAATGTACTTGTAGAAAGGGCGGTGGATTGCTCGGACGGAGTGTAAGTCGGTGTTGCTGTTGTTCTATAATAAGGTATGGAGGGGTATCTTTATGCTGGCTGAACGACGAATGAGGGCCAGAGTGGGAAGCTGGCAGTGGTGTAAGACGCATCGGGTCGCTCTCTGGAGGTTTATTATGCTTCTAGTTCGTACCACATTTCGGTCGAGTCTCTTGAGATGCCTTTGTAGGTAGGTAGCCAATAGTTAGCACGCGGTGACGGAGCTCGACATGAGTTAACTTGGCTTGGGATCAGCGCACGATTCTTGCGCATGGTCTTGATCAACCATGCTACGGGAGCGAGAACGACAGTGACAAGGAGTGTGATTAAAGCAATGACATCGGCTTTGGCCCACGAGCTCATGTTTGAAGAGAATTTTTGAGAGGTAAGGAAGATTCTGGTTTCTTAACGGCGAGTAAATAATATATATGTATTTTTGATAGAGGTCCCTCTGAGGAGAAGGATATGCTTTTCTGATGATGATCTGAAGAATCTCACTTTTTTGGAATGCGGGTGCTAGTTTTATATGATTCAGTGCATCTGTAGGTTTGGGCTGCGCTGTATACCTGCGGTAGATAGTACAGGAATGCCATGCCATCACCGACACAGGGGTGTGGGGGGTAGGGGGTGTGCATCCATCCATAAAACCAATTCCTGTCGATTCCGTCTGTCGGAGTACCTCCAGGGCTAATTTTCTAATACCTAGACTACCCCCTGGGTAGTACTGCTCTCGCTCGTTACCTTTCTCCCAGTAGGCAACTTACTTACTACTATTCCTGGTATTGTTCGATTTCTTTTTTAATGTAGTTGTTTATTTAGAATCTCAGGCTTTCTGTCATTTACATTTATCCACATTGTCCTTAATCTGGCCTTTGTTTTTTTGATGGTTCTCTCTCGGTATAAGTTATTGCGGGAACCAGCCTTTCTGCAAGTCGCACGATCCAACTTCAAGAACGTTGCTGATTGTACGCCCCTTTAGTGATTCAGTGGCGCGGATGCATTGGGGCTTGAAGATGTGTCCCTGCATGCGCATGTGGCGTACTCCGTAGCTTGGTGCGCTGGGGGATTTCTGGTTAGAATCATAGTGTTTGTAACTCTTAAGTAACCGTGCAAACACTCTATTAAGGCGGTCTGTTAGTTTTACAGAGCTCTCACTTGAGGGCTACTAGCACTACATCTATGGATCTAATGGATCCATGAATATCTTACTAGAACCCCCCTTCGCCTTGTAGCATGGGCAGGGGGTGCATTGGGATGTTACTTCATCGGAGAGGTCTTCGTAGTTTTGAGTGGATTACAATACTCGTCTACACCAATCAGCTTCACGCAAGCTTGGGCTTCGTCTTTGGGGGAGGGGAGGGGAAGGAACGGAGGGAGAGGGTGTAGGGGAAGGAACGGGCAGGGGTGTGTGTGTAGGAGAAGGAACGGAGGGAGAGGCGGTTGTCGTTCAGCAGACAAACATCCGTTTGAATCAACACCATGTTCATCGTCTAAAGTGGCGGATCCAATGAGCCCCCCCTTGTTTGTCGAATCTGCATGTTTATAGTCTACGCCTGAGGATGGATCGTTGGCAACCTTTTTGGATTTGTCAAAAGGTCTTTGCTTTGACCGGGTTTCCTCATGCTCCAATACCCTGGTGTTTTAACCCATCGGATCACCCTCAGCTATCAGTCAGGTATTCTGCCGAATGAGAGACAATGTCATTCTTTTTTTTAGAGGCTTTGATGGGTGGTAGATGGATATCTGCGCTGACAAGCGTGTCTGATAAATGAATGAGCAGAAGCGTGACTGCATCCCAAAACAACATCTGCTGAGAAGTTGACAAAAAGAGCGGATGAGTTGGCTAGGGAGATCACAAGACACAAGGGTTAAGGTATCATATTGTACATAAAATTTAGTGAGTGTATTAACCTTGAGTTTGATCTTTTATAGAATATGTGCCAAAGAGTCAGAGGAGCACTTCAATCTCTCCTCTAAATTAGACCAGGACTCCCTGATGTTAAGGAGGGTAGGGAATTGCTCGCATGGAGTACCCGCATATGTAAATGCGGTAGTGCTAATATCTTATAATACAGAATGACGTTTTTGAGATGACAAAAACGACAGATAAGAGGTACGATAGAGCATTGGATCACTTATCGTGACCTCTATGCTTCTAGTTCGTATTGCATTTCGGTCGAGCGTCTTGAAAGGCCTGCTTAGAGTCAGCGAGGTGAGCTCAATATGAGTCAACTGGGTGGTGGTTTCATCGTACTATTCCTATACAAGGCCTTGATGAGCCATGCCAATGGAGTGAGAGAAATGGTGACCAGGAGTGCAGCCAAGGCAAGAAGTTCGTCTTTTGACCATGATGCCATGCTGAGCTCCTTGATGAGATGAGATGAGGGTTAGGGTTTGTGATTCTTGAGGAGCTGGTGGGTAGCAAAGTGTATGAGTTGCTAAACTTTCTTGGAGAAAAGAGCATACTGTCTGATGAAATGAGGAAATGCTTTGATTGGGACCCATGGCCATTTTTTATTCGTAGTGGGAATCATAAAAGAGCAGAAGCCTCTGGAAACCTGATTCCCATGATTCCTGCTCTCTACGATTCTCATCCTGTCACGATTCCAACTAGCACTTGGTGCAGGCGTTTAATTCACATGATTATGGTTACCTGTACCGGCCTCAATTCCCACATCTTACGCAAGCACCAAGCCTCCATTAAAAACTGGAAGGCGTGGGAATCGGTACATTTGTAGGTTCATTGACCTGTGGGAATCAGCGCATCTACAATGCTTGTCTAACTCGTGGGAATCAGCGCATTGTGGGAATTGTGTGTCTCTGGTGGACGCGTGGATTTGGACCGTTGAGTAATGGTGGGACGACAGGAGACTCAGGGGTTGTGCTTGTCGTTTATGGAAGGTGGGGTTGACATGGAGAGTATGAGCGAGGCTCGGGCTCATGAAGCCAAAAACTTCTCTGATCCCATGATTCCTACTCTTTGTCTCTTGGTTTTGCTCCCAGAACCTCGCTCCTAAATGATCAACTAAGACTCTATTTACAAAAAATTTAAATACTGTGCGGTTATCTTATGACTACTCTGTTGAGGCTTCCCTGAGATTTCTTCATAAAATACCCTCATTTCCGTCATCGACAGTTCATCCTTCTTGCCGTGCTTCTGGTCTTTGTTGAAACCTACTGTGGGAATCAGCAGCTGGAAACTGCTCCGTACATCAATTCAATTCCCACACAACCCGAGTGTGGGAATCAGTGAACAATGCACAGCATAGACGCTGATCAGCCATCGCCTGCCGCGTGGTGAGGCGGTCCGCATATGCTATTTGCGGGCGGTTCATGCCCGAGACCAATCAGTTTGTTTAAACTGTGGGAATCACCAGACCCTTGCCGTCTGTCTGTCCGTGGCTTGGATCCTGATCCATGTTATTTTTGGCCATGTCTGTAGGTGCACTCGAGGAGTCACAATTGATCTCTTGCAGGTCTCTTTTTTGTTCGTTTTAACCTCTCATCTTTGGCCTCGATTTTATCTTGTTCTTATGATGGCATAGCATCAAGCTGGATCGCTCATGGCCCTCAATCGATCTGTCGGCTGCAAATGCAATACTCAATGCCGTCAACCATGCAACCAAATGAGCCGTGTAAGCCGACTGCGGCTGAATGCCATCCCTTCACACACAAAAGTCCACAACTACAAGACCATTGCGACAAGTTAGGCCTGCCCACTTTAGAGGATCTATGGGCAGTGGTGAACCGATCTCTTGAATTCAAGAAGCATGCGTGGAGTGCCGTGCGCTTTCTCCCCTTCCCTTCTCTGGACGAAGTCTGCCCTTGGCACTTCCGCAAATACTGGTCGCCTTATGATGCAAAGAAAGATGCCGAAAATCTCTATGACCAATTCTTGGAGCTTAGGAAGGTTCTGGAAGCGTTCATAAAACTCAATGACATCTCTAGCAAGGGAAGAAATGCCAGTCTCAGGGTTATTTCGGAGCAGAATCTGAGGTCCAAAGAGATGAGACTACAACTTCACGAATGCATTGCAACCGGCAAAATCTTTCAAGCAATGGAACTTCTTTCAAAGAGCGCCGATTTCACTTATGCTTTCCCCATCTCTCTTGTGGCTGGACAAGTGGAGCTCGCAAAACTATGTCTCGAGAACGGTGCGAAGGTATGCACAGGGGCCTGGGACATACCACTGGCGTTGGCAATTGGAGATACAGCGATTACAAGTCTCATGAAAGCTGCACTGTGGCTCAACGATGCCCATATGTTGGGAAATCTGATTGAAGAAGGCGGTGATATTCACGGGGTCGCCAACTGTGATCACTCGATTCTTATTGAGGCTGTAAGAGCCAACAGCTACAACAGCGTTGTGCTCTTGCTTGCTCACGGGGCATCTGTCAAGTATGAAACTTCTGCGACTACCGCGACGCAAAACATTTTGTTAGCGGCCCTCGAAACTGGTGATTCACGCTTGTTTAGGCTGTTGATTGATCATGGATTCGAACTCACTGAAGATGAAATATATGGCATCGATTTGGGCGCTCACCATCTCAACTTGGCTCTTGTCCATACCACTCGTCGTGTACATGAGACCTGGAACCCCCTTGGGATACGCAAATCCGACAATCCTACTGCTGCTGAAAGAATCCTCCTTCATGCCGTGAAGCAAGGTGACCTTGCCCGATGCACAAGGATTCTTGTGGGGGAAGCACCTGGCACAGACAAGAATATCCGTGAAATTGATGTCAACTGGATGCAAGACGACACCACAGCTTTGATCGAGGCGGTCCGACTTGGGCATCGACAGATAGTTAGGCTACTAGTACAGCACGGGGCGGATGTCAATATTATAACCTGGAATAAAAAGACTGCCCTGCGCATGGCGGCGGAGACCGGATGTGAGAGCATTATACGGTTTCTGCTCTTTCACGGAGCAGACTTGGCCGTGACCGTTTTGATGCTGCGCCTTGTGGATTGCGAACCTCGCCTCAGCGACAGAATCGATCGGCTGAATAAGTGCATGTCACAGTTGAGAAAATATTTCGATTGTCATTTTGATATCAAAACAAAATTTCTAACACTTCGTCACTCTTTCATGACATGGCATAGCCATCTCATCTCGGCATCAATATACCCTCCTCTTTATGCCCAAAAGTCACAGGAGACCAAGGAAATACGGGGTAACCTATTCAAAACTCACTCTAGTCATTCTAGAAGATGGGCTTTCGCACTTGAGCAGAATCCTCGGAGAGCTTGGCATATTGCTGTCAATACTTTCTACAAGTTTCAGATTGGGATCCCCCCTAAGGATCTGAACGAAGTTTTATTGCTCTTTACCTTTTTCAAATCTGTGGAGGAGATTATCGATACTTCGAGTAAATTTTATTTGTTAGGTCTAGGCAGGGATAGACACTATTGGCAACTGCTGTTTGATAACCATGGCGACGGGAAGCTCATGTATCTAAACGCCGTCATGGACATCTTCAATCTGGATTGCCGGTTTGGCGGCTATCTTCCCAATACTGACGACATATTACGGGTTCAGGGATATGCTCTGACTATTGCTTTCGGAGCTGAAGATTCCTTCCACTTGAAGGAGTTCGCCGTATGGGCCCAAGCGTTTGGGAACATTATGTTTGAGGTAAGGGTTTTGTTAATGAAATAGAATGTTGTACGGCCTTATCAGCAACTAAGAAATTATCTAGCACCCGATTCAGTCTCATATAGGTGAATCAGAGGTTGAATCTGATACTATGAGAACGTTTTCTGCAGCCGACCTGAGTTTCTCTGCCTTTGGGACGGATGTAAGTTCTCAACAACTGTACTCAGGGTCACCATCTACTTTTCTCATGTCGGAAATGTTACTGGATGATGACTTTGAATTTCCTGCACCAGACGTAACTGATACTCAAAACACGTTGGTGATCAATTGGACACTTCCGGATCAAGGATCGTTCAACGAGGGAATCTCTCAGCCGTCAGTACCAGCATCTCCACAACCTGGTAACCCAATCCCCATCGACGATGCATCACCCAAGTTTACCACGAAGAAAACGTTTTGCGACGACTGTCAACAGGAGTTTAAGACTACATCAAACTATGGCAAACACCGGCGTGGACCAAGACATCAAAATGTCCGTCATGAGTGCAAGTTTGGGTGCGGCAAGGACTATCTGAGAAATGATACCAAGATGAGGCACGAACAAAAGTGTAAGAAGCGACTCGGCTCTCCCAGGATGCCGCATGCTACTCGAAAAAGAGGTTGACGCAGACGCTTGAGGAGTTGTGGTGTATTCCGACGTCAAATCAGCGGGTTTCCGATCAATGCCCGAAAAGGGTAAACCCCTGCGGTGGCATGCGGTGTGGATGACCCAAAGTTCCCCGCGCCCTCTAAGAACATCCGAACCTCATCACTCGTTGCGAGATCGGTGAAAGGAACAATCTGGTAAGTGCTGAGTTCCTGCATCTTTTATAACTTGACGAAATCATCTTTACCTTGCGTTGTATCTCACCCACTAACACTTGAAGACTGTAGAGAAATGGCCGCTAAAACGCTCAAAATCGCCGTCATTCCTGGTGATGGCATCGGCAAGGAAGTCATGCCAATCGGCGTGCAATGTCTAACTGCTGTCGCTCGATTACATCACATCCCGCTAGAGTTTGAATGGTTCGACTTTTCCAGTTGTGATTATTACCAGAAGCATGGCGACATGCTGCCCGCGGACTGGAAGGAGACCCTCCTCAAGTTTGATGCCATCTACTTTGGAGCCGTCGGCTGGCCGGACTCGGTGCCGGATGATGTATCGCTATGGGGGAGTCTTCTCAAGTTTCGGCGCGAGTTTGATCAGTATATCAATCTGCGGCCGAGTCGCTTGATTCCTGGCATTCCGTGTCCCTTGGCGGGCCGCAAGCCGGGCGATATCGACTTTTGGATTGTGCGGGAGAATACTGAAGGGGAGTATAGCAGTATTGGTGGTAAGATTTTTGAGGGGACGGATCGTGAGACTGTTATACAAGAGACAGTCATGACGAGGACGGGCGTCGACAGAGTGCTGAAATACGCCTTTGATCTTGCGCAGAGTCGGCCTCGGAAGCGACTCACCAGTGCGACCAAGAGCAACGGCATCAGCATCACAATGCCATACTGGGATTCGCGAGTCCAAGAAATGGCCAAAAAATACCCAGACGTGGCGGTTGAAAAGTACCACATCGACATCCTGACGGCTCACTTCGTCCAGCGACCCAACATCTTCGACGTCGTCGTTGGCAGCAACCTCTTTGGCGACATCCTCTCCGACCTGGGCCCAGCCTGCACCGGAACCATTGGCATCGCCCCCTCGGCCAACATTAACCCCGACAAGAAATTTCCGAGCCTCTTTGAGCCTGTCCATGGTAGTGCACCGGACATTGCGGGTAAGGGCATCGCCAACCCCGTGGGCATGGTCTGGGCGGGCCAGATGCTGCTCGAGCACTTTAACTACCGCGAGGCGGCGGGGGCGCTCATGACAGCTATTGAGAATGTTACGGCGCGGGCGGAGGTTGATGTTGTTACGCCTGATGTGGGTGGAAGGGGAACGACGGAGAGTTTTGGGAAGGCTATTGAGGATGAGGTTGTTGTTGTTTCGTTGCGGGGGCATTGAGGGCCTTGATAGCCACTTATGTCGGGTTGAATGGTTTGAGCTGGACTTGATGTAGACCTCAGGGGAAGTAGACAATAGGACTTAGGAAGTGTTGTGAGTTGAGTAGTAAAGCATAACAAATAGGAGTGATGAACTTCTCACTATTTCTATCTAGTCTCATGGATGTTCAGGCCGTTTCAAACTGAAAGGAGCTTTATGATGCTGATCATAACTTATTAAAAGCAAGAGTGAATCTGATTGTCGCAAGGTTTCCATTGAGCCTCATTACCATTTATTTCCCTAGATAAAACATGACAAATTCATATAGAATCATAACATCACTTATAACTGCCTCTTTTTCACCGTCATCATCATCCCACCCCTCGGCTTCGCCTCCATCCCCAGCTCCTGGAAAACAATATCTCCATAAATCGTATCCAGCCTCGTATGAAGAGTCCTGGGCTGCGCATTCGGCTCCAGGCCCGCGCACTCGAAATCATACTCCCGAATCGTAGCGATGAGAATGATCTTGAGTTCGTTGGTCGCCATGTTTTGGCCCAGACAGGCCCTGTGACCCCTGCCAAAGGTGCGGAAGTAGGAGCGCGGGATCTCGTTTTCGGGGTCTAGCCATCGCTCTGGGATGAATTCCTGCGGCTTGGGGAAGTATTTCTCGTTGTAGTGTATGTCGAGGGCGTTGACGGAGATGGCGAGGTGGTTGTCGATGGGCAAGGTCTCGCCCTTGTGGGTGAGGGAGGCACCGGGGCCGGCTTCCTTGCTGCCGAAGCCGACGGGGAATAACCGGAGGGTTTCTTTGATGACGGCGTCGGTGTAGGGGAGGTTTTGGAGGAGTTCGGGTGCTTCGACGAGTTTCTCAAAGGTGAGATCGATGCTGGTTCCGAAAATGGCGTCGTGCTCTTGTCGGATTTTCTCGACGACGTGGGGGGCCTTTGAGAGTAGCATGTAGATGTACTGGGATGAATTAGTATGAGTTTGCCTACTCTAGAGATTGAAACGTACGCATAGGGTATCATTTGTGGTGCCGTGACCTCCGAGAAGCAGACCCTTGATGCTATAACTAGTTAGTATAAAGTTATCTAATAGAGATGTAGTTTAAGACCTACTTTGTCAGGAGTAGCTCAGCCTCTGCTGGTGGCAGCTCTCCATTCTTGTCAAAGATCTGTTTGCCTTCTTTCGACGCCTGCGCATACTCCCGAAGCATCAGGTCCAAGATGCTGTTGGGATCCTTCCTTGACGGGACCACGCTCTCGCTTCGTAGCAGCGCCAGTCGTTCATTGATCTTTGCCATGATGGAAGGGTTCAGCCGTTTCAGGATTCTGTGCTTCCTCCACTTATTTTTAACCTGCTTGATGGGGTTGAGCATCAGTGTGATGTCCGTCTGCGCATCCGCAAAGTGAACCAGCTCCCTCAGGTCATCAAAGTACGAGCTCCCGCTCGTCTGCGCATTCAGCGGGACGTTGAACACGACGCGCGCGATGACGTCGAAGATGAGCTTGGCGCCCAGGTCCTCGAAGGAGAAGACTTCCCCGGTGCTTGCCTTTTCGTCCAGCGCCCCGCGGAACAGCTGGCACTCGTCGACGATGAGGTCGGTGAGGCTGCGGATGTGCGACCAGGAGAAGGCGGGGGACATGGCGGTATGGAGTTTCTTCCAGATGGGGCCGTTGGCGGTGGCGATGACGTTGGGTCCGACGATGCGGGAGACGAATTCCTCGGCGATGGTGTGCTGGGGGAGTCGCTCGGCGATGGAGACTTGGTCGGATAGCTCTGGGCTGGAGAGAACTAGGCTGGGCGGACCGACGGGCCACAGGTCGAGATAGAAGATGTCCTCGAGGCCGTATACACGGGCGATTTCGGTGTAGAGCGCTTGGGGGTGCATGTTGGGAGGCATCTTTGCGGCAATCTCACCCATAACCTTTAAGTGGCCCCATAGGAAGCTGTGCGGCGGGCCAGGCTGGGTTCAATTAGTTTCCGGGTTGTCTGTGATGGTGTTTCATTGCTCACCTTGTTTCTGTAAAATGTTCTGACACGATAGAGTCGATACGCTGCCTGGAGGAAATATGTGGTGACGACAAAGCACGCTGCTGTCGCCAGGGCTCCAGGTCCCATTATGAGCTTGGTAATGATGGACAGATCCATCTTTGATCGTCGCAGATTGATATCCTGCAGAAACACCACAATTCCTCAACTCCAATTGTCCCTTTTTACCTCTCAATTAATTGCGTCGTGAGAGTAGAGTAAAAAACGATGATGTTGGACAAGCCATCGATGACATGGCCGACGTCTTATATGGAAGGATGGAACATGTCCCCCAGCATTCAGCTCATCCAAGATGTAAGAAAGTCATCAAGCCACAGCTTACCAACTTACAGGTTCGAAGAGGAGGAGGCGAACTACCCATCTATATTTAGCTTTGCGCGCAAACCAACCTGGTCAATCACATCCATCGCCTTGAACAGGAATACGCGTAGTTTTGGGTAGTTTTTTTTTTCCAATGTAAATCTACCGATGAATGTGGAATCTACATGTTTGTCATCGGTTTGTCTTTGCATGAAATCCATAGATCTAACTTTCAAGGGGCCAATCAGAGGGGTTTTTGATGTAAATACTGTTGCATTAAGAGATCATAACTACGGATGCACATGGATCCTTGCAGACAGCCCTGGCGAAAGTGGCCCAGGCGGGTGAATTCCTGTGTCCGACGGCTCATCTTTAAGCGAGCGCTGCTGCACTGTAACAGTCTAAAGAACTCTTATGCTCACACATATGATATGCTACCCTGTAATGAAATGCACAATATTGGTAACATTTTCAGCACAACGGAGCCGTTATCACAATAAGATTTATTTTTCTTTTCTATCCTTTGAATTCTTTACTCTTTGGAGAATATATTTATTGTAGATCATCTCATGTCTATACTCACAATCAGCACTAGTGCTGACATTTAATCAA
The DNA here is from genome assembly GCA_011799845.1 of Hypomyces rosellus. Classification (NCBI taxonomy): domain Eukaryota; kingdom Fungi; phylum Ascomycota; class Sordariomycetes; order Hypocreales; family Hypocreaceae; genus Hypomyces; species Hypomyces rosellus. Next base: position 888,137 of record WWCI01000001.1, read on the forward strand.
CAGAGTTGGCTGCAATAAGCAGCTTGAATCCAACGGACAGCCCTGCGTTGATGTAGCTCAACTTCCAAGGGCGGTGAAATAAACACCCACTGCCACTATTAGGTACAAACATCATTGCAATGGCTAGACCCCTCAAGTAATCCGTAAGGTGTTGATTTATTTACTATTATTTTATCTAATAAGATTAATTGCAAGGCCATTAAATACTGAGCTCGGTTGTGGTAGCCTTGTCAATGTATGATTTGTACAGCTTGAGCTTCTCATCTAATGCACACTACCCTCACTACAGAAACGATCGACAATCTGAACACTACAATCGATGTACAGTCAGATCTCATCATGTCATCAGGTTCATCCCAGATAGGCTTGAGGTAATCAGTGGTCTTGATTCTCGTAACTGGGTTGTTGGGCTTGCCCTCGTTCTTGACAACCTGGAATACTGCCAGCTTGATGATATAGGACGTGAATCTTCTCGTGAGCTTCTTGCCTTGACTCTCCTTTGGAAGCATCGCCGTTGAAGGCTACGAAGAAAGAGACCCGGGTTCCGGTGGTTCCTTGAGCGCCTGAAATAGAAAACTAGGATTGTGGCTATGGCGATGAATGGGAATGGCTTTTACTTTGGAACTTGAGCTTGTTGCGAACGTGCTCAATAGTGTCCAGGTCGAACGAGAGATTCCACACCCACTGAGCAGCCCTTTGCCGATTGTGAAAATTCGGGCTGAAGATTGGTACAACCTAGAGTAAGGGTGAACTTACACTCAGTGGCGAATTTGGCCAAGTCGGAAATAGCCTTGGAGAGCTTGGGGAGAAGCAGATCGATCGCGTCGAGCATGAGGATCAACTCAGCGTTATCGGTAACGAACCACGAGGCAGTCTAGTTCAACTCTAGGCCAACCTTGACCCCCGGAAGAACATCATTTTGGGTACCAACTCTGTAGTGAATGATACCAGCAGCAGTGGGTGCAACCTCTCCAAAGGCATGGACATGGCCTTGACATTGTGTCGTCGTCTCTTTTCCTCGACTCTCGCGCTTTAAAATCGGAGTCTGTTGTTTCGGAATGTGTCTTCATCTGCTCCAGCGCTTCATCTGTAATGGTATTAGTTCCAAGCTCCTTCTCACTTCAGCCAGCATGAGTCAGAGCTTCCTCTAGACACAGTGACGACTGTGCTGGCTAAAGAGTTGGGTATCTCGAGACTGTAGCGCCGTCCGGTTGGAGTGGTATGGTAGTTGTCAAACGTTGAAAGACCGGCTTTCATTTCGCTCGTTGAAGCTGGAGCTGGAGCTTCTGAGTATTGGCTTCGAGTTGTGCTTCGGTGGTGGCCATGGGGGCTGGTTTCTGGAAGGCAATCTAGTAATTGTGAGGCAGTTTAACTTGAAAGCGTTGTTCATCTTTGATCAACGTCTGAACCAAAGAGCTGGCCTCAGAACATATGGGCTTGATCAAGACCGTGAACCTTGTTGAACAAGAAAGATGTTCATCCTTCGGAGTTTTCTAACAGCAACTTTTCCAGCAGCAACTGGAAGCCATTCGTCACAGGTGCAGGTGGGGGTTGGACCCCGCACTAACATCAACTGCCCCTCCATCAATCTCCTAGCAATGAACGCAGTGATGTTGACTTCTCGGGAACCCCTTATTTAGGAATATTATTCTTTAAATATTATCAATCGAAGATTCCGAAGATTGAAAATTACCGTAAAATACTCGGTATGTCATCAGACGTCCATTGACAAGAGGTACTCGGATGTATTGCTGGTGTTGTTGTGGGGTGCTAATAACAAAACCCTGGGTTACCCCGCCATCTCGGGTCCCCTATTCCGACAGCGGCGGATGTCCGGAGCATTATCTATGGACATAATAGAGACTGAAATAAGTGCATAAGGGAATCTTGCAAGTGATTGGATTAAAGTTGGCCCTCCAAAGAAGCATGTAGACGATTTGGATCGTTATTGTAGCCGACGACAAGTTACGTTGACTCTTGTTAGAAGGCGTACAGAAGGCGTTGGAGGGCGTGGCGGGGTCATCTCCGGCACCCGGACGAGTATCATCACCGCACGCCATGCACCTGAAGTTACATCCATGGATCAGCTTGAGACACGGATATGATGGCTCCACTACCATGGAACTTATTAATATCCAATGCACCTTGGAATCCATTCAGCAACTTGTACGAATCCTTGATGAAATGAATTTTCGGAATCCTCTGTTTAGCGCCCAAGGTAGATCACAATGACATTCATCAAGAGACGAACGACTCTGCTAGCGCACCAGGCCAAACGTTTTTACTCCTCGTCGGCTCTTCGCATCAACGCCGATAGACTGCTGGAAAGCATTCACCACACAGCCAAATGGGGCGCTGCTCATCGATATGGAGAGTGAGTAGAACCGCCTTTTCGTTTTGGAGTCGTCGTAGCTAAAATTCTCTTACAGTGGCCCAACTCAAACAGGTATGGCTCGTCTGGCCCTATCGGATGACGATGCAAAGGTGAGGCGCTGGTTTGCTGAGGAGACACAAAAGGCGGGATGCAATGTCACCGTTGACCAACTGGGAAACATGTTTGCCAATAAACGCGGTTCAGCGCCCGAGCCAACACCCATGATTGCCATGGGAAGTCATCTCGATACCCAGCCTCGAGGTGGCAGATACGATGGCATCTTGGGCGTTCTTGCTGGTGTCGAGGTCTTGCGCACACTCTCGGACAATGGCTACAAGACTCACCATAATATTGGTGCTGTAAACTGGACCAAGTAAGTCAAAACGACGGCATGTCGTGTTGATTCTCTCCGACTTACGAATCTGTAGTGAGGAAGGTGCTAGATTTCCCAAGTCCATGGTGTCTTCTGGTGTATGGGCAGGAAAGGTTCCATTGGAACAGGCATATGCCCTCGCCGATATTTTTGACCCATCTGTTACAATCAAGTCGGAACTTCAAAGACTTGGCTATATAGGAGATGTCGCCTGCTCTAGCGACCCCGCAACTGGATATCCTCTTGGTGCGCACTTTGAGCTTCACATCGAACAGGGACCTATTCTTGAGGAAACTGGTAAGAAGATTGGTGTTGTGCAGGGCGGCCAGGGATACAAATGGTTTACTGTCACGGTGACTGGACGTGATGCGCACACCGGAACCACACCTCTCAAATCACGCAGCGATCCTCTGTTGGCTGCCTCCAAGATGATTGCCTCCTCAAACGCCACTGCAAAGAAGCTTGGGGCGCTGGCATCTACTGGCGTCTTCAAAATCCCCCCGAGTTCGTCTACCAACACCATCGCCTCGCAAGTGACCTTTACTCTCGACATCAGACACCCAGATGATGTTGTGGTCGAGACTCTACAAAAGCTTTGCTTTGAATCGTTCGAGGCTATTGCCAAAGAAGATGGCCGTGGAGTTAAGGTCAACTGGACGTTGGATACCGACTCCCCCGCTACCAAGTTTGATCCCGATTGCATCAGGATGGTTGAACAGGCGGCGACGAAATTGGTCGGTCCTGATGGATGGCTGCATATCACCAGCGGAGCTGGCCATGACAGCATCTACACGAGCAAGCGATGCCCGACAACCATGATCTTTGTCCCATGCAAAGACGGAGTCAGCCATCACCCTGAGGAGTACTGTAGCCCGGAGGACTGGTAGGTTGCCCATCCTTCACCGTTGTAAAGTTTACTAATTTGTGATAGTGCACTTGGAGCTCAGACTCTACTTGAAGCTGTTGTAGGCTATGACAAATTAAAGGTGACAAGATGACGACCCTTGTGTTAATTTTTTAAATCATCATTTCTGCTTCTAATCTTGAATTTCAGCATCAGTGCTTGTCTCTGTGTAGCTCAACTCGAACATGAACGCAAGATTGAAAGGGGATTTTGTTAGAACTTCAAAGATTAGGGCTCATCTGCAGAAACTACATACTGTTCATTGACTTATGTTTTTAAATTTGTGATTGAATGGTCAACGTGGCATTTGGTGCCTGTGGTTTTGGTACATTTGTCATAAGACCATCTGATAACGTGAAGCGACGGTGATGAGGGCAATTCAGCTTCTCGTACCGTTGAACTACATGTCATTTGTGGAGTTATTCCCAAAATAAAGTAAGTAGCTGTGAAAGGCATGTTTTACATCAATTTGGTGTTTCCTCCTACCTCTTGGCGTGAAAAAGTCTCGTGTTAGATGGGCATGGTATACCGACAAGCGTCCCTTCTTGTTTATGTGAACGTCTATGAATAACATCCACAGCATTTATAGCCAGTATTGATGCATAACATTCGCTAGTGTGCCCAATCAAATCCAGCACTGAACAAATTATATCCAATGGAAGGAGCTGCTGTTGGCAGGGCAATTTGAGCAAGGGAAGTGCTTGCGGGGTAAGGCTGCAGTGCAGGAGCCCAACGTTGTAACCAAACAGCCCGTATGAACTTGGTTGTAGCAACTTGAGAGAGGGACCTTACCAAGGTAGCTGTTATTTACCGGCATTCTGTTCTAAATAAGAGCTCCAGACTGAAAAGAGTACCCGCAGGGCAATCTTATCTTTTAAGATAGGTGCAGTCCTTCTGCTCACATCCCGGATGGCCGAGATATCCTTCAACGGCCCCATCGGCGGCCACAATGTTCTCGCGGGCATCAATGTCCCAGGAGGAACCTTCAACGCAAACTTCCACAGCTCTCGGCGAGATGAGGATGATCAGTGTCTAAGAGCTCTACGCACCACAGATCCTCGCGATGACAAGTACCGAATCGAAGAGACCAACGGAGGTCTTTTACAAGACTCGTATATCTGGGTCGTAAAGAATAGCGACTTTATCAACTGGAGAGATGAATCGGCAAGCAGGCTATTATGGATCAAGGGTGAGCCTGGCAAAGGCAAAACCATGCTTATATGCGGTATCATCAACGAACTGCAAAGTCAGACTACTCAACTATACTATTTCTTCTGTCAGGCGACCGACCCTCGGCTTAACAACGCCACAAGCGTTCTACGCGGCATTATATACTTCATAGTTGATACAAATCGAAATCTTCTCCCATATATTCGAGAGAAATACAACCATGCAGGCGCGAGTCTGTTTCAGGACATCAACTCATGGACCGCATTATCTCAGCTCTTTATCAAGCTACTAAACGACCCGAGTCTAGCAGGTCAAATATTTATCATCGACGCGCTTGATGAATGCGTGACAGATAGAGAACAGCTTCTTGATCTGATTATCCAGACATCGTCTTATACCAAATGGATTGTCTCAAGCCGAAACTGGACTGAGATTGAGACAAAACTTGGCAAAATCTCACAAAATATCCGGCTATCTCTTGAGCTAAACGAGCAATCGGTCTCTGATGCTATTCGTGTTTACATCGACCATAAAGTGGCTCATCTAAAAGACGAAAAAAAGCTCAGCCACCAAACCCAATTAATGGTTCGACAGTATTTGGTTTCTCACGCAAGAGGAACATTTCTATGGGTAGCTTTGGTTTGTAAAGAGCTGTTAAAGCCAGTAGTGTCTAAGCGCCATATATTAAAGAAGATGGTCAATTTTCCATCCGAACTTGTCCCTCTTTATATAAGGATGATGCAACAAGTTCGTGGCTCAGAAGATGCAGCGGTGTGTGAGAACATTCTCAGACTACTTACTGTCGTCTACAGGCCAATCTCCTTGGCGGAATTGGCATCTCTTCTCAACATGCCGGACGAGTTTGACATTGAAGGTGGTGAGGAAATAATCGCCTCGTGTGGATCTTTCCTGGTCGTACGAGAGGATGTAGTGCGTTTTGTTCACCAGTCTGCCAAGGATTTTCTGCTGAAAGATGAGGCTTTCATCTCCGAAACTGGAAATCAACACCATGCCGTTTTTTCGAGGTCGTTGGATGTTTTATCAGTGACTCTACGGCGCAACATGTATGATCTCCGCTATCCCGGTACTCTCATTAAGAATTACACGCCGAATCAAGATCAGGATGTGCTGAGACACGCACATTACTCCTGCGTATTTTGGGCGAACCATCTCCGAGATGCTTGTGTCTTGGATAGAGAGAGATACAAATATAGCTTGCAAGATGACGGTATCGTTCATATCTTTCTCCAAAATAAGCTATTGAATTGGTTGGAGGCTCTCAGTCTGACAAAGCGGATATCAGACGCCATAAAGATTGTCAGAATGTTGAAGAACATGGTAAGTGAGTTTAACATATTGCCTGACGGACATAACGTTTAATTAGTTCCTAGACAAAATGCGACGTAGGTATGATGGGTAAACTTGTGAAGGATATCTATCGCTTTGTTCTTTCACATAAAGTGGGAATCGAGCTTGCGCCTCTACAAGTCTATTATTCAGCACTCATTTTTAGTCCAACGTCCAGTGTGGTACGGCAGATATATGAGGAGATCGAAGGTCCATGGTGGATTATAACAAAGCCAGAGATGTCATCGGAATGGACTGCATGCTTTCAATCTTTCGAAGGTCATGAGGGTAAGGTCCTTGCAATAACATTTTCACCGGATGGGACGCAGTTAGCCTCTGGGTCAGACGATAAGACTGTTAAAATCTGGGACCTGGAGACAGGCTCATGTTTACATACATTCGAGGACTTGTGTGACCTCATCAACAATATGACTTTTTCACCACATGGCATGCTCTTAGCGGTTACATACTACGACACGATTCAAATCTGGGATCTGACAACAGCAACCCATATAAACACATTGAATGGGCCTTGCAGGTTCCATACATCCCCATTGTTTTCGCCGGACAGCGCACGGCTAGCCATAAGCGATGATAAAGGTATTATTCGGACATGGGATATTAGCACGGGTATGGAGTTGGAGAGACACGATTTTGGTGAAGATGCCTGGATCTATGCTACTTTTAAGCCAGATGGAACACTCCTCGCGATGGTGGAAGACGAGGATCGAAAAAACGTTCAGATTCAGAATTTAACAACAGGCAGGTATCTATCTATAGGCAACTTTATCGACTACGAAACAGGTCTTTGTATAGTAGCATTTTCAGCAGACGGCGCGCGACTGGCATTAGCAACGCTTGAAGACATTATTCGAATTTTTGATACTTTGACGGGGGCTTGTCTTCAGACGATAGAGAGCCAGTCAATTCGTTTTGGTCATTTTGAGGAATTGGATTTCTCAGCAGATTATACAAGGCTAGTATCGAGATCGGAAGAAGGACTTTTTAGAGTTTGGGATCCTGTCACAGGCGCATGTCTGCAAGAACTCGATCTTGGCGGTCGCATCTATTTTGATACATCAGCAACTTCTCCAGATGGCATGTTGCTGGCGGTGGTGTCGGAAAATAATGCGCTCAAAATTTGGGATCTATCTGTTAGCACATCCCTACAGATGCCCAAGGGGGATGATGGCGCAGTAAGAGCAATCGTATTTTCGCCAGACGGCACAAAGCTTGCAACAGCAACGCAACTTGGTCTCATTAAAATTTGGAATCCAACAACAGGCGCATGTTTCCAATATTTAGAAAATTCAGCCATAGTCCACTCGATGGTGTTCTTTCCAGATGGTAAACGGTTGGCCTCAGGGGGGAACAGGATTATTGAAATATGGGATGCAATTTCAGGCGTGCACATACAGACAATCAATATTGACGACAACGTATCCGGAAAAGATTTAGCCATGACTGTTTCGCCTGACGGTGCTGTCGTGGCAGCAGCATTCCCCAGTCAGAAGATCATTGAGATTTGGGATTTAATCACAACTACACGATTACAAAGGATCTATTACGGTGATAGTTCCTACTTCCATTCAACTACCACAGCTGTGGCGTTTTCATCAGACGGCACACAGCTGGCATCGTCACTATCTGAAGGCACTGTTCACATCTGGGATCCGAAGACAAGATGTTTGCAAACCTTGAAGAATATCTCCAGACCATCCCCGCCTAACGCCATCGCTCGTGAGCTGGAACGTCGGAAAGATTTGCCTATTTTTGACCTGCAAAGCCTTATCGATAATCTATTGAAGAAGCAAGAGTCAACCGCTAGATTGAAGTTGGCCGGGTTTGATATTTGCCCAGAGCGGACGTGGATTCTTAGACGACAGAAGCCAGTACTCTGGCTCCCCCCGGAGTATCGCCCCTCCAAGATGGCGGCTTACGATGGATGTGTTGTTATTGGTTGTGCATCAGGCCAGGTACTCTTTTTCCAGTTCGACGTTGACGCCTTGGACAAGGAGCTGGGCCTAGAACCTGGAAGCAGTTGATGTCAGTATTCTTTTTATCTTATCTGTATCCAAGGAGTGCTTGTGAGAGAATCCGAGTGACCAAAGCAATCTCACTTAATAGCATCGTGTTAGGAGCACAAGCCTAGCCCAGGAAGTGGATTGAATAAATGGAACAACTCTCTATCCGTCTCGACGTGGTGTTTCAAGACATACCCGAAAGACGAAGAAATATGGAAATGAAGCCCAAGGGTTAGGCATAGCGTAACGATTTGGCATGTTCCCCAAGGGATAAGTCAGTTCTAGAGGGGATTTATGTTGGCAGATGAACTAAATCACATTGGGGAATGTGAAGCAAGTGTCGCAATTTGGTTGAACTATGGGTTTGGCTTGATACCGTGCTCAACAGATGTCTAGGTAGTTAGAATAAGGTAAGGTAATGATTGTGTATAAATGATAGTTTGTGGTTACCAAACGTTCCATGATGTTTCTATTCTTTGTGATGGAGAGAGGAATGAGTACTAACTTGACCGTGACACATGCCTACCCATATAATTCGATCCCTAATGCGTGTTGTTAGTTCTACTGTCTCAGATGCCAGCGATAAACGCTTTTGGGCTCCTCAGGTGTGTTAAAGATGTTTAGACAATGTTCACAGTAGTAACCCTGGTCATCTTCAAGAGTCTGTAAGCTCATATGATGGGAAAGAAATCTCATCATACGCCTGCTGTTTGGTCTACCACCTGTCAAGCGTTCCTCCTTTGAACGAAGTCGTTTATCATTACTTCGTTGAATGACAATGGCCAACAGGCTTTCTAGCTTAGAATACCACAGACAAGAATTAATTGCTATACCAAATCTTTCGCACAATATCCCAGTATCTGTCCTCGTCTTTCCTCGCATGCGCTACATGGGCCGAACCAACAAACTTCTCTCTCTGAACGTTGAAGCTCTTCTCCTCAGCTGCATTCGCGTGCGACTCGACAGTCCTGTAGTTGACCAAGGCATCTGACTCACTGTAGATATAAGTTCGGCGGACCTCGTTATTGCGTTCCTTGTCGTTGTGTGCGTTGCCCCAGATAGAAAGCCAGTCAGTGAGCGCACCGATGGCAACTAGCAGTCCCCATGAGTAGCCCACCAAGTAGAGAATCGGGGCTGTCAATAGTCGTTGTACGGTCGGCACTCCGACTTGTAGAAAAGCAACTAAACGATCTGCTGCAAATTCGCTTGGAGCCGAGTCGATGATTGTGACGTGCTGGGGAAGAATCTTGTCTTCGTCTTCCCCCGCCGATGCCGCATATGCGTCGTATAAGCTAGCGATGCTCGAGGAACCGCCGTTCGAAAAGATGTGAATGAGTAGTTCGGGGTGCGACGAGGGCGAAGATGAACCGGTATTAAAGGTGGATTTGATGATGGGAATGACCTTCTTTACAGCCTCGACGATGCTTGGTGGGTTAAAGAAGAGCCCGCTCGTGCTCTTGATCAAGGCAATCTGAGCCTGTGGGAAGACTTCCTTGTACTTGATGATGTATTTGGCGACATGTACGTCCGACGCATTAGTCCAAGAGGCGATAATGACGAGCTTTGGATCGTTGGGAGTAGCTATTGTGGAATCTGTTGCGGAGGGACGGTAGATGGAGACTTCGGGGGAGAGCTTCTCCATGAAGGAGAGGGGCTTCTCTTTGGGCGATGTTGCGTCAGAGGCCATGGTTATAGAAAATGTCTTAGACCCGAGTTGATTCGGTTGTAAAAGCTGAGGTGAAAGGGGACGATGGAAGCGGGGAGAGTTGAAGGATTGTTCAGCGGTGTCTTAATAAGCAAAGTTGTGTGACGCTTCTCGCCTTTCAAAGCTTTGATGTAAAAGCGACTTAAAGGCGAGAGACGGCGCGGCGTGAAGGAAAGTCTAGTTTAACCGGGTGTCCGATTGTGCACCCCCTTTGGTAAATATACATAGCGATAATGCGTACCTACTCGTTGGCTTGTGTTTGCTAATATTACTGCTCGAGGCATGACGTGCTCAGTGTGAGCCAACAACTCCAACAGCAACCAATGATCCAACCGAGAGAAAGAGGACGTGCTTGGGTTGAATGGGTGAATGGGCCAGGCAAACGGTATTCAGAAGTGTTGTTTCTCGGATGTTTCCCAGAGTAGCAATGCCCCACAATTAACCGACAATCTCCACTGTTCATTCGTTTATCTTAACCGTTTGCAGCAAAACCAGGCGCCCTAGCACGAAGCCTTCAGGGCTCCCTACGCCCTAGAACCCACTAATGCAGACCTCCAGCTAGCTTCGGGCCCTTGGAAGACCACCTACAGGACCCCCCTCCACCTGCAGGGCTCACTAAAGCCCTCCCTCCCCCCAAGCCCACCGAAGCCCCCCGTAGCAAGGAGCCTGATCTCCACGAAGTGCCCGACCCGACCGCATGCACTCACTCACTCCCCCACCTCGGCTACCCAGAAGCCACTTTCCATGATGTATGGACGCACCAACTCTAACCCCAAAATGTCACTCGCCGAGTTTGTCGGAAGCATACCTGCGGATACGTCTGGACTGAGGTGGTGTCTTCACCCAGGCCTAGACATGGATGGGCTGATACAACTCAAAGACGCATAATGCATCTTGTCAGTCATATCCGTTAATAAGACATACTTATTAAATCCTACGACTAGCCATGGGGTATCATGGATCCAGAGACGGTCCACTCTTTCTCCTCCTCCTTCATCAGAGCTCCAGTCATCTGCGGTTGGGTGGTGTGCGCACTCCAGCCAACATTGGGTGCTAGACGGACAGACCTTTACACGGCTCCTACTACCCGGCCCCCTGTCATGTCGGCCGCTGGACCAGATGTTGAAAAGCAATGGCGTCCTCTTTTATCGTTGCAGGATCCTTCAGTCTCTCTCTTTGTTTCGCACTCAACGGTTCCTCAGACTTGCTCACAGCTATAGCCTGTCGACATGTCCAACGAAAAGAGCGACATTGAAGCATCCGGCAGTTCACAGGAGCAGAGTCAAGATGGAAGTTGGTCAGCACCTACTGATATCATCGATACTCTCGACTGGGACGGCCCTGATGATCCAGACAACCCCATGAACTGGCCATCATGGAAAAAGATCCTTCATAGCGCCATACCAGCAGTCTACTCTTTCGGCCTGTGAGTTCAAATCATCGCTTCAACCATCATCGACTCAACTTACGTATCCTTTAGTGCGACTTGCATCTCTACCTTTGTTGCCGCGATTCCAATCATCCAGCTCCAATTCGATGTTAGCAGAACCGCCTCCCTGATGGTCGTATCCTTATATACCGTAGGCTTCGTCATCGGTCCCTGTATCGCTTCTCCCTTATCCGAACTGTACGGACGTCGCTGGATCTACTGGACAAACTTCCCGATGCTTGTCATTTTCAATTCGATTGCAGTAGCCTCGGACAACTTCAAGGTGCTTGTCATATTCAGGTTTCTCGCTGGCGTTGGTGGTTCTGGTGTCTTGGCCGTTGGTGCAGGCACTCTTTCGGATCTATGGAAACCGCAGCAGGTTGGTCGAGTAGCCATCGCCTACATTCTTGCCCCGTTCCTTGGCCCCAGTATCGGTCCTCTCATCGGAGCGTACACTCTCCACGAATACGACAATCATTGGAAATGGGCAGTTTGGGTCGTTCTCTGCATTCTTGCCCCTGTGGGCATCGTCATCCCCTTCATGAAGGAGACCTCCAAGGAACGCATCCTTTATGTGCGAGCTAAAAAGCGTGGCCACCAATTCCCGGAAGAAACCTTTTCAGTGACACTGAACAAGATCGGCAAAGGTTTTCTGAAGCCGTTGCACATGTGTGTTGCTGAGGTAATTCTTCTCCTCATTCTTCGCGACGACCCCGTCTGATAGTTTTCTAACTCATTGCATAGCCGGTTGCTATTTGCATAGGTCTTTATACTGCCTTCAGTTTCGCTATGGTGTTCTCTTTCTTCGGCTCATACGCATATGTCTACACCAAGGTTTACCATTTCAACTTGCGGCAGATTGGCCTCTGCTACATTCCTGTCATTATTGGTAGGTGCTTAACCCAACAACCCTCTCGGCAATGATACTCATTGTGTCACCTATAGGATTTCTCTTTGCTGTCGCAACCTTTGGCTTTTTCGATGCCACCAAATATCGAAAAGAGGCCATCAGGACCAACAACAAAGTGGCACCAGAGTTCCGCCTTTATTCGGCACTGGTTGGTTGTTGGCTGGTTCCAATCGGACTTTTTGTAAGTCTGAATAAAGCTTCTGCCTTTAATGCGATGCAAGTCATCTAACGTGAGATCCATAGTGGTATGCATGGGCACCGCACGAGAATGTGCACTGGATTGTGCCAGTACTGGCAGGCTTCCCCTTTGGTTGGGGTACACTCGCCAACTTCCTATCTTGTATGGCCTACATCGTCGATACGTACGGGACGGCAAACGGAGCATCTGCCGTCGCTGCTAATGGAATACTTCGATTCCTACTGGGAGCATCATTCCCCTTATTCATCTTCCAGGTGTACCAGAATATGGGAATTCACTGGGCTGGAAGCTTGTTTGCTTTCATCAGCGTCGCCTTCATCCCTGTGCCCTGGATTTTCTTCTGGAAAGGCAAGGAACTGAGGAAACGAAGCCACTATTCAACCGTTACCTACTGAGCTACCAATCATCAGACGAAAGCAGTCTATGGTGTGCCAAGGGATGCTTAAAATATTTAACTGGGCAAATCGTCGAAGAGAATCTTGGAAAGTAAGAGATGCTACAACATTATACAAAGCATTTCTAATTGAACAAAGTGGGAAATTGTCTGCACAAGTTAACAGTCGTGGCCTGATGATCGCCTGGCAATTGATCATATTGACCATTTTTTACTCATAGAATGTAATATTAACTTCAAATCTGGTATGGAAGTCACGATTGGAGGGATTTTTATTAATGTCTTCAAGAACTTTGCAATGACGAATGATGATAGGGGGATAATCATACGAGACTACGTGATCAAGTTTACTTGAACTCCGCGCATTTTAATTCACAAGCTAGATGAAGATTAATTAATACATACAGACTATAATTCAACTTAATATTCATTAATATCTATTCAGAAAGCTGTACTTGTTGTCTAATGCCCCTCTGGCGGTCTCAGCTCACTCACTTCTAGATCACCTCCCCATGTATATGTGCGCTCGCCATGTTATATGTAGATTTTTTGTGATACTCCCGTTGTTAATATATCGTGGAGCACATTTGGCTAAGCATAAAATTTAGATGTAGTCACAAATTCCATTTCGTATGAGCAGTCGCATCTAATTTTTGCCAATTGCTCGCTGCGCAACGATCCAGTGCGACCTGTTTACAAAACGATGGAACCACAGCCAGTATGGAGCTGATGGCAATTAGTATTAGGTCTCAATAAGAGAAATGAATAAGTAGACTGACTCCATGGATACACGGTATGGTTCCAACCGTCCTTGGTGATGTAATACGTGTGGCAGTCTCTGCCCCAGAAACCGCGTTGGCAGGCTGCCTGTACGCGGCTCACGTAGGACTGCTCTGCTTTGGAGTCGACCTCGATGGTGTCTACTTGGCCTTTGATGAGCGGGGCAGAGACTTTGAGAATCAGGGCGGTTGTGGCCTCGATGAACCAGATGGCCGATTGGTGTCTGTCAAGTTCCGTCCATGTCAGCTGGGCTAGAGAGGAACGGGAGATGAAAAGGTTTACCCTGAAGATACGTTGGGTCCCCGGATAGAGAAGAAGTTGGGGAAGCCATTCATCGCACAGCCTTTGTAGCAGCTAGGCCCGCCAGCGATTTCCCAGTGTTCTGGTGGTGTGAGGCCATTGCGTCCCTGGAGGGGGTAGTAGAATGAATCTGCCTTGAAGCCGTAGCAAAGGATTATGACATCTGCTTCATACTTTTTGCCAGATCCTGTGATGACGTGGGTTTCACTTAGAGAAGAGACGGTGTTCTGAAAGACATCTACTTTGGGGTCTTTGAGGCACTGGAGGTAGTCGACTGAGAAGACGATGCGCTTGCAACCTGGTGTGTACTGCGGCAATATGTTAGCTTAGCCTAAGCCGAGGGATGATTTAGACGAGAGGGTGAAGACAAACATCTGGGGTGAGGATGGGCCAGTATTTCTCTGGGACATGGCATTGCTTCAGGTGCTTCTTTGCCATGCCGCTGATGCGACGGCCCAGAATGGGATAAAAGGCCTCGACAATGGCAAAGGTGAGGTGCTGCAGGCAGAGAAACATAAAGGGGAAGTAATTAAAAAGCGCTCTGATGGTCTTGGGTACAGGTGGATTTGGCCGATTGAGGATCCAGTGAGGTTCCTTGAGGCGTGTTAGCATTGTAAAGGTTCTTTTTATTGAATTGAGGGTGTTTGCCTACTCTCTGGATTTGGGTGCATTTCTTGACGTCTTTCAAGATGTTTGGAATGACTTGTGTTGCAGTACCTGTCAACAGTTAGAAAGAGATCAAAGCTTGAGAATTTGTTTCTGTACTCACTTCCGGTTCCCAACACAACCACATTCTTGTCCTTTAAATCCAGATTCTCAGGGTATTTGCAGGCATGGATGATCTCTCCCTGAAACTTTTCCTTACCCGGGACTTCAAAGTCCTTGGGATCAACCTGATGGCCAATTGCCCCAATGAGCACTTTGCATTCCTGTATATACGTTTCGCCCGTCTTGACATTCTGCAGCTCAACGGTCCAAGTCTTGCGGTCCTCGTTCCAGATGCTATTCATCCAGCTCATGTTGTATTGAACATGTCTATGGATGTCGAATCTGTCGGCGACTCTTCCTAAGTAGGCGTTCATCTCCGCCCTACTCGGGAAGCAGCGCGAGAAGTTGGGCTCGGGAGCATATGAGAGTTGATAGATGAAGCCGGGGATATCTACGGCCTTGTGACAGTTAGTTTGGTGTTGTCGAATAAATCTCGTCAAGAAGGGGAGTACACACGCATCCCGGGTCTGACTTTCTTCGTTAGTATGCTTTTTAGCACATTGTTTTAGGCGTGGAGGTTTTACTGACAGTTATTGTCGTACCAGGTGCCTCCAAGAGCAGCGTTCCGCTCGTAGATGACAAAATCGTCAAAGTTCAATTTTCGCTTCAGTCCGCAGGCCATGTCGAGGCCTGCGATTCCGGCGCCAATAATGATGGCTTGCCTATATGGCAGAGCGTGTACTGTTTGTGTTGACATGTTAACTGGTTGATAAAAACAAATCACAGTCTGAATGAAGATCAAACAGATCAACACGTTACGCTCAATATCTTGAGAATAGCAAAAAATCCTTGACCTTGAATAACGGGCTACCTGGTAAGAATCCTACAAGTTCCGTATTAGTGATGCCTACGGCCTCATATGTCTCATTAGAGGACGTGACCAATAGGGTAAAGCATGATTCCGTATAATAATATGCCTAATCAAGTAAATAAAAGTTGCCTAGGAATCTCCCGGTCTGGCAAAGGCGGGTATGGCGTCGCCGATGTAATCCCCAAATCCTTCGAGAAGCCCCATGCAATGGTGCCGAAAACGCTATTATTGTTGAATCCATAGAACTGATATAATCAACTATGACCGCTTACTGTGAGATAATTAACTGATAACAACGCATGGGGGGTACAATAACAGCATAGAACTTGGGCGCAGGTTGAAGAGATGAAGCCACATTTGGGCTCCTGTACTGTAATTCTGTATCATTGGCTCAGTTTCCATTGCCAGGATAATATCGTATCACTGTGGTTCCATTTCTGCACCTAGAGCAGGGTTCTGACACCACGTCTCCACAACTACATAAAGGTTTTCCATCTGGGTTACGCAATGCGAATAAACCATTTAACTAGCAATGATCCTACGTCGGCAGGTGAGGCTCGATGGGCCGATGGTGTTGCTTAATACGGTTGTGGCCGAAAAGCGTCTGGGGTCTTTTGCACCGTACACGTTCAATCTTAAGCGAAATTTTCGAATCTGACATAATGATACCTACACGAGGGGAGTCTTACTAGCAAAAGACATAATCTTGGAAAAATGGTGCGTATGAAGGATCTTGGTAACCTGGACGCGCGCTCAGATATTGGTAAACTACTCCAATAGATGGCGGGGCTGTGGTATTCTTACCAATAGATATGTTCCCACACCGCACGATTTGTGATGTATCAAATACCTGTTCATCGACTTGGTCTGCCCAATGAACTTGTCTCTGTGGTTATAGGTGGCTTAAGGATTCAGAATCCTATTTTCTTTCGAGGCAATATCTCGCCAGCGCTGTAAAAAGAAAAGAAGGAAATAATTGCCCCCTGTGAAAGGCAAGGAGAATACGTTGCTATTCATCGACCAAGACCCAAAACATTAACCCCCTTTTTTGCATAGAGTGATATACTGTTTGGTCGTCAGAATGACTCTCTCAGTATCAGTGCTGGCCCTTGGTGGTTTTGCCACAGCGCTTTTGTTGGCTCTCGTATCGTCATGGTCAAAAACAAGAAAGAGATATGCTCTTCTTGGGACAGGGCCACCGACAGTGGTACCAACAAAGTTATTCGGTATGTGAAAACGTCCAAGTGTTACACATCGCCAAGTCAGGCTACTTACAGATGCACAGGTCTGAACATCATCATCCCCATGTTCATGGCTGTTGGGAAGCATCGATTCTATCACTGGACCAAAGACCTGCTGCAAAAGTACAATCACACGGCAGAGCTTCGAATGCTTGGTGAGAAGCTCGTCTTGACTGATGACCCAGAGAACATCAAGGCTATACAAGATACTCAAGTATGTATCTCCCACCAGCATTGTCTTCATGGAGACTAACAACAAATTTGTAGTTCTGGGAGGTTGCAAAGTCAGAGGAACAACATGAGATCTTCAAACATATTCTTGGCGATGCCATCTTTGCGAGTAAGCTTATTCTCCCTCTTACTTCCCTCCTTTGACGCGAGACTCATTTATTCCAGTGAATGGTGAGGAATGGAAGGCTGAAGCGGTTCTCTACAAAACCCATGTAAGTCAATTGCAGGCTTCATCTCATTCACCGTTAACAATAACAGATGAGCCGCATACGAGACACAGACTTTGAAGTCACAGAAAGGCATACCCTTAATGCCTTCAAACTTCTAGATGGACAGGGCGCCGATGCCTTTGATGTCATCGATCGCCTTCAATTGGACATTGTCACTGAAGTCTTTTGTGGTGATTCCACAAATTCCCTGACCTCGAACCAGCAGCCATTTCGAGATTCCATGGAAATTCTGCAAAAGATTGCCTGCTTCCGCCAGCTTCTTGGGAAAGTCGGTGTCTGGCTCGACGATAAATGGCTTGCGCCCCGGGCTGTCCAGTTTATCGACGACTACCAGAACGCATTTGCGGACAAGGCTTACGCTAGAACTGGCGAAAATCCAGCTTCGGGATCGGTTTGCCTGATTGATGATCTGATTAGAAAGGGAAAGTCTCGTTATGATATCAAGAATGCGGTGACGAGCACGTTGCTTGCTGCCAAGGATCCGTCGACCACCACAATGGCATTTGGCTTTTACGAGATTGCGAAGCGCCCATATGTTTTCGCGAAAATGAAGGCTGAGGTTGAAGAGCAGTGAGTGACAGCAGGATGCATGCTATTTGGGGGTCTGACTGACAAACAATAGCATTGGTTATGACCGCCTGCCACTCTTGACGGATCTACACAAATTAAAGTACATCAAGAACGTGATCAAAGAGACTCTGAGAGATCACCACCCTTGTGAGTGAAGCATGAAGTAAACATATTGACTACTCACCAACAACTTGTTCAGTGGGCTTCAACGCACGAGTCGCCCTGAAAGACATGACACTTCCTCGAGGAGGCGGTCCAGATGGAAACTCTCCTGTTGCAGTATTGGAGGGAACTCAAATTAGTAAGTCTCCTAGCCCATGCCCCTTTAATGGTTCTGACATTTGTTTAAGTTTATGGCCTCCTGTCTCTGCAACATCGTGATGAACTTGGCATCCCCGATATAAATGAGTGGAATCCCGAGAGATGGGGTACGTATAAAGCTTATTTCTCCTGAAATGCACGCCGCTAATGACATGTAGACACTTGGAAGCCAGCTAACAAATGGGATTTTGTCCCTTTCAACCACGGTCCCAGAGTCTGTCTGGGACAACAATTTGCCAACTTCCAGATGGAGTACTTCCTCGCTCGTCTGTGCCAGGAATATGATAGCATTACCCTGTTACCAGAGTCTCCTCCCCAAGAAGGACTTGTCAAGTTGGAGTTGAACACCAAGATGGCTCATCCCGTGTATGCCGAGTGCGTCAGAAGAGAGGATAAGGCTTAGACTAAGGGTGATTTATGGTTGGGGTTGAGAATGGATTAGACTTGGAGAGCTTGAATCTTCAAATTAACTATAGACTAGATGCTAGAAGATCAAGTATCTAAATGCCACCTTATTTCCGCTACATCTTCCAATATCAGCTGTTCATCAAGTATCGCACCTATTAAGATATTGTATCATAATTGAAACGAACTTAGTTAATAATGAGTTTCATAGAACTTGAACTGTTCAGGAGACATTTTTAATATCAAGGCGTTACCGTCATTTTCCTCTGGATTAAGATACCCTAGAGTTAGGTCAAAATGAGCATGAAACTTCCGTTAACATTGATGGCCAGTGTAGTCAATATTGTCACATATCCATGGGCTGAATCAAACAAGCTTATAATATAAATTAACTAATAATTTACACCGGCCTATGCAAGTGCTTATGGCCTGATCTTTTGGTATTGAGCACAAATGTGATAGGTGTAGATTGTCGATTTTATCCCCTGGCTTACACTTATTTGGTGTTGCAAAGTCTCTTCTACCCCAATTTATCTCTTCGATACGAGCTCCGCCCGGGACTATCAAGTTCTCATGTGTGACTGACACACCTCCGTTACTGCCCGTCTCCCGGTGTCGTCTAGTGTAACTTAACCGCTGTGCAAAATCTGACCAACAGATTAATTTCCTCTAGGTTGCAGATATTGCTGTGGAACATATCGACATACTTGATTTGAGATGGACTCGCGTGGCTGGGGGAATATCCATCAATCGGCAATACCGAGCTGGGGGGGTCGGGTCATTATTCGATGACTATCCTCATCAACTGTTTGACCGACGATGATGGATGCAAAGGCTACAAGGGATATATTGGCGAGAGATCACAAAAGGGGAACCGACCGTCAAGCAAAAGACCCGATGCCAGTACGGAGTATGTTTGCTTGCCTTCAAAGCGGCCTGACCTTGTTAGTAACCTCCATATAATTGCCTAAATAGGTAATTGGAGAAAGCGAGAGTGCTTATCCCAGGGCGGGCGGCAAGGACCAAGTTTCTACTATGGATATGGACAAATGGGTAAGCCTAAATTTGCAGGGACACCATGTGTCCTGGAATACGAAGGTGAGCCGCCCCAGGGGTGCTCTAGATCTACCTCCATTGTGTTTCCGTGTGGTTGGCGCTCAAGGCGTGGATGATTTCATTTGGACATGCACACTTGTATTTTCGAGAGCTGACACGCCTTTCCCTTCATCCTTTTGTGCTCAAGAGGGGTAAACTGGGGTCTTGCTCCCCTATTACGCACTCGACCAGCCTTTTATTAATCCCTTTTTTTGCTTACGACCCAGTAGCAACTTTCCTGAACTTGCTTCATGTCAAATCGTAAATACTCATTGGACATGCTTACCATGGATATCCATGCAGAATGAAAACATGGCTTAATGGATAGCAATCCTTTCGCATTGCGCCTTGCGCCACATCTGGAACCGGACACTTCCATATTTGGAAATGGAGAGCGCTTAACCCACGTCAAACCTTGCTTGTAGATGTCAACTATGCGTATAGAGGGTGAACGATCTGGAGGAACAGGCATTATCATGCTAATATTGTTTACGTCCGCGCCTGGCAGGGGATGTATCTCACATGCGGCAAGATACGGATTTATGCACCCATGAAATAAGCCACGACCGATCGACTAGGTTTTGACGCCTTCACACTTGATCCTGCAGAATCGAAACACATCAGGAATCATACTAGGAACTTGCCGACAGATGACTCTAACGGCTACAACCAAAGGCGCATTAGCTTCAGATCCTCGAGACGGCAACATTACGCAGCCCGATCTTCTATCTAGGGGGTAGCTTCGGGTTTCCCTACCCTTCAAAGTATTTCTACAGGGAAGAAAGCTGGATACCTCAACATCATCTTAGTATATTCAACAGAGATCATGGCGGAACAAAGCAATCCGGCTCTCATTCAGGCGGGCGACACTAGCCGCGCTCCCCTTTTCCTCCTACACGACTCTTCAGGGGGGACGTTTAGTTACTACAGGCTGGAATCTCTCGGCAGGCCCGTGTACGCCATTCACAACCCGTGGCTAAGAAACACGACAAAGTGGGAAGGGGGTTCAATGCTCTTTGTGAAAGAATACATCAAACTTATCAAGTCTGTCTATCCGCGGGGTGACATTCTCGTTGGTGGTGAGCCATGCCCCCTTGGGGTTAAACGCCTTTACTCAAATCTTGCTAACGGTGTAAAGGTTGGTCTTTGGGTGGACAGCTCGGAATCGACATTGGCCGAGTCCTTGCACAAGATAAGCGTTCCAAGCTACACGTCATAGGTGTGGTGATGATTGACACCCTCTACCCCTATTGGGGGCCACCGGACACTATCCATGCCGATTTCCCTGTCAATCTTCTGCTCGGGCCCTGTCCACCAGAGATGAAAGAAGAGATCT
Source organism: Hypomyces rosellus (assembly GCA_011799845.1). Taxonomy (NCBI): domain Eukaryota; kingdom Fungi; phylum Ascomycota; class Sordariomycetes; order Hypocreales; family Hypocreaceae; genus Hypomyces; species Hypomyces rosellus. Next base: position 909,054 of record WWCI01000001.1, read on the forward strand.
TGCGCTGCACGCAGTGGACAATGGCCGACAGTCTCGAGTGGGTTGACAGGAACTGGAAGGCGAACAAGGATCGACTCGAAGGGATCGAGGCAATGGAACCGCCTCCAGCTGTCCACATCTTCGCCACCAAGTACATCCCGGTAACCAAGGCTGAGAATGGTGCCGTTGCCATGACCGACTACCTGCGGCATGACCGTGGTGGCTGGAACATGTTTCCGCATGACTTTATTGTGGCCACCTGGGAACTGCCGGCTCATCACTTTGGATTGTTCGAGAAGGACATGGTAAGCTACTTGCACCCTGTTGATGCATACTTTTTTTCTGATGAGTGTTAGATCAAGGAGACCTCGGACAAGGTTAGGAGGGCGTGCGATCTCCTTGAGGAGAATGAAGGCTAGAACATTTTTCTTGTAGAGTTAGTTACATAGAACAATCACTGGCACATGGCTACATCCCCTTGCGAATCACCCTGTTCTTATCTCGGATAGCTCATTAAAGTAGTAGCCGGATTTGACTCGGATGTGACTCTATTATTTTCATCTGCCTCCCGACTAAACCAGCCGTAAAAGTCGTATACATCTGATGTGTCTGTTAATCTACCCCTTGGGTGAAAACGACGTGTCTCATTCAGCTGTCTACCGAGACACTCCCAGAACACCGACCCGAGAAATTTCTGCCATGAATCCTTTAGGTATAAAGAAGCAGGGCGTGTGTATAGATAACGTTGCATTGGATAGTGTAGCTGTGATGTAAAGAGTGGTATCACAGGAGGAACGGTTTACGCGCCCGGGAGAGAATGAGACTCACCGAATTTCCCGTATTATTGGACCATGTGTCGAAGGATCCATCCGGGCAGGGCTAGAGCCTTATTGGTCGCCTAATCTAAGAATCTTGCGGAGAGCTCTGACAGAGTCCATATCTGGTTTTATGTTGACCCTGCTAGAGAGTCGTGGGATCACGGGAGGATCACCTCATCCTTACGAAAAGGATTCACCATTCGGGTTGCAATCCACCAATCGTCGAATACTTTGGAATTCAGTTACATACTTTATTGGCAATGATTACCTCTCGTAATCAGAGTTGTCCAGTGGTGCCTAGTTAGCAGTCTAATTGTATGTATCATGGCTGGACGAATCAATGGTGATCATAGCCGATTCATGCGGGCTTCATGCCGTGACGAGGAATCCTCCTACGGATCCCATCACTTGCTAGCTACAAAATATTATGGGTTATGGAGGCTTGTGAACCCGTTGACGTACCCCTGCGCGTCGAGCGGCGAGGCTGAGCCGTGGGGGGGGGAGCAGCTCCTACAGTCTGGGCACCATAATGACCCTGGAAAAGCCGAGCAACACCATCTAGATGCACGGATTTACTATGTTTTTATATGTCGAATTTTCTTTGTTAGGACCATAAGCTTTGGTATGCTGAGGTCAAGCCTTTGGATGGAGACGTCTAGTAAAAGTGGGAAGATGGAATGTGGTACACACAACTGCCATGAACACAGGAAAATGATAAATATATAGCCATGTGTTCTTCATGTGTAACCACTACTACCTCTTTTATTGCCTTTTATTTTCTTTTTCACACATTTTATTCAACATCTAGAGTTTCACGCACATAGACCATAGACTTAGAAGATGGCTCCCTACATCCTGAACGACACCCCTGATCGTTCAGACATCTCTACAAACGGTGATGAGCAGTACATCGATGACCACGAAAACGGAACAAATAGTCACACTAATGGGTATGATATATCGCTTATAAGGCGTCGAAGATAAGGTCGCTTTCTGACTGCTTCTAATAGAAACTATTCAACGTTCGATGGCCCATCAAATGGACCTATTCCGATTGCCATTATCGGTATGGGAATGAGATTACCAGGCGGCTGCCATGATGCCGAGTCATTCTGGCAATTTCTCCTCGACAAGAGGGAAGGAATGATTCCTGTCCCAAGCACACGATGGAACATGGAGGGCTTTCACGATACCACAGGGAGACCTGGCACTGTCAAGGCCAAGGAGGGGAACTTTCTGGACATTGATCTCGGTGCATTCGACGCCGATTTCTGGTCAATGACTGAAGCTCAGATTGAACAGGCTGACCCTCAACAGCGTCTCCTTCTGGAAACTGTCTATGAGGCGGTGGAGAATGCTGGCGAGAAGAATATCAAGGGTAGAAATATTGGTGTTTACACAGGTCTTTTCGCAGAAGTAAGTCGTTCGGTCCGAGGACTTGAGGACAACAAAAACTGACTGACTTGAAATAGGACTGGATAGAAATGCACTCAAAAGATTCTGAACCACAGAACTTCTTCGGATACACGGGTCACTTTGACTTGATGGACAGTAATCTCATTTCTTACGAATTTGACTGGAAAGGGCCCAGGTTAGTAGAGTCTAGAGATGTAATTAGGCGAGACATACTGATAACCGTGATATAGCATGACGTTCAAGACTGGATGTTCGGCCTCCATGGTTGCTCTCGACACAGCTTGCAAAGCCATTGCCACCGGAGACTGCGAATCTGCCATTGTCGGCGGCACAAATTTGGTGCTTAGTCCTGCGCTGTCGAGTGTCTTGAGTGCCTACGGAGTCAACTCAGCCGAGGGACGTAGTCGGCCGTTTGACGCCGACGCAGGTGGTTATGGAAGAGGTGAAGCCGTTTCAGCCCTTTTCATCAAGAGGCTAGACCATGCCATTCGAGATGGCAACCCCATCCGAGCCGTTATCCGCGCAACGCTCTGCAATGATGATGGCAAGACCCCCGGTATCACACAACCCAACAGTCAAGCCCATGAGGCACTTATTCGAGCAGCATACAAATCTGCTGGTCTCGAGTCAAAGCATCATGAGACTGGTTACTTTGAGTGCCACGGCACGGGTACTGCTGTCGGTGATCCGCTCGAAGCTAATGCCGTCGCTCGTGTTTTTGGCGAGCACGGTATGATCATCGGGTCTGTCAAATCCAACGTCGGCCACTCAGAATCTGCCAGTGGCAATACTTCCATCATCAAGGGTATTCTGGCCCTGGAGAACCTCATCATCCCTCCCAATGTCAACTTCAACACTCCCAATCCCAAGATTCCCTGGAAAGAAGCCAAGCTCAAAGTGGCTACTGAGCCGATCCCATGGCCTACCGAGCGCAAGGAGCGTCTCAGCGTGAACTCGTTTGGTATCGGTGGCTCAAATTCGCACGTCATTTTGGAGTCTGCCAAGTTTCACGGAGTTGAGAAGCCAAAGGCCGTTACTGAGGAGATAGATATCCCTAGACTTGAGTTGCTTCTATTCTCCGCCAAGAATAATATCTCTCTTCAAAACTCGGTGGAGAGGCACTCCGAATACTTAGAAAAGCATGGACCTAGCCGCCTCCGTGATATGGCCTACACGCTTGCCAACCGAAGAGACCATTACGAACAGCGAACGTTTGCCATAACCGACGGAGACGAACCCCTCATCGCGCAGCCTACCACCAAGAGCAAGAATGAAGTGAGACCATTAGTCTTTGCTTTTACCGGACAAGGTGCGCAGTGGGCCGAGATGGGCAGCCAGTTGATCGAAGACTTCCCCTCAGTCAAGGCAAACATTGCCGAAATGGACAATATTCTTTCTCAATGCCGCATCCCTCCCTCTTGGAGCATATACGATGAGTTCTCCAAGCCCAAATCCAAGAGTCTAGTTGGCAAAGCCGAATTCTCCCAACCTCTCTGCACTGCCATCCAGATTGTCCTGGTTGATCTTTTGAGATCGTGGGGCATCACTCCCCAGGCTGTAGCCGGCCACTCCAGTGGTGAAATCGCTGCTGCATACGCTACAGGTAGTCTCACCAAGAAGGAGGCCATTTTGTCTGCATATTTCCGTGGATATGTCACCAAAGAGCGCCTTGCGGATGGTGCCATGGCTGCCATCGGTCTCGGTGCCGAAAAGGTGCTACCATACCTCACCAAGGGTGTCGTGATCGCTTGCGAGAACAGTTCTGAGAGCACCACCGTCTCCGGAGACCGTGAAGCCGTTGAGTCTCTCATTTCTACCATCCGAACTGAAGCCCCTGAAGTCTTCACTCGCATGCTGCAAGTCGACAATGCCTATCACTCGCACCACATGAAGGCCTACGGCGCAGCCTATGAGGTGTCCATCAAGGAGATTAAGTCGGCAGGCACTCCCACGCTTCCCTTCTTCTCTTCCGTCACTGGAAAGAAGTACACATCCCCTGGTGTGTTTGATGCCTCCTACTGGCGGAGCAACCTGGAGCGCCCCGTTCTTTTCCACACTGCGATTCGCAACATCATCACTGAGTTCAAGAATCCCGTTGTGGTTGAGGTTGGGCCTCACTCCGCCCTTGCCGGACCATTGCGACAAATCTTCCAGTCTCAGGGTGCCACATACACATACATCCCCTCTCTTCAGCGTGGAAAGGATGACACCGAGTCCATGTACACGTGCTTGGGATCTCTGTGGTGCAACAACTTTGAAATCGACTTTGACGCCGTAAACCCTGTTGGCAATGTCCTGACGGATTTACCATCCTACTCTTGGGACCACACCAAGAGCTATTGGAAGGAGAGCCGCATGTCTCGGGAGTGGCGTGAGCGCAAGTTCATCCCCCACGAGACTCTCGGCGTTCGACTCCCAGGTACCAGCCACCTTGAGCCTACATGGAGAAATGTGGTAACCTTGAGTAAGGCCGGGTGGGTGCGAGACCACGTTGTTGGCAGTGATGTTGTTTTCCCAGGTGCCGGTTACGTTGCCATGGCTGGTGAGGCTATTCGTCAGCTAACTGGGAGATCCGACTACTCTGTTCGCGGCCTGGCTATCAAGACTGCAATGATCTTCCACGAGTCTAAAGAGAACGATGTCATTACCACTCTTAAGAAATTCAAGCTCACGTCCAAGGATGAGTCTGAGTGGTGGGAGTTCCGTGTCACATCTTTCAACGGCTCGACCTGGAATGAGCACTGCTCTGGTCGAGTCAAGGCTGGTCCCGTTCACAACATGGAAAGCAGGGCCGTTACTCAGCCCGATTTCCCTAGAAAGGTATCTGCGAAGCGTTGGTATAATACCATGCAGAAGATTGGGTTCACCTATGGTCCTACATTCCGCGGTCTCAAAGATATTTCAGTCAACCCCATTACTTACGAGGCCACCGCTACCATTGAGAATGTCTTCCGTGAGAATGAGTCATTCTATGAGCTTCACCCCTGTGAGATTGACAAGCTCCTCCAGCTGATGACCGTTACTCAGCATGGAGGTGACCCCACAATGTTCAAGCAGCTTAGCATGCCCACATACATTGATGAGGTCTACATCTCCGCCGGTGGTGCCAAGGAGTTCCGCGTCACAGCCATATCACAGACTGATCATCTAGACACGTGGTCCGGTAACTGCCTTGGTACTGCCGATGGCAAAGTCGTATTCGAACTCAAGAGCTTGAGCGTTTCCGCCATGGGCGCCAGTGCAGATGCGGAGGAGAAACCCAAGAACGCTGTCGAGTTGGTGTGGAAGCCAGATGTTGATTTCCTTGACGCCAAAGAGCTCATGCTTACTCCTCTAGATCTTCGCCAATATCTTGTGGACCTTGAGAAATACTTTTTCCTTCTAGCTCTAGAGACCGTTCCAGAAATTGCGTCCATAGAGACCAAGGAGAGTCATCTTGTCAAGTTCCGTGACTGGCTCAACCGCTTTGTCGAAGAGGGTTGCAGGGGCGAAAACATCCTTCTGCCTGAGGGAAAACAGATCTCTGCTTTGAGCGACGAGGAACGCAAACATCTGCTCAAATCCATGACAGACGATTTCCAATCGAGCCCCGTGGTTGCTGTCGCAACCGCTCTACGCCGTGTCCATGAGAATGCCAAGGCCCGATACGAAGGTACCGTCGACACACTCGACTTCCTCATGGAGGGCGGTGTCCTGACCCAAATCTACGCCTTCTTTGACAATAACTGGGATTACTCGCCTCTCCTCCAGGCCATCGGCCACAAGAAACCTACGCTCCGCGTTCTCGAGATTGGTGCTGGCACTGGCGGTACCACTTCTAACCTACTCAACGGTTTGAGATCCGAGTTTGGAGAGTGCCTCTACTCCAAGTATAGCTACACTGATATCTCCGCCGGTTTCTTTGTCGCTGCCAAGGAGCGCCTCAAGAACTACCCCAACATTGAGTTCCGGGTTCTTGACATCAGCAAAGATCCTATCGAGCAGGGCTTCGAAGAGGGTGGATACGATCTCATCTTGGCTGCCAATGTTATCCACGCCACTCCCAGTCTTCAAGATACCTTGAAAAATGTCCGAAAGCTGCTCCATCCGCAGGGCCGTCTCATTTTACAGGAGCTTGATATGCAAGCCAGGTGGATGGGCTTCATCATGGGAGGTTTCTCTGGCTGGTGGCTCGGAGATGTTGACGGCCGTCCTGACCAGCCCTACGTCTCTCCAGAGAGGTGGGACAAGGAATTAAAGGCCAGTGGCTTTTCTGGCGTTGATGCTGTAGCTTATGATAACGACCATCCGTACCAGGTCTGCTCGACCATGATTGTTGGCGTTGCCCAGGGGCCAGTTGAGAAGCATCCTGTCACCCTCATCTATCGTCGCGAGGTCAATGAAGATATCCTGCAATTCAAGGATGCCTTTGAACAATCTGGTCACACCGTCACGCTCTCCGCATTCGGCAGTGACATTACTCCTGATCAGGATATTATCGCTCTCCTGGAACTTGATACCCCTTTCCTCAATGAGATTAGCGAATCCGACTTTGACCTCTTTATGGATCTTCTCAAGGGGCTGGACGTTGCCAATGTCGTGTGGCTCACCCGTCCTTCATCCATGGTCGTCAGCGACCCTCGTTTCGCTCAAATTCTCGGATTAGCGAGGACTCTGCGATCCGAGAGGCACATTAGCTTCACCACCTTTGAGATTGACGACATTGCCTCTCCCGCTGCTCTTACCAAGACTATTCAGGTCTATGAGCAGGTCTACAAACCTGACAATGATCCCGAGATTGATCCCGACTATGAATTTGCTCTCAAGGATGGTGTTGTTTACATGTCCAGATACCACTGGTTCTCAGTCCCCGAGCAGCTTTCCACCAGCAGTAAGGATGTCGTTGACAAATATCTTGTGATTGGACAGAAGGGCATGATTGACAGTCTCCGCTGGGAAGAGAACTTCAGGGTCAAGAGGGCACTGAAGAACGGAGAGGTCCGTGTCAAACCTCACACCGTCGGTGTCAACTTCCGGGACGTTCTCCAGACCCAGGGTGTCGTTGACGGTGATGACCTGGGAGGTGAATGCTCCGGTACCATCACCGAGGTTGGCCCTGGTGTTACGGATTTCAAAGTCGGCGATCGGGTCTTTGTTGTCGAGTCCTACTGCTTCTCCAACCAAATCATTACTCACCAGGATCTCATGGCGAAGATTCCCGAAGGTCTCAGTATGGAAGGCGCCGCTACCATGTCCACAGTCTTCACAACCGTCATTTATGCCCTTTGCCATCTGCGCCGTCTGCAGAAGGGGGAGACTATCCTCATTCATTCGGCTTGTGGTGGTGTCGGTATTGCCTCCATTCAGATCGCTCAAATGGTCGGGGCAAAGATCTTTGCCACCGTCGGCAACGAAGAAAAGGTCAAATACCTCATGGGCAACTTCGGTCTGCCTCGAGAGCAAATCTTCGACTCTCACAGCAACAATTTCGTCAATGATGTGATGGCTGCCACAAACGGCCGTGGTGTTGATGTTGCCTTGAATTCTCTCGCCGGAGAACTTCTCCACGCCACCTGGTCTTGTATCGCTCCTTTTGGTTGCATGATTGAGATTGGAAAGCGAGACTTCTATGGCCATGGTAAGCTGGACATGTTCCAGTTCACAGTCAACCGATCATTCATCGGCCTAGACGCCCGCCACATCCAATCTGAACGTCCCGAGGTCTGTGGTCAGATGCTCCGAGAGTGTGCCAAGTACTTTGAAGAGGGCCACCTAAAGCCCATCCAGACATACAAGAACTTCCCCGCCACCGAGGTCTCCGAGGCCTTCCGACACATGCAACGAGGCACTCATATTGGCAAGTTCACCGTGACGATGCCGGAAGACTTTAGTGAGCTTCCCATTACGCAGCGCCAGCCCGGCCTGAACCTCCAGCCCGACGCGAGCTACTTCCTTGTCGGCGGCCTTGGCGGTGTTGGTAGATCCATTGCTTCGTGGTTCGTCAAGAATGGGGCGAAGAGTCTCGTCTTCCTTTCCCGATCCGGGCGATCAGAAAAGGTGGAGGACTTTTGTCAGGAGTTGGAGATCCTTGGATGCAATGTGCAAGTCTTTAAGGGATCTGTTTCCAACGTCGATGATGTAAGGAGAGTTGTTGCGGAGGCTTCCAAGCCTATACGCGGTGTCATTCAACTCTCCATGGCCCTTCAGGTATGTCTTATTATCTTCTCCCAGTACTCCCCACGACCATGTTACTGACCTTTCACAGGATCGCGCCATAGACACCATGACTTACGAGGATTGGTACACTGCCATCAGGCCCAAGGTCGATGGTACCTGGAACCTGCACAATGCTCTGGGCGACAATCTTGACTTCTTTGTCATGTTCAGTTCCACTAGTGGTCTTATGGGCCAATATGGCCAATCCAACTATGCCGCCGCCAACTGCTTTTTGGATGCATTCGCGCAATACCGTCACTCCAAGGGCCTCGCCGCCTCAGTGATAGATCTGGGCGTAATGGAGGAAGTCGGTTTTGTGGCCGAGTCTGCCTCTCTTCTTGACTATTTCCGATTCCTTGATGCCAACCTTCTCAGTGAGGAGGACATGAGAGAATGTGTGAGACTCGCCATCGCCCGATCCTTCCCTACCGGCGGCGAGAAGCCGGCTCAGACTTACAGTAACCCCAGCGAGATTTCCATTGGCGTGTTGTCATACATGCCCTTGTCTGATCCCAACAATCGTATCATCTGGAAGCGGGATCGTCGATTCTCGGTATATCGAAATATCGAATCCACGTCATCCAAAGCTTCCACCACAGATGAGGGTCTTAAATCCTTCCTTCTCAATATTTCGTCTCGTGGTACAAATGGCCTTGGTGAGGAGTCCGTTCTGTTCCTGGCTACAGAGATCGGAAAGACTCTTTACGGATTCATGATGAAGGATCCCGAAGATATGGAGTTGGATTCGCCACTTGGCTCGCTCGGTCTCGACAGTTTGGTAGCCATTGAGTTGAGGAACTGGTACAGGACGCAGATTGGCTTTGACATTAGCATCCTGGAGATCATGCAGAGCACGTTGAGAGGCCTGGGCAACAAGGCTCTTGAATCGTTAGTTGCCAAGCACACTTGAGGTCGATCGAAACAGGTTGAACTGATTTGGATAAAGACGATGCTGGCTGGAGATTAGGGGTCTTGCTGCCTATTGACCAGAGTCAGATCACCTTATGATACAGGTTTTCGAACCTGTAAGCTATGGATTCCATCATGCAGATGTTCAATTCACCCCTTTCCAGTTACGCGATCAGTAACGGGCACTTTCATGTACCGGCATAAAACATGGAGAGACGAGACAGATGGACGAGTTCAGTTGGTTGTAATATTATTAGATAATTAAAAGTAATGTTGGGATAACGATAGAGACTTTTGTTGGGCCTGTGTGGCCCAAAATTGATGCTTTCAGAGTAGTCAGGGAGTAACACCCAGACCAAGCACGCTGGCCACCTAGCAGTCCGGATAATAACCCCAGGCAATAGAAGCAAACAATCCTCAAGCAAACAATTCTGAAAGAAACTAAGCATCTAATTTCCAGAATCTTCCAACATGAACAATAAAATTAATATATAAAATGTTCAATTTTAAGGAGGGTTTCCGACTCACCGGTTTTCCATTTGATCATGCTCCTCGTTTATCACGATCCATTACCTTGCATCATTCCCGTCTGATCACAGTATCGCGTCATAACCTACAAACAGAATGACGAGGTCCAGTAGGAGAAGATCGCCACCAGGTCGATATAGGAATGAAGCCGTTCCTTTCATCCAAAATGATAGGCTGCCCGAGCCAAACAGGGCAACGGAGAGACTGCGTAACGACATTCGCCGTTATAGAAGGGGGACTCGATCCAAGCCCAGAAGAAAGTATGTGAACATTATATGCACCGGGCTAGTCGAGGAAGTGTTCAGAGCGGTCGGCGTCCCAAAACAGGATCACCTCCGCTGCTTCAGCGACTGCGTTGAAAGATGCGCCACGGAAGGGATCTGGAATGCAACCTCATGGACCCAGTAGAGGTCATTCATAGCCACCTACAATTTATTGAAGGATACTCGAGAATCTTGTCGGCGATACGGGAATGCATTCTGTTTACCAGCCACAACCATCGTTATCTGCATCATCCTTATGATGTATTTTGAGATCGATTCAGAAGAGCCAACCAACCTCATCATCCAGTTGAGGTTGTTTGACTTTACGAGAACCGCAATTGTGCACTACAGCCACAATGGCCCACCTATATTCATGGTAGATTACCCCAGCCCTGTCGCCAGCGCCATGCCAGCAAGGGGAAGCAGAGAAGAGAGTTATTATAGGGCAAACGGGCATGTTCAGGTCTCTGCTCGAAATGCGCTCGCGACCGAGGAGCTCATAGATGAGATGAGGGGTGTGGAAGCGTTAAGTCGGCTTGAAGTATCCGATCAACTTCAAGTGCCCGACCAAGTTGAAGGACAGCGTATTAAGCTTCAAGTTCCCGATCAACTTGAAGTGCACGGTCTATCTGATATGCAGGATCAGCCCGAAGTAGTCGGTCAGCTTGAAGAGCAGGATCGGCTTCAAATACACGATCAACTTGAAGGGAAGGGTCGACTTGAAGTGCCCGATCAGCTTGAAGGACAAGATCAGCTTCAAATACCCGGTCAGCTTGAAGAGATGAATCAGCCTGAGACGTTAGGTCGACTTGAGGCACCCGATCAACTTCAAGTACCCAATCAGCCCGAATTGCACGGTCTACTTGACGTGCAGGATCATGCTGAAGTGGTCTGTCAGCCTGAAGCACAGGATCAGCTCCAAGTTCCCGACCAGCACAAACGATCCCCAACACCATACCCTGTGGAACTCGTCAAGATTCAACACACCATCAGACGAAGTGACCTGTTGGCCCGATACAGCAAATTGCTAGACCACGTCCGCAACTCGCCGACCGACGAGGCCGTTAAAGCTCCCATCCAGGAAGCCTTCAACGAGCACAACGTCCACGTCCTCCCCTCGGAAATCCGGGAGAGCCTACGAATGTGGGCTCTTTTCACGGGTATGAACCCGCTCAGGGACTGGATCGATCAGGTCAAGGAGGACAGAGAGGAGTACACCTGGACCGAGCAAAAACCACTCTTGACGGAGCCCGTGAGGAAAGTTGTGGATGGGATCAGGTCCATCGCATCCGGCCAGCGGGGTACGCCAGATGGCATCCGTCTAACAGCATTAGCAAGCCAAGCCACAGAATACTTCAAGGAGTTACTCAAGCAATTAAGAGAAATGAAACAAACCATCACATTCCTCGAGCAAGACATACAGAGGGAACAGACCCCGGTATCTCATGAGACGGTGCCAGAACCGGTTCTCAAGCTAGAACCTGTTCTCAAGCAAGAACCCATGCCGGAATTGTCATACTGGCAAGATATGAATGCTTCTTGAAAAGGTTAATGGTCGAACGAGATCTTGGTCATATGGTTGACGTTGACGATGAGATTTGAGTACAGGGTCGCTGAATGGCAAGTACTGATTTGAGTAAGATATATGATTTGGCTTTTATGGTGCATGCCTTTATCTTGGTTCATTGGCTAGTTAGGTTTGCTTTTAGGAAATGGATATTTCATTGCCCTCAACCTCCAGCTGCCCGGTGTTGGGTTGATCACATTCGCAATCATGCCAGGACACAGCTTCGACCATGGCTGGTGGGAAAGTTCTTGATTGTTCTTTCAATGATTGATCCGTTACTAGTCAAAACTGGTCGAGTCCTACCTCAGCATAATTATCCATCCAATTCTTGTAGGCTTGGACACAACCCAGTGTTTCACATATACACGGCAGTTCGTGATTAATCGCGACCGTGATCATGTCGCCGACTGCTTTACTCAAGCAACAAGAAGTATGCATACCAACCTCGCAATTAGTTGGAGGGAAAGCATCCATGAGGCCGCAAAAGCTTGCAAATTCAAGCATGGCATCCTCATTAGGGCTGGAAGCCAATGTAACGGGAAAGGCTTGATACGGAAGCTCATGGTGGTGGCCCGCGGGACCCGTATGAAAAGGACCGAATCCGCGATGTATGCCTCACCGTACCGAATTTACCGACGGTTTTTGCCTCCGGTATCCATGGTCGTGATGGATGTGGGGATGTGGAATCAAAAGGTTGAAGATTGTGTGAAAGAATTGATGGCCCACTCAACGGGTTCATGGTTGACGTTACAAGATGCTGTCGCAACGACATGAACAACCTTTGTAAAGAAACGATCCATCGGCTCCTCCGACAATAAGATGCTGGGTATCCTCCAACCTAATCACACGATGTGTAAATAATACGACGTTGGTGAGGAGATATTAGCCTATTAATTGTTTTGTTTGCTTCCCCCCGCAGAGAGTCCTACCACAAACACCCACCCCCAGCGTTCCATTGCGTCTGATGGACTAACCTCTTTCACAGCTTGAGCTCTTTTCCATCACCATTCAAATGCCTTTATTTACCCCAGATCGTCCCCCCCACACCACATCTCCACCAAATTGACGTTGCTTTTAGACTTAAACCCCGGAAGCTAAAAGTCAAGGCCGTTTATTATGTTTTTAGACCAGGTTTATTTTGATCATGCTTATTGCTAACCGGCCAATGATGGTGTCGATGTAGATCAAGAGATGGGACCTGCTTCCCACCGGCTGTTCCTGGCGGGAGCCCAACCGATGATTTTTTGCCCCAGGTTCGTCGGTCGAAATGTCCAGATCTGGAGATGGTGCTTTCACATGTCTTGGATAATGGTCATGATGCATCGAAAGGGGGAGTCCAACCCGCGGATGTAACAATGGGTTGAAGAAGAGCGAGTTCCGTTGGTGTTGCTGCTGGGTGCTGGAGAAGTCATATAAGAGGCCAGAGGTCGCTGTAACCTTTCCTTCTGTGCACAGCAGCAATCATTGTTCAATCGAAGCTTGGCGCCATGCTTCGTCTGTCTTCCCTCGCGGCCCTGGCCTCAGTGCTGGGCCTGTCCCAAGCCTTTGAGTACTACACCTTTGACGGCCCCGGCTCTCCCTCATGCCACAATGTAGTTGAAGTCCACAATGCCACCGGCGTTGATGACATGGTACACCTCGTCAAAGATGCGGCAGGGCGAGGCTTCCAGATCCGTGCGGCAGGCAAGGGCCACATGTGGTACGACACTCAGTGCTCCGACGACCCGACCGTCATCATCCGAACCGAAAACGTCAACGGTATTTCTAATTTCGACCTCGAGGGCGGGAGCGTCGTCGTGGAGGCTGGCGTGACATTCTTCCAGCTCGCCGAATACCTCCACGAGCGCGGGGCCAACATCGGGACGGGTCTCGTTAACTGGAACATTACTCTGGGAGGAAGTATCGCCATGGGTGCCCACCGTACTTCTCTCCGAGAGGATGCTGTGGTTGTCGGCGGCGTGCTGGCTTTGGACATTATTGATGGCAGTGGAAACATTCGCCACATTGAAAAGGATGAGAAGAACGACGACTGGCTTGCCGCGTCTACCTCTCTCGGCCTGCTAGGCGTCATCGCCAGAGCCAAGATGCAAATCTTCCCCGAGACAAAAGTCTATGCTATGCAGAAAACGTGAGTTTGACGATCAGGACATTGCGACGTGAAACTGACAACCACAGTCTTGATGAGAAGGATGTTCTCAACGGAGATATCTACGGAATGATTTCTCCATATATGACGGCCAACTTCTGGGTATGTATCAAACAGCATATGGTAATGGTTTAGTCTCTGACAGTACAATTAGTGGTGGCCACATCAACGCAAGTTCCATTGGCGATACTACGACGCAGTCCCTGCCAACACGAGCGCCCAGGAAGGTTTCCAGTCTACCTTTTCCGTCACCGCTGTCGAGGGTGGTGCAGCCGTAGTCCTCCTCAACAGTGGTAAACTCGGATATCTGCCCAACCTTGCTGCAGAGGGCATCTTCTTTGGCATTTGGGAGAAGCCCAACTTCCACGACAAGAAATCCGATGCGGCCATCGACAAGTGGCCCGTGTATGGATGGAACTATGATGTGTTGATTGGTGGCCTGTACCCCGGCCAGAAGCCTGAGTGGGAGTATGGTCTGAAGGGCTACACTCTGGAGCTGGCTTTCCCAGTGACTCGAGCCAACGAGATGCTGAAGCGCGTGCGCGAGCTCTTTGATGCCGAGGAGAAGAAGGGCATGCCCATGGCCTCGACCTACCGCAGTGGTATCAACATCAAGTTTGGCAAGCCTCACTTTGACTTGCTCGGCCAGGTTACCTATGGCACTGCCGATGGCCAAGACTGGAGCAAGGGAGCCATCATGTTTGACTTTCCTTCTTTCCGCCCTAGTCTCGGCGACCAGAAGCGATACAACGAGGCTTTCTGTATGTTTACCAGACAAAGACTCACCACAATGGTGTTTGCCGCTAACAATTTCCAGATATTAACCTTGCCAACACGTTGGTGGAGGAGTTCCCTTGCCGCCCACATTGGACGAAGAACACGCGAGACATCTTCAAGCGCGCTGTCAAGAATATTGATCCCAAAGTGAGTCGCTGTTCTTGTGATGAAATAACATAGCTTCGTGTTCTAACAAGTCTTTAGAACATTGCCCGTTTCAAGGCTGTGAGGGAAAAGTTTGATCCGAACGGCGTGTACCGCAGTGTCGTTGGAGAGATTATTGGCTTGTACAAATGATTGAATATATATATGAATAGTTCGAATGGGCCAATAATACATTTTGGCATCCGGTTATGGTTAAATGAAATGAATAAAGTGTCTAAAGTAAAGACACTCACGATGCATCCTTTGGTGAAATGAGTGAAGATGACGAGGGGAGTTGGCATCCATGGATGGATCTAATTAGAGACTAACAGGAGCATCTTGTGCGTATGGAAGCCCTGGAGGTTCCAACCTCAGGGTTCCAATCCATCTATCCCCTATGGCAGAAATGTTAGTGAAGCCCCCCTCTATATTTATAGGGGAGACAACACCTGAGTATGCCCAATGGTTATGACGGGACGGGGACGCCTCTTGGGCTCCAGGGCCTTGAGTTGTCGGGTGGCAAATCCATGGATGCAACTTTGACTTTTCAATCCATCCAATCCATGAATTCCAATTACTTCTCCTTTCTCATCCATCTTACGACTTCCAATTCATCATCAACCAACATCAAAACCATCACTCATTTCATCGCAATGGCCTCCGCCCACAGTGCAATGGATCCATGATATTATCTATACCATTAAGTCCACGCCTAGGCTAGGGTAATCTCCGGCAGAGCAAAAAAGAAAATCGCAAAAAAAGAATGTGGCCAGTGTGGCTCGAACACACGGCCTTCAGATATTCCTGTTGGACTTGAAGTTTGACTTCAGTCTGACGCTCTCCCAGCTGAGCTATGGCCACTTGCTTGTTGAAGAGGAAGGAACCATTAGCAGATAAGAACCCGCATCCAGTCAGCAGTTGAGAAGCTCCAGATGTGAAGCAAGATGATGGCGGCTGTTCCAGAGGCATTCTTCAACGAACCATACCTAATGAGATGCCAATCAAGAGCGCAATTAAATGCGATAAAAATAGGAATTGACTTTGAACTAGATAATACACCCACTGAAAACTTGGAACTCGTTTTCTACAGAGCAATGATCAGATTGCTCTGCTGTAATCCCTAACAATTGTCATGGAACACAAACCCATAATTAGAATCAATCCGATGCATCAAACAACGTGAGATATGATGAGTGTAAAGAACTTGATTCTAGGTGAATTTATAAAATACTTACCTAATTTTAAAACAGTAGATTAACTACGGCGAATATTCCTTGATTAAGAGCCTCAATTGCTAGAGGCAGGAAAACGGTGACGTCCCGGGTAGCAGTTTGTGCGTCCATCCTCTTGCATGTCAAACCACACATCTTTGGAGACACCACTATACATTTGGGCAAAATGGAACAATTCATCTTAAAACTAGCATTTGAATGGTGAATAAGAGATAAAGTTGGACAAGATGGCTATGGAGAGAGTGTAAGTAGGTGGAGTGGGGTGGCCCTGGCTGAACGACACCAAGCTGGGCTCCAAGCGACATCACTATATCATCACGACAAGCTCTGGCAAATGTGACGGCAAGATCTATTTAGGAATCGCTCTCGGCTCTGCTTCAGTCAATAATGTGACAAGGTTGACGAACTTGTACCCAAAACGCTGACCACTAGACATTGCGTGATTCTGACTGATGGCGTCACTACAGCTTTCTGACGGTCGGTTTCTGACACTACTTGGAATAGTCTGTACACGATGCATTTGTAATATCAGAGAAAATTGACTCGATCGTGTCAGAAATAGTTCATATAAGATCCTCAGAGTTTCCTTCTAAATGGGCAAGTAAAAAAACTCATCATACAATCCACACTTCGCTAAACTATCTTCACATACACACATCTCGGACTTTTATAATTTACCTATCTTGACAAAATGAGCGACTCAAAGACCACCAGCAAGACACCCTTCAGCGGAGTTTGCAGAGCAACTGTCAGTGGCGGCAGAAAAGAGGGCGTGACCAAGGAGGAATTCTCTCGTCGCTTTGCTCTTCACGGAGAAAAAGCCGGGCCAGTGGCGGCGAAGCACAATGCAATCTCTTATATCCAGGTATGAAAGCGAGCATTATTGCCTGTTACTATCTGTCGATTGACCAAACTATTAGCACCACCTCCCTTCATCCACTGCGGTCGAGTTTCGAAAGGAAATCGGCGAGGAGCTTGCTCAGCACTTTACCATTTCCGATATAGATGGAATTTCTACCCTGATTTTCCCAACGGTCGCAGACATGGCGGCATTCTTTCGCGATCCTGCTCATGCAGAGTATCTGAATGCAGATGTTGCCGAATACTGCGATTTTACGACTGTTCAGTTTTCGGTGGGAGATGAACTGCCTGTTGTAGTTGATGGGAAGCTATTGCTGTAAGACAGGACCATGCTTTAAGACGATCTGGTTACATGTATCTAGATGGAGCTGCAGAAATGACAATTGGATTTTGATTTAACCATAAACTCCGCCAGTAGATCAGTAAGATCGACCATGCATCGACAATGGCGGACTTCAGCGGAGATGGTCAGAAATACTCCGCCCGTGTCAGACACCCGACTGCCGGCGTCAGATCCACCCGGACACCCAATCTCTCTGCCGTAATTACCAGTTTATTTGTCATGCCTCAATACAACCGTTTATTCTGCTCGTACTCACGTTGCATCGGATCTATATGAATATTATATGAATATGCGTGGTATTTGGACGCCATATGTTCTCGGGCCGCAGGACGACTGGTCCAACGTTGCCAATGGCCATGCTCGAAAGAGGATCCAGAATAGACTCGCTCAGAGAGCGCGGAGTAAGTGGACGGTTTCTTTTTATAAAGTCGAGGACATTAACAAGCAGTATTTCAAGTTTTGTGAATTAAGACGGATGATTGTTAACCATTTGTAAAGGAGCCAATCTCAAAGCCGGGCAGAGCACTGCAGGCAGCAATTCTGAGAGTGGCAGTCTTGAGCTGGGAGAAACCTCTGGCGGAGATGGCGCAGCTTCTGGTATCGACTTACCTATGAATGAAAGTCTCGATGAGTGGAACTCATCACAGCTGGATGGAAATGCCACAAACTCTCCTCCACTGGAGGTGAGAAATGATCAACGTGTAGATGGAGAGGTCTTCCATGCCGACACATCTATCTCAGTACCAAATTACTCAGAGTTTCCTCAGGATCTTCTTCCATCGCCGAATCCTGATGCCCATTTTATAATAATCGGTCAACTCTCTACACTCTCGGCATACTCAAACATCGCCATCCTCCTCCGAATAGCCTGCCCAATCACACAGCCACGCACATTCAACCCCCCAAACTTCTCCATGCCTTCACACCTTGCACCTACGCAACTGCAAAAGACGATTCCTCATCTTCCGTTCGTCGACATCATTCCCATCCCGGGTGTTCGAGACAGGCTCCTCCGGTCGGTTGATGCCGTTGACCAGGCCAAGCTGATGCAGGACTTGGTTCAGGATGCGTTCCGGGTCTGGGGCGATGCTGCCTGGGATGGGATGGGGTGGGAGGTATCGGAGACGTTTGCGAGGAGGTGGTGGTTTCTGATCGATGAGCAGTTGTTGAATGCCACCAATTTCTGGCGGAGGCAAAGGCTTGAGGGGACTCTTTTAATACATGAGGGAGGAGATGTGTTTGTGCAGGCATAATGCAGATGGTGCCATCATCTCATGCTTCTGAGGAGCCTGCTATTCTCTAAACTTCTCAATCCAATGCATAATTAATTTGCAAACCATGTAGTTTAATCTATTTCCTGTTCTGAATGCAACTTTCGGTCTGTTATTTGATTTGCGATTCGCTGCGTTATGTAGTGCAATATGCGGCTACGAAACCCCTCAACAGAACATTTTGGTGAGTGTCATTTCCGTCAGATTGAGGGATGGAACACACTATGAGCATGAGTGCTTCAAAGAGTAGGGTCCGGCGCAACAATAGTGCAGAGCACCCTTATAACAGGCACGACAAGACGCAACTCAATAAAACAACAATGAGGAATTATACGGCATCATGCTGGGGTACCTCCATCTTTCATCTAGAAATGTGGACGGCCCAACCGCTGGCGAGGCATCTATCATTCGGCCCATCGTACGCC
Source organism: Hypomyces rosellus (assembly GCA_011799845.1). Taxonomy (NCBI): domain Eukaryota; kingdom Fungi; phylum Ascomycota; class Sordariomycetes; order Hypocreales; family Hypocreaceae; genus Hypomyces; species Hypomyces rosellus. The sequence continues at coordinate 927,928 of WWCI01000001.1, forward strand.
GTGAATGATGGAAAGAAGATGAATCGACATATGAGATTTCAGAATTGACGTATCAAATTACCGTTGATGGAGTTTCCATTTTTCGCTTGCTGAAGCTTCATTCAATTAGTAGTTATAAAGAGAGAGAGAGTGGAAGAGTGGGGAGTGATCGCCTCACATTGTCCAGTGTGAAACCTCCCTCCCCTTTAATTGTCTTCTCGGCCAGTTGAAGCGGTTAGTGACTGATACTGTTATTTATTGAAGGGAGACGCCCAGAAAGAGTGACGACACTATGAGTGACCAAGACAATGGTTGCTCACATGTGTAGCAAACCAATTCTTTTCCTCAAAACTAAACGAGGCCAGCAGTTATCGAGCAACCTCTACTAATGTGACACCGCTTTCGCTAGGTGCTATAAAGAGACAGGTATACATTAGGCCTTCGTATCCATCTTGAACCACTCATGCTCCAAAGCCTCATCAACAGTCAATCGTTTATCTGGCTCATACTCGAGAAGCTTCCGCAACAAGTCTGCAAATACCCTCCGCTCATCCTCAGCCATGTGCAGTTCTCTCTTATCCCCCCCACGTTCACACTTTCTCAGCGACAGCAACCACTCGAGGGTATAATCCGCCTCATCTTGTTCCTTGTGGAGATATTTCCCACTCTCGTCAAAGAATTGTTTGCGATCCTTCCACATCGCCCACAAGTTGTCTGGAAATTTGCCGAGAATCTGCGCCATATCTGGAAGCACCTCCCCCCATTCCTCGAACAGCTTTGTTTGCTGCCGTATCTCGAAGAGAGTGCAGCCAAGGGCCCAGACATCGCAATACGTGCCAGGGACTGGGGTCTCATCATTCAACAGGAACTCTGGTGGGCAATACTTGACGGGAATTCTGAGGCCCTTTGGTGGCGATGACACGAGGTACGATTCGCCAAAGTCGATGAGACAGAGCTGGTCTGTCAGATATTCGGACGGCAAGTCACGAACAAGGTTCACGCTTCTGACGAGATACTTTGGAGCGGCGGGAGGGTGCTTCAAGCCCGGTTTCACGCACACGTCCCTGATTTTAGGCTTCCCCAGCATAGAGATGAGCTGGTCCTCGCCAAGGTGGTTTAAGTCCTTGATTCTCACCAACATGTTGGAGGGGCGAAAGTCTTTGGATTCCAATCGTTAGCAAATGTCGGAATAAGAAACAAATAAGTCCCCCTAAAGAAAAAAACCATCAAATACCTCCGTGGCACCAGCCATTCTTGTGCAGAAACAGCAAACCCTGCGCGGCCTGTCGGCAGAGACTCCGAAGGACAGGTGTAAAGTCGTCAAATCGAAGCCAGAAGAAGTCGGACGAAACACCTGGTCCGAGAAAGGGGAGCACAAGGCAGTGATGGGTTCCGTTGGGCCCTTTGAGTATAAAATGATCCAGTGGCAGGGCGATTAGATCGGCCCCCGGAATCGATCGATCGAGATCCATTAGCTTAAAGTCGGCCAGTTCGCTTGGTCGCTCATTGCACACCAGAGATCTCATGACCTTGACGGCAACGTATTTGCTTTCTTGACTATCCCGACAGAGCCAGACGATGCCATAAGTACCCCATCTCAGTTTTTGAATAACTCGGTATCGACCAGACTCCCCTAGCTCATCGCCAAGGTGAACGGGATGATATCCGTTTTCCCCATACGACTCGAGGCTTTCAAAATCGTTGCCAATACAAAACGTATAGGTGCCTTGCGAAGGTTCAATCAGAGTGTCTTCAACAACGATGGTTTTATTTTCCTTCTCATCTTTAGACTCAATGGTCTGGCATTCGACTGTATCATTGTTGACTTTGCTGCCGTCCGGGTCCTTGGATAGCTTGGGTGCCTCATTCTTCTTCTGTTTAGATAGTATATTGTTCGATGACTTGGAGGCTATGTTCTTCGGTAGCTTAGATATAATGTCGTCTGATAACTTGGGTATGATGTGATCCCTCTCCTTGGACGGTTGCGGTGATTTGTCCTTTGTTTGCTTGCATGGTGTGTCGTTTGGTGACTCGGGTGTTATGCGATTCTTGTCCTTGGACGGCGGTGGTGATTTGTCCTCGGACTTCTTGGATAGTGTACTGTCTGGCGACTCAGGCGTTCTGTCCTCGAACGTCTCGGGTATTGTTTCCTTTGTTCGTTTGGGTGGGTTGTCATCAGATGCCTCGGCTTGTATGTCCTTCATCCGTTTGGGTGCCATGATGGTCGGAAATGTTGGGACAGTGGTTTTGAAAGAATATTAATATCCCCAAGAAGATGGTGAGCGTAGAAGGTATGTTGGAAATTGCTTCTGTCTCTAAAGATGAGGTCCTTCGAAAAGACTATGCAAGAGGGGATCAATTCTGATTAGATGCGAGTGCAAACCCTTTGTTCCTCATTCACAATACGAGGCAGTACCCAAAAAATAGCGATGCATTTATCCGAGGCCAAAGGGAAAAGCTGGCCGGGGGTTGATTGGCCAAAAGCCTGTTCCTTTGTTCAAATCGTTTGTTTGTACTGCCAGGGGTGAGCCCATAAATCCGGCCCAGCAACGGAATCACGGCACATGCGGATGAGGTTACACAGATGACAGAGTATCCAGGTACCGCGAATACAAATCTCCGTCGGCGGATGATCCAGCCCTTTGCAGGAGGAAACGCTCATCGAATTAATAAAGGCAATCAAGGCCTATTTAGCTACCTAGGAACTATCCGGGCTGGCCAGAATGCATCAAACGGATATCATAGAGTATATTCTCATCAAATCATATCTCACCAAACCATCCTAACGGGGAAACTTGTCTGCTCGTCTCATGCTCTACGGGACGATAAACTGTTGTTGGCCGTTTTTCAGGGGTTATGACCAACATTGGACCGCGCGTGCATCCGCACCGCCAGCGACTTTCCAAGGATATAGCTGTAGCCATGGATAAATATAACGATCGGTATGGTAGGAAGCCGGTGGCTGGAAAGGCATAATTTGTTGGCGTCATCTAGGGGTACACGCAGAAAAAAAGCGAATACGAAAGACAGCCAAGATTTTTGGTTGCAAGATCCCGATTTTGACGAACGGATTCCATCATATTAACCGCCTATAGTGATGATCTATAAAGATCTATATCATTTCCTCTATTCATATTTCAGACCTCTTCCTCCCAGCGAACCTACTCTCACCTATCGATTCAACCTTTCTCACCAAAAGACAGCCCTGTCTCTCAAGTTCAACGAGGAGTCATTCTCACGACTCATCACAATACCCCATTCATCCGCATCGATAGTGACATCAGAAATCCCCATCTCTTTACGATGAACGCAGCTTTGATCCCCAAGGAAGCATCGGTCGAGACCGAAACTGGCATGGGCACCTGGCAGGATCCAATCGTAAGTAACGATACTGATTCACCTCGCAAGTATTCACTCCACTAATCTTCCGACTGTATTAGATCTCGTGGCTCAAAGAGGCACCAAAGCAAGTCAAACGGAGAAGAATCATCGAGACCATCGCCCGCGAGCTAGGCGAGTTTGGCTATGTCTATGTTTGGATCAAGCAAGTCTCCTGAGTCCCTGTCTCATGCTTCCGCCCCAAGAAAAAAACCCATTTTACCCATTCTGATGCTAACCATTGTGCACAGCGGACAAGATAGTTGTACCGTGCTTGGTGTCATCAACTCAAAGGGCCAACAGCACTACGTACACGAGAATCGTATCTCGGTGTACGCGGGCAAGCAACCTAGACACGCCACCATGGAAGACGAGGTCTATTTCGTCGTTGAAGATGGCAAGGCACGCATTATGAAAGACTATGAACGCGCTGGGGAAGAGACTAAGGCTTTGGAGTTGAATCCGGTTCAGCGCACCCGAGGTTGGGAGGCGATCCAACTCCCAGCTTAGTTCCAGCTCATCATAGCTTTCTCCAAACATCATACTGCCCAATAAGCGAATCTCGCAGGCTTTATAATTCAGGGAATGGTAGCTATGATTGGGGAGATGGGGGTTGGCTTTAATGCGCGTTTGTGTTTGCTTGGTACGGGGACTGGTCCCGATGGAACGGTTGAGTACAACAGAACTGGCTCCACTTAGCATTTTGAGCAGGCTCGAACATGGCTTAACATGTGTAGAGAAAGTCACAAGGTCTGTCAGGGTGTAGGAAATACCAAGCTAGAGCTTCCAAAGCGAATGCTGTACGTGCATGGTAGCAATAATTAAATACTCAGGAATCCTTCAGAGTGTCTTAAGCTAGTTGAAAGCAGTCAAACCGACTCTGATGCGGAATATCTGGCGTTTAGTCACTGCTGGGGTCCAACGGCTGAGATGTGATTCAAGCTTCTAGCCGGTAATATCGATGCCTGTTATGAGGGAATTGACTTTGCTGGTCTCTCCCAAAATGTGCAAGATGCCATCACCACTACTATAGCTATGGGATTTTCATACATCTGGATAGACTCTTTATGTATCATCCAGAGGGACGATAAGGGAAAAGAAGTGGGTGAATCGCCGACGTTTGGAAGAAAGACTGGGAAGTCGAGGCGAAGAAAATGGGAAGTGTCTATTCCGGCGCAGCTGTACCATTGCATCCACGGGATCACCGACAAGCTCTGGCGGTTGTTTCCATGAACGGAACACGAATAGCTTGGAGCCATGCAAGATAGGTGTATCCTCACCACACGATCTGTCGCCTGAATGGATCTATACCCGCAGAGACGACGTCTTTGACTATGAGCGGAGCGTTGATCTGGCTCCGCTAAACACTAGAGGCTGGGTGATGCAGGGACGTCTTCTGTCCCGTCGAATCCTACACTTTTGTTCAAACATGATATACTGGGAATGCTGTGGTAGATCTGCATCCGAGCTCAACCCACACGGTTACACATACAAGAAATTTCCAGAGGACTTTGAAGACAACTACGCACCAGACACAAAGGGGTACATGGATACACGTGGTGACGTTAGGCACGCGGAACAAGAAGGACATGGCTTTAGCTGGGCCGCTGTTGAAAAAGTTCGACGGCGACCACCGCCTGTTACAATCGGCCCGGATTCACGTGCCAGCAATCAAGTTGTCTGGCAGCACAAGCGAGGGTTCTGGAAGAATGTCCTGAAACTGAGTGAGGAGCCGTGGGCGGATGATGAAACGAATGATAGCCGTGAACGTCCGCGTGCTGGATTTAGAGCTGCATTTGAACAGTTGCGCGAGGGGGTCTTTGGCAAGGACTTGGATGAAGTCAAGAAAGTGGGAAGAGATAGCTTTAGTCAGTTGTGGTATGACCTTGTTGAGTCGTATTCTCGAGGGAAATTGACATCGCCAATGGACAAGTTGATGGCTCTGAAAGGTATTGATGAGATTGCGCGGGCGACAAAGTTTACATATCTTTATGGCCTCTGGAAGCAAAAATTACTGGCCGATCTACCATGGTTTGCCATCGACGGTCCTGGCAAACGTCTACTGACCAGAGAGGGGCTCTCAGTAGCACCTACTTGGTCTTGGGCGTCTATCGAGGGCGTTGCTGCACTAGACTTGTTGCCAGAGAACTCTCTCCGCGACATTAAAAAGACGGAAGCACTTGCATCTGTCGGGGAATGCGAACTAAGCAGCGATGACTTTCGCGAATGGACCATTTCGATTACTGGACCTCTGTTGCCCATTTCAACGCCAACCTTTGATGGTACGGTATGGAATGTTGACACTGGGAACACTGGCAAACCATCCGCCAGGCTTTTCCCCGACATCGAAACCACTGAACCTCAGATGTCTGGCCTACTATGTCTGTCATTCCTGGTTCTACATCGCGAGAAGAGCCATACGATAATATCCGCCTTCAGCGAAGATGTCGAAGGCTTGGTGTTGCGGCATGTGATTCGTCGCGATAGGGGATGGCGGATGTGTATGAACGGGCTGGCTACTTTACGATGAGCTATGTAGAGAAATCCAAGGCTGCGACGGAAGGACGCAAGGCGCTCAAAAAAGCACCGGGAGAAACTGTATGCGTCATGGGGTGGTCCGGTAGGGAGACGAGTTTGAGCATGGCGTAAGGGCTTTGCTGAATATGTTTGGTGTCAATGCTGAGAGGCAGAAATTCGAGGGGTTTAATTTCGGTCTTGTTTGCTGAGAGGAGATAGTCAGTACTCTTTCGAGGGTCTTTTCATCGTAATGATCGATTGGTGAACGTGATGCTTCAGAGGTCATAACGCAATGACGTATCGAATTTGGTCTCGTGTTCTCCTCATTAACCCGCATTCATGGATCAACATGAATCATGAACGAACGCCAAATGCCCCTCGACTGACACTGCTCAAATAATCCTTTCGCAGCTCTTTATAGCGTGACATTGCTGAGTTGATCATTGACAATATCCGGGCCGCCTCGAGTCGCCGAGCGGAGTCGCCAAGGTATGTGCTCAGAAACATGATTGGCGATCAATCATCAGGGGTACAGTACTTCATTGATGTTGCTCGCAACGTCTTGATTCACCCGGCGGCATCGAAACGACCCGAGAACTTGGCCCCTGATGTAGCGCTTTCTTTCGGATATGCAGGCACATGCCGCACTTGTTACTGCCTTTTGGTGGCGGGTTGGGTAAAAGTACTCCGTAGTAGGCTGGGGCTGAGATTGTTAATGCTGTTTGGTGTCGCCGAGCATGCCAAGAATGGCCTCAAAGCCTGAACGGCGATTCGGTGTCTATAAACGGCATCACATGAGCTATTTGAGGGTTCACTAGCCAAGACACTGCCAAAAAGGCTATCCAAAATTAGTCGGCATAAGTTGGATGCCCCCAACCATCATGCATCTGCGTAACACAAGTCCGCTCGCTCACAGCACAGGTCTCAGCAGCATGTTCAAAACGCATCTTCCATCTTGGCCGCATGCGCGCTCAACAGAAATAGGAATGCAGAGACTGCATGAGGAAACAAAGCTACGCAGGCAACCAAGTCCCGGGCACGGCTTCACTTAATACTGGCGTCACGAGCTATTGGTCGCCGAATTGCAGTGACAGGACCCTGACGATGCATACAACTGAGACATTCAATACGGAAAATCCCGCGACGATTTCTCCGTGCCCAGGCGGCCAGCACTGCGCAGTTTGAAGGGCGTCAGGTCAGTGGGTGTTTCATTGCTCTAAATGAGGCGAACAGGACCAATTTAACCGTCTCAGTTGGGCTGAAGATTGTTGAGACCCTGCTCAGATCATGCCCACCACCACTACCAGAACTGGCAGGATAACCGGCATCGTTGGTGCTGATCTCAGGATCGCTCGGTGTATTACAAGCGTCGATAGAGGGCTGTCCCATCGGTGCATTTCATTGAACAGATCCCCCATCGTCATGACATGGGGGGACACACACAGGGTGGCTTGGATCCCACAAACTCGGTCCATTCCTTCAAGCAAAGCCCTACAGGCTACTAGCCTACTGTGTGTGAGGGCTGCTTTGTTGAGGCTTGGGGGGGAGAGGAGAGGAGAAGATTGGACACACCCAACGCGCCATAAGCACAAAGCGGGCGCCAATTACATGCCACAGCGACGGTAAGCCAGGCTGAGACACTGCTTAATGATAAGCTGACTAGCGAACGTTTAACCCGCCCTCGATGCCAGCCAGATGGTACCGGCGCCGTTTTCCCCTTCATCACTCTCCATTCATTTCTCGGTAATCGAGGGGAAATGATTGACGGTTCAGGGTTCTTTTAATGGCTCTGATCAAAGGTGGCGCATAAGTAGTCACTGGGTGCCAGAACGCCTTGCGGGAAAATCCTGGGGGGAGAAAAGAAGGAAGAAAAGGAGGGAGGGATTCTCCTAGGCTGTCCAAATTTACAAGCTCCCTATAACACATACGCACACACAAACACGGGACGGGACAAGTGCAGCATCACGATTCAAGAGGTTGGAAATTTTGCCGCCCACGTTGTCACCCCAAATACCACGCGCCGCGCCCATTTGTTTGGGAAATTTTGTTTCTGGGAGGCCATCATATGGCCCAGGAGCCCGATGCATCTTGACCGGACCCCTTCTCAACCTGATACCTCACTGAACAGCCACGAACCGCCATGACCACGCTTGACCTAGGGGCTTCTTTTTCTACTTGTACTGTACATACAGGCATGACTTGAGGAAACGGCCGAGCTTACCGACCTGGTCAGCGAAAGGTCTTGCGCGCGAAGACCACCAGAGAGAGAAAAGAGAGACCCACGGAACAGAAGCGGCGACAGCCGGAGGGGCGTTTTTGGCCCGCAGATCACCAGAGAGCCACCATGGGAACGCTCACTGAAGGGCAGTTCAAAGCCATCGATACCATTGAGCGAGTATGCTCGTCGCTGTCGCTGCTTGGATGCCTCTTCACCATCACCACCTTTTGTACCTCGAGAGAGTTCAACAAACCCATTAACCGCCTTGTTTTCTACGCTTCCATTGGCAACACCCTGACCAATGTCGGCACCATGATGACCCGCACTTATGTGAACAAGCCCAATTCGTTTGGCTGCCAGTTGCAGGGGCTCATTATCCAAACGTAGGTCCGAGTCAAGATGCAGTGCAGAGTAAAGAAGTCGGTCGCCATTTTCTAACACGCTTTTTCATCAGATTCATGCCGGCTGATGCGTATTGGACCTTGGCCATGGCCATCAACGTCTATCTCACATTCTACCATCAGTACGAGCCAAAGCATCTGCGCAAGATGGAACCTACCTACCTGCTATGTTGCTACGGAATCCCCCTGGTACCTGGTATCATCTACCTCTTTGTAAAGGACCGAGGAGGACAACGGATCTATGGTAATGCAGTGTCGTGGTGCTGGGTGGCATCGGATTGGGACGTCCTTCGCGTAGTGACTTTCTACGGACCAGTGTGGTGAGTGAAATCCAACATCTAACATTGCGTGAGGAGCAGCATCGCTGAACGATTCATCAAGGGTCGTCTCCCTCATCACCTTTTCGATATACATCCGAGCTGGTCGCGAAATCTACAAGACGCGAAAGGAGGTAAACAGCTTTCAATCCACAGAGATTGAACCGATTCCCACCAACGACGACGCTTTGACTGTCGTCCCAACGACGGGGGACTCTGTAACGATGGAAACCATGAGCGATATCGAAGCAGCAAAGCCCGATCACCTGAGGCAGCCTCACTGTACGTTGGAGTCGACCCGATCGAGTTCCAGAGCAGGAAGCTCATCTTACGCGTCTCGCATCTCAGCCGACTCATCCATTAACGCTTATTCGTCCCATCACGCTCTAGTATCCGACCAGCGAGGCAGTGTTGCTCACAACATGCCAACGCGAGTCTTCAGCCTAATGCACCGACAGCATCACGAACTTAACAACGCCGCCTGGACGTACACCAAGTGCGCCATCCTCTTCTTCACAGCCATGTTGATCACATGGATCCCGTCCAGCGCAAACCGAGTGTACTCGCTAGTCCACAACAAAACGACCTCGATCCCGCTGGAGTTTATGAGCGTTCTAGTGCTTCCGCTGCAGGGGTTCTGGAATGCGTTGATTTATGTGGTTATATCGTGGACTGCATGCAAGAATATGTTTCGCGACATATCGCTTTGGGCTCAGGGAGTATTTGAAAGCAGATTAGAGAGATTTGGGGTACGATGAAAAAAAGAAGGATGCGACTTGGTTCCAGTAAGCCCGCTTTTTACGACTTCTGACACGAAGTCTTTGAGGCATTTTCCTCTCGCCGCTAGGATATTCAACACTGACCTGCTGGGTGATTGTCTGCATCGCTTTCGCCAAACGGTCAAATCCACCCCTTCCCTCGGTATTTTCATTCAAAGAGAATAATCCCCTCTCTGCCAGCTCCTCTTCTCATGTGTGTGAGAGGGGAGAATGGCTGAGTGCATTTCTAAACCGAGGCCTAACACATCCTGGATGATTTGGCTTGACTAATTTTGTCCAAATGAAGTACGGCCATGTGGATGCGCTCCCTGACGGTATCATCTTCCGAGTTCATTGCCCATGAAGTGCCGCGACAAGGGACACGTAACGAACCCCGTCGATCAAGCTGTATGAGCGCCACAGCCAATCACCACCATGCAATGCACAGTCAACTCGCAGATACACCGAGCTCGTCAAGCCACAGGCAAACGAAATGATTCGGAATAATGGCCGCAAAGCCCGGGCCTGGATCCCCTCAGCTAGTAAATTGAGTGGTGGAAACTGTGGACTGCCGAAACGCACATGGGTATCCTGGCACGCCTCTCATCGAACACGGTATGGGAGCCCGTGGGTATAATATCCCCAAAGTGGATTCGGACGGAAGGAAATATATATTGCACGGCGACCTCCAGAGCAACTGAGGGTCGCAGATGGTCAGCCCACCGGGGAACACTACTGCCCAGTTGAGACGACAGTATCCGCTCCAGTCATAACTCGCATAGGCGCTGCAAGACCCTTGTGCTGCGGTGGATTCATGCGAACCCATGATTGGCGAGGAGGGTGTACTTCATATATGAGGTCGTTTGGCTCCGGGAGGGTTATATGAGGGAGAGTCTCAAGCGGCCCCGTCGCTCTTTAAAGGAGAACTAATATATCGATACCAGTGTCACTGTGAGTCTCGAGAGTGTTTGAAGGATATTCTGAACTTAGATAGATTAATTAGTGTTTATATAGGTAATGCTGAAACGCTTACTCTTCATCTTAATTCATCTGGGTCTGTGTTGAAATTTACAGTGTTATCAAAAACAGAAGGTTGAGTCAGGAAGTGATGTGTCAGCACACTGTGCTACCAAAAGATCCATGAATGTTGTTGGGGTGGGCAGCCTACAGACCCAGTTCCAAGAAACGCCGAGCCTGCCACCATTCCTCCATCTTCATCCTCCACCATTCCGCCCTCTGGCAACGAAACATTGAGTATATCCATTTCATCTACACTTATGGATCGGGCTTATACCTCTTATACCGTCACGCCGAGGTTTGCAAAACAATCCCAGGGCCCAATACCCTCCAGCTCCTTCTCACAGCATATTTCCATTCACCCACGATGTGGTGCATGTGGCGTGGCCATGGAGCCAGGCGACAAGATGGTTGCACGTACGGGCTGGCATCTATATGACCCTTTGGGAGAGGTTGATCTGACGGACTTTAGTGTATCGTAATGTTCGGACAATTGAGATGCTGTATGCCTCGTTCTTCGAAAAGACGAACATATGCCAACCAAGCTATGGCGAGGGCATCTTTTGTCAACAACCCAGCTGCTTGGAGAAACCTGAGCTAGAAGAGAGCGCGACGGTTCACACGGAATGCCTTAAGCTGTTCGCAAGGGAGTGCAACGTTGGACACAAACTACAGAGGCTGTTCTTTGCGGCTACGGCAATGTACCCATGGCGCGCATCTGCGCCTGTTGTACTGCCCCGACTTGACCATTTTCGAGCCAGCGACATACCGGTTGCTAGTGACGCCTGCGAGCTTCCCGGCTTGAAGACACTCCCGTCTGAGCTGAGCGAGATGATATGGAGGGATGCCCAGTCGCACATAGTGTGGAGATACTGCCATATTGTGCAGCTTGCAAAGGAGATGGAGGCGGCTCAGGAGGGAGAGCCCATCGTTCTTATGATGAGCGAAATTCACGAGTGGCATCGTGGAGGTCCTCCGGTGATGCAGGACGTTCCAGACCAAGAATCTTCGATTCGGGTTACGATCGATTCATGGGGTGTCAGCAGCATTGAAAGAGTCTCTCAAGAGGCTTTGGCCATGCAAGCAGGCGAACCACAGGATAAAGCCAAGCGATACATTGTTAGGTCGGTACGAAACATGGTAATGATTAGAGCAAAGTTTCAGGTTCGTCATCGTGTATCCCTTGCCCTCGATTCATGTAATTGACTTGATTAGTTTGGCCTATGCCGCCTTCTGGTTGCCCCGTCGGCAGACATTGAGGTCTGGGACACGCCAACGCCGCCCGATCTGCTTGAAAGCAACCTGACACCGTACGAATTACCCACGCACGCACGCATGGCCACCATCAACACAGATCCGAGAGAAGCCACCGGCCTCACATTCTTCTTCTCCAACCGCCTCCTATCCGCTGTTCACGTTCACACAGCGGCAGCACCCTTTGCCAAACCTACGCGCGATGCCTGCGAGTTCCGAGGCTCCCTGACTTGGTTTTACGTCCCACTTACCGTTGGTGACGAAATCGTTTCCTTGGGCATCCGGACTCCAAAATCTGGCGGGGACAGAACTATCGACCACGCAAGTCGAGTTTCGTATCTCGCTGTAAGATCATTCGTCAAGTTTCTGACGTGCAGTGCTGACCTATTTTAGCTTCACAAAAGGAAGTCGGGCGAGGTCCTAATCGGGGTCAATTTCGTAAGAACAGCGCAGGAAATTATGGTAGAAACAGAACCAAATCCAAGGTTATTTTACGATACTACCTTTAAGGAGAAGGTACTGTTTGGCGCATATCCGAGAATAGGAGAGCCTGTCCGACGAGAGGTCCCACTGCCGCGAAGCCCCCTTAGGGAGTCGTTCTATTCCACCGCCCCACTCGAGAACGTATACAAGACGCAAATCTTTTCCGAGCGCAAGACCCAAAAGTGCCTGGGCATCATCTTCGAGTACCGCGACGGTTCGAAGAGGGCCGTCGGGCAGTGTCGACTAGGCATAGACAACGTCGAAACCTGTGTGGAACCCACGAGGCTGTGTTACTACGCCAGCCAATTCCTAAAATTCCCCGACATGCTCGATGAAGAAGAAGGCTTCATATCACTGCGCACAGACTTGCGATCGATACTTCCGCACTGTCCTGGGTACATGATGAAGTGCACGTCGGACGAGGGTGAGGGTGAGCACGTGCATAGGGAGGGGTCTTGGACGTGTTGTGCGATGCAGGGGACTATGACATTTTGGTTTATTCGCGAGGCGACGAAGATGAAGGTTTCTGAGCAGGTGTTGAGGCCATAGGTATATGAGATTATATACGACTACAATATCGTTGATGCTGGTTTATGATGAGGAAGTTTGGTGATTTATACACATATAGTTGGCAGCCTTGGAATTGATCAGAGGAGTGACGGTTTCTAACGGAATCTTATCTCTCTAAATGAATTTGACCGTTTACCATAAGGATATATCAGTAAAATTACATCACCACAATGTTCTGTGTTAGAGCTTGCCCTCGTCATTTTCTCGTGAATATACTCCATTAAGTTCTGTTGGTTAGTCCTCCACGGCTGGCTCCAGTTTTCTTCGTGTCCCTCAAGCGGGGTTAACTTCCGGGCTCTAGATCTATCGATGATGCTTTCATCTACTCTGCATTTTCTTCTTTTTGAGAATAAATGAAGAGCACGGATTACTAACTACTGGATGATAGGTTTATGCGTGCCACTCAAGTCCAATTTCTTGATTGCTCTTGCTCTTGCTCTTGCTCTTGACTCTGGAGCGCCTTCCTCCCGGGTATCTAGATACCTGGGCGGCCCGGGCGGGTGGCCCACCTTCGGTACCCCGCACGGCAAACACGCAATGGAATGGAAGTATCATTCCAGAGCTTGAAATGTTTACCTTCCCAACGACCCCAAGAAGGTAAGTATGGTATTACAAATCGCTGAGTGGTTAAATACATACAAGTATTGTGTAACTCAGGTTTATTAGTGTGGTGGTTAATCGAAGTCTGCATATGTCTTTGTTGTGGTCGGAAATGACCAACGTGCTGTTGGGTTACGCTATTTGATCAGTCGATTACCCCCCATTGCTATTTAGGCCGTGCATTTCTTCTATACGAGGAAACCTACAGTCCTGCCTCTTATGGCATTTGCAAATTCCCCTTTGTTTCTTACATGCTGACTTTTTACTTCTCGTATGACCATAAGATTCTGCTGTAGTCCATTTTGCCATATGGATGCAAATCTTTGTCCATTTAGCCCTCCGCAGTAGATTCCTAAGAGATTATTTCTACATGCAAGTCCCGCTGGTCTGAGCTTCCCACGAGTCGTATTTAACCTAGCGATTGCGCGATGAAGAGAATCACCCGAGGGAAAGAGCGGATAAATAGCCTGGGGCCAGAAGCATAAACATAAGCATAAGAAGTTGCACTCACAAAAAGCTGAATACGAAACGCTGCACATTTTGTGGAGTGCGATTCTAGGCAACACTCCGCAAGATACTTATAAAACAGGGTTGATCAGCAATCGATTAATTTGCTCGCTCTGAGTTCTAGTATTCTTCGACATATTATGTTCACTTTCCACTGTTAACACGCCCAAGAACATCCGATATATCCTCTCCGAGATCAAACATGTCGTCTCCTTCTCGAAAACTGGTCACTTTGATATTTGAGTAAGCACATACAAGCTCTCTAATTGTAGTCGAATCTACATTCTAACTATCCTGGGGGCCTGAAGTTATATGACAAGAGATGACTTGGCTCTCGTTGACCAACTCGTGGCGCACAATTTCTCGAACACATATGTCGGCATAAATGGCCGCGGCGGACAAGAGTTCCAGTTCACGCCAAAGGTAGAAAACGAGATTCTGACACAAAAGGCAGATATTGGTCTAGAAGAGGCTCAAGGAAGTGATGCTTTCGAAAGGTAAATGCTTCTGGGGTAATCTTCACGATGAAACGTTGCTTATTTGGAGTAGTATTGATCTACTGTTCGTTCCTGGCGGTTACGGCCTCATTCGGGACCTAGACAGCTTGGCCTCGGATTTGCTTCGCAGCGGCGTCGGAAAACTGGTGTGTCTTGAAACTATAAAGTCGTTTCGGGGGTTTCTAACACTTGAAAGGTTGATGCTGCAAGTTGGGTAGCAACATTCTCACAGGGGTCATTTGGTAAGTCCATGTGATACAAGACTCAAGAAAAAGGTTACCTAACGAATGATAGTTATCGCCGCAAGTGGAAGGCTTGATGGAAGAGATGCAACTTCTCATCACATGTGGATGCTCCCCCAGCATATCGACCAATGTATGACTCCATCGAGAGAGCGTCCTTTGATACCTCGCTCACCTTTACAGGGCCAAACGTCAAATGGGACGATCAAATGAAGATCGTTGAAGACGGTAATTCGTTAGTTGGTGTTATTGTTTACTTTGTACTAACTTGACTAGGAAAATTTATAACTACTTACAATCCCTCAGTCAACGAGCTCCTTTTTCTGCTGGCGACAAAATTCGACTTACCCATCCCAGAGCCAAGTCTTGTCCCGCCATCCCTGGATCAGTTGGCGATGAATGAGGACTTGAAGCACTGGGCTGAACTTTTGAAAAAAGTGCATGAAGTGTCTCTCAGAGGCGTGGAGAAGCAGAGAGCAGAGGGCGTCGATGTTAGCCAAGAGGTTTTGGATAATTACCCTTTTCTGCGATTGCCCGCGGCGACAAACGCGATTGAAGAAAAGGAATCCGAATTGGGAATGAAGCTCCCCAGTGACTATAAAGAGTTTCTCAGAGTCAGCAATGGTACCGGTTTCAGCGGTGTCGGATCCATTCCATCACTAGTTGCTGTCGAGGAGCTGAAGTGGGAGTATTCCGAAGAATGTGGCCTCACAGAATTGCTCCTGGACACATTTCCAACCAGCGACAGGTCTCAGGAGGCTAGAATAGAGCTGAACTCTGAGGAAGTTCACGAGGCTCCACAATTCGAAAGGGTCTTGCAGCTTACCGATCCCGATGAGGATTCTTTACTATTTCTTCTGGAGCCGACGTTCGTGCGACGGGTATGGGAATGGGCATCAGAAAAGAAAGGCATTCCCATTGGGGATACCGAGGAACATTGGCTGTAAGTCTATGCAACCATTTATTTGACTACATTTTTTTGTGGAACTGACTTTGAGATTGTAGGGTTCTGCGGTTTGTGCCTTGGGCGGCTTCGTTCAAGGTGTACTCTTCATTTGAGGAGTACATGCGCAGTAGAATTCCGCGCAATTGATAGATAAATGTAAGGGGCGAGATATTGGAGAGCTTATGGATATACACTCATTTGAAGTCAAGTGATCAATGTGGCAAAAGACATTAATATGGTGGCTGTTGAAGGATTCACTCTGATAAGTATGTGTGATTATTGAACAATTTACTATATTTCCTTTATTCCTCTGGCCCTGCTTGGGCAAGAATTGCCTCATTGAACCATATATCAAGCACTATACACAGAATTATATTTCTGTAGGGTAACGTTCTCAATGCTAGAAGCCATTCTTGGAGGGACCGTCCAATGGTATGAACTCGCTACAGCGTCTCATTAATCGTATATACTAAAGAGTATTTAACTGTTTACTGTATCTGTTTAAACCAATATATTTCCACTGCTGCTAACGCTTGATGTGAACGAATGGCTATTCCTGACTAGACATTTCTAAGCCCCAGACTCTGACTCGGAGCGCATCCCACTGTAGCATTATTGCGAGTTTAAACTGACAGGGCTATGTCATAGTTCTTCAATGTCAGACAACTAGCAACGCAGATTATAAATACAAAAACCAGCTGTCGAATAAAAAAATCGCCTTTCTTTGTTCGAGCTACTTGTTTACCATTTTCAAGATGGATTCAGAAGGTTTCCGCTCCATAAGCCCGATATGTGATCTCGGCGATGTCATTCTCAACTGCTTTCAGTACCATGGCACTAACAATCGAGGCTTACAAATGGCTCCAAGGCTCTGTTTGAAGGGCGCGCCTATGATTGCCGATTCGCGGATTGCATTGAGAGAGGAGGTACACAAGGTTTTGCGATGACGATGCAAGAATTCGTTGAAGCATATAACCCTCTCGTTCCGCTCCCAAGTCTTGGTGTCTTGAATTTCATCAGCGACTTCATGCTTCATTCCACCTAAACAGACTAAACACCACATTACCATCTGTTACTTCATTGCAAGCATCAACATGAAGGCTCTAGTTCTTGCACCAGCAACTAAAAGCGTCTCTGTGCGCGATCTCCCGATTCCCAAACCTGGCAAAGGCGAGGTGCTCATCAGAGTCCATGCCGTGGCTCTCAACCCTGTCGACTCCCTCTACGTTGCGCATCCCATCGCGGAGCAAGAACAGCGAGTCATTGGAACCGACTTTGCTGGTGTCATTACCGATATCGCGGACGATCTGAAAGGATCATCGGATGCTCGTGCAAAGGTTGGCGCACGCGTTGCGGGGTTTCATCAAGGTGGTGCGTTTTCGCAGCGATGCTTCAAAATACCCGGTCATTTCGAGCTTGAGGGTTGACATGCGTTATTAGCTTGCTCTACAAATGATCGTCCTGGCGCTTTTGCAGAGTACATTACCGCTCCATATGATCTCCTCTGGTCAGTGCCAGAAAGCTTGTCATTCGAGGCGGCCTCGACGATAAGCATGTGTGGATTGACCGCAGCACAAGGCGTTTTCCCTCGTCTTGGTCTTCCATGCCCTTTTGATACAACCACGGCTGCATCTCATGACCAAAACGCAAATGATGTTACAAATGTGCTCATCTACAGTGCATCTACTTCGCTTGGGCTTTACGCCGCTCAATTGGTTCAATTGGCAGCTCAAAGCTCTGGTCGCAAGATCCGCCTCATTGGTACTGCCAGCCCTTCCAAGCACGAGTTTCTTCGTCAAGAGCCGTACAAGTATGATGCGCTTGTAGACTATCGCGACCCACAGTGGGCTGAAAAGGTCAAGGAGGCAACCAACGGAGAGGGGATACACTATGCCGTGGATAGCATCTCTGAGGGAGAGACTGTTTATAAAGTCAATAGCACGTTGGCCACAGATGGTAAGGTGGCCGTCTTTCGTGGTCCCAAAGGCGGAAAGTATGATCCTGCCGACCTACGCATCAAGCCTATTTACGGAGCAGTGTGGGAAGGGCTCGGCCACGAGATTGGATATAACGGTTTGCACACCCTTCTCCTTTACCCCCTTGGTTGCGCACTTTGAGTATGAGAATAACGTCACTGACGATGAACCAAGGCCTTATTATTCCTGCAAACCCCGAGGCTCGCATCTTCGCTACCGAGTTTTTTAACTTCTTGAGCACTGCTGCAAAGGATGGGAAATTGAAGCTGGAGCCAAACCCTGTGCGACTCATGCCAGGAGGGCTGGATCGGATCGCAGATGATGGATTTCAGCTTTTGGGGAACTCGTTGGTGACGGAAAGAAAGGGGAATGGCCGATCAGAAGACTACATGAGACCACTAAGCGCAGAAAAGATGGTGTATAAGATCATAGAAGACTCGAAGGCTTGAGAGGTAGATTAGAGGGCCGGTCTCTAAGATGTAATGTGATGATGAAAGTTCATATAGAATCACTGAAAATTGCATCAGATCAAAATATCATTTTCTCTATGTCGTGGTTGTCCGACAGCTGTCGCAAACCTCCATGCTATAGACATCTGACTTTGCGTGCCCTCCGCGCGGCCGTGAAGGAAAGGAACCTGGCAAAGAACTGCATTTTTTGAGACACCTACCTATATGAACTTGGGCGAGCGCGGTAGCCCCATTTCTCCAACATTTGTTCTTTAACTGGGCGTGTAGTGTTGGAACAATCGCAGCTATTTTTCTTTTCTTTTCTTTTCCGATTCCATGTATAATACCTGTTGGCGAGAGCTTCGTAAGCTACGAAAAATCAACCTGCAGCAGGGCCAACGAAGGTCATGCAATGCAAACGAGTTCACAGATCGAAGACAGAATGTAGGCTTGGGAGGGGGGGTGTACGTATGGGTGTGGCTGTGTTGTGTTGGCAAGGTTCTAAGGTTTCCTGGCGGTACCTACTTAGTAGGTAGGTCGTGCCAGCTGTCAACTTATTACTCTCCAATTAAGTTTTCACGTTTGTTCAAAGGTGGATACTTGAGAAAGGCGCTATTCCCCTCCTGGCCTGTACTTGAGACATGTAGCAAAAGAACACAGCTCTTGGTCTTGATATCCACCTTTTCAGTGTAAGCTTAGTGGTCGACGCCCCGTGTTTTTGTTCTCCCCCCTGCTCCGCCGCCAGAACGACGCCTGAAATTGAGTTCGCGCAGTGAATGACAAAGTCCTGAGAACGATGTAGAGCATGGAACGCAGAGAGATATTTCTAGCTTCCTATACAATTACCTTTATCCTCATGTAAAAACATCTGTTGAATCCTTCATCAAAAAGTATAATTGTCTCTTCAGAAATCTTATTCACTAACTTCTACAAAGTCAAAACCCCATCTCGGCGTCCGATATGAGTTCGTGGGCAAAAGCCGATATCATTGCCCTTGTTACACTTCTTGTCAATATCGTTTTCGCTCCAGTAATATGGTTGATCAAAACCTGGCGCAAGAATCGTATGATGACCCAAAACAAGTTGACTCTCTTGAGTTTAACATGCTAACTCCAAAGACCTAGGTATCCCAAAAGATTCGATCGAACTCGAGTACGAATTAGAAGTAGAGAATCCGCGATAGGTGATTCGATGCTTCTCACATCATTGCCAACTTCTACTCTGGCCTTCATTTATCGTTCAGTCATCACCAACATGTCGTTTTAAACATCGATTTACAGCCTGCACGAGCAATCTGCCACCATTTCCAGCATCTGGGCGCTTGTGTTTATTTTAGAAGGGGACCAAAGTGCTACCCTCACCCGGTAGCACATATCATACGGGAGACTTTTTTTTCGCATCATCACTGCCGGCCTCACCGCAGACCTCATCATGGAGGTGAAATATATACACAAAGTCAACCTTGTTTCCTGCTTTCTATTAGCATGCGCTTAGATTAATAGACTTATCACTTGTTACTCTTTATCTTGATTATCCTTCCAAAAAACCCCAATACTTAACACTTATTGCTTTATCCGAACTTCAAGTTCGACCACCCATGCCCTGCCATATATGCATAGCAGGACCACCACCAATAATTTACATGGGCATTAGCATCTATTTTAAACCATCATGGAGGGACTCGCATTAGCGAATATGCCAAGGGCAAATGCTGCCGGGGTCATGGAAGCCGGATTGCTACATTGTCTCCCCACTGTAGTAGAACACTACTACTAGCATCGCTTTGGAGGGTAGAAATAAAAATACCGCCTGCTATGATCGGCCATGGTGCTTACCGCGCACGCTGTATTGAGAACGTTGGGCGGATGAGAGGACCTACCAAACTGCGGGTCATGTATGCAATGCTTACCTACGTGCGACCATCATCACTGGAGCTTTGATGAAAAGAGGTGTGACCGAAGAGAGGAATATTGCTATCAACTTGAGGCTATCTTGGGTGTTTAAATGGCATATGGAGGTTGTAACATTTGACATTCACCTTTTCCATAGCAACAGAAGTGCTGCTTGATCTTTTTATTTGTTTTTATTTTTATTTTTATTTTTGTTTATTTTCTTTTTCTTTTCAACTACCACTAGTTGCCTTCTCGATAGAATTCCGAGATGATGGAAGGCTAAAACTACTGAAAGTTGCATGAGATCAATCAATACTGCCCTGTCCATGTCATGATTCCCCTAGTTTCCGTTACCTATCTAACTTGCCTACCAAGTTGAACAAGACAGATCGCCAATGCAGCACCGGTGACATCGCCCTGGAGAATACCGAAAAGGCCATTCAGAACAACGCCTCCAACGGTAGAAGATACGGTCCCTACTATAGACGCTGTATTTAACAATGTTAGGCTAATGAAAAGATCATGTATGATGGGATACGACGTGGAATGCATACATGCGACGAGCATCACTGGAGCTGTGATGAGAATAGGAGCAACCGTAAGGAGGATGCTGCTGCCGACGGCGGCGGCGGTCGTGGTAGCTGTAATGCTTGAGGGTATGTTGGTAGCCTGCAGGTGAGGTGTTAAAATGGAAGACATGGGTTGGAATATTTGGACTCGCCTTTTGCACAGCAACGGAAGAGATGATTGATGAATCCGTACTAAAACCACCCGTTCCTTTGCTGATAAAACTCTGAGAAACCGAAGCATTGGCTAAGTTATTGACCGTTGTGCCAATAGCGTGAAAGGTGTGATTGGCACCGATGGCAATATTCTCCGCCGTGTGTTTAGCCGCCTCATCTACCGCGTGCTTGGCCACAAACGCTGCATGTTCAACATGCGGGCGGGCGTGATTGACTGCTTTACCCATTTCCTGAGCTGCGCCGTGGCAATTCTTGCCAAACTCTTCAAAACCACGTTGAATATTTTGGCCATTGATGTGCTGGGATAATGTCAGTATCAAGGTGAAGATGAGTGTGCTTCATGGTATGTTCCGGAAGCCTCATACTTTGCCTGCTTCTTGGGCTGCAAAGTCAAGGCCTTTGCGAACCTCTTCAGCACCTCGTGCTATGTTTTGGGCATTGACATGCTGAAAGATATATGCATCAGTAATTTTGTCACCTTCTCAATCTTGATGTCGGGGTACTTGAGAGAAAACCTCACCTTGCCAACTTCTTGAGCTGCATTATGGCAGTTTTTGCCAAACTCTTCAAATCCCCGTCCAATGTTCTCCGCGTTCACATGCTGGCGAAAGATGAAATCAGCAATGCTAATGAAAGTACACAGAGCTTCACAGAATAAGAAAAAAAAGAGATACCTACCTTGCCGACCTCCCGAGCCGCATTGTCCATATTCTTACCAAGCTCTGCAAACCCTCGACCAATGTTTTCGGCGTTGACATGTTTCGAGGCTTCACGGGCTGCGTGCTCAAAGCCTTGGGCGATATTTTGAAAGAAGGACATTTTTAAATCTCTTTCATTGGTAGTAGACAAAGAGGAGGTCAGTAATGAAGAAGAAACAGGCGATTGTTATTTCAGAGTGGATGGCGGTGACTTGGTGAGGGGGTGGTGTTGATGTTCTGGTAAGACGGCCACTGCAAACTCGGGTAGATATGAAGGTAGCTACCTACTAGAGAGGTACTTCTGGGCCTCCTCGACTGGCCGCGCAGTTGGTCTCTCTATAAAAAATTACATCTGTTGGTTGCTTCACGAAGCGTATGCAGGAGGCCAACTACAGTGGGGCAAAACTGTAATATGGTGCTCTCCTCAAGCTATTTCACTATTCCACGATGACTAGATACTGGATTCATCATATTATGTAGTTGATCTTATATATATACTGCTTAAAAGTGCGCTGTTTGTTATAATGGGGCAGATCAATACTCATCCTTTTGTCTCTATCTGAATAGCATTGGAGCATTTTTAGGTGGGAGTATGTAGTGTCACTAGTGATGAGACCTCCATTGATGATGGTATCAACGTTGCATTATTTGATCTTCTAAAGATCACAAATCCATTTGATAGTGTAAGTAACACTTGAACAGAGACATCGACGGCCAAGTCTGATGCCAGTATGAGCAAGGTGAGTCACAGCATTAGACTCAAGTTGCAATTATGTGTTTACCAATTTACCTAGATTGTAACCTATATACTGAAGTAAGTATCCTAAAACCCAGTTAAACTTATACTATTTACATTTTTCTCTTCCTTATCATCAGTGTCATATCCTGGTCCGTAAAACAATTCTCGTTGACGAACTGGGTCTCGGGTCGCGTCTTTCCCTCGGGGAACTTAATCTCAAACTCGTAGAGAAGACGAGACATGATCAATTTCATCTGCGCAATAGCGAATTGCCTGCCAGGGCACGCTTGGTTACCGTAGCCAAAGGCCAGGTTGTTAGGATGGGTCATGCCGGCCTTGTGTTGCTCCCTCTGGTCGGGAGATGACATGCGTTTGCGATAACTGCGCATGGGATCAAACTCTCGAGGATTTTCGAACACGTCTGGATTCATGGAGTGCTCATAGTTGGCGAACGAAAGTATGGTTCCAGTAGGGATGTGTGTGCCGTCTTTGAGTGTGACGTCCTGGTACGCCAATCTCTGTGGGTTGACTGGCAAAGAGGTAACATCATATCAGCTTGCCTTGTAAGTTAAAGTGGCACATGCATAGATAACTTACGGAGAAGAAGGGGGTTATGTCTTTGGCTCTCGATAATAAAGCTGTCGAGTTTGTCTAGCCGTGAGCACCACTCCCTGGCACCAATTTCAGGATTTAGTCCAGGCGGCCCTAGCTCTTTTGCAACCTCGACAATCTCTTCTCTCATCACATTGAACCACTCGGGATAAGCGCATAGATCGTATATAATATTGGATAGATTGGGCGCCGTCGTGTGAATGCTGGCAAGAGATAGCAGACACTGGCGGGCTCCCATATCGTTTGCGTCAAGTTCGCTCGGGGTGGCGTGATCCAGCATCCAGTTTAAGATTATATCTTCTTCTTCAATTTCCTCACCATTGGCTCGTTTTTCCTTGTTGTCATTGTGCTGTTTGGTAAGCTCGCTAACAACCTTTGTGACTTTTGACAATTCGCGGAGAGCACGATATCTAGCAGGTATAAGCCAGACGACAAGCCAAGCCATCCAGGGCGGAAACATTTTAATAGTAAACGAGGCGATAAACAAGTCGACTGAGAATCCAGCCGAGAGCCTTAGCCACTCTGGATTGCGGCATGTGGGACCGCCAACGAAAACTTTTGACGCCATGCGGGAGAGCAGCATGCGCATGTGCTGCTCGATGGAAACCTCGGTCCAATCTTGAAGTTTTGTTAGCAACAAACCTGTTGAAGTATGCTGAATCTGTGTCAATTAAAGCCATTACGCACCGTCGGTATGAGGAAGATCATGATGCCAGCCGTAGGCAAGCTCCTCCTTGGCCCTGTCAACAAACTTGTACAGCTCTGGTGTAAGTTTCTTCTTGACGGCGTCAATGTGTAGAGGTGAATGAAGAAGAACATCCAGTGACATCCACCGAGGGGCGAAATTCTAGGTAGAGATGTCAGGGATAATGAACAGGGAGGGTATTGATGTCAGACTCACTTCTGCCAGGGCGCCCTTACAACTCAGTTTTGATGAAGGTATAAGACGGATCTCTTCTAAGTACTTGATAGGAAGGATCATAAAGTCCACATCGTATCGGCGGAGAACAAACACCTGATTCTTCATCTAAAATTGCCGTTAGAAAGATGCATGCTTGAGTAGCCAACGGATTGTGCCATCCCCACCTTTTGACAGGCATTGTGGATGATGTCGCGAGCACCCAAAATAAATCGAGTCTGCAACAGAACGGTAGGCTCAAATATTGATCGGTACCCAAAGATAGGCGCATTGGGTCTTTTTGTACGAAGAGAGGCAATAAAAGATACTAGCCAGATCAATGCCAACATAAATGCAAGCTTTTTAGGACTGCCAATGTGCGTAGTGTCTAGCAGCCAGTGTTCCGAGTCCAAGACTGAGGAGGAAGAGGGAGAAGATGCATTATTCATCAGGCTGCCAGAGTCGTCCATGGTTGCAAAGAATGAAAAGTTTGAGAGAGTTATATGATACGAGGACAAAAGTGCGAGATAATAAGTTCATATTAATATTTCGGCAGGACCAACATCCCTTCCCCAGCATCCACTCCCATGCTGGATATCCCTTTTGAGAGACTCCCGAGTGGGTAAAAGGGCAGTAGATTTCACCGCCCTAACCCAAACCTGATCGACAGACACTACGCTGTATCTTTGAGGGATGTTATTCTCGATTCCCTCAATACGACCCGCAAAATATGTGCGTCAAGGCGCCATGCAGGACAGCCAACGTAACTTCAAAAAATGAGTCCTAAAACGGAAGCTTTGACATCACGCGGCCCGATTTGAGACTGCCAACAATACGAATGAGGACGAGGATGAGCTCATTGTCCTTGGTTATCTCGATCTGGTGCCGGTTTTGGCCGAATACTGCAAAAGCAAGCACTGGAACAATATGTTCTCATATCAAGGCATACAAGACATTGTCTAATATTTACCTTGTTTTTCCAGGAAACCTCTCTGTGGCCGTTAGTCTTTGGACTGTAATCATTCTAGTATTGTTCAAATATTATTATTAAAAGAAATAGACACGAGCACACTTTTCTTTCTCTCTCTCTCTTTTTTCCTTGGGAGGGGGGGTTGTCCTCTTTATTATCCGTGTTTCTACTTCGAGTCCCTCCCTCCCGTCACGGTCATATTTAGTTCTCTGTCACCAGAACATTTACAAAGCCTCTCTATTTCCGGTATCATTACACATCCATGACAAATGGATCTTAAAATAACTTTGCTGCACTGCAAGGGCGGCACATGAACAGACGATAAAGACACCAACCAACCAACTCGAGAGTTCTACCGTCACCATGGCCTAACCCAACAATTCATTACCATGTAACGCTACTCCATACATATACTTAAGATCCAGGCTCGCGTACGAATACATCAATTAATTGATGGTCATTACAGAAACAAAAATACGCTTGGTATGTGACGGCGAGATCATACTGCATCCTGAGAATCGTCATGAGGAGAAAAAACATGCATTAGGCTAAGTCTACTATCTAGCTATCGTATGGTCCATACATCGAAGAGCCAAATCCCTCATGGTATATACCTTAATTCGTTTTCTTCGCTCTGCTGCGAAGCATGCTTCAAAGGTGAAAGATTAGGACGCATATGAGTTGGAATCTCCGTGCTCGTATATCGTCGCGGGGAGAGGAATGTTTTCCAAAAGTTCTTAGCAGATGGTGCACATCCAACCATGACGGCAATGGTGCCTTCAATGACCCTGCGGGAGAGAAGGGAAATTAGCCACGATGTTGCGGTTCGTGTTGGAAGGTGAACAGTATTCATGGGATATACTCACGCGCAGAGCATCCTTGCGAGATTTTCGCTCTCTCCGGTGTGGGCTCGGTATTTAAAGTATAGCGATACGATGGAGGCCGCAATGGCACTGCAAGTACGATTATCAGCATGCGCGAAAAAAATGAGGAAAGGCCCATTCAGCAGGACGCACAGAATACCCGAAGCAAAGACAGCGCCGATGGCCAGCTTCTTGCTGAGGCGTAGATGAAGTCCGTATATACAGGGCATAGGGAGAAGCAGGATGATTACATCCTGGAACAGCGCTATGTATCCGGAAATGACTCCCGTCAAGGTAGTTCCAGACACGCAGCGTAGGAGCTCCTCTATCGGGATGGATTTGGAACTGGGATGGCATCGCATAAATGTGGGCGATAGGGCGCAGATGTACGCGAGACCCGAAAGGGTGAGGGTTGCGTAGGAAGCATATACGAGCCATCTCGCGACGTTGAACACTTTGAGATAGACGACGAGGATAGGCGCTTTAGTTGTCCATAGGACGAATGCGATGACGACCGTAATAACTACGGCAAGCTACACCAGTCCAACGTGTAAGTCCAAAGGCTACTCACCCGTCTAGATGCATCATTTTTCTTACCTTGACAAGCCACGGATGAGGTGCCGTCGGATCCAGGAACCCTGAATTGCAATGATTTAGTTATTTCCAATTCAGCAAACGGGGGTTCAAAAAGAAGCACTCACGCCTAATAATGACATCGTTCATAGCAAAAGCCACCGTTACAAAAATAAGGCCAATAATGGAGAGATCTAGACATGACAGAATGTGTAAGTAGATGTCTTTCATTCATGTTGGCTAATTGTGCACGCCTGCCATAGGGTAGACTTGAGCATAAATACACGGATGGGGACATACAATCATCAATCAAAAGTCTCTTGAAGAGTCGGAAGCTCATGAAGCATCTGACAGCCACAAAGCCCGCGCACAAGACGATCAGAGGGGTGCCGGCGGCTAGGTATGCATGGCGCGACAAACTTCCCGTGGGCGACATTATGGGACCAAGATGCTGGGAACAAAAAGTGAACTAACAACTTGAACGAGGGGGGAAAGGGACGAAAACGAGAAGCTCGTCAAGTATGGGGCGACACATAATGTATTGAACGATGAAGGAATGATTCCATGGACGGGGCGAATGCAGAGCGCTCCGTAGGAATTATCTAACGATTCGCAGCGTTCAACCCATACATACACACACCCAGGGGGGGAAGGGGGGGCGAGGGCGAGGGGCATACAAGAAGCCTGTCTGGCCATAATATATGAGCGCAGTGGCTGGCGGTGTTTAAGTCTCCCCCGGATGATACCCTCCTACAGTGGAAGGATCACTGCTGGTGGATGCAATATATACCAGGTGGGTAAGGCAGGGTTACATTTGAGCGGGCCATGGAGAAGGATTTGCATCCGCTCTGTGGCAAAGCCTGCTTCGGCGAGTGAGAGACGCACACACGGCGCATGAGTAGCGACCTTGTGGAATCCATACACGTACTAATCTCACTCAAGGCATGTAGAATCATATTTAAATACACATCCATGTGCGCTGTGTTAAATATTCATGGGTGATCGGGGCCAAGCAAGGCACCCTCTTTTTTTTCGATCGGCATTGAATGATGACACGGCCGGCCTGCGCAAATCCTTCTACAGACATACAATCAGGAGGAGGTCGAGCATTCCGGTCTTCCGCAACGGCTAAAGAGGATATCGTCGCACAAGAAAGGGGGAAAACAACTTGGACGGGCCGAAGGTGTGCGTTATTGAAACATACACAAGACAGCGAAGGATGCAAAGAAGAATGCATTGGAACCTATGAACGTGCCAAGTTGCGCAAAAAACAGGCACGCATAAGGTTAAATCGCCTGCTATTACACCCGATGTTACGGTTTGTGCTGGCCAGGCGCCTGCATGGTTTAAGAAAGAATATGGGGTTCAAATATTGCTGCGCGACAGGAGGCCATTGCTCTGGAGCTTCTAGAAGACACCTTCAGGGTCGTACTTTGCGGCAGCGTCCTGCATCCCGTTGACATTGTCGGCACCGTAGCTGCGCAGTACTTTTTGAGATGCTGCGGCAACGCCCATACACAAAAAGCCAAGCAGCAGTCCTCTTTCTTGGCTAGAGATTCCATGCCCTCGGTCATTGTGTCTACTGCTTTTTGCGCGGTCGCATCATCGCCGCCGTCCTTGGGCCGCTCGCAGGTAAACACCTACCCTACGATTTGAGATCGGGTCAGCACATCCATTCTTTTTAGACGTTTATGATATATTTACAACACTGCGGAGCGCTCTCTAGTCCTATTATATTCTCTCCGAAGTCCTTGCCCGCCTGTACTCCAGCCGTGCCCATCGGTTGTGTCGTATAATGCAACACACCACCGGCCGGAACACCCTGGGAGGTCTCTGTCCATAGCTTGTAGGCCTCTTCATAAGTTCTTGAGAGACCTTGGTGGTTACTGTGCTTATGGTTCGCCGGTTAACCCTTGTTAGCAACAGCATTTGCCCCTTCACGCCTGCGCACTCACTTGTCGATCTCTTGCGCATGACCCATAGTCTAGGCCAGCGAAAGTATGGGCCATCCGTGGTTGGGGCGGCGTTCGCAATCAGGGTCGTAAGGCTATAGAGGGGACCAGAAGTATTCGGTCGCTCTGTGGAAACGTCCACATAGAACAGACATACAGCGACAAAGCCCTGGCTAAAGTTTGTAAAGGGGCCGGTATTGAGGTCTTTCCCATGGCCTCCTGAGCCTCGATCGTTGCCTTGATCATGGCTATATAATACTCTGGGTTATAGAGGTTGGTTATATATTAAACATTGATCAAAGGGTATGTTTCGAGGTCGAACTTGGTCACCATGCCTGTTGAAGCTATCAAGACCGGCCCCACGTTTGACCTCGGCAAAATAACAAAGAATCGCGTACCAAAGTTAGAGCCACCACCCTTGAGAGCACGATAGACAAGTTTTCCATCGGCCAGCAAAACCTTGAACGTCTCTGAGTATACTGAAATGCCTAGTCCCAACGTAGGCATTCACCTCGAAGCCTTTATTACCATCTGCTCCGAATCCATGGAGATGGGACAATGCCCCTTTGGTGAGCTCTCGCGTGTTGGTGAGATTGACGTAATCAGCATCTGGAGTCCAACATGTCTGCGACCAAGGAGTTCGTACTGCTCTTTCATACTCCGATGCAACATCTGAGATCGCCACCTTGCCAGGCAAGGCAGTCATAAGTTGCTCAAATACGCTGTAGTATTGGTAGCCATGACGATTGCGTAGTGTTTCTTCAGTCAACTCAGACGACAGCCAAGTTGGTTACGGAGATGTGTGTATTCGGAAGTCGAACTGCCGTGCCCCTCGGCCATTCCAGCACTTCTACGAAGGATTAAAGACCGTCTCACTAGGCTCTATCCAAGCTAGGCTGTATTTTTCCAAACTTCTCCGCAAAATTACGCAGTGCGCTCGTTCTCACCCCACATATTTGTCTTTGGGAGAAGAACTGTGGGATGTTGTTTGCGTTGCGCGAAGCCAACAACATGGACTCAGTTACGGAGTACCAACAGATCTATGTGATTTATCACGCATCCACCCTTCAGATGATACCCGCCATGTACCCCACCAGAAGACAATCCATGAAATTGGTCTTATGTCCATTTAAATGGCTTCATGTCAGTTTTTCATCAGACAGTAGCAGACTGTGGCTTCCTATATGATGGTTTTCCCTTTACATTTGACCCAAAACCTGCACATTAATGCAGCCGCACGCTCCAATATGGCCTTGGCAACCAACCTGTTTGGGTTGAAAGAAGGGGCGCAATCAAGCTGACAAACGTATTCTCGGACTCTCTTGATGATTAAAAACAAGAGATATTAGAAGATATTTATATAATTCTGACATGAGCTCCTTTTATTAAATCCCCAAATGATAATAGCCATAGTCTAGGAAAGAGTATGTATGATAAAGATGCAGATCTCCGAACATTCTCGGCATGAGCCAACATGAACCTGGGTCCACTGGATACGCATATTTTACGTCAAATAAACCCCGCCATGCTATATCAACGTGGCCTGGGTAGGGTGTCATAGAAACAATCGGGTGAAGCAGTTAAAAGTCTCCGTGCTTCCGAATGAGCATCCATGTTGCATTCCCACGGCCTGATCCATTTACGTAAGGGCCTTGAAGCGTATTGGCCGGCACGCAATACAGTCCTCATCGCAACGGGAGTCTAGACGCTCTGCAAATGCAACCCAAGCAAGAGCCGGAGGGAAAAGGTTGAGCATCAATCACGGACAGGCTGAGTGTGTATGTTCGGATTAAATCCTCTACGCGCTGCCAAGCTTCCTTTCGCACCTTGATTGAAATCATGGCCCGCGTGGATTAATCTATGGATGAGGAGGTGAAACATGGATGTTGTAATCCAGCAGCCCATCCAGAAACGTATCATGCAATCAACACACCAAATTCGACATTGGGCTAACCCAGTTCAGACATATCCGAGAGTACAGCATGCTTTGATTGGGTCTAAATGACACATCATAACCGTCTGCAGGCCAATACTGCACTCAGTGTTGCGCAAGAGAAATATATACAGAGCATATTCCCATCTTACCGCAGCAGCGTGAATTGGCACGTGTGAATCTTGGCCAATACACCATGAGGGGCCTAGATCAAGAAGGGGCCGCAGACTCGCAGCTCAGCGCGGGACAACAAGACATCCATGGATCCCAATGTCACGTTAATAATGCAGTACATCTTATTGATCAGTTCAATAGAAAGATTTTGAGGCGATGTGCTGCAGTCCATTTGTCAGGCAATATTTAATCTAGAATTGGCCTTTGTCGTTTGAAACGAGACCCCTCACTTGATCTAGAGAGTCGCCGGAGAGTCATGAAGGCATAACTAAATAAAGAGAAAAGGTCATTGTGGGTTGTATATAGATTTCTCGTTCTTTCAAAATCCCGAATTATAATAGCTATTTTCTTGTGGGGTGTCTTTGTTCATTGCGAGAGAAAAAGAGGGGCAGCCTTGAAGCTATAAAACGCCATTTACCTCAACCTGACATGCCATCATAGATCGGTAATTTACAACATAATGAAATAGGTAGTTCGAATATGTGGTCAGTATATTGTCTAATAAATTCTATAATCGCTCCGTGCCCCTATTTTCTAGTCGAAAGCCTCGTTGCTGCACTGACTGGAAGGCTCAATCAGGGGCGTCGCCTATAGCCAAATGTTGCACCATGATGCTAATTTGTTCATTATAGGCTTGCCATGATGCAGTCCTGTATACGTAATCGAAAATTCCAGGTATAGCGACCATGTAGAAACATGCATCCATTCTCCATATTGCGATTGTTGACAGGAGCTCTACTCGCTGAATCGGGGCTTGAAGATTACTTGATCTAAGTTTGTTATTGTTGTTCTTAGCATTATCTTGGACCAAATAATCTCTAATTTCTTTCACGTGCATTGTTTTTCGAGACCTAAGCACGCGATCTATATCAAAAAAACGTGAAGGGTCTTCTAAGACTGCGGCCTGCGCGAATGACTCAGTTTTCTGGGGCTGTTGGGCTTGAACTGAACCGGGATATCGTAAATATCCGATGGCGGAGCAGAAATAGTTGATATCGCGACAGTGGTCTATGGTCCTCAATGCAAAAATCGTGTTTTTTATTTGTAGAGCAAATAAGAACACTTAAAAAGCTCTGTCAATTCGTCTCGCGCTTGGAAGAGGCTCGCATGGAGACAAGTGGGCTCATCATTGAAGATCACTCACCAGCACTGGCATTTGTGATGTGCTGCACTCTGGTTTGATGTCTTCTCTTACCAGTAGGTGAGTCATCTCGTATTTGTCTCTTTTAATGTTTCTTGATGCGATACATTGTGAAAAGGCCACGGATGACGGCCGTTCCCAGGCCATGTTCGGACCGTCAAGGCAGTCAAGTGGCAGCCTTTAAGAGGTAAGCGAGACAATAGGACATGCACTCAATAACGATTACAAATAAGAATTAGAGAACAGCTTGGTTCCGTGAATGAAGACTGCCTAGGGATCTTCCACTTTGTATCAGATGTGTCTTCACAAAACCCAGGGGCTTCACCAGACCCTTGCCCCAACAGGTAGACCAATTTCTCGCAATCGTCAAGCGCACAACTTCCATGAGCATCAAAATTGGAAAACGAAGAAGTGAAAGTAGCGACAATCAACTACACGCCAAAACTTAGTCGAAAGCTGTTGGGGTTGTCGATCAGACGCGCAAGCGTCCAAGGCCATGTCGAGGTAGCTGCGTTGAGAAGCTAGAGTACTCATTTGAAAGGCCCTAAAATGCTTCATTAAGAGAAACTCAGCATAGATGAGATGTCCTAATTATAAAACATCATACCATGTGTAGCAAAGTTCCACTCTCTCGAGGGAGGAATGATTGCGTGCAATAGGGGACCTCCGTTCATTACGAAGGAAATACAAAGTAATCATCTATCCATCATGATCTAATAACCTTCTTCAATGTGCATATCAAGTTTTCTAAGCATTTAGACTTTTATTTTTTATATATAGTCCATTAATCTGATGGCCCCATATCGCATTGTCAAGCCGTGCTGTCACCATCCAGCAGATGTCCTCAACCTGTTTCGACCACTTGACAACACCATTCTAAATAGCACCTTCATATTTGAGACACATTCTTTGCCAGAAAGTCGTCCACGGAAGTCAGAGACAAGTCAGTTGGTTCCCTAAGAGCGTCTTCCCCAGCCACCTCGTTTGCCCACTGTTGCGCTGCTGGCAAGGGGCTTCCCTGCTTGCTCAGTTCCTCCAGCTCTTCCTCCGACAAGAAATGCACCTTGACCTCAGTTCCAAGTGCCTTGCTCAACTTCGCAGCCAATTGTCCTACAGTGAGTGCCTCAACAGCGAGGTCCAGTTCTTTGCCATGATACTTCTCAGGGTCAGATACAGCTGCGGCGACGACGATTCCCACATCCGCAGCGTCGATCCAGGTAATCTTGGTGTCCGGTTTCCACGCAACACGAAGGACCCTGTCTTCAGCGAAGCCAGGGAAAGTAATAGAACTTTTAGAAGCTTTCAGGTTCTGCAAGAAGTGAACCGGTCGCAGGATCGTCCAGTGCTTAAACCCAGCATCGCGGACGCGGCTTTCAATTGCCTGTTTGTTCAGCCAGTATTGGCGCAACGTGTAATCAGGTCCCCAGCTAGGGAAAGACTCGTGCTGCCCCGTCTTGAAGGCTGTCGACACGATCATGGTGGATACAGTTGGCGATGCACGCGCTGCCTCAATAACGTTGTTGCCCCGTTGCAAGTCTCCCGCCCAGTCGCCTGTCAGCGATTCCGTGAAAAATACAGCGTCCACATCATGTGTAGCTGAGCGCAAGGCATCTTTGTTGTCAAAGTCGCCGATAACGAGTTTCGCTCCCCATTTCTCAAGCTCTTTTGCCGTTGGGGACGTTGGGTTTCGAACGTAGGCGTAGACCTGGTGTCCAGCATCAAGGCAGTGGCGCACAACACCTTTGCCCTGATTGCCTGTCGCACCAGTTACGAGAATCTTATAGGAAGTCATTTTAGTTGAATATCTTTAAGCTGTTAATAAGAAGCAACAAGCATAGTACAAGCGAAAACCGTTTATTCTTGTGTTACACTCAATCTGGACTTTAATCGGAAGTCACTGAATTCAGCTACAGCCGCTCGGCGACAAACATTAATAATGATCTCGATCACGTCGTCGCTGACAGAAATTTCTAGATCAATACTGTGTGAAAGTATATTGGAGGGAGAGTAGCTAGATCCGTCGTCTGGTTACGTCGCCCATATGTGTAGAGGTAAAGGTTTAGGGTAAGCGTAAACTGGAGGTGGCACGACATACAGAGGAGTTGGTCGACTTCTTGCCTAAAAGAGCATGCCCCGAGGCATGCGATAATGGATTGGGTATTGCGAAGGATTTAGACGCAACTCATGGGATCCTGTGCTGACAAATGTCCCAGATCTGGGCGCATGTCCTGGTCGCAAGTCAACGTGCCAATGCGGGCCTCACCTCGAATGCAATCTCAACCATTCTTCACCAGTGCTTAAACACGTAGCCAAGGCATCATCCGAGGCTAACTGCGCTCTCTGCTAAGTAATTCTTTAGGATATAGTACGATAGCTGGAAGATTTCATGGGACATGTAACCATGTTTTAGGTCAACTACTTACTATGATCTATCTTGCCCTGGAACTTGCCAAGATCTCTTCGCCCTCTTTAACTGGTTTTCTGAATGCAAAATAATGTCTTTCGTTATATCATTAAAGGCACACAATTATTTATAGTTATCAAACCTTCATCTTCAGGCAAAGTAAGGCGGCCAGATTTTGCCTAAGCTCGCAATCTTCTCAACAGGACTATCATTGGAGCGCTTCCACGGGCATATTTTGAGAAACGTGAAGATGGCCTATCAGAGATGGCTAGCACAGCGAAAAGAGAGAATATCAATTAATTGGGTAATGCAGAAGCCCACGGTGAGCCTTGAGCCAGGGCTTGGGACGGGTAGCAACACGTGTTGGACGATGGGGGGCGAAGGTTGGTGTCGGCTCAACGACGACCAAAGGAAAGTTTTGCGTCGTCGTAAATGCCTATTATAATTAATTAAAAATGAAGAACACATGGTCGGCTTCACGAGAGTCGCTCGTCGCAAGTTGGGATGGCGATTAGCTGGCAACCCTGACATCGTCATCACATGCCTCGTTACGCCAATCACATCTTTCTCATCAGCAGAAGAGCCGCAGTAGTTGTACGCGCCCCATTTAATCGCACATCAATCGCTTTGCTTACCGTCCGGCTACCCGATGACGTATTGTTTGCAGGAGACGAGATCACGGCGCGTTGCTAACACGATGCATATGCTATTAGCACGTCTGGGCCGAAATCGCTGTGCCAACACCTCAGTCGCGAAGCATCCTGCCCGATTCTGGGCCATGTATCAGACCCTCATGCCCTCTGCGGCACGTCATATCCGCTAAATGGCGGTATTTTGGGAGTCCAGTTTCGACTGTTTTTGATGCCCAAAGCACTGCGAGAATCTATGCTTTGCAGAGTCTTGACACACGGGCCAAAAAGTATCATGACGACATACTCTGACGTGGGGGGGAAAAGCCCAAGCGTATTACACCATAGAGGCTCCGTGTGGATCTTGATGTAGCCTACAGACATGCCCTTGTCGAGTAAGGTAAGTCGATGGTGCGCGTTCAAGCTGCGCCCCCCCCTGACTTGAAGACAAGCATGTCAGCCTCAGAACCGCTCCAACGAGGATAATGTTTTCCCAAACATCTGTTAAAATTTTTCATTACGCCTTCAATACGGAAAGCTAGGCAGGGTAGTATGCGCCAGTGGTAGCGAAGACGTGGCTCTGTTCTCCAGCAATCGCGCTACACCTTTTCCCGTTTCGCTGTGGCTCTGCGCAGTAAGTTTAGACACTAGCGTGTATAAGTTATAGAGTATGGACGGCAAAGTTGACCGCCAGAGAGAGCCATCGAATAGATTGTAATTTAATATTGGAGAACGGAACTATTCTCGTCATCGTACGATTGGATGTTTTTCTATGCTACCCTGGCAAAGCGGGGGATGCGGCAGAGCTTGTGATACCCCGCAATCAAACGGTGAGGGCGAAATCCAAATTTGGTATGCAACCCATACAACTTGGCGCTCACACCGAGATAATTCCTACATCATTCTTATTCTGTCTTGAGTAAGGAGTCGTAATATGCATGGAAAGAGAGTATGAATACAAACAGGAATATGCTGAGTCACAAGAGCACAATGGCACTCGTACTAGCTACACTAGGGACGGAACGAACCGAGTCAGAAGGCACTAATCCACTTCTGACAAAGCAGAGGAGATTTTAACTTCAGTCCCAAGGCATCACGTATCATGATTGGTTATGCGTTCCATGATCTCATTGGTGAAACTAGGTCTTGATATAGCGTTTGTGAAACGTCAAAGACATCATATCTATGATTTCTGATATACTACTGTGGCTTGCCGAAGAAACAAAAAAAAACCTTCGTCTGTGCTTAGCCTCACAAAGTTGGGGAAGAATATTACCGGTCAGCGCCTCACGCCCGTTGATCAACTAGGGTTAGGTTGAGGCTCTGCCTTGACGGTCAGGGAACTCTCTTATCGCTTCTGTAGCCATCCCTGTCTGTTTGGTACCAATCATGAGTGCCCAGGGCTTCGGTGAGGTTGCTGCACACCCTCTTAGCCAATAGTTCACTACAAACCGGGCACATGGGCCTAGAGAGGCAACGAGGCAACTAAATTCTCCTACAGTCTAGATTTTGGCGCCTGGACTTGACTCTGTACGCATTCACTTGCATGATCCATCACTTTCTGGGGCGGGGGCAGACAACTCCACTTTCAAAGTCACCGAATTGTCCCAGATTTGACGGCTTGACTGGTTGCTCATTTTCCAACTATCACTGATGCTTTTTTTTTGAAAAGTTC
Source organism: Hypomyces rosellus (assembly GCA_011799845.1). NCBI lineage: Eukaryota > Fungi > Ascomycota > Sordariomycetes > Hypocreales > Hypocreaceae > Hypomyces > Hypomyces rosellus. Next base: position 963,933 of record WWCI01000001.1, read on the forward strand.
GTTCCCATCGGTCTCAGCGCGACACTACCGCATCTATGAAGTCCAAAATAAGTCTTCGTCGCCGAATGTGTGCCCATTCATCACCTTGGCTTTGCCTGCCACCTTCATTGTGTTGACTGCCACTCCTCCCCCCTTGGTCTCCGGCAGCTTCTCTGTCCATTTCCACGCCGTCGAGACGAAGTTTCCATTTTTCACCTTGCCTTCCTCGTTGACATCCATGAATTCAATCTTGACGCCGTCAATCTTCTCTCCGGATCCCGTCTCTTCTTTATATTTCACCGTAATGTCTTCCATTGGATCGAGCGTTGTCTCTGACTCTTCCGGGATGTATTCTTCTTCTTCCGTGTATGTCGCCGCCAAGACCAGTTCACGATTCTGGTGGGGGGCTATGGTGTTACCCGAGAGCGCCGTGGACGTTGCGTTGAGAATACTGGGTTCTTCTAGGAAGTCCGGGACCCTCTTCTTAAAAGTCGATGCTACTGGCTCGACCGCCTCCTCGTCGACGTCGACGGGGACAGGGACAGGGGGTGGCCTTCCCCGATCGGGCGACCTTTCAAAATCGCCAGCTTCACCCTTAGGGCCCGGGAATGCCTGCTCAAGGTTATCAACCAGTTTGGTAACATCGCCAACCAGACTTGAATAACGTGCTTTGTGGTAGACGGCCCAGATCCCGCGCTTCACAACGTGGGGTCTCTTTTGGCGCTGCTCCGCCTTAGTTCGCATCTTGCTGCTGATTTTGTCTATTTCCGTACAGGTAACTGAATGTATAATCTTTGCTAGTCTGTCTTCTGATCTGAGTGCCGGGCGATATTTCGAAGACAACCTCTCCGACTTGATGATCAATTCCAATATCTGGTTGACGGTGAAAGCGGCGAGCTGAATATCGGCCTCGGTTGCCTGAATGCGGCTGAAGTAGGTATCCTTGTTATCGTGGTTTTTGCCGATTCCTACGGCCTCGCCCCAACGGGATAGACGTGATTTGAGTAATTCAAGAGTGAGAAGCTCAGTCTGGACGTCCGAGTTGAAACGACGAGCGTCTTGTATATAAGTAAACCATTCCACGCAAGTGCCAAGGGACGTGGCAAGCCCGATCGCACTTGTAGCCAAGTTCAAAGCTTCCGCCATGTTTATTTTTGCCTTGAGGGGGTGATTGTCAATAGTATTATCATGAAACAAGGGGTTCTTAGGTAGGAAAAAAGGCTTTCAGGCGTGAGGTTTTGGGCACGACTGCATCTTCTAGAGTCTTTAAGGATGGTATACTACTGCAAGCCACCTGCGTTGAAGCCCAAGGGGACCAGGTCCCTTTTGTTAGACCTTCTTTTACCCAAGCCGACCATGCCCGTCTCATTTCACTGCAGACTTTGTGTGTTGTGGAGGCTGGAAAGTCTGTGGCCCCGTGTTGCGTGACCGTAGACAAGGCCACCTTCATGCATCATGTAAGATGACACTTTCCAATTATAAGCCCCCACGCCCTCACACAAAAACGAGAGTCAGGAAGAGGTACCTCTTAAATGCCCGAATTCTTTTTCTCGTAAACTCATCCAATGCAAACCTGCATTCCATTGATTCTCTCAGCATACATACACTTGGGCACTTGGAGCTTTTACAACTTTGCTTATCCTACGAGCCGATAGCGAATCCCAACCGATTGCCCCGACACTCTATCCTTGAATTTGTGATCCTTGAAGATCTCCACATCCTACATCTACATCCACCACATCCACTCAGCCACGATGGCAAGCCCCGGGGCCCTGGAAGCCTCTGGCATCGACCTCGCCATCCATGCACAGACGAATGCTGGCAATGCGAGAGTCCATAATGGGCATATTTACCAGCAAAAGTTCACGTCGAGGCTTCCGAAAAAACAATGGGTCTCGGCGATTGGATTCGAACAGGTCCACCGTAACATCCAGAAGAAGTGGAAGGCTCTCCGTCAAGGAAGCATTTATCCAGGCCAATGGCTTCTGGAATCGGAAATTTTCAAGGGTTGGACATCAGACCAAGTTTCCCATAGCAAGCTGTGGTATCTTGGAATGCGTGAGTTGATCTGTCTTCAAGCAGTTACGATGCAAAGCCAAGCGCGTGATAACTGACCATGGTTCTGTCTAGGTGGTATTGGAAAGTCCGTTCTTGCGTAGGTGGTCTCTTCACACCATCGAGTATCTTGGAAGCTAGATATTGACCTGAAAACAATAGTTCCATCATCATAAACCATTTGATCCAACTCCAGAACGACGCCAAGTCAACGACGCCAGCAAATACTCCGGGGGTGGCGTATCTGTATCTCAACCACGAGCAAAAATATAGGAATAAGGAACTCCTCGGCAGCATTATTAACCAGATTACAGAAGACGCATCTCAAATCCCAGATGATGCAGATGGCTTCTGGAAAGAGTACAGCGGTGGCGCTAAACAGGCCAATTCCAAAAAGCTCGTTGATTTGCTTTACACCTTGGCCAAGAGTCGTCGCATATATATTGTTATCGATGGTCTGGACTCACACGACTCGGAAAGGAGGAAAGAGTTGCTGAAATATCTTAACCATGCGTCGGACAATCTGAGAGTGATGGTCCTTTCGCGCGACTTTGTCGATCGCGAGAGATTTCCACACGGATTTTCCATGGAGCCAATACGGGCTCATCCAAGCGATATTGATCTTTTTATCGAACATCAATTCAGGAATCATCCTCTATTGATCAGAGCCTCTCAATCGAATGTCTGTCTTCACGCTAATGTGAAGGCGGTGATAAGAACTCACTGCGCCGGGATGTAAGTTGGTGGAGCTTGAGAATGCTGAAGCAAATTGCCATGCTGACGATATCTGATGTTGTAGGTTCTCCCTTGCTTGCCTTCATATAAAAAGGTTACTGAGACCATCAAATCTGGTCGATATCCAGAACAATATGCATAATTTTTCCGACACATTACAGGAGTTTTATGAAACCACCCGGCAAGAAATCAAGAAGACGTCCGACGACGATGGATCGTTGCTTGTCTCCCACACCCTTTCCTGGGCCGCATTCTGTCGCCGGCCTCTGACGGTCGAAGAGCTTCGATATGCGGTGGAGAATCCTCAAAATATCGACATTCGACGCATCGTAGAGGAGTGCGACGGTCTTTTAACAATAGTTGAAGGCAAGGTGCATCTTGTTCACCCTATGGCACAAGTCTTCCTCTCCCGGATGTTGGAATGGGACTTTAACCTGACTATCGCACAAAAATGCATCAACTCCCTTATTTCCCACGGGACAGACAGTGTGAAGGCGCTAGAGGCCGGTTTTGACGGCTCCAAATGGATTCACACTCGCCTCACTTGCTACGCAATCGATAACCTTGGATACCATCTTCGGGGGTTGAAGTGTGATGCAATCATGGTGGACCTGGCAAGGCTTCTCCGCGGCGAAGACAGGAGGATGTTCCTAGCTCGAAATCTCCCCGAATATGGAAGGCTATCAAACGACGCAAAGTCCCATGCGTGCAAGGCAACGATTCCAGTGTTCCAGATTGGAGCCGCCCGGGCTCGGGTAACCAAGCTGCACCTCGCAGCGGCATTGGGATGGTTACCGATGGTGCAGCATTTGGCACGTCATGATCCAACACCCGAGGTTATCAATGCCTTGGATGACTTTCACCAAACTCCAATCCATCTCGCTATCAAAGGATGTCACTGGGATATCGTGCGGGAGCTTCTCACTCGCAAGGCCTTTGTCGATCTGCGGTTGTGGAGCGGCCATGAAGATCTGATCAGGCTTGCGCAGCACGACCAGTGGGACATCATTCAGCACATTACCTTCTGCGCCGTCAATCAAACGCCCTACTCGCCAAACGGACCGCAGAATCTGGAGGAGATCACGGTTGCTACCACCGCCGCGTTGGCGGTAAACTTGCTTCTTCCTGAAGGGATTGCCATTTCGGGCGGGCAGAACATGGATCCGAAGCTGTCCAGGAACTCATTTGCGAGCTGCAGGAGCCATTTCAGAGCAAAAGCAATTTCGTCGAATGCATCCTTAATCCAGTATTTAAAAATTCTCAAAGCTGTTGCCACTCGACAAATTCAGGAAATGAAAGAGCTGCTGGACGTTAGCAAGATCGACTTCAAGGATTCAACATCCTTCTTCCACACCAGCACCATGTTCTTAGCCGTAGAGTCTAACCAGCCATTGGCTGTTAAGCTGCTGCTCAAGCACGGTGCAGATGTGAAGCTGCGTGATCCTGAGAGCTGCTCGCTGCTATATCGGGCAGAACTTCGTAACCACGTGGAGATCGGCAGGCTCCTGCGTAGTCGTGGAGCGACAGATGGCTACTTGGAAGACGACGAGGGAAGGGATCTACGGACATTGAGTTTTGATCTAGAGAAGGATAGAGGTAAGTGGAAGCACACATTTTGTCCTTTTGTTCCTCACGTTCTTGGCCCCAAATCTGACCCTCTTTGTAGCCTTACCCCATCCCCGGTCTGCTGGAGCAGAGCTAAACACAAGAGAGCCGCTCCCCAATTTGCACTCTCCGTCTTCATCAGCAAGTGAGAGCTCTGATGACGGCAACGATATTACAATTGACAGTTCTTACTCGTTCCATAATCCGCAGAGCGGTCAAAGACAACGTGACGACACTCCTCGAATACTAAGGGAGACAAACATCGAGTCCAAATATCTGCCAAAGACAGCGCAAAATATCACTACAGCCCTCGATGATCGAGATGCTGGGCAGAGATTCATGGACAAGGTGGAACAGCGTTACAAGAGACTCTTCAAACCAGAGCCGGAGAAGCGAATTGGCGACGGGTTTATGGTGAGCATCAGGATTGGGATGGGCCCCAATGCACCAATAGGCCCAAGGCCAACAGGAGCAAGAACGTAGTAAACACAACAATCCAGAAATATAACTGCAATCCTTTAAAACCACCGTCGCTTCCATATCTATTCCCCGTAAAGAAAGCACCTTGCATCTCAAATCATTGACAGGCCGTCGCCGACACATATCCTTTGCATCGCCCCAATCCTTCCCTGGTAATCTACCTCCCGCCTCCCACCTCCCAAACCTCCAGCCCCAAGGCGTGCCTCATTGAAAGACACAACTCACAGTCTCTTGATGCTGTGAATCAGCGTCAGATGGACACACAACATCAAAGCGAAGCCGTTCACCAGCCGCACTCGCATTATCCGCGTTCCATGTGACATAGCAGATTAGCTTCATCGCTTCGACGACCTGCGAGTAGTTGTCCGTCCGGGTAGTGAAATGCAATGACTTAAGCGCACAGTAAAGATGATTGATTCGCTCATTGATCCAGCTGTTGGGGGAGCGACACTCGTGTTTCAGCCCGTGGCCCAGGCTGGAGTGAGTCTTCCAGCGCGTGCCGCCTCCATGAGTTGCCCGTGCAATCGTGCCTTTTGTCCATTTGGCATGGTGGTCAAGAAGGATGTTGTCCGCAGCAAGGATATCATCATCTGACATGGGGTAGATGACGGCATTCTCTGGACGAACAGAGAAATCCCAGAGAAGCACTTGACCGATGGGTATGAAGTGCACGAGAAGGATGGGATGATCAGACTCCTCCAGCTCGATGGTCCGCACAATGATATCATGCTTTTCAGGATAAAAGTCCGTCTTCATCGCCAGGGTATCGGTGCCATTGAATGGGAGCTTGATCTTGGGCAGTACATAGACGGCAGTTCTTCCGTATTCCGACTCGGGTCCAGTAAGCGGAATATCCTTTTCATACTTTGCTTTCGCATTGTTGGTGGAGGTATTTTGAGTAGCCATGATGTATAAATGTGTCTGATGTACCGAATAATGACCGAAATTGAGTGTGAGGTGCGTCAAAAGATGAAGAAGACGATCAAGTGATTGGAGTCGGAATGTTGGTGGTGGACTGGATGAGGTTCTAACTGCCTGAACTGACTGATGATGGAGACAGAAAGATTTCTCTGGAGAGAAGTTCTATATGCTTATATAGTAAATAAATCATCTTTGCAAACTTTTCAAAGAACTTCAAATCGACCATGGTGTTCCATCCTATTCTCAACCAATATGCAGCCACAGTCGCAAACAACGCCCACGCAACGATGCAACTACTACTAACCCCTGATCGTTTTCTTACCCAAATTACATAAAATGACCGTTTCCGTCGATTCTAATAACTAAAAGATAGTAAATTTTGTTTGTCATTAACATCAAATGACATGGAATCTGCCCCCTATGTTTCATCTTCAACTTTGTTCAAGTCAGACTAACAAACGCAACCGATATGTTTGCTCATTCCTTTGAGGCACACGGTGTACGCACAGGCCACTCCCTCATGTACAACCCACACATTGCTCTAGTCTTTTATAGTTGAAGATGGCATCTTTTCGAACGCCTCTGCAGGGTCATCTGAGTGAATGAATGTACATTGACCACTATTCTTTGAGCAAACATTTCGCGCCCCTGGTAAATCACAAGCCCTTGGCACCGCATCCTGAAATGGAAGACCAGGGCTTGTTTTGTTGGTTGGTGTCGGTGCGCTCTGCACAGACAGCTGGGTATCTTCTGGAACCATCCATGGATTAAAAGGATACGTGGTGATCATTCGATGTAGACGCCCTGTCTTGCGCTCCGTTCTTCGTAGGAGTCAATGTCCATGCAATGTCATAGTCTAGGATCACGTCAGAGCCAGTGGGCGACAGTGCTGGTGATCCAGGGAATGATGGCGGAGGGGAATCACAGGTCGACCCGGAGTAGTCTAGGAATCGGTTCAGCGTAAAACGAGTGTCTATGTCATCTCGTTCTGGTGTCCACTCAATGCGATTCGTATCCAAAGCATCAATTTTTGCTTGGATCTGTCCAGACTCCGTCCTGACCCCTGGTTCCATTCCCTTGGTTCGTTCATTGAGAGATCCAGGGGTCGGACTGCAATCCATCAGCACGAGACCGTCGTAGTACAGTCTGAGGCGGGCACTTACAGAATGGCAGCGGCCACTGCCAAGGTTAGAGAAGCTTTATATGCGACAATCGTTTGTCTAAATTGTTGTACATCCTTTGTTTTGAGTGGCCAGGCGGTTTTATTCAGCATGTTGCTGCCGTCTTCTGTAATCTCAGTATATGTATCCAGCTTTGCCATGAACTCGGACAGAATGTCAAGCCAATTGGTAAGAGGCATCCGAAGACTGTCGTATAAATCAGCATGGCTGGATAGAGTCTCCTCTGCGCCCAGCAGAGCTTCGAGGACGATGGAAAATGCTCCAAGATCCTTCGCTGTGACTGCGATGTCCCGGGGCACCCTTCTCAGACTGGCGATACACTCAATGATACAGTTGGATCCATGGAGGGAGGCATGAAGCAGCCCAACAATGTCGTGCCTGGGGTTATCAGAATAGTTCATTATGGATGATGGATATGTCTTCACGTGAATGATGATGAGATGATGGAGATGGCCAGAGAAATTTTACGATGTCGTTTTTATGTGGGGACGTTTGGGTGACTGCACATTGATGCCCAAGTTGAATACGACCCAAACTACCCCAGATTTGTTAACCGAACACTTGCCCAAAGAGGCAATCAATCATAGATCGACGATGCAAATTGTGAATGGCCATCTATCCTTTTTATCTATCCATTAATTATGCGAAAGATTTGTGTTTCGTGTTCCCCCAATTCCCTGTTGGTTCTGGATATGTGCATGGACCAAAACTGTCTCTTTATGTCGTCACCGCCTGTTCATATGCCTCATAATCTATACAGAGACATTGAGTATAGTGGTGATAATATTATCCATACGTTATGTCAACATATTCCGGTGTGCATAAAGTCGCTGAGAACAGTGCGCATCGTACATATATTGTGAGGATCTCAACAGCTCAGTATTACAATATCTCCATGCAGCAGTTCATTGAAAGGGACCTAAATATCTCAGAGAGTCGGTATGTTTCATAACTATAACTGCAACCAGCACAGGCCGCAATGTAAACCATGCTGCCCTACACTAGTTACTTCGATTATAGTCTTTTGATCCTTCACTGATGTATTCACCCATGCTTCTTGAGTAAAGGCACCTCTAACAAAGCAATTCACTACCATTACCCAGGTGTCTGCTGTGTAGAAAATCTCGTGTCTATCCAAGCATCTCTCAAAGCACCATCCACCAAACACCTTGTCTGCAAAGTCAACCAACTTATTCTTCGTCCCATCTCTCTTTTACCAGATATCATGGTCCCCAAGTCTCAAGGCCTATCAGAATTTACTCTGTTCTCATATTTACCTGCCGAATTAAGATTTCAAATATGGACAGACTCGCTCTTGGCGCATCTCAGTCCCGCCCTCCATCAGTACTTCTCACTGACAGATGAGTTTCATAACCCTCACACCTTTCGCATACTCGTCTCCAAGGAAGCATATACGCAGTTTCAGGTACCTCCACTATTCTTTGTGAGCTTTGAGGCTCGTGTGGCCACGATGGCCTGGGTTCGCGCAAACAGAATCCGTGTGCGTTTCCTTAGAGAGTCGGGTGATTTCATATTCAGTCGTCCATTTGAGCCGGAATTTGACATTCTCTACATGTCTTTTGACCTCGAACATCTCCAGGCATCAGCTTTACGATACATGGAGACTTTTCAGGAGAACGGGCAGACAATTCCTCGTATCAGTTTCAACCTTGCTTTACCGATAAACTACCAGCGTTACGGACCTCGAGGGGTCCTCGATCAGTTCTTCACGGAGCCGCTATTCATGAAGTACATCAATATACGCAGTTTGCCCATTCTGATGGAAGATCACGCTGATCAGCTCCAGCACATGCTGTTCGCTGGACAGAGATGTGAGCTCAAGCGCCTATTCCCCCGGCAGGACTCTATCGGATCTATACATTTACAAAGTATGAGAGCGTTGCTGGATCGCTTCAATAACAAGCGTGAAGGCGCATACATCAAGACGGCAATTACCCAACATATCAAGGTTCAAATAGCCAAAGCCCAAGTCGCTACGACCTAAGGTTGGTTACGAAACTACATACACATAAACTTCACATTGACTAACTTGGCACAGATTTCATGCAGTACTAGCGATTTCAATTATGGAGGACGAAATAGATAGACCTCTTTATATACGTAGTAAGGAGAAGAGTGTACTCCAAAGAGGTTCCGCATGTATGGTTTGGGCAATTTCTGATGCAGGATCGATGAAATAGAAGTTGGGTAGCTATGTGATTTTAACCTAGACGCTTGTTCTTGTGCGCATTTAAATTATACTAGTTTCTTCTCCCCTCTGTGATGTCTCAAAATTACTATTCTGTGAGCTGTCTCGACTTACACGTATAACTACCAAGTTTCCTCCTCCAAAACCTGTGAGCCCAGTAATTCTAACAAAAAATTTACAGCGTTTTTATATCCATTGTTAGTCATAGAAGCGATAATAGAGACATAATTTAATTTCTACCGGCGGCGTCGGCGCTGTGCGATGCACAAACTGACGCCATATTGCCACATTCTCGGGTACAGCTAATGCAGCTCTGACGGCCGGCAAACAACTTTAATAGGACTATTTAACTCGACATCCTCTTAATTGATTGTATTAACTTCACATATAGTATACTATATGTATTAGAAAAGCTCATTGCATATACGTCATGGAACAGTTGTTCTTTTGAGAGTTAAAGCCTTCCAGGTTATCTTTCGCAGAGGCGACACGGTGAGTTTCGGTGCCTTTGCAATATCAGGAATGTCCGGTGGATGTCACGCAGAAAGTTAGATGACTTTTCGAATCTTCTAGAAATAGGTAGACCTGCTCAGAAGTCCACAGTGTGGTTACGGAGCGTGAACGCAATCAACTGAACTGTTAGTTTTGTTGCCACATGTGCAAAGACTCTCATGCGCAGGAGACAGGAATGCATGACAATAGGAACAAGGGTCAATAATGATGGTTACACACTCGGAGTCAATATACTTGTACAATGTAAGCACATCTCGCTCTTTAGAGGGCATAGTGCGCGTTGAGTTAGATTCCCCCGACGCAAATCTCAATGTCACATACTAAGATAGACTTTATCTCTCAATTCCCGAGTCAATCGACGGTGGCTACGGCCAAGATCAAATGTCCTAGGTAACATACCAAACATGGGCGGAAGATATTATCCTTGACAAAACAACGGCTTCATTTAATTCAATTTGCGGTCCGGTGACTGACAAGTGGGATGTTCATATCACGCCGCCAAGGAAGCAAACATGAGGAATTTTGATCCACAAAAACAAAGGGAATACCCATGCCGATTAGAAAGTTTGGGTAATGAGCTTATGCAGCTATTGTACGGCTACCTAAGTAATCTGGACCTCCACTTCTGCTGTTGGATCTACACACCTAGTTGATCCTGTGCACAGAGCATTCTCGCCCACTTCCGATGTTTGCTCTGATGACCGGAACAAGACCAGCATGGGACGGATTGTGAGCTGTGCTGTAAACTCTCGGCTGTCATCTGCTGAAGTCGTTTTTATTTTACATGAGTGTTGAAAGACAAAGACCCTACTTAATCAACAGAGATTCTTGTTCTTCCATCCATCCACCCTCATCTCGTGCCAATGGTCTACTGCTACCCAAACACCTGCTGATCACTCCCAATGCCTGCAATGGCCAACACTTTGGAACCCTTGACCGAATTCACCCTCTTCCCTCGCTTGCCAGCCGAGGTCCGACACAAGGTCTGGAGAGCCTCGCTTCGAAGTTGCGAGCGTCCGACTGCCTGGACCCTCTACCCATTCGAACAATTTCAAGGCCGTCACCACCCGTTAATGGGCGACTTGTATCATATTGTCACCCAACAAGCACATGTTCCAATGGTATTACCCATGGCCTCTGTGAATACCGAGGCCCGAGCTGTTGCACTACAGTGGATGAAGACCTGTGGTCGTCAAATATGTCGGCCACAGGACACGGACAACCTCCTCTTCTTTCGCCGGTTCGACCCGTCATCCGATTACGTCTTCATTCCCAGAGATTCTCTCGGCGCCTTAACTGTCGCTCTTACTACGCTCAAAACTTATCTTAACTGTGAGAGCCATCTGCCAGTACACCTCAACCTGGCCATCACAGACGACCTGCTCCAGCCTAACCACTTCGAACAAACCGCCGATTTCATCGCTTTCTTGCTTTTTCATCCAACTGGGAGGGCCCATATCAAGATCCAGGCCCTCTCTTTTGTTTCAGGTACTCAGCCTAGCTCCATAAGACCCGAAGAGGACCTGCTGTCGCCACCAGCGTGGCAGGTTTTTCAGCCACGTCTGGCCTCTAATCAAGATCCGAGTGCCATCAAAACCGTATGGGAAAATTTTCCGGAGTTGGCTCCCCTTAGAACACTTATTGGCCTTGATTCATCAAACATTTTAGATTTCAAGCTTGATGATACGATACTTGTCAAAGAAGATAATGTTGTGACCCTTCTCTATGGAGATGGGTGGATAGACTATTGCGATATTCCTCTCGATCACACCTTAGCTTGATACATCATGATATCAATCACATTCAACATTGTCAATATTGAGTCTCGAGGCGTAGAAGAAGCATCGATGCGTGTCAGCCTGCCAGGAACTGCACACGGGGTGCCTTTCTCAAGCAAATTGTTTTATGATGCTGGGTTCTGGCTGGTTTCTGCTCTCATACAAACTATAAATCTACACTTCAAATACTTTCCTTTACTCTTTCGCTCCAATCATTCTCTTTGATATGTAATTCTAGCCACTCGTCCAATGTCTTCGTCACAAACCACGGGAAGTGCCCTTGATTTGTTATTTAGCTGCTAGTATCCATTCAACAAACACAGAGACTGAAAGGCTAAAAGATTCTCTCAGCAAACGCTTTTTTTTTTGTTTAAAATGGTGTCTTTCATTGTGCTTCAATCTCACAGCCGTGAAACTCCGTAACTCCTCCAGCTTTTCACTCATCACTAAGCCCTACAAGACATGCTATCTACACCATGTAGCGCATTATTAAGAAACACTTACAACCAATCGTGAACACATGAAGCTAAAATACGATGGGACCAATCCGGTGGCGCAGTGGTAGCCATCAACTAGTTGAGGAGATTCTCTGTAGTTTGCTTCACGATAGAGAGAATTATATACCGGAAAAATATACCTGAGCCGGCTATTATTGTAAGGACTTGTATATAATAGAAATTAAGGGTTCTTGGACCAATGGAGTCAACAGGACGTTACTCCTCGTTTCCCTGTTATCTCCCCTTAAATATGATGGTTTCTTTGTTAGGGATGCAAATTCCTCTTTGAAATGACTCTCTTCAACTGCTAGCCAAACTTATGCGCAAGTGTGGCCAAATTTCCCATATTCTTTGGCTCAAGCGCCAGCGGTTCCTCCTCCTGCTCCTCCATCTCTCAAGATATGGCATAGATGCCAGAAATACGTCTGTTGAGATCCAGCTCCGCCTCCTTGTTCATTCATGCAGTTTGCCACAGTAGCGCTTGTTTGCACGGAAAGCCCCCGAGGGATTCAGAGAGAGATGGTATGTCTTTGCCGTGAACACCGCTTGGATAGTTCAAAGTATCGTTGCCATGAATTGCTTTGAGGGGCCCGGTCCACACATTCTCCAAGTTGCGACTGTCATTCCAGGACCCAACTATTTCTAGCCATGCCGACTCCTGGCTAACAGGGATCTGGTACCATGAAAGATTCAGTGGTGCTGGCTGGTACGATTCAAAATGGAGAAGGATTACGCCCTAGATACGTGCTAACAGCTCTTTTTCCAAGTCTCGGTATATTCTCTCAGCTCGACGAGTTGGCTATTCGACCATTGCATTGCTATAGGAATTATAAAACTCCTAATATTCAAGGTACGCTTGGATACACCGATATACACTGAGATATACTGAGATACGATTAGACACATTTAGACACGTTTAGATATACTTAGACGTGTCTTTAATAAACAGATATTATTAGCAGATTCTACTCGAGCTCAACACCACTTATCAGTTTTCCCAATTATAATATTGGACTTCTTCTATGTAGCAAGACATGGAAGAAATAATACGATTTAGGACATTAAGAGTAAGGTTTAAGCATGGCTCAAAGAACACAATTACATGGGCAGGCCGGTAGTGCAGGGAATGCATAAACAGTTTCGTCCCGACACGTCATGATTCTCGAGACCAACCGCATCAACGGAGAATTAGTCCCTGATATCTGATATATTTGTAGACACGGCCATGGATGATTGAGGTGGTTGTTTACTCAGAGACAGGGGGGGTTGGTCACAAGGTAGAAGCCAAGTTATGTTTGCAGACTGTGCCAAGGCCCTCCTCCAAATCGTCTCTAAAGGAAATGTTTGCAGTTGTGATGACCGCGAGTCTGGGTACTGCAGTTCCAGTTTTGTGCTGTTTTTGTGTTGTCCCGCAATCGTCATATTCATAAGTCTAGGTTTCCTATGGATCTTTATTTTATTCCATAGTCTATAACTACCATACGCGATTATCGGTTAGTTTGCTACCTCACAACCAACAACAGATCCTTCGGGCGGGGTTCTAAATAAACGATGCATTGCACTGCCTCGGGATGGCATCCTCCGTTTATGTCTCATCCTTCCACTCATGAGAATTTGTCGACTCCAAGGCTAATAGCATTCATCATCCATCATCCATCCATCGACCATCATTCTCCGCCACAGCGTCCGGTCCATCATCCTTCAGAACCTTATGTGCCGAGTCAATCGACCTCTCCGCATCCACGTCGCCAGTGCAGCGAACCACCATCACTTCGTCCCAATACCCTAGGCCATTAGGTCTCTTCTCCTCCCTTTGCTCACTCGCTCTCTCTCCGGTGGACTTTACCCTCCTTCTGCTATTCCCCTGTCCTTCTCACATTCTCTTCCAGAATGGCTGGCCTCGTCATCTTTACCGGGGCGAATAGCTCCATGGGCATCCCTGCCGCCGATCACATTCTCCAAAAGTACCCCGACTACACCGTAGTCTTCACCGTGAGGGACGCATCCGATGCCGACGTCAACACCAACAAGCTGCGCGACACCATCTCCAAGCATCCAAACGCCAAGGCCTCCGTTCTACCCCTCGACCTGGCCAGCCTTTCTGCTACGCACGACTTCGCCGACACCATCGCCGCCCGCATCCAGAACGGCCAGTATCCCCATCTAGTTGCCATTGTCTGCAACGCCTACTACTGGAACCTCGTCGGTGACCCCGAGCTCACCGAGGACGGATACGACAAGACTTTTCAAGTCTCCCACATCTCCCACACGGCCCTCATCCTAAGACTACTGGGCAGCTTTGGCGATGCTGGCGGCCGCGTCGTGCTCCTCTCGAGCGACTCACACTGGCCGGGCAAGAATGCCATGGAAAAGTATCCTCCAGCTATCCCCGACGATTTGGAGCTATTGGTGAAACCTACCGTGGACGAAGACAAACTGGGCCGTGGGTACCAGAGATATGCCACCGCCAAGCTAGCCATCACCACCTGGATGTACGCCCTAAATCGACATCTTGAGCAGGTAAGCTCCCCCAAATCACCCCTCTGGTTTGTTCCACATCGCTCAATGTTCTCCCCTCAATAGGATACAAACCTCAGCAAGGTGACCGTTGTCGCCATCAACCCCGGCAACATGGTCGACTCCCGCGCGCTTCGCACCAACACCCCGACAAGCCTGCACAACATGCAAAAGTACGTCTACAAGCCCCTCCTTCCCATCCTGCGGTTCATCATGGGGCCCACCCTACGGACCGCGGCGCCGTCCGGCGTGGACGTCGTCGACCTCACTCTCAGCCCAGAGTACGCTGGCGAACGGGGCTTCTTCACGCTCCTCAAGAAAGACGAGAGTTCGCCGGAGAGTCAGGACGAGGAGACGCAGTCGAGGCTGTGGGCTCAGACTCTGACATGGGCCAATATTTCGAGGGATAATACAGCTCTGCAGGCTGCTTCATCATGATGAACTGTGGTTTTTTAGGGAAGCAAGCCGGATAAGAAGAAGTTAATGAGCTACCCAGGAGGCAGGCAGGTACGATAATCAATACTCCACATAGCAATTTACCACCAACGTAACATACTGTCCATTCTACACAACAAGATGGGCATGACAAATCATAGTCTCAGTTAGTTAAAATTTGATGCCATCTTTGCAAAGGGGTGTGTAGTCCCAGGCCCAAGAACTTTCGCCATCAAAAGAAGGCGACGGCGATAGCGACAGGTCAAAGCAACGCCCGAAAACATTTGCATTTAGCTCTATTCACTTAAAAATTCATATATTGATTAGTATGAAATGACAATTTCACACTCATCAAAGTTCAATAACGTAAGACATAGGCCGACTATGTGAGCAAGAATCTCATGTCATCTTCTTGTTAGAGCTTATGCCCATCAATGGAGGGGCAAACACAGCCCTCTTTTTCGGAGCGGATGCGGGTGCGGGTGCGGGGTAATCAGAACGGGCGGCGGGATGTTCAGGACCTCCTGGAACAGATGGATGCATTATTCAGATCCATTCTAATAAAACATTCAGCATGTCCATCGACTCCCGAGTCCGATCAGAAAAACCCGTCGCAGTAAAAAAAAATACGAATACATCAAAACGGCAGTGGCGTCCAACACTTCTTCACCAACCTCACCAGCCCAACAAAACAGCCCCCGTCTCATTTCAAAAGACGTTGGCTTCGGCGTGTGGCGTTTTGGAGCTTTCAGTGCGGGGTCCATAGATATTATACCGTCGGTTATTTACGGCGCTTAGATATGGATAGCCAACCTCTTACGGATGGATAGATTAGCTATCCGCCATCTGCTGAGTTGAGCAACTTCAAGGTCAAAGAAAATACGGGAGATCTACAGCACTAGAAGATAATTTAAAGTGGAAAACAATCAAATGAGGTTATAAACTCCGGTTTCATTTAATCTTCGTTAAAGCATAGCTCTGATCCTTCTTTCTGTGTCTATCCAAGCCTGGCCTCTGAGCTGCTTGCAGAGTAGCTACCCTAGAGTCATCCAACTGTTCCCTAGAGGAGAGTGTTTTTTTTTTTCAGTCACAACAGATACATGGGAACCGTGTTTATGGCGTTGAATAGCAATATATTCTGACTTATAGTATCTCTTACTTGCAACTTAGACCATAAGCGTATCATTGATGACAAATATTTACAGAAAACCTTGAAATTGTTACAGTAGCATTATTCGCCTCATATGTACCCCATTCCAAATACGTCAATTTTGATTTCACATCAATTCTCCATGAACAGCATCAACCTCAGGTCACTAATAACAGTCTACATCCACCACCACTGGCTTCCAAAACTTTGATCTGTGAATTCTCCTTAAATTTTTTTGATTACATATTCATCACAATAATCGAACCACCCAGTGCAATTACCAAGACTCTGATTAGTTTCAACACTTGTGGATATTGCGCCCTGACAGCCGGTTTACTCATCAACTCCGAAATTCTCATCTTGTTTACCTAGTTGCGCAGCACGCGGGAGAGAGTAAACCCCGAATCCGAGCGTACACATGCTAATGTGGGTAATTAACGATAATCTGAGGAATAGATAGAAACAAGGGGACTGCATAGATACAAGAGGGTTCGAATCGTAAGATACAAGAGAAACTAAGAGACGTAAGAGCTACGAATCTGTCTACCATGTCCAGCGTTGCAGTGTTTGTTTTCCACCCCTTACCTGGGCACTTGTAGTTTAAACAAACACGGCCCCAGATTATCTTGCCGAGCCCGTTTCTTGCCTTAACCTGGAACAATTAAGCCGTGTCCCGCCCTTGATTGTTCGCTTTCGCATTCGCTCGCATATCCAAACCGCCACCTTAATTTTGCTTGATTCACGTTGAATGGTGATCCGGAGACATTCAACCTCTCCGGCGCCCGTCTGTCATCGCTGAAGATGCCATAATAGGCTCACCGATGTCCGCTTACTTGGAATAATGTTCTAATACACACATGCGACAGGCCGTGTCTTGTCTTAAGTGAACGCGATATCCCCGGATGAATACCACTTTCAGAAAAGGCATTGCAGCATGTGTGCTTATCAGACTTGAATTTGCGTAGCACGTGTCCCGCAATTGCGGAGCTGTTGGGTGGAGAACAAAATTTTCATCTTAATCGTTAAACTCTGCACCTAGAATGTTCAAAGGGCGTTGCTGAGTTAAAAACAACCCCGCCGCAGCATTGACCATGTTGAAACGGGCAAAGTCTGCATGTGTACCCGTGTCTGAGACAAGAAGAGTGTGATAGTTTGCATATTCCATAGGACCGCTGTGCATCAGCGAGCCCAGACTCCAGTACGAGCGACCTATCGGACTTGTGCTGCCTCTACCCTGTCTCACGGTGTTTTGACGTTGATGATGTGCATCCATATCTTCGGTGAGAAGGATGTTGAGACTCTCTGGGGCATGGGCCAACCTTGAACAGGTAAGCTGGCCTGGTCCGGCAATAAGGAAGTCTGGGGAAGGTCAGCCACAAGGACGACCAACAACAACTCCGAAACCATGGAAGCAGATAAATTTGTAATATGGGAGTGGAAACATTTCAAGCTTCTAGCACCCGCCACAGCATTAATCCACCACCACACGAGAGCAAGGGGCAAGGGGAGCAGAGGCGGAGCGGGGTATTTGGCGGCCATTGGGGTTCTTCGTTAACCCAATTGGCCTAGTTGCCCAAGCGCTTCCTTCCGGAATCGAGGCCCGGAATGAAAGTCGTGTGCATCGCTCGATAGTGAGCTATGCGCATCTATTGCTCCTTGGCTGCCTCATTCTGATTATTTTCTCTTTAATTATCGCCGAAAGTGAACCGGAGATTATTAGGACTCATACAAAATTATGATAGAGAAGAGTAATCGATATTACA
Organism: Hypomyces rosellus; assembly: GCA_011799845.1. Classification (NCBI taxonomy): domain Eukaryota; kingdom Fungi; phylum Ascomycota; class Sordariomycetes; order Hypocreales; family Hypocreaceae; genus Hypomyces; species Hypomyces rosellus. Next base: position 981,751 of record WWCI01000001.1, read on the forward strand.
TGGAGGCCCCCCACTTAATATTGTACCGGTCGATTGTACCGGTCGATGATACTGGCATCACTCAATGACTCGCAAATGCCAGCAATTTCGTGCCTCGTGTCAAGCGAAAGCATATTTTGGGCGGTGATACGGCATATTCCTATCTTGATGATCGCATTGGACTGCATGTTGTTTGCTGTACATATGGCCTTTTGAGGGATGTGTAATTGGACGCATTTAGGCACTGTCTTGGGTAGGTGGGTATCGGCAATTCGGATTCACGACGTCATGTGGAGCCCGGACGGAAGTCCTCCGTGCGTCTGCATGGCCTGGCGTGCGTGTCAGTGTGCTATATGTAACATCGGCACAGAGGTTGCGAATTGATATGTGATGGCGTTTGAAGTTGAAAGCCCAAACAGTGCAAGAGCGTGGTGCATTGAAGCAAGGGATGTAGCCTAGCCTGTAAAGCTCGTTTTGCAACTTTTGAAGAAGCTCATGGTCTGGCTCGACTATCCAGTGATCGAATCCATCTGTTGTGGTGGTGGTGAGGGTCTGGGCTGAGAGCTATCTAGTCCCTTACTTTTTTTTTCTGCCGTCAGCCCGAAGACACACCCCAACAGGCTTCTTGTAGCTGCGCATGATCGACTTGGGCTCGATGGAGAGAAGAAGAAAACATGCGAATGCGGAAGTGAATGCGTAGGATAGAAGTCGATCGGAAAAAAGATTAATTGGAGGGCAAAAGAAGGGAACGGGCTTTGTAGGACATTCGTTGGATAGCCTAACGGTGTCTCAGCCAGTCTCAGTTTCAGTCTCGGAGCATCTTGGCAAAGCGTGAGATATACCGAGCTCGTTAACGTAAGGCAAAGCTTTGCGTGTAGATGCCGCTTTGTGTAGCTCAGGTATCGAGATGATGGATGTCATCATTGGCCACCAAATGCGGGGAACCTCCAAGCCACCTGGCCGGAGGGGCGATACACTGAGAGTCTGTCTTTCCAAAGGGTCTGACTTGAGCTCAACAAAGAGCAACCTGCATGATTCGCTCGAATGGATGAATGGATGGAGGGAGGGAAGGGAGGGAGGGATGTGTGTGTGATGGCTTGGCTAGGCGGTTTGGTTGGATGGCTGGATTGCCTGTCGACCGGAGGACTGGAGGGGGGGGAGCAAACCGCGCAGGCGGCTAGTAATCCATGCACCCATGCATTCAAGGACGCATCCATCCCATGGGCCCAATCATCCATTCAGGTTGCTGTCCAGGTCGCTGTCCAGGTTGTGTGGTAGGTACCTGTCCCGTGGTGGATCGAAGCTGTTCTGGGCCAGGTTGACCGGGTCAAAGACTTTCGGATATCATCGCTGCGGGGGCGGGGGAAAGGCGAAAAAAGCAACCTGTTTTTTTTTTTGGACTCTCCCACCGGGTATCAATTCTGGGTCAAGCTCAGCGCATAGCCGCCCCCACTCAATGCGAAGGGGTACCATGAAGCTACGAATCTGAGTAATGAAAATCATTCTATGGAGCTTTTAGGTTCCAGCTTCTCTTTGTGATGTGCTATGAGGAAGGGAGGGAAATAGTACATAAGGACCCCCCATCTCCCCTTCCATTTTGTTTTGGCAGAGCTCCTTCTCTCATAGGCTTCTTATCTCTTATCCTTTGATACCCCACTTTTCTTCTCAAACATCCACCCCACCTTCATCAGCCATCATGTCTCTGTCAGTCGAGATCAAGACTCCCGCCACGGGTGTTTACCAGCAGCCCATTGGCCTGTTAGTTACCAACGCTTCTATACTACCGCTACCGCTGCCTCCATGATACTAATTTGTTACCCTTCAGGTTCATCAACAACGAGTGGGTCGAGAGTGTTGACAAGAAGAAGTTCGAGGTCATCAACCCCTCTACCGAAGAAGTCATCACCTCCGTCTACGAGGCCACCGAGAAGGATGTCGACATCGCCGTCGCCGCCGCCCGCAAGGCTTTCGAGGGAGTATGGAAGCAGACCACCCCCCAGGACCGTGGCCGCCTGATGCTCAAGCTCGCCGACCTCGTCGAGAAGAACGCCGAACTGCTCGCCGCTGTAGAGTCTCTCGACAACGGCAAGTCCATCACCATGGCCCACGGTGATGTTGCTGCCGTTGCTGGCACCATCCGATACTACGGTGGCTGGGCCGACAAGATCGAGGGAAAGACTCTTGACATTAGCCCTGACATGTTCAGCTACACCAAGCCCGAGCCTGTAAGTGCTGCTTCTCTTCCATTCTAGCCGCGAATCGCAACCCGAGCAGTCCCACTAATGACCACTTCAATAGCTTGGTGTCTGTGGCCAGATCATCCCCTGGAACTTCCCCTTGCTCATGCTTGCCTGGAAGATTGGCCCCGCTCTGTCCACCGGTAACACTGTCGTCATGAAGACTGCTGAGCAAACCCCTCTGTCCGGTCTCGTCTTCGCCAACCTCGTCAAGGAGGCTGGCTTCCCCCCTGGTGTTTTCAACCTCATCTCCGGCTTCGGCAAGGTTGCTGGCGCTGCCATCTCATCTCACATGGACATTGACAAGGTTGCCTTTACCGGTTCCACCATTGTCGGCCGCACCATCATGAAGGCTGCCGCTGCCTCCAACCTCAAGAACGTCACCCTCGAGCTCGGTGGCAAGTCCCCCAATATCGTCTTCAGCGACGCCGACATTGAGCAGACCATCTCTTGGGTCAACTTTGGCATCTACTTCAACCACGGCCAGTGCTGCTGTGCCGGTACCCGAATCTTCGTCCACGAAGACATCTACGATAAGTTCCTCGCCGCTTTCAAGGCCCGTGCCCAGCAGAACAAGGTCGGCGACCCATTCGACCCCGCCACCTTCCAGGGCCCCCAGGTCAGCCAGCTGCAATTCGACCGCATCATGGGCTACATCAAGTCTGGAAAGGAGGAGGGCGCTACCGTTGAGATCGGCGGCGAGCGTCACGGTGACAAGGGTTACTTCATCCAGCCCACCATCTTCAGCAATGTTCGCAGCGACATGAAGATTATGCAGGAGGAGATCTTCGGCCCCGTCTGCGCCATCTCCAAGTTCAAGGATGAGGAGGAGGTCATCAAGCTGGGCAACGACTCCAACTACGGTCTGGCTGCTGCCGTCCACACCACAAATATCAACACCGCTCTCCGTGTCAGCAATGCCCTCAAGGCTGGTACCGTCTGGGTCAACTGCTACAACATGCTCCACCACCAGATGCCCTTTGGCGGTTTCAAGGAGTCTGGTATCGGCCGTGAGCTCGGCGAGGCTGCCCTTGCCAACTACACACAGAACAAGTCTGTGTCCATCCGTCTGGGTGGCGCTCTCTTCGGTTAAATTACAAAAAGAGTCTAAAAAAAGAAATAATATGAGGAAATTATGGGAATCGGGTACATTTATTAGCGTCAATGATCAGATATTATGCGTAGCCTAATGTAGCTATGAATGAGAACTGAATGAATTCATCTCTTGTTTCAGTCCTTAATCGTGATGTTGCCAATTTGATCTCCCTTTCTTCTGGGACTTGCTCATTTTTTGTTCATCTCAGAATGCTCTCTTTACATTCTGACAACTATGACTGATTGAACTGTGCAGTAATGCCACTCCCTAACCCCCAGCATATACCTTTGATAACATCGTTCACTTTGTCGTGCCAGTCAAGAGGCTTTGGAATATACATTCTTGGAGTCAACGGACGTGTCCTCCGGCATGTAAGAGCCGGCGCCGTTCCGAGAAAATGCCCTCCCGGGAGGCCGCTTGTTCCTTTTCTTTCCTTTCTTTCTTTCTTTCTTTCTTTTTTCTTTTTTTTTTGATTAGGGGGATCGTTTTGATCGTCCATGCTAGTATAATAGGGGCATTTGTCTCTTTTCTTGCTCATACCTGGTGGTTCACCCCAGATGACATACATGTTGAAGAGGATAAAACCTGGAGGTCGTTGCATCAGACCATCATGTTAGGATAATGATCGAGCAGATCCCTTCATCAAGGCAAGATTCAGAGCGGAGGGCATAGAGAGGTTCCTATGGCACAGTCACAAAATAGACCCCTCATGCGATGTTCAAGTGCAAAGACCTTGCCCCTCATCCCAGCCCTCTTCTTCTTCGTCTTCTTCTCTTTTTTTCCCCTTCCTTTTTCTCCTCAGACCCCTCTCCATATGGTTTCCGTCATCTTCCTTGACATAACAAACAAAGGATACGGCCGGGACATCAACGCCAGGGAGTGAAAAGGGTGAAGGGGGAAGGAGGGGGAAAAGGCACAGCATTGCCTCCCATCTATCTTCTGGATGCTATAGTAGGTGCCAGAACAATATCACCCTGCTCATGTGGATAGTTCATAGAACGGCCTTCCATATTATGTAGATAAGACAGATACATTTCCCCCACCAGTTTCTGTAGCTCGTCCTGGTATTGCCGTATATGCGTCCAGTCGTGGTAGTCCTTATGCGTCGAGTAGTGCCCCCCCCTGCATTGGATCACGGAGATGACTATGAAAGTCATACGGCTTCACCTTAGCGCCCTCATCCTCTGTCATCTCTCGTACCTCCCGCGGCCGGCTTATAGCCAAGTCCAACTCTGCACCCTTCAGGTCCAACTCCAGAGGCGCGTCAAAGACGATGTAAATGGGATCAAACTTGGTGAACGACCGGCACTCGCCCAGAGAAGCTGCGGGTGAAGATGTGCGATTGAGTTTCTCCGCGGAGAATGGGACTGAGATTTTGCTCGTTTGGCGAATTTGAGGCCGATTTGGCGGGCTTCCACGGTTGAGATGGATGTGATAACGTAATAGATTAAAATAAAATAAAAAATAAATGAAATATATGGAGAGATATATATGTATAATTTTAGACTCTATAGTAATTATACTTTATTTAAGAGTTACTAAATTCTTTTCTAAATTAATACTTATTTTCTTACTCAGTACTCCGTGTACACCTTGACATTGTCTTAGTATGATTCGCGAGGTCGTGGGCCACTTCACTGCAATTTTAGCCTCTCCAGAGCTCAAGTTGGTGGTTAGTTGAACTGGCCAATCAGCATCTTCCTGGGCGATTGACTCTATGAATCTCGGCCAAAAGAGAAATCCTTCTTCTCATCGTGGGCTCCAACTGATTCCTCTCAAATCTTGTGTAGGGTAGACGACGAGTAGGAAGAAATTGTACACCTTGGAACTTGGAGGACCGCAGACGATGGTATCTGCCAATTCAGAGGCGGCGAATCTCACGGACTTGGGGTTATACTAGAATTTTTATACCGTTCGTCTGGTATCTGAAGTGTGTTTGCCCGCAAATAATGCTCAATAAGATTGATGACTTAAAAAGTAGAGAGGAAAAGGCAAGGGAAACAACACGAGGAGCGAAACTACAGACAGTAAAAGCCGGCGCAACGCATTATCTCACGACAATAAAATGATATACTTATTGGGGCGCCATTTCTCGTATTAAGGAGTAAAGTAGCGTTCACCCATATTTTTTTTGATTCGTAATGCCAATTCAAGTACGGAAGCTGAGAGACAAACTGCCAGAGCCTCCTCTTCTTTTTCTATGCCCATTTCCCGTTCACAATCGTTGTATTCACAGCGCAGTACTCGACAATTATCGTGTTACAAATGTTTCACTATGGAAATATTTTAAATCATTTCGATGGAATACCCTTGTGGAATACTTTAGCACTGCAACAATTAGTGGCTTGAGAGCTGATGCCCAACGTGGTTACAGTCTCGCTCCCTTGGGATGGCTTCGGCTCATTGTCTGCTACAGTCCACTCTTGTTAATCGATCAATTCGTCTATCAGTTAACATCATAGCAACATTAAACGTGGTTGTGCCCTGCAAGCCATCCTCCCAAAGATGAGTTCCAGACAAGCCCAACTAGATCCCCCCTGCCCAGAGTCTTTAAATGCAGGTCACAGCAAGATTTCCCCTGTGCTTTATGAGAAAGGTAAAGCTGACCCGAGGGACCTTTAACAACCGAATTTAGATCCGAAAAGCCTCGACGGATTTCATATAGACGTAATAATCTGGCTTTAAGATGTAAATAACTGTAGCTGCATCTTCCTCGCCCTCCTCGCCTTCCTCATCTTCCTCATATTCATCATGCCCATTATCTTCATCAGCCTACTCATCTTCTTCGACTTCCACATATTCATCTTTCCAATCCTCTATAAGATCTACATTCCAGAGATCAGTGTTATCAGCCGACACCCTTGCCAGAATTGGTCGTTGCTTTGTATATATCCCATCGCCGGTCTTGCTCCAAACGTAAAACCTGCCGTGCAGACGATCCCACTCCGAGAACCTGGCTTTGGCTTCCTCCCCGCTGGTGCCTGGGAGATCCCATGAGCTCTCCAAGAGGGAATTAAGCCCCTCTTGATCCATCTCCTCGGGGGTGTCAAAGATGATGTATAGCCTGTGGCGGCAAAGCGCACGGTTTCGTGAGATGTCTCTGGCGAAGATAGAGTTGCTAGCCAGAGACTCCGAGGCAGCAATATTGCGTGCGCAGGTAGGGTTATACGTTTCTTTCCTCCGTTGGTGCTCCCAGTCATCCTCATTAGCGTTAGAGCAGGCTTTCCGAAATTCCCACCATTGTGAGAAGGGAACGTAGAGAATGTCATTCTTTAGCGAGAACGGCCGGAAAAAGGCATATCCTTGAATCTCTGGTCGAAACTGCATTCTGAGTCCTGATCGCTCGGAGAACTTGAGAGTCACACGGCGAGCCTCGTGGTTCATAAACACCTGAGGCATAGGCACATGGACAGGCAAAGTACCAAGAGGATTGTCGGTATTTCCTTCCCAGGTTCCGGCCGCAAGGTCTTCAGCAGTACGTTCGCGGAAGAAAACCAGGACTGGAGCGTCGAGGTCGGGGAGTGAGGCTTCCCATATCTTGAGGCGAAGCTCGAGGGGGAGACGAGTAAAGGGGTCAAAGGTTGACGATGGCGTCGCTGCTTCAGATGCCATGTTTGTGACACATCAAAATAAGAAGCTTGACTGAGTTTTATAATCGATGTGTTTGATTGTGGATGAGAGGAGATGAAGTAAAATGATATTGATGAATTTTTTAAACGAGGTTGTGTGAAAATGTGTGCGTGAATGTGAGGTGTTGAGAGGAAGGAACGAAGCAGCTCATGGGCATGTTAGTGTCAGATGGATGACGAAATGCCAAAGATGAGATTCATCACTTCGACACAACACCTGTCATCTCAATGGTATCAAGTCTTGAAGAGTACACCTGTCGAATCTAATAGAGAAGCGTGTAGTAATTTATTTTATTTTATTTTCATTTTCATTTTCATTTTCATTCAATGGCCGAGTCTTGCAGCAGGTCGGTTAACTTTACCTCAGTGAGCTCGAGGTCAAGCTCACTTGAAAGCTATTCATAGCTCCACCGTATCCTTCTATACCCGCTGTATCTCCCTATACCGAGCTCTAATTAGTTTGCAGTAGCTAATAGAGCCCCTCCAAAACACCAAGAACAACATCACCCATCAAAACCACCACATCAATCGCTCAGTATCTTTTATTATAAATAAGCCCATCTTCCAATCTTGCTGCAAAGCTCCCATTCCAAGTAAAAATTGATTAGACAAGCAAGCATCCATTGGATGGGGCATTGGAAAGGCCCCCCTTGCATGTCACCAGGCGGGGTCTACCCTGTCGGTAGGCCGCCTGCATCGAACGTTGCCTATAAATGGGCTTTGCCAACAGCGCCACCGTCGTTTGCGGAACAGAACAACTTGGAACCTTTCATGCTTTGTTTTCTTCTCCAACAGAGTATTTATTTCTCCCGTTGAGACTTTGTACGTCACTTCTCGTCTTCTTCCCCTTCTTCTTCTTTTTCTATTCTTGTTTATAGGTACCCTTTAGACTGACTCACACGCAAAGCATATACCCCAGGTACCTCCTCACCAAACACCCCGCCTGACGTAGGCCCCAAGGCCAAAAAACAAACAAAATGGTCATCAACTTTGGCCTCATATTCCTGCTGGTAAGTGACGATAAAAGTTCCATCCATCTCATAGCAGTTTCTGAATATCCAATGGGCTAATTCTTCATGCTAGGCAAGCTCCGTGCTCTTTGCCATTGCAGCGTGAGTACATCAGCATCCATCTACATCCGCGCTCTACTATTACATACTGACCGTCGCCGCCCAACCCCCCCCCCTTTAGCGTCGTCTACTTCCACGCCTCCAGTCTTTCTCTCCCCATCTCATCAGCCGTCACCATCCTCACGACCCTGCTCCCCATCGGATCCCTCTTCAACGCATTCATCTACCCCAGCGTCCTCCAGGTAGCCCGCTCCTCCACCAGCCGTCTCCAGCAACTGTCCCCCACCATCCTGCAGGCCCTCCAGGCAATCGTCACCACCATTCTCGCCACCTTGCTGTTCCAAGACATTGTGCCCTCGCCTACCACCGAATGCCTCCTTGAGAATGGGTGGTCGAGCATGTTTCGTGCTCATGATGCCCAGTCCATCAGACACATCCAGGACACTCTAAGATGCTGCGGTTTCAATACCGTCAAGGATAAATTCTATCCTTTCCCTAAAAAGGACTCGAACGTCACTTGTACGGCGGCATATGGTTACACAGAGGCGTGCAAGGGACCTTGGAAATCAGCCTTGCAGTCCAGTGCCGGTATGGACTTTGGTATAGTCATCGCAGTCGGCCTGATGCAGGTATGTGCACTTCCAAGCAAAAGAAAGAAAGAAGAAGAAGAAAAGAAGAAGAAGAAAAGAAGAAAAGAAAAGAGGAAAAAGCTATGCGTTGAGACATACTAAAAATCCTATAGATTTTCGGCCTGCTCATGATGGGAGAGGGCCCCAACTGGTGGACCTCATGGCGCGCAACCGGACGAAGACAGCGCGTGACCCAACACGAAAGCCGCCCGTTGTTGACTGCCGCCGAGGACGAGGAAGAAGTTGTCGAGCGACAGGAACAAACCCCACGAGGATATCAAGCTCTGAATAGCAGTGAAGAGCAGCCCAGTCCGAGACTGGAACCATCAGCCATTGGACATGAGCGCAACGCCTGGAACGACAACTAGTGAGGCAGTCAGGCCCACCAAGCATGAAGGGGAGACTGGTTGAAACTGCTGGCCACCACGTATAAAAGCCTGTGGTCAGACTGGCGAGCTTTCTTCTCCCGGTGTAAGCATTTCACAAGCGAAAACCATGGTCAACAATTTGTAGCGACGGAAAAAAAGTTAAGCCTCTTGGCTTTCTGGTATTAATATCTCATCTCCTCCGTGACTCCAGCGCTTCTTTGCCCAGTGTCTCCAAGGCATCCTCATACTCCTGGATTTTGTCCTCGCTCATCTCCTCTATCCTCGCTCTTTCTACTTTTTGTGCTCTCTTTACACCCGCCCCCTTTGCAATCTTACCCCAGAACCATCCGCTCTCCCCATCCCCAACAAGAGTCCACGCGCAACCTGATCTACCTGCTCGAGCCGTACGACCGACACGGTGGACATAACCAGCCACACTGGGCGGCAGATCATAGTTGATAACGTGGGCCAGTTTTGGAATATCAATACCTCGGGCAACCAGATCGGAAGCAATAATGAGACGCAAAGACGACGAAGGGTCACTAAACGCACGCAGTGTTTTGCGACGGATGCTAGTCGGCGTGGTTGACGTGAGGGTGCTAATATGGCTGGAAAGGGATTTGTCGAGTAATATGAGGAGGCGTGATAATCGGAGGGCGGATTCGTTGGATTTAGTGAATATGAGGGACATGGGTATTTGTGACTTTGTAGATCTCGGAGGAACGTCTTCTTCATCCGAGCTCGAATCTGAATCTGAACTTGTATCTGAATCCGAGCCGGTGTCTGAGTCGGAACTCGTGTCTGAACCTGAGTCTGAGCCCGAGTCTGAATCTGAATCTGAATCTGAGCTTGATTCGGAGCTAGAGTCTGCATCTGTAGACTTCTTCGTTTCTGTTGCACCCGTAAGTCCCAACTTTTGACCCTCCATGGCCATTTGCTGGCCACGCAACAAATCAAGGAGATACAACGGCTTAAGATTCGCATCGTGAACTCTCACTGCAAACTCCCTCAACAAACCCGGAAGCGAATGTTCCGCAACCTGTACATCCCCATCGCTTTCCAGAACGATAAGTCTTGGCCTCCTAAGCGCCAGCTGATTCAAAAGACTCAAGTCCCTAGTTAGAGTAGCACTGAGAATAACCTTGCGCACGCCCGTGTAGGGCATGTCGGGAAAGTCTCTGGCGCTGAATTTGGTGGACTTGAACTTCTCGAGGACAACTTCCAGCCAGCCTTGGAAGCTTTGAGCAAGGAGTTTGTCGGCCTCATCGACGACAAGCCAGCGGACGTAATCTAGCGTGAAGCCTGACGTTTGCTCAATGTGCTCGACCAGACGACCAGGAGTACATATGAGGACATCAACCTTTGAGTAAAAGTCAATGACTTGACCTTCCCAGAGGCCGATCCGGGGATCATTCTCTTGTGTGGTATTTTCGTTCAGTAGGTCATCTACGTCCCCACCAGCCGCGCGTAGCTTCGTCTGTTCTTCCAATTGCTTATATGTTCCTGGATCATACCGCGTCTCATTACTCATGAGAGACTCTTGCTCAGAACTCAACGACTGAGAACCGATGGCGATGCCAATACGCACTCTCTTGCGATCCTCTCCTTCATACGCTTTGGCGCAAAGTTCAAAGACTTCTTGAGCCTGCTTAACGAGTTCTCGTGTGGGCAAGACGACAAGTGCTCTTAATCTTGTGACGACACCGTTGCTTAGATCTCTGACGATGGGTAGGGCGTAGGCTAATGTCTTTCCGGAACCAGTTGCTGCCGAAATCAAAAGATCTCCGCGTTGTTCCTTGCTGTTGGGAAGAAGTAGCGGCAGCGCAGCTGTCTGCACTGCAAAGGCTTCAGTATAGCCCTTCTCTTCAAGAATGCGAGCTGGCTTAGCAAGGAGTCCGAGGTCTGTGAAGGGAGTGCGGGTGTCTTGAGAAACGCGAATTGGCGCCGATAACCATGATGGGAGCGTGTCGTATGTAGGCTTTTCTGTGCTGGGAGCAGCTGGTTCAGGCTGTGGAAGTGGCTCCAAGCCGTGTAGTTCAACAGGCTCTTCCGGTTCTTCATCAATGCCCTTCTCCTTGATTGCTTCGGCGATCTTAAGGGACTTGGTCTTCCTCTCCATGACCGACTTGTGCCGCTGGTCCTCTCCTTCTGAAGCTTCTTCCACCGGCTCGTCTTGAACCTTTTTCTTCTTTTCTTTCTTTACTTTTCGCTCCTTTGGCTTCTCTTCGATATCTTCATCAGCCTGAGGCTCAACCACATCAACCATTTCAACATCCTCCTGGGGTATCGCTGCCTTTTCATCTTCGGATTCCGGACCAAGTTCCTTCTTCTTTTCTGCTTTCTTGCTCTTCCGTTTCTCCTTCTTGGGCTTGACTTCGACTTCATCCTCCGATTTTGTGTCATTGACTTCTGGTGTCTCTTCCTGGATAGTCTCCGAGCGCTCTCGCTCATCTTCCGTCTCTTCTACAGGTTCATCTTTGGTCTTTTCCTTCTTGTCTTTCTTATCCTTTTTACTCTTTTTGGTCGTCAAGCCATCAGCCTCCGGTTCTTCGTCTTCCGCGGCTTCGGCCTTTTTATCCTTCTTGCTCTTCTTCTTTTTCGAGCTCTTCTCTGCTTCACTGTCGCTCACTTGCGCCTCCTCCGATTGGTCGACATCCTTCTTCCCGGCCTTTTTCGACTTTTTGCTCCGCGATTCTTTGGATTCCTCTTCGTCTCGCTTTCGCTTAGGTTTCGGGGGGCTTGGCTGGTCGTCAAAGTACTGTATTATCGGTGCGCTCGGCGCTTCAGGTTTCTGTGGTGTAGTATCGGGTTGCCTCTGGGGTGTTCCAGACGGCTTCACGCCGGGAATGTAGCGAGTATAACTGAAGCCATCGCCAACGACTTGGGCGACAGTCCCAGTCATAGGTGTTGGAGCTGGTGATGCAGGCGCAGGGGCGACTTCTTCTCTTTTGGAGGGCGTCTGCCCTGCCGCGGGGGGTATATATCTCGCATACATATTTTTCGTAAAGAATTGGTCTGTCTTGACTTGAAAAGAACAATCTCCAATGTCAATGGTCTTGCGCAATTGATGATCGCATGCAAGCACCTGCTGTAGCTCCAAAATTTTGGCTTATCGCAATTCTGCCACTCCCCACCGCTGAACTTATCAACCCAATCCGGGCTAACCAGCATGACGGCGGGACGTGTCCATATCATCTCTCGGGGTGTATGAAATTGCGCCCCATATCATACAATTGGTCTGTTCGTCCACACACTCGACGATTCAAAAAGACGTCAGATGAGATGAGAGGGAGGTGACAAAACTCAGGGCAAGTGTCCTGAAGGAGGAAACACTTGGGTTCGAACAATGAGGGAAATCAGACATCTCGTCTTACAACCGCCAAGATGACACGCAGAACCTATAACATCGCCATGGTTAGCGATTTCTTCTTCCCCCAACCCGGCGGCGTCGAATCTCACATCTACCAACTCTCAAGCAAGCTCATCGACCGGGGCCATAAAGTCATCATCATCACTCACTGTCACGACGACCGTAAGGGCATCCGCTACCTCAACAACGGCCTCAAGGTCTACCATATACCTTTCCTCGTCATCTACCGTCAGGCCACCTTCCCTACCGTCTTTTCCTTCTTCCCTATTCTGAGGAACATATGCATCCGTGAGAGGATCGAGATTGTTCATGGGCATGGCAGTCTGAGCAGTCTCTGCCATGAGGGGATCTTGCATGCGAGGACCATGGGACTGAGGACTGTGTTTACGGATCATTCACTTTTCGGGTTTGCGGATGCGGCGAGTATATTGACCAACAAGCTGCTCAAGTTTATTCTCAGTGATGTTGATCATAGCATCTGTGTGAGCCATACCTGGTAAGTGAGATAACCCCTTATTTATCACCCAATATCTAACATGACTTATAGCAAAGAAAACACAGTCCTTAGGGCATCTCTCGATCCCCTCATGGTCTCAGTCATCCCCAACGCCGTCGTAGGCGAAAACTTCAGGCCCAGGGACTACCCCACCTCCCCTGACCAGATCGGCTTCGGCGTCGAGCCCGCCCCCCGCCATCTCGGCCCCAACGACACCATCACCATCGTCGTCATCTCCCGCCTCTTCTACAACAAGGGCACGGATCTCCTCACCGCCGCCATCCCCCGCATCCTGGAGAACCACCCCAACACGCGCTTCATCATCGCCGGCTCGGGTCCCAAGGCTATCGACCTGGAACAAATGATCGAGACCAACGTGCTCCAGGACCGCGTGGAAATGCTCGGCCCCATCCGCCACGAGGACGTCCGCGACGTCATGACCCGCGGGCACATTTACCTCCACCCCTCCCTCACCGAAGCCTTTGGCACTGTCATCGTCGAAGCCGCCAGCTGCGGCCTCTACGTCGTCTGCACCCAGGTCGGCGGCATCCCCGAGGTCCTCCCCTCGCACATGACCACCTTTGCCAAGCCCGAAGAAGATGACATCGTCCTCGCCACGGGCAAGGCCATAACCGCCATGCGCGCCGGCAAGATCCGCACGGAAAAGTTCCACGACCAAGTCAAGAAGATGTACTCGTGGTCCAACGTCGCCATGCGCACCGAGCGCGTCTACGACGGCATATCGGGCACCATTCCCGAGGAGGAGTTCTACGGCTTCGACACTAGCGGCTACAACGGCAGCCGTATCCGCGACTTTGCCCTCATCAACCGCCTAAAACGATACTACGGCTGCGGCATCTGGGCCGGTAAACTGTTTTGCCTGTGCGTTGTGATTGATTACTTGTTCTTTTTGTTCTTGGAGTGGTGGTTCCCCAGGGAGAATATCGACATCTGTCCAGACTGGCCGAGAAAGATGCCTGCGCTGGACGGCGCCGATGATGCGAAGAAGCATACCGCTAGTAATCGGTCAAGCTCCTCGCATGGAGCTATTAAGTTGGAAGAGGGGTAGACAACTTAGTATACGCAGATGAGCAGAGGTTTCAAGAGTCGGATTCACTGGCCTGCTAGACACAAGGAGACAAGGAGACGAGAAGACAAGAACGTAGACCGCATAGCGGAGAGATCATGTACATAATATGAGTTAATGACAATACCACCCCCAAAAACATCAATTTACTTGGATATTATTCAGGCATGCAACGTCGCTCTACTACAAGTGTGTGTAAACTCATACAACATTTCAAAAAAAAAAAAAAAAAAAAAACCTCATACGCCAATTATTCCATGTTTCAACCCCCCCTAAGTCCCGCCATCAAAGCGACCCTGTCAACTCGTCGTTCTCGCAAAACTGCAGGCTGTCCCTAACCCCTTGTACTAATGCGTCTTCTCTTGACAGTCCCCGTCACAGAGGCCGAGTCGCCATCCGCCGCCAGCTCGTCCTCATCCTCCGCCGTGTCATCCGCGGGCGTGACGACACTACCCTGCCTCGTGGTTGACATGGGGGGGATGCCCCTATCCTTTTCCGCGGCGCGGAGATCACCCAGCAGCTTCTCGACCTCGATGAACATGCTTTGGGTATTCTTCACGACCCCGTTCTCGTCAAGGCGGTAGCCGACCACTTCCTCCTCGTCGTCCTGAGATCGCTGCATGAATGCCTGACCCGGCCCACGGTCTGGGTCCGGGTTATACATGATGGCATTGCAAAACATGTGAACAAGCTCACGTTCTAGATGGGCACTGTTGATGATACCCCTTGGCGGAACAAGATCATCTGATATTGGAATCCATACAGCAGCTGTGCCAGGATCACCACCAGGTAGATTATTCGCCGCTTGCTGAGCTGCTTTATTACCCTGTTTAATGGCAGAACGAATGGACGTGATATCTTGTGGTTGCAACACAATTTGGCGATAATTAGGCGCGTCCTTTTCCCGTAACGCAGTTGCAAACATGTTAGCATCACGGTGGCTAGAGATCTGGTCGAGAGCGGACGAAGACACCTTTGTGAACCCGCGCGTCCACAAAACATGTGTTGGTGGTCCCGATAAATCAGGTGGATCCTGCCGTTTCCGCTTAGAGACTCGCGATATACTACTTGGAGTCACCAAATGCCCCCTACCATGAACGCTCTCATCAGCAGTTGTATCACCAGTCTCCTCCCTTAATCGCGGGGTTGCAGCCTCTTTCTTTATTTTAGGGGCCGGCACAGAGTGATCCAACGATAGTTCATCTGTTTGGGATACGACAGATTGGCTTCTTCGTGTGCCAGTAGCCGAAGGTGTAGCACTAGTACCTCGACTCCGTTGAGCATTGCGCGGTGGTCGACCACGACCGGCTTTTGGTGTAGGAGTGGCGTCGCCTTTGGGGGTTGCTTTCGCTATCTGCAACGTAGGAATAGGCTTTGTCGTAGAACCCTTGGATACAGTAGATCGTTGAGGGGGACTAACCGGCTCATATGCCGGACTCTCAGGTTCCGACATGAGTGGGCCTGGTGTAGACGGCGTTGAATGAGAAGCCCATTTTGTCCCAAATCCGCGTTTGAGCAACGCTGGCGTAGAGGGTCCTGGTGTTCGCGGGGCAGGAGACGCTGTGCTGAGCCGTCTAACCGGACCTGGAGTAGCAGCTTGTCTAGCCATATGCTCGGGGATAGCCGGTCTGGGCTGTTGGCCCATATATGGTGAAGCATATGATTTTGAGGATGCCAAAGGAGCAGGCGAGGTAGATGGTGACCCATGCTGGCCCTGCTGGGGAGGCATCGTCTGCCATCTTTGCGGGACCGGTGTTGCTTTGGCGATTTGGGCAGATGTTGCTACATGTCCAGAAGCCGCCTTTACAGGAGTCGCAGCGGCAAGGGGTCGAGGTGTTGGCGGCTTCTGCTGTTGGAACTTTTGGGCCAATTGCGACAGCGGAGGTTTTGGAACCTGTTGAACATGTGTCTGTTGGACATGTGAAGCTTGAGGTGTGTGATGGCCATGCTGGGCTGGTTGTAGGCGCGGAGACTGTTGAGCATGAAGGGGTTGTTGCGGCTGAATAGGTCGCCCTGGGGTAACGGCACCTGCGGCTGATGGAGGTCTCGCCTGGGGGGCCACAGTTGAACCAACTGGCCGGGGAGGCCCTGGCTGCAAAGGCGGCACCAGTTGACCAGCAGATTGAGGAGGAACAAGAACCGGTTTGGTAGGAGTAGACCGGGCCTGCGGCGGCTGCTGCTGCTGCTGCATGTGAGGGTGAACTATCTGACCGTGAGGATGAGGAGAATATTGAGGTTGTGGTTGCTGCGGTGGAAGATGAGGAGGTTGTGAATGTTGCTGTTGTTGTTGTTGCTGTTGCTGTTGCCATTGTTGATGCTGTTGCTGAAGTTGGATCTTTTGCTGAACGGAAATGTTCGGGGGCAAGGTCGGTGCAAATTGACCAGCCTGCGGAACTGATGTTGTCGGCGGCGGTTGGTATGGCTTCTCCCACTTCAACGTTCCAGCAGCCGGAGAAGGAGCCGGAGGTGCAGCAGCAATCTCCTTGGGATGAAGAACTGCGACTTCAGGCCGTGGCGAGATGACCTGCTTGGGAGGTTGTGCCGGAGGCTGCAACACACGATGCCCGGGTTGGGCATGAGGCCCTGCAGGCGCTTGAAGTACTGAAGCGGTTCCACTTGGTGGTTTCGGCAAAGCCACTGGTCGTTGAGGTTGAGCACCTGGCGGCAAGTGAGCGGGCGGCGCAACTTTTGGAGTAGCAATTGTCGGCGTAGGTGTCTTGGGCGGTAGGACTGGCGTATTCGGCGTCGGTCCTCTCCTGATGGCACCCGGTGTCACTGGAGCCTGTCCTGGCAATGAATGGGATCCATGTGAAGCTGCCGCTGCCTTTGGATCTCGTGGAGCCAGAACCGGCGTGCCATTCTGACTGGCCGCCCTCGCAAGCCTTTCCTTCTCACTCTTCTCAAGCAATTGGATCTCCTTTTGCACATTCGAAAACTTCCGTTCGTCTTCTCGAATCAACGTAACCATATGATCTCGATATCGGCCATATAGTCGATCCACCAAAATCGGCACCTTTTCCACGTTTTCGTATACATCCCTCAGCGTCGGCAGCGGCGGCGTCCCAAGCTTCCTCTTCCTAGACCCAGGAGACCCAGACCCATCCGTCGCAGTGGCAGTCCCCTCGGCGGCGCGCTCCGCCTCGCCCCTCAACTCATCGCGCAACAGCAACAGGAACAGCTGCTGCAGCGCATCGGGACTCAGACGCGTGGGGTCGTACGTGCCGCCGCTCTTGATGAGTGCATTGTTCTTAAGTAGCTCCGAGATGCGAGCAAAGGCTCCGGCATCGACTCCGTGGGTCAGCAGCGACTGGAATAGGAACAGCGACTCGAGTGGCGTGTACGCGGCCGGGTAATTCATGCCCCACGGTCCACCTCGCCGGCAATCGAGGGGGCCTTCGCGTGTCGCAACAAGATGAATGGGCGCCACGATCTGTTCGTTTTTGAAAGGTTCGAGTTAGAAAACTTTGTTCCGTCACTAAACAGAGTGGCCAAAAGAATACTACGTCATTCACTTGGGGGGGGGGGGGGGGGGCAAAGACGAAGTCGTTTTTGGGGCAAAAAACACGTACTGGCCGCCTTGATAAAGACTCCTTTCCCTTCAAACGGTGCTTCCAGAGTGTTTCATCTGGTCCTGGTCGCTGTTGGCCTCTCCTTCGATACGCTCGTCTCGCTTCCGATGGTGGTGTTTTTTTTTTCGGTTGCGCGACTGGGCTGTCTGGATATCACGTGACGGTCGGTCGGTCCCAAAGCTAACGAGGCTGTGCGCGTTTCGGAGTAAGAAAATGGGAGGTGGTGGAGGAGAAAACGATGATGGCGGCGCCCAAGCGGAGAAACGCAACCGCACAGTGTCTCAATGCTCAGTGCTCACGTGACACCCCTGAACATGTAACTTGCCTGCTGCGATGGAGCAACTTGAACAGTACGACAAGCAAAATATTAACTTCAATCTAATCATCATGGCACAAGTCACAGTGGGAATTAAATGGTAAAATATAGTGGCAAGTTTGAAAAGCCATGCGCTGAGTTCCATTAGGAAGCAGTATACAATAAATCTAAGCACACCATAAAAAACTCCAGTAACCCGTGGTATCATATCAAAAGAATAGCTTGAAGCCCTTCTGTGCAGCACGCTCCCCCATTCACCAGGGGCTAATTCTAAGCCGAATTCGCATCGCCCATTGTAATGATATAAAGTCCAAAAACAAACGCCGCCTAGGCCAAGTCCTTATTCTGATGGACGGCCGATCGCTCCCGTAACTAAAAAGTAATTGCGTGATAACACATGAGATGAAGTGAAGGTCATGTCGATGACGAGGTCGATGAACCGTCGGCGCTGCCGCGGCGTTCTTCGCTCGACCCGTCCGCCTCTCGCCCGTTCGCCTGACTTGTAAGACGTAGTTTCTCGTCCAAGAGTGTAACAAGTCGTTCGGAATATTGATCGAGAAGCCCGCTGAGAACCGTCTCGTTCATAGCGCGGCTCCTGATTGTTCGATCCCCCAATGCTGCCGCCGTGAACCGTAACTCCTGGTCCAGCTCACTCAGAGCCTCGGCGGTGATGGGCTCTGCTGACGATAGTTTTTTCCGGTACGCCCTCAACGTGCGACAGGCTTGTTCCGTCGCCGTGTTCAGCGTCCCAAATGTGCGAAGACTAGATGATGAATTCTTCCGCGCTGTGAGTCCTAGAGATGGCATGGACGGCTGCTTCTTTATCCTCCTCCTGGGGCTAGCGGGAGGGCTGCTAGGTTGTGGGGTTTCCGACGGTCGTCGTCGTGAGGGACTGTCCTCGATAATTATACTATTCCCGGGGCTTGTTTGTGATGGCCCCGTTGGTGTCCTGATGCCTGGGATATTTGAAGTAAGATTAAGTCGTGATGTGCGCCGCCCCACCGTTCGGGGTGGGGAGCGTCGACCGCCCGGGGATTGAGGTTGTCTTTGAAACTCTGCCAATTCAGCCTTTGAAAGCACTTTGCGCAGGGGTGGCCGCCCAGAAACGCTATCCTTTGCAGGCGACGAGTCTCTAGCCAATAGCCTGTTCGTGTGATCATTCGCATCCAGTGCCCAAATCATTATAGTCCCATCCAAAGCAACGCTCACAGCCGTCTTTCCGCCGTCATTATCGTCAACTAAACAAACGCCATTGATTGCCTCGGTATGGCCCCATTCCCGATCCAAAAACACCCCAGAATTAGAATCATAAAGCCTAATAGATTTATCCGTATTGGAAACCCCCAGCAAGAAATCGACGTCTCTTGCCGCCCACTGCCCAAGTGATAATGATTCGCACACGGCGGATTCAATCCCCCCTTCGTCGATACATTTAAACGAATTAACCGGCCGCCCCGTAGTAAGGTCATATTGACAGACGGACCGGTCCAGCATGGAAACGAATGCTGTCCGGTTGTCTGGACTGATAGTCATAGATGTTGGTGAAGCTTTTAAAGAAATAATTTTTGAAGGAATGGCTGCAATCATGTCTGGGTTTCCATCTCTTGAAACCAGCTCATGTATTTGCAAAGTGCGATCCCACGCGCAAGTGATGATCTTGTCGGCAGTGGGGATAAGCACCTGGATGACTCTAGCAGAAAACTCAATCGTTTGAAAGTGCTCGATACTGCCGGTCGAGTCTCGGTGGAATAGCTGCGCTGTGCGGTCTCTGCCGCAACACGCCATGAGAAATTTTGTATCATTTTCAAATAGACTGACGCATGTGCAATCTGCCGAGTGTGCTTTTGTATCAAGAATACAGTCTTGTGTCACAATATCGGTGATTTTGAGAACGCCTAATCGATCTGCCGTGACCAGCAACCGCCCATTTCGAGACAGCCTAGCACAAGTAAGCTGGTTCAACGCCTCCAGCTCTGTTTCCGGCTCGTCGATGCCCTCAAGCGGCACATTGACAGATGCCTTCATTTGACCCTCCAAGTCCCAAAATGCGACATTGCCCGAGCTTGACCAAGTGAGGAAAGCTGCCTTGAGCCTATTAGGCTTCTGAAGCGGATAAATACCCGTTACTGGTTCACCCTGGCCTGGAATATGAATGTGTGTCTTGGCTTTAGCCATTTGACCAGGTATGTAATCCATGTTCCAGATATCTACAGATGCCCGCGAGTCAACAGTAACAAGCCTGTCTTTGAGAAACCCCAGAGCGGCAACCCCTGACTTGGTTTGCGTCGTCTCGAGAATGCAATCTTCCCGGCCGTCCATAACCTTGGCCACATCAAGAGTCGCAAAGGCGTTGCCTTCTCTCCCCCCAACATAGGCAACATTGTTACGAATTGTGATGGTAGATATGGAGAATTTCAGATTCACGACTTTGAGCACCTTTAATTGCCTGTCGTCGTCATCAAGAATACACACATCGCCAGCTTCCGTGCAGAAAACGAATTGCCTGCCATCGACGGCCGCACATGTAAAGGTCGCATCCAAGAGACCTCCAAGTAAAATATTTCGTCCAGACAAAGTTTTTTGCGTTGTTGGCGTGGAGGGAGCGGAATCGGTCATAAATTTGGACTTTGTCGGTGATATGGCGTCTTTTTCATCAATTTTCCACATCTTGACATGGCGCACGCCCAGCGTAATTAGCGAGTTACCCAGCCATACCATGTCCTTGATGTAAGAAGTGCACCGGTTCTGCTGAAATAGCCTCGCCTGGCCTGTTCGAGAATCGATTTTCCAGACATAGATGAAGCCATCGTTGGCTGAGCCGAGCGACGCAAGAAACTTGGTGTCCGCAGACCACGCGACCGCATTTACACCAAATGCGTGCTCACTGATGGACACCAGGGGCGTATCCGAAGACGTGTCCTGGAGGTTGAAAATCAAGACTCGGGGGGCGTAACCAGTCTCACCAACGGCGAGATATTTGCCCTCGCGGCTCAGGGCCAAACATGTAGCCGCCTTGATGCGCTCCCGGCTCGTCCACGTCTTGGACCCGGAGTCGGTCCATTCCAGGGAACTATACGAATCCCGACCCAGGGCGACTCGGTTTCGGCTGTCGTTAGCTTTTGGCGTCGTCGTCGGTGTGGAGGGCGAATTCTGAGATAGGTTGACTGCGTAGATGGGGGTGGCGGTAGGTCGCGCCCTATAAAATCGCTGAGCATAGCGCTCACCGTCGACGTCGACGACTACGACTGCGCCTCCAGCGGTGTAGGCAAAGGATGAATTGACGGTGTCAAAGGCAGTCGGGGCGCGACACGTTGTTCCAACCACTCTCTTCAAGGAAAGGAGCGATTCCAGCATGTTTCGACCGCGCGGCGGAGATCGTGGTCGTCGTTGCAAATAGGGCGAATTGGAGGGCGTCAGCTTCAGTCGGTTGTTGGACGGAGTTGCTGACATCTCGTCGCCATTGACTCAAGTCGAGTCACTCAATCGCAGTTCCAGGGGCGTAAATCGAGTCTCGTGGTATCATTGAGGGTGATGAATGGCAGAATAGAGGGTTTTTTTTTTAAGATTGTGAAGGCGGAGTGTCGATTATGCGCAAGTTATACTGAGATCAAAGAGAAAAGGGACGAATATCAAATCAATGACTGTCCCAGTATGATGGTGGTTCTGGTGGCCCGCTGATGTTCAAGATGGTAAATGCTGTTTGGCGGCGTCAGCGGACGGATTCGGCGGGGCAAAGAATGGGAAGAAGCCCTAAGGCTGGGAAAACGGGAGCTTACAGCGACATTAAGAAAATGGCATTACTAAGGAATGGAAGGAGAAGAATTGCGCGATCGCAATCGTTCTTTTGCTTTGTGGTGATGATGTTGTTCGTAGCGATTGAGGGTGGAAGGAGAGAAACTTGTCCAAGCCGACTAAGACGGACAGGCCTCTCTACTGCTACTGACAGCTGGGTATGGATAGGTATGTAGGTTGCGCTGGAGTAGGAGTCGAGAGGGTTACAGCAGCCTCCAGAGCTTTGTTGGTGAAGAGGCTCTGAATGCAACCTGCCTAGGTACCGTACCTACCTGGCCCGACGCTCTCTTTACTCCATTGGACAGCCAGCCGGCTCGCTCTTTCTTGCTTTCACCCTCTGTACATACCTGTTGCTGCGGCTGCTGCTGCTACAGCTACTGCTGCTATAGGTACTGCAACCGTCGACGGGTCACTAAAAAAAATAAAAAGGGCCTAGAAAACTAGCAGGTTGGCTTCCGGGTTCAGTGGGGCTCGGCTTACAAGCTTGCAGGGGTCCAGGGGCCTGTTAGCGCTGAAGCTCCGGCCAGCCTTGGTGGGCCCAGTCAACGAGGATCCCGCCTATCGGGTCGTCACTGGCACTGGCATCCCACTGTAAACCCCTGTTGCCGTGCCACCCAAAAAGGAGCTGGACCCAACAACCTCACGAACTTGTCAGTGAACATGAGCGAGGATGTGCCCTGCTTCGACGTTGCGGCGGGTACATGTCTGTCTAACTAAGCACACACAGACACACAGACACACGTAAGGGACGCGAGATTTACTTTGTGCTCTGCCCTGGGGAAAGGATCATGATTGCATAAGTAACGGGTACAGAGTACGGTGTAGTGTAATGTAAATTGGACATGCCTCCATGCATGCTTTGTTCACACATGGTGGCTTAATTACAATCAGAGACTTGCATGAAAGAGCAATGTGCAACTCTCCTTCCCCCCTGATATTACCACATCACCACAACAACACCAACACATCAAGTCTTATACAAGTATGTATACCCTCCATAACATCAGCACATGTCCCCCAACGTTGCAACAGCTTTGCCAGAAAAAGGCATCGCAATCTCGTTGGTACCTGCTTCACCCGACCTCTCATTACCGTAGTTCCTCGAGCCATCCATTCACAACAATGCATCTCCTGCTCGTATGGATCCGTCTAACCAGGGTCGGCACGTTCGCCATTCATGAACAAGGGGTGGAGTCGAGGACCAGACAAAGCAAATTCGGCAACGCGACTCTAGCGCGCTGATAAATGACGATTTGCTTTAGGGCCTCCGGTTCTGTTGCGCTAAAGAAAGCTTTGAGAATATCTCCTGTATTACGATGTTACCTCGACGTTCTCAGTCTTCTCTCCTCCTCCTCCTCCTCCCCCAAGTTGGACTCGACCACCACCACCCATCCATCCACGAAGGAGGCATCTAGGTAGGTAGGAAGTGCTTGTAATGATAGCAATAGCGTGGTCTTGATATACCAGCCCCTATTCTTGCTCGACTCTACCTCTGTTCCTACCGTCTGCTGTCTTGCGCTACTCCGTATTCCATACTCTTTTCCGTATGGAGTGCTCGAAAGACGTTCATCCTCCGCGTTCTAGGCCGACTACGCGATGCTACCCTTTTTCACATCTTTTTCGACAACCAAGCGTGCGTAAATATCATGCAGCATACCGGCATATGCATGTATTACGTGCATTGTTCACACGACATTTCTCTCTCTATGCAGTGCGTGCGTTATTCGTATTAACTGCATTGGGAACCCTGTGATAATTTGATGTTCCCTTATCACTACCTCCCTCCCAGGTTCGTATTTGTTGAGAGGGGGTTGATGACACCCTGCAGGTTCCATTATCGGCAGCCGCTCTCTAACCCTTGTTCTTTGGGCCACCCCTGAGTTCAGATCAATCAATCGGGGGGGCTCCAAGTTGATCAACCGTTTAACCGAATCTCAAAAATCATAATATACATATTACATATATGGAACATCTGAATGCTGAAAGATGGACAACTAAGAAATGTCTACACACAACGCCATGAAACAGTCCTCTAGATTTCGTCAACCCTTCATTGAAGTAAGCCGTTCCCAATGTATCCAATACCGTCATCCCACCTCCATCATCTCATACGACCAGCCCTTCTTCAGATGCCTCATCTCGTTCTAAACGCTCCAGGCCTGTCCCAACTGCTCCGTAGACGCGTAGCGGCACCAGCACATCAAAGCTCTCGCAGGCGAGATTCTCCACAGCTACAAGAACCAGCCCGCCTTTTTCATCCTGCGAAATTTGCTCTAGCAATGGATATGGTGTTGAGTGTTCCCCTTTCGCTGTATTTTCATTCCCCTGCGACGGCACCACAAACTCAACCCGAACTTTCCACTCAAAAGTCACGCCCGTGGTGATAAAATCAGGTGTAGCAGAAATGGGTATGGTGGGAGTAAAAACAACACGTCTAGTGTAAAGTGTAGCCTCGGATGAAGCTGCGTACACTTTTCGAGTAACTCGTTGAATGCTAGATTCCGATCGTATAGCCAGTGATGAGTCCACCTTTTCTGTGGACTCGAGAGTCGCGTGGACCGCGTAGCAAGGGACATCGGCGTCAGTAAAGTCGATAACCATGGTCACAACCTCTCCTAAACGATATGCGGGTCTGGTGAGCATGACAACCCCAACCCGCTGTCCATTCCGCGCGATTTCAAATCGATTCGGGCTCTGCTGTCCCTCGGCCGTCATGTTGCTCCTCATAATGGCAAGACGAATTGCCTCCTTGACCGAAGCCGGCTCTTCGAAAACAACCGATTGTCGCCTTGAATTAGCATCCGCCGTTGGTGACAAAAGGCCACCGCCACCAGCTTCGTCTCTAGACCTAGTTGCTAGCTCATCCACATATATGAGAAAATCATTCATGCCCGTTGCCGCAGTCGATGACGCCCGTTCCCGTTGGTGATGTCCTTTTACCCCCTTCCCAAGAGTCTTCACCTGCGCCAAATCTCGTAGCAAAACGTAGGGATTCATCAAATCATGCTCGGGAATCTCGCCATAGCTATCCACGCTCCCTAATATTCGAAACGGAATTTCCACCGTACGAACTTGTTGCTCTTTAGCACCGCCCGCTCTCTGAGTGCCAATCACAAGACTGTACGATATTTTGATGGCCTTTCCCTTGTGTGTAGGAGGCAGTCCTCTCGGCAATCGGAATGTGTATTCATAAGCACGACTTTCTCCGGGCGCAAGGTGCAGGTCGACAAACAAGATCGATTGTGGTGTACTCAGAATCGGGACAGACTTGGTGTTTGCAGCACCGCGCATTTCTTTTATCGTACTCAGCTCCCCACCGCCAAGAAAATCACCCAAGGAATTGGTGATTCCCCCGAAACCAAAGCTCCTCAAAAGGCCATTCTCGCGCCTATTGGACTCGATTCCGACTACGCCTCCGCCCCTTCCACCGACAACAGCCTTCTTTTTAACCTGCTCAAAGGGCGCAAGGCTGACCAAGGAACTATCCAAAGAAAATGAACCTTGAATCTGAGCAAAGCCCATCATTATGGACTCAGGTGTTTTCGATTGAACCGGGGCCATCAGCGAGCCCCGCCGGACCTGCGACTTTCCGTGGCCCCTCGCCACCGGCTGCGTCACGTATTCCGATGCCAATGTTTCTGATGAGTTGTTGCTGAGAGAGTAAAACTCTCCACTACTTCGCGGTGTCCCTCCAGCCATACTGGTGCTGGACAAGATACGAGCAGTGAGAGCAGGTCTCTCAGGTATGGATTGGTCCTTTAGCCGAATAGGAATGGCATTGGCATCGCTCGGCCCTGGTCTTGGACTGAGTAAACCATTGCCCGTACCTCTCTGTGGACTCTGCGGTCCCTCGGAATCTGAAGGCGGCCCAGCAGGAAATCGGAATTCAGGCATGGGGTTGGGGGAGGTTCTTGGGGATCTGCGCTGGGCAGCTGTGTTGGGGCGAGGGGAATTCGATCCGCTATCGGCTCGGCCGAAGCGATCTGGAGGGTAGGATGCATTCGCCAGAGGAGAGCTCGCATGTCTCTGAGAGAAACTCCCTGGAGAGCTAGGTTAGCCACTGGCTCTCAAAGAAGAAGCAGATGATGCATGTAACTCATACCCTGCGGAGTGGCTGGAGTTGTGGGGGGTCCGCGTGAGGAAATCTGTAAACTGCTCGCACGATTATGGCCATGCCGGGGCCGGTGTGGCCTGGGAGGAGCGTCGTGTCGCTGCAAATGGTCGTCGATGGTGCTTGTAGATCCAATCGACACAATCGACACAGAGCGCTTATGAGCATGGTTGGAGCGACTGCTATTGGTAGTTGAGCTCGGTTGATGCCACTGTATAGATCCAGTCCGACTGCGCGTAGTGGCCGACGGTACGCTCAATGACAGCGCCGCCCTTCGATGTCCTCTACCGGAAGCATTGGATAGTGGCGGGGTTCGGTTAGAGCTCGCCTTGTTCCGACCCTGCAACGGCGAGGCGAATCTGTGCCGCTCGGATTGGGACTGCTGGTGGCCATGAGCCGATTGATTCTGCTGCTGATTTGGGTCCTGGGCGACATTTCGAAAAGTAATAGTGCATTTGACCTCCTCGCCTGCGAAGACGGTCTGGTCGCGCCAGTGAATGAAGACGCGGATATTGCTCGAGCCGTCGGACATTGTGTTGGTTGGTTGGACTGACTGAGTGAGGTGGCAATGAATGAATGAACGGCCTTCAGCGCGAGGCAGATGCGTAGAGGCGACCAGGATACGGCCGAGTCGACATTTCTGTCCTCGAGCCTTTTTTTCTGGTGCTATAGACTAGGTGATGGGATGGGATGGGACAGCTCTGGGGGGAGAGCGCAGTTGTTTTATGAGGTCGAGGGTTCAGCTGGAGCAGATATTGCGATCCGGATGTTCAATGCTCAACGTCATGCTGGCCAGAAGCGCTGAGTAAGGCTCCATACGTCCACTACTGGTAGGTACCGCTACAAGGTCCAGTACCCTCTGCCCGAGGTGGGCTGAGAGCGTTTTAGCGCGCGTCGCACTCGGCACGGCTTTCCAGGGCTCCATAGGTAACAAGGTGCCCCATTCTGTTTCTTACCCCGCCTAAAGTGACGACCTCCACGGAGGTGTGTAATACTGCAACGTTGGGGGAGGCAATGTGATGAAACTCTTAAACAAGGGGAAGACATGCATACAGATGATACGTAATAGTTTGATATAGATGGTATATATATCAAACTTAATACATCAATTAACAAATTTCTCAAATTATTATTGTTTAGTTCAATTCACTTTATTTTGCATCCATTCAGTATCCAATCCTCCGCCATGGCATCTCCATCTCCCAACCCTATAGACGCTCCACCTCATATCCACGCTCTTCTTGACAGGCTCCATCATGAATCAAAAGCGCAAGAGGCCGCTCTCGGGCCACTGTATTTATACACCAAAGAGAACTTTCGCGAATTGATGAGCGACAAATTCATTGCCCTAGATCAGGACAAGGCTCAATTCGTGTATCAGCTCGTCAAGGCCATAGGAGCCCGCAACATTGTCGAGGTGGGCACGAGCTTTGGCGTCAGTACCATCTACTTTGCTCTTGCGGTCGGGAGCAACCTCAAAACATTGGGCGGAGAGGGCAAGGTCATCGCTACCGAGTGGGAAAAGGCCAAGGCAGAGCAGGCAAGGAAGCATTGGAACGAAGCCGGAGAGGATCTGGTGGCCCGTCATATCGACCTACGAGAAGGTGATCTCCTCGAGACATTGAAAGAAAATGTCCCCATATTGGACGTTGTCTTGATCGACAGTAAGTACAATCAACATCTTTGAACTACAGACGAACCCCATATCTGACACCATACAGTCTGGGCACCCGTGGCCTTACCCGCCTTGAAGCTCCTTGAGCCAAGGATGCGACCCGGCACTGTCGTCCTTCTCGACAACTCTGTTTCCTCGGCTCCGAGATACCAAGAGATTCTCGCTCATCTCAGGTCATCCGACAAGGGATACAGTAACCTTACTCTTCCTTACTCGGGAGGGTTGGAGATGAGCGTCAAGCAGGCTTAATCGGGACCTGATTTCAGGGTACAATGGGGAAGCTGGGACTTGGCCATGGAAAAGAACGCAGCTCGCCGTTTTCAAGGCGGATGCTTCAAACGGATGGGTTGCACAGCAGCGTGCCTATCCGCATATGCACTATTTTGATGATTTAACATTCCGCTTTTCCCCAGGCCATGATCTACTGTTTGGTATAAGTACTGTGACGTTGGTTTTGAGTACTGGCGTTTAATATTGCGCTGTGATTCGATGCCTTCCGTGCCCGTTTTGTGCATCTTGAAGATCGGTGTCACGATAATTCGGGCAACCTTGGAACCCTTGGCGAGTGCAACTCAATTAGACCGCCCAACGTCACCAGTGAAACTTTATGGTGCTTGATGAAAGCTTTACCAATCCAAATCGGACACATTGATATGGATATGGCTTCTTGTCCCTCATTAGTGTACTTGTCTGTGTCTATCCGTTCCTGGTCAGCCGGCGATGGAGTAGATACGTAGCCCCTGAAATGAAGTAGCTCCTGTTGGTGATGGCATCCGATCCGTATATACCTACGGATGTTACGTGGAGTCTATCCGTGTTCTAAACGGCAAACTGTAGCCAGTTGTGTTCGAACAAGGTTGTTTTTTATGCAGCCTCGCGGGTTCTTTTCTCTATCTGTCCATCTATGCATCTATGCCCCCCCTTTCTCTTCCCGCATCCCTTCCCGATCCTTGCCCATCACTTATTGCCAGTACTACCTAACGACCAACCATTATACGCACACAACAACCCACCGACACTCAAAATAACCGCATTTCGATCAAACTCGTAAGAGCATGCCAACAAAGCCAATCCCCAGAGAGTGTATTGAAGCCCACATACTGAGCACCAAAGCGCATGAAAGTGGATCCTCCACCATGTTTACCGTTCCATACAGTAGAGAAGCCGATTGCATCTGTCTGTGAGTAGTAAAATGCCGACAGACCATTGCCCACGATGATTACGACTTCTCGTTAACCGGGATATCAACCATCCGCCAGTTGCGAGTAGGCATGCCAACAGCCACGACTTCATCAAGATCCAGAGCCCTACCTCCAGGAACAGTGCGTTCGGAATCTCTCATGATCCGCGGCGTTCCATCGCCACGGTCAGTGTAGTAGAGTCTGCCGTAAACAGTGGCGTGTCTAGGCAGGGGCCCAGCGAACACTACGATGCGTTTGTCACAGGAGATGGCCAACTGGCCGCTCACGTCGGCGGTATAGAGAGGGGTGAAGTTGCCGATTTCTCTGAAGGAGAACATTTAGTGTCGAGTTGTGCGACGATGCTTCGGTGCATTCCTCCCAGCAGAATGCGAAAAAGACTTACTCAATCCAAACGTGGGCATAGTTGTATTTACCGAGACCACGGGCGATTTGCTCAGCAAGTTTCCTCACTTTGCCTTTCGGAGGCTCCATGAGCCAAGAGACCTGTAGCGATATAAGAGTCAGCGAGGAAATACACAGACTACGTGGCGAATGGGTGTCTTTACTTACGATTGCATCTGGGACGACTCCCGTGCCAATCTCAGTCCCGATAGAGTCCGTCTCGGGGATCAGATATGCCCTCATTGTGTTGACTGCGTAAAGCGATGTCGAAATGGATGGGAATGAAGAATGAATAGGATGAGCTGAGAAGTAAGAATAGACTCACTGAATAGCGGCCGTCTCTGAGTAGAAACGAGGGGGGATCTTTGATCTTTATCTGAAACAGATATAGTCGGTGGGTGCAATGGATACATCTGGTCAAGATCGGGGTCTTGCAATCAATACTCTGAGTTGTCATTCGTATTCGCATCTTCCCAACACGCATGTCTGCAGCGGTTATTCAGAGGGCCTTGATGCATCCTCAGCTACCTGAATCCCGTGGTATTGGTCCATTTATTCATGGCTATATGGTAAAGAATTAACCATTTGTGCAATCTCCTTTGTTTATGTTGCGATTTCTTTGTTGTGCTGTATTGTTAGGCCCACCCCTCGGCATTACAACAAACGGGATGAACAAACAAACCTTTGTTGCACTAGTCTTTGAACTCGTTGATACGGCCAACATCATGTTGAGATTTTGTTTGCCTTGGGTTGATGCATAATTTGCCAAGTCTGCCTCGGACGTGGAACGGACAACGAAGAACCTTCATTCTCATCTCAACCTGATATCCTTTCCCTTGCGTGCTGTCTTGAAGAGTCTACGCCATCAGCAACGTGCATAGCACCCAACCAAATTCTTCTATCGCCATCTTCTAATCAATTACCGTATTAATCTGCAAGTTCCGTCAAGTCCAACCTGATGGCACACAAGAGGACGAAAAATACGCAAACCGAGTCGAAGACTAAACGGTCGAAACTCACAACTCCCAAGGTGTCGAAGAATACAATATCCACGACATTGGAGGACATGAAACCCGATATGCCAAAGGCCATGATGCCCGAGATATCCAAAGACACAGAATTAGAGACTTCCAAGGGCACGAAACCCGAGGTATCGAATGATACGACATCTGAGGTGTTAAACACCACTACACTCGAGGCGCTGAACGAAGCACGCCCTGAAACATCGAACGATACGTCGTCTGAGGTATCAAAGGACATGGCGCCCGAGGTGGACAAGCAACCAGATGACAGGAAGCCTGATGAGAAGGTGGTTGACGCCAAGGACGTTGAACCCCCCTATGAAATGTGGGATGAACATGGCATTCGTGGAACTGTTGAATCTATATCCTCACATGGAACTTTTATATATGAACGCACGTCGGACCGCCGTGGTGGCCACGAAGGTCTTGAGCGGTATGAGAAGGGTGGACATCATCCTGTTCATCTCGGCGACGAGCTGGGGGAGTCTGGCCGATACCGAGTCATTCATAAACTGGGATCGGGTGCATTTGGCATCGTTTGGCTCTGCTTCGATAATCGGGGAGACAGATACGTCGCTGTCAAGATCATGGTATCTGCCGTGTGCAGTGAGAGGTCAAGAAACCAGGCTGATTTCAAGCTTAAGGATATTAATCAGTCAGCCCCAGGCGCCAATCTCATCGCTTTCCCGCTGGATGACTTTGTGATAAAGGGGCCAAACGGCACTCACCATTGCATTGTGTTGCCTTTTCTTGGGCCACAGGTTTCGCCTGGTCTCTGGGGCCGATTTGATCAGCCCACGGCTGTTCTGAGGAGTCTTTGCCAACAGGCCGCACAGGCTTTACAGTTTCTGCACAAGAATGACTGGTGCCACGGAGGTATTTGTCAATGGGCGTTGTCCACTATTGCGTCGGCTAACTATTGAGGTCTAGACTTTCGACCCGCCAACATTGTGGTGAAAATCAAGGACCTAGACCACCTTGGCGAGGACGAACTTGTCACTATCTTGGGGAGGCCCGAAACTAGAATGGTGTGTGTGAGACCGGGCATGGAACACCCCCCTTCCGCCCCCGAGTATCTCGTCAGAAATGTGGACTTGATGCGCGTCTTGCCATCCAAGTACCTGACGGATCAACTCTGCATCATTGACTTTGGTGAATCGTACCTTGCATCGTCCCAATCACCAGCCATGAGAATTCCCTTCAAGTACCGCCCACCGGAGCATTTGGTGGACGGCGAAAGTCCAGTCTCGTCGCCAAACTCTGACATCTGGGCCCTTGGCTGCACCCTATTCGAGATTCGACAGCAACAGTGGTTCGTGGATGATGGTTGTGAGTCGACCACGGTACTCCAAAGCATGGTGAAGCTGCTCGGTAAACTCCCAGACGACTTATGGGAAAGGTGGTCGGATCGAGGAAGCTTCTTTGACGAAGATGGAAATCGGCTCGATGAGGAATCGGATGACGAGGACGAGACGCTCGAATCGATGTTGTCGGAGAAGCGCTATGGAGCTGGGAAAAGGGAACTGGTCACATGCGAGAAGGAGCAAAAGGTGTTTGCGGATATGCTGCGGAAGCT
Organism: Hypomyces rosellus; assembly: GCA_011799845.1. NCBI lineage: Eukaryota > Fungi > Ascomycota > Sordariomycetes > Hypocreales > Hypocreaceae > Hypomyces > Hypomyces rosellus. The sequence goes on from WWCI01000001.1 coordinate 1,013,356, forward strand.
CCTCAACTACGAGCCTAGTGAGCGCTTGACCATTGACGAGGCTCTGGAGCATGAGTGGTTCAAGATGGATGTGGATGCTTGAGAATGCAGCCAGTATTCCGTAGGTGTGGTATTCATGATTGCCTAGAACGAACAAGGGGGGATGTTTTGTACGCAAGATTGCTATAAAAAAAAAACTGACGGATAGTCAACCTGTGATGGAGGCGATGGTGATGATGGTGGTGCGATAGATGGATTGTCATGGAATGTAGATTAGGTTAATCTTTGACAATTGAGTCTGCGCTGGAGGGTTCAGCTGTGACTTGAGTAATACAATTCCATCCATACCCTACTTGTCTCTATGTGAGTCTCTGAGTAGGTAGTACTCAGTACACCACCCAACAATATCACTGTCAAGCTCCAACTGATCTATTTGCGCCGAGATTCGCAGTCAACCAGCGACAGAATATGCAGCCCCTGAAGCTGAGACGACACACGATGACGATGTTCCAACTCATCGCCGCTACATCGCGTTCTACATCCAATACCCTATTTTCTGTTGAAGCAAATATCGACAGTTCTTGTCAATCCCGCTGTGGCCAAGATCTTGTCAGGGTAAAAGTTGAGATTGACAGGAAAGCATCGAGGTGCATGTATCATGAGAAAGCGCAAGGAGCACTGCGAGCATCATCAAGTTGCATTAGTAGAACAGTGTTGCGACGAAGCCCCATGGTTTGACAGCAACAGTATTCTTCATTCGACTCTACCCAAGGCAGAGTTGGTGGAGGTGTTCATCTCATACCTAACCATCGCTGCCCTGACACAGATAGAAAGACTTGGTCTATTCATGAACGTCATTTGTGACTTGAAATAGGATGAAGTTTGGAGAGCCTTGGAAAAATTGAGTGTCATACGCTCATACTATTTGCAGAAAAATGACTATGAGGGTGTGTTCTGTGCCGCTATTGTGACTTGTCTGGGTGCCTTAGGTATTATCAAGTCAAGTGCTCTGATTCAGTGCTTTTTCACATTCTCATCTTCCTCATTTTCGCTCTTACTGCACCAACTTCTACCTACTTCCTTCACAACTCTTTCCACTCAACATCGTCTTCAACACCAAGCATCAAAAGCCCAATCCATCCCACCAAGAGATCTTGAACTCTCTCATAACGATGGCGGTGATTCCAGAAATCCCCGGAATCGAGGTCCATGTCAAGGTCGCCGACCAAATTGCCAAGGAGTACGCCGCTCCGGATGACGAAGCAGATTCGTGTTCTGAATCAGATGTTGCCTCTCACAGCTGCTACATTGAATCCATCACTGGCTCCCGCTTCACAGTCGAAGTTACAATCACAAAAGAATTCAAACTTCCACGTGGGAAAAATTGCATTGTTGCTTACCTTTCCCTTGATGGAGAATACGTTCGGGGCATAATCGAGCATAAATTTGGTTCAAAGTCATTCAATTCCTGCTCTATAATCTTGGACACAATCTACACAAAGTCTAAGAAAAGAGGAATGGTTGTCCAGAACAGTTTCACCTTTGATTCAGTGTCAAGTGGTAGGTACTTACTTTGATCCTCATTCGTTGCAAAAGCTGACTTTCCCCGATTCCGAAAGCGGAGGATGGTCACAAGGAACGCGTAGCACGAGATGCAAAAACTGCAGAAACTCTAGGGACGATCGAAATCGAGATAAGCGTTGGTATCAATGGAGACGTGTCACAATTCATCCCTACCAAACTGAAAAATCAGCGAGAATTTCGACTTGCCGAGAAATCTATGAAGGGAATGGAGATTTCTCATGGGACTAGGTGAAATTTGAATCATATCCATAAGCCCTTTTCAGCCTTTCTACGCCTGTTTTTTATTTTCACATACTGATTGGGGATGACAGTTTCACTCAGGGCAAGAACATAAAGCCGCCTGCATGTTACTTGGTAGAAAATGAGAAACATATTTGCGATTTCACTTTCATGTATCGCTCCCATGGTAAGCCATGTATCTATGCTGTTTGTTTTACACGTTTTAATGAGCTACAGATGCTCTGAAGAAAATGATGATAATCCCACGCTCTATGTCTCCGTCCCCAGAACCGGTCCGTGGTAATGCCGATGAGCTTGAGAATCTAACTCTGAGCGAGATTTGCGAACTTGCGAGAGAGACGCTCCGTTCCAAGAAAGTATGTGAAACGGCGTTGATGAACTTGACCAAGTCGTGTTCTCACATCTCACACTTCATCCATTCATCCAAACTACGCGCAGTCTTGATTAATTATTCATCTTAGGGTAACATTGTCAAGAGAGAGCGCGAGGAGGATTCCATCGGTGGCCGAAATCTGCGACCTCGGCCTTTCAAGATGGCACGGATTAGGGGGAATCAAGAAGCTTTTGATCTCACTGATGACTAGTATTTTGAAAGGCGAGTCTAAGATGACGGCTTTCTTTTGCGCTTTGTGGTCGAGATGTTTACGACACATTGAACCATGATATGATGCGAAATCTTGCGGTATTTTACTCAGGTACAGGTGGTTCCAAGCGCTAAGATGGCTCGACAACATTTACGATTACTTGTGGGGGGAGATAAGTTAGGAGGAGCATCTTCAGAGTGCGGATATATGAGCTTATGACATTCTTGAGAGGAGCCATTATGACATCTCTGGCATTTAGGAGGAATCAATGACGAAAACTAGGGCTCATATGTATCGAAGATTTCGGTGCCCATTTCATATACATATAGGATTGCTAATCTTGCATCATGAGCTTCCCCGTGCATCCTCACCATGAGCGTCACTTTGCTTCTTTCTCGTCTCATCTTCGCTCGCCAAGATGTTTGTGATTCACAGACCTAGAAATTCCAGTGTCAGTGTTTGTAGAGGGCGGAGGTAAACGACTGAAGCTTTCAATATTTAAACTCGAGGTGGTAGCGTTGATAACATTTCTAGGTGCCCTTCTCCCCCCTTTTGTTCATTGATTCACTTCTTCTTCACCCAATGTCTACGCTCCAAGAGCTTCCATTAGCTCACACACTAAAAGCAGAAGGAAAAAGATTCTCATCTACGGCTCAATCTTTCACATTTTAAGCTTCAGTCTCTCTCCTCTTCACTTTCTCCCCTCCATCATCATTTCTTTCTGCTTCTTCGTCTTGTTCTGTTCTTTTTCAAGCATCTTAAAAACACCATCATAGACCATGTCAAGCAAACAGTCTCTGGGCCTTGGGAAGAGTAAAGGCTGCTTCGCGGAGTTGACCTTCACTACCATGACTATGTGTCTTCAAAAAGCCACGCAGAACATGAATAACACAATGGAACGTGGGCAACACGGAGCAACGAAAATACAATGAAGCATAAACATTAGAGGGAGTATTGGAAACATATGAGAATGTGAGAAAAGTGATGAAATTAATGGAAATTTGAGAGCAAGGTTTCATATGGGTTCATACAAGTTTGAACACCTCATGTCGCCGTCTTGTGGGCTCACTTGGCCATCCTTCCGTCCGTCCGACCTGACTATTGGTCAGTCTTTTGATCCTGGATGATTCTCCTACCCATATGCATAGTTTTCGTTACTTCTCTGCGTGAGTTGGTTGTCTATGAATCGTGGTGGAAGCCTGCGATTACCCGCCACTCCCATTTCGTAAAGTCATGACAATGTTTGACATCTATTCGGAAATAAAAAACCTCAGTTCACTTATTGAGGAGATTAACGTCAGGTTTCTTCACCATGTAAAACTTAAAGCAAGCGTCTGTACTTCTGTCAACTTCGATAAGGGGTTGAGTTCTCATCCTTCTATTCCAGGTTGTCGAAGTAATTGAGGTGCCTGTCACTGCAGTCAATGCACTTACATAACCAGAGACTTTAGGGGGCAATTCAGTCACCTCATTACCATGTAACCGGTATCAACCATTTTTCTCCATTTTCTCCAACCTGGGGCTGAATGGTAGATGATTCCTGTCGGGTGCCAACAACTGGCAAATGGCGTACTGGGCGAGTGTAGTAGTGAAGCCCGTTCTGCACGTGAGCTCTGGGGTGACTTCATGCTCAGAGTCCAAAGTACTGCTAGCCTCACCCGCTCTTGCCTCTTCCCACTCCATGCATACATCGTGCACACGTGTGTCCTCTCCATACTCAACTCACTTCTACCATTTCGATGAAGCCGCCCATCGATCTCAATGAGACAGCAATCCATCAACTTGATTAATCACTCCAGGCGACAATTCCCTCAGATCGATGCAAAATGGCCGTCATCGAGGTGGTCCCTGGTGTTTCTGTATACGTCAGGGTCGGTGACCGGAGAGCTCACGAATATGCCGATCCTGACGTTCAAGAGATCTCCAACCAACATATTCCAACTCATCAATGCTACATCGAGTCTGTCACCGATTCACAATTTTCTATCGAAGCTATAATTACAGACAAGCACAGGATTCCCAGAAACTGTGATTTTGCTGCAGTTAAAGTACAACTCGACGGGGTTCACGTCAGGTACAACTACTTTGACAACCCTGTGCCCAAAAGGGGACATTCAAAAACACTCATTTTCGACTGTACCGTGGAACCTTCCACAAATCCTCATGAGCAAGCTACTCGCAAGTTCATCTTTACTGGTGTATCAAGCGGTATGAACTAACTGCCCCTCGTCGAAACGGTATTGTAGCTGACCTATCGCGCTTTACCTCTGAAAAGTAGAAGATGCCGATAAGGCGAGAACTGTGCGTGACAGAAAGACTGCTGAGACTTTGGGGACCATCGAGGTTCAGCTTTGGTATGGAGCCTCAATTGGCACTAATTACTACACACCTGAGGTATTGCATAGCGCGAAGACACTCCAGTTGGCTGAGAAGGCGATGAAGGGAAGGGAGATCACCCACGGAGTCACGTAAGTACGAATAAAGAAGCAGATTCCTTACATTTTCTAACTCCATAACAGCTTTTCATCAGAAAAGCGTATTCAGAAAGTCACATCCTGTCTAAATGTTATCCACAGCAAAGAGGTTTGCCGTTTCATCTTCCACTATCGTTCCCGAGGTATGTCTATTCCTGTCTCTGAGATCATTCCAGCATGCGCTAACAGGAAACAGATGCCCTGAAGCGAGCTTTCATCATACCAAGCTCGCCCTTACTGAGGCAGCCTGATGATGAAGTCAGCCATCTCTCACCCGAGGAAATCCGTGACCTTGCCAGGAAAATGGTCCGTATCCAGCAGGTAAGCAACTTCTGCCACAATCGCCGGGCCCTACCCCTATCTCCCCGTAACTCACATGATAATGTCTGAACCCGGTAGCTAACCAAGTATCCAAGGAAGAAATCAAGGTCCCCAAAAGAGAAATAGATGATGAGAATGCTGGTATTCCGTCTTCTGTACGGCCACTCAAGATTATAAAACTTGCCAATGGTAGTGAGGCGGTCGATCTCACGGATGACTGACCATTCTTTAGAGATGCTCAATCTAAACATGGAATTGGGGCAATGTAGGGCCATATTGGTCGAAAAGGATGTTTACCGCCGTCAGATTAATTATTTAGCTGCGCTGGGTATCTCACCAAAATGTCATGTAGATTCCTGGGCTTCATCAAAAGTGTACTCTACCCAAGCTCGACAAGCAAGATGATATTCCCCCAAAAACGTAATGGCGTGAATGCATCTCTTATAAGTCCAATATTTGCTCCCACTTCTATTAGTGTCCTTTCACTATTTGCAAAGTAACATCTCAACGTCATGGTGCAACGGCGGCTGTTTCCAGTCACATCTTGCATTCCAACGTGTCATCATGTCTGTTTTCAGACGTAGACTAGAGAGCTCTTCCGACACATAATTCTCGCTTCTATATCTACTCCTAACCGGCTCACCAGAAGTTGACACAATGTTACGGCTATAGTCATTGCACTCGGGGGGCAGAGAGAAGTGACAGACGGAGAAGACGTCCATGTCAACGGAAACAGGACTCAAATTCGTTGAATATTAACATACTTGCAGACGCATAGGTCCCCAATTCAGGATCGTGAAAGAATACTAACCAAGATCCCTTGTGGGAACCCAGCTCTTCCATAGTATAATAAACAGCATCAAATGCATGCGCCGACGTGTGTGCCATCTTCACTGAACATGAGGGCAGCTTTGCCAGCAGTATGTGTACGGAAGCAACCTCATGTAGATTCTCCCATTGCTACTCGGAAAGGGGAAGAGTCAAAAAGAAAAAGAAAGGGAAGAAAAAAGAAGAGGAAGAAGAAGAAGAAGATTCGTTCCAAGCATCACGAACCCACAAGCACAAAGAAGAAGAAAATATCACACATAAAAAAAGAAAAGGATTCATAGCAACACCTGGTCTCGATCCAGGGGCCTACGGGTTATGAGCCCGTCGCTCTGCCACTGAGCTATGTTGCTTATGATAAGTTGTCCTTCTTATCGATGTCTGCCTTGAAACAAAAAACTTGGCTATAAGGGCTTTGGGTTTGTGTTGTGTGTTGCGAAGGACGGAGGGGTGTGAGTCATCGTCGCGGGCTAGAAAGGCGGGTCTTGTGAGAGATAATTTTCTTTTTCCTTTTTTTTGCAAGGGTTCCATAGTTAGAAGGGGGGTGAGCCGCTTTAGTTGCCGGGAAGATATTCTGAGTGGAGCTTTGTATCACTTGTGGATGAGGATGTTTCTTCGAGGGATGATGGTGAAGGGGAGGTTTCAAAGTCGAGGTTTTGGCAATTATTGAGGACGGACAGCAATTATATGCAGTTGGGCATGTCTGCTACCATGGCGGGGTTGCGACTCAATATTACCCCGCAATATGTCACTCTACGCATGTAGATCATAAGACCATTCATAGGACGACATAAACATACTCATTATGCAAATACCTACATGCTCAAAAAGCATGGAGAGGAGTCGTTACTTTACACTGGTATCTCTATAATACACATATAAACGCAGTTTCGAGCCAAAAAAAAATGTACACAGTTAAAAACAGCTTAGCACCCAAAGACACGAACTATCAAAAGCAGATCTCTCCTCTTCTTCGTGTCTCCCATAAACCGATCTCCCGTTTTTAGCCCAATTCCCAAGATTCTCCCCAAAGTTCGTTCAGGTTAAGACCCAGAAGCTCTAGACTCGGATCCAGATTGAAGAGCTGTGTTTGGTCGCCGCTGAGGGCCCATGGTTGAGTAGAGGGGTCGACCGGCACCGTGGGTATCGACGGTGTGAAAGCGAACGGTGTCACAGACTGGGCCAGCGTGTGAGCAATGTCTGAGAAAGAGTGGCTGCTTTGAGATCTCACCTTGGACCTATCAATATCCAGCCCAGGCGTTGGTCCAACTCCGGACGCGGAAAGCGGTCTTATGGGAGCGCTGATGGGGGCCCCCGTAACGGGCATCGCCGATACCGGGGGTTCCTGGTTGGCAAGGAGCTTGTAGTGGAGATTGACGAATCGTTCTGCAGAGGTGGATTTGGCTTCTTCAGTCGACTTTGTCCCAAGGTGGGCTTCAAGAAGTCCCAGGGCGGCGCACATGATTGAATACCCCCAAGGCTCATTGTTACCGCATCGCAGGAGTCGATCTTCCTTCATCGAGATGCACTTTTCAATGAGCTTCACGGTATGTTGAGAGTTGATCATGATCATGTTGGTCGATCCACGCGGTTGCAGCATCGTAACGCTGCAGAGATTAATCGCTGTCGTGAGCGCATCCTCGCGCAAAAAGTTGAGTGCACGGATGCCCTGCTCATATAGCTTGTCGTGCAATAGGACGATATCGCGGGCGGCGTTGTAGTAGATGATTTCCGAGTATTGGTACTTGGAGTTCTGCTTTCGAAGTTTTAGATAAGGCTGATGCAGAGGGATAATGTACTGCCTCAACTGGACATGCAGGAGCGTGTATGCAATCAGAGGGTTCTTCTTATCATTCTTGGTCGTATCAATGTACATGTCCCATGAGGGCAGGGCATCAATTTCGTGCGTCAAATCATTCGTATATCGGATCACCTGGTCGTAATCGATCTCGGAGATTGGTCCGGTAAGGAGTCGGCTCAGCTCGAGACGCAAAGGCAGGCTCTGTCGGGATAGATGCTGGAATGAGGAAAAGGTATATTCCTTGGATGGTTTAGAGGGTGGTAAGGCGGTCGTGTTTTCGTTAAAGTCTTCGTCGTCTAAATTGCGCGGGGGGTTGGTGTCATAGTGAAGCTGGCTTACAAGCGTCGGTAGGCCGTGGTCAAACGAAGCCTGCATATCGAATTCCTGCACCGTTGCCCAGATCCTCCGTCTCATCTCTTGATTGTACACTGTAATCTTTCCTCCCATGTGGCTCGGCTCGCGATGCAGTCCGACAGCAATGCCATCCTGTATCAGCGCCCCAGAACTCGTCCAAAACCGCTTCTTCTTAATGGTGTTGACCCTCTTGCCAAGATACAGCAAGCACGCCACCTGGTAGTGGATCAGGCGTCGATGCTTCTGACTCTGCTTCGCTGACCAAACATCGCACGCCCAGATCCATTTTTCAGCCCAATGTCGAGCGTTTGACATCATCCCAATGAATTTGAGCGACTCGTGTGTGTGAACGCAACTGGCCACGGCCATCATAGATAAGACCAGCGCAGTGAATGCCGCATACCGCTGCTTTGTGCCCGGCTTCCAGTACTCTGCATACTCCTTGCGGAACGTCGGAATGTGCACGATTCGATGCACCTGCTCAAACTGATCCAAGTATACCGATATTAAAGCGTCTGCCTCCTCCCTCGTCGGCAGCATGGCCTCCAACTCCAGATCGCGCTGCTCAAACAGGGTTTCCCGCTCCTCCTGTCGCCGCTTCCGGTCCTTGCGATCGTGTAGAATGACAGGTCGCAACCATTCATCTGCTGTTTCTCTCATAAAGGGGCAGAGTCCAGTCAGCTCTACAAATGCCATGCTAGCATTGTGTGGACCAAAGTAGCGTGTGCGAAAGCCCTTGCCCCTAAAGAATCGCAATTCGCCCTTCTCACCAGCCATACCGCTAGCTTCCAGCTCCTGCTCTTCCTGTCGTGGCCCGGCCTCGGCGTCTACGGCTTCATCCTTCTGTGTCGCCGGCGAGCTCGTGCCGGCAATAGTACTACCGTCCAACGATGCTGCGCCAGGTCGAGTAAGAAGATTTTTAAGTTGAGCGATTTCCAATTCCAATTTGCGGATCCGGTCATGGTCTTGGCGCACAACCTCAGAATCGCGGGGTGAGAAACCTGTGATGGAATCGCCAATGCCAAATCTGCGTGAATCCAGCTGCGCAAAGCCAGGCGGAATGCCGGCGGAGGCATTAACTACCTCCCCATTCCTGGACTCATAACTGCACCGGTCTGGAGTTCCGCTTTTGATGCAGCGCTCGCAGGGGAAGCCTCTGTCGCATGACAACTTGCGGCGGCGACATTCAAGACAGCTCAGTCTTACGCGCTGTCTCTTGCGAGCTGGTGGCTGATCCGACTCATGTCTCGATGTCGAACCATCGTCGGATTCCGGAGTCTCGCTTCTTTCATGCTCAGGCATTTTTTTAAAATGTGTGTCGGAGCTCCGACAAATGAAACCATTGAAAAAAAATTATTATAAAAGCAACGTGCAGGTCAATCAGAGGGGAGGGGTCTTGACAAGGTGTAGTACGAAATTTTTATCAATCTGATCTGATAAGAAAGCCCTGAAGACTTTTCCCTGCGCCTCCCAACTGACAAAGCGCCGAGCGGAAGTCCGAGCGGCCAACCCCCATATAGGAAACGGTTCGCCGCTTAGTCAGCCTTGCTTCATCGCTGAATTGCCCTGTCCTCGGAGCTCCGAGGGTGGTTTCAAACGCGAGCCGCGAATCTGTTACCAAATATGTTGCCAACCCTGCATATTCGTCGACGGTCTCTTCGATGGTTCAGTTTTTTGCGTCGTATTCGCTCGTAATTGATTGAAAATACTTGCAAGGATGGCGTTTTATCTCATCAAGAGCATGCTTGTGTTCTTATATTATCCCCGGCCATAATTGGAGGACGCGTTGGCGGTGACGAAGCCAGACTACGACTTCACACACACACAACGCCAATTCATTATAACTCATGAACACTATGATGCCTCGGCCATGATGGATTTAAGACCATCTCTCCGTACGGATTATGGATCGCTTGTGAGTCACTGAGTTTTGCCGGAATTCATCCAACTAAACAAGGCAAATAATATGCGACCCATGCATCCCAACTCCACATCTAAAATGGTCAATGCCATTACTTCATGGCTGCCAAGCTGATGAGACAGGCCCGACTCACTTACACCCTCTCAACTTCAGCCCCAAATTGCCCTCAACCACCCCAAAAATCTCTCCATGGTCTAACGGTCCGTCGCAGACTCCAGGGTTGAATGCTGGCAGCCTAACGGCTCGTCGCCTATCCAAAAGGGCACACTGATCGACACGTTCCTTTGATCAGACTACGGGATCGGTGTCGAATATGATCAATTATAGAAGCATGGGAAAGAATCTCATACGTGCAGGGCGTATCGACACATCACGACATTGTGGGGCCGAGGTTCCAGGGTGGGAGACGGAATAGGTCGCGCTCAACTCAGGCTGCTTTCCGTAATATTTTGCCTTGATTGGGTATCCACAAATCGACTTGGTTGGCCGACTCAAAACATCGGAAAATGCGGGGCTCGAATTCCGGACGGCATTGTCCGATTCCATACTCCAGCATTCAAGCCCCGGGGCCGGTCATCGACGCCGCATGAGATCCATATCGACTGCGACAACCAGCTCCAAGACCCCCGGCTCTTTGAGGCAGTGACCTGCTTTCATGCATTTGCCTTATACCGACTTCGCGGTTGGAGCACTCAGCCACGCTTTGTCCCAAGAATAGGAATCCGTGGCTTCAATAGAATCACAGTTGGTCACCTGATGGGACTGGGCAGGCATAAACGGTCGAGGTTTTGCTTGCATCAACTCTTCTTCACCAGGGATCTAATGCTTGGCCTCCCCCCACGATTGAACTACCGTTTTATTCTCCGAGGCCTTGCATCTGAGTTGGGCAAATCATCTCAACACACATATGAAGATGGATTTGCGTTCGTCGGCATGTCCGACCAGCCCTATTCTTTTTCGTTCGATGGAAGAAGGCAAACCGTTCCTATTCTTTCCGAAGGTTTCTATGACCGCAGTACGGGCCACTCATTGGAGCTCCAAGCGCGTGGAACCTGCCGGTTACTCAGGATGCTTACACTTACGTGCAAGTATTGAACTCATATGCACGCAGCCCTGAACAATCAAACGATGAGGTGAATTACTTGGCGTGTTGCGTCAACTTGAAGAGTTTTTCATCATGACCTCAGTAGATGCCTCTCTGGGGTAGTTTACCTTCAAGGCTGTTTTGGTCCTGCAGCATAACAATAAGCGCGTTGACGTAACACAGGCAAGTCAGCTTGGGTCGACGAGAAGTAATAATAAGTACACTCCTTTCGTTGTGAGTTCCAGCTTAGTTCTGTCCCGTCCCAAAACAGAATTTGCGCCGAGTTCTATTCAGCTTCTTTGATCTATGAACACCAGAAATACCCCTAGTGATTGGTCGTCATGGCGGAATGGTCCATTTGCCACACATGTAGGAGTGTCATCTTGGGTGGATGGCACTCTCTCACTAGCGCTTCAAAGTCTTTGTATCATGGAGCCGGAGAAAGGGTGATATTGCATCATGAGAATTTCAGTGCATTTGTGCTAAGTAAATTGGGCAGATGTATTGTCTGCAGTTGGCTCTGGAACAAGATTTTCCCTCTCCAGGATGCCTCGAATGTTGCCAACCCGGCACTTCTTCATTCATCCGAGACTGATGGATTCCTCATCTCCTGTCGAGACATGAGTTTCTGGAATTATGGACTTCCCATTCGCGTGCTTAAGTTTCACGTTACATGTCCATGGGCTTCCGATTTTTTTCACACGAGTAAGTCTCTTGAGGTCTTGCGCTTCTCAGGTCTAGCATTAACATCAACCAGTCTATATCAACGAACTCTCAGGATCGACCTGGCATTGGAAGAGAGCATCTGCCACGTCTATCCCAGCACACCTGCGACGCATCTGGATCAATGATAGACGGACCAAGCACTATTCATCCAGGGCGCCAGGCATATACGACACGCAGCTCTTCGAGACGATTGAACAGTGGCTTGTGAGATGCAAGGAGCATGGTCTTTGCCAGACAGCCAACCCTAGCGGTTTCTTCCCCACACGTGTCATAGATGTTTCCAACATTACCAATGGGACTGTGTCGCTGCGACTCAAAGAGGACGTCCTGTCACAAAAAGGCCCGAAAGAGCTCGCACCTTCCTACTTTACACTTTCACATCGATGGGCAGACCCTCATCGAATGTTTAGACTCAGCCGGAGTAACGAGAAGCAACTAGCCAATGGCATCTCATTATCAGAGCTGTCTAGGACGTTTCAAGATGCCATGAAACTTGTCAGTCGTCTTGGATACAAGTTTATATGGATCGATTCTCTATGCATATACCAAGACTCCAGTCGAGACTGGGAATGTGAGGCCAGCCACGTGTATGACATATATCACCACTCATTTTGCAACATTTCGGCTCTCTTGTCATCTTACAACGCTTCTTACGGTCTTTTCAGTGACGAAATTACCGACCCATTCCTCATGCTTCCATTTTGGGCCATGGGAAATGGGCCAAATCCCGATCTTCAAACAATCATGTACGATAGGGACATCTGGTCGGATGAGGTTGAGACGGCCCCTCTTAATATGAGGGGATGGGTGATGCAGGAACGATTTCTTGCCACTAGAATCATACATTTTGGGCGCAGCCAGGTCTTTTGGGAGTGCCTGACGCATGTTCGATGCAGTTCAGACCCTGACGGCACCATCAGAGCTTCCGACTTTTTCATGCCGTCAGTTCGGAAAAACTCCACCGGCAAATTATCTTCTGACTCAATGGCAGAGGTTCGCGTGCAAGTAGCCCGTGAAATTACCAGGACCCCTGACAATCGCACGCCAAAATCGTCTTCTCCCCACGCCGTTAGTAGATGGAAGAAAATACGCCTGCTTTGGAGAGCCGTCACATCAATATACAGCACATGCGGACTGAGCAAGGAATCAGACCGCCTAATTGCATTGGCAGGCATTGCCACGCAATTTCAACAACTTGAGAAGAGTCCCTACCTAGCCGGGCTTTGGAAGCATGGACTGCATGGCGAGCTCATATGGCGAACCAACGCACATGATGGTGCTGATGTCCGGCGCGATGAGAAGGCAGCACCGTCATGGAGCTGGGCATCAGTTTGCGGAGGGGGTGGACAGCTCTCGTTTCATGATTCGTGGGTTGAATATCCAACCTCGCTTATCAAATTTGTGGATGCGCGAATTGAGCCCGAGATACCAGAAGGGGATGTACTGGGAAAGCTCAGACACGCAGAGATTGATATCGAATGCCAACTGTTCTACTTCCGGTGGGATGGGCTGGAGAGGGCATTGGTCGTCTATTGTGACGAGAACAGGATGGAGCACGCGTTTACGAGGCACTGTGCGACTACGAGGCACGATGCGACTACGAAGGTGTTTCCGGATACATGGGAACTCAATTGTGACTTTAATCAAGCCTTTGTCGAGGGTGCTTGCGTGCCCGTGTGTACAGCAAGCAACGGCACAGGCATCACTTTTCATATTCTGTTGCTTGAAAATGTGTCTGGCAAGAAATTCCGAAGACTAGGGGTGATGGAGGATTCGGGAGTTGATGCGCAATGTGTTTGTCCTGATCATGCCTTTACTGGGATTACACTCGTCTAGATTAGCAAGGGGTAGATACCACTGGAATTATGAATGTGATGGGAAAATATATATCTATTATTTCTCTTGAATCCTCTTTTTTCTCTTGATTCCTCTTGCATTTAAAGATTCCTCTTGTTTTTGTCTATCCGGTATTTTTTCCTCTCCGCGTGGTTGGGTAATGATGCATAGGAAGCCGGATTGATGAAGGATATCCTGATAATTCCATGTATATAGTTTACATATGTTATATCTCACATCGAATATCTTAAATACATTTTGATAAATTGTTCAAAAAGTCTTGCCATGACACTCGTCAGTCGATGAGGTTTCATCGGTAGCCCGAGAAGTCTAATACCGCATTTGAAACACTCAACCCCACCTTCATATGCCTCGACTCACGCACTTACTCGTTCACACCCTTATTCCTTCAACTCAACACCCAACTCAACGGCACCAATCCCTATCAAACACAGATATAAATACAAAAAACAAAAACATAGACAATGGCCACCCCAGCAGCTCCCTCAGACGAGGAGCGCAAAGCCCGCATCATCAACCACATGAACCGCGAGCACACGCGTGAACTGGGGCATTACCTCCGCCACTACGCCGGCCTCTCCGCCAGCGCGGCAAACTCCTCTCCTTCCCTCAGGGACGTCACCCTCAAAGGGATGCTCATCCGCACCGGCAACGGGAGGGAGTACAACGTGCCGTTCAAGCCCGCCGTGGGCGCCTGGGCGGAAGTCAAGGACCGCATCATCAGCATGGACACGGCCGCCAGGTCCGCGCTGGACATCTCGGACGTGCGTATCACGAGCTACGTCGCGCCGCGGGGGTTCGACTGGGTCATCCTGAGCGGCGTGCTCTTCTACTTTGGCTGCGTCGCCACTTTACCCCTCGTCCAGCCAGGGGGCGCGGCGTGGGACGCCATCGACGGGGTCTTCCCGGGGGGCACGGCGTGGTACCGCTGGGTCGTCAAGGCGCTGATCGCGCCGGTCCTCGGGGTACACGTCAGCGAGATGGTCATGTTTGACTGGTGGCGGATGAACAAGTACGGGGTGCCGAGGTGGTCTGCCCTGTGGTGGCTGTGGGAGATTGATGTGTTTTGTGAGGGGCTGGCGGCGTGGAGGAGGATCGAGGAGGTTGCGGATGAGAAGAGGGAGCAAAAGGCTGCAAAGAGTCACTAGAATGGCGGGACTACGGGACTACGGGGCGATGAATCTGCTTGAGTGAAGAGGGGATGTTAAGATGTGAGGCATGAATAGATTAAAAGGGCTTGAGGATGCATCATTCACCATGAAGAATTAGATGTCGGCCTTGTTAGAAACTAGACATCTGATCAATGCGCAAAGGAAAAGACAATCCGTCTATTTGATGATATCCCCCATCTTTTATATAACATCCTAGTGTATATGACAGCGTACCAACTCATACTTGTCCAATTCTTTGGCATATCCACCCCTCATCCAGCGTCCTCTTCAATAATCATCGTAATAACAATCGTACGTACCCTGCATAGCCTGCGTACTCACCCACTCCTCACTCGCCAACCCTCTCTGATACCTCGACGCCAACTCATCGGCATCCTTATGGTAGTCACACGCAAAGTCACATTCTGGCGTCGTCGTCTCGCCAAAGTACTTGCAGATAGAGAGGTGCCGACAGGTTTTGGTGTCCTCGCAGTAGAATGCCAACGCCTGGAGGCTGCGTAGCCGCGCTTGGTGGTTCATATCCTGTCTGGACGTGTCCTTGTTGTCACTCTTAAGCATCCTACCTACCCTCTCAAAGTCCTCGCGGCTGTAGTAGAGGAAGCAGTAGCTGGCATTGCCGTCGCGCCCTGCTCGCCCGGCTTCCTGGTAGTAGCCCTCGAACGACTTGGGTATCCGCCAGTGGACGACGAAGCGCACGTTGTTTTTATCGATGCCCATGCCAAACGCCGTTGTGGCTACGATAATATCATAGCCGGGCTCATTGTTTACCCACCGGGCCAACGTGTCTTCCTTGACGCTGGGTGTCAATTTGGCATGGTACGGCCGGGCCCCAACCCCAGCGTCCCGGAGAGCACTGGACAGAGTCTCGCATTCATCACGGCTCAGCGTGTAGATGATACCCGATACATTATCGGCCCTCTCGCCTTGCTGCATCAGCTCGGACTTGCGTGGCTCAGCCCGCCTACGATCGTAGACCCCGCGAATCCATTCCAGGAAATCGGAAAGCCGGCCATCGTCCTCATCCTTGGTGTACCTGATCTCTAGATGGAGATTGCTCCGCTGTGGGCTCATGAGGAACGTCTTTACCCGTTCCGGGGTGGCATCCAACCGCATGACCCTGAGGATATCCTGGCGTACCTGGGGATTCGCAGTGGCCGTGAGACACATGATTGGCACGTCGGGGAAGGTCTCTCTGAACCACGACAGACGCTTGAAGTCCTTTCGGAAATCATGGCCCCACTCGGATATACAATGAGCCTCGTCAATAACGACACGTGCCAGCTCCTTTTGCCGGTAGACGAGCTGAAGACGCTCGCGAAACCGGGCAGCGGTGCACATTTCTGGCGTCACGTAGAGGAGCCTTGTCCTCGGGTGCCCGGTTTCCAGGTCCCGCTGGATACGTGACTTTTCCGCATAGGGAGTGTTGCTATTCAGTGCACTGGCATCGATGCCATATTCCTTCAGGGCTTCTACTTGGTTGCTCTATTTGACATGTCATCAGACGATAATGATTCATCAACAGCAGAGTCTCAAACCGGGACGGTAGCTAACCATTAAACTCAGCAGTGGTGAGACGACAATCGTGACTACAAAGGGGGGAGGTCACATCATTAGTCGATCCTCATGCCATTCCAGGGGGGAAGGATGTCTCCCAACTCACTGCCTTGGTCAATCACGGCGGGAAGCTGGAAACACAGACTCTTGCCGAATGACGTAGCAGCCTGCACGTAGACATCGTGGCCATCCAAAGCAGCCTCGATAATCTCCCTTTGATGGGGCCTGGAGATGCCGGGGGCGAACAACAAAGCGTGTGTTAGTCCTGAAACTGCTGGCTGAAAGGGGGAAAGACGGAGAGCGAGAGGGAGGGAGAAGAAAAAGGAATTTTGCCCAACATAAATGAGGAAAAGGAAATAAAGAGGCCAAAAAGAAGAAAAAATGATGAGGAGGCAAACGCTTTACCTGAAATCGTCCTTGTGGAATTGTCGCCGGAGGGTGAATCCGATGTCTGTGCAGGAATTTGTCCTCTGCAGGGGTGGCATGGCGAAGTGATGGGGTGATGGGATTTTGGCAAGTTCTAGACTTGAGATTAAGCGGAATGATGCTCCGTACGTAGGTAGAGTGGTAGTGAGACAGGAGGAGTTGATAAGGGATCGAGGTTTCAGGGAGAAGCGAAAGAAGAGAAGAAGAAAGAAGTTGGGAGTTTTGGAGAGCTGCTATGAATCAAAATGGAGTGTATGATGGTTTGCAGGCGGTCGTGGTTCATCTGAAGTGGTGGTGATGGAGTAGGTGCCCGGGCAGGCTGGTGTTGTTCGTGCACAGGCGACACAGGCAGCAGTAGAGTAGTGCAGCAGCCTCATGTACGTCAGTTGCGCTTGTTCCAGTTTCGACAGTTGCTTATGGAGTATACCTAATGCATAAAACCCATTTCATGGATGCATGTCTACTCTGTTCAGGCACAGAGCACAAGGACAGATGATGACTGGTCTGATTTCTCACAACTCTTGGCTTTTCCCCACAACCTAAGCCGGTAAAAGAGGCAGGACTAGCGCCACCACCTGTTTTTGATATTTGAGGCTTGTCGGGAGTACCGCGGCCGTTGGTGAGGCGTCGTGAGATGGAGTGGCAACCCAATATCCCAAGTGTTACCCCATATCTCGAGATTGGGAAGAGAATAAATTAAATGCCCTCTCGTATGCTATTCCGACCAGTTTCAAGTTTATTAATCGAGTCTTTTCATGCTCCCTATAAAGTGTCTACTCCTTCTAGAAGCTCTGTACTCCGTAGATGTACGGCACTGTCTGATATAAATTCCCATCCATCCATCCATCTTCCATCTTCCACCATGCTCTAGGTTAAGGTGCACTCCTTATCGTCTCAACCCGGATGAAGCCGAGGCCATGCCCAGGCCTTTAAAATTACTGACCCGCACACTTTGATATCCATGGACTCAGTGGAAAGGAGTAGTTTACGGTGAGAGTTGGTCACTGCGTTTTTTTTATTTATGTATTTTATGATTAGCCATTATGATTATTTTCCTTCTTCTTGATTCAAACATTATTACCGTTGGACGGGTTTATGACTTGTCAACCATTAATACATGCATACATACATGCATCGTGGAAATAGGGGCTGGCAATATCAGCCTTGACGTGTCTTGTCTATGAAGCCCTTGCATGTATGCATGCATGCACTCTGAGGAAGAAAAAAAGAGACATCTTGTACGCCCTACAATTCTCGTATACGGCATGCCCTGCATAAGATGAGAAGAAAAAAAAAATTACCCCAACGAGCTTGCTTCCATTTTTAAAACACACATGCTAGAAAAGGAACATGCTTATGCCTGTATGAATAAACAAATCTGTAGATGCTAGTGGACGGTTTGTTAAACACGACGCACGTCAGGCACCAAAGTGTGCTATAAGTGTGCAAGCCACAAAACATCCAATCACACTGTGCGAACATGGATGTTGCCCCCTCGAGTCAGGGCGTTGGGGGACGGGAACCAGCCAGAACCCCATGACAGCGCACCAATACCCTGTAAGATGCGCCATCAGTGGTCAGTGTGGGCGCAAACAACTCCGTGGGCTGCAACCCCCAAGACCCCCAAGACCCCCAGAAGGGCTGCTCGAGTAGGCACTGTGCTCACCAACCACCGCTGGCGCGCCGCTAGTGTTTCAGGGGCTACGAAACCAGAACACGCTGTGCTGAGCAACTGGCAACTGCCCCCCCCCTGTAACTGGTATGTTGCCAGAACCCGCCAGTGCCGCCGCTCTCTCTCTCTGCGCTGCACTGCGCTCCAACCTCGATCCATCTATCCATGGCCTGCCCAGTCAAACGAATTGAGTACAGCAGTCAGTCCCTCCAAAGCCAAGCCGAACCGAGTCGAGGTGTTTGGCCCAGGTGCCGTGTTGGCCGGTATCAGCGACGCTTCCCCTTTGCCTTGACTACGCACATCCATCTCAAGATCCATCCTTTCCGCCCCTTCAAGAGTGGAAAGAAAATAAAATAGACGACTAAACACTGAAACCAAGCTTAATCACGATGACCTCACGTGCTCCGCCTAGCAGTCCCTCGCAGCCCCTGTCGGCCTTCTAAACAAGTTGGAATATTCCCCGGATTTTCTGACTGATTCTGGCTGCCCGGGTTTGAGCTTGGGCTGTGGCTGTGGCTGGCTCTCGGTAGGTACTGAAGCCAAGGTTGTGAACAGTGCTGTACTGCTTGGGTGCTCTGCTGCGTGCGTGCCTATACGCCTATACCTCCTCTCGCTACGTGTACCCAGTGCTGAGTACCTAGTACATGCCTATGGCCTAAGACTTTCCCAGGGCCCTTCTTTTTTTTCTTCTCGCTCTTGAATCCAGGGTCGGAGAGGGGGCTTCTGAAACATTTTCTAATACTAGACTACCTTGTTCCGACACCGATCTATCTCTAGATTTAATCTCTGAAGCTTTTCGACTCTTCTTTTTCTGTCCTCTACGCATCACGTCCAACGTGTCTGTGTGAAGAACATAGAGAGACAGAGAGAGTCGACGACAGCTCTCCCTCCATCGCCAGTCATGGAGCGACCAGACCGTACGCCTACTTTGGGCGCAAGTGTTGTTGGCACAGGTCCTGGGACTTCTGGCGCCGGGCTTCAGTCTGTCCCTCCCGTCAGGGGCTTGCCCGATAATAATAATAATAATCATAATCCATCACCACCACCACAACTACCACCACAACCAAGGGAACGACGTCCTTCCACAGCCGCGTCCAGTGGCCCTCCTCCTCCTACGATGCCGTTACCGCCGTTACCTAATTCTCGAAACGGAGCGCCGCCGCCGCCGCCCTTGCCCAATGGGCCGGTGTCTACATCGTCAACCTCGATGACCTCGGCCCAAGTAATAAGTCTTGTTCGGGAGGTGGTACGGAATGCACTCGAGAGCGAAGGCCAGGGGGTGGAGGCTGGCGGTGTTGGTCCCGGTTTGAAATCCGGCATCACCATTGATTTGAGCCGTAGGGGTATACAAAAGTTGCCAGACGAGGTCATTGATCTAGTCAAGAACGATTTGGAACGGTGAGCCAAACTGGACATCTTACCCGACGCTGGCCAATTGCTGACTCTGATTGTCTCTTACAGTCTCGCTCTATCACACAACCAGCTTTCCTCCTTGCCGGCGCGATTTGGCGAATGCACAGCGTTGCGATACCTCAATATTAGGGGCAACCAGATTAAAGAGTTCCCCATGGCTGTGCGACCACCCCCTTCTATCCATTTTTTGACTAGTCGCACGCATCTAACAAATAAATAGCTTTGTGAGCTTAGCTCTTTAGAAATCCTTGATCTCGGCCGAAACCAGCTCCGCATGCTACCCTCCGAGCTGTCCAGACTTTCATCTCTCAAGGTTCTGTCAATACCCAAGAACCAAATTCGAGAGCTCCCTCTCAGTATAGCGGACATGGTCTCGTTGCAGGTCATCAAGTTTGAAGGGAATCCCATCAGCTTCCCCCCGAGGGAGGTGTTGCTGATGCCATCTTCAAGTCCTGCATACGAAGGAACGATTCGGGAAAACGACGTGAACGAAGTTGCGGTTACTGCCCAGATCAAGAAGTTCTTAAAGCTTCATATAATTAATGGGCGCGATGCTGAAGCAACTGGTGACGATTCGAGTGAGGGAACCGACACACCACGCTTTCCACTGAAGCGCGCTGCCAGCGGTCGGTTCCCGATTAAAGTCAACGGCACTGATGTGCCGGACATGCGATCTCCCAGCCTGGGATCGCGTCCCCCCCCCATTCCTTCGCGGTCACATTATCGAGGGCTCTCGCAGCAAAACACGGCTGCCAGGCGACCTGGAGTTTTGCCCTTGACAATAGGTAATGTTAATGAACGTCTTCGCAGCAACTCTGAAAGCCTACTACGTTCCGAGAGATCTGAGAGTCGCCAACGACGTATGGGAATGCTTCCAAAGAAGTCGGCTTCTGATCTTAGCACCTTGGACGAGATGGAAGCAAACAACCGTTTTAGCCACTACAGAGGTCTGAGTCATGGCTCTGCTATGCAGGGTGCTCCAGTTCCTGCCAAGAGTCCTCAAACGCCCACGGCCGACTCTTCGATGCAACGGCCCATCTATGTGCGGCGTCTCTCCGTTCTGCCGGAGCGCCGACGAGAATCAAAGATTTTTGACCCCGTGATCGAAGCTGCCAAAGGCATCCTGTATTCTGTGTTTCAGATTCACCCAATGATCCAGATGCTCATGACGCTGACAAATGACGGATCCAGCAAGCGATCCAGCCTTGAGCTTGTGTTTTACAATACAAATTCCCACGTCGAAGAGTTGGAGCAGGAAATTCAGAAACATGACACTACCGTCTATGAATGTGATGAGCTACCTTCCAAGGACAATGCAAATGTTCACCGAGCCTGCCAAACCCTAGTCGGCGCCTACGGACACGTTTGCACCTTGCTGGCTGACAACATCGATACGTTTGTCAGCAATGGAGATGCACGATATATTCGTACTCTCCTGATGCTGATTTACAACAGTATTATGGAACTGCGTGTAACGCTCTCTTCCGTGTCTGCCCAGCACAAAAAGAGCTCACCATCAGAGTCTGGCTCGCACGAGAACAGTGATACCATCAAGCCGTACTTTAAGGAAGCGTCTACCATTGCATCTGGAGTGCACCGGCCCGTTGGCTCACGAGGCCGCAATGGAACCATTGTGCATAACCCATTGAAGTCGGCCGACGATCCATACGGCAATGGGCCTACCCGCGGTCCCAGATCCGTTCCTCGGTCCAGCGAATCCAGCACGCCTCCCATGTCGCGTGATATTCATGCCAACTTTTCCGACGAGGATGCACAGTTTGATAGGATCTTCCTCTCCTTGCAAAACTCGACCGATATTGTGTGGAGCATCCTACCCAATTTCAGCATGCAGCTGACTGGCGGTATGAGAAACGCCACGCAGCAGCGCGCTCCGGGTGGTTTGATTCGAGACTGGCGGAGTCTGATTGCTCTGTGTAACGAAACAGTCCAACAGACTGAGATTTTGAAAAATCGCCTGTCGCTGATCAAGCTGAAGGATCCTGGTGTCCGTACGCAAGCCAGTTTCTGGGCCTTGTGCAACAACTTTGTTGCCTCCTGGACCAAGATGGCCTCCAAGATCAAAGCCGAGATTAACACGATTCCTTTGCCTCCTGACACTAGAGTTCGATTGAGGCCGATTCATCAAAGCATGAAGGAGACCATCACTGTAATCCTTCAGTCACCTTGGCACCACTTGTTCCAGTCGTCCGGACCGACGGGAGTCCCCGGAGGACCATTCGGACAAAACATGTCGCCCAACCAAGTATCTATAACCCCCCAGAGCGCAGCGTTGGGACCGGCGATGCAAGCTACTGTTGCGACGCCTCAGACTGGGTCGTTTGCTGCGGTCTTTCAAGGTAATGTCTTTGACCGCGCCGACAGACTGATGGCGAACGGCGGCATTTCCATGCCTCGCAACGGTACCATGACGAGGGGGCATTCTGGATTCAGCTCATTATCATCTATTTCGTCCATGTCTTCAGACGGGGTCCCAACTCCGTCCTCGGCATTTAGTCCCAGCGTACAGCTAGGACCTGCTCCATTCCGCCTTAATGGTAGCAAGGTAGCGCTATAGGAGCGTCTATTATTCCTTGGGACACACTCTTCGATTGGATTTGGTCAAAGAAGGTGTATACTGGCGAACCTGTTTTTTTTTTCTTTCTTTTTTCTTTTTGCATAGAATTTGACGGATGGACGTTGCTTTTTTTGAACAAAATATTGGGTTGTACCATTGGACGCTGTCACGTTCGCTCGTTTTTTCTCTCGCATAGCCTTGGAGTTTTAAGGTCTTTTGTGTGTGTTGCTATAGTTGTAAGCCTCGATGGCATGGGGGCGAAGAGCTTGAAGGGACTGAGGAAGAGGAAGAAGAAGACGAAGGGAAAGAAGAACAAAGAATGTTTATTGGTGGTGGGTAGTGGAGGGCAGATTTCGACAAGTGACCCTCGTCTGTTCTACTTTATTACTTGATTTGGCCTACATGCCACTTATCTTGCTCGCTTTTATCGACATTTCATAACCAAAGTTATTCTTGGGGAGGCAAAGGAAGGGGAGGGAGGGGAGGGGAGACGTGATAGACTTTAGAGAGAGCTCCGTCCCATTTTTTCTTTTGGGGACGAAAGCAGGAGAAATTGGTTGTTTGGGCATTTCTGGGTTTTGCAAAAAGAGTGTTTGTGTATACTACTAGCGTTGCAGGGCGATGTAATGGTATATGAAGGGACTGGTGAAGCTGTTCCGCTTAGGTATTAGAGAGAGTATGAATATATGAGTGCCCTTTGGAAACGAGATCGGATGAAGTGATTGGATATTACTATGCAGGAGTAGCACCTAGTAAGAAGTAGGATGCACGAGGTCATATGCTCACTCATAATGCGGCTCTAATGTGAGGGGCAACTTGCATGGATGGCATCACAGTACAGACTCTGTATGCACCCCACACACACCTATTGATCAGCTTTCCCCACGATGTTGAAGGCACCAAAAACAGGGCCAACCAAAGCGCATCCCTCATCGTTGTTGGTTTCCTTCATCACCTACCAAATATTGGCAACGGCCCACTGAAGATATTGCTTCCCACACTACTGCGTAATCGTATTATATAAAGACCAAAAAAACAGCAGCAACCCAAGGAACTTGCCAAGAAAGAAAGAGGGCGCGCGCCATCACCATCACCATGTCTTCCGCAACCTCATCCACCGGTCCCAGACGGACCACCTCCTCAACCGCATCGTCCACCTCCCCCCGCCGCCTCTCCACGCCCTCTACCTCTGCCGCCTCGGCGCAGGCCATTACCGCGCACGCAAGCAGCAGCAACAACGGCACCACGCCCCTGCAGCCCACCCTCCCCTCCGCCGAGACGCAGCGTCACATCGCTCAGGCCCGCGCCGCCGTCGTCGCCTCCATGGGCAACATGCTCGACTCGGAGCTCCAGTCCCGGGCGCAGATGCTGCACGACAACGCGGGCGCGCTGGGGAGGCAGGAGGGCGACGTGCTCCGCGCGACCGAGGCGCTGAGGAGGGAGACGGACAGGCTGGCCAGGGAGGCGGACGGGGCGGCCAGGAAGCTGAAGGAGGTGGGCAACGTGCAGAACTGGGCCGAGGTGCTGGAGAGGGGGTTCCTGGTGCTGGAGGAGACGGTTAGGTTGGCGGGTGGGGGCAGCGAGGTGGGGAGCGGGTGTAGCTGTAGCTGTAGCGAGTGTGGGGATGATGTGAGTGATGAGGACATGATGGATTTGGATGAGGTTGAAGGGGGCATTGAGGAAGGGATTGAGGATATCTTGTCGGATGGCGAGGGGGCGGGGAGTGGGTGGAGTGATGCGAGTAGGAGTTTGATGGATGCGGAGTCGAGCACGACGGGGAGGGCCAAGGGATCTGAGACGGCGTCTGTGTCGACGACTTGAGTTGAAGAGGCCCTTCCTTATATCTACCTATGATGGGGGTATCTTTAACGATTTATGACTTGTAATGATGGTGGGGGGGGGGGGGGTTGGTGGGGATGGATATGAATCACTGACAAGTATGGCGTATGGTGGGTGAGTTGCTTGGTTTATCATTTGGATTATGTGTGTATTATTTTTTCTATCTTATATCATTATGAACTTATTGGAGCGCCATCTACGACTTGCCCTCTTCCTTCATCTACCTTTTTCAATGTGACCATAGCGAACACTAAGTAACATGGTTCAAATCCGCCCATTCACTCCAATCCCCCCCAAACATTCACTGCGAGGAACACCCCTTACAAGAGTCCCGGAAGCATGACGTAGCGCTTCTTCTTGTACTTGTCACCAAACTCCTGGCGATAGGCGCGCTCCTTGCCCTTGGCCCAGACGTACATCTGAGCGGCTCCAATGGCAATGAACAAGATGACTGACCAGTCCCGACTCGCGGTGATGATACCGACCCACGAGAGAACCTCATACATGTAGTTGGGGCAGGTAACCAGACCGAAGCCATAGCCAAAGGGAATCTTGCGCTCGGTGCCGCCGCTGGACCGCAGAGTAGACAGGTACAGGTGCACCAGGGCATTGCCAATCTCGCCAAACAGGTACAGCGCAGTGCCCACGGCGTCCACGATGGGCTGATCGGCCTTGGCGGCCAGCGACCAGGGGCCGTAGATGGAGGCGGCGCAGAGGGCGCCGGAAAAGGCCCAGTAGAAGAAGCTGTTCTTGAAGATATTGCGGGCGGGCATGGTGTTGGCGGAGAACTTGTGCACGAAGAGGGTCTCGATCTCGCGCTTGACGAAGTGGGCGACGATCATGCCGAAGCTGAGCCACTGGGTGCGGGACATGGGGGTGTCGTAGAGGAGAGGGCGGGCGGCGACGGCGGCGCCGTGGATGAGGATGGGGCCAAAGTACTCGACGACGAAGACGGTTCTCCAGGCGATTTGCATGCCTGGAAAGTTGGTGTGTTAGTATATGCAGAGCTTAATGAAGAAAAAAAAAAGAAGAAGAAGATGATGATGATGTTGGTGTTGTTGTTGTTCTTGTTCTTCTTCTAGTTGTTGAGGGGAGGGGTTCATACCGAGGTCCTTGACGAGGACTTCGCCAGCGTCGATGAGCGTCTTTTCCTCAGTGACGAGCGCCTTGCGGTTCTTGAGCGTCTTCTTGGTGGCGGGATCAAACAGGCCGATCCTGTTAAAGTCACTGATGCCGGATTGTTTGGCAATTGCCTTTTTGAGGTCCTCTACCGTGGCATCTTGCGGCAGATCGATGGAAGCAGGAAGCTTCTTGATGGGCTGCTTGGGAGCTGCGACACACACACACACACACAGAGAACATGTTAGCATAATGGCAGAATTGAACCATGTCATAATAAATATATGAGGAATATATACGCACAGCGGTTCGTGAGCTTGAGAGACGTTTGGGACGCCATCTTTGAGCCTTGGGGGTGTTGCGATTGGGACGCAAAGGATGAAGGAGGGGGGAGAATTTGGTGATGCTGATGATGTCGTGGAAAATCAACCACAACACTTTAAAAAAGTCCGGTTGTTGGGTGTTGTGACTGGATCTTCAGGGGAACAATAGAAGGTACTACAGCATTCGTATAGAGGTACACTTAGTTGGTGGCGTTATTCGGCCAGAGCATAGGTATCGTTTAATCTCGCCCAAGTACCAGTGACCCGGGTTCCGCGGCGGGGGCAAAAGAACGATGGGGACTCCACTCTCAACGGCTCCTTCCGACCTTCAAGACATGATCCGTCCGTCCAACATCATGACAAAGATTTCAACTTCATATATGCTTTGTATGTGAGAGAGTATCAATTTGAACATGTTTTGCGTGCCATATGACTATGTTGGATCATTTATGATGTCAGTTGATTCATTTATTTTGAATCACCTGATTGTTGTATTATTTTCAAAAAAAAGATACGTATATAAATGTTGAGTAAATGAGTTCTGATATAACCTCTGTAACTTGGTTGTCATGGAAGTTATATCAAATGCTTCCGTCTCCCATTGACTCTACCCAAGTTGAGTAATTGATGTAGAATGATTATCATTGTTTCTAAATTCTAAACCCATTCAATATATACATGCAATACATTGTGGATTGTCAAGATACCACAGTTGGCATTCGCATCTCTATTAATCTTCTATATGCCTTTCAATAACTACTCAATGCGCACCCCAAACAATCCCCCGTGCATTCAGAAATAACAGCATAAACAAAAAAAAAACAATACTGCTGAACGATTCTACAGTCTTCTATCACGTCTAAATGAATAAACGTTCCCAACAACTGGCTGGCCAGGTCCTGACACTCCCTGACAGCTGTCGCCAGCACCCCCATTCGTGAATACTCACCTAGGCAACGCTCTGCTAAACGAGTTGTTTACTTTTGCATTTAGTGAATATTCTTCATCTACAAATTCATATCCCACTCCGCGCGCTTCTCTTCTTGTTTACTCTCACGCGTCAACTGCTCAAGGTTGCCTCGATCGCTTCTCAACCTCAACTCTCAGCAGCCTCGCACAACACATAAGGCTCTTGTGAATCTTTGCCTCTCTCTGCTTCTCTCTGCCCCTCGCGTGCGCAAAGAAATCAAATAGCTAGCATCAGGTTGCTTCCTCTTCTATCCCTTCGTAATCGTTGTTGAGAGAAAGCGCACATTACTGATTCATCCGCAGTGCTGTTTACTCACCCCTCAACCTGTGGCTTTGGTTGCCTGGCTTTGGCAGCGGATCAGACGACCTGATCAAACATGACGTGGTCGGACTCTAACCTTTCAGAGGCAGAATCATCTGATTCATCGTATGCCGCTGATTCGTCACCGCAGCACTCTCTTGCTACGGCGACGACAGTCTCCCCACCTCCTCCACCGCGCCCGCAACCACCTCCATTTTTTGTCTTTCTGTGGTTTCATCCTTCTTCTGGCTACAACATCGGCTACGTGCCTCCACCCCCCTGGTTCAGTCCCTTGCATTGGTTTCCCTCCCCAAACTCTGCACTGGCGCAGGCTGACCCTGCATGGAACCTGCTGCCCATTGGGCCAATGGCAATGAATCCTCTCGCTGCCACCTTCACCCCAGCTGTGACCCCAGAGCTTGCGGCCGCCTCGCCGGTTTTCCAAATATCGGCCGGTCCGGCGCCAGCTGGTAGAGTATCCGTTGCTAACCCGTCTAGTCCCGAGACCCCCGTTGCTGGGAATGCCGTCGATGAAGCATCGTCAGCCCCTAGCCCCGCTACAGACGACAGCAAGCTCGTAACACCACAGCCTCGCCCAAAGGCGCAGAAGAAACGAAAGCGCAAGAAGCAGAAGCGACGCGGTTCGGGTAGTTCAGTTATGGCGGAACAATCTCAGTGTGATGTTCCACAAGACGACGAAGACGACGACGACGCGGCAACACAGCCCGCAGATAACCATCATGTTCGTTCAGCAACCCCAGGTTCTAGTACTTACCGTGAGGAAACTCCTGCGTTTAGCCTTCGTGACGAAGAATTTCCTGAGTTGCCGTCTAAAAGAGAGCACAAGTCAAGCGAGGGTAGCCTACTTGAAGAGAACCCTAATTCTCAGGCCCCGACGTCTTCGGACGTCAATGTATCCAAGAACCCCGTTGATACAGAGCGGGTGTCTGACAATGTCAAACCTACCATCACTCAGAAATCTCAGGCCCCAGATGAGAAGACGGCACTCACGGAGATTCACGTCACGAAGGCTGAACCTTGGGTGCTAGATGAAAAGCAGGCATTCAAGGGGAGCCAAGTCGTGAAGACCCAACCTCAGGTTGCGGCACACAGGCCTCCGCCTGCACTACCTCTAACCATGTCGCAGGCGAAGCAAAGGTCCAAGCAGACGACGAACAACGAGACAACGAAGCAGGAAACTCCTGCTACGCCTGCTACGCCAGCAGTCTCGGAGACTTCCACAGAGGCGTCCTCAGATTCAGAGACCTCCCCGACCCCAGAAGTTCCAACCATTCCTGCAGCCTCGCCTGCGCCCGCCATGTCGACTCCAGTGCAGCCGGCTCATTCGCACTTTGCTTTTGGTAACCATCCGCAGCCGCACTACTATCCAAACCCAGCATTCCCACCTCACGGTTATCCGGCTTACAACACGTCGGTACAGCCGGAGACGGCTCACCCTCAGCAAGCTCTCCCCGTCCACTATCAAGGACCACCACTAACGGTGCCATATCCGATGCCTCCACCTGTAAGTCACTATCAAAGACTGTTCATGGGCTCTCAACCTTTGATGCCCAATCAACGGCCTCGTTATTTTCCTAGATACGTAGTTCACCCACCCTACGAACACAACACCATGTATCCGTATATTTCAATGCAGATGCGTGGAAACACTATGGTGCCGGTTGAGCAGCCCAGAATTCATTTCGCTGGCTTCACAACTATCGATGGCGGTCGTCCTGATCCAATCCATCACCAAGCCGTTCCACCAGCAAGTAACCCCCAACGGCCTCCCCCTACTGCTGAGCCTAGAAACCCTCCCACGTCGCGATTCATTCACACCTCCGATACTCCTACCAAGATCCCTGTATCGGCAGGCAGGTCCACGAGACCGGCCACGAACGGCTTCAGCGAACAGCGAGAGAGTATCCGAGAGCAAGCTCCTGCAGGCCCTTCCAGAGGTCGTCTCACCCCACAGTCCCTCGCCAGGGCAGAGGATAGCAACAGCGCGGAACGAGTTTCAGAAGCAGGCCATTCGGAAGCGAGCGCTATGGCGGGAAACAAAAAGCAGCCTGCAAATAATATGCTGAGCGGACCATCAACTCCCGGCCCCAAGGGCAAGCGAAGAGCCAGAACTTTGGAGCACGTTGCTTTGTCGACTCAGCATGAGGCAGCAGCCAGAGGTGGCACCAAGGGTATGACGTGTATTCCAAAATCACATTCCCCCCCGCCTAACGCTCCGACAGGACCAGCCTCATTTCAACCGGCCCCCTCCACCTCCATGACCCCGAAAGGCACTCCCAACAAGCCGGAGTCAGCAGCATGGACCCAGTCTAAGAGATGGATGAGCCAAGAGACCAAAGAGCGTCTTGCCTTCCAGAAAATGACGCTCAATCTCCACTACATGGGAGCCGACAAGTCTCCCTTCATACCTCAAAGTCCTGCACAGTTGACGGCATTCAAAGCCCAGGTAGCCGAGATTCAAAAGCAGCAGCTTGATCGCAAGGTCGGCCTGCTTGAGCAGCGCTCCAAACTCAAGGAGAACGAAAAGGAACAAGATGCAGTACCGCAGATGCAGATAGCCTTGTTCAACGGCAAGGCGTTGCAAGGAAATCGGCTGTCTCCCCTCTTTGCCTCGAGCAATTGCTTCAACAACGTCGAGCCAGAGCACGAGATGTTCCGCGTCGACTGGCCATCCTTGGCGGAGCTGAAGGAGGATGGCGACAGGCGGGCTGGCAAGTATGGACGATATTTCCCACTCCCGCGAATGAACATGGTCGAGCTGCGAATCCTGGAGAAGGAACGCGAAAAGGCGTACAACCCAGACGGATCCATCTTTTAGGAAAAGAAAGCCGTTAAACTCGACTCCCTCGCTCTCATCCCAGTCGACGGCCCGGCGGCCGAGACCAAGGATGGTAAAGACGATGTCAAGGGCAAGGGCAAGCAAAAGGAGCCCGAGCCGGTCCCCGAACCAGATCTCGAGGACCTGTCTGGAATTTTCGCCAACTTCATTGATTGGATCACGAACGAATTTTCCACCCCAGAGCACTCTGAGCGGGAGAAGAAGAATTGAGCTGCGGATGGGAGGATCCCGGAGCTCGTCAGAAAGAGGATGAGCAAATGGGCTTAATGAAGGATCATCACAACGACTTGAATGAATTGTCTATATTATTTTGTACTACATCGCGACTTCGCGGCTCTGCCCTCTCAGGAACAAGGGATCGATTCAGCTCTCCCAATTGAGCCCCAAGGCAAATCGCGGCACACAAGCACCACTCCACTCAAGGTGCTCAAGTTACTCTGGCAATCTGGCTACAAGGGGATAGACAGAAACAGGAGGGATGCATGACCGAGGAATTCGGCATTTGGAAGAAAACTTGTATGAGAACTAAAGGGTCATGGAATTCATCATTGAAAATAAACCAAACTGTACGCGTGAAGTCGGATTGCAAGTGATATTATTGACGATGATCCATCACCACCTCCCGAACTGAGGCCGTTGGATGGCAAGGTGGGTCCTTTGACGTCAAAGATGCATTGTGGTCAATGGCGATAAGATCATGTGACTATACCCGGAACAACAAGCGTTCCGAAGCCCTGAAGCGAGGTACGTACCGCGGGCTTAGCGCATCCCACAACCACAATTTTTCCACCCAATTCAGCCCTCCACCTTCAGGTTCGCTAAAAGTTTCATTCCTCACACATTGTCAAATCGATTGCCCTGGTGAGCGCCATCATCATCAGGTTAGTATGAAGAGCCCATACAGACGGACAAGAGCATACGATACTCTAGATGAGGACGAAAAGCGAATTCACAGCGAGGATTCTCATTTCCGAATTCATTGAGTTTGTATCTGGGTCACCAGCAAGCCTGGCAGACTCTCTTGTTCTCCCCTCCCCTCCCAAAACCACCAAAATTGAAAATTCATCGCTAACATTTTATACCTTTTTTTTCCTACCCTCTAGAACTTGCAATCATGGGTATCTCTCGCGACTCCCGTCACAAGCGCTCCGCCTCCGGTGCCAAGCGCGCCTACTACAGTGCGTACCCCAGAATAATTATACCATGACCGAAAGCCCGTATCGTTTTTTGAAATAGAAAAACATACGTTCTGACCTCTGTCAACAGGGAAGAAGCGCGCTTTCGAGGCCGGCCGCCAGGGTGCCAACACCCGTATCGGCGCCAAGCGAATCCACACCGTCCGCACCCGCGGCGGCAACCACAAGTACCGTGCCCTGCGTCTCGACTCCGGTAACTTCGCCTGGGGTTCCGAGGGCTGCACCCGCAAGACCCGTATCATCGGCGTCGCCTACCACCCTTCCAACAACGAGCTCGTCCGTACCAACACCCTGACCAAGAGCGCCGTCGTCCAGATCGACGCTGCTCCCTTCCGACAGTGGTACGAGGCCCACTACGGCCAGGCCATCGGCCGAAAGCGTCAGCGTGCCCAGGCCGCCAAGGAGGGCAAGGAGGTTGAGGAGGTCAAGAAGAGCAAGTCCGTCGAGAAGAAGCAGGCTGCCCGATTCGCCGCCGGCGGCAAGGTCGAGTCCGCTGTTGAGAAGCAGTTCGAGGCCGGTCGTCTCTTCGCCGTTGTCTCCAGCCGACCCGGCCAGTCTGGCCGATGTGACGGTTACATCCTCGAGGGTGAGGAGCTGGCTTTCTACCAGCGAAAGCTCCACAAATAAAGCAAAGTCGTTAGGCAAGTTGCTGGCATGGTGTTCAAGGATTTCTCCGCCGTCTTGGGCATTTTTCAAGGCATGAAAGAAAGCTTTTCATATTAAATAAAAGCAGTCGGGAAACGGGTCCATAGGGAAATGAAAAACTTTCTTGCAATGATGTAAAAAATAACATCCTTCACATTTCTGCGTTCCACCTAGTACCAATGATAATGAGATACAAACATCCAACCACCCATCTCAACGACGTGAAAAAATAAATTTTAGTGCCTCTCTTCATACACACAATCTCTATATATGCTACGTTAAGCATAACTATTGTAAATGACCCCAAAAAAAAAGAAACCCCATCCCACATATGCTGGTTACAAACATCACATGCCTTTGCTTCACAAACAAATTATACCATTATTGTTTTTCTTTCAGCTTCTTCATCTCATTTGTCTTGCTCTGTAGAATTATCAGAAACATGCCATAATACTGCCAAATGCGTGTGTGGTCAGTGTTGATTCCCATCGTTGCGTGTGTGTCTCTCTCTCCATTTCATCAATCAGAGGGGGCACTATCCCACCGGGGGGTGTGCTACACCAAATTTCAACAACCTATATAACGAAAAACAAGAAAACTCCCGACTTTTTTTGGTGTGTCATATAAGGAAAAAAAAACAAGAAAAAAGGTTGCAAGAGGGATTTTCCATGAAGTCGTGATGCAAAAAAAGGGATAAAAATTGGAGAAGAGTAAAAATACAGAGCTGGGGGTTGGAGCTCAGTGAGGATCAGGGTCTCTAAGCAAACTGACGCTTCACGTCTGTCCACTTGCGTGTAAGAGCTTCATGCTGGGCATAAACCTGTGGTCTGTTAGCAAATCTGCTATAATAGTGACCGTCTAAAGGTGAGAGCATACCTCTGCGTAACGCAGCTTGGTCTGGACCAGCTCCTCTTCAAGCTCTGCCAGCTCCTTTTCTACCTTCTCATTTTCCAAATGTACTTTTTCATTACGCTTCATCAAGTCATCGCGTTCAAGTTTCCAAGTTTCCTCAATCTCAAGAGGCTGCTTCTCAATCACCATCTTCAGCTCTTGGACCTGAGCCTTGAGTGCTTCGTTGTCATCCTTGAGTTCATCATTTTCAACCTTAGTGTGAACAAGCTCAGTTGCTAGCGCAGCCTGCTCGCGGTCACAGACCTCGACTCGCTCTTCAAGTTTTCGGACCTGGATAGTGAGGCTCTGATTTGACAACCGAAGGTCTTGCAGTTCTGTCTCACGATCCTTTTCAGCCTTGGTCTTTTCTTCCCACTCTGTCTGATACGCCTTGAGAATCTCAGGGGACATCTTGACCTCGCAAGCATCTCGGACAAGCTGGTCTGCCCTGTAGATCTCCTTATCGACGCTAGAGCTAGAGCTTCCAAAGAATCCATTCTCGAGAAGGCTTCCCTGGCTGGGGTCTTTGTCAATGTACACGTCAAAGAGCTTATCCTTCAAGTAGGTAGTAAGCTGTTGCATGTCGGATAGTCCTAGCAGTGTGGCCGCATTCTTCTGCATTAAAACTATTCCAAATCGGATGATAGCCGACAAGCCTTCGGAGAAAATTAAATCGTAAATTCTGAGCACAAGCTGGAGGGGGAAGCGGTAGGCAAAAAGGGTGAGGAACCACTGCGTAGCATAAAGATGAGGAGAAATGCTCCTTCTGTGAAGATGGCAGTACAGAGCAGGCTCAAGATCTTCCAGCAACCGCTCGAACTGGTAAAGATGCATGTGCAAACCAGGCATATCTTGAACAAAAAGATCTCGCAGGCCATAATGGTTCATTAGACGGACAAGGAGGCAGAAAGCTTCTTGTTCCGGCATCTATGATATTGTCAGCGAGGTATAAGCTAGATAGATAAAATGGCAACTCACATTAAATAATAGAGGCATAATCAGAAAATTCATGCCTTGTGCATACCCGACGCCTTCGTCGAAGAGGGCGTATGCTTTGCAGGCACCAAAAAGCCCATCTTGAAGTCCCGCTGCCGCTGCATACTTGGAATAACTTGTACGAGCACCAAGGTCGCGACGTATTACCTTCTCCAGTCGTGAAACGGCAGCCGCATCCTCTTTGTCTTTACGCTTCCGCTCAGCAACCGCGGCCGCTTGAGCTTTGGCCAATGCTTCGCTGTTCTTTTCTCCCTTTTGCGACGAACCAATAGAACCATCTGAATGGACTGATGAAGCTGAAGAGGCTACGCCATCACCACTTTGAACACTAAGAGTGCCGTTGCTAAGACTGCTGGCAGTGGTGCTGTTGCTGTGTCGATTCTTCTCCTTTTCCGTACCCCTCGCCACCAGGTCCCTGTAGACTATTTCCAGGTCCTCGTTTTTGCTCTGAGCCAAGACCTGCCAAATAACCCCTCGGATAGCGCTGGGGATTCCCGTCGCTATGGCCTTGTTCAGTTCTTCGGCACTTGATCGGGCCACAGCAGCTGGCCCTTCATAGACGACAGATTGCCAGAGGTCCCAGTCCACCTGTGACTCCGTCATGGCAGACGGCCCAGCGTTGATGCCTGACGCAGTTCCAGGAGCCAAGCTGTTGTTTGGCGGTGGGACCGGAGATGCAGGTGGGATATCCACCATCAGGGGCTCTTCTCCGTTGGCCTTGGCACCAAGCGACTTGTCATCGGTGGCCAATGCAAGCGGAATACCAGCTTCCTGTTGCATACGGAGCACCTTGAACCTGTCCTTGAGGCTATCACGGCTTAATCTATCGCCAGCACGACTACCCTTTTCCTCCTCGAGTCTGCTCAGCATCATCTCCGGGTTGCTATTCAAGGTAGCGACAGAGCTGGCGGTGTTTCTTCTACCAGTAGCTGGAGGTGCGGCATTGGCATTTTCTTTTTCCTTTTCTTTTTCCTTGTCCTTGCTCGAGTTTCGAGAAAGCCATGAAAAGGGGCTTGTCAATTTCCGACCGGGCGGCTGGGGTGCGGCGGGAGGCGGCGGTGGAGGAGCAACAGCGGTAACTGGAGGAACGGGGCTTTTTGTCGGCGATTCTGCAGGCGGGGACCAAGGCATTGAGGGGAGGGCGTTGGTAATACTGGTCAAGGACATTGTTTTGCTGTGTTGTTCTTTTTCGGGAACACTTGCTGGTTCTGAATTTACAATCAGTAAACTGGAAAGGGGTTATAATTTGAGCATAGGAGCGGGAGGGAATACCCTGTGGTTGTGGGGCAGCAGCGGCAGCGGCAGCAGCAGTATCATCATCCAAATTGACAATGTCAAGGTTCGAAGCGTTCGAGAGACGATGGGGAGGCGGTGTCGAGTCAGATTCAGGGTTCGGTTTAGACTCGTCTTTAACAGAGACAACTTCCTCGTCGTCGTCGTCGTCAGAACTCTCCTCGGCCGATGAATCTTCGTCCTCCTGCGGGGGAGGTTTTGTGATGGATGTAGTCGTAGATCTCTTGGTCAAAGATCGTACGGAAGCAGCATCGACGGCGTCTTCAAATGTGTCGTTATCCGCAGCCTATTCGGGGTATTAATACTTCTTGCTCATGGCAGCTGGCCAGGGTTTTGCAAGCCATGTGGCGATCTCAATGGCGGGACAGCGCTCAACGTACCGTATCATGATCAGAGTCTGAAACGGACTCAGGTCTCGCCTTCACCTGTGAAGGCTCGGGAGAAGCGATATCGTCCTGCTGCGACATGGCTCTCTCGTGAATTCTTCTTCTTTCTTTCCAAATTCTAGGGATTTTCAAAGAAGGTGTGTTTGAACAGGCACCCCTCAACAACCAGCCATTAACGCACTATTATGTAGGTGGGCAAGGTCGAGAGGTCGTATCGTAGAATAAAAGGTCGGTCGGGTCGTAGAATGCTCGTAACGGGGGCTATGGTAGAATGGACAGGTAAATAGAGTAACGCAAACGAAGAAAATTCAGGTTGTTGGATTGCTCAAACAAAGAGGAACTGGTCGTGAGGAAGAAAATGAACGAGGTTAGGTTGAAGTGCTATAGGCAGTTGGCTCCTCCCTCCCTTTCTGTTTGTGTATGTACAATTGGACTGGACTGGAGGAGTGTCTCAGGGAGTTGTATGGACGATGGAGTACCGAGTACCTTGGAGGGCCACCAAATAGCATCTGCCCCGGCTTCGTTGACTCCTGGGCGCTGGCTTGGGAGGGGGCTTCAGTGGCAGTCTCTCCTCGGTACAGTGAGTGATTGGGGGGGGTCGGGTGCTTTGGCTGCCTGTGGATACCTGTGGGTGCGTAGGTGGCTCAAGAACCTTGGAGTTGGACCCTTTTAGTGGGCTCTTTTTAGTGCAGTGCGGGTTCCTGGCCATTAATAAGGCCTGCGGGCCAGGGGTTCACACAAGAAAATTGACTGAGGCGAAATTATTCCAGGTTTAGACACAACAAAAAGTTGTTTATCCATCCAAGCCAGCCATGCCATGCCAGCCAGGGTCGCGTGCTTTTTTCCTTTTGCTTTCAAGGGACCCCCCCGAATGATCACCAACGGCACAGGTACTCCGTACAGAGATGGATGCCCCCTTTTCTCTTCCGACTGCTACTACTACAGTCTACAAGTACCACTACCCGACGTTGACAACACATACCTACATGAGAGGCTACATGAGAGGAGGTGAGCTCTGGCATTCGCAAGGGATGCGGTGCATGTGTGTCTCTTCATCATCATGGCGAAAGACAGACATTGAAAGCCAGCCAACGGCCCGATTTCGAAAAATGCAAACTCTCTTTCGCAGCGTGTCTGTTGATCACTGTGCATCGATATGACATCTGACATCTTGGTCATTCCATTGGTTCTCGAACAATGCGCCTGATGCCCTTGGACTGGCCCCTTACTGGCCACGCGTTTCACGACAGCTTGTTTCAGAAACTGGGCGTGCCGTTGGGGGCCCTGCCTTGCATCTATCAAACCTGGCATCTGCATACAAGTACTTTAGTAATACAATTAATTCATAGCGTGTCATCACATGCTGTCGAACTGGTGGGAGCGAGCATCTACTGGTAGTATTATGATTTATACGCGTATGAAAACGTTGTGTTGGTGTTGTACTTTGTAAATGTTACTTGCGAGACAAGTGCCTTGATCATGATGGAGTCCTGTTCAAGTGCTCCATACGGAGTACATGCATACAAGTAGATCCATTCGAGAGAGGCGGATGCTAGTAGCGGTCAATCGTTCAATTCCAGGTTTCCTCTCAACACGCTTGGCTCGAAACACCACAAAAAAAGAAGGCTGGCCCACCGAACCCCTGAGCCGAACCGAGAAAATGTAAGACAAGTTGGGTGCATCTGTGACGTACCCTGTTGACCTTGACCCGACGGAGCACATGCGACCGTAATCCACTGATTCACTTCCGCTTGTTTATGAAAATTACGGAGCAAATATTTGTGAATATGCGAAATCGATGGATTCGTGGCAGACATGTGTGTGTTCGGGCCCTTCAGAATAGCCCTGGTAGAGAGACAGAGGCAGAGGCATCAAGACGCAAGGGAGTGCAAAGCGCGCCACAAACAACAAGATCAGTGGCTTTTCAAACTGCAAATCTCCTGTGCATTTCTTGCAGAAGATGCGGAGCAATCTTTCTTTCCAGGAACAGGTCGCGCACGTTCCTGATCTCCTTTCCCGACATTGGTTGAGCAATGGAATGGTTGGTTTTGTTTTCCTTCCGTTCCTCTGGTATTTGTTTAACTCTGAGATTTTTGCCCTTTTTTCATGAGCTCCATACAAGACTTTACAAGTACATAGTACGATATTGCAGTTTGAAAACATCAGGGGGAGGCCTACTGGTTTGCCCGCACGGAAATAGGTACATTGTTTGCTAACCTGGAGAGGCTTCACAAGACCCTGATAGAGGGTCGGCTGATAGGACCAACCCCGAATGTTTGCTGGGTCTCGTGGCACAGTAAATTGCATCCATGGATAGACTAAGAAAACTCCAAGGTATGCTGCCAGTCACGACTTGCTGAGAAATCATTCACATGATGGCGACGGAGATATTGTTGTTCATACAAAAGGGACCTAGTAATTTATAAAACGGGGCCTGTAGATGAGTCACTGCCCGAAGGATCATT
The DNA here is from genome assembly GCA_011799845.1 of Hypomyces rosellus. Lineage (NCBI taxonomy): Eukaryota > Fungi > Ascomycota > Sordariomycetes > Hypocreales > Hypocreaceae > Hypomyces > Hypomyces rosellus. The sequence goes on from WWCI01000001.1 coordinate 1,051,201, forward strand.
CATAAATGTATTCCATATTTGGCTATCAATTCACCGTCAAAATTTCAAATTTGTTTGTACATTTGTAGGGTAGCAATTCTTTTTAGGAGACTTTGGTTGCTCCCAGACTCTTGTGTCGAACGGATCTATTTGCCATGGTCCAAGCGTCTCCTGACTATGAAGCTACAATGAATCAGATCTCCGAATATCCTCTCGAGGTCCATGCTTCGTGGTGTTGGGAATCAACTACTTTACAGTAGGAAAAAAAATAAAATACAAAACCACTAACAATCAAGAAGGATTTTGGGTGGTGCCTTTATTTAACCAAGTATATATATAAACTTGCAACACAGTCTCTAGATCCATACTTTTCTTACAATAATACCACCTAGGCAACAACCATCTATCTAGCATCTAAACTGTGTGTCCCAAAGAAAGAAAATAAACAAACAAAGAAGATGGACGAATATTGCCGTCATGAGGCTCCGGGTTAGATGGAAGGGTTCTGTCCCAAAATCATGGATAGTCTACCTACAAACAACCTGGAAATAAATACTGGCGGTAATTACTAGCACTGTAGCAACTCAAGTGGTCTGGCGGTGCTTGGAAACAGCTCCCCTCACTCACCGGAAAGATAATCCGGAGCTCTAAATTCAATGGATGGCTGGAGGAGGTCTGGAGCCTTCTTTACCCCTCTGCCACTTGTGCCACTATAAGCTTAGTGCTAAGAGGTTGGAGATATCAGCACAGTGCCTTCAGTGCCAGGTAGGCGCTTGCTTCCATCCTCGGCACCCGCTTTAGTACGTACCTCTGCCTAGAGCACCTGTACTTGGACTGCCCGCCTTGACTGCACTGTCCTGCACCTGGAGAACTGAGACGTTCAGAGGGGGACCACCACCACCACCACCACCTATTACGCAGAGGCCCACCCTCCTGCAACCTGTCGACCTGACGTTTTGACATGCAGCACTTCTTTTTCCCTCCCAACAACAAACTCTTCCTCTCTCCACTTCTTCCGCCCTTGGTTTTCACGACTGGGAGAATCGCGATAGGTCTTTAGGAGCTGGCTGATATACTGGTTTGTATCTCCGACATTCCTCCCGCCAACTCTTTGATTCTTTGACGCTTGGCACTTGACGCTTGGAGAAGCTGTTTTTGGACGACCTGCACTCGTCTGGAAACTCAAGACTTTCCGAAGCTCCATCAGCAAACGTCTCCAACTCTCCCACGCGCCAACGTGACGATCAGGCATCTTATTTACCCTCCGATTTTCCTTACGAGAGCTCTTCGAAGCTGCAGAGTACCCTGCTCTGGCGACAGACGGCGACAAGTTTGACCTTTTGCCAAGCCTCGATTTCAAAGCAGAAGTAGCCGTCACCCAACCTTTCACTGTCTTGATTTTGCCAAAAGGCTGCAGCCTCGCCACCCGAATTTTCAACCTCAAATCATTACGGCCCGGTTAAAAGCTGCCCAACCAAGGGACATCTCGTCTGAATTGGAAGCGCTGCCGCGCCGGTGGGTAGCTTGACTGTAGTGGAGGGGGAGCTTGCTTTCGTTTCTGCGGCTCTGCCGCTACCGTTGTTAAGATGGGCAAGATTACAAAGACGATGCAGGCCAAGCACCGGGAGACTTTGGTAAGCTATAGCCTTTTTTTTGTGTGCGAGAATTTCCCTTTGATACATCAGAAACTAATCGATGAATCCTTGTTATAGTCTCCCTGGCTCAAGGCTTATGTCGAGTCTGCCTCCACAGCCCCTCTACCCCTCCTGCCACAGCACCTTGCCAGCTTCCCATCACGATGGCCCTTTGGACGTGGCGACCTCTATCACTGGATTCCTCTCTTGAACAGGTTCGATACTGTACTGGAGCACTTTTGCCGAATCTACAACCTGAATGAGGGACCACAGCAGCGAGACTTTGGATGTGACTTGTTGCTCAACCACACCAAAGACTCGGCATTCGATGGTGAGAAACAGTGGGACATGGATCAGCTAACGGAACTCAACTTTCCTCCGGATGGCGATAGGCAACTCGTCGAAGCTGTCTTGAGATTCACTCGGATGCTACTAGAACATTGCGGAAACCGCAGTATTTATGCTAGCAGCTTCCATCTCAACGCTTTGCTCAATTGCACTTCTCTGCCTATTCTCATCTCAACCTTTGAGGTAGGATCGGAGTTGGCCCAAAGATACCAGGCCTCTGTCAAGCGCGTTGGAAGTGCATCCAGGCATATTAGCGCCGCTTTACTCGCCAATCATTATAATATTGATCTAGAGCATGTTCAGCAGATGGCCTTACCGTTTATCAAAACACCAATCTTCAGCCTTTCAGACCCTACCCCTACCACCACACCGGCTTCTACGTCTAAAAGTAAAGAAAAGGCACAAGGTAGTAGTGGTAGGAATGCTGCTACCATGCACGCCAATGACTTGGTGGCTATTGCAACCACGGATGATAAGCGGTGGAACGGCTGGGGTGATGTCAAGGTGTTTTATTATCCCCAGGAGCCCGTACCGACCCAAGACGTGCCTGCAGATCATGGCCGCTCGTCTTTGCCGGCGACTCCGACGCCACTGCGCCGAAGCTCCACCATGAATACACAGCATACTCCCAAGGTTCGGAATACGGCAGGCGATGACTCTTCTCCACTGGCACCGCGAACACCCGCCGTTGCGGATGAGCATACTGCCTCCGGGCAGAAGTCTTTCGAGCTGCCTCAGTCGATAGTCAACTCCAACTCAATTTACGATCTCCTCAACCGATGCCCCAAGGATATGCCACCGGCCTCCAGATATGAAGTTTTCCATCGATTGCGGGTGGCCAAGGCAGTCACAGGCTCCCGCCAATCACGTCAGCAGATTCTGGCTGTTCGACTGCTAGCAATCATCAATTTGGCGTACATCCACACCGAGTCTAATTTTGTTGAAAAGGTCCTTCGCCAAGATATCGACGAAACCCGCCGATTTCAGTTGGTTTATCAGCTCGCCGAGTTGATTCACCCGTCGGTTAACGGCAAATCTGATGTACCTTTGTGGCTGCAGACTGTCGCTTTTGCACTCCTCGAGGCGGTCTCAAGCTTCCATGCTAGGTGTCAAGACGTGTTGTCGGCCGTGAATGCCAATGTCAATCACGGTATTCTTCTATATGTCATCAGAAAGGCGGTTGCTGGGATGGCGGAGAGTCAACCTGGCGATGATAGTGATCAAGTTACCGAGGCGGATGAGTGGCGCAACAATCTCTTTTCTCTCACCTTGCATCTGTCTATGGCTACTCGCATTGGTAGTGAAATGGTGTCGGCTGGGTTGATGGATATCCTAGTCGAGATCCTTGGTCTGCGCTCCAACATCGCACAGCGTCACCATTCCATGGTTCTTGCATTCCTTGATGGTTTAATATGGACCTACCCCAACGCCTTTACTGCCTTCTTTAATGCTGATGGGTTGGATGCTGTGGCTAAACTGGTAGTAGACACGGCCATGGAAGCCCGAGCGCAACTGCAGTCGTCCAAAGGCATAAAGCCCGATCAGCAATCAGGCGCCGTGGATTACGAAATTCCGTATTATCAGCAACAGACACTGAAATGGTTGCTCAAGTTTATTCATCACATCATGTCTAATTCCTACAGCTACAGTGGAAACACAGACAGACTGCTCCGAAATCTAGCTGAGAAATCGGACTTGCTGGCGTATCTGAGAGACATCATTGAGGATAAGAAGAGCTTCGGCTCCGTCGTCTGGACCAATTCGGTGACCATACTCAGTGACTTCATCAATAACGACCCCACAAGCTTCGCCGCCATATCCGAATCAGGAATGATCAAAACATACCTTGAAGCCATTACTGGAAGACCGGTCCCCGAGGAGCAATTGAAGGCACAGAGACCGAACGATGCAGAGGTTGAAGATGCCGATTCCCCCAACAGTTCGGCTGTGGCATCCATTGTAGAGAAAGACGACCGACCGCATCCACCTCCAGAAGAACTTATTATTCAAACTCGCCATGAATCAGTTGCCTCTGGCATTCTGGCTTCATCAGATGCCATTAATGTTGTACCACAGGTGCTGAATTCTATCTCGCTAAACAACACGGGAATGAAGTTGGTGGTTGCCTCGAGGGCATTTGAAAGTTTCTTGGAGATTTTTGAGAGTCCTGCTCATGTTAGATGCATGGAAACGGACGCCGAGCTGGCTAGCAATGTTGGAGCAAGCTTTGATGAGCTTGCACGCCATCACCCTCCTCTCCGAATATCCATATCAAACGCTGTCATCGACATGGTTGCACGCGTTCGAGTTTTGGGCATCGAAAAGGCTCGAGTCTCGGGATGGGGAGCCAAGTTGGTTGCCGTTGAAAATCCCAACGACGAAACGGCTCAAGATAAGACAGCTGAACCGGCCCAAGGAGCAAGGGAACCAGGAATTCCGGAAGGGGCTGATGTTGATATGGCTGATGCCACTCAATCGCACGAGACGAGCACCGAGAAACCCATTGAGTCCTTGAAAGAAACGACGTCAGAGTCGTTCATCCCATACATTTTTGCTCTTTCAAGCTTCTTGACATCCTACCTATCCAACAACATGTTAAAAGCCAGTTTTGTCGATAATGGCGGCACCGAGCTGCTTCTCGATATCTGCCAGTCACCTAGCCTTCCAGCCACATATGGCGACTCCATGGCTACGAGAGTCTTGAACCAAGTGGTGACTCAACTGATCGAGCATTCTCCAGTTCGTGGCCTGCCGTCACTTCTCAAGCGTGCCCAGGCCGCCATCGATGTGTTGCAACCACTTGGAGAAAAGACAGAGGCTGTGCCGCCATACTTTGCGCCCTTCCTAGCACCAGACCTCGGAAGAGTTTATAGCGATTCGGATAAAGCCGAGACGGTTTCCAATGGGACCAAGATCGTGAAAGCTCTCCTGAACGCCCAGACATATATTAAGATCATATCGGACTGTTTCCCCACCTCGAGGTCCAACTCCCTGCAATTCTATCCCGTAAACGTGTATGACTACTACCTGACTTTGGTGAAGTCGATTGGACCCCTCCTGCGGGGAGTCTTGGCCGAGGAAGCCGGCGAGCTTACGGTGGTACCATCCAACTGGTCTCTCAGACGGCACGCGCAGCCTGTTGAGGGCCAACCCAGGGGCAACAATGCGGACGCCGAGGGTGATGATACATCGTTGCCAGATGTTTTGACCGGAACCGACAGCTGGAGGCCTAGCGACGCTGCCAGCACGGAGACCCCAACCGCATCTCGCCCGACCGAGCAGGAGCAGGCAAGCCCTCGCTTTCAGAATTATGAAACTCTCCGAACTCTCCTCCACCCCATGATCCCAACCTCGTTTCCTCTTTTCCAGACCCTGGGCAAAGCTTTATTCCCACGTCGCGAAGTGACTCCGGGTGATTTATTCCCACGACCACGGCACCTAGAAATTGCTAAAGCACTTGCTGACACAGTCCTTGACCACTTGGCACCATCTGTGAAAACATCCACGCCGACATCGAAAGATTTCCATTATTGGATCATCATGCTACATACCATCCACGAGATGCTGATCGATCATCCTTCAACACGCCAGAGCGAACGATCTAATGTACAGATCATTATGCCAGTTCTATTAGCCTTCAAGGAAGAAGGCGGCTTGACGGTGCTTAGCGAAATGCTGTCTGTCTTTGCTGCTGCTATTCGGGATGGTGCTAGTAATAACTCTGATGAATCTTCCAAGTCCAAGGTTGCAGCTTTTGGCCTTAAGAAAATTCTTGATCTGTACTTTGTTCTCGTCAATGGAAAGTACATAATGGACACGAACAATCATTTCAAGCTTCAAAGGCAAACAGATCGATCACAAGTCGTTGGAAACATATATCAACAGATCGTTGTCGAGTTCCGTGCGGCTATACTGCCCGTTGTCATGGAACTTTGGAATTCCGACTTTGTGGAAAAGGTGCCAGAGCCAACTGTCAAACGGCTCGTGGACATCCTCAAGATGATTTCGGCTAGTGATAATGAACTGCCATCAATGCCCAGGGATAAGGTACGTAAATTCTCATCTCCTGAATTTTACGCCGTGATGCTAACAATGTGAAAGGCTCCGTTTGTTCTGTTCGAGTATACGGAGACGCGCTTCAATTGGCGCGCGGCTCGAGATACCGTTGAAGAACTGGTGAATGATGGATTTGACGAAGACTTGGTACACGAGGCCGTATTCAGAGCTAATGGCAACTCGGCTACTAGCCGTCAGTACTGCCAATCCCACAAGGCCGGGACTGCCGGTTCGCGAAACCCTATCCCCTCCGAAGATTCCGACACCTCGGCATTGGATGAGGCTAGCACACCGACGGAGAATCGGGATGCCAATGCAACAGGCACCGCCGATGCGGACCGAATGTCATTAGATGCGCTACCTGACATTCCTGGAGAGGGACTGGGCGACTTGGTCGACCGCACGTCTCAGACTGGAGATGAAGCTGGTGGCAGTGGATCACAACCTCAACTGCAGACGAGCGGAGAAGGAAACTCTGCCGAAAAGTCTCCAGCGACTCAATTCACTGCCCTCAAACAAGAACTCGACAACCAGCGATCCAAGCTCCGTGAGAATTTGATTGACCAGTGTCTAGACGTGATACGGGCCCATCCGGATACCGCGATTGAGGTTTCCGAACTCATCAGCACTGTAGTTTTGCGTCACTTGGGCACCGAAGGACAGGAGGACATTGGCTCCACCCTAACATTCGCACTTTCCTCTCTGGCCTTTGATGAAGAGGAGAAGAAGCGCAACGGAAAATGCATAGCTGCTTACGCCCATCTCCTTGCTCTGTTGTTGCAGGACCAGCTGTTCTTCTCAAGAAATATTGACACTTTGCGCGAAAGGATCGAGGAGTACATTGCCTTTTTGAAAGTTCCGCTTTCTGCTTCCACAGATGACCTCCCCCCTTGGATTCCATTCATCTTGTTGGTCCTAGAGACATTGCTGAGCCATGACGAACGGCCAACTGCCGTCCAATGGAAGCCACCAAAATCCTTGGAGGAGAGTGTTGCATCTCCCATTCTTTCGCTGAGAACTCCTTTGGTTAGCGACCCTCAGCGCGCCACCATCTTGGAATCGCTGCTTGATCTACTCCCTCGTATTGGGAAAGAGGAATTGCTAGCAACCGCGGTCTTGAGAGTTTTAGTAATCCTGACTCGAAGGCGTCAAGTGGCCAAACAAGTGGGGGAGAAGAAGAATCTGCAGCGGCTGTTTTTAATGGCTAAACAGATGGCGGGATCTGGATCTGAACGTCTGAAGCAAACTAAGATAACCGCTAATCTCCTCACCATACTTCGTCACATCATTGAGGATGAGGAGATCATCAAGCAGGTTATGCGGGCGGAAATTAAGGCTGACTTCCCTAACCTTCAACGTACTCAGCGAGGCCACCCTGATGTGCCAACATATTTGCGAGCCATGTCGCCGATCGTTCTTCGGGCTCCTGATCTATTTGTCGAAGTAACAAACGAATTGTTTAGGTTTTCGCGATGGAATCCGTCAAACAGTGATGGGGTCCGGGCCATGACACTGGTTTGGAAAGAGCAGGAGGATGATAATGTCAGCACTTTAAAGCCCCAAACGGATGATACATCTGTGCAAGACATCAAGCCATCCACCGAGACTGGAGACAAGGAAATGACTGACGCACCAAAGCCGCACCATGACAGTAAGCGTCCTGTGGTTGAAAATCCCGATGGTGTCATTCATTTCCTTCTCTGCGAGTTGGTCAATTACCGTGAAGTCGAGGATAAAGAGTTGCCCGCTTCCAACAAAGACGTGAAATCTGAGACCGAAGCTGGAGGCGAAGCCCAGGATGCGTCTGTCACTGATGGCCCTACGGCAGATGGAAGAGATAAGAAGCCAACAAAGCCTGTTTTCAAGGCTGACGAGCATCCGATTTTTGTTTACCGTTGCTTTTTGCTGAGCTGTCTAGCTGAGCTCCTCCAGAGTTACACACGGACAAAGGTCGAGTTTATCAATTTCAAGCGAAGCGCTCCACCCCTATCTACAACAACACCTGTCAAGCCTAGGTCGAGCATCCTCAACTATCTGATATATGATCTTCTCTGCCAGGGAAATCTGAATGGTACGGTTGATAGCATAGCGTCGAAGAAAAAAGCCGCAACCTCGTCTCAGACTCAGAAGGTCTTGGTTGCCCTCGTATCAAGGACAAATGAGCGAGGCATCGACCGGAGCAAGGACAAGTATGCCTATGACGAGGACCCTGATCTGCTGTTTGTTCGTAAATTTGTTCTCGATACTATTTTGAAGGCCTACGAGAAGGCTCCACTTACGGATGAACCATTGGAGACCCGCTATTCGCGAATGCAATGCCTAGCAGAGCTCATGAATCATATGATTGGCGAGCGGGACAAGGAGCAAAGCTCAGGGGGTCGCAATCCCGACAACCCGCAGTCTCGGTCTCAGGCGCAACTTCGACGGCTGATGTATGAGAAGGGGTATCTGGACAAGCTTACCTCGTCGATTGCCGAGCTTAACTTGAATTATCCGGGAGTGAAACGGGCCATTAAGTATATCTTGCGAGCCCTAAGAGTCTTAACCGAGACTGCCAAGGACCTCAGCCATCTCAACATCTTGCCCTCAGAACCACAAGGAGATCATAGCGATGAGGAGTTTGCCTCTACTTCGTCCCTGTCGGATTTGGATGATGATCGTGAGGAAACCCCCGATTTGTATCGCAACTCCGCCCTAGGTATGCTCGAACCTCGAGGTGAAGACGATGAGTCTGAGTCCGATGATGAAGAGGGTGACGAAGATATGTACGGCGATGAATATGACGATGATGAAATGGACTATGGAGAAGACGATATTTCGGATGACGAAGACAACATTAGTGATGAGGACGAAGTTCTTAGTGAGATGGGAGAGATAGAAGGTCTTCACGGCGATCCTGGAGTGGTCGAAGTTATCATGGATGATGATGACGACGACGAAGATGATGATGGAAGCGATGACGACGATGACGACGAAGTTGAGTCTGCTGATATGGAAGATGTCGAAGATCGTGTTGAGATTGTCGATGAGGACGGGAACCCAATTGCTGATGATGGAGAGTCGGGCTGGGAAAGCGAAAGTGATGGCGAAGACGACGAGGGCCCGGAAGTTGACGACATTGATTACGAGGCTGAAGGCCAAGATGAGGATGAGGCCCAGATGCACGGTCTGGGCCCCAACGATATCCTCGATAATATGGCTAGAGCTATGTTGGGAGATGATGATGGGTATGAACCCGAGCTTATGGATGGGTTGGATGATCATTACATGGATGACGGCCATGATGACGGTGGTAAGTTTGCCTGTGTGAGCACGAGTGACGCTCTGCCGCTAACAAACATCCTAGAGGACGACGATGACGAAGATATTGAAGATGAAGAGTACATCTACGATGACGACTATCCACGTAAGTTAGACTCGGAGGTGTTGAGCTTCAAGGGTACTAACTAGATCTGCAGTAAATGACCCCCTGCCTCCAATGCCAGCTCTTGGGTGGGATGGATTCAACCCTGAGGTTGATGATCGACATCGTCAGCTATTCCTTCTTGACGGCAACGGCAGACGACCTGTACTCGCCAGAATGGATAATCGTAACCCTTTCCCCCCTCGCTTTATAGCTGGCTCTAATCGGGATCTCGGTGGTAAGCTGCCGTATTCGCAAGTCAAGACTTTTGGTGTGCTAACATTTTTTGGAGCAGATTTCCGCAGCTACTTCTCCCGCAGCCATCGATCTGCTGGGCCACAATCCAACGCTGAGGATGGCATCAACCCATTACTGCGACGCCCCGACCAAGGTCACGAACATTTGCCTCGGCACGGTCATCCCCACTCAATTGGCCTTAGACTTCCAGAAGGATTCCTGGGCCCAGGAAGACACATTATTGATGGTCCGATGGGTTTTATTGGTGAGCTAATGGAATTCTTGCCAATCATGGGCCGAAACGGCAATGGTCAACAGGCTTTCCATCTTCATATCACTGGCCCAGGCGGCTCCCGAAGCGCAGAATTCGGGCCAATTCGAGGATTCAGGAATGAGCACCGTCGCGATGTTGTGTCTCAAGAGCCGCATCAGGCAGTTGCATTTAATCCTGAATCTACTTTGGAACGCTACCAGGGAGAGGCGAGAATGATCTTTGGCTCTAACCATGTCATGGAAGCCGCCAAACTCCTGATGGAAATCAACGCGCGATTAACTCCGGGAGCCATGGAACTAGAACGGCAATACAAAGCTGAGGAGGCAGAGAATCAGAAGCGTCTTGAAGAAGTCCGGAAGAAGAAGGAAGAAGAAGAGCGCTTAGCTAGAGAGGCAAAGGAAGCTGAAGAAAGGGCAGAAAGAGAGAAAAAGGAGGCAGAGGAACGCGAGGCTGCAGAGAAGGCAGCAGCAGAAGCGGCAGAAGTGGCAGCAGCAGAAGCCGCGGCCGCGGCTGCCGCTAGCAGCGCAGCCCAGGCCCCGCCAGCAGAGGATTCTCATGACAACAGTAGTGCCATGGAAGGCATTGAATCTACAGAGCCTCTCAGTTCGTCGGGCGACCAAACTACTCCCGCTGCAAGAGCGGATGCGCCCCGAGTCATGACCATGATTCGAGGTGAAGAGGTCGACGTCACCGAACTGGGAATTGATCCCGATTATTTAGCAGCCCTACCGGAGGAGTTCAGGGAAGAGGTCATTGCCCACACTGTTAGTGAAAGGAGATCTCAAGCCCGTGAAGAAGCCGCCGCATCGGGTGAAGCCACGGAGGTGTTCCAAGAATTCCTAGATGCCTTACCAGAGGAGCTACGCCTAGAAATTGCCCAGCAGGAACGACAAGAGCAGCGACGGCGCAATCGTGAGGAAACTCGTCGCCAGGCTGCTGCCGAAGGTCACGAAGCGATCGCAGCTGACATGGATCCGGCAAGCATCCTCCTCACATTCCCACCCGAGCTTAGAGAGCAGGCTCTTATGGACCAAGGCGAGGATATAATGGGCCATCTCCCCCCCGACATGGCTGCTCAGGTTAGAGCTTTGACTCAGCAACGCCCGCCGCTTCCCCACCAACGAGGTATGCGTCCGGTTGCCCCCCCCGGCCGAAGTCCACCTGGAGCCGGTAGAGTTGCTGTTCAAGGGTCTCCCGATGAACAGGGTGAAAACAAAAGCCAGCGACGAACGGTTGTACAAATGCTTGATAAAGCTGGTGTGGCAACTCTTTTGCGTCTAATGTTCATTGCCCAACAAGGCTCCATTCGCAGTTACTTATTCAGTGTATTTGCCGATGTGTGCGAAAACCGCCAGACTCGCCTTGAAGTTGTTAGCACTATTCTTCAAATTCTGCAAGATGGCAGCACGGATATGAATGCAGTCGAGCGCAGTTTTGGCCAGCTTTCGCTCAAGGCCAGAAAGCAAAAGGACAAGGAAAAGGAGACCGAACCAAAGACTCCCCAGCATCTTAAGAGGACATTGTCGACCTTGGGCAGTCTCACCACCACTACGACGCAGACTAATTCGGAGACATCGCCCCTACTAATTGTTCAACAATGTCTGGATCTGTTGGTCGACTTGTGTACCAAAAACCCGCATATCCCTTGGCTTTTCTTGACGGAACATGAGGCAGTGGGAACGACGCTCAAGAGAACTTTAAGCCGCAAAGGAAAGGCCAAGGATTCAAAGTCACACAAGTACGCGATTAACTCTTTGTTGACACTCCTCGACCGCGAACTTGTAACAGAAAGCTCGCTAGTCATGTCGCACCTTGCAGACCTGTTGAACCGAGTGACACTCCCTCTTCAGAATCTAGATCGTCGTCGCAAGGAACCGACGGAGGAAGGAAAATCCACTGTCAAGGCTGATGAAGCAGAGGGCGAGGCCCAACCTGAGACCACCGAGGCCGAACCGCAGAATACCAGCGAACAAGCAGCAACTGGTGAAAATCAGGAGTCGGCAGCTGGACAGGCCAATCCATCCGAACCAGCCCCACCGGCAGAAGACTCCTCCAAGGAGCAGAAGAAAGACAGTGCTCAGAAGCGAACTCGTCAATTACAACCACCTGTGATTCCCCCCCACAATCTAACTCTCGTAGTAAAGGTCTTTGTGGCTAGAGAGTGCAGCTCCAAGACTTTCCAGAACACAATCTCCACGATCAAGAATTTGTCTGCTATCCCAGGCGCAAAGGCTGTTTTTGGACAGGAGCTGGTCCGGCAAGCTCGTCTGCTGAGCGAAAATATTGTTTCTGACCTAGACGAACTTCTACCTCACATTGATCAAGCGACTTCTGGAACTGAAATCCAGGGTGTTGCCCTTGCCAAGTTCTCGCCTGGAGCCTCTGAGCAGAACAAGCTTCTCCGAGTGCTTACCGCCTTGGACCATTTATTCGACGGCAAAAAGAAGAATGAGGAGGCCGAGACGGATGAATCCAAGGACGAAAAACATGACCTGGTTGTCTCTCTGTACCACAACTCTACTTTTGCCACGATGTGGGAGAAGTTGAGCGCATGTTTGAGCGCTATCCGCCAACGCGAGAGCATGCTCAACGTGGCAACCATTCTGTTGCCATTGATTGAATCTTTGATGGTGGTGTGCAAAAACACAACGGCAAGTGAAGATCTTTCTCAGAGCCTGGTTGGCAAGGACATGCTCCTCTCAAGCCCGCAGCCCGAGTCACGCACGGCCAATCTCTTCTTCACCTTCACTGAGGAGCACAGACGTATTCTCAATGAACTTGTGCGACACAATCCAAAGCTCATGTCTGGTACTTTTGCCCTTCTTGTCAAAAACCCCAAGGTCCTCGAGTTCGACAACAAACGCAACTATTTCAATAGGAGTGTTCATTCACGAAGCAGCCAAACTCAAAGCCGACCATCTTACCCACCGCTGCAGCTTTCCGTCCGGCGTGAACATGTTTTCCACGATTCCTTCAAGTGGCTCTGCTTCAAGACGGGCGATGAAATGAAATATGGTAAACTCAACATTCGATTTAATGGCGAAGAGGGTGTTGATGCCGGCGGTGTTACTCGTGAATGGTTCCAGGTCCTTGCTCGACAAATGTTCGACCCTAACTATGCTCTTTTTATTCCTGTCTCGTCAGACCGCACTACCTTCCACCCGAACAAACTCAGCGGCATCAACGACGAGCATCTACGCTTCTTCAAGTTCATCGGGCGCATCATTGGTAAAGCACTATACGAGGGCCGTCTGCTCGACTGTTTCTTCAGCCGTGCTGTGTACAAGCGTATCCTTGGCAAGTCGGTATCTGTGAAGGATATGGAGTCTTTTGATCCAGATTATTACAAGTCACTTTGCTGGATGCTGGAAAACGACATTACTGATATTATCACGGAGACGTTTTCAGTTGAGGATGACGAGTTTGGCGTCACAAGGACTGTGGACCTTATTCCTAATGGCCGAGAGATTGCTGTGACCGACGAGAACAAGCACGAATATGTCCGCGTCGTGGTTGAGCACAGACTCTTGTCGTCGGTTAAGGATCAGATGGAAAATTTCCTGAGTGGTAAGTTGTTGCAAATTAAATTTCTGAACGACTAATGACTAATTAAATATAGGTTTCCATGAGATCATTCCCGCGGAATTGATTTCCATCTTCAACGAACAGGAACTGGAATTGCTAATTTCAGGTCTTCCCGACATTGACATTGATGACTGGAAGAGCAATACTGAATACCACAACTACAGCCCCTCGTCTCCACAGATTCAATGGTTCTGGAGAGCCGTCAGGTCTTTCGACAAGGAAGAGCTGGCCAAGCTGCTGCAGTTTGTCACTGGTACCAGTAAAGTTCCGCTCAATGGATTCAAGGAATTGGAAGGCATGAATGGTGTCAATCGATTTAACATCCACCGAGACTACGGCAACAAAGACCGCCTACCTTCGACCCATACTTGCTTCAACCGTAAGTGCTCCAGCATGTGATGATGAACTTCAGATTGGACCAAATGCTAACATCTAGACAGAGCTTGATCTTCCAGAGTACGACAGCTACGATATCTTGCGTTCGCAGGTTCTCAAGGCCATCACGCAAGGCAGTGACTACTTTGGATTTGCCTAAGTCTAATGAGATGACGTTGATGACTTGTTTTTGTCAGTTCAGGGGTGAAGACGCAGAATCTTTAGGCGTTGACGGCAACACATATCTTTGTTTTAATCATTTTTCTTCTTTTGTTGATTTTGGACTGGAGGAAAGTCCCATTCTTGGGCGTGTCACGCTGGGGAGAAGTGCAGGTCTCCTTGGTAGTGGGAGGTCTTTGGAGGGACGGCGAGGAAACGGGGATGGGGAAAATAGTATGAGAGTACTAAGTAGAAGGGAGATAATATCCATACTTAGAGAGGAAAATAAACGGTGTTCTAGATAAATATCACCAGAGCGGGAGTGAACGAGGCTTGCTTAGACTTTGTATGAATTATAGAATCCAGTTAAGCCATATTTACCTGGAGATGTCGACGGAATTGGCATCAAATCACTTTATGGCAGAGACATTATGGTCAAATTTGATTTCCTTTTGTGAACGTTGACTTCATTTTTGTGCGATTCTTATTTAACAAAGGGAAAGGACAAGTTCGTCATGAGATGGGGACATCAAGAATGCATTTTGAATTCCGCTTCTGATACATTCGTGATAAAATGTTTGGGCCTTTTTTAAAAAACTAAGCCTCGAGGATCCTCACTCCCAATGCATTGCAAACCACAGGACCAAGGTATGATGATTCCACTTTTTTCTTCATTATAACAACGCCAGTACCCATTTACTTGCGAATAGAGCTTGCTCGTCGCTTACGGGCGTCAGCCTTGAGGGCCTTGGCCTCGGCGACACGCTTGGCGAGGAGCTGAGAGTACTCGTTCTGAAGAAAAAGCGGGTTAGTAAAATGATGTCTTCAAAGGCTGTCGAGTTAAAAATATGGGGATACTCACGGCCTCATCCTTGACCTTCTCGGCCTGGCGGCGCTTGAGGGACAGGCGGTGACGCTTGTGCTGGAGACGCTGGGGAGTAACCAGTCTCTGGATCTTGGGGGCCTTGGTGTAAGGCTTCTTGCCCTCACCCTTGGGCTGGACCTCTCGTCGAATGACGTACTTGCGGACCTATTTTCGCCAATGGTGATTAGTTCCATTCCTCATTTATTCATTGTACTTTTTTTTCTCGGCACCAGACACTCCTCTCCCCCTTCAAAAAAAAGGGGAGAGAGAGTACCGGTGGTCTTCTCACACTCTACTCGGACTGCCATTGCCTCCCCCGCAGCTCCAAGTAGGCGATGACCGAGTATGGGTATAGGGTGAAACATACATCGTCATCCTTGGTGAGGTTGAAGAACTTGCGGATCTTGGTGGCTCGCTTGGGACCGAGACGCTTGGGCTGGACAACGTCGGTTAGGCCGGGGATATCGGCATCACCCTGCTTGACGATGCTGAGGGCAAGGACGGAGAGGTCCATGCCGACGATGCAGCCACGGACGGACTTTCGCTTACGCTCGCCGGTTCGTCGGGGGCGGTAGCAGGAGTGGCCGTCGGCGAGGAGGAGACGGACACGGCTGGGGTGCATGACACCCTGCTTCATGGGGAAACCCTGCTTGTCGTTGCCACCGGTGATGCGGAAAATGTAGCCCTTGAACTCGTCGCCGACGGAGTCACCAGCGACCTCAGCGCCCATCTGTAAAAGGAAAAAAAAAAACATGTTAACTTGTTGTTTCTGAATCAAAGGATCGTCGCCATCGATCGTGAGTGACTAGCTAGACGGTGGAATTCGAACGTACGCGCTTCTCCATGAAGACGGTGAGCTTTCGCTCATCCTCAATGTCGATGAGCTTCTGGCTGCCATTGGCAGGGTAGGAAATGTTCAACTATTTCAAGATTCTTTGGTCAGTCGACGTGATTCTCAGGGCAGCGGCGGGGACAAACG
The DNA here is from genome assembly GCA_011799845.1 of Hypomyces rosellus. NCBI lineage: Eukaryota > Fungi > Ascomycota > Sordariomycetes > Hypocreales > Hypocreaceae > Hypomyces > Hypomyces rosellus. Next base: position 1,067,095 of record WWCI01000001.1, read on the forward strand.
ACGCAAGCAATTTGCACATTTTGCTATTACCGAAGAAGACGGCCATTTGCACGGCGGCATCTCTCAGTTAAAATAGCAACAAGGCAATTGAAGCGCAGATAATCAAAAGGGTCCCTCGCATACCTTCATCTTGCCAGTGTTGTGAGGGCGCAAGTTTTACTTGACCTGGCTCGCGTGAAGTCGGCTTTTTTTGGTGGTTAATGGAGTAGACGAAGTGAAAATTGGGCGAAATGGAGAAAAGTGTGTGAGCGCTAGGGTTCCTCCTCTGGTGTGTGAAATTTACCCTGGCCAATCAGAATTCGAGACTGGGCTGTAGTGCTCGGTTGAAGGATATCCCGCTACGTAGCGGTGGCTGAGGAGCACCAGCCGCAAAAACTGGTTGTGGCGTGGATCCACCTGCCATGGACTTGCTTGTAATAGGTGGGGCGTGGGTGAGCTTCAATTCAAAGCTCTGAGTGGGGTGACCTCATCATCATCATCAAGAGTTTCAACATCAACAACTTGATTACCTTGATTCATTTTCCTTTTCTAATAATAGTTTCTCTAAACACTTATTTACATAATTTCATAAAGAGAAAAGACCAAAAATATGGCTTCGTCTTCAACCGTCTACCTATACCCTCCTTCGAGGGAGGCTTCAGCTTCATTCAGCTCTAGTCCCCTCCCCCAAATCCTACAGACCCCATCTGGCCTTGCCATCCTAGAGCTTCAGGGCTCCATCAACCTGCCCCAGGACTCAGAGGGGGAGACTTTGAAGGACGTCGACATGGGCAGGATCGAATTCCCAGACTACTCTCCCGACGCCATCGGCTCGGGCTGGATGAAGCGCGTCTACATGTACATTGGCCAACACCAGCTCTTGATTGGGGAAGTGAAGAAGCTACCCAGGGCCCTTGCCGTGGTCCGAAAACGCGAGAACCAACTCATACAGGGCTCACATGGCGTCTCGATGGAGGAGGGGGAGAATCTGGAAGTCGTCGAGATTGTCACGCATAAAATCATGTTCTCGGGTCGGCCAGAGCCTGTCGGAACAGCTCATGCGCCTTCTTAAGTTCCGACATACCTAACGACAGGTATTTACGGGATATGATCACCTCTCTATGCACGTTACAGGATTTTCTTGCTTCTTAATTATAATATGTGGTTTACATGGAAGAATCGCATGAACAATACGAGGCCATTCTTCACCGGGCTGTTTAGTCCATATGACGGCTTACGGCCTGGCCACCAATTAGGCCTCAATAGCTCGTGTACATCCATTACTCTCATGTCTAAAGACGACACAATTTCTTCTTATTACAAATGCGATGGAGACACACTTTGGAAGCTCAACCACAACAATCCACTTTCTTCACTATAGACATTCTATATGCTCGAATCTCGACAGAGCTCTTCAACCCGCCTTCGTCTTTCTAGATCAGGGGCTTTTAGGTCTTTGACAAATTCCTCCACTAGGCGAATCATACGGTATACAAGGGCCATTGGGACACCGCTACCTCTTGAGCTACCAACCAGATATCCGAGTCCCAGCTCTCGGGGGCTCTTGTGTCATGTCAGTGGCAAAAGCATGGCCAAGCTCCCCAGACGATACTTTTGAGCCATCATTGTCGACTTCGGATAGCCTGGTATCCATCATCTAATTCAAAAAAAAAACATATGCTACCACAGGATGTGAACAGGACCACCATGAAGGAGGTCCTTAATGTTATGACCGAACCTTTGGGGCACGAAGGGCAAGGCAGCCATATCTTAGTGAAATGGCGTTTAGAAAAGAAGCTACGAAGCCAAGACCTTTAATAACAAGTTCTACCCGAGATGAGTCAATGATGAGGATGAATAGGCTGGCTAGCTCCATGGTTTTTGGTTCAAGACGCAATGAAGAGGCCGGGTAGACAATTTTGCTGTGTTGAAATGTTTGAACTTGACCTCTCCTAAAGACGTTGTCGGAAATGAATTAGGATAGAATAGAGACAAAATAGACAGAAATGGTATACTTATAATAAGGAAGAGCATTGATCAATGTAGTAAAAATGTTTGATGAGAAGGATCATATTCACAATCAGTCAGATCAAGACTTTAAAATGCTCAATCACACATCTTATGATGCGTAGTAACTCATTCGGCTCGTTCCCCCTAAGGTCTTGAAAAAGCTATATGGCATACCAAGTATCACTTATATCGCTCGATCGGCTGAGCCTCATCTCTCAGACATCATAGAACATAAATACAGACCACTCTAGGTCAATTATCTTGATGTATTTTTTTCTTCTTCCTTTTTTTCTTCCCTTTTATTTTATTTTATTTATCTATTTCAACTATTTAAGCTCATCCCTCAAGCACAACCTCCAACGGCTTCGTCCTCCCCAACCCATCCTTGCCGTAATAATCCATCGGGTACACCCCGCCATCCTTCTCCCAGTCCTCCCTCACGCCCAGCGCGACCAGGGCCTCGTACGGCGTCAGGAGCGGCCTCGGAAATGCGTACCCCCAGTCGATGCTCAACCGCGGGCAGGCCACCTGCACCCAGCACTCGACGTCGCTCATCATGGCCAGCTTGCCGGGGAAGATCTCGCTCAGGAGCAGGTCCACCTTGGGGACCCCGCGCTCGGCGAGGGTGCGCTCGATGAGCGCGAGGGTGTGCGGGTTCCCCTGGCGGCCCAGCGAGCCGAGGATCAGGCCCCAGCGGCGGGCCTTGCGGGCCGTCTGTATGGCGGTCCGGCGGATGGACTGCATCTCATCGTGTCCGTACGTTTCTCGGGTGAGCTTTCTGGAGTAGGGATCGTATCGATAGGCCGGTATGGTCGGGTTGTGGATCATGATGCTCTCGAGGTGAAACCGCCCGTCGCCGAGGTAGAGAATCAGGTCCACGGCGTCTTCATCCTTCAGGCGCGGAGACGTGCACCCCAGGATCTCGCCCTTGCTGAGGGGCGCAATCTGCGGGACGATGACGTTGAATCCCGCGGCCTCGAGGCTGCCCCTGACGCCGTGGATGGTGGCGTTGAACTGGATGGTGCCCACGAGGGCGACGGTCTTACCGCTGGCAAAGTTGCGCTCGAGCGAGGCGAGCAGGTGTGCGGCGTCGATGCTAATATCCACAAAGACGTAGAGCGTCTTGATCTTGGTGACGTCGACGGGGATGAGGCAGCTGTGGGCGTAGTGCACCAGCAGGTCGCACCCCAGCGCCCTGGCCGTGTAGTCGTCGATGCAGCAGGCGCCGTACGTCACGTCCCCCATGATGAGCGTCTCGATGCCGGGGCAGAACTGGGTGAGTATGTCCGACACGGTGGTGGCGAACATGAGCAGGCCCTCGGGCATCTGCAGGGCCACCTTCCTGGACGCCGAGGTGCGGATGCGGTGGATCGTCTTGGGGATCTCGAAGTTGTAGTTGGCGGGGAGCAGGGCGATGGCCTCCTTGAGGTTGGGGTCTTCTGAGATTTCCTTGGGGACGCGGTTGAGGAGACGAGGGGGCCGTCTGGGTTTGGCGGCTGTAGCACAGGCAATGTGAGCGGATGCTCTCTCTCTCTCTCTCTCTCTCTTTCTTTCTTTCTCTCTATCTTTCTTTCCGACTCTGTCTCACACACTCTCATCCCCCTTGTACATAAAAACAAATCGAGTGAAAACACAATACAGCATCATGAGGCGAGACGAGATGAAATAAGAAACATCAGATAAACGCACCTTGAACCGCACCACCTTCACCAGCTTCCCCCACCGAGCCCTTTGCAGCCGCAGCTTCGGCGGCAGCCCTCCTCCCCACAAAGCGCTTCTTCGGCTGCTTAACCGCAGGCTCGCCTTCTCCCTCCACCGTCGATTGTATGTTCGCCATCTGAGTCTCTTCGATGTCGGCCGCGAAGCCGAGATCGACTTGCGCTCTGTCGTCCTCCATTTTGAATGATGTGTTTATATATATGTGTATATTCGTTTTATTCCTTTGTCCTTCTATCACTCTGTCGTTTCGCTCAGACCTTGCGCAACTTCTTTTCTAGTAAACGCCTCAATATCAATAAGAACTGTATATAAAAATAAAATTCAATAGGATTGATCTTTCTTTTCTTTATTTAATGTCACAGATCGTATATGCGTATGTGGATTTGAAATGCTTATCGGCTTGCATGAAACTTTTTTGGCGATGGAGGGGCAAGAAAAATGAACCCCGCTATGAGATTATCTTATCGGACTCGGTACGGACTGTAGTGGGTGTAATTGGCATCTATGGATCATATTGATCATAGGGTAAGTCTTATAGCAGAGGGTTAGGGTTGAAGACTTTGATCTGATGAGCTGGTGTGTAGGTGATGAAAATTGAGTGTGTTTCTCAAAATGAAAATCATAAGAAAACATTCATCATTTGTTACTTAGTTTGGGCAAAAGAAAAGAAAACCCCTCATAAAAGAGAAAACAACCAAAGAAATCTAGACGATAATCGAGGTTTATACTCTGTATACTCATTTGATAACGTCACTCAAGTTGATTCCACCACCACCAATGTACTTAGTAGAAATACATAAAAACTCATGAATATTACTCCAAAAACAGAAATAATACAAAATCTCATTCATCCATCCATCTAACTACTATCTACCCCTTAACGCTAAACCTATAACTCGCCTCCAACACATACGGCTCCCCACCCGGCTCAAACACCTGCTTCCTCTCCCTGAACCACTCCGGGTGGTTGATCCCGTCGATCCAGTCCTCCACCTCGAGCACGACGCAGCCGTACTTTGGGATCGTGCGCGGGAAGCGAGAGTCGCCGCCGTGCAGGCCCTGGGTCTGCTTGAGCGCCATGGTGCCGTCCTGGCCGTTGCACGAGTACACCTGGAAGGCGTCCTGGTCGCTGTAGACGTCGAGGTGGATGCCCGACCAGGCGGAGCTGAGCTGCGCGACGGGGCCCTCGGTGCGCCAGTTGTAGGGGTGGAGTTCCTCGCGGTTGACGGTGTAACATGTATCTGCACACACATACCCATCTCATTAGCCCTTCAACAGTCTTTCCAAACCAACAAAAAAAGGGGGGATGAAGGCGTTCGACTTACCATAGCCAGTGCAGTTCCATCCACAGTTGCCATGAATCTCCTGGTCCCCAAACGAACTCCCAATCTGCTTGGCCTCGCTCCAGAAATCATTCACAGACCCCTTCCTGTTGGGCAGGATCTCGCCCGTCGGTATCAGAATGTTATCCACCCCGATTCTCTGGCCGCTATAGGGCAGCCTCAGCGTGTGGTTCAGCGCCGAGCTCGTCTCGTTGTTGGCGAAGCCGTCCAGGTTCCAGTACGTGTGCGAGCTCAGCATGATGGGTGTCTTCTTGGTCGTGGCCAGCGCCACCATCTTGAGGTCCCACTGGAAGGGGGACACAGTGTAGGTGATGTACGAGACCACCTCCCCGGGGAACCCTTCCTTGCCGTCCGGGTCGACAATGGTAAAAGTGATGCTCGTGGGCGTGTGCGACGTGACGGTGAAGTTGCGCCAGTCCCAGCCGTCCGGCCCCCCGTGCAGCGTGTCCGCTCCCTTGGGCGCCTCCGGGGTAGGGTTCTCGTTGGGAAGGATGTGGTACGCCTTGCCGTCGAGCTCAAATGTGCTGTTCTTGATGCGATTCGCGTACCGGCCCGGCACGCCCCCAAAGTGCGGATGCTGCTTGTCTATGCCATAGTACGACGCATTGTCGAAGCCGCCGACGAGATCCCGCTGGATGCCGTACCGGTCGTTGATGAAGAGGTTCGAGACGGAGGCGCCGTAGGGGATGAAGGCGGCCTCGATGCCCTTGCTGCGGATCCAGTATTTGCCGTCCTTGTCGGGTCCAGTGTAAGTGTTGGAACTGCCACCGTCAGCAGCAGCAACTGCAGCGTTCGCTACCAGAGGCAGAGCAGCAGCCAGAAAGGCCCAAGAGGCATTGGTCGTCAACTTCATGATGAATTCACTCCCAACAGTCTTGCGCACACTGCACGCGAAAACATGCAAAGAATGAGAGAGAGAAAAGATAAAGAATAACAATGCGTGTTTGTGAGAAAACTCAATGGGCCGGGAGGATGGACGGATGGATCAATTACTACTCCCAAGTCCGGGGTAATTAAGCAAAGTGAGACAAAGAACAGGCCATCTCGATGGACCCCCAGGGGGGGGGGGGGGGGGAGTTAGCAGAAGAACCAACAAATGCTCCCCTCCCAGTTCAAATTACACAAAACAAATCGGGAACATGATGCCGAAGTCGTCCTCGTAAAAGCAAAAGCAAGCTTCTCCTCATCGAGGCTTGTCACACAACACATGGGGAGGGGGGTGGCTGAACACCCACTTCACTCCATAACAGGAAAATGCTCGACAATGGACATGGACATGGGGGAACAAAAATACATACTCATAACAAACAAGCAAGCAAGGAAAAAGAGTCCTTTGATCCAAAAGTGCCAATCAATCCAAATGCGGTCAAGAAAGGATCTCGAGCTCCCCTCCCTTTGCAGCCACCAGTGCGACGTTGGATGAGGAGAAGGAAGAATACTATCCATCTCTCCCTGCATGCATGTATGGGGAAGAAAAAGTGTGGATATGATGTCACAAGACCAACTGACCAACCAAACAATTCAAAATCTTTCAATTTTCCCCAGAGCAAACAATTCATCCATGGCCGAATACCTAGGCATCCTCTCATCCTCTCAATAGGCTCCATACCCCATACTTCATGCCTCGTACTTCATATTCATATTCATACTCTTACTCTCACTCCATACAACCCATTGAATCATACCCATGATATTTTCTACTTGCCTGTATGACACATCACCTCTTTTCTCACGGCACTCACAAGCCCAGTCCCCTCTCCCGAGGCCCCCAGTTCAATCTCACAACCCGCCGGCACTTCCACGGAAATACAAAAAACGCCTCCCGGCTTCTTACCTTAGTTCCTACAGGTAGGTAGTTCTTAGTGCCCCCAGCCACAAAATTGACCTCAATCTCCTCCTCCTCCTCCTCCTCCACCTCTGCCCATCACATCCATATCCCGTTCCGTTTTCATAGTACCGGGCACTTTTGTTCAGATCGCGGGGTTTTGTCACTTCCGTGTTAGACTAGTTGGTTGACCCCCTGAATGTACATACCAACACCAACTGCAGTTGTGGATACAACAAACATATAAGCACGCACTCGTAACAACAGCAAGCCAGCCTCCACTGCTTATGCGGGGAGACCAACCCAACCCTTACCCCAGCTCAAGCCATGCCCCCCCTTCACAAAGTCCATGCATCACAAACCACCCAGATGATCAAAAAATGCAAAGCCCGTGCCAATCTCCAAATCCCCCAATCCTAGTAGCTCCTCCCACTGCAGCTCCCCAAAGGCCCGAAAGGGAGCACCCGCAAGGGAAACCAAAAAAAAAAAAACATGATCCCAACTTCAACGATCCCTACGTTCCATTGCATCATAAGCTGAATCTCATCTCCCCTTGTGCCAATGTTACACCCACACCAATCCATGCATCTCACTTTGTACGTTGCAACAGGGAACCGACTTTGCATTCACTCGACTTCTTTAGGCGCATGCTACATAGCTCCTCCAAGACCAAAGTCAACCATTCCACCCTCCCCCTTTAATCCATAACAAAAACAGAAAAATTCCCACAGCCATCATCATCGTCATCATCATCTCTTTAACAGCGCTCATCTCATACACGCCTTCAATTTCCTTCTACTTCGTGTTCGCCTTTAGCAGTATCAACACAAAACAATCCCCCCTTCTACGGGATGTGTCTGTCTATACCTCCCCCGCCCGTCATTGCACACATGATCCTCCTCATGCGTCAATCAGGTTCTCCTCGGTTTGCTGTGTCTCAGCGCGTGCTTTGCCCTTAGCCTTGCTTTCCTTTTGCGCTCTCTGGTAGAACTCGTTGAGAATCTTGGCCGGGATACGGTTGAGGAGCTCCTTGGGATACATGCGGAGCAGACTCCACGCGAGATCCAACGATTCGAAAATCGTTCGCGACTCGTACGGTCCTTGGCTGATGAATTGACGCTCAAACTTGTCCAAAAACTCAAGAGACAGCTTGTCTTCGGCCGACAGAGCCTCCTCACCAACGACCGCCTTCATGGCCGCCGCATCACGACCAATGGCGTACTTGGCGTACAGCTGATTGGAGACATCACCGTGGTCCTTGCGTGTCATGCCCTCACCAATGGCAGACTTCATCAATCGCGAAAGTGATGGCAGCACGTTAATCGGGGGGTAGATACCACGGTTGTATAGAGGTCGATCAACAAAGATCTGGCCCTCGGTAATGTATCCCGTCAAATCGGGGATGGGGTGAGTAATATCCTCGTTGGGCATCGTCAGGATGGGAATCTGAGTAATGGAGCCGTTTCGTCCAGCGACACGGCCGGCTCGTTCGTAGATGGTGGACAAATCAGTGTACATGTAACCGGGGAAACCACGACGACCGGGAACTTCTTCTCGGGCAGCCGAGACCTCACGAAGAGCATCACAGTAAGCCGACAAGTCAGTCAAGATGACGAGAACGTGCTTCTCCAGCTGGTAGGCGTAGTACTCGGCCGTTGTAAGTGCAAGACGAGGAGTAATAATACGTTCAATACTGCCAAATCAAAATCAGTCATGCATTCTCCCACAGTAGGCCCATCTCAAGTAGTTAAACTTACGTAGGATCGTTGGCAAGGTTGAGGAAAAGAGTTGTACGCTCCAAACTGCCGTTCTGCTCAAAGTCTCGGGTGAAGAATCGAGCGGTTTCCAAGTTGACACCCATGGCACCGAAAACAATGGAAAAGTTCTCCTCGTGGCCGTCGTGGGTGCCCTTGTTGGTGACGCCGTGCTGTTTGACCAGGCCGGCCTGTCGGCAAATCTGGGCAGCAATTTCATTGTGGGGCAGACCAGAGGAGGAGAAGATGGGAATCTTTTGGCCTCGAGCAATCGAGTTCATCGTATCAATGGCAGAGATACCAGTTGAAATCATTTCCTCGGGGTATTCCTAGTCACTGTCAGCCAATGCGTCATAGCTCCAACAGCCAGCCGTCCGTCCGGGTCACATACACGGGAGTAAGGGTTAATGGGACTGCCGTTAATATCAATGAATTCTTCGGGCAACACCTTGGGGCCCTTGTCGATGGCTCGTCCGGAACCATCAAAGATACGGCCAAGCATGTCTTCCGAGACACCGAGCTTCAAGCTGTCGCCAGTGAACTTGACCTTGGTCTAACGTCATCGCTTAGCAATTGTCCCTCCATCAATATACCTCAACCGGCCTACCTTCTTAACATCGATACCGGAAGTACCCTCAAAGACCTAGTTGAAAAGCGTCAATCGCTATTCCTCATGATTACGTCGCATCGCCGAGGATTATACCTGAACAACAGCTCGGTCACCTGTTTTACCGTGGTCAATACATGTTCCCGTAATTCCAATTCCGCATCGAGATATTGATCATGTCACCCACCTCGAGCTTCCAGAACCTGGCCGGACCTCTCCGTTCCATCGGGAAGGGTAAGCGTCACAATCTCATTGTATCGCGGGAATTTAACCTGCATCAAAAAAACCCTCCATCAGCAATCTCATCCAATCCAACATTAAAAAAAGAAAGCATGGCCCCCCCCCCAATGCCTTCAATTTTTATATCGACATCTCCGTCCATCAACAATGGTAGTCATACATTCTCAAGAATAACCAGGGGTCCGTTTACGCCGCCAACGGTATTGTATTGCAATCGTGGCACGACGGAATACGACGACGACTCGCGCTGGTCCGGCATCGTTGCTAAAAGCTATGCGGCACTTGGGCCCCTTCTTAACTTGGACAGGGTTTTATTCGTAAAGTAGACGACGGCGAAAACGAGCGAGGGTCGATGGAAGGATGGATTAGTGGGCAGACGGGAGCTTCAATGATGGGGACGAATTGTGCCTCGCAGCAAGCAGCTCTTCTGGAGGGAGGACAGAGGTTGGGAGAGGTTGAGCTCTGCTTGGCCCGCGGTCAGTGGAGCCTATCGACTTGCGCCAACCACCCAAGGGACCCACGTTTGAGCGGCAATGTATCTTTGCCGCTGCCAGCTGATGTGATGGTACAAAGAGCTTTCTTAGTAAAGCCTGAAACGTCACATGACCTCATTCTGCTTATACCGGCTTGCCCCTCCTCTTCCATCACTACCACTCCCACTACCACCACTTGTTCATGGTCGATGCTCAAGACCCATGAGAGACATATGCCGTCAGATAAGATGTATCATCAAACTGCCTAGGTACTATAAATATTACCTATTCAAATAGGTAGATATCAAACTTGAAGAAGAAAAAGAAAAAAAAAGAAAAAAGAAACAAGCAGAAAATACGTATCAACCGGGAAATTAAGCCTTTGCAGCCTGCGCAGCGCTTCTGGTCCTTGCACCAAGCACCGCCTTGCCTACAGAGCTGTCATTCGCCTTGCCCAGCTCCCGTGTAATCCAAGCTCCAATATCCGACATGGCATCAAGATCAACGCCCGTCTCCATACCCAGCGTCTCCATAAAGTACACCATGTTCTCTGTCGACACATTACCCGTCGCACCTGGGCTATAAGGGCAACCTCCTAGCCCGCCAACGCTGCTGTCAAATGTCCGGATGCCGTGCTCCAGTGACACCGCCGTGTTCACCAGCGCCTGTCCGTACGTATCGTGAAAGTGCATCGCAATATCCTCGGTTCGAATTCCCGCCGCCGCCATGCACTTGAGCAGCGCGCTGGTTCGCGGCGCCGTGCCCATGCCTGTAGTGTCACCCAGCGAAATCTCATCCGCTCCAGACTCCAGGAGATCGGTAGCAATCTCGGCCACCTTGTGAGGGTCCACATCAAAGCCCTCGAACGGACATCCCAGAACCACCGAGATGTAGGCGCGAACACGTAGTCCCAGCGCCTTGGAGTCCTGGATCACGGCCTTGAAGCGCTCCAGCGACGTTTGTATATCGCAATTGAGGTTCTTCTGCGTAAAACTCTCTGTAGCAGCCGCAAACACCGCAATCTCCATGGTCGGCTTCGCATCGTTGGGTTCCGCCTGTGTAGCAAAAGCCCCAAAGTTCTGCTTCAGCAGTGCCTCCGCGCTCTGCAGTCCCTTTGTGTTTGGCGCCAGGAAAGCATAAGTCATAGGCACCGGCGCCTGAATCTTTTGTTGCAAAATGTGCTGCATGATCTCGCTCGAATTCGCCATCTGTACGAAGCCACCAGTTAGTATATTTGCAAGTTCCATTCTTCTAGTGTCGTCGTCTTCTCTTACCTGGGGAACCCATTTTGGTGATACAAAAGATCCGGCTTCAATGGTTGAAATGCCAGTTCTAGCCAGTCTCTCGATCAATTCAATCTTTGTTGCTAGCGGAATGGCCTTCTTCTCATTTTGCAATCCATCACGAGGCCCAACCTCGACAAGCTTGACCCGATTGTCTATGGACGCTTGTGGCCGACCAACCGTGGCAAACCCCCTCTGGAGATGGGTTTGCGATCGTCTGCATACCCTGCAGACCGTGGAGCGTAGAAGAGTCATGACTATAGTGAACGAGAGGTGAACAATTCAGTGTAGAAGCAAAATCGAGATGTCGGAAGGAGAGTCGACCGGGGGAAGCTTACGATCGGTGTTGCTGTCGCGTATCGTCGGCACATGCATATCCTAGACATACTCCGCTATAGCCGCTGCGGGACAGCTGGTGTCATGGACCTCTATGACAACAACGACAACCAACACTTTACGGGCGAAAACGGTTACAACGACACAACGCAGATATATCACTCTAGGCCTGTTTGTACAGGAATCATCTCATGCTAGTCTTCGTAGATAACAACTTCTGTTGGCTTGTATCTACAGATCTGCCTCTTTTTGACATTAAAAACTGTAGGCCTGCGACCTAATAAAGAAAATACACCACTTCGTAAAGAATGAGGGCACTATCAAGCGATACCAGTCCGGTAGCGCACGCACTCAAACAGGACTCCAGACTTAGTATTCACCACCCTCGAAACCCTCCTCATCGTGAGAGTCCAAGCCAACCTCCTCGTAATCGCGCTCCAGAGCAGCGAGATCCTCACGGGCCTCGGAGAATTCACCTTCCTCCATACCCTCACCAACGTACCAATGAACGAAAGCACGCTTGGAATGCATGAGATCGAACTTCTTGGACAAGTTTGTCCAGGCGGTAGCGATAGCAGTGGTGTTGGACAACATGCAGCTGTAATGAATGTTAGAATGAGTCTTTCTTTTTACAATCAACATGGGAATAAACTTACACAGCACGGCTGACCTTGGCGAGATCTCCGTTGGGGACGTTTTCAGGGGGCTGGTAGCAGATACCGAGCTTGAAACCGGTGGGGCACCAGTCGACAAACTGAATGGTCTTCTTGGTCTTGAGGGTGGCAACGGCAGCGTGGGCGTCGTTGGGAACAACATCACCACGGTACAGCAAGCAAGTAGCCATGTACTTGCCCTCCTTGGGATCACACTTGACCATCTGGCTGTTGGTGTCGAAGCAAGACAAGGTCATCTCCTGGACGGAGTTGGCCTCGTGGGCAGCCTTGGCAGCAGAGATGACAGGAGCGTAGGCAACGAGAGGGAAGTGGATACGGGGGTAGGGAACCAAGTTGGTCTGGAACTCGTTGAGATCGACGTTGAGGGAACCGTCGAATCGGAGAGAAGCAGTGATGGAAGAGACGACTGCGGTTGATTAGCACGTATCCTATCATGTGTCATATGGTACTATAAATGACTTACCCTGAGCAATGAGACGGTTCAAGTTCTCATAGTTGGGGCGCTCAACACCGAGCTTGCTTCGGCAGATGTCGTAGATGGCCTCGTTGTCGACCATGAAGGAGCAGTCAGAGTGCTCAAGGGTGGTGTGTGTGGTGAGGATGGAGTTGTAGGGCTCGACAACGGAGGTAGCAGTCTGAGGGGCAGGGTAGACGCAGAACTCAAGCTTGCTCTTCTTGCCGTACTCGACGGAGAGACGCTCCATGAGGAGAGCACCAAAACCAGAACCGGTACCACCACCGAAGGAGTGGAAGACCAAGAAGCCCTGGAGACCGTCGCAGTTGTTGGCAACACGTCGAATCTTCTCGAGGACGCCATCAATCAACTCCTTGCCGACGGTATAGTGACCACGAGCATAGTTGTTGGACGCATCTTCCTTGCCGCTGATCATGTACTCAGGGTGGAAGAGGTTTCGGTAGGTACCGGTGCGGACCTCGTCGATGACATTGGGCTCGAGATCGCAGTAGATGGCACGGGGAACGTACTTGGAGCCATCTGCAGAAAATATGTGAGTACGATATTCTCGACCCAACGTTTTGGTGTTGTCACAAACCTCTTCCGTTGGCTTCAGAGAAGAAAGTGCTGAAGCCCTGGTCACGATCACCCTTCAACTTGTCCTCGGTGAGGAAGCCATCGGGCTACAGGTGGCAATCCATGTTAGCTTTTCCGAATTACGGTTCGAATTCGTTGCTTCGAAATTCACTCCGTACCTGGATACCGTGCTCGAGGCAGTAAAGCTAGAGGAGAGGTGTTAGCATCTGAGTGTGCAATGAAAGGGGGGAAATTGCAAACGGGGCATTGTACGAACCTCCCAGCAGGAATTGGCAATCTGGCAACCAGCCTGGCCGACTGTATTTCCATTGCGTCAGTACGAGTTTCTCTCAAGATGGCGTTGGGCCTCCACGATGCGGTGAAGGGGCAAACGCGTTTTTAGCCTTGGTGGAGGGAGAAGAGGGGAGGGGCATCAGGGGCTCAGGCTCAGGCTCTGAAGGAGGGAGGGCTCAGGCATACCGTTGATGCTAATAACCTCACGCATGGTGAAAGTCTTGTCCGCTTGTACTTGATTAGGGTACGAGAGAAGGAATAGAGAATTAAAGGAAGAGAGAGCTCGAGTAGTGAAACCAGAGCCACGAGAAGGAAATAAAAGGCCCGGCAGAAAAGGCTTTTATTACGGTCCCAGAGGTTGGAGAACGGAGAAGGGGAAGAAAGAGTTGCTAGCAGTAGTTAAGGTAACAACAGAGTAGGGGAGGGCGAAAATAGGTGGGGGGAAATTTGGGACAGGGCCAGGGGTGATGAAGGGGGCAGCGATGCGTTGCCGTCCGGGGATTTGTTGATTTTCCCAGGCGTGGCCTGAAGCGGTAAGCGCGTCTGCGAGTTCCCCCCCCTCTTGCCTCACCGCTCTGGGCGACCGCAAATTAGCAAGCAAGTTGGGCCAGCGATACAGCAGCTACGAGACCTCTTTGTACAGTACATTCGTGTGTTTGCACCGCACGCAATGATTTCACTTGGCGGTTTGACAATTATAAACACCATGGCAGCCTGAGAAGTAATGCTGCGTGCGGCGTTTACCAATCCATTTTTTATGCGCTGTGGACTGTGCTGCATGCCTTTTCCCCAGGGGCCTCTACTCCGTAGTTGGGTGCCTTTTCGCACACCTCAACGTAGCATCCAATTCAGTTTCAGTGCACTCTTTGTACTGTACATGTTGTACCTGCGCGCTGTCCTGTGCTGTCCTGTGCTGTGTTGTGTGTGTTGTCTTGCAAAAAGCAAAATTTCTCTGGGCAATGAAGATTGCGTTGCAATGAATGGAGTTTCCGTCTCTCAACTCAATTCCATTCTACGGGGTACTTTACTGAATATGGATCCTCATAAAATATCCATGGATCTATCTACAAGTATCCATGACAATGTCTACATGATCAAATAAAAGGAATACCAGCATAATAGGTGGTACCTAATTCATTCCTCAATTGCATCACATGGCAAACTCCCAACCCATCTTGCTCTGCTGTACAAAAGCACAAGCACCCTCCATTCAGACACCGTAACTGCAAGCCCAGCTGCATGTCTGTCTATCTGCCTATCTGTCCCCCCCCCTCCGTGTCAAACAAAGGCTCCTCGGAACGCTCCCCGACCGCTGGTTCGTTGCCCCCTTCTCCCCCCCTAAAACAGGTGGCAGGGCATGTGGGGGTGAAGAGCGACACCAGTGTATGACAAAAGCTAGGGACGACAAGAATCTATGGCAATTGCAAGCGCAATACAAGTAGAAATTGTGAGTATCTAAGCACAATGTCTGGACAATTGAGAAGCAAACCTTCCATCATGTACTTGTAGTGGCAGTAATGTAGGTAGATACTTGAGGTAACCTAGAATCCTTCTCCCACTTCAATTGGTAGGGTCCCCTGAAAACCCAATGGTTCATCCACTGGAAGCTCACGCCAGCAGCTCCTGAATTCAGGTACCTACCAGTAGATACGTACCGCCTTAATTTGACCACCCCATTGGACCAAACCACCCCTTGCCAGGTTGAGCCTCAACCAACCGTTTGCCAACCACACATGGTCCATCATCTTCCCTGTAGGTCAGACCATGTACAAACATTAGCAGTTGACCCCTTCATGACATAATCAGAAATGTTTAGCGATGAAAACAAGATAAACACGTGATATTGAGACACGAGCGCATAATGAAATCTGATTGGCTAAATTGCTTATGTCATTAAGGGGCGGTCAGCTCCCCCCCAAGGGGTCAACTGCTATGTACTACGTACTTGTACATGGTCCGACTTATATCATTAATACCATTTGCCAATGTCCAACCTCCCCTTATCCCCTCACATAAAAAAAAAAAAGAAACCCGTCGCATAAAAGAAAAAGAAAAAGAAAATGAGACTACTCATCACCACCGCCCCCTCATTCTCCTGGCCCGGCAGCCTCCTTCTCGCCACCGCCGTGGCCGCCGCCATCTTCACCCACCCCGTCCGGGCCAACACCGAAAAAGTCATCTTCACTGCCCCAGCCCCTGTCAACATCCCCCTGGCCAAGCCCTCCCTATCCGACCTGAACCTCGACGTCCTGGGCGATGGCGGCCACCGCTCGTCCCTCCTCCGCACCAACCTGACCCGTGTCTTCCCCCTCGAGCCGCGCAACCCCGAACAAGGTGAGCCTGCATGGCTGCTGCTCGATAACCTCACCGAGGGCCAGCGGTATGAGTTGCGTGTCTGTTGGTCTGCCGTCGTAAGTTAGACCCCCTATTCAAGCCGATGCTACTCTGCGTCTTTTGCTGGCTTTTCGTTTGAGACAAAGCTATGAGATACCCTATACACACAGTAAATAAATGTGTGAACGTAGGCTCACGTGTTACATTTGTCTTCAAGGAACCAACTAGCTTTACTATTGACGTATATTCTCTTGATGCTGTATGGGAAACACCAGAGCTCATTCAGTCACTGGCTCAATATGCCACCTCCCGTCAACCGGTTCCCAATGCTTCACAGGAGCAAGTGCCATCCATTCACAAACCATCGTCGGATAATGGCTCTGGGGAACATAAAGCTTCCGTCATGCTGCTACAAGTGCGAGCTGCCGCAGATTACTTTTCCCACGACAAGAGTCTTATGCTGAGACCGCTACCTGTCTTGGTCGATCTCATTCTGGACCCTTACGTCTACAATATCGTACCTCGCTCCCTTCTACCGACCGTAGGCTACCTCGTCGTTGTTGGCATTGTCTCATGGTTCGTGGCCCAATGGACTGCAAGAAACCTGATATCTATTGCGGGTTCTGGCAATGACCAGAACAAAAAGCAGAACTAGAAGACGTAACGTCAAACGCTTTCCAGATATTTTCGACCATATTCCATCACTCATGCAGTCCTTCATTCCTTCTCTTATCTTGTGTAGAGGTTCATGCATGTATGCCCTGACCCAATCCACTGCTCGAACGAGTGCCTCCGTTATTCTTCATTATCTACACCAGCCTGCTCCAGCGCTTGGCGGGCGGCTCACAAGACATACTTTGTCCGCCACGTCGTTACCGCTATTTCAAACGTATATATTTTCCCAGCCTCCAGACATAGTGCTGCTTCATCGCTCATAAATAGTACCAACGGAACTGATAACCATCAAGTCGCCGACATGTGAATAGTTTCCAAAAAACATTCAACAAAATATGCCTTCAGTATTGGTTGCTATACCCATGACTTTGACTCTGACTTGGGTGGCTTCCATGGGGTACAGCCGGGGGACCTGCCTGGAAAGGCTGCTGCCCATACTGTTGGTGACCGCCGGGAGCGCCGTATGAAGAATTATAGCCACTGCTTGGGGGTTGGTATTGGTTTGGCTGTCCAGCAGGAGGAGGGTACTGCTGGTGTTGTCCTGCGGGAGGGGAATATTGTTGGTGCCCTCCCGATGGAGGATACTGCTGATGGCCTCCTGGAGGAGGTGCACCGTAGCTTTGCTGATGTTGACCTCCCGAGGGAGGAGCTCCAGGAGCTCCGTAGCTCTGCTGCTGATGCCCGCCGGTTGGGGGGGCACCATACGCTGGCTGTGTAGGAGTTCCGTAGCTTTGCTGTTGCTGGTGCTGTTGATATCCACTAGCGCCGTGCTGTCCTCCATGCTGTGTTTCATGTGATGCGCCGTATTGCCCACTAGGTGCTGGACTATGCGTGTAGGACTGGCTGCCATGGGATTGGCTACCACCGTGAGACTGGCCATAGGATTGATTGTGCGGTGACTGTGACTGTGCTTGTGACTGTGCCTGAGGAGGCGGGGCGTATGAGTTGTTGGAAGGACTCTGATGTGCGCTTGAATGTGATACTGATGAGGAAGCTCCGTGGCTTGAGCCTGTTCCTGAAGGAGGATTGTAAGTCGGTGCTTGGCCCGAGTAAGATCCGCTTGTTCCAGTATTGGAGTAACCAAAACTATTGCCCTGCTGCATTTACCACCATTGTCAGCTCGGCTTTATTCTCACAGCTTCCTTCCTTGACGTATATGAACTTACACTTCCCTGCTGCTTCCCTCCAAACATGGAAGCCACGCCACCCATGACAGCGCCGGCTAAGCCGCCCTGTGCGCTGTGCGACGATCCAGATGTCTGCCCGCCATGGTAGTTCTGCGGTTGCTGTGGTTTGCTGTTGGAAGGCGAGAATAGGTTGGATGTCAGCTGGCCGACAAGCTTTCCAGAAAGGGAGTTCTTGCCGCCGCCGCCACTGCTGTGAGAACCGCCGCCGCCGCCGCCGCCAAGGAACTGACCGGCCAGACTACCAAGAGGGTTGCTTCCACCACTGCTACCATGTCCAGAACTTTTACCGCCGAGTAATGCATTCATCGCCATTGTCTAATTAGGAACAGAAGTTAGCGCAGAGTTCCCCCACTCGAGAATAATATCTGAGTGATATATGGAGTAAGCATGGTAAATGGAATTACTTACACCGAGTCCACGGTCACCAGTGGCACCTTCAACGCCTCTTGCGCCTTCGGCCATGATTGGTTCCATAGTTCCATCGGCATGCTTGATTGTTTGCGAGCCGTCTGGGTGGGTGATGACCTGAGGTGGTGGAGTGCCATAGGGATGTTCAGCACCTGGTGTCGGTGTGCCGGTTGAGACAGGGTCGGTAGGAACCTCCCATTGCGACACGCCCGTGGCCAGCTGGACGTAGTAATATTTCTTGCTGGAGCCATCCCACTGCGCGATCCAGCCAGCAGGCAGCGGCGGAGGAGCAAAGGTAGGGCCCTCAGCGCCAGGTGTTGTAGAGCCTCCCATCATGTCTTGTTTTTATCCGCGGGGCGGGTGAGCGCGGGGTGCAAAATGCTCGATAGGCGAAGGGAACTCGACGACAGAGAGAAGAAAAAAAAGCAAGCTCCCGCGGGGATGCCTGCTGCTGAAATGGTGACGAAAGATGGAGGTGCAGGTGGAAGAGGATCGACGAGAAAAAAAAAGACAGAGAGGAGAGGGTGAGAGAGAGAGAAGGGAAGAGAAGGGAAGAGAGACGGTTGGGGAGCGCTCGCGATCGTCACCCAGAATCTGGAGGTCCTTGCCGCTCTTGCTCTGGGGCTCGACTATATGTGGCTTGAGGTCGTGTCGGTCTACTTGTCAGGGTGTGGGGTTGTGCTTGTATGGGAATTTAATGGGTCGTTGACTTATTAACAATGTAGCAGCGCAGCACCAGCAGAAGTATAAGTATTAGGTGAGGGTGCCGTGCCAGAAGTGGACAGGACGGGGCACATCCGCCAGTTACTGTGAGGCAAATAAATGGCGACAATAGTCACGTTTGCTATCAAGGGTAGGCCAGCAAGCAGATGATAGATTGAATGCCGGCTATGAATCCAAAAGCAGAAACAGCCATGCGAAGGGTCAAATTAATTATTTTATAGGCACACGAACCTCTACTGCTAAATCTCTAGTAGTAGTACTTGTAGTGCTTGTAGTCCCTCTTAAGTTGTACTCCGTCGAGGTACCTGGAGCGCCTTCCCTTCAGCTTCTGGGTAATGAAAACTGGAAGGACCATGGTGGGGGAAGATGAAGGACGCCACTTTCCAACAGAGTCTCTCATGGTTCTCTTTCAGGGAAGGCAGCAGTGACAACTCCTACCTTTTTTTGAAAACATAGCCTCGAGCTGGCTGCTGAAAACTTTTAAGCCCGGAAAGAAAATATCTCACACAAACATCTCACACAAACAACTCATGGATGTCTGACCTGACTGACACCGTGTTTGCGTGTGACGGCTTCCACGGCCTCGTCAAATGTCGTCAAATGTCGTCAAAGATCCACGTCAAAATCCAGGCTTGGCTGAGTGGCGCAGTCCACCGTCGCTCAGTAAGTCAGTGGCTGGACCCTTGATTTCATAGGCGACAGTGTCTCTGATGCTGACATGCACGTGCGGCGGCCTCTGACGACGACCATGGCGCCCAAAATAGCCATCCATGTCTTGATATGCTGGGCGGCCTCCTTGACATGGACATGACTCTCGGGTCACGGCAGGAGCCTGATGTGACTATGCGATACATGACACCTCTTTCACAGCATCTCAGCATCCATTTCATCACAAAAACCAAGCCGGGACACCCGGAGCTCTTTTGTGCGCAGCGTACCATGCCCCCCTTGTTGATCTCGCCGTGACTCTGGAGTGTTCACGCAACGCAGACAACTACCATGACAAAACGCTGAATGTTCCAAACAGAAACCGTACCACTAATAAATCACAATGAGAAGAAGAAAGCAGGACACAGAAAGTATTCATGTTCACAGACGGAGTCAATTTACTCTATCTATCAAGTTGTTTGTGTAGACAAAAATGCGGTATACTAGAGCCCCCCCAAACCCAGTGTGAGCAGCAAACAGCAACAGCTATTGCCATGGTCGCCTGCAACCGCAGTACAAGAAGAGAATTTATATAACGAAGGTACAAGTATGTGCAACGGATTGCAGCAGAAAGAAAGAAAGTGCCAAGCAATCAAGACCAAAGAAATATATACTCAAGAACGGGAAATGCGTCCATGAAGTCGCTCATGGGAAAGTCTTCCACGGACGGTGCCAGCACCACCACGCTTGTTCATCATCACGAGATTTTCGCTCAAGCCAGGCTTGCAGGCCGTTCCATTGGCCAAGGAGATCGGGACCGACCACACACCAGATGCGCACCTCTGGAACTGAGCTCCGTTGGCAACACAGCTCCAATGACCCTCAACTTGACAGGCGGAACCAGCGGCAGTTGCACCAGATCCGGAACCATCGCCGCCGCTTGGGGGGGAAGCAGGAGACGAGGAAGGCGCAGGCTGCTGTGGAGCTGGCTCAGGAGAGGAGACGGGTGTAGTAGGGACTGCCGGGGCAGTGGGAGTTGTCGTTGCTACTGCGGGGGAGGAGGCTGGAGAGGTAGCAGGTTCTGGTTCGTTAACGGCAGTGGTTGGAACGGGAGCATCGCTAGCAGGAGCCTTGGTGATGAAAACACCGCCGGGAGCGTTAGACGGTGAGGGTCTGGGGGAAAGGTTAGTATAAAAAGAAGAAGAAAGCGACAAAGGAAACCGTAGACATGTCAAAGAAAACGGCGAATTTTACCTACTCATCGCCGCCGGACGAAGGAGGTGGTGCATAGTTGCCGCCCCAGCCGGTGCAGGCACCCTTTCCAGGAGGCAGAGTGCCCTTGGAGCTGTTGCGAGTCACATCAGGGCCAGGAGTGGGGAATTCGACGTCCTTGCCCTCGGTGGTGCAGACGTTGTTGTTGACGTTGGCGACAAAGATGTTGGGGCGAGTGGAGAAGGCAACATCGGCCGCACGCTTCTTACCAGACTTGATGGTGATGACAGCGCAGTTCATGTACATTTCACGGTTACCGAGCTGGTTGAACCAAGTCCAGGCAAACAGAGCGTCGCCGGCAGGAGTGTCGCTGGGGAGAGAGAAAGACCAGGCCGAGTCACCAGAGGGAGGGCAGCCACCGACCCAGGAGTGGACGACCTTGAAAGTCTTTCCCTTGTCGTAGGAGAGAGAAGCCTGGCAGCTGCCGCCGCCGTGGTTGGCACTTCCGGTGAGGCTGAAGGAGACAGTCTGACCAGGAGACCAAGTAGCGACAGACTTGGCAGCAGGCTGGCCGAGCAGGTTGAGGTAACCCTTGCAGGGGAAGTCACTGCCGCTGGCCGAGAGAGGAGCGGTCATGCTATAGTCCTTTAGACTCTCGGGGGTGTTGGGGTTAAACTTGGATCGCAGAGGAGGAGGCGACTTCATCTCCATGTGACCATGGGCAAAGGCAGCCAGTCCAAGGACGGCACCAAGAGTCTCGGTGAGCTTCATGATGATGATGATGATGTTGATGAGCAAAAGTTGACAGTTGAGTTTGTGGTAAAGTTGAGGTAGGTTTATTTGCAAAAAGGAGTGCTGTTGAAAGTTTTCAACAAGAAGCGTTTGTGTTGTGGGTTTCGTTTGGAAAAGTCTGAAGTGTTGGCAGCTGGCAGAAGTTGGAAGATTTTTTATATCGAGCCCGGCTCGAGTGAATGGCTATTCAAAGTCCAATAACAATAGGTATTGAAAAAAGGAGAGGAAATGCTTGCTCGGGGGGGGGGGGGCAATGCACACAACCG
This sequence comes from Hypomyces rosellus, assembly GCA_011799845.1. Lineage (NCBI taxonomy): Eukaryota > Fungi > Ascomycota > Sordariomycetes > Hypocreales > Hypocreaceae > Hypomyces > Hypomyces rosellus. The sequence goes on from WWCI01000001.1 coordinate 1,088,907, forward strand.
CAAACGACAAAAACTGAGATGATTCAAAAGTGAACTGGAGATGAAGGGGAGGGAGGGAAGGAGGACCAGGCTGCCTTTTGTACACTGACAACAAGGCGGTGTTTGCGAACAAGACACAGACAATCAACATATGTTCGGCGGCAAGGTTGGCCTTGTTACAACTACGGTGACATTCCTGCAGACGCAACGAAACACCAGCACCAACAGGACACACCCAGACCCCACAAAGAAGAGCGTTGGAGCTTTGACATATCGAAGCCTTTGAGAGTGACCCGCAGCCTACTTTACCAACAGACCAGACATGCAGCATGTGGTCTATGCCGGCGCTTCTCTTTGGACAGCCTTCCTTTTCTTTGAGGGCATGGCTCATGGAACAGAAGTGAGTGAGTGATGTGCAAAGCAGTTTAGTCCGTCATCATTTGGCGCCTGTCCGGGTGCCTTGGCGGCCGAGATGGCACCTTCAGAGCCCGCATTTTCCCATTCCCTTCTTCCTAGTCGAGCTAGACCAAGCAGGTCAAACAACTTTGTTGAGTCTACTAGCCATATCGCAGAATTGTCGACCAACCGGGATTGGCAGCAGGCGCTGTGCCTGGATGCGACTATCAACTACAGCATGGCTGATGGAGGGTGAATGGTATGGTTCACCATGGTGAGACCCGGCGCTTGGACCCAACATTAGATGTCTTGATATGGAACCCACCCTTGACGATGCTACCACTCTCCAACCCGTCAGGAACCAATCATCTGGAGCCTACACCCCATAACTTGAAACGAGAAGGGGAAGGCCTAGCATCTCCCACATTTTGTCACTTGGTCCCTGGGCAGAAAAGTCTTGGCCCTGGGGTTCGTCTCCAGCATGGCGGCCACGCAACAGCCATGCACAGGAATCTTGACATGAACGCAGCCATGAGAAGCAGCCACTTTACCGCTGGATGCAACCACAGATTTTCTTTGTTTGAGAAAAAAAGATGGTGATGCACGTTGCATCAAGAGCCATGTGCCATGACATGGCAGGCGTTAAAAGGGAATTTCCATATCCGGCATGCATACAAGTACACTGGCATGGTCTCGACGTATGAGCTGCAATGTCACGTATAGCCGCCCAGGCATTATAGCATCCTGTTTGGGGGGGTTGCTATTGTTTCCACCTACCCGCCTCCAGCACACTAATGATACCGTGCCTTGCATCGATGCAAGCCCCCCGCGTGTCACATCATCAGGTTCAAGGTTACCACCAGCCCAGTTTGCGTTTGATTAGGTATTTCTTCAACCACCACCACCACCACCGTCGTCATCCTCCCTGGCATCATTCCACCGCGTGTGTTGTATGTGTGCGGGTGTGTGTGTGTGTGCCTCGATGGATTTCTTCTTCTAGGTTCTGACTTCATCGCTGATCCGGCTTCACGGATCGAGCCGCCCTTGTTGCTGCACATCACTGCCTCTTTCTGCCATGCCGCAAATGCCTCACCCACAAAGAGAAGCGGGAGAGGATGGCGGAGGAAGCGCCTACTACACTGCAAGAGCTTTGACTCTGCTGCTGCTGCTGCTGCGCGTAGATACAGCACATCTGTCCCGACATTTCGGGTTTTTAAGCGCCCGGCTCTCTCTCTCACTTTCTCTCTGATGAACTTGGGATACGGAGTAGAGTCAAAAGTAGAAATATCTACGGCTTAAGCGCCCGGTTTGCCAAACTGGGAATCAAGCGTACCCTGCCTATAGATAGATACCCCAAACGTGCACTTGTCTTGGGCAGGTATTCCCAGATGTGGAGGTGATCTTCTTCATAGGTAGAGTACTGCATGATTCCAGCCCCGGGCAGTCCACCGCCGAATCCCCCGGGTTCCATTCTGTCTCTTTCTCGTTCTCTCTCTCTCTCTCTCTCTCTTCTATGGAGACAAGACCCAGAATGATCAAGAGTGCATCATTGTCAGCCATACTAGGTAATCCACCTTGTCCATCCGCCCGCCACACGTAGCACCTTTTTTCTCCCCTCCAGCCTACATACGGTATGCACCCTCCACTCATAATGATGCACCACACCAAACTCTAAATAACACGCCCAACCAAAGTCACCATGACACATGACACCATGACCAGCAGCCAAAAAAAAAAAAAGATGACAACAGCCGTCATGCATCTTTGCATCTCTCCATCTCAAAGTCTGCCCGAATTCAAAAGAGGGCTATATCACAACCATCTAGTCATATCACACACATAGTACATCAGTAGCATCATCACCCTCACAACTGCAGAGTCGCAATCCCAACCGTCTCCCACCGCCCCCTAACCAAGTTTCAAATCCTTCGGAGTTCGGAGCCTTTCTTTATTTCTTTCTTCTTTCTTCGTCTCCTTTCTTGTTTTGTCTTTGTCCTTGTTTCAAATGTCTTGGACCCTTCTCCCCTTCTCCCCTCCCCCGCTCCTCTATCCTCATCCCCCCAACCAGCGTACACTACGTGCACGTTCTTCGCTTTCGTTTATGATTCTTTTTAGTCTTTTTAACCAACTTCCCATTTGAGGAATGCGAGAATGCAAGAATGCATTGGAGGACTAACTTGTCAATAGGATTAATACTTGTAGAACCAACCATTACGCTAAACTGCTTGATTCATCATAGTACATCACCCCTACCTTATTATTTCCCTTCGATCCTGTTTCTACTTGTAGCACCAACAGACACAGACATGTGATGAGGCAAGTCATAGATAGAAAAAGGCAGGCTGGAATTTTAATTTATTGACATCAACCCTCGTTATCATTTACTTTACTGCTAAATGGCAGACCTTCAAAAGTACCCAGAACAGGTAGGTCCTTTCTTGTCTGTCAATATTGGGCGTCTGCCAAGTCGTAACGTAACGTCTGCTCCATATCGCTTATCATCATCGACTGCGGCTATGCTTCGTCTTCCTCTACCCATACCACGCTTCCTCGGCACCTCCGCTCCGTTAACCTTCTTCCTCGTTCCTATACTAATGCTTCACTACCCCGATAAACCTTCTTGGCCTTTACTAGGCTTGGCCGTCAGGGCCTTGGTTCCATCTCATCATCATCAGGGAGCTTCCTAACAGATGAGTGCACTGCACCACACACACACACACACACACACACCATCACCCCAGCCGACCCCCCACTATTCGCACCGGCGCGCAAACCCTGCTTTTGTAAAAATGTCCATGGTTATGCATGAGTTCGCAGCTGCCATGTAGAATTGGAATGAGAATCGGACCCCCGTCACCCAACATGCCTCCATGTCGCCAACCAACTCTTATCAAGGATGCCCCGGGACCGCAGACACTATCGACAACTTTGTTGCAAAGCTTACCAGTGCCTGCCCAACTTGACATGGTCTCTGGGAACCCCATGTAAAAGCGTGACCCCGATCTGGCCTAGACTCCTGGACTAAATGGCGCCGTCCATTTCCCATCAAAGAAAATCACCACCGCTGAAAATATACCTAGGTAGTTGTGATGCTTACTCATCCTCACTGCACCTCGTCACAACTATAGAGCATACTTTGTTGTATTGTACCAGACTACCGCCATGTATAATAGTCCAGAGCTAGCGGGTGGAAAGCCAGAAATGTAGTCCTTGGCGAATGGTAGTCAAAAATGTATAAATGCAGCGCTGTGTATGACATTGCACATGTAATATCGTATCTGAGCTTTTCACTTGGTGTCGCCAGAGCCGTTCGTTCCCCGACCCTGTGACGGGCCGGGTCCCGCATGGTTAGTTCGTGGCCCTGGGTGGTGGCCCTGGGGTGCGTGGTTCTTGTTGTAATTGTTGCTGCCACCATGTGGCTGCGAAACATAATGATGATGCACCTGTTGAGGACTGGTACCAAAGTGCTGAGGTCCAGGCCCATTATAAGCTCTCACACTGGACACTGCAAATGTCAGCCACATGTCACACCCCGGTCCAACTAGGGGGGGCGTCACTGACTTGGTCCGCTGGTTTGTCCCGGCACATATGCCGGCTGGTTGTACTGCACGTTTGGACTCATCCCGTATTGCATGTTGTGGCCTTGTTGAGAGCCTTGATGGACCATCATCGGCGCCGTGGGACGGCCTGGGCTAGGGTAGCCGTTTGCTCCTGGAACTGGCTGTGGTGGGCCCGACGGAGGCAAGAACTGGGGATGGTGTCCTCCAGGATACATCAAATGGGGAGCAGCAACCATCCCTTGAGGGCCTGGCATAAACTGTGGTTGCATCATAATGGGCCCGCCCATTTGTCCTTGGGGTGGAGCGTAGTGAGGATTGTTGGAGAAGCTCCTAAACTGAGCCATCTGAGGGTTCCCTGGTCCCACAAACACTGGCTGGTTGTACGGAACCTGTCCAGGCGGGGTTACGCCTGGATAGGCCACGGGCAATTGCCCCATGCGTGGAGAGGCAAATGATTGAGCCGAGTTGGAGTGCATCATCCGATGGTCATCGTTGCCATATTGCTGATGGGGTACGGGTCCATGCTGTGATGTGTGCATCTGCATTGGTGGCATGTGAGGCGATTGCCGCTGCACCATATTATGCGCGCCATGCTGGAGGTGGAACGGAAGTTGATGTTGGTGGGCCAGTTGCGGCACAACGTGTGGCGGGTTGGGGGTAGGCATCGAAGCGCTAGCAAAGGGTTGCCTGTCAAAGTACTCCTTGCAGGTAAGGTGCATTGTCGAGTCAGGCTTCTCCTCATCCTGGAGTTGCCGCCAAGTTGGGAGCGTATCGAATGATGGTCGCAGGCCGCCATTCTCATCCCAATTACGAGCTTGTGGGGGTTTGATGGTCTTGATATGGGACAGGATGTAGCACTTGGTCACGTCCACGGCCTTTGTCTTTCGTCGAATGAGCTGACCTGTTTGCTGCACGAATGTGCTGGCGGAATCAGCAGCAACATGATTGGCTGAAGATCGCGGGCTGGAGCTTGCACTTGGGTGAGCGTTCGGGTTGAAGGCTGCAGCAAATGGACTAGGTCTGAATTCATTGCTATTGGGATTGAGCTTCGCACCAAGATGACCGCTGTGTCGCCGAGTGTATGCCGCATCAACGTTATTCGAGGGGCCGGTGGGCGGAGCGCGAACATCTGGCCTGGCGGAATGTTGATGAGCCGCAGGAGGCTGTGAGAACTTCTGCTGCTCTATGGTGTGAAGGCGCTGCGCAAGATTTCCAGTGGTATGTTGCGAAGGACCACGGTTGTTTCTAAAGCCCCCCTGCGTATGATACTGCTGCTGAGTAAATTGCTGGCGAGGTCCGGCATGGCGGTTAGGTCCATTGCTCGGAGGAGTTGCCTGAGGGCCAGCAGGCGCTCGGGCAGGTCTAGTATCCTGGGCATTTACCGTTGGAGTTTGCTCGGGCTGCTTCGGCTGAGCGTCCTTGCTTGGAACCACGTCTTTCTTTGTGTTTGTGTCCGTCTTTGCTTTGGCCATCTCTTCGGCATTCTTCATAGCCTTTGCTTGAATCTCCTTTTGCTTGGCTGGGTCTTTGGCGATAATCGAGACCAAGTCCGTGGGGACAGGTGTCGACAATTTGAAGCTATTGGCAAACTTCTTCAGCTCCGTCAACTTGATTTCCTTGTCCGCTTTGGCCTTACTACTGCGGACCTTCTCGGCGTTGAGGCGCTGCTGGGTAGCAAATGACTTGAACTCCTTCAAAACGTCGCGTTCGACGGTTGAGGTGGCACTAGGAGGATTTTCAGGGATCGTGGGCGGCACGTTGCGGGCGGCGGCGGCGGCGGCAGGAGCTCGGCTTGTAGTAGCAACCTTCTCGACTGGCTTGTTCTCCTGCGGCTTAACCTCCCGGATGGGCGCAGGTGATTTGGTCTCGACGGGTTTGGCTTGCTCGGCTGCTTTGACTTCAACAGGCTTCGGAGCTTCAGTTTTTGGTGTGGGGGTGCCGTTTTTGGTAGACTCAGAAACAGGAGTTTGAGGCTTTGGCTGTTCAGCGGTTTGCGCCAACTGTTTCTTGGTACTCTTGATTTGCGATGAGATGATAGCTGGGTCGACGGGGGCCCCCTTGACAGTTGCCTGGCCAGTTGGTGCTCTCTTGGCAGGAGGAGTGTACCTGTTTTCCCGTCCAGAAGACAGAGGAGGGAAATCCTGTTTTCGGCGGACACCACTGTATCTATAAAATTGTTAGACAAAGTTTCTAATAAAAAGAATAAAAATACAAAATTTAAAAAAAGAAAAAGGCTAAAGTATAAATGGGAGGGACACAAAACATACTTGTCTTCCTCGTTTTCTTCGCCCTTGGTACCAACATAGTCCATTATGCGTTCTTCGGCCACATGCGAAGTCACGGCAGCGCTGCGTTCAATCTCCCGGGCCTTCTTCTCCGCAGCAGCAATTCTTTCATTGAATTGCGGATGACTCTTATTAATAGCAGTCGTGTACATGTTCTCGTCGTAATCGGTCTTGAGACCAAAGAGTCTCTCGTTCTCGGCGAACTGGTCCCATCCAGCGGTGTTGTTGGATTTCTCCAAGCTACCGTCGATGGCATCGTTTGTGTCGGAGACCCAAGGCTGCAAAACCCGTTCATTTCCGAAACGGGCATTGGAGATGGCCGTATCCGTCCTAAAGCCGGATCGGTTCCCTAAACACCACCATGTCAGAATTGCTGGCATAAAAAAAAATCAGGTTAAGCAACTAACCATTTGTCCGCCCATCCATCTTTCCCATAGTGTTCCTTTCCGCGAGAGTCTCTTTCTTCGTGGCTGGCATGCTATCGACTTTCTTGCCGTAACGCAGATGTGCGGATTGCTTTGTCAAGTAGCAACGGATCCAGCATAAATCCAAGTATCAGCGAACCGTCTCCTCTGCCGGGGGAGCACCTGTTGATAACTTCGAGCCGGTGTATGAAGCGGCGAGTTGATGATCGTTCCCTGCACTGGGATGAGTCAGTATTATATAGTTTGTTTGCAATGCGGTGCAACTGGCGTATTCGGCGCATAAAGTCCGTGGGTACAAGAAGAAAAGAGCGAGGCAGTGTATGCAGGTACAAAGGGGGGAGAAGGTCGTATAACGAAGAAGGAGAATAATCATCCAGGATATAAGGGTACCGGGAGAGGAAAAAGTCAAGTATGAGAGCAGGTCAAACGAACCTGATGATTGTGACAAGGAGAACTCTGTGTCACTCCAACAAGTCACCGAATCGGGGGAGATGGTCGGGCTCCTCTAGAAAAGGCGTCCTCGGAGACTATGTGGCCGGCGCTCGCTCCTGAAATGGCACAACAAAAGCATTAGCGAATTGGCTGCGATGCGCACGAAGCCTTTGACGATGGTCAAAGTAGACACAGTAAAGACTGAGAGGAAGCCGGGCTGTTTGGCGGGCACTCGCAGAGGTTGTTGGTAGGGCTAAGCAGTGGACCAGCCAGGGGGGGGAGGGCAGTGGAAACGAGAGGGAAAAGAAAAGTGAGAGAGTGAATGGGTGAGAAGTGAGAATGGAAACGAAAAAAACAACGGTTTGACCCAGAAAGAGAGAGACGGAGACAGAGAGAGACGGAGAGAGAGAGAGAGAGGGCCAAGGCGTGCGTTGTGGTCGCAGGCGGCGGGTGGGCGTAGGTGTAGGCGTGGGCGTAGGCGTGGGGAAAACGAGGTCGGGGAGGCTTAATGCTTACCAGGAGGGAAAGCGAGAGGCAAGAACCAAAGGGGGGTTTGTCCAGAGAGTTCTTTGTTAAAAAGGTCGTCTCCACCGTTTCGTCCAGCTCGACGCTGCTACGATTGCCTCGCAATGGGCAAAGAGGACATGGAGAGAAGGGAGAGAGAGAGTGAGAGAGAGAGAGGGAGATGGGGAAACAAGGAAGCGGGTGGTCGTTGGACGACGGACGGGAAGAGGAAAGGAGAGATTGAAGTTTTGGTAGTGGTGGAGGTTGTCGATGAGGCTTTGGCTTTTCTGGCTGGCCTTTGTTTTCCGCTACCCTGTCACTCTTGCCCGGGCTAGTACTTGTAGTACTTGTAGTACTTGTAGTGAGTGAGTAGGTGAAGTGTGTGAGTGAGTGTGCCCACAAAGTCTAGAAGTCTAGAAGTCTAGAAGTCTCAGCGGGCAAGCAGCAGCAGCCCATGATGGATACGATACCAAAGAGGACAACGGGGAACCTTGCATTACACAGTGTTTAAATACAGTGCGATACGAGATGCTTCTAGTCGGTAGGCGAGTGTAGCCCAGCACTACAAGGACCCGGAGATAGTGCGGATCTGCAACTGGAGAGCTTGATCATACAGTGTCAAATCAACTGCCCGACCTGTCCACGCAAACTGGCCTATCCATGTATCTTCCATGTACATACCTGAACCCCCCCCAGATCTGCCCCCAACACACACAAGCAAGTGCGCGCATCAAGTCACGGCTTAATAACGTTGGGTCCTGAGTCACTTTGGAATTGTTTTAGAGGAGGATAAACAAATCATAAAGCATGCACTCCTACAAGTAAGATTCTCTGTTTCGAATATTTCCTTTTTTTCTTCTTCTCTCTTCTTTTCTTTCCTTTTTCATTGCTTTTTCCTCCCACCCGTCCTGTACCAGTCATCTTTCATGCATACCGCGGGCAAGGCGGGCTGAGCGAGGGTCACACACCCACCACATCCAAAGCTGCTGCTGCTGCTGCTGCGACACTGCAAACGAAAAATAACAACGGCCAGGCCAGGCCAGGCCAGGTTGCCGATTGCGAGGGCGGGGGGGATTGCCAAGCAACCAAGGCGGACTTGACAACGGGCTCGCTTTTCTACTTGCCCCGTATGAATAGGGGAGAGACAGACAGAGTGAGATCTGAATTGGGTTTGGTATCTGGAGGAGTAATACGGAGTACTTGGTAGGTATATGAGCATTCAAGATGGCTTCACTTTTCTTTCCTGTGTATTCCATCTCTTGCTGATCAACGCCTTCCTCCACCACCACCACCACCACCACCACTACAACTCGCATCCCCATGAAACGAGGCGGCTTTCGCTTTCGTCCAACTTATCCGGACCGCGCCGACTTATTTTAGTGCCCTCCGCCTGCTTGCTGCCCCCTGGTTCCAGGAATGCACATCCTCAGCTGCTGCAACAACAAGCTCGCCCACTCCCGCGTCCACTCAGCTTGTACCAGCGATTCATGCATGAAGCTTCTTCCTCGGCCAGTGCTTTGCTACCAAGTAGTAGTCCAACTCGTGCATCATCGTCCTTGCTTTTTTTTTCTCTCTCTTCCCTTTTGATAGGATGGAATGGGGGAGGGACCTCGTCGTTGATTGGAAACTTGCAGGTTTTGGTTTAGAGCAAAAAAGTCCTCCTGGGTCGTGCGCCATCTCATCATGTCTTACCTTTTTTTCTCGGCCCCTGTTTGAGACGTTGCGCCCATCTGCAGAAACGAAGCAGCCACCACGCGACGGTAGGAAAGTCAAAAGCCCGTTTTTTTTTGCAGTATCGCGAGTAGATCCAGATGGATGGACCCAGCTTGAAATGGTGAAACTAATAGATTCAGTGTTTATTCGCATTGAACGCCCAGCTTCTCAATCATGAAGTTTACCCAAATCGTCATACCATGTCAAGATGCCCAAAACAAAACTGGATGCCAGATAGTAAGAAACCAAACACTTAATCAGAACCTGTTACAGGGTGTTGTTCTAGGGATAAAGGACATGCCCAATGAAAGACTTGAAAAGTAAAAGAAGCTCCGCTTCGTAGAAATCGGGAGAAAGTGTAAACACGAATCTGTCTGCCATGTTGAGTGTGCCAGTCAATCCCTTCATTTGCTTTTCTCCATCTCATCGTCAATCACGATACGAGGCAATCCCAGAGCCTTGCCTGGCCCCTCGGCTAGTATTACAAGGTAGTAAATACGGCAACGCTTCTTCGGCGGCTTTACCCAGCGCCCTTATTGAACAAGGACCGAGCCGATCCCACAAGCCCTGCCTTACCTTGGTAACCCATTTCTGTGCGGACGGCATGGCCGTTATAAGTTTGGTGGCGGGCATTTTGATTTGCTTGGAGATGGAGCATGCTATTAGTATCCAAGCGATCCGCCAATCCTATCCGCCCGGTTCCACCCCCCATCTCGGGTGCTACTAACATCGTCGCTCTATGTCATCGTCATCCAATGGCTATGGCTAATCACTCAACTCCCTCTCCCCTTGCAATCATGAGTATTTTAGCATGGAAATTGAATCACAAATGGCGCGGCAGTCAACCTACACTTACATCTAGGCGTTCTATGCATCTGGTTTGGATATCTAAGAATGCGGGGGTAAGGCGTGTTGATAGAATCGCCCGCTGTCATCATCATCATCATTATCATCATCATCATCATCATAGCGGCAGAGATGAGGAATTCTACGAGGCACGATTTCTACTTAACACTCACAGTTTCTAGGTACATACTGCGATGGATTGACTGATATCGGTGACTTGTCGTTGGTTAAACAACAAGATCTGACATAATGAAGATCGATCACACCCGTGTAAGATTGACCACCAACAAGGCATCCAAATGAGGATTAACCTGCGCCTTCAATACTCTAATGAGGGCAAGCCAAACAATGACATATTCCATCTGCATCTACAACCAAATCCTCTGTCTCTTGCGAGTTAGCACGCGGCATGAAGCCTTCGCTGAAGGATCATGCACTGCCGTACGACTTACTCAAAATGGCAAGTCGGGGCCCTTTTCAAACTCGGCGTGCAACGACATCCAATAGAACCGGGCACTGTGTATGGCTCATAGCCTGGGGCTTGGTTACTGATCCCTTGATGTGTAAGAGTATTGCCTACTTCTTATCGGCATGGGGAGTAATTAATTGCATTCAAACCGCGAGGTTGGCCTACAACTATGAACATTCGATTACAGCATCAAAATAGCATAGACATTAACCTCCTACCAAAACATCCCATTGCAACACTCAAGTCGCCTGCATGCAGTCCAGAGCGAGGGGTATCAGATATTCAAGCATAGCTCATCATGGTGGTCATTATACCGTGGCCCCTCATCCTACCTCAAAATAACTACAGATAAGCCAACCGACCCATTTTGTGACATAGTAGGAGTAAAAGAAAATCGGGCGTATAGCCATCATTATCCACATATCGCAGATAACGTGAATCGTCAGTCTGACCGGTGCCGTCGAGCAAACAAAGGGGATTTCTTCTACAGATAGTATTCACAAACAGTATAACCTTCGCCCTTTCATCTAGACTACTGACTGTTGGTACACGCTTTTCCGCTATTGAATCCCCTCTATACCCTCAGACCGAGCTCCTCAGCATATGGCAGAACAAACAGGTCACCGACAGTGGAGACGGTGGCCTTTCCGTCAAGGATAGCCTTGGCAGTCTATATCATGTGTTAGTCGACCAAAACTAGAATTAATAACAGATGGGGTACATACCGTCTTCAACTTGTCAGCAGTGACGGCGTCAAGGGACTTGGCCAAAGCAGCAGCGTCAGAAGCCTTGCCGCTGTGGACGATGCTAGAACCAGTCAAGAGGATGCCAGAGGCGCGGGTCTGAGTCTTCTCCAAAATCTCAAACTTGGCATTGGCAATGGCCTTGGCGACATCCTCCTTGCTCACAGAGCCGTTGGCAACACTCTTCAGAGCCTTGACGGTCTCCTCAGCAGCCTTGCGGACTGAAGCAGCGGGACCGGTCAGCTGGACGGTCAAAAGGCCAGCGTCGGAGTAAGACAGGCTAGAAGCGGAAACAGAGAGACCGGGAGTGCCAACGGTAGCCTTGGAGAGGAGGCTGAAGCCAGGGGTCCACTTGATGGTAGACTGGCCACCGAGGAGAGCAGCCAGAACCTCAATCTCGGGCTTGGAACCAGCGCTGTCGGAGCCAGGGAAAGCAAGGACAACGGAGTTTCCGGCCGTGTGGCTGATACGCTGCTCACCACCGAAATACTTGGAAGCCTCGGTCTTCAGAGACTGGCCGCTCTGAGCGGTAGCGGGGACATCCTTGAAGAATTGACCAACCCACTTGGACAGGGAATCGGCACCGGCACCGTCGGCGACGACAGCAATGTTGGGCTTGGAGTAGACAACGTCGGCGTAGCTGGCAATGTACTCCTCGTTAAGATACTTGTGGTAAGGGGTCGAAGAAGATGGGTTCAACGGAGCACCGAGACCAGTGTGGAAAGCGACCGAGTGGGCGTTGTCGAGAGCCAGGGCGGGAACATCGGCACTGACATTGGCCTGCTTAAGATGAAGAATTCGCTCAATATCCTCGTGGAACTCGTGGGCTATGCGGATTTTAGTTTTAGTCAACCCAAACATGCTGTCTACGAGGACCTACTGGTATACTTGGTGGAAGAAACGACCTCGGCAAGCAACTCAGCAAAGTATGGCAGGTCGTCGCGCAAGAAGCTGGCACTCAGGACAACGGCCTCGCGAGTGTGGGAGGAGGTCAATTGGCCGCCGAGGAGTTCGGATTCGCGCTGGATACGAAGGGCAGATCGTCGCTGGGTGTTCTACATGAAGAGATAAATTAGCTCAAGTTGCGCCAACCCATATACACTCCAGCCTACCTTGAATGCGAACTGCTCAAGACCATAGGCCAACCCGGGAAGAGGCTGGTAACGAGTACCGGCCTTTGCAACGACGGCCAGGGTAGTGGTAGGTCCATGGCCGTCCCTTGAAGCAACCTTCAAACCATTGACATCCTTCGCATCGAACGATCCAGTCGAAGCGGCTGCGGCGTAGCCTCGTCGGGGGACACCGCCTGACCGGCGAACGGCCTGCTGCGCGGTTCTCGCGAGAGACGTTCTCGAGATCATTGTCAAGGAGGATGGCGTAGTCAATTGACAGTCGTCGAGACGTCGTGATGGAGCAATAGATCGCCAAAAAAGAAGTGCCTCGTCAACCAGCTCCCGTCTAATTTTCGGCAGCAGGGGGAGGTCTGGATTCTCACGTGATCTGCAAAGGAATTGATCCGAGGTGAGTAAGAGGTAGCTTGGAGTACCCCAGTGCGTGTGCCACTATGACTGAGTACACTAGAGTACAATGCATTACCGCCCGCCAACCAGCCCACCTTCCGATTCGACTTACACCACCATCATAAAAAAAAATTGGCGAATGCGACTCATCAAGACCCATCTTTTGCATCGCGTCAAGTTGAGCAGCCGCATCTTCACCGAGAACTCTGTCGCTTCGCATTAAAGTGCGGATTAGAGAACTGTGGCGCATTTCAATGACTCTAAGGTAGTAATTGTGACAGCTCTAGAGATAGTGAGAGAATCTCTAGGAGCAAGCAATGTTCGTCGTGAGTCTCTCTCTTGCGGCAAACTTTCTTCCCATCACGTTGCAAGATACTGACTATGAAGCTCCAGACTAAACATGCGGCTGAGCTTTGCGCTCTCCTAGTCAATGATCTCTATGGCGAGCTTCCCTCGGTATGTCCCTCCATAGCACTATCTTGCTTCTCTTCCGGCGCTGTCAATATCAAATCGATCGATCGCGGGGTTGACCTTGTCTTGAAATTTAGCGAATCCTAGCAGCGTTCCTCACCAAAGGCCGAGCGAACGTCACGCAGTTGGGACAATACACACAGCTGGGCCCTCGTCATGTGCGCAATGGATTGGGCGTACTGATCCAGCAAAATCTCCTATACCATCACACTGATCCCGATTCAAAACGTACCACCTACGAAGCCAACGTCGATGCTTGCTACAGCCTTGTCCGATCTGGCAAGATCCTGGAAATGATTGATCGCCAATATGGCGCAGCAGAACGGGATCTTGTTCAAACTCTAATGCTTCTCGGCTATGCGAGAATCGCCGAACTAACTCATGCCTTTGAGTCCCGCGCACCCAAAACAAACGGCCACACGAATGGCACGAACGGATCGTCCTCTGGCCTGATTCAGTCGGAATCCGAACTCCATGATGTTCTAGCGCGCTTGATTCGATCAGAGATTGTCGAGACTGTCCGACCAGTCTCCTTCCGCAACCCTGACGATGTCTATCAGGAGATCGAGCACGAGGTTACCAAGGTAGCACCCGGCGAAAAAGTCAGTAAAACCAAAATAGAACAACAGCGCCAGATTATGGAGCAATATCGCACATTCAAAGAGCAGAGCAAGGGTCTGAAGAGGCAACTGGACCAGTTTGGAGGCCCAGTGCCGAAGAGAAGAAAGCTCCAGAACGGGCATTCGCGATCCTTTGACGATGATGATACGCCCTCTCTAAACGTAAGACAGCCTCCTTCTCGTCGCTACAAGTCGTCTAACCCAGATTTAGCCCAACATTGTTGTCAGAATCAACCACGAGAAATGCCTAGTAGAGCTGCGCAATCAGCGCTTGGCAGAATTCGCCTCAGATGCACTGGGAGAAATTACCGGCGAGGTCTACCGCCTGTTATTAGAGCTTCTTACCGCCGAATTTTCAAGGTGTCGCGCAGATCCCTTACTCGGTGATGAGCCGCAGCAGCAGGTCGCTGTTACGACAATGGAGATTTATGAACATCTCGACGAGGAAATCAGCGTTGCAACGGGAATAGGAAAGGCGCCCAAGGACAAGATAGATTACCAAAGCGCAGAAAAAGTGTATGCTGCGCCGGTCGGGCTGGATTTCGACTCAGATGACTCAGATGCCGGACCCAGCCGGGGAAGATCGAATCCTTTCGGTAGTGACGACTCGGACTCTGATGGCGGTGCGGCGCAAAAATCACGGCCAACGAAGACTAATGGAGCTCGACCAACAAAGGTCAAGTTTGAAGACTCGGCAACGTCTTCGGACAATCGCCTAGATCAACTGCGGCAACATCTTTTATTATTGACGGAAAGTAAGCATCGATTTATCCGCCACTGCGGGACGATGGGTCGTGGACAGTGGACGGTCGATTTTGACCAACTTATGGAGCGACTCCGAGAAACAGAGCTGGATGCATTCATAGAACAGTCCTTTGGGCGACATGGACTTCGTCTAACGCGGATCTTGAGAGAAAAGGGAAAGTTGGATGAGAAAATGCTGCCATCCGCAGCGTTGATGAAGAAGGCAGATGTACAGGCAAAAATGCTTGCCATGCAGATGGCCGGATTTATCGATGTTCAGGAGGTGCCGAAAGACAACACCAGAGTCGCAAACCGAACACTCTTTCTCTGGTTCTTTGACCGGGAGAGGACGCAAGCTCAGTTGCTGGACGATATTTACAAGGGCATGGTCCGTTGCCTCCAAACGCTTCAGGTGGAGAGGCATAAAGAACGCAATATTCTATCGTTTGTTGAAAGAAAGGATGTGCAAGGAAAGGAAGAGGAAGTGATGACGGCAGAGCATTATAACAAGTATAATCGGCATTTGGAAGAACAAAACAAATTGCTTGGTCAGATTATGAGATTGGATGAGGTGGTGGCCGTGTTCCGAGACTATTAAGGTGGTCTGGAGACGTGTATATCACGATGAAGCTTGGGTTTTTGGGATATTCATGTATCAAGTTTGTTGGGTTCATGACATGTGTTAAACAATGCATTAATAAGAGCTTGTCCCATGATACATCTATGTATCTACCAGGTAGTTAGTAGTTGGATGCTTTGCCAAGACACAATATCCTAAGAAAGCACTTGAGTCTATTGTCTCGAGGATATAACGACTTCATGATGAAATGCATGGCCCAAGATAAGAGTACTTGCCTACATCTCTAAGCTACCTAGTATTTACCCAGTAAAGAGCCGTCCATACTTTCACATGACAATGCGTACAGGGTAGCTTGAAGCTTCACCCGGGATAAATGTGAGTCAACCTGGAAGCTGGAATGGATGTTAAAGTGCCTGCGCTCTAGAGAGCAAGAGGGGCAGCGATTTAGCACTAAGGCTTCACTGGGGCACTAACCAACAGAGCTTGCAGACAGTGGAGTGGAGTGGCAGCAGTGGGACATTTCAGTGTACAGTGGGTGATCCATGGATCCATGTAAAACACCCCGCCCAAGCATTGCCTGCGTCAGTGTTTCCGTGCAGCAGCCACCGTCGCGTGCAAGAACCGAAATCGGTGGTGGGAGGAACAAATTATTTTGCAAGGTTGTTGAGGGAAAAATTTGTACAGGCAAGCGACAGCAATTTGGCTCGTAAACACACAAAAAACCTACAGCCCACGAAAGAGGGAGATTGACTTGGTCGTCTGGAAATCATATTATTTTATTGTTTGAATATCATAATTATTTCAGAAATGTCGCCCGCAGCTGGTGCAGTTGGACGAGAGAAGGAGTCCAACCTGGCTCGTCTTCTCGGTTCAGGTATGGCCGACAAGGATTGCCATTGTCATTGCCATTGCGATATGCATTCCCCCTCGTCTACTATCGTAATGCGCAAATACTCGCTGATGATGCTGATGGTGTCTTAGGATCTGCTGGTATTTCCGAATTGGCCATCTTCCATCCCGTACGTCTTGTCTCTTGGACAATCGAGAGAGAGAAAGAAAAAAAAGGAATGCGACGAGAGTTTTAAGGACTAATTTTCTCGATCCAGGTGGACACGATTGCAAAGCGATTGATGAGCAACCAGACTCGAGTAAGGAAGCTTCAAGACAAGAGCCAACCTAAAGGGCCAATCGAACTGAACATGCCTCACAGATTGCCAATGCCAGCCAATTGAACCAAGTCATCTTCAAGGACAAGGCCACCGCCCCTGCAGGACGCAAATTCGTCTCCCTCTTCCCCGGTCTTGGCTACGCTGCAGGCTACAAGGTCCTGCAGAGAATATACAAGTACGGCGGGCAACCTATTGCGCGCGACTTTCTCGCCCAGCATTATGGAAAGGATTTCGAGGGGGCCTTTGGTAAGAAGACTGGCAAGGCCATCATGCACTCCACAGCTGGCAGGTAGGCTTCTCTCTCAATGTTTTTGACGAAATGAGGTTCACGACAGGGGACGCTGACATGTGCGTGTGTGTAAAAGTTTGATTGGTATCGGAGAGATTGTCTTGCTGCCCCTCGACGTTCTCAAGATTAAGCGCCAGACAAACCCTGAGGCCTTCCGTGGCCGAGGCGTCCTCAAGATTGTCGCCGACGAGGGCTTTGGCTTGTATAGAGGCTGGGGATGGACTGCTGCCAGAAACGCTCCCGGTTCTTTTGCCCTCTTCGGAGGATCTGCCTTTGCCAAGGAGTACCTGTACCACCTGGAGGATTACAACAAGGCCACCTGGTTCCAGAACTTTGTTGCCTCGATTGCAGGCGCATCCGCCTCACTCGTTGTTTCAGCTCCCCTCGACGTCATCAAGACCCGAATCCAGAACCGCAACTTTGAGAACCCAGAAAGTGGCTTCAGAATCCTGACAAACATGGCAAAGCACGAGGGTTTCTCAAGTTTCTTCAAGGGTCTTGTCCCCAAGGTATGTGTTGTGGCTCCGGTTTTACCGCTACCTTGTCTTTGTCCACCCACAGTGTGTGCTTTTTCCCTGACCGGGCTAACATTTGACGTTTCTCTGACAGCTGCTCATGACGGGACCCAAGCTCGTCTTTTCCTTTTGGCTCGCACAGACCCTGATCCCCGCCTTTGACAACATCTTCAAGAAATAAAGTATTGCTCTCCCTACCTACATATAGATACAAGTATGATGGCTACCTCTTTACGCAACGTCGATTTTACTACAAGTAGTCGTAATTAATGAAGTTGATGCAGAATCTGGGGGGTGAGAATAGACAGCGGAGTCGTCCGAGGGTTGGCTAGAGGACGGTCGCTGCTGGGCATGGCCTAATCTCATGTATAGAACGTCTCAGCTCTCTGTAGAATTAGCAAAATGTGATAGTATTATGGACCTTGACTGGGCGACATGTGTCCATCAAGCGGGTGCTCCCTACACTACATAATACTACGGAGTATCTACCTATGTATGTATGTACATACTCCGTCGAGACGTCCGGATGATTGACGTGGCGCTTATCATCACAGTGTTTTAATGTGATTCGTCCTTGATTGGGTATTCAGTCCAAGTCAAGTCAAGTCAACACAGGCCATATTGTGTTGGGTTGCATCGGGAGTATGGTGGTGCCGTTGCCCAGCAACCAACCGTTTTTTAGTGCAACAAACAAACACCCCTGTCACTCTCAGCATTGATGATGAGCGCACCGCCCGCACAAAGACTCGAGATCCCCGGCACCAAACCACGATCACCATTGTTGCGATTTCATGGAATCAAGGCAAAGCATAAAACCTTGACCCATCTCCAAGTCTTTGGGAGGCCAAGCTCCCCAAACAACTTGAACATCGCAGCCGGCTGCAGAACAGAACCCCCCTCCCCACACAAAAGCAACCAAGATTATACCCCCTAGTACAGTACTCCATATTCTTCTCCGACATTTGTGCTCCACCACATCCTAGGAGAGCGGCGTTGCCCGCATTATTCTCGATTTTCTATACATTCCTGAGAAGCAAACAATGCCTCATCAAGAACGAGGCCTTTCTATAGACGGAGAGCGATACCTAAGACATCAACATTCTGCTTCATCCGACCAAGGCGTTAGAGCATTGATCCCCATGTACGTACTGACTCTCTTTTTTTCTAAAAATGGTACATCTTGTCTGATCTGTTACGTCGATTGACCAGCAATAGGTGGGATAGTTCTGATCCTGAACGAGCACCTCCTCCGCTGCCTCTCAACCCACAATCACCAAGCCTGTCGTCACGAGCAGGAACTTCTAGTGCCATTGCGTCCGCTCACGCTGCGCTTAGTGAGCGAGTGCGAGAGAACAACACCAACAGCACCTTTGTGCCCCCCGTGACAAAACGAAACCACGAATCACCTGAAAGAGTCTCGATGAACGGCCGGACCGGATCCCATCGCCGCCTGCAGAGCAGCTCTGTCCGTGATATCAGCATGATGCTGGAGCACGGACAGAGCCCAGGCGTAGCTCCCTCGCGATCACCGGAGCGGCAACAGTACAGACCGACGACACCGACATCGATGAGGGAGGGCTCTTACGAGAACCGAATATACGAGAACCGAGAGGCCAACCACTCAATGCCTACCTTGTCCAGCAGCATCACTCCCATTGTTCGCCCTACAGTCCGCCGACCTACAGCACAGGGCAGCATCCTCGGAGAGAACACCCCCCCGCAATCATCAACTATGCTTGCGCTGCAGAACATGAGTTCGGTGCCGCACGCCAAGGATAGTGGCGAGCCTCCGCTCTCCAACATCACCAATGGCCAAAAATCGAATTCGAGTCTCGACAATCTGTCAACGCAAATCTTGAGCCTGACAAACATTGCACAGTCCCTTCAAAGGGAAATGGCTGCGCTCAGCCGTCGCAGTAGAGACAATGCGACTGATCTCCTGAGCCTGAAGGAGGCCACCAACACCAGAGATGAAGATATCCGGAAGAGCCTGCGGGATCTTCTGGGCAATCTCACCGATCAGTCGGCGAGACTAGCCAAGGATTCATATGGCGGCTACTATATCGAGAACAAGGCTCATTGCACATCACCTACCGGTGGACGAACATATACTATCCCTCGCATGGGCTCTCCAAAGAGCTTTGCGGAATCCATTGACAGAGCATCAATTAGCACCCCATCACTCGTCGGCGCCGATAACTCGTCCATTGCTCTTCTAGAAAAGATTCTTCGCGGACTGGGTACAAGAGATGGACAAGAGTCCCTCGTTAACCAGCTTGCGGAGCTCTCAGACAAGCTCACGGGGATGGCAACTGCTGCCAAGGTTGACGAGCTTGTCGATTATGTCCGCTCTCAGTCCGAGACGGCAATGATCCCCATCGGCGCGAACAATGCTTATATGCCCCGCCGAATGAGCATTGACGAAGCCACTATTGATCTGGATAGCAGCCCCATGGCGCAACGTCTGCTTAAGAACGGCGACGCTCGCAGCACATCGGGATCACAGGGCCGAGGCGTCAATATCCTTAATGACGATGTTCTCAACATCATTCGGTCTGTCAAGGATAGCGTTGCACAGAGTGGCGGCCTGACTGCCGAGGTCAAGGCACTTGTTCGAGAACTCCGCGGCGAGGTTCTGGGCATGGGCCGTGAACTTGGCAAGAGGTTAGAAAATATTGGTCGACGACCAACTGATGAGACTGACCCAGCCGGAGGACCTTCAGCTAACAAGGATGATGTTTCTCGCGTGATTGACGAGGGGCTCGAGCAAATGAAGGAGCAGCTCAACCATGTCCTTCGCGAGCACCGACGCCAGTCAGCAACTGCCGATAAACAAAAGAATCTTATCGACTACTCGGAGGTATACAACGCTCTCCGCAATGCCTTGAAAGACAACGACACTGCCAAAGGTGTGCCAGACCTGAGTAGAGACGATGTAATGGAGGCTGTACGGGAAGCTTGGGAAAACTACAAGCCCGAGATTGAGGTTCAGCAAATCGGCCTAGAGCGCCATGAGGTCTTGGAGTGCTTGAAGCAGGGCTTTCATGAGTATGAGTCTCGCCACCAGTCGCCTCCCGGAGCTTCAAGAGATGAGGTGTTTACCGCAGTCGTTGAAGGCCTCAAGCATTTCGTACCCCCTCAGGTCGATACTCCTGCGTCCGTCTCGAGGGACGAAATTATGGATGCTGTTCGAGAGTGTTTGGAGGAGTTTGAATTCCCCCTCGCACCATCTGCTGGGGGGGAGCTCACTCGAGAGGACATGATTTATGCCGTCAAGGAAGGACTCAATGACTTGGATCTCCACAAAAGCAACGCCCTCGTTCCTACGTCTAGCAGCAACAACGAGATCATGGACAGACTCCATGACCTGATGGATACATTGAAGTTGGAGTTTAGACTCATCGCCGAGGATACAAAGGACAATGCTACCAAGGGTGGCCTTGAGAACCTGCGAGCTGCTATCGAAGGCTACGTTGACCGAGCTGCTGGTGTACCTGCCCAAGAAAACTTCATGGAGAGCTTGACGCGCAAGATGGACCACTTCAAGGACGAAGTCTCAAATTTAGTTACTACAGCCAACTCAAAATCTCGCCAACAACTGCAGACTGAGTTGGAGGGGTTGCGAGACATTGTGAACTCATCCATGGTCCCGGCCCTTCCGCACCCTGCAAATTTCAATAGCGAGGACTTTGTCGAAGTATTAAAAAATGGATTGAGTAACCTACGACAGGAAATTCTTCGGCCTCGACCTGAAACCGCAGAGATTCTTGACGCTCTTAACGATGGCCTTAACGACATCCGTGCCGGTATCGACAGAATGACGAACAAGCCGAGCGACCTGACGG
Source organism: Hypomyces rosellus (assembly GCA_011799845.1). Lineage (NCBI taxonomy): Eukaryota > Fungi > Ascomycota > Sordariomycetes > Hypocreales > Hypocreaceae > Hypomyces > Hypomyces rosellus. Next base: position 1,110,012 of record WWCI01000001.1, read on the forward strand.
CCAATGATGAGATTCTTGATGCCCTCAGGGATGGCTTGGACTCTGTGCGATCGGGCATTGAGACTATTCGCGATACCAGCAATGACAAGGCCATCATGGCTTACCGTGACCCCTCGGGCGACATGGCCCTTGTGCCGGCAGAGGTAATTAAGCAAGATGATATCAAGAATCTTGAGGTCCTGATCACCCAACTACGAGTCAAGGTCGAGACAATGGGGCCAAACGAGGAGAGCATCCACAAGTCTGATCTGAACCACCTCGAAGAGATGCTGCGCAATCTTCAGAAGAGTGTAGATGAGATTAAGACTCGTGAACCACCGGCTCCTGTCGTAGAACCCGCAGCGCCCAGGGAGATACCCGAGAAGACAACCGAGGATGCGTCAGAGGAACCTGCAGAGGCAACAAGAGATGCTCCTGCTGCGACCCCCAAGCCAGCCGCGTCTGGAGATATACCATCTCGAGAAGATGTCGAAGCCATTGAAACCATTGTGCGGAATACCAAGTCTCGACTTGATGAGTTCTTTGACGGCGACCAGACCGTTCGCAAGGAACACATTGATAATGTTGAAGCTCTTATTTTGGACACCCGAGAGACGATGCGATCTCTCAATACCCAGGTGGAGACCAAGATGGAAGCCATGGCCAATCTCTCACAAAAGGATGATGTTTCCAACTTGGCAACACTCGTCAGTAAGCTCTCCGACGGGCTTGACGAGATGAAGGGTCGTGCTGAGAAGGACCTCGAAAATCCTGACAAGGTCACCAAGCACGACGTCGAATCCGTCGAGGCTGTTGCGCTGGAGATTAAGACTGCTGTCGAAGGTCTTGCATCTATGGACCTGTCTGCCATCTCCACAAAGGAAGACTTTGGCAAGCTCGAGGCTGTCCTCAGGGAGGCCAAGGCAACCTTTGACAGCTACAACGAGACATCCTCCAAGGCTTTGGCCGAGAGACAGAGCGAGATTGGTGGCGTCAGCGAACGCGTCGTAGAGCTCAAGACTTTCCTGGAAGAATTCCAGACTGAGCTCAAGACCAAGCTGGAGGAGGGCTCCACTGGCGCCGAGGCTCTTCGCAAGCTCATTGAGTCTATGGGTGAGAAGATTGACAAGAACGAAACGGTTGGCGCCGATGTCAAGGACATGTTTGAGTTGATGAAGGCTGAGTGTGAAATTTCCAAGGAGGCTATTGGTGGTTCCAGGATTGAGGCAAACGAGAAGCTTGAGCAGGCCACTGAAAATATTCGCTCCAAGATTGACGACAAGGTTGCCGAGCTCATTGCAAAGCACGACCATCTTCATTCCATGCTGGACGAAAAGGCCCAGGCTGCTGAAGCTCGCGACATCTTGACTGAAGCCTCCCTCTCTGGCACCAAGGCTCTTACTGAGGAGTTGAAGCTGCTCATCGACACCCTGGGCGCTACCGTGACAGAGTCTCTGGAGAAGATGGAGGAGGCGTCAAAGTCTGTCTTTACCAAGGTTGAGGAGTTTTCTACTCGAACCGATGAGCAACACACCGAAGGCAAGACGGAGCATCAACAGACGCGTGACCAAGTCAAGGAAGCTCTTACTGCTGTTGAGACTCTCCAAGGTGGTGTCAACGAAGTCCAGCCCCAGATCTTGGACGCTGTAAAGAACATTCTTCAGCTTGTCGGTGATCACTTTGAGCATTCCAAGACGTCGACCACCGACCTTCATGGCAAGCTCGAGGCTCAACCCACTTCAGAAGCAATGCAAGCCATGATCCCACAACCTGAAAAGTATGATGATGCCGTAGTACGGGAGAAGCTCGAACACATCATCGAGAACAAGTACGACGACACTGTTGTTCACGAAAAACTTGACAAGATTGTAGAGCATAATGACGGGGCCACTCAGGCGTTTACGCGGCTAGAAACTCTAGACAAGGTGCACGAGTCCGTTGTCAGGTCTGCAGCTGAGTTGTCCGAATTCATTGCCGCACAGATGCAGCACAACACCATTGAGCGCGATGATCGCGAGAAGACGTTTCACGAAACCACTGTTGCTCTTGGAAAGGCTCAGACAGAAAAGGATGCCGTGGAGCTCACCGTTCTGCGCTTGAGAGACGAGGAGGAACAACTTCGCAAGAGCACCTTGGCTCTCCGCATTGAGAACGAGAGTCTAATTAAGCAAAGGACAAGACTCACGGGTGATGTCTCCTCGCTCGAGACGGCGCTCCGCCTCCGCAAGGATGAGCTCTTCGAGATGGAGCACCGTGCCGAGGGTCTGGAGCGTCGTATTCTCAACGGCATCATGGATCACTCCCGAGTTCTTCTTTATGGCAAGGCTGGCAAGAGTGGCGCTGAGGCTATGAACCGAAAGCGTGTCAAGAAGCCAGCCGGTGAAGAGGACGAGGAATCAGGCAGGTCGTCGCCCCGTCCCTCTGTACCCATTATTCTATCCAAGAGCGGTCTCGGCTCGCCGGGAAAGAATGGAGCTACGAGGCGTATTGCGTCGCTTAGCCAGATGAGCAGCAAGCCGGCATCACCCAACGTGCAGAGAAGCCAGAGTGTCCGGACGCAAAAGTCCAACAACACTCATCGGAAGCGTAGCTGGGGTGGTGCCATGAGCACGGGCGATTTGGCCGAGGAGAGCAAGGAGGATGCGCACCTTGGAGAGACGGTGGAAGAGATTGATGAGGTTGATACCAGTCACATCAAGGAGGACGATCCTCCGGTTGATGAGATTAGCGTTGACTACTCCGTGGAGGAGGAAGAAATCGACGACGAGGAGGTGCATGAGGTGCACGAGGAGATTGAGGAGGAGGAAGTGGATGATGACGACGATGACGATGATGAAATAGAAGAGGAGATTGACGAAGACGGCGTCGAGACAGAGGAGACGCTGCGGCGTGTGAGCATAGGGTCGACGGTGATTACGAATCACGGGGGCGTACACGAGGATGTGGAATCTACATACGATGCGAGCGAGTACGAAGAGAGCATTGATGGAGATGACGATGACGATGCCGTCTTAGTGGATTAAACGGGGGGCACTTGGATTGATTTGAGCAAAGGAAACGAAAAAGGGAATAGCTACTTGTTTGGATGGAGTGATGGAGTGATGATCAACAACACTGTCTGTCTGTAGGAGCGTTGGTGTTTGCTTGTTTGCTTGCTTTTTAATGTTAGCTTTTCGTGTTTATTATTTTCCGCTAGTCCTAGTTTTAGTTAGTGAGGATAGTTATGAAGAGACGTGATGGTCGCTGTGATACCAGGAAGATATATATTTCCCCTTGAACTTTTTAGATTTTATATTACTGTGTTGTGACCCCTATATTTTGTGACGATACATGTTGTGGTGTTTTGCTGGCTATCTTGTTACCGCAGGTAGAAGTTACTTAGTACAGAGTACCTCGACTAGTAGTTATGGTGGGGGTTGTGACGATTTCCCGGTTATCGCTTATCGCTTATCTAGTCTACACCCCACCAAGTGACGGCTTTCCCAACTACATCCATCAACCGCGCAGCGACACGCGTGTGGTCCTTGAACCCCCATCGATCCTCCAGCACCACAAAAGGACTTGTAACAGATCTATTCTCTCTTTCTTGCGTTTATTCAAGAGACGGATTATTCGGAGGGACGGATTGTTCAAAGGGACGGATCTGATATACAGCACAATGGATCAAACGAATCCTATGCTCTCGGCGCCGGAGCTGTCTCCTCTGGAGCAGGAGGTGTTGGATGAGTATGAGCGTTTGGCGAATAATATGAAGACTGTACGTCTGCTTTCGGTGTCCCTTCTCTCTTCTCCCCTCCCTCTCCCCGTTCCTCCCTTCTCCTTTCAATCTCTGCCTATTTGATGCTCTCCTATCCAATTACCCTCTATACATCCCCTTATTTGACATCACATACTTGCTATACACAAAACCATGCCGGGGGCTAATGTTGTTTGTTTACTTTTTTTCGGACAGCTCGCCACGCTGTTGGATACCCTAGCGTCCAACCCCACAGTCAACATCCTCGACGGCCTGCGCGAGCTGGAGCGCAAGACGAGTCTGGCGTTTACGCTGCTCAAAGCTAGTGTGTATAGCATTGTGCTGCAGCAGGAGATTGATTGGGGAGGGAGGGAGGAATAAAGACGAAGAGGAAGAAGAAGAAGAAGAAAGAAGGAGAAAGAAGGAGGAGAAAGAAGGAGGAGAAGAAAAAAGAAGAGGAAGAAAGAAGAAGAAGAATAAAGCAGAAGAGGAGGACGAAGGAAGGAAAAAGAAGAAGAGGACGAAGAAGACGAAAAAATAGAGAAAAAGGAAGAGAAAAAGAAGCAAAAAAATGAAGAGAAAAAGGAAGCAGAAAAGGAAAAGAAGAAGAAAGAAACATTAGAGAGGAATGGGGGATCAAAAAAAGGGGGACGTCATCGGGGAGGAGTGTGAATAATGCTTAGTTCATGGGATATGACTACATGAACCGGTTTTGAGCTTCAGGGTTAGGAAGGATATGAATAAAAGGGGGTTGGCGAGAGAAGTACAGTTTTCTTTTTTGTACAGAGGTCGATGTATTGGACGAGAAAGATACCCAGCAATGTTTTATAAACAAACAATAAAATCAACACCCATATCACCAACAGCAGTCTCAGCATCGGCATCAAGGTCAATATTCAATGGCAATGCCATGATACCAACTTCATTTCATCCACAATACTCATACAACCCCGAACCACTCATCTTTTCAGCCCATTCTCCATTCTTCTTTTTAAAAACCATGATTCTTTAATTCTTTTTTAATTTCCTTGATTTCTTTCCTTCTTCTTCTTCTCACTCTCCTCCTTTAATATACAGCCCCCCCGTAGTACACCTTCCTCACGTCCACCATCTTCTTCCCCCTCCCAATGGCAATCTCCTCCGGGTCGACCTGGTTCATCAGCGCGTCGTAGGCGGCCTTGACCGAGTTCATGGGGTTCTTGGACCGGGGCATGTTGGCCGCGATGTCGTGTATGCCCGAGGCGCGGCACATTTCGAAGATGCGGTGGGGACAGCGGAGGCCGAATCCTGGTAGAGATGTGTTGGATTAATGGTTTTAATGTTGAGGGGGGAAAGTGTAGTGAGAAGTGAGCGCATATCTAGGGAATGTATTAAGGAGTGAGAGTATATTTGGGAAGTGAGAATGCATCTAAGGAGTGAGAGTGTGTTTGAAAAGTAAGGGTACAACTTGAGAGAGAGAGAGAGAGAAAAGAAAGAAGAAAGAAAAAAAAAACCTACCTGGTGGACGGGCAAACAGCTCAACAACAGTACCAGACACCTTGGCCTTTGCATTCCCGTAAATCGTCCTGTTCTCGTACCGCCTAATGGGCTTCATGTTCCTAATCGCCAGCAGCTGCGCCGTCTCGGCCGCCAGCCCGGCCTCGGTCGACTTGGCGATGCCCAGCCCCAGCCGCCCGTTGCCGTTGCCCGCAATGGCCACGACCGACGTGCTGCGCACTTTGCCCAGACGGGTCTGGTTGGACACCCAGCGCGTCACCAGGACCTTGCGGTAGATGGACTGGATGTCCTTGAGGGACATGCCCGTGAGCCGCTTGATCTCCTGGTACCGGCCGTCGTCGTCCTGGCCCTCGTCCTCCGGGTCGGCGGCCGACTTGTAGAGGCCCTCGACGCCGGGGACTTTCCCCAGCTCGGGCGCCTCGGCCGAGTGCAGCCTGCTGGAGCCTGCGGGCCCGTCCTCGAAGAGCTCCAGGTTGGTGGGCTCTACTTCTGTAGGGTCGGGCTGCGAGGCCAGCTGGTCCAGCTCCTTCTTCCACGCCGAGTCGATGGCCTCGTCGAGCTTCATGGCCTGCGCCCTGGTGATGAACTCTGGCCCCGAGGCGTTGGCATCCGGCTCCGGCTCGTCCTCCCCCTTCTCCTGCACGAGGTACCTCTTCAGCAGCTCGGGGTCCTTCTCCAGGTCCAGCAGCTCGTCGTGCGTGAGGTCTATCAGCTCCTGCCCGTTGCTCTCCTTGACCCTCCGCAGCGCGCGGACCATGGCCCTGGCGAGCTGGTCCGTCGTCTTCTTGTCCGTCACGGCCGCCATCTTGTTCCCGTAGTTGTCCACCCACTCGCTCGGGTTCAGCCACTTGACCTCCCTCGGCGTGCCCTCCACCTCTGGCTTGACGTCGTACCGGGGGTCCAGGACGGTGTAGTCCTCGATGTACGACGGCCTGTAGGGGTCATCCCTCAGCCTGCCCTGGAAGATCAGGTCCTCGGCGTCGACCGCCCTCTCGCCCGCTCTGATGGCCTCCATCTGCTCGGGCGTGTACTTGGCGGCCAGCGCATCGAGCTCCTCCTTGGTGTACTCTGCGAACTTGTCCTGCTTGTACCTGGCCAGCGTCTCGCTGTTCCTGAGCAGGCCCAGGTCGTCGGCCTTGACGTTTCGGAATCGGGATCCGCGCTTTGGTCGCGGGGTCGTTGTGTGGAATTGGTGCTGCTGCTGTAGCTGCTGTTGTGATGCGCAAGCTGCGACGATGCTTTGCGAAGCCCTCGTCGAGGCGACGCACTTGCCCAGTAGGCTGCGCGCTGGGCGAGCGACGCTCATGACTTTTGGAATTAAATGTACAAAAACACCCACCAATTATAAAACCCGACGGTGCAAGAAATGGAAAGGGGAGGGAGAGAAAGATATGTTCAATTCCCCCTCAAGAGGGGAGAGAGAGAGGCGTATGCGGGCAAAGCGGGATGCTGTGTGATGCCACTCAACAGTCAAAACTCGAGATTTTTGCTAGACCACCAACCACCACTACCCCCCCCCCCCCCCCCATAGTCGCATTGCCCAATTGAGACACACATTGAAGTGTTGCGCCACACTTCGATTAAAAAAAAGTTGTGTGGATGGTGCGTGTGTGCATTAGCCACGGTTCAAGCCACAGCAACACTCCTTTGGTGGAGGGATGCTTGGCTTATCCACTCGTGTGTCTTATCCAACCGCCAGGGGAGTGACAGCCACCCGAGACCTCCACCACGGCGGCTACAAGCGAACCGGGGGGAGGCTATCGACCTTGAGCTGAACGACCATCTTCTTTCTCTCTTCAATCATTGTGTATTATAGAATTTTCTTTTCTTTTCTCTCTCTTTTACTACTCATGAACTACTATTACTAAACGTCATCTCTGCTTGGAAGAGATACCGATAACGAGATCAGACATCTGCCACACTCTGCCACCATCGTGAAACGTCTCAGGAGAGCGCCATCCAAGTCTCAACTCCTTGCCTCAAACGCCCATCAAACCTCTCCAGTTCTTCATCCTCGACGTCGACACTCTTCTTTTTCTAAATATCCCTTGCTTTTCTACTGCTTCTTCTTCTACTTCCGATATTCACTCGGATAAAACGACTCACCTCTAATCTATACGCTCTCATCACTCATCGCCATCAAATCCCATACAACAACATCTCGCCCTCAGCTTCACCACCACCACCACCTCTTCTCTTCTCATCCATCTTCACCCTCTCTCATCCACCCCCTTCTAATTCATCCCATCAACCATCAAAATGGCCAACGGCCAATTCAGCTGGATGTCCAAAATCGGTGCCACCGACCAAGCCATCGCCGTCCTCAACGACCAGCCCTCCCTCTTCACCACCCTCCTCCTCGTCCTCGTCGGCCTCCTGGTCCAGGTCCTCGCGCTCTTCTACATCCACTGGGCCACCATGAAGCCCGGCCAGGCCACGGAGAAGCGCAAGTGGCTGTCCTTTTTGCCCATGAAGAACCTGGACAACGCCAGGCGTCGCATCGGCAATAATTAGCCCCCGTTCCAAGGACTGGCGGAGAAGGGGTTTTTGGGGGTGATGGATATCAACGAATTTATGATTATGGGTAAAGGATATTATTGGTGTTTGCGGCTTGAACATGTTTAAGAAGAGCATCTTGGATGGCTGAAATTCTTTCATCATAACAAGTACAGTCTCGATGGCGGCGGGAGTTTTCAAGCGATACTCGAGTTTTGGAACCAAGTCTTTATATACTGGCAATGAATTAACTGCTTCCAACTATATACCACCAACCGTGTTTACAACCTCCCATATACCAGGTTGTCTCTTCGTGCATGCTTCTGAAGATATCCAGTCATCAAATGTCGGAAAAGATGTCGGGTCTGTAGAAGATGGGCTATATGCCATCGTGGTAGTTTTTACTTCAAAGCCGTCTAGAAGCTGATGATTCTCGGCAAGATCCAAATTCGGTACCCAAGGATCATGTCTTTCATTCGGTAATTGTAAAGGCATGTAATTTCTATACATCTCGGGTGTATGATTGATTTGATAATCGTTATTGCACCCCATCACAGAATATGTCGGTGCCATTTGCTGGTAACCCTGCATCGGTAGAGCCACCAAGTTCGGAGGTGCAGATGCTGTCCACCGTGACGTTTGTTCGGGGGCTAGAGGTGACACGGATATGTAAGAAGTCATAGGGCAAGAATAGTCCTGATTGCTTCTCCTGGCGTCACAATTGCTTTGTATTGCTTCCGTACAGGCTCTTAATCTTAGATCCTCTCCCACAAAAGGCTGTCCAGAATCTGTAGAGTCCGGCCACACACTGGACTGTGTCTCTATTTTCTGTTCGACATCTATTGGTCGTGATGCTTCAGTCCTTGATTGCTCCATTGGCAAGGCCTGAACTTTGAAGCACGTGGAATCTCGATTATTCTCTTCTCTTTCAGGCTTTGACTTGGCTTGTAGGGCAGGCTTTTTAATTGTTGCGAGCAAAACATTCCATGCATTTTTCTCAACACCTCTGACTAGTCTTTCGGCATCACTGGGATCATTTTCCTGTGTAGTTAATGTGATCCCGAGAGAAGCCACCTTTTGCCTGAGACTTGGCGATTCTGCATTTCTCATCCTGGCAAGCGAAGTCGCAATTATGGGCAAGAAGCTTGCTTGGGCAGAAACCACCTGCAAATTTGTCAGCTCATCCATGTTATAGACGTATTACAAGGCATACCTTGAGATATGGAATGTTAAATACTGCTGGCGCCAGCTTTGTGAGAGCTTGTGATTCGGTGCTTTCTCGCACCTTGACTCCCTTCAATGGTTTGCCATTGCCGAGTACCAATATCCTCAATGCTACTTCTAGCATATGTCGTACCTGTTCAGAAAGACATATCCCCTTGTCCTCATTTGCATGCTGCAGCTCCTTTGGGGCTTTCCCTTCTTCCCGCGCCACAGAATTCACGCCCAACCCAAGCATAAACTCATCAATGGCCCTCTGGTCTTCGGATGTAAGACTTATATAGAGCTCTTCATCAGCCGTGTTCTTCACTTCCCCCTTTTCGACTCTTGCTTCCGTCTGTCGGCACTTTTGTCGTTTACATCGTCTTCCATCGGGTGCTGATGAATCCTCCCCCTTGGAAAAATCAACGGAGCAAGTCACAGACTGAAACTCGGCGGTAAACGCATCTGCAGGCGGCACCAAAGCAGACGACAAATCAGGATGCTGAATCGAAAAGGACAATTCCCCAGGCGGCCACGTGAACCGAGTCTCGCAGTACTGCAGCCGAAGCCCTAAACGATGCCAAAACTGAAAGCCAGTTAGCTATAGTTGTCTCAACGACATTGATACAAAAGTCTGCCAACCTCGTATTTTTGAATCCATTCTGCGAATTGTGCAACTCGAGCATCGTCCGAGATGGGTTCGCCTTGGATCGATACCGATAGCTTAACATGACAAGAACCAGTCCGACCAATCCACAGATGTTTCTCCGTTACGAGGTCGAGGAGCCCACCACTCGTCGACGGCACACCGCAACCATCTGGAAACTGGATTTGCAACGATGTCTGGAGAACGAGATCCAGGTCCTTTTCCTGACTTGAAAGGTGCATTCTCGGCAAGGGGATGCTGGATGTCACCATGATGCTTTTATGTATGAAGAAACGAATTCATTAAAAAATACTACCACAGTGTCCGGGGGATCGGTATGGATACTAAAAATGAGGTTGGCCGGATTGTGTTAAAGGTAAAAGATTTTCTCCCACGACGAAGAGAACAATGTGCACCAGGTTTAGGAAGGCACTTTACAAACCATCATTTTGGCAAGAGCAACACAACATAACACAACACAATCATCCAACCGAAAGAACACACTCGCTCAATTTTCCCCATTATTTAAAATAAATAACCAAAAATATCAAAATCGTTCGTGGCCGCATTTCCCATCTCAGACAAAGCTTCTTTTAAATAAAATCAAGACCAAGAAAAAAAACCAAGAAAAATAGAACCTGAAAAGGTGTCAAGTCTATACCTTTTGTGTTGAACCTCGGCTCAAGTAAAATCCAAAATAGAGGTCTGTAAAAACAAAATAAATACCCAAAAAGAAAATGAAGGACGTGACACTTTCTTATATTTATCATAGTTATATATAGGTAGTATGTTTCCTGAAATGAAATAAGGAAAGAGAAAAACCCTTGCCCGTAGGTCCTCGTGAGGTGGTTGGTGGTTTATTTATTTTGGAACCATGGGAATGGGAATTTTTTGGCTGGCTCGACGCCGCCGGAGGAAGAGCTTTCTACTTCGAGACTTCGCTGGTAAATCTCCTGTATCCATGTTAGAACATCTCATATCAAATCAAAAAGGATCAGCACGTCTTTACCTCTTCGTCCGTAGGCATCCGACAGCCCAAAATCAACTCCCTAACATTTTCGTTGGTCGCGAGATTCGGATACGGCGTGCCCTGGCTCTTCATCAAAGGCAAAAGCACCTCCCCGAGAACCTCAAACTTCTTCCAGTTGATCCTGTCACCAGCTGGCCCGATAAACGTTTTGCTCCCTTCCTCGGCAGATACCAGATCTCGTCGGTGGAGAGGAATAAAGGGGATGCGCGGTAATGGCGAGTTCTCCCATGCGAGACGATAGGCAAAGTGACTCTTTTGCGTACCCATCAGGATACCCAATCGCGCAAACTTCTTCTGCAGCTCGGGGGCGACCAAAGATCGGGTTTGCGACAGACGATGGATGGCCGTCCCGTTGATGCCCGCCAAAACGGCCGCCAATCCATTATAGTTGTTCAGCTGTCGGAGCTTAATGGCAATATTCATAAACTTTTCCAGAATCTGCGCCCGGTGCTTCGCCTTGTCTCTCAGGAGAATCATGTTGGCGACCCATTGGGCAATGTGGTTAAAGTGGCTAATCATGCGATTCACATTCTTCAAGCTCTTGCAGATGTCCTTTTCGCTCGGTGGTAGGCTGACATGGCGAACGAAATCGCGGATCCGTATCGAGGAAAACATGATCCAGTCTATCCTCGTAAGCTCATCCGCGACATCATCGTCCGGTATGTCCATGAAGATGCGATATCGGTTCTTGTTCATCGGTAGATGATCCGTCGGCTCCAGCGTGGCCGCCTCCCTATCATATTCATCAAAACTAAGATGATGGGTCTGGCTCCCAGTGCTGGATCCTCTGTTGAGATTCTCAGAGCTGCCCGAGGGTCTCTCGTACAAGGTATCATCATCAAACTGCAGGCTGCCAATGGCCCCGGGCAAATCGCCCAGGATCTTGCTAGCCAGCTGGTCGTCGGCATCGTCGGCATGCGCCCAACCGGTATCATCATCCTCATAAACATTGTAGGTTAAATTCCGCCGCATCTGCCTCGCGGCAGTGGAAAATGCGGGGTCAGGGGAAAGATGCCTGATAAGCTCGTCCAGATTCCGCCTCGTGTTCGTCCGAGCAAAGTCGCCAGGGTAAAGCGATACCCACTTGGCCACCGTCTCTATAAATCTAAGTTGCGTCATCGTTTTCATCAGATGATGCATCGTCTTGTCGTCTCTCACGCGATCCAGCCGCGTTAGAATGGCGGAGAGCAGCTCGCCAGGGGCCGCAAACTTCCGGTACAGGCAAAGGAAAACATCGGAAAAGCTGTGATCGGCCTTGGTGAGGCGTGTTGAGAGCAGACGGTCGACGAGGTCGTCGAACAGTACCCCTGTCATCTTTGGTTGCTTCTCTATAATGACATCATCATTCCGCTGCAGGATGGGAATATCATCAGAGTATCGATATGATTCGGCGTCGGACTCATCGACGTCGAGGAACGATTCGCTTCCGTGCTTGTCGACGCGGAGACCTGAATGGAGCAAGATGTCAGTTAACCTGGCCGTAGCTCACAGTCGCCCCACGCTGCCAACAAGATCACACTATCAGATTATAGGAAGGGGGGAGGGGCAGGGAGCAGCCAGCAGGAGGTGGTGGCAAATGGGAATCTAACCTGGTCGACCCCCTCTAGAACCTGGTATTCGATTATCTGCGGCAGATGAATTTGTGAACCCACGGAGCAGGGAGTAGTCCGAGCTGGCACGACTATGTCTGCCCTCGCTCATGGGTCGCCCCGCAGGATCGGGGGCTTCGAGATTTGCGGCAGATTGGGCTCGTCTTCGGGAGACTGTCTCGCCATTTTCTTCTACAAAAGTCTTGTCAGGAGGTAGGGTTCCTAATTTGAAATTGTACGCATTGGACCCTTTTTTTTTGTTTTGGCTTTTACGGCTACATACCCCTTCTATGCGCGACTGCGGCTCTGATGGCGGCCTGTAAGCATGCCCGCGCCAACTCTGGGCTATCCATTGAAATCTTGTAGTGGGACTGGCATTGGTTGAAGGGTTTCTGGTTGGCTAATGCGTCCGCGTCGATCTCCCAATCATCCTCAGGCTGGTCGCACTTGCATGCGACCATGATGGCGGGAAGACCGGAATCCGTCAGGGCGGCTGTTTGTGGAAAACGTCAGCATCAGCACAAAATATGCATCTCCCCCCTTCGTCGGCCCCTCCCTCCCTCAATGACAGCCATGGTGATAGGTGGATGAGCGGGCAAAGAAGGGCGTACCAAGAAGCCTGGGGATTAAACGAAGCGTTTCCAAGTTCTTTACATCGAAGAAAACCAGGGCGGCATCGACACGGGGGACAATGTGCCCGTTGATTTGCTTGGGCCATTGGATGGGCTGGACGGTGTTCAAATCGAAGGATTCAATGTCCAGCTCGAGGAGGGTTATCATGTGGGTGGAGGAGTCGACAACGAGGCGGACGTTGGAAGCGTTGTACTGCGGCGGGCGCGCAAGGCCCAGAATTCGCTGGACAAAGGTCGACTTGCCGGCGCCCTCTGCGCCGATGATGGCAATGTTGAAGCTCTCCATGGTGGAGTTTGAATGCGACTGGGAAGTGCGGTCACCGTCAGCATGGAAGCGGTCTCAAACAGTGTGTCTCATCAATGCGACCGAAGTGAACCCCTGTTTCGGTGCCCCGCGACGGACTCCAAAGTTGGGGATAGTTGGGTGGGGGCGACGGCACATGAGGCGCACAACAGTTGGAGTAAAAAAGTACACAAGTAAATAAACGGGTATAGCCCAGTCGGCCAAAAATTGGAGACGAGAACAGCAAAAGGGGAGGGGGAGAGAGAGGGAGGGCATTCGCTCAGAGATTTTATGTAGGGGGGAAGAGACAGAGGAAGAGACAGAGAGACCGGGCCAAACGTACCAAGAGTTCCAAGGACCCAATTGTCAACGACTCTCGACGGGGAAGCGACCAGCGCTGCGGATTCTTGTGGTCATTGCTGTCGTAGCGACCCTCGGCAGAAGAAAAAGAAATTTGGCCCAATGTCTCAAACTCGGACTCTGTGTTTGTCGCCTGGGCAGCGGCGGTGTCGTCTAGGCGCTGGAAGAAGGGATCGTCGAGGATGGAGATGAAGGAGTCGCGGTAGTTTGGACTGATTGGCGATTCGAGGACCGGGGCGGCGCTGCTGCTGCGGCTGTCGTCGTACAAGTAATTGGAGCTGATGCGAGAGCATGCGCCCAAGTCAACTGAGGATGTCGCAGAAGTGGACCAGGCGCTGTTTCTGCTGCTCCCGGTTTGTGAGGTGTTGTTGCTGTTGCTGTTGCTGTTGCTGTTGTTCTGCGCAGAGTCGCGGGCAAATGGTAGAGGACGTCGAGAAGAGGATCGTAGCGGGCCGGGATTCGGATTCGGAGTAGCGGAGTTGGCGCGCGAGTGCAACGACGGGGAGAAGCTGGGCTCTGAAGGATGGTAAGCATGATATGCAGCAGTAGCAGCAGCAGTAGCAGTGGTAATAGCAGTGGTAATAGCAGAAGTAGCTTGGACAGGCATCTTGGCAGTTGTCGCGGGTCTACTGATGTGACCAGCACGCCACAAAGACGATTGACATTGGATCGCAAAGTGAAGAGAAACAAGGCGACGAGGACGGAGGGATGGATATAGCAGTGATAACAACAACAATAATAATAACGAATGAAGAGAAGGAAGGGATCAGGCCTGCCTGCCCATATCCATGTCCATGAGCGAGATGAAAACAGGCCGTGCCCGGGATTGTGTAACGCGACAATGATCCATTTCATTCAATGGGATATGAAATTATTGGCAAAAAAGACACATCGAGACCGGCAAAACTATCGATTGGGGCAAACTATGCATTTTTTCCAAGGACTGCAGCATTAAAAAAAAAAGAACCAAGAAAACAAGGTACTCACCAAACCCACATGGGTGACCGACGAGGATGAAGGATGCGGGAGGGGGACGAAATCGACAAGGGGGGAGCTTGTTGGTCGGATGGAAGGATAGATTGAGTGGTCGGTTGTATTCTGTTCGTATGTAGATTGATAAGAGTCGTCTCGTTTAATTCAAGGAGAAGAGAAAAACGTGGTCTGACGGGGTTGATCGAATGCGGCGGAGCTGAAAGGCGTGGTTGGCAGACGAGGCCAGGGTTTTTGACGTGGTTGTGGTTGTGGTTGAGGAAAGATGCAGTTGACAAGGTCAAGGTAGCAGTGGTGGTGGTGGTAGCAGCAGCAGCAGCTGGAGGTGGCTCTGCGATAGATTGCGATTTCAATTGCGACGATGCGATGCGACAATGCGCGCGCGCGCAAAGACGAACAACGACCCTCCCCCGGCCACTCTTCGGTGAATGAACAAGGTCAAGCCAAATCAATCCGCCAAGCAAAATAAAATAGATTGGGAGGAGAAAAGATAAGAAGACGCTGTTGTTGCCAAGCAAAGATTTTATATAGTAATAGATTGTAAATAAATGAATGATGATGATGATGATGATAGTAATAAAAGAGGTGAGAGAGTAAATGAAAAAGGTTATATGTATAATAAAGAAAGAAAAAATAGGCCGAAAATCGTAGGGAAAAATGAAATATTCAAGGTCGAGCCCTCTTTTTCTGACCTGTCGCGCAAGCAACCCTCGCCACTAGGATGAAAGGCGCAACACGTTTTTGTGGCCTTTCTTTCTTTCTTTCTTTATTGCAGAGGGCAGTGAAGAGGTAATCAAGTAACAGAAATAGTGTCCATCAAACCTCAAAGTAGATGAATAAGAGAGAGATTGATAGATGGGTGGACAAGGGAGGAAAGAAGGGAAGGGGGGGTTAAAAAGGTGAGTTGATATACTACATGCGTTATAAAAATAATAAGCAATAAATAAATAAGTAAAATAAAATAAAACAGAAGAAAAAGACCTGCTTGCTAAAAACCAACTAACAAGTTGGAAATCGGAAGCCGAGTGGTTCAAAAATGTTACAATTATGCAGGCTGAGGTGAGCGCGGAGTTAGAAAACAAAGGGCGTACGTATTTGCTCTCCCTCGGAGTATTAGGAAGAAGAGAGAGCGTGAGAGCGTGTGAGAGAGCTGATTGATAAGTAACCAAGCAGGAGCAGCAGTAGCAGCAGCAGCAGCAAGCCCAACAACACATGTCAAAATACGCATGTTATGTATGTAGGGCGAGTAAAATAGCTCGGTCTCGGGTTTACGAACTGCATTGGTTTGGTTTTAGGACGAATGAATAGATGCACGGTAAGGAATATCTCTCTCTTTTTTTCTTTTTTTTCTTCTTCTTGCATCTGCTTCTTCCCCTTGCATCTGCCTGTGCCTTGGCTCCATGGATCCCCCCCTCCCATCTGCAACAACTACATGCAGCAAGGGAGAGACAGCGAGAGACAGAAAGAAAGAATGAGAGGAAACGGGCAAACAGAGCGAGACGGCGTAATTATGTGTTCCGCTTTTGTAAGACGTACGTATGTCTGTCTTTCTGTCTCTGTCCTCCGTATCCGCCCCCCGATTTGGGAACAAGAGCCTGCTGCTTCGTTGCCTCTGATTCGAGCATTCTCTTCGGCTACTTCTTTTAGGAGGGGGGAGTTTTTTCTTTCTTTTTCTCTTTTGGGCGGAAGATGTAACTGCATATGTAGGTATGTTTTTGTATCGAGGCAAATGGAACATGCATGTAGGGGTTCAGACATGCTGTAACCTTTTTTTTTATTTTTCAGGGTTCTTTTGGAGTTTATGTCTCTGAAAAATCGGGGGTAAACTTGGTTGTGAGTGGACGTCCAAAGCCCTATGGACATGACAAACCCCGTCGTAGCATTTCATCGCTCTCGCTCTCCTCATGGTCTCGAACAATCCAATTGGTATGCTCGGTTCAGTCGCTTCTCAATTCGCTGCCATGGATGAATACTTATTGCTGCTCTTCGGGCCTCAAACCCCGATCTTGGACCTTTTGGAGTAACAAAAGCAAAAGAGGAACAACCCCATGCGGCTCCTTTGATGCCTCCCGCCCCCCCTCAATCCTTCAAGACAAAACGTCCCTCGGCCCATCATTTGAACCTACCGAGCAACCTACTAAGATATGCAGAGAAACCCAACAGCATTAAGCTTAACCCCATACAAATCGAGGGCTCAATCGTTCTCATGCCCCCATCATCCTCTTCTCTTTTTTTTTTCTTTCTCGGCTCTTTTTCAGCTTTGACAACGAGCAAGGAAAAAAAGAGAAAGAAAGAGAGAGAAAAGGCCTCGTTTACACCAATGGGACCCATCTCATCATACCATGCCCTTGCTATGCCTGCAGCACGTGGGGGCCCGGAAGATGCGTGAGAAGCATGTTCGCAGGGGCCAGCCCTGGACGACGCAATACTTGTACTTCCCCCCCTCCTCTCTTGATTCCAGGGTTGGGAGTTTGAGTGAAATCGGGATTGTGTCTATTTGGGGAAACTCGAGGCACGTCACATGATGTTTCCGTATGTTGGGTGGCACGACGTCTGTATGCGAGGAGCATATGCGCCATACATGTTTATAAACAAATGTGTGTATCCGTCCATATTCATCCTTTGCCAGTGGCTTGGGTGATCTCCCGAGTTGATGTGCCGCCCTGTTGATCCGAGAGTGGAGCCTTGGACCGGCCGCTGGACCGTCTGACGGTTTCGGCTATCGGTCAGCGATGACTCGGACGGAGGAGAAAGAGAGGCGATTGGTGGTTTATACGAGCGTGTTGAGATGATCAATCGGCAATTGTTGGTGGTGAGAGATGGTGATTTGGTGAAATGTCTGATAGATGATGAATAATCTTCCTTGTATTCTTTGGGTACGTCATGTGAAGCCTACCCTGTAGATAGACATCCATGGATGATTGTCAGTTAACGAGCTCCAGCCCTAAAAACAAGTACAGCGACAACCGTAAAAGTCTCCCAAATGTGCTCCAGGGTAAGCATTCATATGCCCGGTATATTTCTGATTTAGGTCCAATTGGCAATACCGAGGATTACATGTTCGGGTTGTTTACCCTTTTTTGTCTCAAAGACTCGGTGGCAAGTTGTCCGAGGCAACAAAACAGAACGGTGATGCGAATTATTTCTCCTACGGAAAATCCGGTTAAGCGAAAAGGCACAGACTTGCTCTTTGACTTGACTTATCAAGGCCATGAATCTCTCGGGGCCCTTTTCCGACCTGGATGTCAGCCAACTTAGCACACACACACACGCAGAGAGAGAGAGAGAGAGAGAGAGAGAGAGAGAGAGAGAGAGAGATGAATGTCAACTCGGAGACGTTCCCCCGAGAGGTTACCTTCTTTCGGTACTGTTTGACAGCTGAGCTCCTACGCATCCGGCTATTTGGCACTTATTAAACACACCATCTAAATCAAACCTCGAGGTAGTACTCCTCTCGTAGTATATGATGATCGGCGTCGCTTCCTTGGCAAATCTCGGGGTCCCCCTCCCCAGCCTAGACAGGACCCCATCTTCATCTCCAACCCCCATCAAAGCTCATTCAAATCTCATCACAATCAACAAACTCCACACTTTTTACCCGTAGGGCTGAAAAGTGGTTCTGTTTTTTCTCCAAGGGGTAGGGGAGGGGGAGAGAAGAGAAAAGCAACAAAGAATTGTTTGCCCACCTATAGAACTTCTGCTAGGAAAAAAAGAAAAAAAGAAAAGAAAACAATGCTGTGGTTTGATGCATTTGATGCACGTACTACGAGTATCTTAGGTACACTACCCGACTACACTACTTAATACCAGTCTTTGTGACATATAGTCGTGAGATCGTGTGGTCCCATCGCATCCGAATCGGCAGGATCTTGCAGCGCTCGCGTGGTGGGGGGAGAAGGGAGGGAGGGGGGAACCCCGCGCGTAGGACTTATTGGGGGTGTGTTTGGACAGAAAAGAAAAGAAGGCTTGGGATTTTGAGTGTGTGTGGAGAGCTGGAGACGGACAAGTCTAGACAAGAACGTTGAAATCGGATATGACGGGTTAAGCGATGGGCTTGGGCTTGAGGGGTTGGCGTGGACGTGGACGTGAACAATGGATGCTAACATTACATTACCCCGTACTCTGTACTCTCTAGTTGGTGTTTTGCTATTACGGCGCCTCCGCAATATCATCGTGGTTGCTATGCACTAGCATGTTCACGCTTGTCTTGGTCACTTATTGAAAAGAGGGTTCATAGTAATAAACATGGGGATTCCTTGTTTCGTGCCCCCGTCTTCATCTTCTCTCCGTGTGTAATATGTATTATGCAAATCAATTCCTCACTCGCGAGTCAGGGAGTTGACAAATAAAGCTGCAAGTCAGGGTTTACATGCCTACTCCGTATGTACATGCGCGTGCATACACACATGCTTTTTCCCGTACATAGCCGTGCCGGCAAAGGACAGCATCCGACACAGCAGCAGTAACGAAGTCTTCCGCTCTCTCTCCGTCACTCTCTCTCTCTTTCTCTCCACAAACACCGCTTCCTGCAGGAGAGAGATTGAGAGAGAGACTGTGTCTTGTCTGTGGCCTCTCTTCCACCAACCCATTACCTAATTCCAATCTCCTTGGAACTCCTCGGGCATTTTCCCATTCGTCCCGTCCCCGTTCTCCCCCTCCCTCTTGATCCATCAATTGTCTCAGGCACCCTTTTTTCATTATTTTTTTTCATCAACTCCATCTTTAGCTCGGGCCGCCGCCCTTTTCTCTCTCTTTCTTCTTGGCTTGCCAAAAGAAGACCAAGACATTCACAAGCTTCTCTCTGCTTCTCCGTCCCTGCCCAACCAAAGCATCATTTCCACCATTTTCTTTTTACTTTCACACATTGCGGAGAAGAGCGCATCCCTACCCACCCAATCAAGTGATCAAAATACCCACTCCTCTTTCTTTTCTGCAACCCAATAATGGAGCCAAGGAGAGGAGAGAAAAAAGACTAAGGCGAATAGGGTCGCAAGGTCGCAAGACACCATGGCCGTTCTGGACAAAAGCCCACCTACCCTTCTCAGAAAGAAACAAGGGTGTTGCATCACGAGTGGGTGCCACAGTGCCGAGGGTGAATGTACGTGCAAGTACTAACATGCTCCGTACGTGCGTTAGCTATAGCACAGGTGAGAAAAAAAAAATGAACATGAATCAGAATGAATGCTGAATCTGCCCATTTTTATTTTATTTTATTTAATTTGATTTCTTACAGAGACATACAGCGTACATGGGAGGGAGTAAAAATAAACAGGCAGAGTTGCATTGCATTGCATCTATACTCCTCTCAGCACAGAACAGCTCGCAAAGTCTTGTCACTTGGCTACCTACCTATTAATACGACTCTTTTATGCCAGACTCGTCAACTCCAGCTGTCATAATAACGCCAGGGGGAGTTATGACAGAAGCTACCTGTACATGCAACTAGCGTCTTGTGCCATCTCATGCACAACAACAGATAGATTCATCATCACCACCCCCTCGTGCCCCCTCAAGAAAGCTACTCGTAATGGTTGTTGAAAAGGCTTGCTTCCCTCACATGACATCCCGTCAAAGGCCTAAGACCCTAGGAAAGAAGAACAAAAAAAGGAAACAAAAATCTACCAAAAAAACAAAACAGTCAAGTGACCCGATTCTATGCCCTCTCCCCCCATCTATTAATCTAAGCCCCATCCAATCCCATCCCCTTTTTATTCAATTCAAGCCACATGCAAAAAAAAAACACATGGCGCCAGCCACCTCCACATTAAAAAAAAGAAAGCAAAAAAAAAGAGGCAGACATTTTGATTTGGGGTCACGACGACGCAACCCAAAGAAAAAAAGGGCCACGCATTTGGCCTGGTCTGGTCTGGTCTGGTCTGGTCTGGTGGTTCATCGGCAACGAAGCCCATCCCATCTAATCCAACCAATTCCCTCATTCCTTTCCATCCCCCCCTTTCGTCTGCTCACCCAATGCAAGTTTTCGCATAGTGGACATTTTTTTTGTTCTCGTTTAGGCCTGTCATTTGTTGACGTTGCAACGGCCGATGCGCCACCAAACCAATGGTTGAAATTGAACGGCCAAAAGAGAAAAAGTACAGGTAACTGGTCGTAGTAGCAGTAATGGTACCCAGTAGTGGTATTACTTCCATGTAGCATGATTACTTGTAGCACTCTGTAATTTACTACTTGTTCATACCTACTTACTTGTACTACTTACTCCTAGGTACTGGGTGGGCAGTAGTAGAGGCAACGAGCAGAATCCACTACTTTGGGACCCAAACGACTCTAAACCTCCCGCCCGCACTATGCATCCATCTTCTTCTTCCTCCCCCATGATCGCGTGCCGCTGCGCTTGACAAATGAACCATCACACAGACACACGCCCACTCACTTACTCATTCGCTCACTGCACCCCCCTTGGCAGAACTGTTTTTTACTTGCTTCATACTTGGAGTAAAACTACATCGTAACAAGCTTCTTCATCCTTTTTTCTTTTTCTTTTCGGTAGATCATACAGCAATGGGCAATAGGCAAACACTTGTAGAGGAACTATTAATACTATCAATGCACACACATACACACACACACACACACACACACACACACACACACAGATGCAAGCAACATATTATTACAAGCACATATTACAAGCAACATATTACAGCACCCCAAAACGCCCTTTCATAGACCCCCTTGTTCCACCAACGCACGGTATCGTTTTGCCCTTCTCACGCATCACACATCACACTCTCGACCCTTCATCCTCACCCTTCACCCTCACACTCCGCTTCATGTCGCAGGGGTGTCCGCACACCCCCCCCCTGTCCGCCCTCTTCCTCCTCCTCCTCCTCCTCCACGAGTACCCTCTTTCGCCAAGACCCGTTGCAGCAGAAGAGCTAGAAACCAACCAGGGCGCATATGGTCTCTCTTTTACGGAGTACTCTCTTTTGTGTCTCTCCCCTCTCTCCCTCTCCCTCTCTCGTCAAAATAGATACCTTACTTTTTAATACAGCAAGTAGGTAGCATCGTGTGCCATGCCTTGCTCGGCTTTTTTATATTTAGTAGATTCCGCTTCCACTTTTTTTTACTCTTCCCTTTCTTTCTCTCCCTCTCTGTCTCTTGACATGTCCACCTAGAATGCTCCCTTAATTGTCTCGGTTCCTTTTTTTGTTATTATTAAAGTGAATCCCGGGGTGGTGGTCTCTTAATACTTGCATTCCTGATCTCTTGCTCGATCTGTCGTGTTTTTTTCCCACTTCCCGTTTTTCGTTTGGGGACTTACAAGAAACCAAAGACGTTTGTTTTTTTGGTGGCTTTACTCAACAGGAACGAACATACAACATACATCCGGGTTACACTGCATTTATCACACAAACCTGTTACACGGCGTCTCATACACAAAGATTTTATTTATTTTTCTCTTCATCTCTTCCTCATAAATACCCATACAGCCTTCATCATCTATATACATCTAGCAAGCAACCTCATAACAAAAAGGCTAAAAAAGTGCTTTTCCCTCCAAAAGAAAACCCAAAAATGCATTATAAAATGAACTACGCCGCCTACGAGACCAGGGTACCGGCTCTGTACCCAGGATACCCGCCAGCCATCAAACCCGCCGTCTCTCATTACCAGCTCAAGAAGCCAAAGCCGTCATCCTCTCACCCCAGGCCCTTTGACCCCGAGGAGTTGACCAAGAGGCTGTACATTGTGCAGGCCGAGCAAAAGGCCTTTGCCGAGAGGAAGAGACGCGCCAGGGCTGCCATCGAGGCCGAGAGGGAGTCGAGACAGGCTGCTCACGCGAGGGCCCAGCGTGCTCAGCAGCATCACCTCCCCCCGAGGTCGTCCACCGTACGAGAGAGGCAATCCAGCGCACCCGTCTTGAGACTGCAAACCAGGGAGCCAGCCGAGAAACCTCGACGTGAGCCGTCCAAGCCTTCCCCCGGAGCCAGCGAGGACGAGTCTCCCACAAGTTACTGCCATGTGCCCCAAGTCGCCGCCTCGCAATTTGCTAGGACAACAACAGTCGAGTCCCCAACGGACAAGCATCTCGTCCACAAGCTCTCAAGGCAGGCCCTCAAATTCCACATGGAAAGCCCAAACACAATGGCCGCCACATCGGCCGGCACGTCGCCTTGTGAACAGACGAAAGCTCTTAAACGGGCACAAAGCTTCAGAGAGAGACAGTATGAGCGAAATCAATTCCAGCACACCCAAACCCTTGCCGCCACCGCCGAGGTCGATGAAAACCTACTATCCCGATCCCTCCCCCGAAACACCTTTCATGACTACTTCAAACCCAAAGGCCTGGAGCAGCAGGACGAGGGCAAAAACGTCAGGAGAAAGAGCACGGGCGACATGCTCAACAAGATAGCCGCCGCCCTCGAGCCCCCCGTCGACTTGATGCCCGGCCACTCACCCATAGACACCCAAGCAACCCTCGATCACTGTGAAGTAGTTGTCAACCCAGACGAGCACCGCGTCGACTGGACCCAGAGCGACGAAATCGTCAACCAGCCCAAACCCGCAGTCACACACCACCACATCCTCCGCAAAGCAGAATCCAAATGGGCCTTGAAAACCAGACTCGGCAGCTTCAGCAAGCACAAGGGTGATAAACTGGCCTCTCCCATTGAGGAGAAAGAAAAGGAGTCGTCGCCCGTCGTCGTCGTCGAGTCACCCAAATCCCCTACGAAAATGGGGTTCTTTGCCCGCTTCAGACGTTAGCTGAAATGGAAAAACAAAAGCAAAAAATCTTCAGCATAAAAATAAACCTACCTAACTGCATAATGCCGACCAACGTGTGATGATAAAAAAAAATCTTACAGAGAGAATATTCCAACAAGAAGCGATCTGGGATGTTCCAGGGAAATGGGAGACAGGGAAGGGGGGTTTAATGGATATAATATAGTATACCCAGCCGCGTTTCGGCTGCCTCAGGTCATTGGGCTGCTTTTTTTTTCCTTTTTTCTTTTGTCTTTTTATGTATTTTATCTTTTGCGTTGCTCCTCGGCCATGAGCTTTTCGATGAGCTTCGTATCCTCCTCCGCAGCTTGTCGCTGTATATAGGCGGTGGCATCGTCCCCCTTGCGGCTCGCCCCGCTCATAATATGAACGATCAATTCGGTGTATTCCCGAATGGCTTCACCTGCTTCCCCATTGGCCTTTCTGGCCCTGCGTAGAGCCGCCTTTCCGTTCTTGATGCCCACGTCGTGATTCCAGTTGTCTCGCTTGGTGACGCCCTGCATCAGGGAGGCGGGAATGGCCTTCTCCGGCGCCTCCTTGGGGGGCAGCGTTGCGCTGTGGATGTCAAGTAGTTGGTTTGGGAGATTGGGGTATTTCCTGAACAGCATCTTGAGGGCCTCGGACGTCTCCAGCGCTCGGAAGGGGTTGGAGGGATCGAATGGCTCGACGCCCGTGGTTTTCTGCGGCGCTTCAGACTCTTGCTTCACCGGCTTCGGTTCTGGGTCTGGAGGGTGGTTTTCGCGATGAATTTTATTGCATGCGACAGAGCAACTGCGCCAACGTCAGCGCAACAGAAAAAAAAAAAGACATCAAGACTGAGCAGTCCGCAATTGAATCAAACCTACTATGGCAAATAACATCGCGGACACTTGTACTTTGGCGTATTGCCCTTGCATATGCCGCAAACGCTCTGCGGTTTCGGTTCCGGCTCTGGCGTAGGCGTATCCCTGGCATCTCGCGACAACTGAGCCTGCCCCTGCTCCGGCTTCACCTCGCTGCCCTTGTCGGCCTTGACCTGCACATCATCCGTTCCATTCTGATTCTTCTCGGGCAAAGACGAAGCGACTGACGTTGTTGGCTCTTCAACCTCTACGTTGCTGGGATCTGACGCCATTGAAGGGGCAGAAAGGGGGGGGGATAATAACGGCTTGAATCGGGACGCGACAGGAATGTTATGTATGCAATTGGTATGTATTATGACAGTGACAGTTGGGAAAGCGCCCCGCGACCCCCAGAACTTTTTTTTTTGCGACCCTTGCATGAGATGCATGACACTAAGCCACATTTTCAGCCACATCAGCAGAGCGGGTTGCATCATAGCACAGCCATTACTAATACCCTCGACCGGATCCAAGTCATTCTATCGTTCCGAAAGGCTCGCCTCGGGAATATTTTTATTTCTCATATTCTTTCCACTCTCGTGGCTTTATTTCATTCATTAATCAAGAGTGACCAAACCATGACTTCCCAGGGAGTAAAGAGAATAGCACTGCGCGCACTGGCCACGGCGTCCTCACGGCCAGTGGCAGCAGAATGCCAAGTGAGATCAGCACCGCAATGGACCCGGCATCTCACCACCCGGACACGGCTTCCGGCCATGGCTGCCGGCGTGCGGCCCGGGGCACAACGCACTCAGAGGCTTGTCCCGGGCCTCTCCAGCACCGGGAGCGGCGTGCGGACAATCTTCATCCAGACGGAGAACACGCCGAACCCGGATGCCCTCAAGTTCCTGCCCAACCACCGCATCGTCCCCCAGGAGATTGCGACGCCCTTTATAGAATACCTCAACCCGCGCTCTACCATTGCCCCGCCGTATCCCTCCCCCCTGGCCGCCAAGCTCATGAACATTGACGGCATCACATCCGTCTTTTACGGCGCCGACTTCATCACCGTCACAAAGGCCGGCGACGCCAACTGGGCGCACGTGCGGCCGGAGATCTTCGCCCTCATCACCGAGGCCGTCACGTCGGGGGAGACCATCGTCAACGTGGTCGAGCGCAAGGAGGGCGATGCCGGGCTGGAGGCCCCCCCGGAGGAGGACAGCCTCGCGTACAACGAAAACGACAGCGAGGTCGTCGGCATGATCAAGGAGCTGCTGGAGACGAGGATCCGGCCGGCCATCCAGGAGGACGGTGGCGATATCGAGTTCCGCGGGTTTGAGGATGGCTTTGTGAATTTGAAGCTGCGTGGTGCCTGTCGAACGTGTGATTCGAGCACCGTAACCTTGAAGAATGGTATAGAGGCCATGTTGATGCATTATGTGAGTACTCCTGACGACTGTGTTGATTTAAGATTTGACATACTGATTACCATGGTACAGATCGAAGAAGTCAAAGGAGTGCGCCAGATCTTAGATCAGGAAGAGGAGATTGCCCTACAGGAATTTGAAAAGTTTGAGGAAAAGTTGAAGCAGCAAAAGTCTGCCCAAGCTTCATGATAGTTACGACTTTTAACAAAAAAACTCTCAGCTTAGATGGTATCCACAGGGGCAACGGAGTATATGCCTCGGGCTTTGTACATTAGGTATGCATTGATATAAAATCTGACGATATCCACGGCTGTCAAGGACGAATTCTCGTAAGAGAGACTGCTTCCATACGCCTTGCTGTACCTCGGAAACCAGAAATGTAGAGGGTCTGTGGGTGAAAAAGCAAGAAGCTCGAGGATATCCCAGATCGCAACGGGGACTCCATGTTGACGTATGATGGTCATTTTGGCCATGAGGTCAAACGCAAGGCACGGCACACCTTGACTCACAGTGGGTACGAATAAAACAGGGAACACGCCGTTTACTCTCTTGCGGGCACAAATCGTGCAGCTTATCACCGATGTGAGTAAATAAGACTGACAAGTATAATCTTGCATTCACCATGATGTCTTGGGCAACATCATGTGCCAAACTACTTGTACACAGTATTTCTCCATGTCTGGAACCTGTCCAATCTATTCTGTTCCCCCGAGACAGTCTCACCTTACCGCCCGCTCTCTGCCTCTATTTGGTAAGTCGAAAAAGAATAGGATTGTCCGGATTGTTCTGGTTCTTGGGGCGGGCGGACAAGCCATTCTTACACGCTGATGGCCATTTGGGTGTGCTGACGGTTTGTCGTGTTGAGGTAGTAAACACATGCATCATATATATAACCCCAATCTTATAATCGTTTTAGAATCTCATCTAGGCCAGTGCCTTCCCTAAGCTCCCCGTTTTTCATAGTTCAATTCAATTCATATCGGACATGGAACGAATAATCTGAAGTCTGGTGGTGAGAGATTAGTCGTCAATCTAGCCTACATACCTCCCGACTATATATCCTGATAGTAATGAAAACGATATTGGCCTCATTTACTTCGACAGCCACGAACCTCTTGATGAAATAAAATTACGAAAAAGAAGAAGAAAAGAAGAAGAAAAGAAGAAGAAAAGAAATAACAGGGCGTTGGAATATGTTGCTGTAGCTGGCTGGGGTAATGTCCGCGCCAACGGGCCTCAGCCTACCTTTTACTATGTACACTACCTTCTATACAACCAACAACGCAGATTGTGAGGAAAGATGGGGTTGGTACATCCCAGAGACGACTCCAAACGGATACTAAGTCGGGATTGTCTCTATGGTAGCCTGCGAAGGGTAGACTGCCGGACGTATATGCCCGTATCAAGGAGTATTAGCTGGAATGGATATGAAAGACCTCGGCACTGCAAATAGATTTGTTTGCTTAGCAATCATAGTGACCAAGTTGTTCTAGTATCTAGAATTCTTCCAGATAAGCACCACGGGCGGAGAGCTCCGCTGAAGACGAAAGCACAACTTGTTCTCCTAGGGAGTTCGTCGGGCTCGCTTAGAAAATCATTCACCCTGAATGTTTCCGAGGAGACGTGTCAGGTTTAGACTTTAATAGGTCGTCACAATGGTTATTCAATGAGCTGGAGTCTTTGAATAACGTCAACTGTATGTAGCAGGCCGGCTGTGGTTGGTCATAACGACTCGTCCAGCTTAGCTGAGCCCTTCATTTGCAGAAATCTCCGCTTGTTTGGCGTGCAAAGTGCCGCCATCCGATGAACGGAATGTGCATTACCGGGAGATGATACGCGTGGCTCTCGGGGCCTCGGGGATGCATGCATAAAGGTACTACTACTCCGTACAAGCTCCAAAAAGAAAAGGGGACATGGAAAATCCGGGGTAGTGTCTGAAGCTCTTGACTGGAGGAAAAATGGCCCTAATTTTCTGGCCAATACATCACCTTGAATTAATGCGGGGAGAGCCCCGAGCGAGGAAACGAGAGCTTGACATGATGGCACAGTGCAGATGGAGGGAGGCGATGGATTGGAGCGCCACCTACTCACTACGAGGCGACCATTGAATGCAACACCCAGGTATGAAGATGTCATAGCCGCGTGGAGAATGTTGCCGGCTTCTATCAACTTACATAACCAATAACATGGTCTAGTAGAGTCAATCAAGCTCACGTTCTGGGGGGAAACCGCTAGCATGACGAAACTGCTCATGCGGCTTCAAACGGTTGAAGGAAAACAATGCTTGGTTGACAATTGCGCAAGTCCATGTCGTTTCCGAAGTCTTGATATGAAGAAGAAATCATAGAAAAGGCACCCCTTGTTGCAGGTTTGTTGTGATTGGTCGCTGCTTGATGTCGTACAAGGCATTCTTGACGTTTGTTGCTGCTTGACTCGAACGTGGCCGAGTACCTGTACGGCGCGTGATACTGCTTCAGCTGTCCCTGCCCGTTAATTTTTACAGGCTCACCGGCTCAGGCCCTCGTGGCTGGGCCGTGGCGTAGCTAGAGGGTCGATGCGACTGAAATCATGGAGTGAAGAGCAGGCGCCCGCAGCCATGTGCCTTGATGGGTGGTGAACCATGTATGGGTGGGAGCGTGTTGGAGTCCCATTGGAAGACAGGCCCGACACTTTGACGCCTTGTCCTGCACGGCCCATCTCGATGGGAGAGGCGCCATCCATCCTGGTCTGCAGAAGCAAGGTTGACGAGGCCAGGTGACTTTGGGAGGCAGAGGCGGGGTTCTGGAACAAGGTGATTTGCGGGGTGGCGATCTCTCTCAAATCTTTGCCGAACTGGCGAGGAGGACCTCCACTCGACGTGACTGAGAAGAAGAATGGATGCTTGCAGTATGATGCCGCTCGCCTTGCAAAGAAAAAGACGAGCAAGCATCGCCATAGGCAATTAGCCGGCATTGTGCTTCGTGTTAATTTTGCAAGCATCAATTGAGACGTAAACTTATACTAATGGAAGGCAACGTTGATGCTATCGACGTTTAGAATGGTGGCGATCATCATGTCTGCCAACGTTTTCGCGTGCGTTCAACGGCATTCTCAGTGTCCCGAGGCTTGATAGCGTTGCGATTAGAGTGTGATCGTCGATGAGCCTTTGCCAAATCCCAGCCGCACCAAAGCCCTGGTCTGTAGGTCAGAGTTTCTGAACATGCAGGTGGCAATATCAACGGGTCTTTCAACGGTAATATGTGAGATGATGAAATGTGGCCAAGGAGAATTAGGACCATGAGCTTTTGTGCATGGGTATGATGGGTCTCACTCAACTTTCAGGCCATCACAATCAATGTAGGTGAGGACACGAAAAGAATAGCCATTGCCCGACTCGGCAAACTGCAGAGAAGACGCACATGGAAACACGGTGCCTGGAAGTATCACCCACGTACAAAGTACAGCATGTACAGGTACGTATGGAATTCGCCAGGTTGCAAAGCCGCAGCAGGGGCATCTCTTGCATGACCGGTCTGCCAGTGGTCTGCAAGTGTGCATACATGCTACACTTTGTATGACATATGCCGGAGAAGTGGGGATGTGCAACGTGTGGCCCATCAAGCCTATGGAAGCAAGCCTTCAAGCCCTCTAAGCCTCCAAGCCTTGTAAGCTTTGCAAGCTCCCCACATCGAACTTGTGTTGGCCACTGGGTAGGAGGAGGAGACGAAGAAGAAGAGTAGGAGGAGGAGGAGGAGGAGAGGGGGGAGGAGGAAGAAGAAGAAGAAGAAGAGGCACGAACGACATGTACGTCGTCGTGAGTCAATGGCGTTGCATCTTTCTAGCCATCCGAGCAATCGGAATCAACCTGCGACCGCATGTCTGCTTGGCTCTTGATCGTGAGGCTGCCAAGAAGACGCAAAGGTCAAAATGATGATGAAGCATCCATGAATACCTACTAGGTAGTACTATGTACGATGGCGACGAGGGAGAAGGCAAGAAGAACACCACATACACAAAAAGCATAAATGCAAATGCAAGTGCAAGTGCAAGTGCAAGAGCAAGCGCAAGTGCAACAGGGATTGAACGGAGAATGTTCCTGCCGAATTTTTGTGAAACACTGTCCTTATGTGTATGTTACATACAAGTTACAAGTACTCCGTACGGAGAGGGTATTGTTATAGATTCCTTGCCTATCATGATTGTAATTGCAGTGCTTATTACAAGTACCTACTTATGCATTTGGCAACAAGTGGTCCCAGTTTGAATTGTTCCAATCTCCTGTGGTACTGCAGTCATCAGTCAGTCACTCAGTCGTCTACAAATATGTACCGAGTGCGTCGTGCCCTGCTAGTGTTTAATTGTA
This sequence comes from Hypomyces rosellus, assembly GCA_011799845.1. NCBI lineage: Eukaryota > Fungi > Ascomycota > Sordariomycetes > Hypocreales > Hypocreaceae > Hypomyces > Hypomyces rosellus. Next base: position 1,139,788 of record WWCI01000001.1, read on the forward strand.
CTTTCAAAGTAGCATCCATACCCGTCCGCCGTAAACCGATTTCATTTCTCGTCAATTGGAATTTCCATTCTCTCTCTCTTTTTTTTTTTTGCCGTCAACGCCCTAAAAAAGCAAGACCGGTTTCGGATGCGCTAATCAGGTCTCAGTTGACTTAAACGCCCTGTTACCCTGACGTACAAGGCAAGGTATGGCGCTCCGTACTTCCAGGTACCTACCTATTGCTGGTGATACTGGTCTGGCTGACTGGACTGGACTGGTTCAGCTCAGTGTGGTCGCGTGTCTGCTCTGCTACAAGACAAGTACCTATTTTCAGACTACAGCTGGGTGATTCTTCATTCTGACGATACGTCAGTTTTTTCAAAAGGAAGCACCAACTTGAGTTTAAACCATCAATATTTCGGTAAGAGACTTGAATGATAATGCCGAAGTAACGGCCAAAGTAAGGTTCGGTTCTTCTTGTTCCCAACGACTAGGATGGTGGAGTGCATAATACCCAAGACTACAGACTACAGACTACAGACTACCTAAGAGTAAGAAGCTTCTTCATCCCCCTGCCTGTTGGTGTTGGTGTTGGTGTGGTGGAGGATGGATGCCTTGATTAATCAACTTGGAAACTCTCGCATACGAACATTGCTCCTAGATCGATGGATACTTACTATACAGTAATATCCAATCCATTAGACAAGACAAGCTCGTACAGGCCCCCATCGGTTTATGCTTGATGCCCCTCCCGCACACATTCATATTTACACACACACATACACACGACATCACGCCCATTTCTCCTCACCGTGGCATGATGCGCACCATTGTTCCTCGCTCCACTCAGTCTACGAGCCGCGTTTCGACCCCAAGAGGCCGATCCAAAAGTAACCTCATAGTCCATCCGCTATGCCAATTCAGTTCCAAGCGGTAACCTAAAAACCCCAGGCATGGCCTGACCCTGACCTGACCTGCTTGAGGGTGATAGTCCAATACCGTAGTTGGTGGGAGTTGGTAGGCGGGTAGCTTGGAAGCTGGACCTTTGCCCTCTCACATTGAAACCTGCAGCCATCCATCCACTCATCCACCACCCATCCAACCCATCATACACAAGTACCTGCCTTTCTGATTGCCTTTCTGCATATCCTTATTTGGAGGCCTTTCCTCAGGTTCTCCATCATCCCATCTATCTTGTCACCTCTGCCCATCATCCATCATCCATCGTCCATCGTCTTTATAACAAAGACGAGGCGGCATTCTTGCTTTCGCCCCCAGCCATCTCCATCCCATCCCCATCCCATCCCACCCCATGCCTCCCCCTGTTAGCTCTCTATTCCCGTTTACCTACCTACTTGCAAGTACGTGCTTGCATGGAGCACTCTGCTTCTTCACATCTTGACCAACTCGCCCCCGCCCAAGTAAACATCGGAAAAAGCATATCATAAGGCCCAGCCTCCCCCCCCACTTGAAGGCGTAAAATTCATCACTCCGCCGCTGCTCTTGTGCTCCTCCGTTTCCCGTGAGGCCCCTCCCCCTCTTCCGCTGTCTCTCTCCACATCCCCCAGACGGCCAGGCTATCCGGATCGCCAAGCCTCTTCCTTGCTTGTTGCTGGAAACTACAAAGGCACCCGACCTGTTTTGAAAGAACTCGCACGGTACGACTGGGTACCTTGTATTCGAGGTTCCTTTCAGAAACTCTTGCATAAAAGAAGTGCACCCCACAATTTACATACATCTACAGTCACATTACCTGTAGGTACATAGTAGGTACAAGCTCCACTTGCAGCCTTTTTTTCCCTTACTCTTCTCTCCTCTCTCCAACAAGGGCGTCCGGGGACCTGAGGATTGAGAAGAGAGACCCCAGTCTTTGCTCTACTGCAGGTCTTTTCTTCCTTTCCAATTTAAATTTTTTCCCATTCCCTTGCTTCTTGCATGCTGCCGAGCACTCGCCGTGCCTCTGCTGCGACATCCTGCACATAATACAACGCAAAACCCCCCCGTTCGTTCGGCAGCGTCTCAGGGGCCACCCCAGCGCCAAAGCTTCCTCTCTCCACTAAAAGGCCTCCGAAAAGAGGTACCTCAGGGTACTCCGGTTCCCCATAGACCCTCCCCCCCCATACCTCGCTTCTCATTGCGCCGCCGTCTTTGTCCACGCCACTGACTGGCGCCGCTGGACGCTGCCCACTGCCCTGGCTAGCAGCAAGAGCCCTGTCGGAGAGCACTAAACTTGAAGTATCCATCATCCTGCTGTTGCTGGTTGCGCTGCTTGCACTGCTTGCTGCCGTTGCCGTTGCTGGTTTACTGTAACCGCACTGCTGCACTACCACCACCACCACTTCCTCCACACCAAGACCAAGACAAAATCCACCACCACGACACACCACCACCACTACTACTACTACTACAAGTCTACCACCACCACCACAACCCGCCCGACCCTTTTTGCAAACGTCGACTTGCCTGTCGCTGCGCCAGCTCGTGTGTCGCAAAGCCTTCAACTCGTCCCTCCCCGCTTTCGGATTCTCGATACTTCTCTTCCACTTCTTTTAACCTTCTTCGCCTTTTTCTCACGCTTTCTAGTTTTCTTCTTCCTCTTCTCGCACCCTCCCTCACTCTCTCTCTCTCCTCCTATCCGTCCATCGACAGTCCAAAAGAGAGGCACCGACGACCAGCGCGGTCTTGCTCCTCCTCCCCCCCACACCCACACCCACTCGCCATCCTTCGCACCGTTGTCCAGACATCGCGTATTGCGCTGCCTGGCGTCTGCACCGCAGCGCAAACTCGGCGCTTCGGTTTGGCGACAAATCTCTCTCTGCCTCTTAATCATGGGCCTCGACTAGCACACCGTGTCTTCTCCAGCAAATAGAGGCCATCGTTTCAACATCTCCATTATAATCACCATCGTCACTGCTACCACCCTCGACACCTCCCAGGTAGTGGCGGATGGGTGCATATGAGTGCTCCTCTTCTTTCGCCGCCATAGTTTGATCGTTTTTTTCTTTCCCTTTGGGCTTTGGGTTTAGACGCGCTGGTTTAGACATCTTGTTATACCCTCGAATTTCTTCCCCCTCCAGTTCTTAATCAATCGACAAATCGACTACCGTCCCTCTCCCTCTCCCGTCTCTCGTCTCTCCCAACGTCACTACGGTACAGACCCCAACCACACGACTCGACACGAAAGCTTTCGCCACCACCAAAAAAAACTATCCACCTCTCGCATTCAGCAATCGCCATAGCGACGGCTGTTTTTTCTGTTATTTTACAACCCTTAGAGATTTTCTTCGTCTTCTTGATTATCAACCGATAGAGAGTACTTGTTGTCTTTTGCGACTGGTGAGTGGGCATCCTTTGAGCTTCACCTGACTTGGAACCAATCGAACGCATGCTGCGCCAAGCATTGCATGAGATTGCGACGGGTCCCAATGCGAAGACTGTCATGCGCAAAAAAAAAAAACTGGACCGATTTGACTGGCCATCTTTTATGTTGCGTTGCTCATCGCTTGCATTGCATCGTCTACTTTTGCGCAACACGATATGCCCGCTTCAACTGTCTTCTCCACTCAACGTAAAATGCATGCTTGCGACACTGATCGGCTGACCGTTTTTCATAGATATTATTTTCCGATTTGCCACCAAGCCTACTTTGTACTTGGCTTCCTTTCCTCTCTGAAGCAACGTCCCAATTGAGCCACATCGTAAGAGCCCTCAGGCGCCTATATTCATCTACTCTGGTCGTGAGGCTCTGCCTGCTCTTTGTCATCATACGACCTAGGGCACCACCACGCTTTGGCTCTTTACCCAATCTTCTCGTTTTTTGAGTTCGCGCGAGTTCTGCAGCAGCTTTAGCCACGAAAAGGGTTCGCGATTACTGCTTGCTTGTGTATCGCTTCCCATCCCCATCATGAGCTCTAATATGGTCAAGAACGGGCCGTCGAGGCTGGTCCAGGCTTCCTTTCCCTCTGCAGCACCGACTAATCAGTCTTTGCTCCTGGACAAGGTCAACGCAAGGACATCGACCCCTGATTCCGAAGCCCTCGCTAGCTCAGAGGATGAGGATCGTCATGAAAACTCGCAGCCTCTCACGCAACCACCCAAGCCCGTACGTCGGTCTTCCTGGCTCAACGACACATCACAGCCCCTTAGTCGTCCTCGCAAGGGCTCCTTTGCGAGTAGCTCCATGTCACCCACCACGTCCCACCCAAGCACTCCGTCTGCTGAGGCTGGAGCGGCGGCGGCCTGGGGCTCCCATTCAACGTCCTCAGTCATCGGCAGACCTCCCGGCACAGCCACGTTTCCATGGGGCACCGGTATCTGGAATAATGATCGAAAGGACCCCCCTCTGCGACTGAGTGAGGTTCTACCATCCCCCACCTCTATCGTCCCACCTGGAGCTGGTGCCAACTCATTCTTCGGGCCCGACCCTACTCATGCGCAAAATTCCTCGGCCCCTCGCGACCCAGGTACAAATTCTCAGATACCGTTTGCCATTCCGCTTCATCCCACCCCCAAGACCTATCGATCACAATCCTATTCCGCTGGACAACTCGACCCAGAGACGTCTCCTGGAACCGGCATGAGTTCTTCGGCAATGATGGGTCGCGCACGTTATCCCGCCTTGCAACATCGACCCTCCCGGCCCAGCATGCTGAGCGAACTGAATGAGGGTTCCGTGCTAGGCAAGGTTAAAGAGGTGGAAGATGACGATGACGAGGATGAGAGCGCCTCAGAATCTCTTCAAGAATCTCTTCAAGGATCATTTCATCAGAGCGCCGAGTCCAAAACCATAGAAATGCTTACTCGGGAAAATGCCATGCTCCGACAACAACAGCAGCAATACAATGCCAGGGTTCAGCCACGTCCACCAACTGGATCGTCATATGCTAGAAATGGCTACCCATTGCGAGAGTATGTTCCAGAGGAGTCAGATTACGCTATTGATGAATTGGATGAGACCAACGACAACGAGGAGGCCATGGCAAGACGAGTTGCCAGTAGACGAATGAGTGAATATGGACCTGGTCCGTTTCGTTCGCCTTTTGGCGCGGATGGCAGGAAAGGCGACGCTGCTAATCTTAAAAAGACTCTCTGGTCAAGTTCGCCTGGCGTCTTTGCTGGAGACCTCTCGCAAAGCCGACGACATTCTTTTGCCAACATGCCTACCCGCCAAGGTTCCATCAGCTCTATAGCGGATTCAGTGTCTACCTTGGAGGCGCCAACACCGACTGGTGACGGTTCGGTGTCGCAGATGTATCCTTCCGGTTACGCAGAAAACCACGCGTTCTCTCCAAATAATGCTGGTAAGTTTAATTCAACCGATTTCCTTGAAAATGTGCTAACACTTGTCCGCAGGGACTTTCTTCCCCGGCGGGCCTAACATGGCGAATGCTCTGCAGTCGGCATACAACAACCCGTATCTATCTCAATTCGGGCTGCCCCCTCAGTTTCCCAATCGCCCCCCTTCCCCTCATCGCACCGTGTTTAGCGTTGCCCCGCCCCGACACAATCAGCTTCTCCATGTTGTCTTGTTTAAATGCGCCAGAGCTGATGTCTTTTACATTCAAGAAGGCACAGGGCTCACGGTAAAGCCTGGCGACCTGGTGATCGTAGAAGCCGATCGTGGCACCGACCTTGGAACTGTTGCAAGAGATAATGTGGACTGGCAGATGGCCAAGGAGCTTAAGGAGCATTATGCGGAGGAGCAATACAAGTGGCTCATGATGTACTCTCAGAATGCCGCCGCGGCTCAGGAAGGTTCTGGGGCTGGCCTATTGGCATCCAATGGCCTTCAAGGAAGTGCGGTTGGTGGTATGGGCCCTCCAAGCCAACATCACATCCAGGAACCAAACTCTGGAGAGCTTCGTCCCAAGCTCATCAAGCGTCTTGCACAGAACCACGAGGTGCATGCCTTGAGGGACAAGGAAGGTCAAGAAGCGAAGGCGAAGAGAGTCTGCATGCAAAAAGTCAAAGAACATGGACTCAACATGGAAATTCTTGACGCAGAATTCCAGATGTAAGTTTTGGCTTTGCGCCTCGGATAATTCTTGATGCAAATTGCTAACGTTAAAATAGGGATTGGAAGAAGCTTACGTTTTACTATTTTGCCGACTCGTACATCAACTTCAACTCTCTAGTGACAGACCTCTTCAAGATTTACAAGACGCGAATCTGGATGTCCGCCATTAACCCGGCGTCATTCGCCAGCCCAACTCTGGGAATCCAAGCACCGAGTGGAGTGGGCCCCGGTGCGGTGGGTGTTGGCCGTGGTGCCTCTGGCAATGAACGTCGTCAGAACCAGGCGTCACAGCAGGAGCAGCAGTCACAAGTGTTCTCTGCTGGTGCGCAAGCGCGTGGTTTGCGCTCCGGCTTCAACCAGCCACAGTTGATGGGGGACAGACAAGCTCCTCCAACTTCGGGATACCCACCATCCAATTTTGCCTATGGACCGGCCGGTGTTTTCGGCAATGCTAGACTTAATGGATCCTACATCCCCGGCATGGCCCCCGGCATCGAAGGCTTCCCCGGAGCCGCATTTGGGCAGGCGGGAGACTTCCAAGCGATCCGTCAACGTTTCCCCACGCAGAGCTTGGCACCAGGAGCACCCCATTCTCAGGGTGTCTCGCCCATCTCTCCCCAAGCCGACTGGGCAGCAGCCTTTCAAGGCCTTTCGCTTAACACTCATTAATTCATAAAATCTATCGAGACGCCCCGCCAACTATATTAGACAAGACACTCGTTCTTACAACTATCTACAAAATTTTACCCAGTCCCTGAAGGGCAACCAAAAGAAGAAGGAAGACAAAACATTTTTTATTTTTATCTATGTGCGCTTAAACGAGCGGTCGTGGTGCTTAGTTCGAATTCCTAGGATGGCGTTGGTTATTATTTTTCTGTGGGCGAATGGGTATCGGATCGAGTGTCGCAAGAATGAACGATATTGATTCTCGACACTCAGTCAACCCATGCCCGCCCCCTGTCGTTACCGTCAAAAATCTTTTTTTGTTTATATATTTTCGTCAAGAGTTTGTTTATTGGTATGGGTTTACAGGTTTGGCTACTGGATACGCGAAGATAAGAGGAGAATGGGTATGGTATTGCTTTCGCTTCCACTGGCTGAGAATATAGACAGAGAGAGAGACCCGAGTTAACGCATGCATGCTGTAACTAATACACAACCAAAAAAGGGCTCGGTTTGGGTATGGCTGATGTCATGTACGACAAGACTTCTGATTTCTTGCTGATGCCTTGCTATTGTTGTTGGTGTTGTTCATCCTTGACGGATGACACATTCGCTTGCTTTCTCTTAAGACTCATTTTTTCCTTCTTTTGGACTGCATTATTATGGTTTAGGGCAGTAGTTTAAAGAGGCCTTTGTTACAAAACAGACTGACGATTTGATGACTTGCTTTACAATGGATTCAGTGGCGTCGAGACCTTGTGAATGATGTGATGTGTTGCGGATGACTGAACAGGAAACAGGAGATGCCCTATCTTTTAAAAGGCCCTTTGCAAATTATTTCCAAGCATCTACCAGTACCTACCTAGTCGTACTTTGTAGGTGTATCGATGTCAGTGGTGTGATTGAAGGGAGAGGTGCTTCTGTGATGAAGCTTCTGTACGGGGGAAGGAGCGAGCATTGCCCTTTCGTTCTTGCCCAAACATATTTCACCACGCACGGTTGAAGATTTTCAGCATGCTGCACATCTTTTTGAACGAGGACTTTGTCTCCGCAGCATCTCGGGTACCCCATACCATTGATTCACCCACGGCTACCCTTGCAGTTCTTTGCTTCGCACTCCGTGACAATGCCTCCCAGGACAAGGAAAAGAAAGTCCTCCGAGACAAGCAATGGTATGTACCATAGATTGCCGTCGACACAGGGTCAAAAGTATGGATGCTGACATTCTCCCTACAAGAGCCTGACCAAGATGTCGCACCCAAACCAAAGAAAACGACGCGGGCAGCGCCCAAGACCGCGAGGAACAGTAAAGTGCAAGCCGAATCTGGTGTCAATAAATGGAAAGATGAGACCAAGTAGGTGTCTGACAAGGAGGATATCGAAGGTGAATTTGGGCTGCATAGCTGACGCATAACTAGAGGTGGCAGGAGAAGCTCGTCTAGAAAGATTCGAACAAGCGCACCGGAAGCAAAACAGAAAATCCGAAAACAAGCAGACGAGTTGGTCAAGTTAATTGAGAACCATACAGAGCAGATGTTGTAAGCTTCTTAATAACGACTATCGGAGGACCTAGGTCTCTAACTAAACATGCAGGGCCAATGGTGGCAGCAGAACTCTTGGAATGGACGATCTAGCTTCGAAGGTTGCAGAAGCTCTATCCGACACGATATCATCCAAGCATCCAAAGGATCAGGTGCCGCGAAACAGCATATACCAAAAAGCACACGACTGTATCTCGAGCTTCCAGCGAATGATTAACGAGTATGAGGCCTTGAACAAAGGCAGTCACAGTATCAACAAGCCCACGGGACTGCGCTGGGAGCAAGACAGCAAGGATTTGGTTGAGCTCAACCAAAAGGCGCTGGCCATTTCCATTCGTACTTTGAATGGTAACATTCTCACGGGGACACATGGGAGCGCTCTCGCACCTCCAACGAACACGAAAGATGACATTGAGAAAGTCGCCTGGGAACTGCTTGCTGACGGGAGACCAAAGACTGCGGAAGAAACGTGGGGAGCAACGGCTCGGAATTTGATGCAGGTATTTTCAGGGGCTGCAAAACTACTAACAAATTCTGGTACACAATGAACGAAGGGGAGAATGGAAGCATGTTGAGCAAGATGAATTTGTTGGACTTGTTAAGGAATCACAAAGTGGGTATTGAGATGATGGCTTTATATATGGCTCCAAGGTAGTGGATTATATGGAGATGATAGAGGGACATGTAAAGCGCATGATGTATTTGATACTGTTTTCAGTCCTGGTCTCAGACTCACCGACCACATCATGATCAATACAACTCACCTTCGGTGACCTGAAGGGCTTACCTTGATGACTCAGCACGCAGCCCACTCCCACGAATTTCACCTGGACATGAGGGTGAGGGCTCTGAGGGGCAAGTCCTATTGAGCTAGCGCCTAAAGTGGCTAGGCTCATCGCTTAACCCACAAACAGCCCTTGAATTTTCATTGTCGCTTTGGTTTTTGCAGCTCCTCCGAAATTTCGAACAACCTCGATCCATCACCACAGCAGTCCTACTAACCCTCGGCAGGAAATTTCAGAGCTCAAGCCGGTATGTAACATCCCTCACCAGCGTTGATACCCTTTGTACTTTTTGCCTTTTTCTTCAATTGAAGAGACAAGAGTTTTGTTTTTTTTGGTTGGCTAACTTTTGGTCTTTCTTGCTTCTCGTTCGTATAGCCAAAATGGGTGCCCTCAAGTATGTCGAAGAGCTCCAGAAGAAGAAGCAGTCCGATGTGATGCGCTTCCTTCTCCGAGTGCGCTGCTGGGAAGTACGTTGAACCGATACAAAACACCCTCGAGACGTTCCTATTGTGGATGAGCAGGTCGTTGGCAGATGAAAAAGATTTTTCTTCAACTCTCTTTCTCTCGTTTTGAGGTTTCGTTGGACGAAAATTTCAACGATTCTTTTTTCTCTTGGGCTTCAGCTTGGGAGAGAGAGAGGGAGGGAGATGAAGAAGAATCTTTTCTGCCATTGAACCAGCCCGTCTCTGCTATACACTCGTTGAACATTTGCTGAGAGTGCATAATATAGTACCGTCAGTTGAACGTCGTCCACCGCGCTTCTCGCCCTTCCCGCCCCGACAAGGCTCGCCGTCTCGGATACAAGGCCAAGCAGGGTTACGTTGTCTACCGTATCCGTGTCCGTCGTGGTGGTCGCAAGCGCCCTGCCCCTAAGGGTGCCACATACGGTACGTTTGGACTCCCTCGAGGACCTCGAGAGAATTTTTCCCCCGAGAATTGCAAGAATCTTTTGCTGACCAGGTTTTCTTCTTCTTTTGATCAACAGGCAAGCCCACCAACCAGGGTATCAACCAGCTCAAGTACCAGCGCTCTCTCAAGGCCACCGCCGAGGAGCGTGTCGGTCGCCGCTGCGCCAACTTGCGCGTCCTGAACTCTTACTGGATCAACCAGGACTCCACCTACAAGTACTACGAGGTCATCCTCGTCGACCCCAGCCACAAGGCCATCCGCATCGACCCCCGCATCAACTGGATCGTCAACCCCGTCCACAAGCACCGCGAGGCCCGCGGTCTCACTGCTACTGGCAAGAAGTCCCGTGGTCTCAACAAGGGTCACCGCTACAACAAGACCCAGGCCGGCCGCAGAAAGACCTGGAAGCGACACAACACCCTCTCCCTGTGGCGCTACCGATAAACGCCTCGCCCACGTCGTCGGGGTGGCTCTTCTCGGTGCGGTGCTTGATTTTCTCCTTTCGTGTGTGTGTATATACGGAAAGAAAGAAATATACACACAAGGAGCTGGTTTGGGCATTGGCATGCAAACAAAAAATTACACAATGGGGAAACGTTTGCCGGTTTTGTTGCATGTCTCTTCTTGAAAGGGGGGGGCTTGCACGACCGATTTTTTTCGGTAGTTAAAAAAATGCAAAATGGCATGAATTCCGATGAGGCTAATTCGGAGAAATTGATTACGTCTCTTATGAAGCGAATATACTGTGATCCTTTCAATGTTCAAACAAATACTTCGTCTTGTTTCATCTCGTTCTGTCCTGTGAATTCAAGTCTCTAGTTTTTGCTTGTATATAAAAATCAATGTCCATGATTGTCCATCCCCACCCTGTGGACGAGTCCGACTCTTCATCCCACTCTCAAGCATGAAGTAATCATTCATAGAATGATATATACACTCAACGTAAATATGCTAGCATTAGCTAAAACACTACCGGTTATGCAATCCAATACCATAGTCTCCTACACTTCCACTGCTAGAAGAAATCTCATACAGGGTATCCTTCTTTGTCTGTGATATCGCCAACTTCAACTCAGAGGTTTGTTCAAAGTCGACGTTTAATAACAAATACAATCATCATCTCATATGATTTCCATAAGACACACGTCACAATCACACATTCTCATCAAAGATACAGGTAAAAGAGAAAAAGTTTTCATAACCGCCCAAACCGAGATTGCAAAGAAAAAAGGCTCTGTATCTAAATACAATACAATTCAAGGGTATCCCCCTCAAGGATTACCCCCAATTGCAAAGACCAGTCCTCCAAATCTGGAAACCAACCTGGAGCATCAAAGCCAAGATGCTCTAGTCCTCAATCGTCTCTCGAAATCATACAACAAGTGCCCGCAATGAAAGTCAACCCCCCCGATAAACTGAAAAGTAAAGCAGCCGCCCAGATCCCGTGCATCCACAGATATGCCTCCTAACCTATCCTCCCTCCATCTTTATCCCCCATTCCCCCCCCCCCCCTTCACACCAAATAGACAACTGTGGGATGATCATGAGAGAGGAGTAGTATCAAAGTACAAAAGTGATGCCCCGTAGCTTCTTCTCCTATTGGCAGCAGCACTTGCTTTTACCAATTGACACCAACCCCGAGCCATCAAGGTTGGTAATCATGGAAGATGAGAGATGCGTCGAGATCAATTGGATCTGAGTCTGCTGCGTAGTACTCATAACACACTGATCATGTCGCGGTCCGAAAACCGCAAAAATTGGCCGTTATAGGGAACTCTGAAGGAAAAGGGAAAATGTGAACTGAATAAACCACAAATCAAAGCACAGTAGAAGAAGTGAAAGGGAAAGAAGAAGAAGAAAAAGGCTCGTCTCGTCGTCTATGGCGATGATGCTGATAATGATGACGATCCAAGTACAGGTACATGATGTGGCCGTTGCTTTGATTCGCCAAGGGGAGCTATTGCTCTCCTGCTGGCTGCTTCAGTGTCTTTGTTGCCAGCAATATCAAGTTGAAGAACTTTTGGTTTGCGACCCCGGGCTTTCTTAATGTACAAACAGAGCACCCCAATGGATGCTGTGCTGTTCGGATGCAAATATGATGGGGTTGCGCAGAATAGTTTTGCGTCTTTTCGAGGCTTATACAAACATAAAGCAAAAGAGAGTCGTCAAATCATGGCAGAGTCGTCATCGTACTGCATGAAACTGTGTTCCACCCAATGACTGAATGGAGAAAAATAAGGCTGAAGCATCATTTTACAAGCAAATCGTGTGATGGATAGCAGAATAGCTTCCAATAATGTTACACCCAGCGAGGCTCGCCGGCATCCACTGAATTAGGATTGCCTGGATGTCCCGGAGGGAAGTTGCCTGGCATCATCTGGTTGTATTGAGGTTGCTGGACAGATCCGGGGATCCCAGAAGGCTGAGGAATGGGCATCACAGCGCCATTCGGGTAGGTTGGCGCGTGCTGGCGCATGGCCTGGTTTGGAACGCCAGGCAGTCCTCCGTTGGCATGACCGCCGTTGGTCGGGAGCATGGAAGGACCCCCGGAGATGCCTCGAGTGTGGGTAGGTCGCAAGGGAATCTGACCTTGGGTGTTATCGGCTGGTGTAACCTGTCCGCTGGAGGCAGCACTTCCACGGTTGTCATAGGCAGAAATCTTGGCCTGGATGCGGCGCCCATATGGGGTAGTGCGGATTTGTGGGAGAATCGGGCGAATCGACTCGACCATACGGTACTTCTGGTGAGGAGTGGCAAACTCCAGCGCAGTCTGGATAACGTAGTTGGCAAAGGAATCACGCAGAAGTCGCTCCATCTCATTAGGCCCCAACATCTCCTCGACAATCATGTCCTTGGATGGGGTCTGGGCACAACGCAAGCATTTCTCGATCACATTGGAACTAAATTTATGTCGAGAGAGCTGGTTGATGCAACCCTGGAACATGCCGACAATGGGCTCGGTGAAGGTGGGCTCGTTGAGGTCAATGATGTACTGAACAACATAGTTTCCAAAGGGATCCTGCACAAGAATACGTGCGTGTTCCGTGATTCGTTGAATGAGCCAGAGCTTCTGGTCGCCTGTAGCATGATCGATGCAGCGTTGAAGTACGCAGCAGCCGTGTCGGTGAGTGCCGACCTCGATACAGTTATTGCCAACCGCATCAAAGATAAATTGAGCATCAACAGCCGTGAGTTTGTTAAGACACTTTTGAATCACATGGTTGCCGTTCAGGTCTTGAATGAGCTCGACAACGCGGAAGCGAAGGGCTTCGATGATGAGGTGAATTTGTTGCGGTGTGCTGACGTATTCAATCATCTTCTGAAGAGCCCGAGTTCCATGCTGGTTCAAAGCAATGCGCACCATGTCTTGTGATGCGTTCTGGATCAAAACAGTCCTCTCGTCGTCATTGCAAAACTCGAGGAGCTTTTGGCACAAATAATTACCAAACGGATCCGTCATGAGCTCGATGACATGCTGGTTGGTCTCGAGCCAAATCATGTGAACCTGCTCACTGTTGCGGTCCTCAAGCTTCTTTTGAAGGTAACGGCAACCGTGCTGGTCTTTGCATAGCTCGTAAATCTGACCGCGGAATGACTCTAGCGGCATGTTCTGGTAGCGAGACATGGCTGCAGAAGACATGTCAGCAGAGAGATCCCCCCCGTTGGCGCTGGGATACGAACCTTCGTTGTCCAATTGTCGACGATGTTGGATAACACGGGCCTGGCTATCACGAGACTGATTGGCCTGGTTGAAGGGCATCCCATTGTAGCCAGGAAAGTTCTGGGGAGGATACATGTTGCCACCATTGACACCATTGATGTTCATCTGCTGCATTCCGCTGGTGATCATATGGGCACCATACGGTCCATTGGAAGCAGCGGGAGCAGCGGCAGTAGGTGGAGTATAGCCGTTGTTGACGGGGTAGAAGCCACCGTTGAACGAGTTCATTGATGTCGCATTAGGGGGTGAGGTCACCGGAGCCGAGCTGTGCGATGCAGCTGCCGGGGCTCCTGGTCCAAAAGAAGAAGCATTATTCTGCAGTGCAGAGTTGATGGACGGGAATGCATTGGCTTGCTCGCGATTGGCATTCATAGAAGCATCGTTAGACAGCTCGCGGTTATGGCGGGTAGGTACAGCCCCAGCAGGAATCCGACCCATGCTAGCATTGTGGTTGTGAAAGTGCAGCTGGGCATGATTATTCGCATTGCTGTTCATGACAGACGAACCCACAGAGCTCTTAATGGTGGGGATGTCGTTGGCCGAGAACGAGCTCTGCAGCTTTGGGGGCGCAGTCACTTGCGCAGGCTTTGAACCGCTTAAAGTCTCGCCAACAGCTTCCGAGATGTACTTAAGGTCAAGGGAATGGCGGAAAGATGGAGGAGGGCGGCTGGTAACACCGCTAGAATCTCCAGTCTGGCTGGTGGAGACTCCGTTGATTGCCGACATACTTTGCTGAGTTCGGTGACGGTTGACGCTGTTTCTCCAGTTGCTCGAGGAACGGGAGTCGGGATTTGGAGATGGAGACAGTGCAAGATCGAGTGCAGCTGAAGAGGCAGATAACTGCGCAAAGCAAGAATGTTAGATATAACACACTATAGAGGATATTGACTCTCTTGAGGTTTGAAGGGATAAATGTAGGCTTTAGAGAGAGCACAGATGAAAGAGGGGGTGCCAATGTTGGTTGTGAGAAAGAAATAAAAGCACGAGGTAGAAGAGAGAGAGAGAGAGAGAGAGAGAGAGAGAGAGAGAGAGAGCAGAAGTGATTAGATAGGCAGAAGTGAATCACTGTGAAGAAAAATGCAAGGCGAGACCCAAGAGTTGACAGCTGCTGACTGCTGGTAGTGCAGAGTCTTGACAAAACAGGCCAACACAAATTCGGGCACAGTAGATGGAATAAGAGCTCCGCCTCGGGATAAGAGGGAACGATAAAAGAAGAAGAAAACTCACCCCGTGGTCGTCTCGACGAACTAGAGTAGGGAAACTGTCGTCGGGAGTGTGGCCTCTGGGGAATGCGTTGGGCTCGTCGTCGCCAAACAGAAAACGGGTGGTGTTGGTTTGATCAAGATTCAAATCGTATAATCCGCCTCTGGAGCGGGTGACTGGCATAGAATATCGGTTGGTCCTCCTGCAAAATGCGCGATTAGTATCGTTGAGTTGAAGGCTGAGAGTTGACAATTCTGCACAGAGTCGGAGACAAGACACTTGAAGAGCCGCCCACGGCGATTAACTCAGACTACAACCCAGGAGTGCTCACTACAGCGCCCATATTCTACCGAAGAAACCCAAGAGAACGAGATCAACTGGTTGTGGTTAAGTAAAGGAAAAGGATAAGGATCAAAGGTGAAGGTGAAGAAGTTGAAATAGGTTGGCGAGAGGAGGAAGCGGGTAGCTAGGGCTTGGGGTAATTGTAATCAACCTATTGTAGCAAACACAATAGCTTCTGCCAGAGTTGATGCAGTTCAAGCAGTGGTCAACACTAGCTGATTACTGTATTGTAAACTTGCCTTGCACACCTCTCAAAAGCAACAATTTGCTGCCTCAGTCAAGGAGTAGTGCCTTTGGCAAGCAATGTATCTCAGTGAGATCGGATGACAAAAACAACTCTTCTCAACTCGGAGACAAGACAGTACGAAACGGCTTTGGCAGCGAGGACCCTTATTTCCCGCGCTTCAAAAGGCTCATGTTCTTGGCATGTCTCTATCAGGTGTGCTCATTATAAGCTTCAGAAATTATGCTGAGCAGAACCCAAATCGAGAAGCCAGCACAAGCAGTTCCTCCACACGGCTCGCAGACTCTTTCAAATGCAATTCACGGTCATATCGCAACACTCAGAGTATCAACGGTTGAGCAAATAGAAAATCACAAAACTTACGAGTTAGTTACCCGGTGACTGGTCGGATCTTGTCGAACTGCTTCCTCCTTATCGTCATCGCTGTTGCGGCGGGTAGCGGGAACAGATCGAGAAGGCATCTGCGTATCTTCAAATCCATATCGTCGCTGCACAGGTCCATTCGGCGGAGAGGTCAAAAGAGAACCTGATCGTCCCGGTCTGTTGATTATCCCGGGAGGGGGTGACGTCAAGCTCGAAGTCGAGTATCGATTTGGTCGCGAGAACATGTTCGGGAAGCCAGAACTCGGATTGGCATTGTGATATTCGGGGGGCGTTGTCGGCTCAGATTGGTGGCCGGCGAATCTGTGTATTTCCTCCTCCATTTGCGCCAGTTCTTGCGCCTCCCGTCGTTGTTGCTGGTCTAGTTTTTGCATCTCAAGCTCGAAACGCCTTCTTTGCTCTCGAATACGCTCATATTCCAGTTTCTTCTTTTCAATCTATCCCCAAAGTCAGCTCCAAGCCCAGAGTTGAATACTGTATGCCCCCTCTTTCCCCCTTTTTTACAGATAATTGCGCAATAATCGAGCGATTGTTGGCATTGGCGGACCAAGGGATGCCTGCTCTTGATAATCGAGGTTTGAGCCACATACCAATTGAACTTTATGCAATGTCTGTGTCGCAGAGAGTCAGCCAATGTCACACACGAGCAAGCAGACCTCGGCGGGTTCGAGATGGGTAGCCAACAACAAGCAGCTGGATGGAAATGCGCCGGGGACATGACAAGACAACTCACATTATAGTCTTGAGAGGCGTCAGGGACGCGCGGGGGAGACGTCAGGGAAGGCATTGTTGATAATGTTGGTACACGCCCCGAATCAGTGGTGAAGCGGCGAGGCAAACTGGATCGCATATCGTTGGTCGAGGCCTGCGGTGGGATGCGAGAGCCATTGTTGCGAGGAGGTGAGACAATGCCGTTCATGGCAGGCTCGTTCCTGGACGGCTGCTGAGGGCGGAAGCGCAAGTCTTCCATGATGTTCAAGATGATACAATACTCGTACACGCCAGATTGGCACCGCTTCGGTTATCTATAATACTGTACACATCAAAGAGAGGCAGGAAAGGTCAGCAAGCTGTCGTTGTTGTGGACGTGGACGAGAAGGTTAGGGCCAGGAACAGAGCCGATAGACACTGGAGGCGGGGTGGGATGGGGTGGATGGATGGTCTGTGTTCAGCAAAGGACAGGGATGGGACGGTGGCCCTGGGCTGGACTGGGGCTGGCACGCCAACACGCCCAGACCAGGGGGGGTACGGCGTGTATCGAGAGGGTATGTGTGGTATCGATTCGAATTGATGGGAAGCTGGGCGGCTGTCTCTCTCGGTCCTCTCGCGCTGTCTCCGCCGTTCACGTATCGAGGTGAGTAATCGTCATTGGCACTGCCAGCTCAGCGCGCTGGACTTGGTGTGTGGCAACAAAGCAGGCAGTAAGAATAACGGCGATACGGCCTAGTCCAATGGACAGGGTTCATTTTGGGCTGCTGCTGTTGCTTCTGCTGCTGCCGGTTCCAGCTCGTACTCGAGACTGCGCTCGTGCCCGTACCGGCGCTGATGTCTGGTTGTACGAAGCAGCACAATGGAACTCCACGACCCTGGCAAGTTCGAGTACAGCAGCCATACAACTCTGGTCACCAAAGCACAGCGGGGGGGGGGGGGGGGAGAGCAAGCTCAAGCTCCCAGCTCCACCGTCACCGTTTCAGGGATCTAATCTGCCCGATTATATCCCCTCACCAGCTTTTTTTGGACGAGGGGCTTATCGGGGATAAGTGGTCTTGGGCGTGCTGGTGGCCGAGAAGATGGGGACACAGAAGCTGCAGAGACTGGCCGCGAGAAGGTAGAGAGGGCGAGAGGGCGAGAGAGACGCCTGCTGGTGGTGTATGCAACTGGATAAGCACTCGAGTGACACATATACATACCTATTCAAGAGACACGGATATCGGAACACTGTACTCGTACACAACAGTTTGAAATTGATACGAAAACGCAGGCGGAGGAGGCACAGCCTGATGAGAGTCGGGCTGCATCAATTCGGGACGGTGTCCGTATGGCAATGGATAGATATGTAGGTAGATGGGTAAGTAGGTATGTTTGAAATGTACAAATAGGTAGGTAAGTATATGATGCAGAACGAAGCCAGGTCGTCTGGCAGTATGGTCTGTTTGTGTTATACGAAGATGATAGAAATACAAGAAGCAAACAAATGGATGGTCAAGACAACGACAACCTCCATGAAAATCAAGAGGAAAAAAGGGAAGGCAACTTTGAACGTGGGGGAGGCGGAAGAAAATGGTGAGGATCCGTCCATGGATTAGAACCTGGAAGCAACCAGGGGGGGTCGCTTTAGGCCCAGTGGAGGAGGGGACTTGTCTACAGAACCTTACCTAGGTAGAGGAGGTACCTACAGCGCATGACAGTGCCCTACAGATACAACCCGAAGCTGCCGCAGGGTCCTGGAGTCAGTGTGCAGGTTCAGGTTGGGTTAGTGGACAGAAATGGACAACGCCACTGTAGCTCGGCGCCAATGAGGCGTGCCAGGCAAGGTACGGGGCGCTGTAGCCGTGAAACATTTCAGTGGTCGAAGAGCGAGAGACAGCCCTGCCCTGGAGCCCTGGAGCCCTGGAGCCCTGGAGCCCTGGAGCTCCCCGGCGCGAAAGACCTGGAGGCAGCATCCATTCATCCATAGCAAGCCCAGTTTCGTCACTGGAGGCTCATTACGACCACCAGCGTGCATTAATCAGATTCTTTCACTTCAATAGTACCCGACCTTGATGCTCAGTTGTGTGGACGAACTATGGATATGTAGCCTTTGTTGCTTTACTTGCCTCTCAGCCCAGCCCAGCCCAGCTTGGTCCTCTAGTTTATTTATTTTTAATCCTGTCCTTTTTGTCCTCCGGTCCCACGACCGACGATCTGATCAAGGTAGCAAACAAGGCAAGGTAAGGTAAGGTATCATACGTCCGTCTTCCTTTTTCTTTTTCTTTCTGCTACTGCTACTGCTACTGCTACTACTGCTGATCTCAGGGGAAATCCGAAGCTAGTACGGAGTCGAACAAATACTACCAAAATGGTTGCGTCTTCCTAGCGCAGACCTACCAAAAATGGTCGTCGGTGTCAGATTTTATGCCATTTTCGTGCTGAAGCGCTCGACAGTGCATTTTCCCGTCTGAGACAGGCTGTCTGAGTAAGTTAGTTGCCTCTATCACATCACAGGACAGGCATCCGAAACTGCGTTGGCCAGACCAGACCAGGCCCTGTAACCCGTTCTTCTCAGCGCTTAATGGCGTTAAAGGTAATATTGCCGGCCCGAACACTGTCCATCTGTGTCCATCTGTGTCCATCTGCGGAGATGGTCGGTACCTATTTGCACCTAGGCGACTGCTGTGTGCAATGGTTATCTAATAGGTACCCAGGTAGGGCTGCTAACAGATCTCACACATCACCAGTCGTCTGAAAGGTGACGATGCAAGTGGTGAGAGGTAAATGCATCCGGAGCGAGCATGCATATGTGCACTGCACATGAATCCATATGGAGTATGTACCTGTGAATGACTAAAATCTCTGGGATTGCGCTTCCAGGATGTGCATTGGCGAGCACCGGTCAGTCGGATGGTCAAGAAAGAGTTGAATACGTATGTTGGTGATGGCAGACGGCTACTACTAGGGGGGAGGGAGGGGTTTGACCCTTGCCGTTCCCTAGCGCCACGATTGACATTGACCCTAACCCTTGCGATCAGGTTAACGTAGGACATACATCCATCCATCCATCCAGCCAGCCATCCATCCATTAGCCATTCCAAGGTGACAGACAGCGAGAGAGCGGAGCGGAGCGCAACCCGAGTTATGCAAAGGAATCATACTACGGAGTACACCTAGGTAGTATGGAGGGATGGATGGAGGGATTGATGGAGGGATTGATGGAGGGATGTGCATGCACATACAAACACATGTAGTACTGTATGCATGGAGACTCGCAACTCTGTTGGTTCAGATCAGATGCAGTGGTAGCAGCAGCAGTGGAAGCACGCTGAGGACTTGGGGCCGCGAACGGGTCCGTTCTCTGACTGCATGTTCCCGCTTTCTCTCGTTGAATCCTGGACGGACAGACTGACTGAATTGAGGAGTCGATGCCACAGGTTCGCGTCGTAGGGGAATGGATCTGTTAAGAAGCACCCGCTAGACAACTATGACGCCACGGGTGTGGTGGTTGGAGCTTCTCACAGGGTCCATCCAACTCGACCGACCCTGACGACTTGTATGTATTTGTATCCATGTTTGTATGAGTCAGTTGAAACCGTCCAGAGTCTCGCTTCCATCATGCAAAACCGAAAGCAGACGATGCTGCATTCTAACGCTGTACGTATGTTCCTTGTTCTTGTTAGCAACTGATCATACATACAAGTACATACAATACAGCATGAATTACCTCGACAGAAAATCCTGCTAGTTTCAAGGGACCAAGACACACACGCACGCACTACACCAAGCAGAGTCAAGTTGCCAAGACCAAGACATTGAACGGTAGGGCGGCGGCAAGACGGGTTGCGGAACAAACAAACGTTGGAGAGTCTGCGTCCGTGTCCAGGTCTGAATAATACTTGTCAGAAGAATCAGAGGCGTTTAGTTTGTCTTTTCTTTCTTTTTTCAGCTTGGTGGTGGGTGGTAGTATCGGCTCCAAAGGGACTCCATGTCATGGGATGGATGGAGGGAGGGAGGCGAGAGAGAGACCTGAGAGAGAAAGCGAAAAAAACAAAGTCCACCACCCCCCACTCCCTCCAAACCATCTAGCGGCCATTGCCGGCGAAACTCGACAAACAACGGACAAACACACAGTCACTCCACCTGCATCAAAAGAGTTCTAGAGGCTCTGCAAAAAGTCGGTGAAGACATGGGAGGCGAACTAGAGATTCGCTTTGCCCGTTGGCTGTCGCCCGTCGAAGTGTCTTCTTCCCTCTGCCATGCTCAATGTTCCTCTCTCAATAAGGTCCAAGCCTACATGCTGGATATGGACACTGCATACTCCATAATACTGCTGAAACAAACGACACCCTTACCTCCTCCATAAGGTACCCCCCCCCCCCCCCCCCCACTCCACTGCCCTACAGGACAGACACAGACAGGCGGACAGGCGGACAGACAGGCAAGGACAGAGAAGAGCCTCTCGGCAGACAAACCAGAAACGCCAAAATGTCCACTTGAGGCTACACCAGCACCCGGCCAGGCAGCAGAAACCGTTGAGAAAATGCATCCTCCTGCATCTCGATTTTATTCATCGTTCCTCTTTTCGGTTCAGGGAATGCGACGAGGAGGGGTCTGAGCCCCAGTTTTGTCTTGGACCTTTACTCTTCTTCCATACTACCTCCAGCTACTAGCACCGGCTCACTGTGCTCACTTCTGGCTCTGAACTGATGGGACGAAGCACATCAACTTGGTCATCACAATTGCGTGCCAACAATGGCTTCCGAATGTTTCCTCCGATGAGCCGTGAAAGGCCGAACTGGTACTATGAATTGACTAAGCGACGAATATTTCCGCCTGAGGTTACAGCGGCTATGTGAATAATTCGCATTGAACCTACCGCCAACCTCATACCTACCCTATCCCCAAACAGCACATCAACCGTCTCGGGTGGCCTAGGAAATGGTTCGACACAATACCAACTAACGGTGATTTCCTCTTCAATACGTTCTCCTCCATAATCAAGTCGTCAATCATTCATCACTTATCATATACATCAACAAAAAAGACGTCGCCGGAATGCTAAAGACTGCGTCATCCCAATAGTATCTACGCACAGAAGCCGTCACTGCGGTTATTGGGCGAGTTTGTTTCCGGAGACCCTGATTCCGTATGACTGCGGCCGTGATTGGGTGTGTGCAGTGCAGCATGTCATGCTTAGAAGATCCAGAACACAGCCAAACGGCTCGCTTGCGATTGGGATGGGTGTTGGTCAAAGCACGCACACAGTCCCAGCACAACATGAAAGCTAAGCAGGAAAGGATGTAGCCAATGCATTCACTGTTGTTGTTCTCTTTTCCCTGCTACGAGTAAAACGCCTTGGACGAGAAGATGGGTTGATCCCGGAGAGGTGAAGCGGATGACGGATAGCCCCGATTTCTGAAACCCCCCCTCCTTGATGGGTGCGCCTCTAGCCGTGGTCCTTGGGCCGCTTCAGAGTCTTTCCATGGCATGGTTTTCTTGTTCATGCAAACCATTAGCTTGGTGCTTTGCCTGGTTGGGCAGTCAGTCGCAGGCCTGATCTGGAAGCCCCCGCTCGTGCAGCCCAGGACGATCATGTTTTTTTCTTCTTCGTTTTTTTTTTTTTTTTTGCGCGTGCTAACAAGGGAAGACGCAGACGGGGAGGGGGGCTCAAAGTCTCCATCATCAGCATGGCATGGGTGCTTTCTCCGGCGGCAGAAGCAACCCAAGTCGCAGCACGAAAGCAGGGGCAAAACGCTCGTCTCAGATGAATGACCCAGTTTTAAAGACTGAACCAAGACATAAGAAGCAGCACCTCAACGATGATCACGCCAAGAGACCCTCACTTTGTGTGTGATTTAGCCGCTACAAAGCTCACCAGGGAGGGGGCGCTCTACTACAAGTAAAAAGAAATCTCGCAATTTATCCCAACTACACCACCTGCCAGTCAATGCTTAATAATTGACGAACTTGGGCATCCAATCATTAGACCACAATGGTTTTATACGACAATCTACCATATAGCATAGTACAATGATTGCCATACAAGGATTTCGCCAAGGTAGCATCTATTCACCCTTCAATCAGACGCTTCTGTATGCACATTCTGCATTGCCTTGGACGGAGGGATATGCATGTACGTAGGGCGTGGGTTGCTTTCTCCCACCAACTTGATGAGGGATCGACCGTTTGCCAGTTCCAGTGTGCGTGCGGGGTTGCAAGGTACATCCTGACTGTCATCCCGTTGTCACCCTTCTCGAGAGCCTGTCAACTTACCATCCCGTCAAACTAGACGCCTTTTCGCCAGTTGATTCGCAGGACATCTCCCCTCGGCTCCGTTGATTTCCCAAGACATTTTCGTCAATATCCAAGTAGAAGTTGATCAGCAGGGACACACAAAAAAAACAAGGAACATGGCTGAGTGGCCGATAGGGTAGCGATACAACCCTTGAGTCTTTTGATAAGCCTCACATATTCTAGAACGAGCAGATCCGATGGGGGTTGGGCAATGTGTATGCGGAAGGTATTATGCTATCTTTCCAATCTATTATCTGCCCACACACAGTCTACCCTTGTCTTTTGCCAAGGAGATGATGTGCTTGGACTCGTGATCGGGTGTGTGTTGATACTACTACTTAATGTTGGCCCTCACTAGGCGTCTCGGGCAACAATACATAGACGACCCTGCATGGCTGCAGACAAGTGGGAATTATGACGACAGAGTTTTTCAGTAGTGGGCCAATCTTTGGGGATATGGACACCCTCATCCTGCAGGTCACAGACACTGTCCGACTGGGCCAATGAGGAGATGTAAGTCTTGTGATGATGGCGAACCTTTGCGCGGCTGAAGGATTCGTAGCCGGTCCTTGACGTGGAAGCATTCAAATGAATCGTGTCATGAGTATATAGTGAATAGGCAGTGATTTACTAACGGAAAAATAGGATAAAATATGATATCTGGAATTTGATAGATTACCTGAAATTACATGAGCGTGGGTTGAAACTTGAGTAGCATGACCATAAGTCTGACATTTCCACGAGTCAAGTTGTTTAAATGATTCATGAATATGATAGTACTTGACTTCATTCACTGCATCAAGGAAACTGAACAAATATTTTTCCGTATTAGGAAATATCGATTTTATCATCTAGATAGCATTGTTTTCAAGAATCTATCTGTGCTTGTGGTCTTGGGGTGATCGTCAATCGAGACAGTGAGACAGATCAGCCCCCAAAGCCCTCTGTGCCAGTGTCTGTGCTGCCCCGGTTGCTTCCAAAACTTCCCACGTGACCCTTATCTTATCGCAACCAAAAAGTCGTCACCAACCGGCAAAGTCAGCGACGTGCATCAATCCGTGCGCCCCACTCGCCATGCTAATCGCGGGGCAGGCACTTTTTTTTCCCAAGAGATCGAAGCTATCGACAACGATTTGGAGAACCAAATTTGCGACCCGACGAACGACTTGCGCCAGCGACACCATCAGCTCATCACGCGCAAATAGATGCCTTTGTCGAGGTGACATACAAGATGCCGTTGATAGATGATGGCTTCGAGGCCCTTTTAGAGCCCTTCTACAACGGCAAAAAGCTTACCGATCCCATCTCTACAAAGGAGGACAAGTTCCAGTTGTTGCCAGCCTTCCTCAAGGTCAAGGGTAAGGCTCTTGGCAGTACTTTGACCGTTTTATCTTGTACTGACTGTCAAAAGGACTTGTGAAACAGTATGTAGGGTCGAAGAGACGTGTTCGAAACTGCGCAATTGTTGCCACCAGCCACTGACTCAATATACCAGGCACATTGACTCTTACAACTTCTTCGTCGAACATGAAATAAAGGAGATTGTGCGCGCCAATCGCACTATTCGAAGCGATGTTGATAGCAATTTCTGGCTCGAGTACGTGGTATCCTTTCCACCAAAAACTTCAACTCTGCTGACCAATTCCCACTCAGGTTTACGGATATTCGAGTCGACCGACCTCGCCGGCAAGACTTCAACGACTCCAAGGCCCGAAATGAAGTCACTCCCATGGAGTGCAGACTACGAGACATGACATACGCTGCCCCGATTCTGGTTGATATCGCATACATCCGTGACAAGCAAAAGATTGTGAGGAAATCGGTGCCTCTCGGGCGTATGCCCGTTATGCTGAAGAGCAGCAAATGTCGGCTCAGCGGCGCCAATAACGCACGGATGGAACTCATGAACGAGTGCCCATTGGACCCCGGTGGCTACTTCATCATCAATGGCACAGAAAAGGTCATTTTGATCCAGGAGCAGCTCAGCAAGAATCGAGTCATTGTCGAAGCGGACGAAAAGAACAATATCATTTCTGCCTCCGTCACCAGTTCTACCCACGAACGAAAGTCGAAGACCTACGTCACAATGAAAAAGGATAGGATTATTCTCACACACAACGTTCTCGTAGAGGGCGTTCCCATTGTCATCATCCTCAAGGCTTTGGGCGGCCTCTCCGATTACGAAATCATGCAGCTTGTGGCCGGATCCGATGGTAGATACCAGGACGAGTTTCTCATCAACTTTGATGAAGCTGCCAAGGCTGGAATCTTTACTCAGCATCAGGCTTTGGAGTATATCGGATCTCGAGTCAAGATGGGCTCTCGAAAGGGTCAATTTGGTACCCAAGCTCGCCGCAATAACGTCGAGGAAGGCCTTGATGCTCTGGCCAACCTCATCATCGCTCACGTACCAATAGAGGGTCTTGACTTTTACCCCAAGGCTATCTATGTTGCTATGATGACTCGTCGAGTGCTCATGGCATCTCAGGATACCAAGTTGGTTGACGACCGAGACTTTGTCGGTAACAAGCGTCTGGAACTGGCAGGTCAGCTTCTATCTCTTCTCTTTGAAGATTTGTTCAAGAGATTCATGGGCGAAGTCAAGATGTCCATTGACAAATTCTTGAAAAAGAACAACAGGGCAGTCCCCCTGGATGCAGTCCACATGATTAGCAACCATGCGAACAATATTGGCATGGGAATCAATCGTGCTATTCAATCAGGAAACTGGACTGTCAAGCGATTCAACATGAACCGAGCCGGTGTCACCCATGTTTTAAGTCGTCTTAGTTACATCAGTGCTCTGGGTATGATGACCCGAATCAGCAGTCAGTTTGAAAAGACCCGTAAAGTTAGTGGTCCCAGAGCCCTTCAGCCATCCCAATGGGGTATGCTGTGTCCCTCTGATACTCCCGAAGGTGAGGCTTGCGGTCTCGTCAAGAACTTGGCTCTGATGACGCACATCACTACGAATGTGGAAGAGGATCCTGTAAAGAGATGGATATTCACGCTCGATGTGGGTGTTGAGCCCATCAGAAACTTCTCCGGTGCTGAGATGCATCGTGAAGGATCATATATAATTCACGTCAACGGTACACCGTTTGCCTTGACGAGGTATCCCAAAAGATTTACGCATCGTTTCCGCACAATGCGTCGCCGAGGCTGGATATCGCCTTTTGTCAGTGTTCATATCAACTCGCATTTCAACGCCATCCATATAGCTACCGACGAAGGCCGAATTTGTCGCCCATATATCATCGTCAAAAATGGCAAACAGAAGCTCAAGCCAGAGCACTTGCGACTCCTTCAAATGGGCAAGGTGACCTTTGACGATTTCCTGACCAAGGGAATTGTGGAATACTTGGACGTGAACGAGGAGAACGATGGCCTTATTACCATCTACGAGGACCAGGTAACAATGAGTACGACTCATCTAGAAATCGAGCCCTTTACGCTCCTCGGCGCTGTTGCAGGATTGATTCCATTCCCCCACCATAACCAGTCTCCTCGTAACACTTACCAGTGTGCTATGGGTAAACAAGCTATTGGCGCCATAGCACACAACCAGTTTAACCGAATTGACACTCTTCTCTACACCTTGGTTTACCCTCAACGACCTATGGTCATCACAAAGACGATCCAGCTTATTCACTACGATAAGCTTCCTGCTGGCCAAAACGCCACCGTCGTTGTCATGTCATATTCTGGTTATGATATTGAAGATGCTCTGGTTCTGAATAAAGCATCGCTTGATAGAGGTTTCGGACGTTGTCAGGTCTTCAGGAAGTACACGACAGAGTTGCAAAAGTATCCCAATGGTAGAAGAGAGCGAATAGGGGACCCCTTGAATGAATTCGACAATGGTGTTATGCGACGAATCAAGAAGCACGAGGCTTTGGATAATGATGGTCTGGCTGTTGTGGGCAACAAAATTCATTCCGGCGAGGCAATGGTCAAGAAGGAGACGCCACTCGACATGTCCACTACGGGCATCGGCTTTGATCGGGGGCCGAGCGAGTACCGCGATTCAGCAGTTTCATATCGTATTGCCGATCCTGCCATTATAGACAAGGTCATGATCTCTCAAACAGAAAAGGACACTACCATCATCAAGGTGCAAACAAGACAGACTCGTCGACCCGAACTCGGCGACAAGTTCTCCTCTCGCCACGGTCAGAAGGGCGTCGTGGGCATCATCGTTGACCAGGAAGATATGCCTTTTGCGGACAATGGACTGTGCCCTGATATTATCATGAACCCCCACGGTTTCCCATCTCGAATGACAGTCGGTAAGCTCCTCGAGTGTCTAACAGGTAAAGCATCTATCGTTCATGGCCGCAAGGAGTACGGTTTTGGTGATGCTTTCCGATCGCACCCGGTAGAGCAGGTCAGTCAGGTCTTGGTTGATCACGGCTTTTCTTGGGAAGGTAAAGATTACTTCACGTCCGGCATTACCGGAGAGCCGCTTGAGGCGTACATCTTCAACGGGCCCATTTACTACCAGCGTTTGAAGCACATGGTGCAAGACAAGATGCACTCTCGTGCACGTGGTCCCAGGGCCATCCTTACTCGACAGCCTACAGAAGGTCGTTCCCGAGATGGTGGTCTCCGATTGGGAGAAATGGAACGTGATTGTTTGATTGCCTATGGCGCCTCGCAGTTGCTCCTCGAGCGTCTCATGTTGAGTTCCGACGGCGTGGCGCTCGATGTGTGCCAACAGTGTGGTCTGTTTGGATACAAGGGATACTGCCATACTTGCAAGAGCACGAGGGACGTGACGAAGATGACGATGCCGTATGCGGCCAAGTTGCTTGTGCAGGAGCTTATCAGTATGAATGTGGGAGTGCGTCTTCAGCTAGAAGACGAGTTCCCCCATCCCGTCTAAACAGAGTGGCGCGCCAAAGAGCCATGTACAAAGATTATATAGATTGTTCAAGCGTTGGTTGATCATTGGATCAGCAGAGACATCAGCATGTATTTAGTCAAGCGTCTCATCAAGTCTGATTTCTCATGTATTATACCGTCCTACCTAAGTGACATTGTGAAATTAGATACCATGCCTGTATTCCATTCGCGAAATGCGCCCAAATTACACCGATTGATGAAGATGTTCATAAAATTATTATTTCTTCCGTTTACCTGTTGACACGGGCTTGACAGTCTTCAGTCCCGCCATCGATATCTCAAACTCTGTCGCATGTTCCACCCCCTGGCCCGAGGCCGCTACATGCGGCGCAAACACAACCTTCATCCACCTCCTCCACATCTTAAGCGTCGGAGCGTTGGCGTCGGGATCATCATCATCTGCCTGGATCGGCGCGCCGGTCCTGTGCGGACGACCGTACACGGGGCGCTTGAAGAGCGCTATGCGGCAGGATATCTGGGTGGACCAGACGAGGCCCAGACTTGGTGTCTTGAGGGAGTGGGAGTTGCGGGGGTCGTCGCCCCAGCCAGTGAACCAGCGCTGTTGGTGGTCTAGGAGTAGAACTGGCGAGGGGGCAGGGCCCTCGTCGGGAAAGGAGAAAGGGATGGATGAGGTTGGCATGCTGGAGATGGGTGGCGGGGGCATGCTCCGTGAGGCGAGGGGGCTTTCGGCGGGGTGGTTGGTGGTGGTTGACCTAAGGGGCATGGTGGTGCGGTAGAGGTGAGGTATAGGAGCGGTTGACTGGAAGCGGTCGGCGACCTGGTTCGCGACTACGACGGCGAGGTTGTGCTTCCTGGCTAGGTTGCGGAGGAGGGCGCCGAGGCGGATGAGCTCTGTGCTCCGGGCGGCCATGTTAGAGCCCATGGAGCCTTGACGCTCAAATTCGGCGCGGTAGTTTGCGGCGACCGAGTCCATGATTATGAGGCCGACCTGATGCCTCGACAGGAGAACGGGGACCTGGTATTCCAGGATGTGGTCCTGGGTCTCTAGGTCCGGCGTGACGGCACTGAGGATGTTGTCGAGCGAAGCGGGCGCACCGGCCTCGGCTGCCTCCAACAGGGCGGAGTTGCTCTCGAGCATCTGGGCGAGACGCTTGGTCGCCAGGCCGGACTCGGTGGAGATGTAGAGGGCCTGCTTGCCGAGGCCGCGGGGAGGGGGCAGCTGCACGGCGAGGCAGAGGGAGAGCAGGAATTGGGTCTTGCCTACGCCTGATTCGCCGGCGAATTCGCTGATGCACCCTACTGGGACGCCGCCCCCAAGAGCAGCATCGAGATCATCGTTGAGGGTGCTGATGAATCCATCCTCAGGGGTAGTGGTGGTGATAGTGGTGGAGGGGACCTCATCGGGCTGTTCTGCGGAGGAAGAAGGGGGTGAGGAAGAGGAGAGGGCTGGCGGTTCGGGACTTGGGATGAGAGTTTTGGTGGAGACGAGATCGTCTGATAGGGATGCTTGAACAGCGGCCAGAAACCGACGAAGGTCTATAATGGGAAGATGAGTTCGCTTGGCCAGGTCGGTTGGATGAAGAGTCAGGAGATCAGTCGTCGTGAGAGCGTGCTGCTCTATGGTCGGCAACAAGGCAGCAAAGGCGTGAACAGGGAAAGAAGGCAGAATGCGGAGAAGGTCTGTCATTTGAGGGGAGATTTCTGATTCCCTCTTTTTATTTATTTAAATAAGAGGTAGAGAGTGTAAAAAATAATTCAAAAATGGGTTTTCAGCTGAAAGAAGGCGTGTAAGATGATAGGACGGACTAGATGGGCTGGGCTGAGATGATGGTGGCTGGATTAAAGCAGGCGAGCAATGTATGTGTGTATGCCAGATCTAGCCCCTAGCAAACGATGAGGTGCATGTGGCGTATGATAGCTTGAACGCGGCAGTTTGAATCGTTCTTTTTTTCTTTCGTTTCTTCTCTGTGAGATGATTGCCGAGATCTAGTTTGTTGTTGAGCTTTGAGTTTTGGTATGTGAAAAGGGGGTGTGAGTGTAGAGCCAAATTTGAATGTGTTCAAGACTATTGAAGGCGTTTTGTATGTGTCGGAGGCTACGGCTGATAAATATTGACAGTAACCAGTGAAAGATTATGCCAGGAGACCGGATTTGCTGGGATTGTATTACTGCTCTTGCGTTGATGATGGGATGAATTCACAGAGTCATTCACGCTACCTACTGCCTGTGGTAAGGTCAGGCACCATGACAGCTACCCTACACTACCGTCGCTGACTAATCTTTTCATGATAGCTTGACCAGCAAAACAGGCAGGGACGAAGGTGCACTCAACGCCAATCACCACCACCACCACCACCACCACCACCTTTGATATCCAACCTCGTCTCATCTTTATGCAAACATCCTTTGCTTCTTTACTAATCAAATCCTTCTGAATCCTTCTGCGGGCCTCTTCCTCTTCTTCATGCGCTGGGCCTTGTCTCATTTTACTTCGCACCGGCAATCGTCCTTCCCGACCCTTGCTTAGTTCCGCGCCACGGAAATGCTTCCATGTCAACCATGTCCGTGATCGATTCAGCCTCTCCATTACCTGCAGCCACGAGGTCGATGCACCCTGACCCCGACCAACCAACGTCTGCAGGGCCCACGCAACCATCAAAAGATCTCTCATGGGTCTCATGGGCCCTTTGCCCTTGCCCTTCCCCTCCCCTTCCTTTGAGGGTATCCGCCGAGTCTGCCTGGCCTGATGCAATAATGGGTTTGCCAACAAACAAACGGGGAGGGGAGAGAGAGAAGGAAGGAAGGAAAAGGAACTGATGATGGTGGATGCCCAGTCTCGGCCGAATGGGCTGTGTAGACATCTGACTGGGGCCGGTCTTATCAATCAATCCGACGGAGGTGGTTTGGAATGCTCCCTGCATTTGCCTATTGTTCGAGACACTTTCTTTTGGTGTGGTGGTTTGCTCTCAAGAGACAGGCCATCAGCCGGCACAGTTGCGGGCCCCAATTTTTTGTTTCCTGGAGGATTCTTCTTTTTTTATGACTCGAACGTCTGACCGTCGTTGCACTCGGATCAAATATCAACAGTTGCTGACCTTCCTACGCCACAGAGTCCCCGACGTTTTGCACCACGAGTTTTTTGTGTGCTAGATTTCGGGAAGGGAAGCAAACTAGGCCGTCGTTGGAAGGCAGTGCTGCTGATCGCATGCATGCATTAGCTCTGGAAGCTTTCCTCCCCCTTTGCCCCTATGGCAACGCCTCATTCCATGTTTGCAAGTCCGTCGTTAACCTTGTTTCTCTATTTAGCAACATGCTTTGTTTGCTGATGCTGATTGACAAGCAAGCTTTTCGGGTTTTTATCGATGAGATGGAGAAATACAAAGCTCTTGGCATACATCATATGCGATGCAGCAAATGCGGCGAATAACCCGCACAGGCTTCCGTGTCTCGTGTGTTCCATTGACTCGTGGAGACGGACATCTAGATAAGCGTGAAAGAGCCTAATTACAATGCTATTGCTTGTATGTATGGAGCACAGAGTATTCATTCGTTTTTCTTCCCCAGACCGGGCCTTCGGACAACGGCTGCTCCGCGGAGCAATGGGACCCGACCACACCTTGTCTTGTGCAGCCCAGCGGCACACGCAGTCGCAGTTTCAGCAGCTGCTGTTGCGAGCGTGGCGAACGCTGCCACCAAAGGGAAAATGGCCCAGATGTCATGATAGTCAGTCAGTCTCTCAACTAGACGCGCGGGAAATAGACTTTTGAATCAACGCTTCGTCTTGACGTTGACAGTTACGGCTTGGTCTAGTCCTGGTCTGGTCATGTTTTGGCGCGCCGCCTTCATCATACCTACCTTACTGTCCGTCTCTTCGTCCCGTCAGAACCGTGGTCGCTGCGCACTGCTGCAGGTGTCCCAACGGGGACCCAGGGATCTATTGCCCTCTTAGCGTGCTCCTCGCATTCAGCTCGTGTGAAAGCCACCAATGGGCCAACCGGCTTGGCAGACTCAAATGGCATCTCGTCGGAACGCACCCCCATGTCTTACAACAGGCAATCTCGACGAATATTAGCAACCGTCCTAGCTTAAGGCTGGGTGGACACCGCTTGGGGAGCTATTCAACTCGAAATGCGACGCACCTTTCCTCTGCGGTGCAAGCCACAATTTTTTGGGCATTCCCAACTGGGTTGTGCTCCCCGGCGACGATGCAATAAAACTATTCACGTTGCCCTCCCAGAATGACTTTTCCTTCTCCTTTCGCTTCCTGATTGATCTCCCCATCAAGCACTGCCAATCCTGGGACTTGGCGCTTATAGAATTGATTCCGAGAACCAGAGCCTCATCATCATGAACAAAGCTTCAGGTGTTGCCGCCTTTGCGGCCCTCATGGCCGTTGTTGATGCCGCCAATTTGCACCTGCCCCGGGCTACAGTCGCGGTCGACTACGCTTTGGATGGAATCAGCCCAATTCCAACAGTTGCTGCCGGCTTTGTTGATATTCTGGCCAAGCGAGCTGGCACCAGCGCCACGAGCCCTACGACAGTCCTCGTTGCACCCGACAACACCTGCGGCTACATATCCGGCCGTGCTGGTGCCGCATATACTTGCGGAACTGGCGCCAGCTGCATCTTCTTCACCTCATCGGCGGCTGGGCCTGGCCATATTGCCTGCTGCAACACGGCTATATGCGTTGCTAAGTTTCAATGTATCGACTATAATCAGTACTTTTCTCAGAGCAAGTGTGATAATGGCTGTGCCCAAGATGCGTATACACTGAAATGGTATGTTGCTTTTAATCTCGCGCAGTCCTGGAAATGTGGCTCACACAACTATGCAGTACCAATACGGTGCAGCCCTACTGCAACACGTTGTCTTTCCCAGGCGGCGTCGTCGATGTTTATTGCAACAGTCTCAACATCTCTGGCATTCAAGCTGCCTCGACTACATGGAGCGGCGAGTCATCAAGAACATTCGCTCCTCTTGTATTGAGTGGTGATGCATCTTCTAGCAGTGGCCCAATCGCGGTTGTTCCCACTAGCTCTCGTTCATCAGTCGGCAGCGGCAATAACCCAGCAAACACCAGCCCGGTACACACCAACCCAGTTCCAGCACCCTCACCACCTGATGAGAGCGGCTCCAAGACCCCTGTTGGTGCCATCGTTGGCGGTGTAGTTGGTGGTGTAGGAGGTCTCGCTCTGATCGGCATTGCTATCTTCTTCTTCCTCCGCCGCAGGAAGTCTACGCCGGCGCCTCAGCCAACGGAGCAGATTCCTCCTACTTATCAGTCTCCTCCGATGCAGCAGCAGCAACAGCAACCGCCGCCACAGCCTTACTACGACCCCAAGTATCCTCCCGTAGTCAACCAACAGCCTTACCCGCCTCCCAACCAGCAATATGTGCAGAACGGCGCTTACTATACTCCTACCAACCCGTCCATGTCTCCAGACCAGCATCATGCGATGTCACCCGCAGGTTCGACCATCGACCCACGCATGAGCACGACAAGCCCGATTCAACCCGGCACCTACGCGCCTCCCGCTCCCGTCCCAGCCCCTGCTCCGGGAGGCTTTCAGCCACAACAGGGTGCGATTTATGAGGCACCCAGTGGTCAGGCTGGTGACCATCATCATGGCCAAATGCACGAGCTTGCCTCTTAGGCAACTCTGTATATGAAAAAGAAAAACAGCGACATAGGAGAGAAGACGTGAACATGGGCGTTATGGATTTCGACACTGCTTTGCATTGTTGGCGGAGTTGGCTAGAGCTTTGGATTTAATTTGGGACATTTTTACATGGCGAAGCATGTTTCGCCTACGACGCGAGGATGGGTTGGGGAACTGGGATGCCACAGAAGTTGGTAAATGAGCGGGCACGTCTTGAATATCTGACTTCCTGTATACCATAGTTGAAACTAAGAACATACCTACATTCTGATACGAACTGTGAGCCATATCACACCTGAGAACGGAACAGTGAATATGCATTATAAATCAATCTTGGGGCTTGTCCTTGTGACCAAGTGTGGATGTTTTTGTTGATTGGTCTCTCGAATGGGCGACAAAACGCATTTAACTACTGTTTCACCCCCCCCCCCCCCCCCAAAGGCTAAAATTGCAGTGTAGTTAATAAACGATCGAAATGTATATAAATATCTAGGCAGTGAGATGAATATGTTTCCATCAACTAGTTCCTCATGTACTCCGTATTTCTGAAACCTTTCCAATTAGAGTTATGAACATGCCTTGAACCACGATTGCTCTATATAACCTGTATCAAGTATCTCATCTAATAATCATATCTATTCGTTAAAATAAAAAAGTTGATGCTTAAAAAAAGAAAGTAGATTGAAAGAATGTTGTCTTATACTTGGGATGAATGGTCGTCAGCTGGGACAGCTTTGATGGTGCTGTCCTTGGGATAGACCTCTTGTACGGTCGCATATTTGCTCTTCTTGAATAAGCTCAAAAGGAAGATTTCGTTGGTGGTGGTGTATTGGTTGCCTTCATTATCTGTACTGGAACCTTTGTTGTCGAGGTGAACGTTGCCGAGGAAGAGGGTAAGGATCCAAGCCTATATGATGCAATGTTAGCACTCACACTCGGTGGGAAATATGATAGTCGGGATATTCTTACCAACACTATAAAGGGGATGATGGCAACGAAAGCCCATACAACGCCCATCTGTGCAAGTCAGCTGCCAAGTCTGCTTTCTTGGGCTGTCTATTTGCTTACCTTTGCATCGTGAATGGCCTGATTCTGGGCATCAGGGGGTAGATCTCGGATCTTGGAGAAATCACCGTGATACGAGTTGAGCCCCGACGTATTGTTGAAAACGGTAGACATGACGGTCAGACCAATCGTTCCGCCAAATGGAATGGCAACAGCCATCAATCCGATAACGGCCGCACGATGTTGTCTGAAGATGCCAATGCCGTGGAGCGGAGCAACCATGAACCGGATGCCCATGCCGGCCCCAACCATGGCCATCATGCCAAAGATGGTGGCGGAGTTTTCCTTGTAAAGAGCCCATGCGAGGACGCTAATGCCAGTGCCCTCTATGATGGTTCCGAACAAAAGGGGCGGGAATGTCATGCGGGGCCATTTATTACACAGGAAAGCGCATGTGTAAACACCGACTGTGGCGGGTTAGATCTTATCGACACATAAGGGGTGTTGTATGACATACCTCCGATTCCAGGAGTGAAGTATAAGAGCTGTAGGCCTGCCTTGTCGGAGTTGTAGTTCTGAATGTAATCAGTATCGTACCCATAAACAGAGTGAAGATGCTTTGATGTGTCTTACCTTGACAGCGATAAAGTAAATGTTGCAAAAGTAAAGAACCTGAGAATCAGTTAGTATACCGATACACTGAAATGAGAGTATTGAGCAGTGCTTACAGCATACATGCTCATACCGGTAACGCATTCTGTATAGAAGATGATGCTAATGTCACGGTTAGTGAGGAGAGACCAAGGAATCATAGCTCGCTGCCATGGTAGCTTGCGCGAAAGATTCCTTCCAGGGGCAAGCTGCCTCTCCCAGACAAAGAAGCTACCGGCTAACAGACCGCCAATGATCAAGGGGACAAGGACTGGCGCGGAATTCCATGGGTAAGTCGCACCACCCCAGGTGAGACCCAGGATGATGAGTCCGAAGCCTAGCAGGAAGAGAATTTGTCCGCCGAAATCGACGGTTTTGAGACGTGCGATTAGCTTGGTTCGACGACCCGTCTCATTTGTTTCGTCAAGCTCAGGGATGGGCTGTGGGCCGAGGAGCTCTTTTCGGAGGAAGACAAAAGTAATGACCAAGGCTAGGCCCGCGATGGGGAGGTTGATACCGAAACACCACCTCCAATTAGATCCTGTGAGATAACCTGCAGGCAACTTAGTTTGAAAGGTCAACAACATGCCGCATGCTAATCTTCATCTCACCTCCAGCAACTGGGCCAAGAGCATAGGCGATGCCTCCAACAAAGGCAAAAATAGCCCAATTTTTTGCACTATCCTGGAGGGAAACTCGATCCGCCAGAATGGTTCGGACAAGAACATTCAGTCCTGCAGCGGCAAGTCCCTGAAACCCACGGCCAAGGAGAAGCATTGGGAAGGCCGATGTGGGAGATGCAGTGCACAGAGCGCTGCCGAGGAGCATGAAGCCAATGGCACCGGTGAGAGTAGCATATCGACCGAAAATATCGGCCAACTGAGCCCAACAGGGGATGAAGGCGGCAGATGTCAGGTTGAAGGCTGAGATGATCCAGTTTTGTTGTGAGACTTTGTGGAAGTCGCTGGCGATCCAGGGCAGAGCACTTGCAATGCTGTGAGAATAATGAGTTAGAAAATAGCTTCAATAGACTGTTTTATGATGGGAATTAATGAATAGCACACATTGTCGAGTCGAGAGCCTGAAGAGCATACGGCCAGACTAGACAGAGAATAATCTGCCATCGATACCGTCTCATTGCACTCTTTTCTGCCTTGCATTCGGAACACAGGCCTGGGAGGGGCTCACTTCGGTGGGCACATTGTGTCGGAGCCGGAGCTTCATTGGATGTTGGCTTCTTGAGCTTCTTGACGAGCGTGTAAATCATCTTGGAGTTGGACAGGCTGTGAAGCCCGGTGCTAGAGATGTGACTCTCTTGACGTTGATATAATAATCACACAGCAAGGCTAGACGAGGGGAGAAAGAGAAAGAAGATTGGAACCAGTGATTGGTTGATTGATTGAAGATGAGAGATTGCTTGGCTATAGAGAATACATGATGCATCTTTGGGCAGATAGGCCATGTTATTAAATATCTGCTGCCCATGACGCAGTTTGCAGTTGGCAGGACGGTTCCTGATGGCTTGGGTGTAGTTCAACTCGCACTCGCTTGAGATGCCGAAAAGGGTAAAATAAAATGTAAAGGAAGACATCTCTAGCCTCAGTTTCAATGCGGTAAGTAACCGAATCTAGGACGAATCAAACACTAGATGTCGAGAGCCGCGTGGCTCAAGTGATGAGAGAGCATCAGGGAGGGATCGACACGAGGATGCCCGGTGCATGAGGACGTCCAATCAAAAGGGCGGGCACACCAAGAAGCGCAAAATCATTGGAAGGGCATTTCGATGCGAGGAATACGCGGCGAAACGAGCTTCGTGCGACTTGAGGGTTGATTGGCAATTGCTGGTTGGCTGTTTGGTGGGATCGGAGAGTTGAGGCCCTGGAGGTGAAGAGTCGGAAGCTCTGGCGGGCCGATGAAGTCTTTAGTGGACGGGAGGAGACCCCAGGCGCCTCGAAAGGACTTCTACAAGGGGAACCGCCTGGAAATGTGTGGCTGATTGCCAAGCCACAAACACCTGACATTTTTAGGGAGTCTTGGGCATGAAGGAGGGAACAGTGACGAGAGATGACGAATCTTGATCCTATACCTATGCATTTATAACTGCCTGCATATTGTGAACGTATGATGCTGAAGACAGCAACGTTCTGCCAAGAATCGGTGTCCTTGTTTCGGTTACGTACGTATGTACGCTTCAGACACTTGACTCATGAACATGAACAACACCAACCATCTGGGCAAAAAATGAAAGTCCTCAGGTCCCAGGGGGAGTCGAACCCTCGCTGGCGGAATCAGAATCCGCAGTCATAACCGTTAGACCATGGAACCGATATTGAGATACATTTCCCTCCTTGGTGCGCGTTCGTATCATGATGCTCATGATTTTGGAGGGTTACGCCCGAATGCGATACGACATTGGTGTTGGGTCATGGTTCTTGGGTCGTGAACGCACATCTGGAGGCTCCTC
Organism: Hypomyces rosellus; assembly: GCA_011799845.1. NCBI lineage: Eukaryota > Fungi > Ascomycota > Sordariomycetes > Hypocreales > Hypocreaceae > Hypomyces > Hypomyces rosellus. Next base: position 1,177,208 of record WWCI01000001.1, read on the forward strand.
TGTCGTGACCGCACGATGCTCCAATTGATTCATTGCAGCTACAAGCAGTCCATCGATGGTACGATGATTTAACTCTTGCCATGGTTCAATTGAATCTTTGCCCGCATCTATGGATCCGCCGCCGTCAAGTCCTATGCGACGACTGATTGGGTTTAACTGCATATGGGCTTGAGAGGCCGGGCATTATTTGGTAGCTCTTCTACTTGTACGAGCTACCTTGGCTGGTTGGCATACCCGTATCTACAAGTACTAACAATGTCTTAGAATCTCATGGCCAAGCGTGTTCCCACTTTCATATGCAGATTTAACGCGACTGGCGGTATCCACGAGCACTCCACTCACTGCTGAGGAGAAACTGGCCGATGCCCGAACGTCCAGCCTGTTCTCTCTTTAATCAACATGACACTTGCGACATTGAATTAAGGACGACGGTCAAAGCGCCTGTCTTTGTCCACCGCCTCTATCCAAGAGCTGAGCGCTGCAAAAGACTATACTTTTGTTGATCGCTATGGGTGCTGCATTTAAGCAACCCGTCCAGCCATGGGCGAACATTCTAGCATACGACAGTACGATACTCGCCCATCTCTACGTCCGGATTGACCTGCTTTCTCACATATATTCAGATAAAACGAAAGAATGGGAACTACTACGTGAAGTCATCTTCACAGATATCTCACTGCCCAAAATCTGCTACATGTGAGATGCATCAAGCAAACCGACATAAGTTGGAAATCTCCCTAATACTGCATATTTAGCTTCCTGGAGTCTGAACAAGGTGCAAAATGGTATCACGAGGGAAGGCCAGATGATCGCATGGAGATTTTGAGAGACTTCGATGCACCAGACTTTCTGAGCAGCAAGACTTGCACGGAATTAAACGGCTACTTTGGGTCTAAGAGCTCATATGATGAGAATGATAACTCTTTGATTAAGCTCAGTATGTCTCACTTATCTCGAATCATTAATATATAGCTAACTTCTATGCTCATTAACGCAGGCACTTGGTTTAAAATCCTTACCAAGCGACTCTTGGTTGTAGGCAATCCAAAGGTGGATGAACCACTGACCGCCGATGAAAAGGATTATCGATGGTATGAAATGGGCATCTTCACGTACTGGAAAGACGCAAAGATCTGCAGAGTCTTGTGCATTGACACACCGCAGAGGATGTGTGAGCAGCTCCATGATTTCCTTAATGACCGCAATGATCCAAATGATCCAAACGACCCTGGCGACCGCAATCGCCCCCAAAATAATGCCATTGAGTTGGAGGATCCCTTTTCAATGTTGCCCCCCCTTTTCGATAGGATTGTCAAGCTTTGTGATGACAACACATGGAGAGCAACTAGAAAAGTGCGGGAAATAGAAAAGGTATGACTCCAAAGCTCAACCACGAATTTACTTGAGACCAAGTGTTGACGTTTACGATTTGTTTCCCCCCATCATTTAGAATAGGAAAAAGAGGCCTGACTTTGAAGACCTTCGAAACCTGGCACGACACACGGGACACTTGGTAGAAGTACATCAAGTCGCCGTTGATACCATTGAAAGACTAGCCAAGTGCCAAGAAACGAAATTCAAGGAGGATTTACAGCACAAGCTCACCCGAACTTACACAACGCAGGCCAATGAATACCTCGAGTTTCAATTAACAACCCTGAGGAACTTGAAGTCGCGGGCCCAATCTACGCATGAGCGTTTACAAGAAGAAATCAATCTCGTAAGTTATCTTCATAGCCTCAGTCAAGGTTCTCATACGGTTGTTGGTATATCAACTTTTCCGATAAGCCTGCATCGCCGTATATAGGTACCTTCTTAATGCTTCTTTCTTCATATTTTCAAGGCTTATTGGGATATCCAAACGAACGAAACCCAATAACTGCAATCTATTCATTCTCGCTCTTGATGGAATTAACGGGTTTATTAGAGGTATAACATGCTTGCGAGCTCTGATAATACAATCATGAAATCTATCACTCTCTTGACAATGATATTTTTGCCATCAACCTTTGTTACAGTAAGCAGTCCATCTGTATCTTGAATAATGTGCATTAATAATAGTTCACCTAGTCTTTATTTAGCACCACATTCTTCGCATTCCAAGACAATGAATGGCAATTCTCTGATAAGTTCTGGATATACTGGGTTATTGTTGTTCCATTGACCCTTGTTGTAGTTCTTTTCTGGAAGTGGTGGATTGTTGGGGGAGAGCATGTTCGATGGAAGTGGCTGGCTAAGGAACAAGCTCAGGAGGCCGAGAACATGCAAACAAGCTTTGTCAAAAGGTTGACTTTTAGAGTTCCCAAGGCCCCAAGTCAGAACCTACAAATTGTTTGAAGTTGAGTGTAACATAGAAATATACGCCTTGTAATTAGGTAGTAGTAGCTTAAAAACATCTAACCTGCTCCGAGAACAAGATTGTGACTCTGGAACAAGTGAAACCGCATAAAACTCGGACCCAGTAGATCAAAAGCATGAACTTTTCATTGCCATGAAAGAGATAAATTCTCAACGGCCTCTCGCAATAGTGTATATCGTGGTACTCCAGCCATCACCTCATGCCAATTCTTCGAGTCTAGGCCTGGAAATTCAGCCGCCAGACGATTGCCCACCGTCTCTTTCCCATGATCTTGGTTTTCATGAACAAAGCCAGAAGCCTTTGCCCAGCTGATATACTCTGGATCAAGTGTGACGCCGCGCGAGCAAGCAGCCGCCGTCTCGCCAGTCGTAGCGTTGTGTACTATGGCAATGGCATGGTCTACCGGACGATCAACACCTTTTGTCTGGATGAAGTTTTCGATGGCCCCCACGATGACGCTTCCAGTGTTATGCTTCTCCATTATTCCGATGATTTGTCCTTGCTGAAGCTTTTTGAGTGAATTGATGATACGATTGACGGCCCCCTCGGCACCGGCGTCGTTGTATGGCTGCTCACCCACACCGGAGTCGGCAGGGACCGTCTCGGTGTGAACCCGCACGCCGGGGGGTGCGTGAGACTCTATGTACTCTTTTATGACATTCTGCTTGCCTGTATTGCTGGTAGGAATGATGAGCAGAATGTTGCAGCCTTTGGATGGGACGTCCAGTGTAGGCAATGTTGGAAGTTTAGGTGGTGATTGGGCCGGGACGAGTCCTTGAGAGTTTCGGAGGTCTTTAAACGATGTAGATGAAGCATCCATTATGATAAGATGGTAGTAGAATCACTTTTTGGGTGCTTTTTTGAGAGTCTGTGGTGTTTGAACTGCCGTCGTGGAATTAATGAGGGTAGGTGAAAGGTTTTTAAATACCGTCTTGGTTCAGTCAAAATCTTGAAAAATGTCTGTCTGTCTACAAAGAAGGTCGGCTGCGCAAGGCATCTGCCTTTTTGACGAATCATTTCTAACCTACATGAGTCTTTGTCTATTCGGCCATTAATTCTGCCATGTAGAAACAAAGAACTAAATGATACCAACGTCATGATTCTTTGTCTTTCTGCCTTGTACATTGTTGGCCAACAAACTCATGGCCTCGGACCATCACGGCTAACAGTGTGTGGCTCAAGTGCCCGGAACGCTGATAGGATTATGATGTCTACCTACTAGGTATGAAGGATGTAGGACAGATGGAGGAGAGCGAAGGAGGGATCACAAGCACAGGTGAATGATCTTTTGTAATGAATACGAAATTTTTATACATCAACAATTTCAAGATGAAGGTTGATGTTGAATGCAGGGAGGCATTGATGGGGAGTCCTGTGGATCCGTGGATGTGGCTTGTCCATTGGCCCGGGGGGGCCTGATCTGCACAACGGGCAGCAGGCTGTACAAAGGTAGCCCGACCAGGTCCTATGAGGCTCTGAGTGTGGCCGCTGTCAACTCGGCTGGCCTTGTCCCATGAGGCTCTGTGGCAAGGGCGGCGCAGTTTTGTTAATGACTTGAACACCGGTTGGGTTTGTGACCAACACAAGGCAGATAGATAAAAGCCGCGAAGTTTCTTCTTTATTTTATTTATGAGGCCTGAGGAGATCAAGGGCATACCCATGGATGTGTGCGAGGGTGAGAATAATCTGGATGTTTCGGCGAACCACTAAAAACTTCAAGTTCCTGTTGTCCGAAATGCTCACTGAGGTCCACGTGATGTATCAAAAAGCCATAAGCAATATATCTATTAATTATGACTCTTTATCTTACCAACGCTCCCTGACATTGTAGACCCTGAGTCGTTGTCATCTCCTCGGAGATGCGCCATGATTTCTAATGTCCCCTTCCTTGCATATTCTTTTAGCCAGATGGAACAATTCGTGGATTCGGAGAGGCATGAACTTTGAATCGGAGGCCCTCCCGTCTTCCATAGGATCCGATGCAGCGTGTGCAGTAGGCAGTGTTAGACGTTACAGCGCCCTTTGATGGAATCAATGGACTCGATGGATGGAACCCACACCACCGAAAGCCCCCGGTCCCCTGTAACGGTTCCTTCAGTGGTTGCCACCTCCACAATTTAGCGCTCAGGGTTTTCGCCTAGATAATGCGGAGAAATGGCTGGAACCGTTGTTAAGCGTTTGCAGGCTCTTAGCGCTGTAACATTAGCAGTGATACACTAGACGATATCTACAGAGTACATGGGAGACGCATTATCGTGACGATGGATGTCCTCTGATAGCAACCTGCATAGGATACACTCTGAGGGAAGGTGCTAGGAAGTTGAAGCAAGGCAAGGCCTCATGGTCTCGACTTGCTCTTCCTTACTAGGGAGTCTGGAAATAGTTTTATCCTGACCTTTGACAGGCTTGATGCCTTGAAAGAAAAATTCAAATCTTGCATGGCATCATCACCACCATCACCAACACCACCATCTGCTAAACCACCACCCGCTTTCAGTATCTACACTCATGCCAGTCACGACCAAGTAGGATTAATATTCCCTAGCGCCATCCATCACGAAAAAAAAACAAGGAACATCCAGACAAATACCATTAAGCCTAGCTTTCCTGGCTCGGCACGCAACGCTACACTGCGTAGGTAACGTAAATCGAAATTCCCTCTATTGGAGGAGAGCTCTGCCTGCCTGCCATCGTAACCATAGCCGAACATCCCCTCGTCCGAAAGCCACCATCGCTGACCGTTTTAGGCGCTGTGCCGGGGGTCCAACGGACGGGTACCTCTGAGGACCAGTTTGGGAGCGCCCTGCCGAAACACACGTTGCCATTCAGCTTTTTTGGTCATTTGCGTCCCTTCTCCGAAAAGCACATGTGAGCAGCAAAGTAGGTAGGCTTGCTCGCCGTGGTCAACACACCCCACCTTGGGACAACCTTGCTGCGTCCGTCTGCCCTCAAGTCATCCGCTCACCCAAACAGCCCCCTTCTCAGAAAGGTGTTGCAACTTTTTTCGGGTTCATGTGAAGAAGGAAACTTGCAGGCAGCACCAGCCATCATCAGCACATGAAAATTGAATCAGACGGACAGGACTGCCTCTGTTAGCCCCTGCGCCTTGGCTCTCCCGTGTCGTCACGGTTCTTCGCGATCGCCTTTACATCATCAAAGTGTCTCTTGGTGAGTTACTGTCTCTGAGATTCCATTCCATCCATTCCGTCTATTTCACTCTTCTTTCCTCATCTCTATTCCTTGTGTTACCGTCCTTTTTTGCCACCTGCGTATACTGCTTATTTGCCATGAGTGATGATACATTCGCCATGGCTTTGTCAAAGACTCTAAGTAGGTCACTGCCCTATCTCGGCCGGACTGGCGGAGGACTTGTCCATCCATCTCGTCAATCCCCCTTCCCCCTACCCCGGTAATCCATGAATCATTGCCTCAACCCAATCAAATCTCAAATCTTCCCCATGCTGCTGTTCCATATCGGCCCACCTCTCCAAAGGTAGTTCCTTTTTGGACCCTGGCGTGCTCTTATTACAATTACATACATACTTGATGGTACCGGTTGATTGCGGGGACTCCACACCTTCCCCGGCTCCGATCTTGACAAGGCCCCAGATTGTATGTATGTAAGTTGATATATTACTCCATCACCCTCTCTCGTACTTCATTTCCAAGTTGCTTTGTTTCTTTCAGTCCATCTCCATCAAGCCATTGTTTCCTGATTCATGATTCATCTCACATTGCCCCCCTATCAAACTGGCTATTCTGGCACAGCATAAGTGTAATGCCGGCCTACTGCCACCACGATTGCCATTATTTCTACCGCACTGCTCTTCGAGGCCTCTCCATCAGCACCAGCATCTCGCCGCTTTACCTATAAAGAATCTCAAATACTAACGCCATGACGGCCCAAGCTCGCATCTTCAACACCCCAAAGTCTTTAGCTGAAAGGCTAGCTGAACCCTTGTCCATCTTCAACACACCTCGTACTATTCCAGATCCTCCTACTCCCCCTGAGCTTGATCATACCCCGGAATCTTCTGAGCCAACTACACCACAACAACCCCCAAAACCATCATCGGCATATACAAGAGTCCCCATGGATACGCGCTCTGAGCACGAGGATGGCGTCACCTTTGCCTCCCAAGATAAACTGCCGAAGCTACCTATCCCGGAGCTAGAGAGCACCTGTAAGAAGTACCTCGAGGTTTTGAAACCACTTCAAACCCCTCGGGAACAGGCGGAGACGCGACATGCTGTTGATCAGTTTCTACGAGAGGATGGACCTGATCTGCAGGAAAAGTTGAAGAGATATGCTCAGGGTAGGACGAGTTATATCGAGCAATTCTGTAAGTCTCACATAGTTGCGTAAAATTTATCAATGTTTGAACGATCTAGCTGACTTATCCTAGGGTACGACTCATACCTAAACTTCGACAACCCTGTAGTGCTCAACCTCAACCCTTTCTTCCTTTTGGAGGATGACCCTACGCCAGCACGAAACAATCAGGTCACTCGAGCAGCATCCTTAGTTGTGTCTTCCTTGGAATTTATTAGAGCGGTACGAAAGGAGGAACTTCCACCCGACACCTTTAAAGGAGCTCCTCTTTGCATGTACCAGTTCTCGCGGTTATTCGGCACAGCCCGTGTGCCAACAGAGGCTGGATGTCAGATTGAGCAAGACCCCGAGTCCAAGCACGTCATTGTCTTGTGTCACGGCCAGTTTTATTGGTTTGATGTTCTGGATGATAACTCAGATGTCATCATGACGGAAAGAGACATTGCCATCAATCTCCAGACGATTATTGACGATGCCACCGAGACCCCTATTCAGGATGCCGCGAAAGGTGCTCTTGGTGTTTTGAGCACAGAGAACCGCAAAGTGTGGTCGGGCTTGCGAGATGTCTTGACCCGTGAGCCAGGATCAAATAACGCCGACTCCCTCAGCATTGTTGACTCGGCCCTCTTTGTCCTCTGCCTCGACTATTCGGAATCAACGAATGCGGCGGACCTTTGCCAAAACATGCTCTGCGGAACCAGTGAGATCAGAAATGGTGTTCAGGTCGGTACCTGCACAAACCGCTGGTACGACAAGCTTCAGATCATTGTTTGCAAGAACGGGAGTGCTGGCATCAACTTTGAGCATACTGGCGTAGACGGTCACACCGTTCTTCGATTCGCCAGTGACGTGTATACAGACACAATCCTCCGCTTCGCTCGCACCATTAATGGCAAAGCCCCGACAATGTGGGCTTCTACGAGCCCTGATCCCTCCAAGAGAGATGTGGAAAGCTTTGGAGATGTCAACACTACCCCGCGAAAACTCGGATGGGATATGATCCCAGAATTGAGTATTGCGGTGCGCTTTGCAGAGACCAGGCTCGCCGATCTGATTGAGCAGAATGAATTCCAGTGCCTTGACTTTTCTACATATGGTAAGAATTTCATCACGTCCATGGGCTTCTCACCCGATGCCTTTGTCCAAATGGCCTTCCAGGCAGCCTATTACGGACTTTACGGCCGAGTAGAGTGTACATATGAGCCAGCCATGACCAAATTTTACTTGCATGGACGCACAGAGGCCATCCGAACTGTTTCAGATGATTCAGTTAATTTTGTCCAAACGTTTTGGGGTGACAATCCGGCAGAGCAGAAGATTGAAGCATTAAAGCGTGCGTGCCAGAAGCATGTCAATAACACAAGGGAATGCTCCAAAGCGCAGGGCTGTGATCGGCATCTCTATGCCTTGTTCAGCGTCTGGCAAAAGTACCTTGACGATGGGCTGGATAGTGACATGAGCAGCATCGGCGCGTCGAGTCCAGCCATGTCGGCACCAGGAAGCCCGTTGAGCACAACATTATCGACAGATGGTGTAGAGGTGAAGCCTACGAGGGATCGTGGCAATAGCCGCTCGAGATCGCGAGATACTCATCCACTACCAATGATATTCGCGGATCCGGGATGGGACAAGCTAAACACAACCATCATCTCCACTTCCAACTGCGGCAATCCCTGTCTTCGACACTTTGGCTTTGGTCCAACCTCGGGAGACGGATTCGGTATCGGATACATTATCAAGGATGAGGGTATCTCGATCTGCGTTTCTAGCAAACATCGCCAGACAAAGCGATTCATCAACACCTTAGAAAGCTACTTGATGGAAATTCGACGTATTCTGAAGATTACAAACCGCAAGGTAGCAGCCACAAAATCAAGCCGGGCTCGCGAGGCAGAGTCGGCACGACCCAAGGCGCCAAGCAGATTGAAGTCTCGAGGCAAACTCCTCACTGGCGCAGAAGTCACTAGACTGGATGGAGCACGATCGACCACCGGACCTGTATCACCAACAGAGACGAGCTTTGGTCCTAGTGACGACGATGAATTAGGTGGATGTATGTTACTAACCCTTGATCGCCTAAGAATGATGGATTATAATTTGCTAACGGTTTATTTTTACAGACGGTTTCTTTGACGCGGGAATGCTCCTTCAGGCGCTCAGAGCTCGCGGGGAGCCAATGGATGAGGCAGAGACGAAGGCATCTGAGCGGGCGGCGGTGCAAGCCCGACGGAGAGATGTAGGCAAAAAATTACGATTGGTCACGGAGTGATGATGGCGTTGGATGACTTGTGGAAATTTTAACACGTACATAGTGTAAATTCTGATTACCGTTGGGGCCGGGTTTGAATGTCTTTGTCCGTTTGGGTAACACACTAGATTTATGGATGTACAGCGATTTGATGAATGGGAAAGGGTTGGAACCAAATGTTGATTTGCATTTGACACGCCGTGACTGAATATTGGAAAATATGCATGAAATCTATTCTCTATTGCATGTTGTATAACTTTGATATTTCCTAAGAATGAAACGAAGTAGTTGAATAGATGGGTTTGGCTTTAGGGTAGGTGGAAGAACTGGTAGGCTCAGTGTGGTAGGAAATGTGTACAACTTTTCCAGAAACCATTAGAAATCTACTGGTATGATTACAGAAGCCTAGAGAAGTCATGAGAATCAATGGCATCGATACGGGAGCGTCGGCAGGAGGTAATTTTTTGCAAAAAGTCTTTGGTTATCATTAATCATGACTTGAATTCTAATCAACGTCCCTATGAAAGGGTGTAGACCAACAGAGAGGCGGAAATTAGCGGAGTCGGGTGTCCATTTTAACATGTTGCCACAGTTACAGTAAGAAGACATGATACAAACTGTTTAACTGAGATGGTTTAGCTGCATCATTGGGCAAACAAGCAGCAAGCTGGTAGGGCTTCAATTGGTATCTGGCCTGATGATAACAACGTTAATCCATCTAGGTATCTATCTTGCTTCGGCTCCTGTCGTCGAATCATTGTAATCAGTGAAGAGGGGCAAAGGAAAAAAAAGCAAAAAAGGAAAGAAAGAAAAGGTGGAGACAAACCCTTTTTCATGGAAAGCTGGAGTCTTGCCTTTACTCAGCTGGGTTTAGTGTCGTACATACAGGGAGAGGTACAAAGTACAAAGTACCTATTGGCTGAGAGCAACCTGGCAGTAACCTACATGAGTAGCGTCAACAGGTAGCTTCTTACGGTGGATTCAAAATGTCTCCCCTCGCTTTTGTTGTCTCGCCACTTGAGGAAAATTTGGTGGGGGAGTAATGATTTTTTTTTTCTCTCTTTCTTTGGCTGGTTGAGGGGAATTGTTTGGAGGCGATGTGATGAGCTCCATGTCGAGGGGTGGGAAATAAACACTGGAACGCTGGACATGGTGGATAGATTCGTGACTGTTACGTCTCTTGGTGTCTGACGTTTCTACCTGTTTCTCCTATGTCTGGCTGTGTCTCTTATGCCTGGCGATTCCTCTTGTGCCTGATGGTTCCTCTTGTGCCTGACTGTTTCTCTTATGTCTGGCTGTGTCCCTTGTGTCTGACGATTTCTCTTGTTTCTGTCCATTCCCCGGGTGTCATTCATTGTGGCTGTGCATCTTTTTTCCATTACCGAGGGACGTGAGATGAAATGTTTGCCCGATTCATTTCGTACTGTGAGGCTTGCAAGTTTTGGAATCAAAATTCTACGGCACAAACAGATTGAGTGTGAGGCTACGGAATGACCGGGGCGGAGGTTTGTCTGTTTGTGAGAGGCTATACGTTATCTTGCATCTCCAAGCCACGACTTGTTTGCGTCAAGTGGATGGTGATGGAGGGGTCAAAGAGGAGGGAAAAAAAAACTAGGAGGGTCGATCTCTGGGACAAAAAAGGTACCAGGACAGGAGCAGGAGTAGCAGCCAGCCAGCCCAGAAACAGAGGGGGAGCGGTTTTTTCTCACTTTCTCTCGCTCTTCCACGCCCAAGAACTTTTTCTTTGAGGTGCGCACGGTGCCAAGAGTTGAGCTTACCAGGCACTGCGGCGTTGGACGTGGGAGGCTAAACTGCTAACTGCTAGCTGCACAGGCACGCACCTTGATGGTGGGGCAGTAAAAGTAATAGTGACTTGTACAACGGCTACCGGCAGAGCACAGATAAAGGTACCAACGACCTGAAGAATGCCCCGCGATGGAATTTTCAAAGAGCTGGCGGGGGGGAGGGACAAAATGACATCAAAGCCCAGGATGCATGGAAGGAGGGGAAGCCTAAAGAAAAAAAGAAGATCGATCAATGATTGCCACTTGAGAATGCGGTACCGAGGGGAGGTTCTTGGGATGGAAAGGGAAGGGGGGAGGCAAAAAGAACTGCATAGAAGACGAATAGATTTTGTTAGAACCATAGGAACGTTTTTTAATCTATTTTCCAGCAGCTTCTCACCGCATCCAGTCAGTTCCAGCGAGCCTTGCAGCGCCTTCGGGTGCCTGCCAGAGGCTTCCATCCAGTAGCCCCTGCACAATTCTTGGTGTGGGCACTTTTTGGAAAAGTGTAGAACCGCATCGAAACCTTTCCACCGACCTTTATTTAGGTTCCTCATCGGCGACCACAGCAACGACTTCTTCTTTTTCCTTTCTCATACCATCCCCTCTCATACAAAACCAATTCTCTCCCAAATACCCTGTTCTTTTCCTTTTCCTCCTCCCTTTTTCTTTTTCTTTTTTTGAGAGATCATTTTGAAACAACTACACACACTTAATCAAAAAACACCACAAACACCGCAATCATGACGATGGGTCCTGCTGTCGGTATCGACTTGGGTACTACGTACTCTTGCGTCGGTATCTTCCGTGAGGATCGATGCGATATCATTGCCAATGACCAGGGTAACCGAACCACTCCCTCGTTCGTTGCCTTCACCGACACCGAGCGTCTGATTGGTGATGCCGCCAAGAACCAGGTCGCCATGAACCCCCAGAACACAGTCTTTGACGCCAAGCGTTTGATCGGACGCAAGTTCGCCGACGCCGAGGTCCAGGCTGATATGAAGCACTTCCCCTTCAAGATCATCGACAAGGGCTCCAAGCCCGTCATCGAGGTCGAGTTCAAGGGCGAGAACAAGACCTTCACCCCCGAGGAGATCTCCGCCATGATCCTCACCAAGATGCGAGAGACGGCCGAGGCCTACCTCGGTGGCACCGTCAACAACGCTGTCGTCACTGTCCCCGCCTACTTCAACGACAGCCAGCGTCAGGCTACCAAGGATGCTGGTCTCATTGCTGGCCTCAACGTTCTCCGAATCATCAACGAACCCACTGCCGCTGCCATTGCCTACGGTCTTGACAAGAAGGTTGAGGGTGAGCGCAACGTCCTCATCTTCGACTTGGGTGGTGGTACCTTTGATGTTTCTCTCCTGACCATTGAGGAGGGTATCTTCGAGGTCAAGTCCACCGCTGGTGACACTCACTTGGGTGGTGAGGACTTCGACAACCGTCTCGTCAACCACTTCGTAAACGAATTCAAACGCAAGCATAAGGTAACGCGGAATGCTCCTTCCCTCTCTTTCAGCTCCTTCCCTGTCTCAAACTCATCGCCAGAACTTCATGCTAACTCATCACAGAAAGATTTGTCCTCCAACGCTCGTGCTCTGCGACGTCTCCGAACCGCTTGCGAGCGTGCCAAGCGAACCCTCTCTTCCTCTGCACAGACCTCCATTGAGATCGACTCTCTCTTCGAGGGTATTGATTTCTACACCTCTATCACTCGTGCCCGTTTCGAGGAGCTCTGCCAAGATCTCTTCCGATCCACCCTCCAGCCCGTCGACCGTGTCCTCGCTGATGCCAAGTGCGACAAGAGCGCGGTTCACGAGATCGTCCTCGTCGGCGGTTCCACTCGTATCCCCCGTGTCCAGAAGCTCATCACCGACTACTTCAACGGAAAGGAGCCCAACAAGTCCATCAACCCCGATGAGGCCGTTGCCTACGGTGCCGCTGTCCAGGCTGCCATCCTGTCTGGTGACACTTCTTCCAAGTCCACCAGCGAGATCCTGCTTCTCGACGTCGCTCCCCTCTCTCTCGGTATCGAGACTGCTGGTGGTATGATGACCAAGCTCATTCCCCGCAACACCACCATCCCCACCAAGAAGTCCGAGGTCTTCTCCACCTTCTCCGACAACCAGCCTGGTGTCCTCATCCAGGTTTACGAGGGTGAGCGTCAACGCACCAAGGACAACAACCTGCTCGGCAAGTTCGAGCTCACCGGTATCCCCCCCGCTCCTCGTGGTGTTCCCCAGATTGAGGTCACCTTCGACGTTGATGCCAACGGTATCATGAACGTCTCCGCCGTTGAGAAGGGCACTGGCAAGTCCAACAAGATTGTCATTACCAATGACAAGGGCCGTCTGTCCAAGGAGGAGATTGAGCGCATGCTTTCTGACGCCGAGAAGTACAAGGAGGAGGACGAGGCCGAGGGCCGTCGTGTCTCTGCCAAGAACGGCCTCGAGTCTTACGCTTACTCTCTCCGCAACACCCTTGCCGACGGCAAGGTCGACGAGAAGATTGATGCCGCCGACAAGGAGAAGCTCAAGACTGAGATCGACAAGGTCGTTGCCTGGCTCGACGACAGCCAGCAGGCCACTCGTGAGGAGTACGAGGAGCACCAGAAGGAGCTCGAGAGCGTCGCCAACCCCATCATGATGAAGTTCTACGGAGCTGGTGGTGAGGGTGGTGCTGGTATGCCTGGCATGCCTGGCATGCCCGGCGGTGCTCCCGGCGGCTTCCCTGGCGCTGGCGGCCCCGGTGCTGCCCACGGTGGCGATGACGGCCCTACCGTTGAGGAGGTTGACTAAATTACACGTTGATACCCCGACATCAATCTTTTTGACTTCTAGATTGGGAACGCCGCTCAGGATGTGGAGGCTTGTCCAGGGGATCAAGGGATGATGCAATGATTTAGAATTCGGCGCTTGCTTGTTACTAGCATTTTACGGTCATGGACAAGGGTAAAAAAGCAGGGCGGTTGCCCGGGTTGTACTTTAATGAGTTTAACGGAATAAAATTCACTGTTATAGAATAATTACATGTCTTGTGAAGTATGATAATGTTTCTTGATGTGGAGTTGTAATTGTAGAAATGATATGACAATATTGTGCCACTATTTCATTATAGATGCGAGAATCTTGGTGTTATACAGCAATCTCATGATGCTCGTCCACATGCAATCTTGGCCCATTGATGCTAGATATAGTCTAGTTAATAGAAGAGAGTATCGTCATTATTGCCTGTTCCTTTGATACTTGTACAAATTATATATGGCTCCCAATCATCGTCATGATTCACTCTTTTCATAGCCTAGATCTTTTCGTATCCTCTTCCTCCTCTCATCCTCCATCTTTCGCCATTCCTCATCATCCACCCTGGGCAACTCAATTGGTTCCACAAACATCGTGCCCGGCTCTACCTTCTCCGTCCTAGCTTCCCATATATCCTCGCTGCTTGGTTTCCCCGGGGCGTAGTACTTTTCGTACTCGAGGCGCCGGTAGTGCTCCCTGACGGCGGGCTCTTTCACGCCCGCGGTGTAGGACTTGGTGCGCATGCAGAACCAGAAGGCGTCCCATTGGTGGGAGCAGGAGCGCATGGTGCCCTGGCGGTAGACGGCGTTCCACTGGCCGCCGAGGGAGTTGCAGGACCAGGCGAGGTCGAAGGCCTGGCGGCAGGACATTTCGGTGGGGAGGAGGGATTCGGAGAGGGTAGAGAGGTGGGGGGTGGGAGGAGGGGGGGGCGGGGAGGCGAGCTTGGAGGAGAGCCAGGTGGTGAGGGCGGAAGGGGTGGGCGATGATGAAGAAGTAGAGGAGGAGGAGGATTGTCGAGAGGTTGTGGTTGTGGTGGAGGAGTCGGCTGCGAGGAGGTCGAGGAATTTTTGGATTTCGGGGTCGTCGTGGGTGGCTGGTTGTTCTCGTTGTGAGGATGGTTGAGGAGGAGGGGTAGGAGGGGTTGTTGATTGTTCGGCGGCCGGAGAGGGCGTTGGAGGGAGAGAGGACCACGGCCAACCCATCGTGAATGTGGTTTATGAAGCTCGAGATGGGTAGGTCGTAGATGGGATGTGTGTTGCTGGTCGTCGCAAAGAACGATTGGTAATGTCTTGTGTATCAAGACTCGATAGATGGAGGATGCGCGTAGAATGGTTGGCTTGAGGTGTACTAGACGTAGTCTGTATCTCAACGGCTGCTTATGCGGAACGAGCCGAAAAGAAATGGCATTGATGTCTTATTTCAACACGTCCAGATGGAGTTGTCTCGAATTATTCAACTCTTTTTTGCGATACACCGTCGAATTCGATTCTATCCGGGAAATCAATTTGCCGAATTGCCGTTCTTACCATGTTCATTCATTTCTCGGCTATGACCTCATTGGCTTTTCTGCACTAAGATGCTTGGGAGGAGCTCAAGCTCACCTAGACAGTTGGAACCTCAAATTCTGCAACAATGTCTGAGAATTAATTACTTGATTTTCTCCGTCAGTCAGTCATGATTCCCATGCGAAGCCTGGCCTCGTTGGCTTTGCGACCGGGCTTGTCAATCGCGGCTCGAACGTGCCTCATACGACCTGCGAGGAGTCGCATTACGCCGGGTCTGTTGAAGTATCGAGCAGCAGCTGCGCAGCGTGCGTGGGAGACGACGAGCGCAACGGTTCCGGTGCAAGATGGGGAGAAACAAGTGGATCTGACGTCTCGGGAGGAGCAGGAGAGTGGGAAATTCGATGTAAAGTCCAATGAAGCGATTCTCT
The DNA here is from genome assembly GCA_011799845.1 of Hypomyces rosellus. Taxonomy (NCBI): domain Eukaryota; kingdom Fungi; phylum Ascomycota; class Sordariomycetes; order Hypocreales; family Hypocreaceae; genus Hypomyces; species Hypomyces rosellus. Next base: position 1,192,672 of record WWCI01000001.1, read on the forward strand.
TTTTTGACAGTAAGGGAATTCTTACAACACTATCCTGTCCGTTGTTTGATGTGACCGTCTGATTGATATTCATTGAATAGACATCTTCCCATTGAAGCTTAGCTTCTTGCTGAGCCGCCGTTCAGAGACCGACTATGAACTTACCGAGCTTCTAAGGAGGTATAATAGCTCGACGCTGGGGCTCTTGGATCCTATTCAGCTTGTCAAGAGAGCCATTCCGGAGAGCTTGCCGATCAAGGTGACGGAGATTATGCCCCGCCTTAAAGATGGAGGGGCATATGTCAAATTTCAATACGATGCCACGCTCAATCCGAAAGACATTGAAGGTGAGTGGAAGGGACTGTATGGTGTATGGTAGAGTATAGTAGCTGATTAACATCTCTTAGCAACACTTTTAAGGAAACTCAAGGAGCAACCTATCAAGCCGTGGTTTAATCCCTTTAGGGGAATAAAAGCTCGTCTCATTCGTGGAACACCTTGGCTAGAAGATCTCTACAGGTTCCCTTCTTCATATCTACTAGTTGAATTCGTCCCGCCAGAGCCCGGCACCACTCCAGAAGAGCTTCCCGAAGAAATCATCTATAGCATGTTTCGTCGATATGGCAAGATTGCTGATATCATTCCTCAGCCGTCGGACTCAAAAACTACGCCTAGATTTGCCAATGTTAGCTTCCCTTTTATGCGAGACGCCATCATGGCACGGAACTGTATGCATGGATACGTCCTCAGCGAGGCTCTAGGCGGTGGCAAGAATGGCACCAAGCTGCGACTGTCGTACGTCAGGCGGGCCAAGTCTCACAGTACGTGGAACTGGATAACCTCTCACCCGCGAATCATCATTCCAATTGTCGCCGCTCTTCTCGCTGGCCTTTCGGTCATGGTATTTGATCCTATTAGGCAATTTTTTGTTAGAGTTCATGTGCAGCATTCTCTGCGCTTCACAAACTGGAAGATTTATAAGTGGTTCAAATCACGGACAAGTTTCTCCTTTGGCGGAAAGAAGAAGCATCATGGAGAGGGCTTGGATACTGTTTGGAAGCACCGCCGCGATCTTATTGATCAGCTACAGAGCTGGCTTGATGGTAGCTCTGGCACTTTTATCGTCGTGACTGGCCCCAGGGGTTCAGGAAAGACAGAAATGGTCATGGACCAAGCATTGGCCGGACGGAAAAACGTGCTGCTGATTGACTGCAAACCCATCACTGAAGCTGGCGGAGAGGCTAGCACCATCAAGAGACTGGCTGCTAATGTTGGATATCGACCGGTATTTTCATGGGCGAATAGCATTAGCAGCATGATCGACCTTGCTATCCAGAGCACAACTGGTGTCAAGTCTGGATTTACAGAGACATTTGACTCCCAGGTTCACAAAATCTTGCGTACGGCCGCACAGGCTCTAAAGGGAGTTGCACTCTCAGAACGGACGAAACTCGACAAGGATGCTAGTCTTTCCGAAGATGCGTACCTTGAAGCGCATCCTGAGAGGCGACCGGTCATTGTCATTGACAACTACCTACACAAGAACGAGGAAACAGGTCTCGTCTACGAGCAGTTGGCGGAGTGGGCAGCAACTGTGGTGCAGAACAACATTGCCCACGTCGTGTTCCTGACCAACGACTCATCCTACAACAAGCCCCTTTCCAAAGCCATGCCAGACAGAGTCTTCCGGTCGTTGGCCTTTAGCGACTTGGACCTGAACCTTGCGAGAAACTTTGTCATTAGCAGACTCGAAGAGGACTGGAAGCGCGAAGCTCAAGAAAGTGAAGAAGAGGCCACTGAAAATGTCAAGCCTATTAAGAGGCCGGATTTGAGTGGATTGGACGTCTGCATTCAAACGCTGGGAGGACGCCTGGCGGATCTCGAGTTTCTTGCAAGACGACTCAAGACGGGGCAGAATCCGAAGGAGGCGGTTGAGGAGATTGTCAATGAGAATGCGACCGACATTGTCAAGATGTTCCTCCTTGGCAAGCCAGGTGATGGGGGTAGGAAGTGGTCTACGCAGCAGGCGTGGCACTTGATCAAGGCTCTGGCTGAGAATGAGAAGTTGAGGTATAACCAGATTCTCCTTTTACCGACGTTTGCGTCTTCTACCACGGCGGCTGCGAGCAATGGCGAGGCAGCAATTGAAAGCTTAGCCAGCACGGAACTCATCTCCGTCACAACACACCGCGGCCGGCCTCAGACGGTCAAGGCAGGCAAGCCCCTGCACCAGGCATCCTTTAGCGTCCTCCTCCAAGATCGGGTGCTCCGCGCAAAGATGGACCTGGCCCTGAAGAATGAGGTGATCAAGGTCGAGGCCAAGAGCATCGAGGCCGTGGAGAATGAGCTGCAGTTGCTGGGCGGACTGCCGAGACACACGGGGGAGACGGCGGGGAGGGTCATGTACCTGCTGGAGAAGCTGGATGTGGGGCAGAGGAAGATTGAGAAGTTGGAGAGGGATGTTATCGGGTTGAAGAAGATTTTGAATGAGGAGTTTTGATGAGGCTTGGGAATAAGAGTCAAGGAGGTTCAGGGAGGTAGGGGGTAGGGGAGCGGGCAAGAGCGGGAGACGAGAAAAGTTCAAAGAGTAGGGGTTGGTTGTTGGCATTAGCAGGAGACGTGTGGATATTGTAAATCATGTGTATAGTAGAGGTGTTCTCGTGGAAGATGTCTATTCCTTGGTAAGAGAAAGGAAGCTCCTCATTCGAAAGTCTCATATCTGCTCAAAAACCTGTACTTTTACATGTTTCGCCTTACACCATTCAATATTTACCAAGTTCATAAAATCAATCACAGATGAATCCACAAGTCCCCAAAGAGAGCAAAAAAAAGATCGATGCCAAAAATCGCAGGCAGATAAAAAGATCTTGATATTTTGTCTTTCATCATTCTGCCATACAGCCATGCAAAATATGTTTCATCAACAAAAAGGGCTGTACGAAAAATCCCCTCTTCTTCTGCTCCTTTCTGCTCCTTTCTGCCCTCTCCTCATCCCCTTATCCTTGTGCCTGTCCTTGTCCCCTTTTACGCCAGACGTTAATTCCGGCGCTGATTAAACGCTCATGAACCGAAATAATAACAAAAAAAAAAACAATGAGAAACAATAAATAGCAGTTTTCCACCTCCCCTCCCTTAGAAAACTCCTCTTCCTCCCTGAAAACATGAAAGGAAGAAATTTGAAACCGAAAATAGTGGGGATACCCTTCATAGTGAAGAAGGTATCGAGCCTGAAAAAAGAGTGCTTGATGGTTGGTGATGATTGTGGTTGTTGATGTGGTTGGGTATATACATAAAAACACATGTACTCTATCTCGGGGGGACTTTTGTAAGTGTGATTTTGATTTAGGAGTTGGGAGTTTTTTGAATAGAATTTGCTAGATGTGAGGAGAAAGAGAGGTTACGCCCCGATTGTGAGTTGTGAGGCGTCCATGGAAGGGGCGGAGATTTCGCATGCCTGGCAGAAGAAGACGCGGCTGGGATTATCGTAGTCGTTTGTGATGCTGTAGTAATTCCCTGCAAATCAGTCAGTATATACAACCTTTCGCCTTCATGTTATCTTCGGGGGGCTCACCTCTGGGAACAAACCACATTCCACCAGCTGATATACGAAACTGCGCCTCATTGATTGTAACCATAACTTTTCCATAATGTACGAAAAACACCATGTGCATCTTGCGAGAGTTCTTGGGTCGCTTCTCTCCCCCAGGGGGCAAGTCGACCACACCGGCGCCCATAAACGGCATCGTCAACGTCTTTGCAAACCGGAACGTTGCGTCGCGGATATCTGACGTTTGTATCGCGCCGGCTGCGATGGCGATGCGCTCGTCCGTTACTTGTACGGCTTCGTCGTCCGCGGGCGGGTGCTCCTCATGCTCCGGTTCCCATATCACAACCTCGCCCTCGACAACACCGGGGTTGACCTCCCATTCCTCCGCTTGCTCTTCCTCTTGGATCGGTTTCTTCGGTTTCGGGCGTGCTTTGCCGCCCCTTGATGGAGCGCTCCTGGATGGGGGTTCGTCTAGCGGTACGCGCACGACCTCCTTGATCTTGGGCATAACGAAACCGCCAAGCTTGTTGTTGAACATGTCGTCCTGCTCCTCCTCTTCCAGAATGACCTGCTCGCCTCGCCAGTAGTCTACGGGTTTGTATGAATGTCGCCCCGATCTCGTTTGCGTCATTGCATTATCCCTGCGAACCGATACCAAACCGCGAGCCTTGGGCATTGGAGGACCGCGTTGTAACGCCACAAACGAGGTTTCGCTCGCATCCTCCTCGTCCTTGTTTGTTTCTGGCTCTGCTGCCGCTGCTTTGGGTTTCCTGCCTGGTCTGCCTCTTCCTTTGGGCTTGGTTTCTACCGGAGGTGCGGCTGGTTTAGGTTTTTCTGCGGGTTTCGCTCTTGAAGGTCCTGGTTTTGAAGCGATTGGCCCTGATGTGCGCTGCTTCTTCCGTGGTGCCTCGTCTTCCTCCGGTTCAGGCTGAATTGATATCTCGGCAATCGAATCTCCAGCAGTAGAACCCCTGAGCGATCGTCGTTTCTTTGAGGGTTTAGTTGGCGGTGAATCTTCTTGTAGAGGCTGATCCTTCTTTGCTGGTCGTCCCCTTCGCTTTGGCGCAGGCTCTTCCTCTGCGACCTCCTCCTCTTCCTCCTGCTCCTCTTGTTCCCGTTCCTCTTCTGACTCTTCTTCAACCGGCTCTTCTTCTTCAATCTCTTCTTCAATCTCTTCTTCAATCTCTTCTTCGACCTCTTCTTCGACCTCCTCCTCAGCCTCCTCTTCAGATTCTTCGGGCTCTGGTGACGGAGAGGGTGCCTTGACGGGTTTCGGCGCTGCTTTTGATGCTGCTTTCGGTGCGGCTTTTGGTGCTGCCTTGGGCGCAGCCTTTGGTCTACCACGTCCCTTCTTTGTCTGTGTGCGGGTAGCCTCGACTCTAGACTCCTCCTCTTCCTCTTCTTCCTCCTCTACGTTGGGACCTCGCCTTGAGCCCGGTCTTGATCCAGGCCCAGCCGGGTCACTCTGCATCGCGTCCACCATCATCATGGAAGCCTCGACCATTTCGTCAATGTCCAGCTCATCTTCGTCCTTCCCACCCAAAACAGCGTCTAGTTCCTCGGACTCGTCTCTCTGATATGAGCCATTGCCGTTTATGTCGCTCGCTTTCGCTTTACCGTTCGTCTTGGGTTTGCCGCCGGCTGCGCTGCCGCTGCTTCCTCGTCCACTAAAGTCGAGCTTCCGGCTAACCGCTGCCTCGTCTGCGATGCGCGTAGGGGAAGAGTTGTCCGCGAGGGGTTTTCTGTGCGTGAGGGTGAGTCAAAGCTGGCTTTATAGAAACGTAAGTGGTGCGCTTGGAGGATTTTGCGTACTGGATGATTCGCTGGTTCTTAAGCACCGTTCGTGGGCCAGGCCCTGCGCCTGCAATAGCCTAGGTTAACATGGGGGTTCTCGTTGCGCAAAGCTTGGCTGAGGGAAGCAAGAGCTCACTAGATGAAATCTCCATGTCCTCACTTCCAGATCCGTCACCATCGCCGTCTCGATCGCGGGGCGAGGAAAAGATGGAGTCGAGAGGCTGCATGCCATGCTCATCGCGCGCTCCCGTATCTCGTAAAAAGGCACCCGTTTTCCTATAACATTCTTTGTATTAGAGATTGTCTTCTTCTTCTTCTTCTTCTTCTTCCTCCATTGCGCCCGCAGAGCAATCCTCTCCCCCATTTGTCGCCTCTGTTCTCCCTCTTCCAATCCCCCTCCCACACTAGGGTCTTGTCTTGCTAGGAATCGCAAAAAAACGCACCGGCCTCGAACTCCAAGCTCATGGAAAGCTTGCGGCTCAGCAGCATCGCCTCCGCCGCCGCCGCGCTTCCCGCGTGGAGCCATTATAAATTAAAAATTGTTCGCCAGAACCTGTGGTGATTGAATCCGCCTTCGTTTCGTTGTGTCGTCGTCTCGTCAATTGCTCGTTGCGCCCGCCCACAACAGGAGGGGGAAAAATTAGGTGTAGAATTTCTAGCGACGCGCTTTGGGGGGAGCCTTGTGTGTTGACGTGAGAGATGCGCGCAGGTTTCTGGCAACCAGCACCCGTAGGTTTAGTGGTGGATGTGTGTGTGGTTGGTACGTTAGTGGAGGGTGGGTGATGGACAGCAGGGATTGTCCAGTGTTAGTGACCTGCCTGGGGGCCGGGGCCTTGTTTGCGGCCCAATGGACGGATGCGGAGCTTTTTAGAGGGAGCTTCCAGCACGTGTTTTAGCGCTTCAGCGGTGTAGTAGAAGCAACGTGCACTAGAGCCTTAACGCGTCTTCCAGCGACTGGAACAGTGAAGAACGCGTCGAGGGGCCAAAGACATTCAGACAATCCTCAATGGTAGATAATGGATTGGTGACATTGACGTCTATGCATATTCAACATCAGTAAATTGCTAATGCAACAAAGAACTCGTTTACTCACCCAATCATTAACCATACTCTTTTGTTTGTTTCCTACATAACTATTACCGAATCCGGAATCTGCCATATTCGCTGCCTCGTCCATCCCTTTGTCCATTCCTCAACCTCGGTCCAGGAGTTGCCATCCAAACATCACATCTACTGTCATCGCATCAACGACTTCACCATGGAGGAAGACACCCAATCTCCGTCAGGGACCTTTATCCCACCATCTATCCACTCCGAAATTCTCCTCTCCGGCGCCTCCTTCTCCCACTTCTCGCCCATCCCGCCCTCGCTTCTCCCCACCAACCCCGACGACCCATCCTCGGCTCCCCCATGCGTCCTCGGCGTTGACGAAGCCGGCCGAGGTCCCGTCCTCGGCCCCATGGTCTACGGCATCTTCTTCCTCCCCGTCGAAAAGTCGGACCCCCTCCTCCGCGAGACGCACCACTTTGACGACTCCAAGGTCCTCACCGCGGCCGTGCGCTCGTCTCTCATGGAGAAGCTGTGCACGACCGACTCGGACCTACACGAGACATGCGGCTGGGCCACTGCGTCGCTTTCGGCAAGAGACATCAGCGCAAACATGATGAAGCCTCTGGCGTATAATTTGAATGCCCAGGCCATGGACGCTACGATGGAGCTTATCAAGGGTGTGTACGCCAGAGGTGTGAACATCCAGGAGATTTACGTCGATACCGTCGGCCCGCCTACGACATACCAAGCTAAACTCCAGCGGGTCTTCCCAACGGCAAAAATCACAGTTGCGAAAAAGGCAGATAGCTTATACGCATGCGTCAGCGCTGCCTCAGTCTGCGCAAAAGTCACCCGTGATGCTGCTCTAGAAGTACTATATCATGCTAGAAAAGCTGCCGATGGGAACATGGAGGAAGAGGAGGGCATGTCTTGGGGTTGCGGATATCCCTCTGATGGCCGTACAGTGGGGTGGTTGCGTGGTAACATGCACCCGGTATTCGGATGGGGCAGCGAGTGTCGTTTTAGCTGGGGAACAGCAAAGGATATGCTCGAGTTGAAGGGAGGTGTCAAAGTCGAATGGCCGGCAGAGGATGACGGGGAGACTGCTAGGGTAACAGATTTTTTCGTTTCGGGGGATCAAGCCAAGGAGGGGAGTGAGTTAGCAACATGGTTTGGTACACCGGCAGGAATGGAAGCATTCTAAGTCGCAGGGTGATTTTGGTATAGTTAAATGTATAACAAGGGCAAAATAGAGCACGGGAACACGGGACAGGACACTGGCGTTCATCTTGGTTAGAATAATTTAACTTCTTTATTTGTCTTGCGCCGACATCATGCGGTATCCTTCGCTAGTCATTCCTAAACAGGTTTTGTGGACATGTTCAAACCACATGCCTCATAGTCGCTTTGTACATCAGTTTTTTCTCGTTCGCACATGCTTTATACATTTAGATATCGTCAAGGTCCTCAGTATCAGTCTTCTTCTTCCCTTGGCTGTCGAGAGTGTCGAGGCTAATGCCGTTGTCCTGCTTGGCCGGCATAGCCAGAGCTTGTCGTGCAGTGTCCGAGTTAGCAACAAACTCACGAAGCTGGTGCTTGCCGATTTCTAAGCCCTGGTTGAAGGCGGCATTGCTCATCTGCATCATGGGACCGAGGAGGTTCAGTGTGTAGGCGACATAGGTGCCTCCTCCCATGACAAGAGTGAGAACAACTAGCAATGGGTTTCGCAAAACTAGAACACGGGTTAATAGCCAGTCGTTTAATAAATAAAAAAAAGTGCAAGGCACAACTTACCCATCAAAATCTCATTCCATCCCAGAACAAGGAGGATCATATAAAAGTAAAAGGGGATTTGCGTCATGCCGCCAATGGCGCTGCGCTTGGCCTCGACGTAAACACCATCGGCCGTCTTCTTGAACCGCACCACCAAATCTTGCCTCTTGCTTTCACTCAAGATGGTCATTTCATCTTCGATGCTCTTGCCCTCTTCCTCGTCGACGCCTCCAATTGGTGTGAGGTCCTCTTCATCGCCAACTTCAACTCCGGTGGGCTGTGGGCCAATGAAATCAACCAGATCAGGAGGAGCAAGGGTGGTTGCCAATTTGAATTTGGACAAGAGAGGGATGAGAGTGAGGGTTGACTCTCTGGCCTTGGTGTAGATACCCTCAATGTCGTCTGTGGGTCGCCAGATCCTGGGTACACCAGTCTCGTCATAGCGGAACTTATCCTCGAAGTTTTCCCTAAGCTTCAAGAGAATGTTACCTTCCATGACCTCTTCATCGACCCTCTCGCGAAGGCCGATCCAGCTCTTCCGCCGCAGGCGCCATAAGCCCACTTGAACCTCCTCGTCACTGGCATCGAAGCTCTTGGCTCTGTCGGCGAATCGTCCTTCAGCCTTGGTGACAACATCGGTAAAAACCTTCCAGATGCGGTCCCAGAGGTCTTTCTCGGATGGTGGCTTGCTCCCCTCCTCGGGGGCGCCTGATCCTCCTCTTCCAGAGCCCAGCTTGTTGAATTCGACGCCAACAGAATCGCCAAGTTGAGTCTTGACCCAGCGCTCGATGCGGGTGGCCAGTCGTCGAATCTCCTCCTTGCGCAGCTTGGAACTGACCTCGTCCAGCTCAGTTTCAAACAGCTGATATTGTGAGGTAAAGTTGGTCCATGCAACTTCCTCAATGATGAGGCTGTCAACCTCTGTCTTGAAAATCTCCAGTGTCTTCTTCTTCTCATTGACCACAATATCGGCAAACTCGTAGCCGCCGCCGGCCTTTTGACCAGCCTTGACTTTGTTCGTGACGGCATCGCTAAAGGCGAGGACTCCCGCCTTATGAGCGGCAGCAATTTGTCCTTGGAACAAAGTCTTGAGACGTCCGTCAATCTTTCCTTCTAGCTCTTGCTTCTTGCGGCTGTAGACACCCTTGTGGTAGCGGCTTGCCTGTATTTCGAAAGCCTTGAAACACTTGCCGCGAGCTTCGCTGGCAGTGGTACCAAGGTCAGGCAGCACAACTGCCTTGCCCAACTTGGACGCTTCATTCTGTTTGTCCTCAAGTGGGGTCAAGACTGCGTCAAAGGCCACCAGCACTTCGCGAGAGATTTCATCGCATCGGAACTGAGCTAGCAGTTCTTGTTGGGTAGGCAGATCCAAATCCTTGTTGTTGACAATCTGATCCCAGATGCCCTCTGCATAAACAGAGACACCATCGGCTGGGATTCTTCGGTGGTATTCAGGCAGGAAAATACCACCCTCAAGTTCGCCCTCGCCATTACCCTTGCCTGTTCGGTGCCCGGGGGCAAATCTTCCTGCCAGCGCCTTGACTTCGCTGACGAACTTGTCTTCTTGTAGAATCTTGTGGGGAAGAGCAGCGAAGCCAAAGTCAAAGTAGTCTTCGATGCGGGAGTTTTCCAGGCCCTCTGGCTTGGAGATTGTTGACCAGATCTTTGTCAGATCCTGGATCAGCGTATTTCTCAAGTTGGCAAGTGGGGTTACCCCGATGTGGTCACGGATAACGAAGAAGAGGAGGGATCGAGGGGTAGAGCTGTGGGAATCGGTCAGCATGAAAGTCCTTACGATAAAAGTATAAACGCTGGGGGACTTTACTTTTTGTCTCTAAGGAAGAGCTGCATGTTCACCTCAAACACTGTCTTGAGGAGACCCATGTTGGCACCCTGATACAGACCCACCTGGTGTTCCCAGATGTTGATCAGGAGGACTTCACTGGTGGCCAATGCAAATAGTGCACTCTTGCGCTCAAAGTCTTGGTCTTCACCTCGCTCTCGTCCGTCAGTACCCTCAACATCCATGACGAGGATGTTGTTGGCCATCTGTTTTCCGGCACTGTCTGCCCGCTTGTTTTTGGACATCCAGATACCCTTTGTGGTTTGCCGACGCTCTGACTCGGACATGACAGAGAAGGAGGTGCCGAACAAGTTGTTCAGAAGTGTAGACTTTCCGGTTGACTGGGAACCGAAAACGGAGATGATGTGATAGTCGAAGCCAGCTTCGGCGACATGGACGTCGTGGAGGTATTCGTTGACGTTGGGACTGGAAGACGAGGGGCACGTCATGTTAGCTGTATGCTCCCTAGCTGCAGAGCAGGCCAAAGGACGGTTTTTTGTTCGGCGACATACTTGAACTCCTTCTCCTCGTCAATAACTTGGACTCCATGATCGTAGTGGCCGTTGACCGGCTTGTCGCCGACGGAAGAGAAGTGGCCGTTCATGGTGGCAATATGCTCAAGAGTCGAAGAGGTGGGCAACTCAAAGCAGCATCAGATCCAACTTCCAAGAGAAACAGACGGCTGCTGTCTCCAACTGTGGAATTGAGATGTAGATGATGGGTCGTAGAAGGGGGGGTTTAAGAGGGAATTAAAAAGGGGACCCCAGGAGCTTTGATTGTATGTGAGCTTAGAGAGAGTCGGTAACAAAGATGTGACCACCTCACACACACACACACACACACCCTTGTGATCAGGCCGAGCGACTTGGAACCGGCAGGGGGGTTTGCTGCTGAGCCACATTTCTACAGTGTTTCTTAGCGTGGTGCTGATGATTTTTAGGTACGGTGTGGCTGGTGAGTCTCAAATGATTAGCTGCAACATCCATTTCTCCGTTTCCGATGCAACAATAAACGGGGAAAATGGGGGACACAGTGGAGGGAGGGGTTGTTGGGTCATGAGATCAGGAGCAACTCAATTAATGGCACGTTCATCAGACAGATCAGCATCAGCATCCGCATCAATGGTCCACATCCAACATCAGCGTCTAGAGCGTCAAAGTTGGGGAAGTTATTGATGCCACGCCGCACCAATCAGTCGCACCCTGAATCAGCTTGTACCTTATTTGGTCTGGTAGCGAGATGGAGGGCACGGATGGATGGTATGTTCTGCGTCTGGCAGCCCAACTCGTTTATCACTTGCAGCTTGTCTTGTCTCGTCATTGGTTCATCCACGTGGATGTCACCGGGGCATTGGGCCTCGAATCAGGGGCCGTCACCATCCATCACCATTCACCATCGCTGGCCTGAGACAAAAAAGGGAGGTTGAGGCCTGAATCCTTCTGTTGAAGATGATGGTTGTTGGTACACGCAATTGCCAGATACCATCGTCTACACGTTCTCGGACACGATTCATGCTCATCATTTATGCCGGCCGTCGTTAAGGGAACGTGTTACACAATTAAAGGATAACCGTCTATCATCTCCACAAATTGTCTCTAAATTCAGGCATCGTTTAATCTTCAATTTGGCATCTATACAGATGAAATTGATTCTCCTCACGCGACTCCTCCTAAATCGTCTGACTCGGATCCAGCAAACATCTCTAGTCATCTCCAACGCTGAATGTCCTGTTGGCCGGCGACGTTCTGTGCACATTGCATGCAGACGCCAAACCGGACAGACACAAATGAGATGAGGCCAGAACAACAATGCAGGGTTTGTGTGTCAACTCTCGGGCAACATGGCATGCTGTCATATGTCCGAACTTTGCGGAGAATTCGATATAACGTCGTGTATTCAATGTTGTGGACTGAGTGATGGCCACGAAGCAGTGGATCATGTGGCTGGAGTGACAACCAAAAGAACAGTGAACTTGGGGTGAAATTATGGTGGTGCAACATCAGTTTCTCCGTTTCCGATGTGACTTGCAAATCCGGGGCCGGACAGCAGAAACAGCAGAGTATGGTGCTCGAAATCTAATCGATTCACTATCATGCAATCTAAGTTTGTATAGGAATCTCTTCACTACAACCATTTTTCACGGTGCTGCTATTGAATTCATCACTCCAATTTAGCGAGAGCAGCCCTGGGCTTTTTTTAAGTAGCAAGTTTGCTGCCTCACGGTTTCACTCGACGCCTCGTTTTTGGTTGTTGGCCGGTTACACTACGACCCAAGCCTTCATTTCTTGTCGTCAGCGATAAGCATCAATGGCGACCTCAGATGTTCCTAGTCCCCCCGACGCCCTGATTAACAGGGAAGTTGGCCTAGGGTATTGGCAGGGCGTTGGCGCTGATGTCGACAGCATGCTTGGAGGTGTACCCTCTGCCGGAGGATTCTCTTCTGTTTCCAAGATCGATCTCCAAGGCTCACGAAGTTTCCTGGCCAAACTTGGAATCGGAATCAAGGTTGATCGCCGCAAAGTAGCCAGTGCTCTTGAAGGCGGGGCAGGGTTGGTGTTTCACGGCTGAGAAGTGATACAGAGCAATTTGCGAATAACGGTGCACAGGATCGGCAGGATTACTCAAGGCTTGCTCGTCGACGTGGCAGAACAGGTGGACGTCGTTGAGCCGGTGGCCAAGTTTACGGAAGGGCTGCACGGTAAGCCAGGCGTGCGGAATGTGTTCAACATCGGGCTAGAGGAATGGCAGCCCGGCGAGGGAGTCCAGTATGACTTGATCTGGGTTCAGTGGTGCGTTGGTCACTTGACCGATCAGCAGCTCGTGGAATTTCTGGAACGGTGCAAGGGCACATTGAATCCCGACGGTGGAGTCATCGTCCTCAAGGAGAACTTGAGCTCGAGCGGGATTGACTTCTTTGATGATGTTGACAGCAGTGTTACAAGGTAGGATTTGCTCTAGTTGCTGGTTCTGAATTACTGGCTGATGTGAAGAACAGGGTAGATGAAAAGTTCCAGGCCCTCTTCAAGCAGGCGGGGTTACGGCTGGTGAGGACGGATATTCAACGAGGGTTTCCGTCAAACGGTCGTAGAAAGCTTCTGCCGGTAAGAATGTATGCTCTTAAGCCGAAAATTGAGAAATGAGTCTTGCCGATGGCGCAAATCAACTGTTGGTTGTCAATAAGTGTGTCTTGTTGGGGTGTGTTTCGATGTTCTGTTAACTGCTTTGTTTACATCGTGTATGTCCTGCATTTACGTCTAATTCCCTGTATATGACCATGAAATCATGGAACCCTTATCTTTGCAGCATTTAAACCGAGACGATGTCTAAAGCTCGTTCAATGCCACTGGTATCCTGATTCACGTATTGCTTCATGTATTGCTTCACATATGGCCTCACGTATCCAATTTCACTGCTATAGGTTGGCTGTGGCGCTGCCATGCAGGCAAAAAGCGGCTGAATGACCCTCTTTTATCCGCCAAGCCACCCCTTGCTTACTTCAAGATGGGGAGCCCTGGAGCTCAACACTTCTCACGCTGATCCCCAGGCGATGGTACTGTGAACCAGACACGAGAAGAACCGCTGAAGTAGGAGTGACAGCGGTATTCAACAAGAAATGGCCTTTAGCACAAAAAACACGGGAAAGGAGGGCCTGTTAAGATGGGCCAAAGACAAAGGAGTCCTTTGGACTGGCATCAGTCTGACGGAAATCCCAGGAGGAGGCATAGGAGTAGTTGCACAGAGCAAGCTAGAGGTACCTATGCAGCCCATTTATTGTCGTCGTCGTATCTGACTCGTATCTTTTAGGAAGAACAAACCATTCTTAATGTCCCTATTGAGACCATTCGCAGTCTGCACACTGTGCCCAAGGACATCTCCCAACGACTGCCCAGCGACATGTCCATCCATGGGCTCTTGGCTGCTGACTTGGCCCTGGACAGGTCGTCTGAGCTGGCACCATGGAGAAGCGTGCTTCCAACTCTTGAGACGTTTGAAGCGGGTACGCCTTTTATGTGGCACGAGGAGCTTCGGCATCTGCTTCCCAAGGCTGCCAGAGATCTTGTGAATACGCAGCAGCTGAGATTCCAGAGGGAGTGGGGTTCAATCTCAGCGGCGTTCCCCGAGCTTTCCCAGGAGCAGTTCCTTCACGCTTGGTTTGTTATTAATACGAGAACATTCTATTACGAGACGCCGGAGATGGAAAGATATCCTGATGATGATAGACTGGCTTTGCTGCCGGTGGCTGATCTCTTCAATCACGCGGATACCGGATGCAAGGTATCATTCTCAGAGGAGGGCTACGAGATTTACACGGACCGCGTGTACCACCCTGGAGAAGAGGTATACATCTCGTATGGATCGCACTCGAATGACTTTCTCCTGGCCGAGTATGGATTCGTGCTGGCAGCGAATGAGTGGGACAGGGTTTGTCTTGACGATGTCATTCTGCCAAAGCTGGACGACAACCAAAAGGCCCAATTGGAGGAGAGAAAAGTTCTGGTCCCCTTCATATTAAACGGCGACCAATCGATTTGTGATAACACGCGAATGGTGCTTTCGCTGCTGTGCTCCACAGATGGGCCTTGGTGGGCATTCTTGGATGCTGGACACGACGACTTGTCGGATCGTCAAAGAAAGGTCGACATGCTACTGACGCATCTCCTCGACGAGTTTTTAGACATGACGACAAAGACCTTGGAGAAGATTGAAAAGCTCCATGTTGGTGGAGAAGTTCAACGAGGACTTGCTCGGAAAAGATGGGAGCAGATACACACGATGGTAGCGCTGATGATTGAACATCTAAAGACCCGATCCTATGACACGGCAATGGAAACTGAAAATAGCTTATAATAATGTCACTTTTAAAAAGCATGTATTTTCTTTTGCCTTGTCTGGCCAGACATTCCATACACGCATTCCTTCGCTTAGGACTGTTTGTTCAATCGCTTTACTTTAATACACTTGCTCATCAGATCAAGGCTCTCAAGTCATAGTGATGTTGGTGAAGCCCTTGGAATAATAGCCCATGGTCGTGATTCGGAGGAAGAGAAGTAGGTATATATAATTGGTGACAATCTGGTTAGACTCCCTACTTATACAAGATAGCAAAGAAATGACCCCCCCTTTTGAGTTCTGTTACTCAGCTGAAATTCTTCATAAAGAGATCAAGGACTCAATCAAGTATTGAGTACGCGCTGCGCATTGCTTCCGCCTCATCTTGCCAATCCTCTTCTTACTCTGTTACTCGATGATCGCCCGCTTCCTCGGAATCACATTCCACCATCTCTTCGACCTTGCTTATCTCAAGTGCTTCCTTTAGCCACATAGCGCAGGAGCACTCGTCAACGGATTTGAGATTTCTACCATCTCTGCCTTGTATGATGACCTCTGTAAGCTTTCCCATCAAGCAGAGCTCCGAGATGCCAGGGTCGGTCTTGAACTGGTCGAGGGGCATCTTGGAAATTTCGTTAAACTCGAATTCGAGGCGGAGGCGTTGGAGTCCCCTGCACTGCTTCAGTAGCTGGACGAAGATGGTGGCGTGGAGGTGGGCGCTGTGAAGGTGCTTGTATGGATCATTTTCTTCTTCTGGTATTTTCGTCGGCAGCAGGTATTTTTCGCTCTTCCAGTGCAGGTGGAGAAACCTGATGTTTTCACGGCCGATTCGACCAATGCCGATGAGCAACTGCACGGCCTGGTTGAGCTGTTCGACGTCGAACTCTGTATGACGGTATGCAAAAGGCAATGCCTCGGCGCGTACTTGCTTGTTAACCTGTAGAAGCCCTATGGAGGGCCTGATCGGGTAGAAAAAGCCACCAAAGTCCGCCATGCTCCCGGGGAACTTGCTTCGGAAGGAATAGCGATCCCTTTCAGACCCGGCGAACCAGTACTTTTCGCCAATGACGAAGCCGTAGACCTTTTGACGAATCTCAGGAGGGAGGCGGTGGAACAATGAGAGGGCATTGTTTGAAGATGGTATAGGGTTCATCTGCCGATCGAGTTATTAGTTCTGGTCCAAAAGGGCCTCGCAGAATGATCAATACATACGTGTGCAACCTTCAGGAGTCGGGATGCTTCGACATCGTTGAGGGCGAAGTGCAAGGATAGCGAAAACCCGTAGGCGACATTGTAGGTAAAGGGGAGAGATTCAGCACGATATTGAACAACACCACGGTCCTGACCACTCTCTATCTCCTGAATAAACGTGTTAGACTGACTTTCCCCATGGACAAACGGTATACTTGCTTTCGATTCGCCAGGTTCCGGAAGCAAGGCAGCAATCGCCTTCTCCGAATTATATAGTTTCTTTCTGTCAGTCCACTCATAGTATGAGTATTCCCTTCGCTGATCGACACCCTTATGCTCGGGTCTGAGAGTAGAATAGAATCGTACGTCGATATCGTCCGAGGCTGCTGCCGGATTCGGAGGTGGAAGCTCTGTGGCCTCGCGCCTGAATTAGGCGAATGAGTTAATACATATGGAGATAAAACGGGGCCATTTCCTATAATCATTATTTTCTTACCGGCGCTTTATCGTTCCCTGCCAGGACCACATTAGAGGCGATAGCTCTGGGGCACGTTCGTATCGCCTAACTGCGAAGGAGCGTGACTCGGGATGAAAAATGGATTAGGCATGCATCCCATGTAAAGCGGGAGCCCAAACAAGTAAAAAATGCCGTTTTGGGTAATTACCCAATCGTTGGGTGACGGATTCAGCCGCCCCGGAAGGATGATCGACGAATCTTTGGATGTTCAGGGGGGGGTTAGGGTGGGGCAATCTTGTCCGGACATCAGATACAGACTATGTGATTCATCGTTTTCGGATAAATATTTTGTGAGTTTTGATATCGAAGGCCGTACCAATACATATCTAATCAACAGAGCTTTGCGAATTGTTCAAGTATACGGCTTCCTAAAGTGGGAGAGGAGGTAGGAGAAACAGGGGGCTAAATGAGTCGCTCACGCATGATTCATGTCTTTATTAATCGTCAACAACCAACTACATCCATATATCCATCCCTCCCTCCCACGAAAGATGCAACTGTCCCTTATGCTCGATGCGATCGTTAAGTCATCCCAACGCCGGCTAAATAGGCAAATGCAGGAAAGAAAGCGCCAAGTATGGCTAAACACTAGCTGGGTCCTAGATCTTACAGTTAGTATCCATCTTGTGGGGTGTGTATACGAGCATGGACCTTACATACCGTAGCGGTCTGTTCAGACCCCATTGTCATGGTACCGACGTCCGAGTAGTGCTGGCAGTATCGGGATGAAGAAAGTACTTCGTCCGAAACGGCCCACCCACCCCCGTATCGACTCACTGGTGCGCCTCGATATCGCCCCAGGACTGACCTGCAGTTGATTGATCATAAATGAAGTCTTCTAAAAAGCTTGGGGCGCCATCATCGTCGTCGCCCGGAAACGGGATAGGCTCCATATAGGCGGAGCCCTTAGGGCGTTTGCGAGGGTCATTGGCGCAGACTACGCATTGCTTGAGGAGGAAGATTACATCCACTCGCAGGATACCGTAATAGGAAGCACTGATCTCTTTCCAGGTTGCATCCCACCCGGAGTGATTGTTATGTATATGGACGTGCTCCACTATCTCCATGATCGTGTCGTCGGTGATCACTTGTCGGTCCTTCTCCTTGCTCTTGTTCGGAGCAGCGAGGAGGGTCTGTGTACCCTCATCCCACTTGTATGACTTGCGAGCATAGTTTCGTCGACTAAACTCCTTCTGAGTCGAGGGTCGGGCGCTAGGATCGATCAGCCATTGGATTAGCTTACTCTCTTCGGATCTGGATACGCGGCGGTTGTTGGGGTTGTTGTGGAGGTGTCGCAGGAATAGGTCCCTGGTCCCAGGGAGAAATGTTCCAGATTGACTTGCGAGATATTCAGCCATGGCGAACCAGCCCTTCCGCAATGATCATGATTATCCATTCTGACCTTGTCGATGGCCAGCGTACGCCTGACATCGAGGTAATACACTCGACTGGAGGCGTACGCTCAGAATCGAGCCATGCGGCCAATGAAACGTACCGCAACGAGTATGCCCACAAACATGCAATGAATGAGACAATCGACCTATGAGTATTGAGAGTGGCACAGTAGCCCAAAAGCCAGACTGAATACCGAAGCTTGGGACGATGGTTTTGCCGTGGATATTTGCTGCCATTCGGAACGAGGCGCTCGACACACGACATGGGAGAGAGTCAGCGGCCACTACTGCACCTGATGCGACTAAAATTCGTAGGAGAAAATGCACTAAAGTATATTTGTCTTTACTAGATGGGTTTATTTATATTTTTTGGTAGATATTTGTTGCCATCGGAGCCATCGTTGCCCCTTTCGCGATGTCATCAGTGAGAGACATAGTGTATATATTTCTACCTATGCTCCATATTTTGAGCCTCAATATCTGAAACTCGATACCCGTGCTCTCCAAGCTCTGTCGAAGCTTTTTTAACCCTTCATCGTCTTTTGTTGTGTCTCATTATTATACGTCTCTGTCTCACAAGCCAGATCGCCTCTCACTGCTTGGTCTTCGCTTCCTGCATGTTGCAGATACCGATGGTGTAACTCTGGGCTACACTGAGACTACGTATATCTTTAAGAATTTGTATTTTGGCAAGTATTCGAGGACTAAGATTGGGGGCGCTGTTGTACTAGATTGAAGGGAGTTCTCGCCCCAGTCATTCACTCATTTTTACATCTGTGCATCTTTCTAGGATGCATAAAGATGAATCCAGAAAAGTACGTTTAGTATCAAGTAGACGGTATCTTCATAATTCCATTTCTAGTTCATTCATCGTTAATGCACCTTGGCATATATCACTTTCGTGGAGGCTCTCCAGAATCTGACTCCTCCGACAACCCCTCTAGAAATAGAACTAGTCTCGGTGAAGAATTGCATCTCCGGCCAATTAAAAAGATGGCTCATAGCCTCAAAGGGATGCATGGGGTTATTCATGGTACTGTATATTGTATTTAACGTCGAGAAGATACTCTCAGCGGATCTTTTATACCCAATTATCTACTCAGGCGAATACCCTGAAGATAATAGAAATGTCTTCTTGATTCGTACGCGGACCGGATCCTTCTCAATCAGACATACCTTACGACTCGTACACATATTTACTAGAGGGGAAGATCGTTATTTAACCTTCAGTTTGGCGTTGCTTGTGATCTCGACATTCGGGCCTACCGTGGGAAAGCATATCTCTGTGGCGAGCTCTCAACCGGTAATGATGTCCACCAAGCCATGGACGTGTCGAAAAGAAAGTTATTGTTTTTATTTTGTTTTATAAACATACCGTTCTTCCCCTTGGGGACCGGCTGGAATGCGCCAGGATCTTGGCCAAAGGTGGAGTATCCTGCATCAGCTGTACAAAATGGCCACTAGCGCTTCAGAAGCTTTTTCATGTCTTAAGATAAGATTCGAGTCCCCTGACTTTGATGAGACAGCTGTTGTAGATGTTCGGACGCTTCCGACCGCGTCTGTTGGCCTCGGCACTGTCCAAAAGGATAGGGGCGGCATAGACCTGGCTACCTCACGCCGTATGAGTGTCTAGACAATGTAGATAAGCTGCTACAGAATACGGAGCTGTTTACAGTCAGAACCTCTATCATATAGTTACTATTTGAGGGTTTTGAGGATAGACAAATTTGCGATGATACAACAACTTGGAGGGGTGTTGCGCAAAAATCATCGCTTGATGTAAAGTTAGGGGAGCACGTCTTCGAAGTAGCCAGATATCCCAGGTCATATAGACGTTGACTCTAAATATCATTCTTGTGCAGGCAAAAGTAACACTAAGCTCTTCAGTCCTGATACTACAGACACCTCAATGCAGTATAAGCAGGTAGGTGGCAAGTACAATCCCCAAAAGTCTTATTGCCCTACAAAAGGGCACGTACTGGGGTTTGGACGTCATACTTGGTATCATTCACGAAGGGCAAATGAACATGAATTCTCCCCGCATAGCAACGAAGCAATCCATCCATTTTCAGCTACGCAAAACGGCCTCTTCTCTTAGAAGTATACCAAGCTAACTGGTTAAAATAGGCGTTAATGCTTGCTTAAGAAAGGAAAGAATAGACTATTAATACGAGCAGAATAAAGGGCATGCTATATAAGCTAAGTCGTTATTACTGACACAAGTCAATGTCCTAGAAGAGGGCGATAGGGGACTAATGGCTTTTAATCGAGCATACAGACGTGCGTATGATAATATTATATTCTCAACTACTACTCAGCCACCGCGTGTATTCGATTGATTTCGAATCGAACACTTGTTTTCACAGTAGAAGCAGGGAACGATATGGCATGGCAAGGGTCATGAACCTTGGGGTTAATGCCACTAAGAGTGACACCAGGAGGACACGAGAGAGCAGCAATGGAATAATGCAGAAAGGTTCGCGCTTCACTGGAAGGCCGACAGACGACTTCGAGGATGAAAACAAGCGCACTTGTAAGATGAGGTATCGCTAGGAGCCTACGAAGGTATGATCTAATCGTTGGTGAGGCATGTCATCAACAGTAAGGAACTGGAGGAAGAAAAGCCGATGTATAGACACTGCAGTAATGAGCTTGGGCAAAGCCGTGATTGGTACAATAGGAATTGTAGATCAGGCAACCTATGCAATAATAATCCTTGGAGCATGCCTTGGGAATAGAAGGAAGTAGGAACGACACAGAAAAAGCTAGGTGACAGCTATTCTACCTCCAACAACCATCGAATCACGACATGATCGAGGTGTTGGTCGAAAACCGCGCTGATATGGATATGAACCCTATAGATAGATGCCACTATTCCTTGCCCTGCAGCAGTGGCATCAGAACATTGCAGATTGATCTGGTTTCAAGGGGGGGGGGTATATATATGTATTATAAAGGGGGGTTGCACTGAGCTGTAATGAACGATCGTGAGGGCCATTTTTATTCGTAGTTGGCCCCTGAGAATTCTCCACATCAAGGCGGCAAACCCATGAGGTAAGTTGATTGGTTAGACCCCTGTCAGGCCGGCAATGCGAAGGCCAGGGGGTAGTTGTGCGATTAACATTGGCATTACTCAAATAAAACAGCCATTTATCCCCCGAATTAATTCACGACCAACAGAGCCGAATGGTGTATGTACTACACTTGCGCGGCGGACTGTGTTAGCAATCATGTCTTTCAGCATCCGCACTGGACTTCGGCCGCGGAAACCAGTAGCTGCTCCGAGCCCAACGATTTCCAAGATCGACAAGAACCTTGAAGATGCCCTTGAGCGAGTTCGTGTCTGTGGGCCTTCCGCGGATAAAGCGAAACACAAAACCAGACAGGCTTGGCAGAAGTTATCTCGATCGTACCATGTCGCAATAAGCAACGCCCGCCAAATCGAAGCCTTCCCTTTCTGGATCCTTGGCCGACTCCCTCACCAGCATATCCTATCATGTCTGGAGGCGACGTACGGCGCAGACGCTACGAATCTTGATCGCCGGGCGCCCAGTGTTGCTCAGCATTTTGGCGTCCCTTCGTGGCGGTTTATCCTCTTTTTCGGCGACATTTCTGATAGCAGTGTCGAAGTCTTAAGGTCTATTGCCGAGCAGCGAACAAGCCTTTCCTTTGAGAATCTCTATCATGAAGTCAAGCAGAATCAGACTCAGCGGCACAAATCTGACCGGGGTGCCCCCATGTCGGTGTCGACCGGCGCAGCTTCAGAACTGGCGCAGCGGTTTGAACCAGCCGATTTTCATGCCTGCCGTTTGTCTCACTCCATAGAATGTCAGCATCACTGAGACTAACACTGTTAGCTAGTAACAAGGAGCATGTGTCAGGAGAATGACAATGAGAGCAATCACGACAGCGATCATGACACTAATGACGAATGCCTTCACGCAGGCAACTATACAACCAGCCAAGAGGGAGACCACGACAGCAACACCGATAGCAATTACGAAAACGATGACGAAAATAATGAAGAAAGTAGTCATGACAGCGACTTTGAAAGCAATGATGGCAGTGACTCTGTCCAACACGACCCGGGAATGGTACCGCTTCTCCGGTTGGGACGGCAACGGCACGGCCTCACGCATCAAATTCTAGTCTACCGAAGGGGTCGGGAAGTGCCGGTCACGAGAAAGATAATCGCATTAGACTGCGGATAATTCAGCCCCATGAGTCGCGGGAGGCAAAGAAAGAACCCGAATATTATACGGTGCAGAATATCGAACCGTTGTCAGAAGCCACCAGCACGAGCGACGCTTCTTCATCACCAATAAGTAGGGCAGGGGGCGACAATTACAGCCAACGCGTCGAGGCCTCATTAACATTTGAGAAAAATGCATCTTTGAACCATAGCGACATTGTACACGTCGATTGTACAACTCCAAGTGATGATAAAGGCTCTAGCCATAATCACGATACTTACGGAACCAAAGAGTCATCCACACATCCCTACCCAGAACTTCTCGATTTTCTTGGCACCGTGAAGCAACGATATGACACCGGACGTTCGCTCGCCAATGCAGCATTAGAGGCCAAAGAACAGCTGGATGCTTCTCGAGACAGGTTGAGAGCAATCAAGGGACGCAGCGATGTTGAGAAGAAAGCTATAAAGCAGCGTTTAAAATCCACGCACGACTGGAGGTCTGAAGATACCGAAGCTGTGAAGGAGATGTTATTCTGCCTTGAAGACCTGTCTCACAAACGTACAGTTGAGGAGAGAGAGGTTGAGACACACGAGGCAAAGAGAGTAAGGATTGAAGCCAATGTCTCGGACTTCTTGATTCCTCGCTAGGCTGGGGCAAGATATGCGAGGGCAATCCGTAAATGTGATTTGCATGTTAGAATTTGTACACTATTGAATCTTGTTGTAATATTAGTATAGATACTTATTAATTTATAGACTGAATGATGTTCAAGCTTTTCAATTTATATTATCAACCTCCTCATCTCCCTTTCGTTGGCTTTTTTCTTCATCTTCATCTATGCCCTCGCACTCTGATACAGGTTTTCTAGGAGGCAATGTTTGAATTGAGCCGGCAGCTGTTTCGTAGATAGACTGACAAATATTTGGTATCGGGGGATCTCATTGCCGATGGCTTCTACGATTGATCCTAGATGTCGAGGAAGATATCCAAGTTAATGGAGTCAACTAGGGTTCGATATAAGTTTATATTAATGTGATGCACCCAAGAACCTCAGGAGGGAGCGTTATTGTCTAGGGACAAGGTGTTGGGACAATAACCAGATACCCTATACATCAGCAGCCTTGACCCACCACAGTAACAACAATTCCATTTTTGACTTGTCAAATAAACTATTTCTGGTTCTTACTCATGATAGAAGTCAGAAGCAAGATCATTAGTGATGCTGGGGTTTAAAATACGCACTACGGGTGATCGAGTCGAGGGGCTGCCTTGCATGATACACGCATCAAGCTGGAACGAGGTAGAGTAGTGTAATGCTCTCATTTTCCTTGAGCTCGTAACTTCATGTCTTGTGCTATTTACTCAAAGGTATTATATGTACATGTCCATCACTTTACATCTACAACCCCTCCTAAATTTTGAGAGTTTAGCGGGTCAAGACCAGCAACACACTCTCACCAGGTCCAAGTTTGGCCGACAGACTTGAAGTCTGCTTACCCAAGCTCTTGTTGTTCCAGACATCATGCACATTGTAAGTACCCGAGATGCCCAAATCGCCCCACGAGGCGGAGACGGTCTGAACGCCGTTGCTGCCGCCTCCGTAGCCGCCCTGGCCGCCGTCGGGGCCGTAGTTGGCGAGGATCACGACGGCCTTGCCGCTGGGGTCGGGCCCCGCGATCCACGCCTGGAGCTGCTTGGCGGCCTGGCCTCCCGTGCCGGGGTTGCGGGGCTGGATCGGGTAGTTTGCGGTGAAGTCGGCGACGGCGAGGGCATCCTTGTTGGTGAGGAGATTGAGGCCCACGGCGTCGAGGTTGGTGAGGTCGGACCCGACAATGAGATTGGCGCTGGCGCCGATCCAGTGGGTCATGACGGTCTGGCGCTGCGCGTCGCTGATGCCGGAGATGGACTGCTTGTTGCCGACAAAGAGGTTGTCTAGATCGGCGTGGACGTTCAGGTCGTTGAAGAACTGCAGCCCCGCGACGATGAACTGGCGGTAGTTCTCGATGGCTCGCTGGACGGTCTGCCAGGCGACGAAGCTGGACGAGCCGCCGTTGTTGATGTCCTGGTCGGTGCGCATGGCATCGGCGTTGGCGTTCCAGATGTTAAAGTACTTTTGGGTGCGGTCCAGCTTCCACGAGATGTGGAGGCGCATCTGGCGGCCGGACTGGGCAATGGCCTTGTGCCAGGCAATGACGGAGCCGCTGGCGTCGGGGGGGAGGTTCTGGCCATTGTCCGGAGAGCCGGGGGTGATGAAGTCGAGCTTGACAAAGTCGACACCCCATGAGGCGAAGAGGCTGGCGACGGAGTTGTGCCACGTCTGCACCTCGGAGCGGGTGTAATCGAAGATGCATCGGATGAGACCCTCGTCGCCGTGGCAGACGTCGCCAATTTTGGTGTTTGTTCCAATAATGGTCTTGTTCACGTCGGCGAGAAAGGCGCCGGGCACGACATAGACACCGAGCTTCAGGCCCTTGCTGTGGAGATGATTCGCCAGTTGGGGGATATCGAAAACAGAGGTGTCGTAGATGATTCTGCCGTATTCATCACCGTTTCCGCCCACTGACCAGCCCGAGTCCAGGCTGCAGTAGTTGTAACCGGCCCCAGAGAGCTTGGACGCCAGAACGTCGCACTGGGTGATGACATGGCTCTGGTCAAATCGCCAGTTTGGGGTCGTCTGGGAGTTTGCCTGGATGCCAAACGAGTTCCAGCCGCGAGCAGGGCCCTGGAAGCCGTTTGCGCTGTTCTTGTAGGAGATGACCTTTAAGGCGTTGGTGGCCTGGTCGGCTCGCTTGCTAAGGTTGTCAGCAGTCGCTTTGGGGGCTGCTAGGGCCGTAGTGGCGCTGAGGCCAAGGATTAGCGCTGAGAGCAGGCTGTTGGACATCATGATGGGTTGTTGTCGACAGGCCACAGAGTGCAGACAAGACAAGATGGAAGATAAATCGAAGCAACCGGTTTTTGAAGGAATTCAGCCTGCTTAATATTTGGTGATTGAGAGATGCAGGTAGATCATTCAATCGTACTCATCATGAGCCAGACGTGCTTTACCAACACGAGCCAAGAGCGAGTACACACAGCATCTTATAAGACTTCATTATATAGACCCCATAGGCTATAATCCACCATAAGCATCCGTAACAGGGTCGTACGTCTTGTGGACAATCCATCTTCAGAGTCTGCCTATTCCGTCCGACGGTAATTCCAAACATGGCAGCTCTCGCGACGGGGAATTGTTCGGATGGAGCCGCTTCTTCCGTAAGAGAAATAACAAAACGTTCCCAAATGACGGCATATGAGCAATCTTGGCAGTCGATCATGTTCTCGGCCCCTTCAAATGCCACCCCAAGTGTATTACGTAGGTTGCAGCAGCACTCGGTACGAGATAATAAACGGGGGGCAGCTTTGTGGGGGGTCTGTGGATAGATCAGATCCACGTGTTTAAGAAAACTCGGCACATTTTGCGGAGACTGAATACGGGGATCGGCCAAACAAAGGCAATCAAGTCGTCTGAGCTTGTACGAAAAGGAAGAGAAGCCGGGACTGCTGTACCGTCGGATGTCCAGAAGGAGTGGAGAAGAACGAAGCAGGATAAATTGAGAGTGGTGGAAGATGAAGGAGTCGTTTACTAAACAGCCTCCAAGATGAGGGGGAGAGGAGACGAAAGCACGCATGTATCCATTGCCAAGCTGTGGTGACGGCTAATTATTCGGCCAACTTGCAATTTATCCTCAGACTTCCCCAGCTTTTTTTGGTAGTATCACTTACACAATCACGGGACTAACCGAATCCTTCGTCTCGGTTATGTTTTTTCTGGGGAACATATATCCTGGGGGTTTTGTTTCGAGTTGAGGGTCGAGAAAGCTTGCGTCATCACGAGCTCCCTGTGAGGAGTTGTCTACCTAGATTGCTTTGGTCCCCCCTCAGCTAGTTGTCGATCATTGTTCGCGAACCAAGTTTTGCGCACTCTGGCACTCAACCCGAATGGGGACTGTGGATATCAAAAAGAGGAGATGTTCGATGGACCCTGGATTTCTCTTAACCGGACGGGTTTCACCGCCGTCTCTTCTTCGGCCAATTCGTCTCAATCTGAGACTGCATCTGGCCTTTGACTGAGACATCAGGGGTCGGTCATAACGCATTTGGTTCGTCGCTATCAAGAAATGGGAACTGGTGCAGAGCGTTTAGTAAGGTAGATGCCCAATTCCGCCCCGGTCCGACGTAACATCGTCATTCTTGTTCATTATGCTCCAATCTTGTCTACTATTACTCACGAGTTTGTGTCAATAACGCCCAGTATTATGGATCCTACTTGTTTGCCCTTTTACAAAACTTCCTTTCTCTATCACATGGTTCTATTTTACCTGCACAAGGCGAAGGAAAACACGCCGTTTAGGTCTCGCGATGCTGCCAACGGGTATTGTTAGTTGGCAAACACAATCAACAAGTTCAACAGACAAATAAATGATCAAACCCGACAGCCGAAAAGCAGTATACGCTGATAGTTGTGCGAGTGCTTGAGTTGAAGATATTGGTCAACGTCGTATCCCGGATTTGGGATGTCAGTTGGTTCATAGAGCGAAAGATGGGTACGCCAATTGGTGCTCTGATCCAGCACGGGGTTGGATGCCATTTTAGCAATGATTAACCCATCTACCGCTGCTGCTTCCCATTTCGACAAAAATATTCTGCTCTAGCATCGTGCTTGAAGATTTCCCTTCTTGGAATTTCTGTCGTCTGTAATTCGGCAGCGCGGTGAGCACAGTTTACACCACCAATCGCAGCATCGAGAAAGGATCGGCATCGTTCATGGCCTGGAGACGGCATGCAACCCAAGCATCATCCTAGTGTGAACTACTCGTAGACCAAGCAAATGAGATGGAAGTTGTGCATTTGAACCAACGTCATGTCTGAATGATTGCTGTCGTGAATTTGGAGTCCATGACAGCCGCATGTGTCGTCGATGACTTCACGGTGATTAATCCACGAAACAAGCCAACCGGGCTGAAACAGGACTATCTGAACGCTACAAGAGGACTAGGTATCTTCCTACTTTTGTCGCATGTTGCCTCGGAGGGCTTTCGGGTCTGAATTATATCTCCATTACGTCTTCCACCATTGCAAGGAACATGGATTGCGAACAGCACCGTTGGCATACGGTAAAGACCTTTCTGTAAATATCAACAAAAATATCCTCATGAATACCATTGAGATATAGTAGAGCTGGGCGATGATGCTGAGTACATTAAGTCGACCGTATGTCGCCTTGTTTATAGGCATCACATATCGGACTGTGAATGACGCGCAGGCGAACATTAATACCGCCATGTAAAACATTTGCACTCCATTTATTGCATCTCGCTGTAATCATGCCGTCACATCTAGCAAAAAAATCGATAGGAGAAACGTCAATAGTGGACGCCATCATAGATATGTTGTGCAACACAGCGGCGGAGAAGCTCCTAAACCCTCGATGGCCACATGGTTAAATGACAGTGCATTCCTCTAGTTATCGTTAATTCAATCTTCTTAAACTGCTTTCCCATACTATTTGCAGTTTCCCTGTTGCATCTGCCATTCCGTCATACAATCAAGTTCAGAAACACCAACGCTGTACTTCAGTATGGACAACCACACCGAGAACCAGCCCTCTCATGCTGCAATTGATCACGGTAACCCGGCCATTTTCAAGCCAAAATGGTTTGTTCTTGATGATGCAAACGTCGATCTCATTTCCATGGGAGCGACTGTGATCGCTTTCATGACCATCCTATTCTTCCACGTCCCCTGGACGCTTGCAATTGGAGCTTTAGCGGTATTCGTCCTACCTTTCCGACAAATCTTTCCACAATCCGAAGCACCTACCGGCCTCGTCCTCATCACGGGCGGATCAAGTGGCATCGGTGCTGAGCTGGCTTATATCTTTGCACAGAAAGGTCACGACCTGATCCTCGTGGGACGCGATGTAAATCAACTCCAGGCCGTCAAGAAGAGTGTGCAAGAAAAATACGGCAAGGCAGCCGGTACAATAATGCTGGACCTGTCTCTCCCCGGAACTGCTAAACAATTATATGATCGGGTTACTGGAGAGGGTTATGCGGTAGACGTGCTGGTGAACAACGCGGGTCTTGGAGGCGCAGGTGACACCTTGGAACAACCCATAGAACTGTGTGAGCGGATGACAACCCTCAACTGCATTACGCCAGTCCAGCTCACACAGCTCTTTGGTAGAGATATGGCGAAACGGGGCCGTGGCTGGATACTTCAGAATTCCAGTATTGGTGGTAAGTCTTGTTCTCCATCCTACAAGTAACACTATTACCTCTAACAATCGCAGGTTGGATAGCTAGTCCTGGCCAAAACATCTACCACGCCACCAAACACTACCTGCGGGCTTTCTCAGAAGCTCTCACCATCGAGTTGCGTGCATACCCCGGTGTCGTCAATACCCAGCTCATGCCTGGCCCTACCCATACTCAGTGGGTGACACGATCGCACGCTCAAGAGACATTCGTGGCGGGGGCTTCGGGAGCTATAGAGGACCCAAAAGCTGTCGCCTTGGCTGGATACAACGGATTGTGTAGAGGAAAGAGAATGGTCTTTAGTAGCTGGAACGCCGCGTTCACGTCATTCTTCCTGCAACTGGTGCCGCGCAGCGTACATCTCACGATTGCCGGTCTCATGAATGCTCCGACACGAGGAAAGGCTCGGATGGAAGAGCCACAAAAGGATCAAAATGCCCGCGGCGCTGAGCTTGAAAAGAGTCATGGGAACTAAAAGATTGAGTGGTTTGATGGTTAGCCCGTTGGAATGACGACGTGTCAAAAGTTCCCATGACACTTTCTTGAACAATGGAGGCTTCAGTAGATCGTTTTGACCTCACGATCCACGGGTTGTACAGTGATCATGTCAAAATACGAACTTGTATGAAGCTAGCATATGTAAGGGATGGAAAATTACAGGCTGAGGGAAAGGTACCGGCACCCCTTTTTGTACTTGTATCAGATCAAATTTACCTTTGAATGAGGCACGCAATTTATCCCCATTATGAAGTCCGGTCGTGCTGATGAGCCTCGATGTTTGTAGCCGCAAAGAAGCGTTAATGAGGGTTATCTGTCGAGATGGACCAGGCCAATAAGATATCCAAGTCGAAATCATCCACCACATTGGATTGAAGTCATTTCTGCTCTGTAGCGTCGCAGAAGATAAATATCCCTTTGTAGAGTGATTAGAAATGAGCCACCATTGCTGCAGACGGACACTTCTTGTCCATGTTTCGTGGTACTCTTACAAGATTGTAAAAAGCGGCGTCTACTCCCACCCCCAGCGTACAGGAGATGGACCACCTGCGCTCAGCAGACTCACTCAACATCAAGGCTGTTCGTGACGAGAGACTTGCCACGAGAGAGGAGGATCTTAAAACCGATATAGAGGCATTAACACAACGGGTCGATATGCAGCGATCCTCGACCGCAGCTAGGCAGGCGAGAAACGATGGACGACCAACAAAGTCGACTACGGTCATCGTCCCCTGAATTTTTATTTCGTCCATTTTTCTCTCTCATAAACGGTGACCATGCCGCTGACTAGCTTTTACTTTGAGTTGGTTGCATCGCCATAGTGCCAATAACTGCGCTGCTACTGAATGAGCTATTGTTCTCTGATGGCCTGGCTGAGCCATGCGGCTCACATTATTTGGATGCGCAGATATTGCTAGTAAGACACAAGTGGCCAATATTACGTGATATGATCGAGTTGTTTCAGTAAAGATGATTCCACATTCGGCGACTGAGTGAACAACAAGGCAGCTCCTGTTATCGTCCAACAGATTCATATGTATGGGGATTCCCCTCATCTACCGCGGGGTCCCCTCCGCAGGATAGTAGGTGCACTATAATGCTACTGAGTTGCTGCAAAGGGAGAATCTCTTTAAAGTGCTAGGTGTATGACCGGCTTAACCGCCTTCCTTGGACCCAACCATGCAAACCATGAGAGGCATATACACCACATGCGACCAAATCTTACTAATAACATTTCTTTTGGTAGACTGAGTAAGAAATCAAGGTGTCCACTTGATGCTTGAGGAGACTCGGATGCCGTACCAGCAACCTAGCTTTAAGCAGACAAGATCTACGACTTTGTGAAGTATGAGCGGTAAGAAAATATGTCAACTATGCCCGTTGAGTCGTAGAATTACAAGATCGACCACACGACTGATAAGGCAACTGGAAAAGGAATCTCTAGATCGAGATAAGTCCTTTATGCGTGTGGTTGAGGTCCAATCTAGCTCAACATAAAATGGTGCTTTCTCCCCTCGAGCATCTGGTAGTATTTGTCCCACCAAATCGAACATACCAATCCCCATTCTACCAGAGTATTCCCATCACCCTCAGAAACGCATGTTGGATTCTTTTTGGCGCCGTTCCCGTTTGCCCTCTTGTTGATGTGACTCTTGCCCTAGATGTTGTCAGCTTCCGGATTTGTCAACATCGAGACTGAAGGCCGGATCAACATCCAAGTCTTGGTTGACAGTACCGAATATACATTCAGCGGCACATTATCGCCGTGGGCTGGCCACAAACTCTACGCAGTTGCCAGCTTGGAATATTCATCCGAGGATGACTTTGCTGGAGACAGAATTTGCCATGGAGATATAAGCGAGAATGATATGAGCCTGCAAATACAGGGTAGTGGGAGCACCGTAAGTCTGGCTGGTATTGTTAACCAGTCAATCCAACCGGTATTGTCAATTAAAGCAAACGGAAGTTGGTCTACATAAGAGCTATATGCATATAATGCATACTCCCTAGATTCTCTCTCTCTCTCTATGTGTGTGTGTGTATTAGAAGAAGAGAGGGGCGGGCTGTGTATGGATGATAGAATCGAGTAAAATACAACAATTTTCTTAGGCAGCAATGAGTAGAGTCAGATCAACAAGTTCCAGCAAACCTCCAAGCTCTACATCCTATAGATGGCTATCAATAGAAATCGCACAACGAGAAGCATGGCAATTGGTACCTGACAAACGCTGTTCGATAGGTTGGTTGAGGACATGTATGGATGAGCTGCATCAGAGTTACGGATGCTTGCTACAAGGCGCAACGCTGAATGAACATCCGTGAACTGTTGTCTAAGTTTTTAATGCCCAAAACTGTACTAATTGTATCGGGGATTGTGTCTTGCTAATATTGCATAAGAAAGCAAATAGTTAGCTACCTATGGATAAAGATAGATTCGTGTGAGGGAAGACTATCTAGAGCACTCGCCATCATTTAAATATACAACTACAACAGCTATCCAGATGCTTCTTCAGAGGAGTAGACATGGCAGCTTTCCTTAACGTAGACGCCAAACGGTTTATTTAACCTTGGTAGGATCCAAGTTGAGAATATATCGCCCACCGGCCCTTTCTGTCAGTCCATATAGCTTCTTTTCCCTCTTGTCATAGCTCAAGTCCTCTGGACCCGGCGGAACCATGCCCTTGTTATTATACGCAGCCTTTCCGGGGACCAAGCCCCAGATATCGCCAGCGTCAGCGCCATTGCTCCTGGAGATGTAAATCTTTCCATCGACTTGAACGGCACCCTGGATGCGCTCAATGTCAACACAGTAAGCCCACACACCCTTTGCAGTGCTGCCGTCAGCTTTCAGTTTGCGCGTTTTATAATCTAGTTCCCACTGCGCCATGCGAATGGGCCTGCTGCTGTCTGCTTGGTACTCACCAATGAGAAGTCTGTCCGGACTGGCGGTGCGATCGAGTGCGATGTATGAGAATTGGAAGTTGAAGGATGGAGTCCATTTGTACCATCTATACACACATGTTAGTATGTACCAGGCAATTGTTCAAGTTGTTGAAGACATACCTAATCTGGGGGATCACGTATTTATATCCAGCAGCAGAGTACCCTCTAGTCTTCTTACCAACTCCATCTCCAGAGTCAACCAGCCAGATGTTGTCCATGTCAAAGACACGAATACCATTCTTTGTGTCCACCACCCAAAGTGTGTCGCCATACCACATGATACCTCCAGCATGAACGGGCACTTCTTTAAAGTCGTCATCTGCATCCGGATACACCAGCAGAGCATGTCGATATTTATAGGTCTTCTTGTCGACAAAAGTAACCCTTACACTCTTATCATCATCTCGATGCTAGCTCACAATCCAACCGTCTTTGCCCTCATAAGTGCCCACGTCGAGCGCATCGGCCGTGGATGTGATGCCTTGCGGCACCCACTTCTTGGTATCCATGTCATTGAAGTCGGCTGTCTTTTTCCATGCCTTTTTGTTGGCTGATCCAGTCATTTGATGGTTTCCATCGTCAAAGACGTCCGAAACGTTGACTCTCTTGCCTGCTTTGGCGAAGATGTTGGAGAGTGATGCGAGATATTTGTTGTCGCCTTGGTCAGTGAGGATAAAATCGGCGCCATTTCGTTTCTTGTCAGCGCCGGCGCAGCTGCTGGGGCTTTGAGCCAGGCAGAGGCTGCAAGCAGTGAGTGCCAGAAGGACGGAAATTCTCATCTTTTTGAGCAATCGTAGCGTCAGGATACTACTTTTAAATTTCATCTACAGATCCGATACGGATGGTTCATATCTTATAAATAATGGTACCCAGAATCTTTACTTGATCGACATTGGTCCTAAAAATAGAACATAAATTAAGCTTACTTTCTAGTTGCAAAGCGACCAGCTCAAGACGCCGTCGGGATGCAACCATCACCAACTCTGCGACACAGTGGAGTTTGCTTCTACCCACATCTATTACGCACATCCCTAAAGAGGAAACTGGTCGCTTGACCAGTTCTCTATAATCAGGCAAGCATATCAATTCAAAGCACAGGATCCCGAGGCTAAATTGTAGCTGAGCATGAGGCATCAAAATGATGATACTATTTATAGACGAACCCCCTCCAATCTTGTCCAGCTTGGGCTAGCGATCACCACTGATGGAGATGGATGGCCCTGAAATGCATGCAATCGGCAGGGAAGCTCGGGTCATCTTGATGAGAATACAGAGTAAAGACTGTCTTTCTTACGCAGCTAGAGATGGTGATGCGCATGATATCCAGTATAATCATGGTGGTTGGAGATGTCATAACCACCCACTCTTGTAAACGTATAACAGTGGAATTAGTATGAGCTCAGCTAAAGTGCAGCCTGTGCCGCCTGATTAACTAGCCGTGAATTGCCATTCCTGGAGAATCCAACACGTTCTATAAGCGGATTGTGTATAAAGTCAATCCACATGACCGATTTCATGGCTTTTTGAATGTCGTCCTATGTGCAAATCTTCAACTGTATCATCATCTCGTGTAGCTATTCGGTAAGGACGACATCATCTGCTTGCTCCGAACCGCAGGCATGCTGCATCATCAACAGCCAGACGATGAGCATGGGAGGCGCACATATTTCGGAACCCTTCAGCTTCAGTAAAATTCCCCAAAAGTCATCGTTCAGGCGACTTAGTCGCTGTCTTATGCCGCGCCACTGGAAAAAGATGCCAGCCGCGAAAACGGTTATGGCAAGACGCATCGCCTCTAGGATTGGCTCTTCCGGGAATGAAAGGTTTAAAAGTCTGTATAATACGGATACCATGATCTCGCTGAATGTGTTTGGCTGTAGCTTGTAGGTCGTCTGGGCTGCAAGGTTGCTGATTCGAGCAAACTCTTGCAGGTCATTCCAGATGTTGGCTATCTTTTCGTCCGAGGTCTTGATAAATGCTGAAACATCTTCATTTGTGCTGATGGATTTCGAAGGTCCTCTGATAAGGCCTCTGTCCCAGATGAATGGCTCCCACGAGAGTGCATCGTTAAAGAACATCGGCTTGGTACCAAACCGAAAGGCTATGCTCAAATCCACTCTGTAGTGAGGTGGTCAGACAGGTCAATGTTAAATGAGAATGGGTGTAGGCCCGAGTTATACGAACCTGCAAACCTTGGCCGGCAATCTGGAATTTTCGAATCTGAGCATCTCTAGCCCACCGCGCAAGTCCACCATTCTGCGTAACCCTTGCATGTGATTCTTGGCAGCATCAACATCACCACCATGCTCCGCTGTCAAGGCCAGGACGGAAACAACCATGATAGTAGCGTCAGATATTGAACATGGGTCCTCTGGCATGTTCAGTCTCTTCTGTAACAGACGAAGGGTCTTGAGAAAATGAAACTGGGTAATGGGGCTCTGAGGTTTTCCCCGACAGAGGTCCAGATATGCTTCAACAGAGAAGATTGTGCAATGAAAGTACACCAAGTCAGCCAAGAGATTTGTTGTCCATGAACTTGTAAGTGGATCAACTTGCAAACAAATCTTGGGAGGGTACAACGATTCTCTCATTGGCGACAGGGCTGGGATACCAGATTAGCATATAACCGGGAAGGTGTTGGGGGGAACATACCTTGGGCGAGATTGCCTTGCATATAAGGCTGAATCTCTACT
The DNA here is from genome assembly GCA_011799845.1 of Hypomyces rosellus. NCBI lineage: Eukaryota > Fungi > Ascomycota > Sordariomycetes > Hypocreales > Hypocreaceae > Hypomyces > Hypomyces rosellus. Next base: position 1,227,216 of record WWCI01000001.1, read on the forward strand.
GGGAAATTAACGAGTGATAGATCTGAGCTAACGCGCGGGGGTATTGAAGTGTACTGGTCATCTACGTCCGTTGGGCTTCCATTGCGTTGCAGGATCCAAGACTTGACTCGAGGAGAATATCTCTGTTTCGTTCGGCCACGTGACGCATGACTTCTGATGAGCTTCTGATGTTCTCTGTGTGGTTTGTGGGATGATGTAGCGATGATGAACTGGATCGGCTTGCTCTACTGCTTGGTCAATCTCGTTGCCTTTGGCACAGTATCGTTTTGCATGGCGGAGGTAACGGGCTTACTTTGGATATCTCTGACTTGCTGTTCATCATTTCCGAAGACTGTCAATTTGCAAACCGAATAGGAGATGTATTCAGAATAATGGATGCGCGGGGAGAAACCATGGAAGCCCAGGATAGTTGCGTCGAGACTCAGCTCAAAACCTCAACCAAACAGAGCATCAGATTCGTCTCCCGGTCTTCCGTCATGAAAGGGATGCCAAGACTTGATCAAATACCCCCTTTAGTCTAGTCTAACATATTAGTCGTGGCTTGATTCTTCATCTACTCTCAATGAGGTTTAGAGAATCGGCTACACCACCGTACGGGTCGTCCCGATTGCCAAGCATTTCCCATTCTCCCAATTGAGATGGCCTCAAATAGTTGCCGTGGTGGATGGATTACCAGAGAATGGGTATAAAATCGAGGGATTCCAGGTTGAATTATTTTCATAGTCAACCTGATCATCTACCATCGTCTCCCTGTCACTTCTCTACTTACACATTTCTATATCACCCAGTCGTTTCTTCTTCTTCTTCTTCTTTTACACCTCTAAACAAACCCACTAAGAACTCCCCTTAACAGACCAAATCGCCCACCATGCCCTATCATAAAGGTGCTGCTCAAGAGTCCGGTGATACGGCGGTCCCATCCAGAGACATGGACCCTCTACCAGACAACTTTGTTCCCATCTTTTTCCAGAACCAATTCCGGACCAAGATCGACCTGCCAACCAGAGAGCGGTACCCTCACGTAGAGGGTAAATGCGCCATCATAACGGGCTCCAACATTGGACTGGGCTTCGGGACGGCAAAGCAGCTCCTCACTCTTGGTCTATCGCACTTGGTGATGGGCGTTCGATCTCTTGAAAAAGGCAACGGAGCAGCTGATAAGCTTCGTGCCATCAATCCCACAGCCAAGATTGAGGTTTGGCACTTGGACATGGAGTCGTACGAATCTGTCCAGACATTCGCTCGCACATGTCAAGAGAATCTTGAGCGCATTGATATGGCTATCCTGAACGCTGGATTATCTCCCACCGAATTCAGCACTAGTCCAACTGGTCATGAAAAGACGATGCAGGTGAATCATTTAAGCACAGTGCTATTGGGGATCCTCCTACTCCTTACCTTGAAGAGCAAATCCACCGGCCCGGAGCCACCTCGTTTGACCATTGTCAATTCGATCATGGCTCATCTCAGCAAGTTCCCTAACAAAGACAAACGACCGCTGCTAGCTTCTTTCGATGATACAGACATCACTCCCTGGGATCCTCAGGAGAGATATAGTGTGTCAAAGCTGCTGTGTCAATTATTTCTTGTCAAACTTTCGGAGCGTGTTAGTCCCGAGGACGTCATTATCAACATGGTTGATCCTGGACTCACGAAGGGCACAAGTCTGTCTCGCGACGCCAAGGGATTGACTGGCTTGGCCGCAAAGGCCTTCTTCGGTGCTGCTGGGAGACCCGTTGAAAGAGGTGCTGCGACATATGTTGACGCCGTCCTAGGGCAAGGGAAGGGGTCTCATGGCTGCTTCTTGATGAATTGCAAAATTTCACCGTGAGTTGGTACCCATTTCGTCAGAGCAAAACAGTTCAATTGACATTTTAATCATCTCAGGCTTGCAAGTTGGTTCTATACAGATGGTGACGTCTTGATGGATGTGGTGTGGAACGAGACCTTACAGGAACTATCTCTTGCTGGGTTTGAAGAAAGGGTTGCTTCATTTAGATCGGTGTGAAGTGAAACATGTGAACTCATATTGTCGTTTTGTCGACTATAAGTCCAATTCAATATCACACTGAAACATTCACCTTTGTTAAGAGAATCTCATAACATACACGGAGTTGCTACCGTTCAGATAGCCTCATAACTTCTCACTTGATGCTATACACACTTGATAGCGTTCGAAGAGGGCACGATTCTTTGCATGCATCGAAGACAAACACTTTTACATGACTATTTCGTCGCTACCAGTACTGCATCCGTGTCATTGAGGGGTTCGTGTGCCTTTAATGCGGGGTAGGTTCTGTTGCGATGCTCCCTTGGGATCGTCAGGCCATATCCTCGGTTCCATCATCAGGGGAGTCTGGTCTTCTTGACGTGCTGGCATAACTTGAACTATCTGCTGTGTCCTACAAAACGGCAGTATCATCTCGAACGCTGTTGCCTGGGTGAAATGAAAAGATGATATTACATGTTTTGATCCACCTTCCCCCAGAACTCGTGTACATGCGCTGTCCATATTCACCTTCAAACTCCTTCGGTTCCTAGCTCTAGGTTAGTATTTGGGGGGTCTCATGGACCGAAGAGTCATGTCCACGTTCCGTTAACTAACTGTAAATAGTGCGTTGTTGACTTGTAAAGCTGATCCCTCTTTATATAGCCAAAGAGATCTGAAGTACAGAGGTATTTAGGATCGTTTCGGAAAGTAGATTCCGGGTACTTGAGAGTAGCTGATTATTTTACAGATTTGTCAAGACCGCTGTTGTTTGACCAATCCACTGCCAACACTGCTATCTTGACCCAGTATATCAATTTACCTTCATTTCAATACCAAAACACAAGATACTCTCATACAGGAACAGATTGATCATCTCAGATGGCGTTGTGAGAGGTAGTTCTAAGTGGCTATTTAGCCAAGACCACCCCAGAAACCCAACACCAAATCATAACGTCGGCGCGTCTCGACACGATGTACAAGTAAAATAAACAGGTGTACGGAGTAGATTGTAATTACGCAGAAAAATGTCAATTTTAAATTGGCCAGCATAGATTTGATGATCATGGACTACCTCAACCCGGGCGATGAGGTTGTCAGTAATCTACAATATGTACTCATTTGCCCCTCAGGGGTTCATCAAATAGGGGTAATCAGACAAATTTCGGATCCAGTTGATCCATTATTTTGAACCATTCATGTCATTCAATCCATAGGTACGGAGTACTTCGACAGTAGATTGTCTGTAAAACTTTACTTGTGCTATAATTGTCCGCGCATTTGAGCATCGTGAGTTCAGTAAGCTACGCAATTAAATGATACAAGGAAAAACAATTGGTATGGTAATTGAATAATAGAATGACTGGACAACCTGTTCCAAAACGCAATACACGGTGGACCTGCAAGACACCGAAGATTTGAGGCTCTGATTTGAAGGCAACTGGTGTGGAAGGCATGATAGTGCGCATGATGCGCATAGCATAGTGCGCGCACTGCAAAGCAGAGTTACTCGAACATGCAGCGGTGTGTACGTAAAGCTGAGGCAGTGCACCGGTGAACAGCTTGCACAGGGAGTGAGCTTTAGGGGCTCCAGATTATTGATGCATCACTAAACCTGCTGCGTCGCTGTGTAGCAGGTCTATGTGGTAATGACTGGGCATCACTGCAGTGCAGCAATGGGGTGCCGAATTGACAACTCCGCGAGGGCTCAGCTGTGTAGGTATGAACCACATATCCAACACACACGTTATGTCTCAAGTATGCATCCCCATACCAATACTTTCTTCCCTAATCATGCGACGTCGGGGAAGGAACTAGGCCTTGCCGGTTACATAGACCAACGAGAGAAGAATGGGATGACGAAATTGACGGCCCGGCCAACATCCGCAAGCTCTTCTCGGAGGACCGTTGAATCTAACGCTAATAGGCATATGATATCAGAGTCACACAGGCTTGAATCCGCGAGTCATCCCCTCGCATATGTATATGCACCACAATAGCTACCCTTTTCGTTCCTAGAGGACATGACAGCCAAGACACTCTTTCAGCCACTCTCCAATTTCCGTATCTGGTCACCGAGGTGTCGGGCAGCATCGAGTCGAGATACGTCATGGACTACTAACACATTCGTCCGTTTGAAGCAGGGGTTTGCTCCCTGATCACATGCAAATCATTTCATCTTTGTGGGTGTTGAACCTCACATTGTACTGTATACGCCTGAGGCTCTCATGCATGGGCCTTGATGCCGTTATGTTTGCAGTCTCATCACTTTTGAGCCGCGAGACAACCAGACCTACTGGGATTTGGTAATGAAATGGTATTCATAGAAAAATAGGCTACTATTACCGTAAGAAGAGAAGTTTCGATCAAATTTTTAGAAGCTTAATGTATGGTGATTGTGATTGATGTTGATCCATGGAGGTATTTAGCTACTTGTAAGTGAATGCTATGAAAACGACACCCCCACGTAGAGGGGCTGAGGGGGACCTCACCTCGACGAACTACTCAATCCCCTGTCTATCTCCACAAGACAATCCATGTCATTATTGTAACCAGCAAATATAATAACTATTCCGGATCGTATCTTGACGTCTTGATATAATTTACCAATTCTTTAATCGTCGCATCTTGTGGAAAGTTGCTCAAAGTGTACGAATAGCATGTGTTTCCCCAATGCCTGGCAGTCTGATTTTGACATAACCTAGAGCGCTGCAGAACGTCTACAGCGTTCTTGCTTATCATAGATCTTGGTCAAGATGCAAGCCGTAGCCGAACGACGATAGAACAATGTGCCGATCTGAATCAATTTTAAGTAAAGTAATAGTAGTTAAAATTTGAATGACGCCCGCTACTTTTAAGCATAGCCTTCACCTACCGTTTTGCGTGAGTATGATGTGGAAAGCATCAAAACTTGACCATCTGGTAAAGTCCTCATCCAGCTCTATGGTAGGTAGTACAAAATCTCACTTTCACAATATGGTGTATTTTAGTTATATATTTGGGGGTTTTTTTCCCCCGGTTTAAGAGCAGAGAGCATTTCAATCCCAAGACTCAATTCTTGGCTCCATGTATATTTCTTCCATACACTTGCGCTACAATATCTTTTTTGTTGAATTAGCCATAGGTTCCATGAGGCGTCCATTGATGTAAACATATTGATAATGGAACGAAAAAAAAGTGATCACTACCTACTCTGAACGGGACTGCTCGAGCCCGCGAGTTTTTGAGGCTCTATTGGTATTCTAGGCAGCGCTGTGGTGCGCGTGGTACGCCTATAGGTGCTGTGCGCGGCAGAGTCCGTCCTTGCGAGACGCACGACAAGGGGGGGTTGTAACACAGGGAGGGCGGTTACTTGGTAGTAAGGCATACACTGGTGTTACTGTTATCTCAGACGCGCCAAGCAATCCTATGGATACATGCACCATACGTTCTGCGTCTCTGTATGGCAAATAGTCTCCAAGGTATTGAGTCAGGCTCATTGGGCTGCAAAAGGGGCGCGGGATGGACTAATTCCGCGGGGTAATACCTGTCTATGTAGGTATGTATGTATGTATGAACCACATTTCCAAACGAACGAGTGATGTCTTGATTACGCCCCCGCACCCAATATTTTCCTATTTTCCTATGCACTTTTCAACTGGCGGTACTCTGTAAATGGAACGCCGCTTACGGGCTGTTATCTTCAAGTCCAACGAGAGAAGAGGAGGAGGGGTGGCGGTGGTGGGTGAACCTGATAGGCGACGGCTGACAGAACCGCAAGACCGTTTTGCCCAACGTCATTAAGCATATTAATACAGGCAATTGATCACCATTTTAAAAAGTCCAGACTCATCTTTGCATATACACTTTACCCCTTTAGTTCCTATAGAATGTAACAGCCAAGGCACTCCTTCTCCAGGTCTTCTAAAGCTTTGGGCACCATCACTTCGAGCCAAGCTATGGAGTTGATTGTTAGCAGGTCATTTTCTTTCTTGTTCACTAGTTGCATGTCAATCAATTTATCGACGTGGCCGCTGCAGCTCAGGCTGTTCTTCGTGCTGTCTCTACCTGAGGCTCTCATGGTCAACTCTGTCGTCGTCTTGGTGCACCGCCGCTCCTCGTGCCGAAGGAAGGCGGAATGTGTGTCGGTTCCGTGGTTTGAGATGTGCAATGTCATTGACGCATGGCGCAATTGTTATTGAAGTAATGAATTATATTGCTCTAATCTATATGCTTAAATCTGTTTGTCAATAAAGCTTTCTGACATCATCATCTTCGTGGGCAGTGGAGTTGTATGTATGTTCGACGACCATTAGGCAGGGAATACATGTACTCACCTTGCAGTAAACTTGGGACGATGAGTTGAAGACCCGGCTCTGTGTAGGCTACATCAATATTGGTCTGTTCAGTAATGGATTGACCAATCGTAGAGCTTGAGCCTTCATATTAGAGAGAGGGCTTGAGATTTAGGGGGGAAAGGGGGAGTTCGTTCAATGGCATAGCAGAAAGGCCAGTGCAAGTGTAAGTAATAAAAGTGTATGAGATTTCTAATTGCTAACGAGGCGTATGTTCATAAAAAATAACTAAGATACAAATAATGTCTTGCAAAGAAAATGGTAAACGATCGTGGTAGTCCCCCTCTATTTCCGCCCCTTCCTGGATGAGCCCATGCATTTGCGGTAATCCTCCACAGCTTTATAGACCTCTTGCTTCCCGATGCTTATTGTCTTGGTGCTTTTGTCCTCAAAACTCTCAATTTTATTGTAAACATGACGGATTACTTCCCTCGCGACCTCCTCGGCGTCCCTCCAATTTGCCCAGCCCTGGATGTCCTTCAGTCTCGAAAATGAAAGATTGGTTTTCTCGACTAAATTCTCGCCTGTTTCTTTCACCAACAGCAGGTTGATGTCCTCTTTGCGAAGGTACTTGGTGAGATAGCTCATGAAGTTCAGTTCATTCATGGCGGCGAACTCGATTTCACTCGTGAATCGACCGTAAAGCCCCTCATTTGTTTTCATCAATCGCTGTATATCTTGATCGCAGCCAGTGATGACAATCACCATCTTTTGGTAGTATTGCGGCTTCTTCATGAGATCCGCCAATTCCCTGACTGCCGCGTCTTCGGCAAACCTCTCCTTGGACTCGTTGTCCGACTGTAGGCGGCATGAGTAGTCAATCACCAGGACCTTTCTCAATGCCTTTTCCATAATTTCAACCACCTTTGATCCCGTGCGGTCTCCATGCCTGCTAACGAGATCTGATATACAACATTTAATAACCTCATTTGTGGGGAGGAGTCCCATGTCGTGGAATAATTGGCCCAGAGCGCGGGCTGTGTGTGTTTTTCCTGTGCCAGGTGGCCCCCTGAAGATGTAAGTGAGAGGAATGATCTTCATTGGGTCCTTGGAGCGTTGCATCATATTTTCTGCCGTGCGTTGGTGTTTCTCAAAAAGACTGATGACATTTTCGAACCCAAAGAAGTTATCGAAGTGAGCTCGCCATTTCTGGCTTGCTGCAACTCCGGGTTTAAAGTAGGGTTCGAAATCTTCTGGGGTGAGAATAATGTCTGAAGACAAATCAGACTCCTCACTATCTGAGGAGCATTCTGCTGACTCAGATTGAAGTGATGATGAATCAGACGCCTGGCTAGGCTCAAAGTCTGCCTTGACTGTATCTGGTGCTGTTGGGACGTTATCTTTTTGATCATCGTTGCCTGATGTCTCTCTCTTGGCGAGCGCCTTTCTGCTTCGGGCCTTTGCCTGACTGACAAGTTTGACGACTTCATGGCCATTGGCGAAATTTGGACGTTCTGTTGCTAGCATCAACAACTCGACTGCCTTGTCTACGGCGGATTTTGTCGCTTTGATGTCATCTTCTTGGACCTTTAACTCCAGTATAGCTCGTAGAGGAGTGGGGTCACTAAAGCTGGCGAATTTAAAAGAGTCCTGAAGAGGTAATCTCCAATGAAGTTTGGGATTGACCTTGTTGGAGATATACTCTATATCATCAGAACATCCAACCAGAATGATGCATCGGTCCGTATCGGGACCGTTGTCCATGCTGGATACGATTGCATTAATGACCGCCAGCTGGCAGTCGATCAAATCTCTGAATTCGTCTGATCTAATTCCATCAGAGAACATGTGCATATCATCGATGATCAGGACTTTGCCTTTTGTCGACTGGAGAATGGCGTTCGTCCTCTCTTCTGACTCACGAATAGAATGAGAAATGAAATCGGCGGGGGTTTTGTGAATGACCTCTCGGCCTGACACAAGACCACATTCTGCAATGATGCGCCCATAGAGCTTGGCGGCAGTGGTCTTTCCAGTCCCGGGAGGTCCCATGAAGATGCGGTTGAGCGTCATGTCAATAGGCTTCAAGCCTTCGAGCTTCCTCTTGTGGTTAAATTTGGCGCGGCTCAAGAACTCGCTGCATGCGTCATTGACTTCTTTTAACCCAACCATATTCTGCAGCGTTTTCCATGCTTCACTTGTGTCACGCATGTCTTCCGGTTCAGGCTCAGGAATCTTCTCCTTTGTTAAAAGAGAGGCGTCGTTTGTTTCCTCTGGCAGCGAATCCCTATAATTGAGTGGGCCAGGGCTACGCAATGAGCCCTTTGACTGAAATATTCTGGCACAGAAGGGTTTGGGCTTGTAGGCATTTCTGAGTTTGTCAGCCCTCCATTTACGCATCATCCGGTGGCGTGGCGTGCGGGTGCGCGGTGTGAGACTCGCAGAGTCACAAGGCTTCGGTGGAAAGGCGTTAAAAGAGTCAATGAACAAGCTCTCTGGGCTTGTTGGTGCTGAATCATACTCTAGAGTAAAGTCTGAACAAGTGTCTGGATCGGAGGAGCTTGTGTCATCATCCATAGCTTCCAAAGAAGCACCATCATCCAAAGAAGCGTCATCCTCAGAGGAGCAAAGATCTCCTGACCCTTCCGAAAGATTAAGGCCGGCGGCTAATGGTGGCATTGTGTTGTTGCTGATACCGTTGATTTGAAGGGGATTACCGGGCTCAGGAACGCTGACTGATTCAGGAACGATAGCTTCCACAGGAGTATTTGCGTGCTTAGGCTGAATGTTAAGGTCGGGAACGTCGCCACGCTCCTGGACAACGGGAGTGAGAGAGTCATCAACGAACTGAGGAGTATTGTCGCTCTTGGTGGCATTGTTATTCTTGGAAGAATCGCCAAGCTTGGGGTCATCATCATGCTTGGGAACACTGACAGTTTCCTGTGGCATGTTACTCTCAGGCACAAACACTTCCTCACAAGCACCAGTTGGCTTAGAAGCAGTGTTATATTGTGAAGGAATGCTCCCCTCAGACGCAATGTTTCGTTCACAATTAACATCACTTTGAGAGACATCTTTAGCTCCAGAAGCGACATTACGCTCAGAGGTGTTGCCATCTGAAACATCACCATTCTTAGACACAACACCCGGAGTCGTCGACCGCCATGGTCCCCAAGATGTCGCCTTGGATAAAAGATCGCCGACGCGGCTTGAAGAGGTTGTATCGCGCTTGTTTGGCGATGTTCTCCGTCTGTTGGCGACATTGGGATTAGCAGAGTTCACTTTGAGTTGTAGAGGAGGAACTGTCATACTTGGGACCAGATCGACACTCGATACTTAGAAAAAAGCCGGAGCCAGTATCAAAAGTCGTCTCAAGGATGTTACCCGAGAATGGATAGACTTCTCGAGCATCATAATAATCGGCGTAGTCACTCATGATGCCGGAGTTCAGTAGATTGCTCTAGGGCGTCGAGGCAATGGAATGTTCAATGTGAATAAAAGATGAAGACAATTGAGATTGAGGCAGTATATCATAGCCGTTAGACACTGGCTCTTATATCAAGTCTCGGGATGGCTACTAGTAATTCAGTGGCATATATGCCATGCAACTGCATTGAGGCTCAACGTTGGCTGGGCCGCGATGAGTAGGTACCCCTCGTTTGCTGTATGACAGCATAATAGTAACAGACAATACATGAAAGATATGCATGCATACTGCGATGTGGGTTGCTCGACAGAGTCGGTGTGTGCGACATAGAGCGAGCGAATACGTGCACAGCTGACTGCAGATGTGGACTTTCTCGTCTTTAGGAGGGGCATATTCTGTATGTCAATCATCTCATTGAAGCTGCGCGTGATTTATTGGTCGCCACATATTTTCATCCATTGAGCATGTCAAGCTCGATATTGGCAATCAATTGCCTGATCATGATGAATCTTAATTTTTGTACACAGGAATATGTGTACGACTACTGTTGGTATGATTCAGGAATTTGTGAATTGCCTACATTTCATTCATAGAGCACGGATTGGCTTTTTTGGCCAATGATGGATGTAGATGCCCAACTGGTTGACGCATGCCTACCTACGGAGTAATCCATCGACCAGCCAAACACGTGTGCAGTCCAAGAAGCTAGCGATATGCGCATTATTGCAAGGCCCCCAAGGCCCCCAAGGCGACAACATTTCATGTAGTCTTATGCGTGCGCACGCAAGGCACTGTGGGAGCTTCAGGATGCCCAAACAGAAGCCACTGCATCCCCCGCGTAGTTGCTGCGTGTCAACCACTCCATACATGTGTGCCCATAGGAATGGACGGACCCCCAGTTGAGCCTCAAAAGCTCAGAAGGGGGTTCGCGATGTAACCCCTCAGTTGCAGGAATGAACTGATAGTTTGTCTGCGTGGCCGAGCATTAGTGCCCTGGCCAACGTCTCGACGGCCTCCGAAGCCTGATATGTTTGTCTGCTCCCTCTCCGCCCGTCCGCGACTAACCTCATTCCTTGGGCTTCATTCAAGGAGAGATTAGCATGAATGCAATGCTTGTCAGTGCTTACACGCCTTCCTTTAGCCTCACTGCGACAATGATTCTCCACGGCCAACTAGACGAGCACACATCTTCTTCCAGTGTCACCTTAATGTCTGCCTGCTTTGTTTTCTGATATGCCTTACCATCGCGTACCTTCTAGGTCATGTGCGATGATATTAGCTACGGTACCGATGATGGCTTAGATGAAAGGTCGTACATCTTCGTTGTCATGTTTGTTCATAAAGGTGTAGACTAGCATGAGGCTCTTGTGCGGTGGGGGCGTCGTTCAAGTATCTGCTGTTGTATGAAGTGCTGATGACGCTGCTGTATTTATAGAATGTCTTTGATACATATAAACTGATTCCAGTAATTGATGTGGACTAGGCGAATGGCTCATCATTGCTCAAGTCGGGTGCATCAATTGGTTCCATTATTTGTAGGCAGCCGGCCGGAGCTATCCGTAGTACCATATCCATTCTAATACTTTGAGGGAGACTCTATTAGTCAATAATAACTGGAACCGTCTTGGATCGGGAGTTGCATGCAGGGACAGGAACTACACACGTGCTTGTTCGGTTGCTCAGTCGATTGCTATCGCGTATGCTAGATCTTACCCACAGTTCCAAGACTGGGGAGTTTTGGTCACATGCTAGCAGAGATGGTCATAAATTCTCAAAGATAATTGGATAGCCAGATTATATAGACTGTAATGATGACAAATGCATCCCGTGACCTGTTCTTGTTTTTTGTTACTAGGCTTGCCGGGATCTCTTTTGTCTGAGCCTTGTCTGCCCACTGTTGATGCCCAACCATTTACAACACCAGCAATTTCCGAAAATGGATGGCTCTCGCAATTTTTCGGGCAATAGCTTTGGACATGAGAACATAATTATCCAGGGCGACGTTACGCTCAATGCTGGTATAATCATGACGCGTTCACCTAGAATTTGGCGTGTGACTCATCAGTGGTAAATAGGTTCCCCAGACGCCGACATCCTGTTTCTTCAAGAGCTCAGCAAAACCGATCCTGTTCATGACAAGAAAAGAATTCTTCAATTCAAGGGTCCCCTTTTACCCGAATCCTTTTGTTAGATTCTTGGTAATGATGAATACAGCAAATGGCGCCGCACCAAGAAGAGTGGTGTGTTCTGGATCAAGGGAGACCCCGGGAAAGGTAAAACGATGCTGCTTTGTGGTCTCATTGAGGAGTTGGAAAAGACCCTGAGACAAGAGCTGGCCTTGCCTACTTCTTCTGCCAAGCCGCGGACTCTCGACTTAATTCAGCTGTGGCCATTATTGGAGGCTTGGTCTTCTCATATCTTCGGGACCATAAGTCTATTCTATCAGGTGTCCAACAGAAATTCAAGAACGGGCCGAAAGGACAATTTGAAGGACCAAACGCTTGGGTCGCTCTTTGCGATATCTTTGAGACCATCATCCAGGATCCGGCCTTGGAAGACCCACGTGTGGTAGTCGACGCCCCTGATGAGTGCCACAGTGGTTGCAATCTGCTTCTTGATCTTATTGTCAAGACCAGTTGCCAAGTCAAGTGACTAGTCTCCAGTTACAACGTGAAAGATATTGAACGAACACTTCACACTATTGAATCACCTCGTAGACTAAGCCTTGAATTGAAGGAGAACACCGAGAATGTCTCTCAAGTCGTGGATACCTATATTAATCGTCGTGTTCGGGATATCGAGGCCTTGCATGGTGACGAAGAGCTCGAGACCGAAACGGTAAAGCATTAACAGGTAAGACGAAGGCATGTTCCTGTAGATGGCACTCGTAATTGAACAGCTTCGGGAAACGGACCACCGCAACATACATGACGTGTTGGGAGAAATGTCAGACGGCCTAGAAAGCCTCGATGATCTAATTATGCGCCAACGGAACCAAAACTTGCGCGAGAAAGACCGAAATGCCTGCCAAGTTCTCGTTTCAATCGTCGCTACGGCAGAGCTCCCACTCCACCTCGAAGAACTACTCGTTTTAGTAAGCCAACAGTAGCAACAGTTCAAAAACACGACAAGAATGAAGCCTCCAGTCACTAGCTCTGATACAAAGAAAACACTGCTTTTAACAAAACCCACCCTCTGGAACAGCTCTGGGAACGAATAACAAAGTTTGCCGACGATTTCACTCTGAAAGCAACACGCGCGCATCTTGGAGCGGCCTACATTAACCTACCGGAATGGTTCTATCCTTCGCTCCATTCTCACTTCTGTCCACCTCATGCCCATCTCTACCTTGGATCCATCATCTTCAGTAGGAAATAAAGTCGTATTTAATACCTTCTTGATGTTCGATATCCTTTCAATGCTTTTCCAGAAATAGATTAGCAAAACACACCCTCCTGCCCATCATTATCGCACCCTGCAGAAATGCAAGAGGAGGGCCCTAGATTAAGATGAGAAAAGAAAACCCCAACTGCTTGGGAAATTGAGAGTATCATCTGCCGTCGCCGAGTAAATGCGTACCATCTGCAACGCAATAGTAACTCGTGTTCTTGTGATTCCATCAAAGGACTGGTAGTAGCAGAGTTTCTTCAACCGCGAAGCAACAGTTTCTCTGGTTGATATGCCCAACATCAGCTTCGAGGTTTCATCTTTCCCCCATTAGCTAGGACGGCTTTCTCGCCGAACTGGATATGGGCGTATGCCTTTACTGGGGTTTGCTGACTTTCTTGCCCTTAATAGCCTCAGTGAGCTTGTGAAGGTCCTCGAGTCGGGAATACATGAGGCACACGAGTGTTTCATTTTAGAGCAAAGATGAAGAGGATGGTGGTGCTATGAGATGGGAGCCACAAGAGCGCACGCCCTATGGGCATGCTTTGGATGGAACTGGGCCCCGAGCTTGGAAATCGCTTAATACTACGCAAAGGTTTTTGAATCGCCAATCCAGCCGTCAAAACTTTGGACCAAGTCTTCCTTGCGAGTACGGGAGCAGAGTCGGTGGATGTTATGCTTACCGTACTCGAGAACCCGGGACAGTAAGGATTCTTGGAGGCACCGGGCAGTCTTGTCAATTGGTTCGAAAGTATATGGTTCTCTTCCTCTCTAAATAATGACCGAACACAACTAGACATTCTGGGACATGAGTGACCTTTTAATATCCCTCATCTCCGGAGGTGTAGTGATCGTGGAGAAACCTGTCCTGGACCTTGAACGCTTGCGCAGCGGAAAAGGCGGCCTATGCTTGTTTATAAATATTGGCTATTCATAAAACTTGCTCATTTTTCTCATTATCGTACTGTTTTGTAATAAACAGCGCACTGATCCAAATGTGCTGCAGCTTGAGGCTCACAGTCAGTTCCATGGCGTCCTTGGTCGTCCGAAGGATCCCCTCGTATGGCATTTCCGTCAGCCAGCCTTTCACATAATGCCTTTTTTAATTTGTTAGACCAATCTCTGCGTGAAGAAAACAAATGAGGTGGTCTCATGTGATTTCTGATCTAGCGATATCACTACAAACCATTAGCTTCTTTCATGAATCAAGCGGTAGAAGTCTAGTCATGTGTCGAGATGTGCCCATGCTTGGTACGGACACCGATGCCTTTTACTAAAGAGACACATGGATAGACGGTAATAGGTTGTGATTTAACACTAGATAATTAATCTCATTTCAACCGATTTTATTTTTATTCTATCTCTTTGACGATTTTCGAGAACTGCTCGGAAATGCAAGTGAGTCGTTGCATCGCCAAGAGCTGATTCAACCATTGCTTCATTCTCAAGTAGTTTACGTGACCGCCATCTCTTATGAGCCACTTAGACGGGTATGTGGATGTGGTATTAATGACATAAAGCATGAAATATGATTATCATGTTTTGCCTTTTTCTCTCGTCTTCCTTCAATGTAGCTAACAATGATCATGTTCGCCATGCGAAGGGAATCGGCTGACTCGGTCCCAACTTTCGTTTTTTTTCTACGAGTAATTACTCCAAGAAGCAGGATGTCAATCATCTTATTCGACGTTGGAAGCACGAGATATAACCGTTCAAATATAGAGAGAAGTTTGCGTAGGGGAGTAAATCGAGCCGAGCAAGTGACATAAATTTCGATAATTATTTGCCTCTAAAAAAAAGGACCGGCATGTTCCCTTTCGCCTTTGCACACCTCACTCCAGCTGCAAGTTGAAAAACACTGTTATCGAGATGGTACTAATGATGCATGATGGAGTTATTTGTAGCTGCAGACCCTGTCATATCATTTAATTATCTGTGAAACACTATGATGGAGTTGCATCCTAGACCCACGAGATTGACAATATGTCCCTAACAGCCCGAATCACCCAGCCCTGCTCTCTGGTCTGGAGACTAGAGCAAAATGTGCGGGACGGTCCTCAGTTGGCGGGGATGTGATGGGGGGTGGTGGGGGTGGTGGGGGTGGTGGGAGGGGTAATGGCGGGGTAATCGGGCCATGCCGTCCTTAAAAATAAACATCTTGTACGATGCGGAGATTCATCTATGGATCTCCAATCGAAGGTTCTTGGAATCTATGGATGTTGGTACTACACTGTGTCTCTGCTCCTATTCTCTGCAGGGATTCCCGCCGCAACGTCTCTGTCCACGAATATCTTCCGATCAACCTGAGAATCCAAGATATCAATGACGCTGATGTCATCCAGTTACAGAGTGCATACTCTCACCATCGTCTTCTGCAAAACTCCAGTTGTGGCCTTGTGTAGGTTGGAGCTAGGCGGTCGAGACCCATTCGCTTATGCAAATCCCCGCTCCCATTAGTTAGATCACTAGAAAAGACATCTCGCGTACTGTTTTAGGGAATGGTTCCCTTGCATTGGTCCCACACTCGGTGCCAGATGATGTCAATACGGTTTCGGTTTCCATCGACAGCTATGTACTCACAAATGATGCAACGGATCAGCTCACGAGAAAAGAAATTCATTCTGATCATCTCCAAGGCCAACTATAAAAGTTCGCGTTCCCGTCCCAACGCAACCAAGGGCTGAATCCTTCTCAAATATACTGGAGAAACTACGATTTACTATGTCGTAAGAGGCGAAGGTGGCCCCGACGAAATCCTGCCGCTCCTTAAGCCTGATTAGGTGTAGTATGGATTAGTTTGTGTGTCGGCCGACAGATCCATCAGAGACGTCTATTTTGTGTCCGTTGGGCCACAGGTTAACGCTGTGCAACGGCATTGGAGGAAGACATGCAAAAACTATTACAGCCTTTCCACGTCGCTATTTGACTTCTCAACCCAAAAAGCTTCAACACTAAAACGTTGGGAATCCTGTTTACCAGTCACTTGATGAAATTGCTAATGCCACTATACTAGGATTCTTGAAAAGTTGAGCCCTTTGTCAGCCAATACCACCATCGATTGAGTGGGGGCGATGTTATAGCGTAGCTATTATAGGGCTTTTTTTTATCTTCACCTCAAAGAGCTATTCTGTAATTTGATGTCAAAGTAATGGGCCTTGTCTTTGAGATCATGAATAATAACTTATCATCAGTGTGGAGAACGTCATCTCATATGATAATTCATCGTGCCCCTTAGAGACTGGGTGTGTCACACGCAGGAGCAACTGGCTCTTGGAAGATTAGTTAGCCTTGATGATTGGCTAAGGAGGGTCACAATATCACCCCGCAAGCCCCACACGAGTGCTTAACCCTCTCTATAACTAGCTGCGGTTATTCCCTCGGGAACTAGAGAAGAAGCTAAGGACCTTAGAATATTATTATATTGAATTGAGCTATTGCTCCAAGCCCGGCATAGCCTACCTTGTCACAGCGTGTTAAAACGTTATGGATTGGTGTGCGATGGTGGTACCCATTTTGAGTGGGGGTGAACGGTTGGCCAGCTGCAAACGAGAGCAATCTACTGAACGGACAACAATACAATTAACTCAGCCATCGATAATCTATTCTACAAGCGGCCCAATCATAATGCAGACTGGATGGGAGGGTATTCAGACTCATTAGTCAAAAAGTGCTCAGAGCCTTGTGAAGCACTTTACCTTGAACGGTTGCCGTTAAAGATGACATTGGTAGAAACACCCTATTGTTTAACCTTGCACGAGATTCATTTTACACAAGCTCTTGTTAAATGCAGCAACAGAAATGATAATAGTAGATAATGATCAGTTAAGTGGTCTTGGTAGGATACAGGCCTTTATGTGAAGAAAGGGGTTTTGTAAATGTAGGAGGGAAACTTGTCGTCGAGTACAGTTGGAGAGTGTGAGGGGACCGAAACAGTAGACGTCGATCACATACCATGTCCAAAGAAGCTACCTCCATAAGTGGACTTCCAGCCCCAGACATCGCCACTCGTTTAGCTTACGGGTCGTATCACAATGCGACCCCAAGATCGGACGAATGAGCAGGAGCGGCTAGAGCGCCAATCAAAAAGGATTTCCACAATGAGAACATCCATGATGAAGAAAAGGAGAAAAACATTGCAAACACCTGACGTGGCGACCCCGCTAGTACTTTGAGCATCTCACATGCATAAATAGCCCCTCATTCCCCAAGCTACCAAGTCAATCTTTCCTTTCTATAGCAATCAAGCATCTACCATCCATCCACAACACCATTACCATCTGCAATTATGGGCAATGTCAGTTACCGTTAATCTTAGGCGCAAGTATGGCTTTACGAAACACCCTGACTAACAGACAAACTGTTGCATTAGCTACGTTTGATGATACAATTGAAACCAGAAGCGGCGGAGGCTTTAAAAGTTATCCCAGCGTATGTTATGCTGGAGAGAGAGCTCGCGATATCAATGCTAACAGTTTCCCAGAAAGGTTGAAGAGTCTGGTGGAACAGTCTTACCTGCACCTTTGCTCTTTCCTCCAGTGTTACATTTCAAGTAAGTCACGGCCCCTTTTCCTGTAATGCTGGTGTTGATATCATTGTCCTCTTAATATAGTGCGTCTGAAGAAGTTGTTGCGGCTATAAAGAAGGACTATGGACGTGACATTCTGAGGACCATGACTGAAGAACGGGAGGAGGAGAAGTGAAATGTGACAATGTAAACTACTTCGAGATTGTTGATCATCATTGTCGAACGGACCATCTAGTCTAGTCATAAATATATTCATTCGCTTTATCCGCCAGTCATCAATGCCCGCACCTGGAGCTATACATGCTGCGTTACGAGAATCCGGTTAGCCAATGTCATCATGCAACGACATACAGCACGTCGTTTAGGTCGCACCTACTGATCAATCGATCAATGCCATCCATCAAGATATACATAAAACAGTCCTCCTATTTGCTGGTTATAGTCTCCATAGCTTGATCTCTCTCTCTCATCCGACTACGACACTCGTCATCGCCAAACCCCTCACTTCCTCCGAGCTATCCCGAGAGCGCTGCCTCTATGTGAGAGCCCTCAAACCCGTTGTTCCCAGAGCGTTCAGTTTACTTTCTGCGGGCAGTCACATGTGGCGTTCCAGGGTGTCGTACATCTGTGCCCCGGCCGGTTTATCGGCATTGGTTATGTTATCTTGTAGGTTGCAAATATTGTCGGTTTTAGGGCAAGACTGCTAATGCAGTATTACGTCCAAGGTTGTTTCAACGGGTGGGGCCTGAAATGAACATGCAGTAGCGGTACAGTGCGCTGCTGTTCTGCGGGTATTATTTCGAGGAAAAAGAAATCCCGGGTCATGAGGGACTACATGACGTAATATATAGTAGTAATATCTGCACATCCACATAATATCATGAGCGCCTCTTCGTCAATGTCGCAATGAATATGGGACAGAATTATGTCAGATGGGTAGGTACTCCGTACATACTGTTCAATACTTACTGCACAGCCATCAATGTGAGACATTTGCTGTGATGGTGTACGTCACGGAAACAACTGTTGCATCGCATGCAATCAATGTATACAATGTTTTCTGCGCACAGGGAGACAAGAGGAGGTGTGGGAGATTTGTGGTTGGTGGACGCAGGATCGATCGGGTATATGAAAGAGATTACCAAGTGCTTAGATCTGGCCGGATCCGGTTGGCTGCCCTGCTCGGCACTTTGGGAAGCACATTATGCCCATGGGTCTCCCAAAGACTCTGCAGTTTCAAAGCGAAATTATACTAGGTAGGCATCTTCATGGCAGCACCTTGCACTGGCCAGGCAAAAGATACATGGTTTCGTGGTCTAGTTGGTTATGACATTTCGTTAACAACTCTGTTGACACCACCGAAAAGGTCCCCGGTTCGAGCCCGGGCGAAATCATCTACTTCTTTTTTGTCCGGGTGTACTAATCAATGTATAAAATATTATTCTTTATTTACTTTTATATGTATTTATGATTTCTTTTTTCTCTTTAGGAGAGAATGACTTTGTTTCATACCTGTTATTAAGTGTTAAACACCTTATATTTTGTAATGGGATTGCTTGTTAGAGCGTACTTGTTTGCCTTGTGTGATGCTGTGGTCTTAGTGCGCTTGCCATGACGGATCGCTGCGCATACTAAGCTCAAGTCCTATAATGCAGCCTACTACCCTACCTGACCTTGCAAGCTTTCTACCTAATTATCTGATTGCTAGTTTCCTCTCAAATATTTACAAAGCGTAATTGTAATTTCTTAAAAAAAAGATTAAAGAAAATTAACGTTTAAGAAAAGGCATCATGTAATAAAACTAGATGTAGTTTGGTATACGGAGCTTATTTTTTTTTTAATTAGAAACCAGGAAAACAAACAAGCCAGACATCCATAGTTTAAAAAATAAAATAATATACTAAAAAGGAAGCAATGAATATCTTTTAGTAATGAATCACAGAATTAACATTAACCGTCTTATAATTTCTACTGCATATTCTCTTAGCTATGCGTAGGTAGGTATAATTGAGGAATCCATGTAGTAACCTTGGAATGAGCCTATGGCTCTCCCAAGAACTCAGTACTTTTAATGCCAAGCCAGGTCATGGGCATGTTCATAGCAGTGTGTCTCGCCAGCTAGGCAAAACATTTATGGCTTCGTGGCCTGGCTTAGATCATGGCGCTTTGTTCACAGTGGTCGTTGACACTTGATCACCACCGAAAACACTTCACCCTAGATGACATGTATGAGAGAAATTCAACTCTCACCCGTCTGAGCGATAGAGTGAGGCTAAAGACTAAGACACAAGGTGAAGCATCTGATAGATATTTGATCAAGGACGTAAATCTCTAACGTGGTTCTCGTTGGCGTGTCATCGTCTTCTCCAGACCGGCGAAGCACTTGCTTGAGCCCTTTAGGGGGTCTGGCGTTCGGCTACAAAGCGCTCATTGGCTAATGATAATCTAGTTGTCGCTCATTAATGGTTGATACTCCATTGATAATGTTGTTTTTTTTCAGCTGGGAACATACTCATGGCTCCAAAGATCATTTCCTATTTTAAAAATTCCAAGACTGCATTTAGGATCAGACGATGGAGGATAATGGTCTGGGAGAAAATACAAATGTAGAGTTGAAGCACAGATGCGCTACTTGAATACCCAATTAGGCAAACTGCTGAGCGGAATTTCCTAAACAGGTAAGTATGCGTCTACCTACTATTAACCGTTCATGGGCCGTACCGAGCCGGGAGATTAAGCGAGGCGTCTCCGGCTTTCTTATAATGCTAGTTCACGGGATTGTAATTAGGCGATTATTCCTAATGACCAGTGCAAATTCACCTAAAAAGCTGTCGTAAAATGTGATTTGGAGCTGTCTTGATGGGCGTGTCAATGAATCTACTGAACCAGAGCCGATCCCACGGATTAAGCCCATTGCCTTGTATCAATGTGATTTGCGAGCAAGGATTGCCACAATGCCTGTTCTTCTCGCCTCAACACCAAGCGCATATCTTCCATTCTCAAAATTCCATTCGTGGTTCCCAGTGACCCATTCTCCAAGACCGTTCACGTAGAACTGAAGGTCCTTCTCCCATTCATGAATGCTTGAGTTCATAATCTCTGTGAACCGTGACGCGCATACGTTGAACCGCTCTTCTGCAAAGTTGATGGCTTCTTGTAAGGGGATCTTTTTCTCGACCATGGCTACGGTTACAATGTTATGCGCTTCATCCCCTCTACTTTGCTCAATGTTCCAGGAACAGATATCCTGCAAAATTTCGTTAGTCCATCCTATGATTAGCAAAATGGGTGTTGTTGGCTGTGAAAGCTTACGTTTGATAGGATTATCATGTCTGTAGCCAATGTCTCTAGCTCTTTGACAATTTCGTTGTTGAGAGTAGCATCGGAGAGATTGGACAGAATGAGCAGAAAATCGAAGCAGGACTGCGATCCAATAGTACACCTTCGGAGAACCATATAGCTCTGTAGGTCTCTTATATGAGACTGGTCTCGATCTTTTGCTTCAGAGCATAGGCCATCTAGAAAAGCATTGAAACTCTCGACAAATCGCCGCATAGCTGTCGCATTCGATATTCTTTTGACATGTAGCCAAAAGCTAAGTGATTCATGTCAGATGCTGCTACATAAAGGCTGATGGAATTTTTTTTTATATACCTTTTCGTAATCCTTCCCAAGATCGGCTCGCCCTCAGGCCGCGGCCTGTCAGGGTATCTCGGGTACAGTTACCACTAGGTACCACGATGAAATGGACTGTGAGAATTCAATACATACCGTAGCGCATCCATGATGATAGTGCTAACCTCCCTCGCTTCCTCGGGATGAAGTGGGTTGGTGGTTTCTTCGGCAATAAAGAACAAAGTGAGCATATCGGCTGTGAGCTTAGCATGCTCTTGGGACACCGAGGGGCATGTTAGTGCGGCAAGCAGACCAGGCGCAGCCTTCTCGTAAGACCTTTGCCTACATGCATCAAACGCATCGAAGCCTTGGATCCACTCTGCGCTGTCTCTTTTAATTGCGGCGTATGCGTGGTGCACAGAGCGTTTGAACGGCCATTGTGTCAATAGATCAGGAATTGTGATGGTCTGTGGGAGGCTAGTATGTGCCATAGCCATTGCAAGAGTCTGTATCAAATGGTTGTTTCTCACTCGACTGATTTCAAAGTATAGTAGCTCGAATTCGACGTTATATGCTTTCTAGTATAAAACTCTTCCCTTGGCTAGGAGGTCACCTCGCTCCGATGGATGTCTCATGATGTTCTTTTCTCGGCATCCCGCAGGGAGCGATACTTAATTTGCCGTTGGCGAGTGCAGGTCTCATATAGTGCCGGCGCCTACTGCTGAAAACTCACTACGCATGCATGTAGATGAGTGGTTTGTTTTTCTCGATGACACTTGTGGGCGGTCAAGAAAGTAGCAAGGGGTGGGAAAAAAATACAGGTCGTCGACCACTAAACTTACACTGAAAAAGTGTCGATCAAGACCCGTGTTTTTTTCCACCGCATGGGCAGCTAGGTAGGAATACCCTCAAGCAAGTATCTAACGTCAGTTACATGGGTAGGTATTACTTTAGTGGATGTAAAACATCGAATCCCGTGAGAGGCAAATATCTAAGACACAGTCTCAGCTCTTTGTGTTGCTTCAACATCTATAATAAGACACATTGAAGTACGACGCCTTAGCAGAGGAAAGTGTGCAATATATACGCTAATAAGCATCTATGGCGACTTGCTCGGCTCAGGATAGCTCCAGTGTTGAATTTGACTTAGCTTGTACAGTATATAGACCGTATAAATATTACGCGTGCTCACAAGTACGGCTGATGAAACGTGATCAAAGCGTAGCGGCAGAGACAATGCAGCTACCACTAGCCTCTGGGTACAGCAATGGATGTGTCAAAGACAGCTCGTATGAGTGAGCGACTGAAATAGCAAGCGCTGCGTTAAATCATGCGTAAATTTATACGCTAGCGGATATGGTCATGTAGCATTATATATCATAATAAATGAGATCATCATCTACTAAGCTGATTTCATTATCTAACAATGAAAAGGATCCGCATGCCTGCCTCTGTTTGACTCCGTTTAAAATCTAACATTTCCTAACACCTCCACAGAGCTCTACCCGGAACCTTTACACGCGGGTCGTGCTAGTAGTATCATTTAATTATAGTATTGCAAAGAATATGAGGTTCTTACTACTGCCAAAAAGAGAATTTGTGAGTAACCTTCCTAAAACTTGATAGACAACGAGGACAGTTGATGATGATATAGTGGATAGCTCAGGGGTAGGCCAGAACCGACAACATGAATACCATTTTCAAAAGAATTCTAGAGACCATTGAATACCAAAAGCTTCTGATGAACATAGGTCATCATGGTAATATATTTACCCCCTACTTGAAGATTATGCTCTTCACACTAACCTCCTTCATAGTGCCAGTCGAAGTTTGCGCTTAGTAGAATATGTCGAGTCGTCCAGTCTTCTTAGCCATCTAATCGACTTCAGCCTCGTCCATTCGAAATTATTGTAAGTAGTATTGTTTTGAAGGTAGAGTGAACCAACGTCATGCGTTAGTGTCACGTGCCGGAGTGGCAGTGGTCGGAGCGGAGGATTTTTCCGGTGCCGAGAAAGAAAACCTTAAAAGCGCGATGATAACAGTGAAAAAGGGATCAGAGGGAATATGTAGTGATTGAGAGTCATTAAGCCAACTGTGACGTTCCGGGCGTTTCCTAACTGAGATAACCTAGATCGTGGTTCGATGTTGGCAGTGGATTAGGGTGATATTAAATAATAAGATAAAGTGTTATAGTTTAGGTATTAGGTATTGATAATAAATAATTATATTAATAATTAATTAAATATATAGGAGAATTATATAAACTAGTATATATAATAATTAGGTTTATTATAATTAAAATAAATATAAGATTTTATTTTTATAGAAATAAACTAATAATTTAATAAGTTAATTAAAATTAATTTAATTATAATTAATTTTGTTTTATTAAATTATGTTAAGTTAATTTAATTTAAGTTAATTTTTATTTAATTAATTAATTTTTTTAAGGTTTTATTATAATTATATTAAGCAATAATAAATATAAGTATTATTAAAAGTAAATTTAATTTAATATATAACCTAAGCGTAAGGTTAGGTTATTATATATTAATTTTTTTTTTTTTTTTTAAAACCTATTAGTTTTTAATATAAATATTTTAAACTATTTTTTTTTATTTAATAGGTTTTTTATATTTTTATTTTTTATTTTTATTTATTTATTAATTTTATTATATTATATAATATTTTAAGAAAACTAAAATAAATTTTTAAATTTAAGCTATTATTAAGTTTTAAGGTTTTTATTTTTATAAATTATAAAAAGTTTTTTATATTTATTAAAGCTTTTAATATAATTATATTTTTTTATATTAAATATTTTAAAATAAAAATAAATAAATAATATTTAAGATTTATAATAATTATTATATTTTTTATATTAATTTAAAAAAAAAATTTATAATTATAAAAGTTTTAATAAAATATTTTATAAATTTTTTTTTAATTTTTTTTATTATTTTTTTAATTTTTTATATAATTAATTATATTATTATAAAAAAAGAATTTTAAAAAAAAATATAAAAAAACTAAAAATATTTTAAATAAAATAATAAATTATTTATAAAAAATTAAATAATAAAAATATTTTTTTTATAAAAAAACTATAAAAATAGTTTTTTATAATTTAAATAATTTTAATAAATTAAAAAAAAAAAATATTATAAAATAAAATTTATTAATATTATTTTTTAAAATAATTTTATAATTAATTTTATAATTAAATTTAATTAAAAGTTATTTTTTATTAATTTTTTAAGCTTAGATTTTAATAAAATTTTTATAAAATTATTTAAAAATAAATTAAATATTTAATAAGTTTTTAATAAGTTTTTTTATTTTATTAAATATCAATATTTATTATTTTTATAATATATAATTAAAATTAATTTAATTTTATATTTTTTTTTATTAAAAGTATTTTTATAAGATTATAAATAATTTTTTTTAAGATTTTTATTAATTAATATTTTTTTAAATAAAGAAATATAAAAAATTAAATATATTTATATTTTTTTTAATAATAAAAATTTATAATTAATGTTTAAAATAATTTTTTTAATTAAATAAAATTTTAATTTTTTAAAGTTTAATTTATTATTTAATTATATTATTTTAATATTTATTTTTTTTTTATTTAATATATAATAAAATAAATAAATTATATTTTTATTTTTAAAAATTAATTTTTTTAATTTATTTTTATTTATTTATTTTTTTATCTTTTTATAAATTAATATAAATTATATTTTTATTATTTAATATAAGTTTTTTATTTTATTTATTTTAATTATAATTTTATTTATAATTATTTTATTTTTAAATATTTTATATATTTTTAAATTATAATTAAAATTAATATATATAAGATTTAAGCTTATAAATTTCTATATATTAATATTATAAATAATTTATATTAATAAAAATACTTTTATTTAATTAATATATTTAAAATTAATATAATAATATAAATATTTTTTAATAATTTATTTAATTTATTTATTAATTTATAAATAATAAATTATATTAAACTTATAATTAATATTTAATTATTTAATTAACTTTTATAAAAGTTTATATATACAAATTAATTTTTAATTAAAAATAATTTTTTTAAATAAAAAATAAATATTTATAATTATATATAAAAATATATATATAAGTTTTTTTATATTTATAGTTTTTTAATATATTAAAAAATAAATTTATTTTATAATTTTATTAATAATTATAAAAATATTATTATAATTAATTTTTATAATAAATTTAATTAATATAAATAGTTTTATAATAAAATTTAAAATAATTATTTTTTATAATTTTTAAAATATTAATAATAATTAAATTTATTTATATAATTTATATTTTAAAGTTTTTATTTAATTATATATAATATATATTAAAATAATTTTTTAAATATATTATTTTATTTTATAAAAGTTAAAGTTTTATTTAATTTATTTAAATATTCTTTTTATTTTTTATATTTATATAAAGAATATTAATAAACTTTTATAATAAAACTTTTTTAAAATTTTAAAAAAATTTAAATTTTATTTTTATATTATTATAATTTTTTATTATTTATAATAAATTTTTTAAAAAATTTTTATTTTTTATTTTTTAATATTTTTTAATATAATAAATTTAAATATTATTATTTTTTATTTAAAATATAATATTAAATATATATTATATATAATATCTTTTTAAAATAATATTTAAAATTTATTTTATTATAATTAGTTTATTTTAATTATAATTTATTTATTTATTTAAAATATTAATTTTATTATTTTTTAATTTTTTTTAATAAATAAAAGTATAATTAAATTTTAAAAGATATTTAATATATTTAATTTAATATTTATTAAACTATTAAATTATAATAAAATAAAAAATATTATTATAATTTATATAAATTTTAATTTTATATTTATTTTTAAAAAAATAATATTTTTATTTTTTAAAAATTAAAATAATTATTAAATATTTTTTATTATAAACAAAATAATTTAATTTAATATTATATAAAATTTATAAATAAAATATTATTAATTATAATTTATTATTTTTATTTTATTATTTAATTTTAACTTTTAATTTAAAATTAAAAAATTTATTTTAAGTTTTATTTTTTTTTTAAATTAAATATTATTAATATTAAATTATTTATATTTAAAGTTTTAATTTATTTAAAAATTTATTATATTTTTTTTATTTATTTAAATATTTAATTTTTTTTAATTAATTTATAAAATAAATATATAATTTATTATAGTTTTTTATAAAGTATTAATAATAATTAATAAAACTTAAAAAGCTTTAAATCTTTTTAATAATATTTAATTTAAATTAATTTTATATTATTTTAATTTTAATAAAATTTATATATATTTTATTTAATATAATAATATATTTAAAATAAATAATTTATTAAATATAAAATTTATATCTTTTTAATTTAATTAAAAGTTTTATTTTCTATAATTTAATAAATATTTAATATATATATTATTTATATTTTTTAAATATATTTAAAAAAAATTAAAATATTATTAAAATAAACTATTATAAAAATATTAAAATATTTTTTTAATATATTATTAATTATTTTTTAAAATATTATAAAAGTATTTATTAATTTAAAAAAATATAATAAAATATTTAAATAATTTAAATTTAATATAAAAAATTATTATTTATTTAATTTTTTTTTTATATAAATAAAATTATAAGTTTTTTTTAAGTTAAATATAATAAATAATTTTTTATTTTAAAAATAATTTTATAATTTTATAATTAAAAATAATAAAATATAGTTTTTAAATATAATTTTATTAAATTATTAATATTTTATAATTAATTATAATTTTTTATTTTTTTTTAAAATAAATATTATAAAATATTTTATTTTTAATATAAATAATTTAATAAAATTCTTAATTATTATTTTATTAATTTATTTTTAAAATATTATAAAAGTTCTTTTATTAAAATTATAAATTTTTTAAAATATAAAATTAAATTTATTTTTTAAAATAATCTTATAATTTTATTAATTATATTTAAATAATTTTATATTAAAAATCTTTTAAAATACTTTTTTATAATATTTATATTTATTAAAAATATTTTTAAATTATTTAAATAAAAAAAAAAGTTTTTATTTAAAAATAATATTTTTTTAAATAATTTATTAAAACTTTTAAAAAAATTTTATAAAAAAATAATAATTTTATAAGTTTTTTATTTTTAATTTTTTTTTATTTAAGTTTTATTTTTTTTAATAATTAATTAAATAAAATATTTTATATTTTTCTTTTTTATATTTTATTTAAAACTTTTTTTTTAAGTTTATTATTTTATTATTAAACTTTTATAAAATCTTATATTTTATATTTATTTTTAATTAAAACTTTTATTTTTATTTTAATAAAATTAATTAATTCTTTAATTAATAAAAAAGTTATTATTATATAATTAAAAATATTTTAAGATTATATTATATTTATTAAAATTTATTAAATTATAAAAAATAAACTTTATATATTCTTAAATTTAAATAAAAAAATAATTAGTTTTTATATTAATTTATTTTTAATTATAAAAAAAAGTTTTTTTTTAATATAATAAAATAAATATAATTTATATTTTAGTTTTTTTTTTTAAAATAATTATATATAATTTATAGTTTTCAAAAATATATAATTATTTATTATTTTATTATTTATTAATATAATAAAATAATATTTTTTTATTTATAATTTTATTATTAAATAAAACTATTTATAATAGTTTTTATTTATAAAATTAAAAAATTTTATTTAATAATTATTTTATAGTTTTTTTAAAAATAATTAATTTTATTTTTTATTTTTTAATTATAAATTTTATAAATTATTATATTTTTTTTAATATTTAATATATTTTATAATTTATATGATTTTTTTTTTTTTTATTTAATTATATTAATTTATTTAAAAAGCTTTAAGTATTAATTTATATTATTTTTTAAGTTTTTATGAGTTAAATATTTATTATTAAAATATATAATCTAGTTTATTAATATATAATCTATAATTTATTTAATAATAGTATTAATATATTTCTTTTTTAGTTTAAGGGTTATTTTTTAGGGTTTTTTATTTTTATTTTTATATAAGTTTTAATAATTTTATAAATAATATTTTAGTTTATTATAGTTATAATATTTTTTTTATTTTTTTTAAGTTATATTAAAGTTTATTTAATTTAGTTTATTATTAGATTTAATAATATAATTATTTTTTAGTTTTTAATATATTTTATCTTTTTATTTTTATTTATAATAAATCTATCATTAGTTATTAATTTTAATAATTATTTTAATATATTTTATAAAAGTATTTAATAAATTATTTTTAAAAACTTTATTTTTAATATTCTTTTTTAATTTTTAATAAAACTAATTTATTAATATTTTATTATTTTAATTAAGTTTTAAAATAATTTATTTAAATATAATAATATAATTTAATATTAATTCTTTTTAATAAAGGTTTTAAAATAATTAATTTTTTTTTATTAATAGTTTTAAAAGCTTTTTTAAGATCTTTAATAAATTTATTAAAATCTTTTATAATTTATTTAATTTAATCTTTTTATTTATTTTTATATAATTATAATAATCTTTTATAATTAATTTAAATTATTTTTTAATAGGTTTTTTTAAATAAATAAATATAAATATAAATTATTTTTATATAGTTTTTTTTAAAGTATTATAAATAATAATTATAATAAATTTATAAATCTATAATAAAAACTTAAAAAGTTATTATTTTTAATTTTTTAAAAAATAATTTTAGGTTTTTAAATCTAAAAACCTTTTTAATATTTTATTTTTATTTTTTACTAATTTTATTTTAAAATTATTTATTTAAATCTAAAAGTATTTTATTTTATTTTTTAATTTTTTTAAATAATATAATTAATTATTTTAAAATATATATTTAAAGTAAAAATTATTATTTTTTATTAATTATAATACTTATTATTACTTAAAGTTATAATAATTTATTAAATAAAAGTTATTAATATATAATATTTTAAATATTTTTTAATAAAAAATAACTTAAATTATAGTTTAATATTAATAATAAATTAAAATAATATTAAATAATAAAATAAAATATTATAGTTTAAGTATTAAATATTAATAATAAATAATTATATTAATAATTAATTAAATATATAAAAGAATTATATAAACTAATATATATAATAATTAAATTTATTATAATTTAAATAAATGTAAGGTTTTATTTTAATAAAAATAAACTAATAATTTAATAAGTTAATTAAAATTAATTTAATTATAATTAATTTTTTTTTTATTAAGTTATTATAAGTTAATTTAACTTAAGTTAACTTTTATTTAATTAATTAATTTCTTTAAGGTTTTAATATAGTTATGTTAAGCCGTAATAAGCATAAGTATTACTAAAAGTGGGTCCGACCTAGTATATAACCTAAGCGTAGGGTTGGGTTGTTATAAAAACTAAATATTTAAATAAATAAAAAAATATAATAAGCTTTTAAATAAATTAAGGTTTTAATTATAAATAATTTAATATTTATAATATTTAATTTAAAAAAAAAATAAAATTTAAAATAAACTTTTTTAATTTTATATTAAAAATATAAATTAAATAATAAAATAAAAATAATAAACTATAATTAATTATATTTTATTTATAAACCTTATATAATATTAAATTAAAGTATTTTATTTATAATAAAGAAGTTTTAATAATTATTTTAACCTTTAAAAAAAAAATTAATTTTTTTTTAAAAATAAATATAAAATTAAAATCTATATAAATTATAATAATATTTTTTATTTTAATATAATTTAATAATTTAATAAATATTAAATTAAATATATTAAATATTTTTTAAAATTTAATTATATTTTTATTTATTAAAAAAAATTAAAAAATAATAAAATTAATATTTTAAATAAATAAATAAATTATAATAAAAATAAAATAATTATAATAAAATAAATCTTAAATATTATTTTAAAAAAATATTATATATAATATATATTAAATATTATATTTTTAATTAAAAATAATAATATTTAAATTTATTATTTATAAATTAATAAATAAATTAAATAAATTATTAAAAAATATTTATATTATTATATTAATTTTAAATATATTAATTAAATAAAAGTATTTTTATTAATATAAATTATTTATAATATTAATATATTAAAATCTATAAGCTTAAATCTTATATATATTAATTTTAATTATAATTTAAAAATATATAAAATATTTAAAAATAAAATAATTATAAATAAAATTATAATTAAAATATATAAAATAAAAAACTTATATTAAATAATAAAAATATAATTTATATTAATTTATAAAAAAATAAAAAATAAATAAATAAAAATAAATTAAAAAAATTAATTTTTAAAAATAAAAATATAATTTATTTATTTTATTATATATTATAAAAATAATAAATATTAATATTTAATAAAATAAAAAAATTATATAAAAACTAAAAATATATATAAATTTATTAAATATTTAATTTATTTTTAAATAATTTTATTAAAATTCTATTAAAATTTAAATTTAAAAAATTAATAAAAAATAATTTTTAATTAAATTTAATTATAAAATTAATTATAAAATTATTTTAAAAAATAATATTAATAAATTCTATTTTATAATATTTTATTTTTTTTAATTTATTAAAATTATTTAAATTATAAAAAAATATTTTTATAATTCTTTTATAAAAAAAATATTTTTATTATTTAATATTTTATAAATAATTTATTATTTTATTTAAAATATTTTTAGTTTTTTTAAATTTTTTTTTTAAATTTTTTTTTTATAATAATATAATTAATTATATAAAAGAATAAAAAAATAATAAAAAAAAATAAAAAAAAACTTATAAAATATTTTATTAGAATTCTTATAATTATAATATATTTTTTTTTAAATTAATATAAAAAATATAATAGTTATTATAAACCTTAAATATTATATATATTTTTTTTATTTTAAAATATTTAATATAAAAAAATATAATTATATTAAAAACTTTAATAAATATAAAAAACTTTTTATAATTTATAAAAATAAAAACCTTAATATTTAATAATAGCTTAAATTTAATATTAGTTTTAGTTTTTTTTAAATATTATATAATATAATAAAATTAATAAATAAAATAAATAAATAACAAAAAAATAAAAAATCTATTAAATAAAAAAAAAATAACTTAAAGTATTTATATTAAAAATTAATAAATTTTAAAAATAAAACTAAAAAAAATAAAATAATATATAATAACCTAACCCTATACTTAAATTATATATTAAATTAAACTTACTTTTAATAATATTTATACTTATTATATGTAACAACCTGGCACAGTTGGCCTTATAAACAGTTAGTACTGTTACAGTAATTGCTACAATTGCGATTATTGGCCTAATCTTTTGCCTATTGGCTTGACGGTCTGACGGTTCGTTACATTATAGCTTAATATAATTATAATAAAACCTTAAAAAAACTAATTAATTAAATAAAAGTTAACTTAAATTAAATTAACTTAAGATAATTTAATAAAAAAAAATTAATTATAATTAAATTAATTTTAATTAATTTATTAAATTATTAGTTTATTTTTATTAAAATAGAATCTTATACTTATTTAAATTATAATAAATTTAATTATTATATATATTAGCTTATATAACTCTTTTATATATTTACTTAATTATTAATTATAATTATTTACTATTAGTATCTAATACTTAAACTATAATACTTTATCTTATTGCTTAATATTGCCCTAATCTACTACTAACATTAAACCACGATTTAGGTTATCTCTTATTGGGAAACACCCGGAATGTTATAATATTAATATATTAAACTAATATATTATAAAAAGAACTAACTATAATATATAAATTAAATATATACGCTTATATATATATATATATAATATTACTTTTTATTTATTTATTATATAACTATTACTATACAATTACTTATTTTTAATAAGCTTAAGTCTTAAATATATAGTAATTTATTATGCATTTACCTGACTAATAAAACCCTTATTATATAATAAATATTTATTATTATATTACTAATAATTTAAACCCTTAACCCTGTATATATATACTAACAAACCTATAAAGTACTAGCCTAATTATAATAAGAATAAAAAAATATTATTTAAGCTAATAAACTATTTTACTAAAATAATAAAAGATCCACTGATACTAGTACTTTATGCTAGCATTGCCCCTTACATTAGTATATAACAGTTACTTATTATAATACTAACCATAAGTGTTCCTAAAAGTAAGTCTCTCTTTAGTGTATAACCCAGACGTGGGGTCGGGTTATTATAAGTTAATTAGGTCCTTACTATTTGTCACGACCCGACCTTAGTATACACTAAAGGTCATATAACAAGCATATTTATTCTAACTAATCATATAAAAGTAATCACTATAATACCAGTGATCACTCTAATAATTACTAAACTAATAATTATAATTGTTTTATTAATTACTTATATAATATAATAATTAAATCTAAATCTATTTATATATATACTATAATTATTATTATTTAAATATTTAAATAATTAATTATTAATAAATATTATTTATTATTAATACCTAATATTAAACTATAATATATATTGTTTAATCTTGCCCTAATCTATTATTAATATTAAATACCATAATATAGGTTATTCTTATTAGGAAACACTTAGAATATTACACTATTATAGGCTTTAAATTACTTAAATTACTATTTAATTTAATTAACTATAATTAATTGTATACTTCATTTAATATACTTAAATATATACTTAAATAAATATATAAAAATCTATTATAAAGAATCTTAATTTGCTTTATGTTTATATATTTATATATATTAATTTTATACATTTTGCTTATTATTAAGATTTATAATCTCTTACTATTAGTTTTTAATAATCTTTTACGCTTGTTTTTTTTAGTTTTAATTTTTTTAAATATAAGAACTTTAATAACTTGCTTTTAGTGTCCGTTATAGTATTATTATAAAATATAACTAATAAAAAAGACAAGTTATTATGTTTTAGTAAAAAAAGAGGAATAGTATAAGGATATAAAAATACTTAAACTTTACTTATTTAAAGTAAACTAATAAATAGCTATTAATCCTTTTAGTAGTTAATATACTATAAGATTAGTAATATACTTATTAATAATATAACTAATAATTTATATCTTATGTATTTAAATAACTAAGCTAAGATAACTAATTAAACTAAGAATATCTTTTCTATAACCGATTTCTATACTGTATTTTAGTCAAACAGCTAATAGAGAGGGATGGAAACGACTAACCACGCCCAGATAAGCTGATTTGCCTACCACCACTTCCCGCGTGATGGAGGAAAAGAAAGCCTCGTTTCAAACACCTATTGGTGTGCTGTCTCATCCTGAAAAGTGGCACCCAATTACCCGTCACCTTGTTAAGACATTACACACGTGAATGGAATGTACAAGTAATAGCAAGGGATCGCGTTCACGCAAATGATTACCCCTTACTAATTCCGCAGGAAAAGGGGATAAAGTACAATATGAGCTCCTTTTGCGGCTCGTTTACTTGCTCCGTTGCCCCTACACGGTATCCATGAAGGCCAGACTCCTTCACTCTTGTACACCAAATATCTAGCGGAATAAGGGTCACAGTTGTACTCATGTCTCATATGTGTCATGTCTCAGTTACACCGCTCCTCATTCAAAAGCCTTGTCAAAGAAGGGAGTTATAAAGTGCTTCTCCACATACTTGTAAGATTGTTGCCACGACTGAGATCACTGCGTTCACCAATAAAAACAGATACTACATTTTTCTCAGCTGCTTTCAGTGTCCAAGTACCCTTTGGCTTGTGTTCACAGTATGAAGGTCACGATTTTTCTTGCCGCTGTAGCCGGACTCGGCGCAGCTACTCCAACCCAGGACATGGGACTCAACAAACGGTTTGAACCTGTGTGTACTGCGTGAAAGTTTTGCCATTCAAAGCCAGCTGATACTAACAAGACTGTAGAATAAGGTACGGCTATTTCATTGACGAGAACTAGGAGTCGCGTTATAATGCTAATATAGCTTGTAATCAAAAGGGGCCTGCTTGCACCATTATATGCGTACGTGATTCATCATGATTGAAGAAAAGAAAAAGAAGAAAAGACTTTGAACATCGATGACATGCTAATACACCAAACTTTCAGAGAGCTCGTCAATCTGAGGTAAGTATCGCCGAATAACAAGCCATCTCCTCCTAAACGGTAGTTCCACGAAGCTAACAATGCAATAGAGATATTGTGTAGGTCATCTACTATGATTGACAAATTTACATCGAAACAGCATATTAATAAGGTTTAAAATCTACACAGCCACAGATTCCAGGATGCGAGATGAGAAAAGGCGAATGTGTTCGTGATTTTGGCGTAAGTAGCCGTTATCATGAGAAAATTCGAACTGTGGGCAAAATGCTAATGTAATTGGGGATATACTAGAAAAGTTGTTGGGCTTATCATCACCGCGGTACGCTTTGTTACATGGAGGGCCCTTGCGGGGCCGATTTCTTTGGCTGCCGCGACGATAAAACCGGTGAGAATGACGGTCTTCCAGTAGGCGTTCACCAAGGTCACTGTGCAAGCAAGCAACAGCAATGTGATTTTTGTCGTCAACATCCCGAGAGTGAACTATGTTGGTTTGAAGACCCATGTGTAGGTTTTTAACCATGTTTAATTCGATTACAGTTATAAGCAGGCTAACACACCTAG
This sequence comes from Hypomyces rosellus, assembly GCA_011799845.1. NCBI lineage: Eukaryota > Fungi > Ascomycota > Sordariomycetes > Hypocreales > Hypocreaceae > Hypomyces > Hypomyces rosellus. Next base: position 1,262,316 of record WWCI01000001.1, read on the forward strand.
TAAAATCTAAAACCCTTTTAAATTTCCTGGATTTCCTGAAGAAACCGAACTTTCCGAAATTTTTTAAACGGCTGCACAATCTTCTCCAGATGGTATAACAGTTTAGACTTTTGTTCCGAGATCGCAGGATTTATAAAGTGATGGATCAAGACAAGGCTAAGATAAGTGGCTGTTAAAAACACCTTAATAACTAGCTAGACTAGCACATTAAGAGACTGTAGATGAGTTAGTTTGTAGTTGAGTTGCTTTTGTATTTCCTAATTAGTAAGATACAACTAATATCAAGGCAAACGAATTCGATCGCATTATAATGAGTTGAAGAAGTTGAATCGCCGGAAATCATAGCCTTTCAAGCGTAGCTCTAATGCAACATCTTCCAGAGACCTCAGTCACTACCAACACCCCTACCCCATAGGTACCGATTATTCCTCTTAAGATAAATAGAAATGATATATCAGAACAAATACTAGTTGGGGTAATGAAAGAATACCTAGCAACGGCCCAGTATAGGCATTCATATATGTGTGAATACTTGCAAAGTATGCTTAGGCCGCAATGTTCATTAATTGAGTCTGAATCCTAAGAATGGATGAAATCATGCATAAACAAAGATAATGTTTTGGGCATAGAGCTAGGTATAGGGATCTTGTGTTATTTTGTCTTATTAAGGTTCTAAGATAAGGGTAACTGGATATAGCAGAATTAGTTAAGACACCAGCGACCTAATAGTGATTTTCTTAGTTAAGTTTATTAAAAGGTAAATATTTTGTTTTTAAAGCAAATTCTTTTATAAACTAACAGTCTGATCTTACTATACTATAATTGCTGAGCTCATTTCTACTTGTTAAAATGGACTAGCTAAATACCCTATTGATTAGGTCTTAAACAATAACAAACAATAAGACTATTGTGTTTATTGTTTTCGACTTGTTATAACTGGATTATAGTAAACGTAAAGGGGATAGTAAAGTGCTAAATAATCTAAGTGGGAGAGATTATAAAGCTTAGGAATAGCTAGTTAACTACTTTTTAAAAAGCAATTATTGATTTTTATTAATCTTTAAAAAGTTTTTTTCTTTTTTAGAAAATCCTTATTTACTTATAATTGTAACGTTCCGGTTGTTTCCTAATAAAAAATAACCTAGATTATGGTTTGATATTAGTAATAAATTAGGGCGATATTAAACAATAAGGTAAAGTATTATAATTTAAGTATTAAATATTAATAATAAATAATTATAATTAATAATTAGCTAAAACTAATTTTATTTAAAAAATAAAAAAGATTATATAATATATAAGTTTATTTTAATTATAATAAGTATAAGACTTATTTTTATAGGAATAAACCTATGTTTTTGCAATCCGCGATAAGCTAATTTGTGACGACCCGACCCCACGCTTGGGTTATATACCAGGTCGGACCCACTTTTAGTGATACTTATGCTTATTATAGCTTAATATAATCACGGCAGGACCTTAGATAAACTAATTAATTAAATGAAAGTTAATCTAAGTTAAGTTAATTTAAGTTAACTTAATAGAAAAAAAGTTAATTATAATTAAGTCAATTTTAATTAACTTATTAAATTATCGGTTTATTTCTATTAGAATAGAATCTTATATTTATTTAGATTATAATAAACCTAATTATTATATATACTAGCTTATATCTTTTTTATATATTTAATTAATTATTAATATAATTATTTATTATTAATATCTAATACTTAAATTATAATACTTTATCTTATTACTTAATATTACTTTAATCTATTATTAATATTAAACTATAATCTAGATTATCTTTTATTAAAAAACGCCTAGAATATTATATATTAATAACTTTTATTTAATAAATTACTATAATTTTAAGTAATATTAAGTATTATAATTAATAAAAAATAATAACCCTTATCTTAGGTATATACCCTAAAATAATTAACTATACTATTTAAAAAAGTTAAAAAAAATAATAAAATACTCCTAGACTTAAATAAATAACTTTAAAATAGGATTAATAAAAAATAAGAAAAAGATATTAAAAAGATTTTTAGACTTAAAGACCTAAGATTATTTTTTAAAAAACCAGAAATAATAACTTTTTAAGCCTTTATTATAAACTTATAAACCTATTATAATTATTATCTATAATACCTTAAAAAAAACTATATAAAAATAATTTATACTTATATCTATTTAAAAGAACCCGTTAAAAAATGATTTAAACTAATTATAAGAGATTATTATAACTATTTAAAAAATAAATAAAAAAACTAAACTAAGCGAGTTATAAAAAACTTTAATAAATTTATTAAAGACTTAAAAAAAGCTTTTAGAATTATTAATAAAAAAAAAAAAGTAAAATAATTACTTTAAAACCTTTATTAAAAAGGATTAGCCTTAGATTATATTATTATATTTAAATAAGCCGCTTTAAAACTCAATTAAAATAATAAACTACTAATAAACTAGTTTTATTAAAGACTAAAAAAAAATATTAAAAATAAACTTTTTAAGAAAAACTTACTAAATACTTTTATAAAATATATTAAAATAGTTATTAGAATCAATGATTAATAATACACCCGCTATAAGTAGAAATAAAAAGGTAAGGTATATTAAAAACCAAAAAACAACCATATTGCCAAATCTAATAATAAACCAGATCGAATAGACCTTAATGTAACTCAAAAAAAAAAAAAAAGTAAATACTATAATTATAATAAACCAGGATATTACTCATAAGATTACTAAAGCTTATATAAAGATAAAAACAAAAAACCCTAAAAGCCAGCCCCTAAACCAGAAAAAAAATAAGTCAATATTATTACTAAATAAACTATAGACTATACCTTAATAAGCTAAACTATATATTTTAATAATAGATATTTAACTTATAAAAACTTAAAAGATAGTATAAATTAGTACTTAAAACCTTTTTAATAAATTAATATAATCAAACAAAAACAAATAAAAAAAATAAATAAATAATATATATTAAAAAAAACCTAATAATAGCTAATAAACAAACTCCTAGTATAAATATAATACCCTATAAAAGCTACGCTTAACTAAGAAACCCTTATTAATAATATTAATAGTTTATTTATTTAAAAAAAGGAATCTATAGTAAAAGATATCTTAGAATACTAAGGCAGCCTATAATATAATAAATCTCTATAGGCTAATTATATAAATATATACTATTAAGATTATATTAAACTTATATATAAGAAACATTAAAAAACTAAGTTTATAGACTAGCATTAATAAATATTTAAACCAGTAATAATTATATAAGAATATCCTATTATAAAGATTACCTAGGAACTATTTAAGTAAGGCTTTAATTTTTAAACTTATAAAAAAAACCTAAAAGATTAATAAAAGTAACACAAGTTATAAAACATACTAGACGCCAAAGATAGTATAGTAGCTTATAAAATCTATAATTAAAAAATAAAAAACAAGACTAATTACTTATAAGAAAGCTATAAGATAACTATTAAGTAAGGTTTTTTAATTTTATAAATAGAAGCTATTATAGATAACTTTGTCTAATAATAGAACTATAAATAAAAAAATATTATTTTATTATATTAATAAATAGTAAAGTAATAAATAATTATATATTCCTTAAAGCCATAAATTGTTTATAGTTACCCTAGAAAAAAAAACTAAAATATAAATTATATTTACTTTATTATATTAAAAAAAGAATTTTCTTTTATAATAAAAAATAGATTAATATAAAGACTAATTATCTTTTTATTAAAATCTAAGAGTATAAAAAGCTTATTTTCTATAATCTAATAGACCTTAATAAGTATAATATAATCTTAGGATATCCTTAGTTATAGAATAATAATTCTTTTATTAATTAAAGGATTAGTTAACTTTACTAGGATAAAAATAAAGGCTTTAGTTAAAAATAAATATAAAACATAAGATTTTATAAAGACTTAATAATAAAATAGTAAACTTAGAAAAAAGAACCTTTAAGTAAAATATAAAAAAGAAAAATATAAGATACTTTACCTAACTAATTATTAAAAGAAATAAAACCTATATAAGAAAAAGATTAAGAATAAAAAACTTATAGAACTATTATTTTTTTATAAAAAACCTTTAAAAAGTTTAATAAGTTATTTAAGAAAAGATTATTTTTAAATAAAAAAAAAAAGATTTTTATTAAATAACTTAAAAATATCCTTAATAAATATAAATACTATAAGAAACTGTTTTAAGAGACCCTTAATATAAGGCTACTTAAATATAACTAATAGGATCATAAGATTATCCTAAAAAACAGAACTAACCTTATATTCTATAAAATCTATAACCTTAATAAGAAAAAACTTATAATACTTTAAGAATAGATTAATAAAATACTAGCTAAGAGCTTTATTAGGTTATTTATATTAAAAGTAAGATATTTTATAATATTTATTTTAAAAAAAAATAAAAAACTATAGTTAATTATAGATTATTAATAACTTAATAAAATTATATTTAAAAACTATATTTTATTACCCTTAATCATAGAATTATAAAACTGTTTTTAAAATAAAAAATAGTTTATTATACTTAATTTAAAAGGAGTTTATAATTTTATTTATATAAAAAAAAAATAAATAAATAATAGCTTTTTATATTAAATTTAAATTATTTAAATATTTTATTATATCTTTTAAATTAATAAATATTTTTATAATGTTTTAAAAGATAATTAATAATATACTTAAAGAATACTTTAATATCTTTATAATAGTTTACCTTAATAATATTTTGATTTTTTTAAATATACTTAAAGAATATAAGTAATATATATATTAAATACTTATTAAACTATAGAAAATAAAGTTTTTAGTTAAACCAAAAAAATATAAATTTTATATTTAATAAATTATTTTTTTTAGATATATTATTATATTAAATAAAATATATATAAATCTTATTAAAATTAAAATAATATAAAACTAGTCTAAGTTAAATACTATTAAAAAAGTTTAAAGTTTTTTAGGCTTTATTAATTATTATTAATACTTTATAAAAAACTATAGTAAAATTATATATTTATTTTATAAGTTAATTAAAAAAGATTAAATATTTATATAAATAAAAAAAAATATAATAAGTCTTTAAACGGATTAAGGCCTTGATTATAAATAATCTAGTACTTATAATATTTAACCTAAAGAAAAAAATAAAACTTAAAATAGACTTTTTTAATTTTGGATTAAAAGCTTAAATTAAATAATAAAACAAAAATAATAAACTATAATTAATTATATTTTATTTATAAGTCTTATATAATATTAAATTAAATTATTTTATTTATAATAAAGAATTTCTAGTAATTATTTTAATTTTTAAAAAATAAAGATACTATCTTTTTGAAAGTAAATATAAAGTTAAGGTTTATATAAATTATAATAATATCTTTTATTTTACTATAATTTAATAGCTTAATAAACGTTAAGTTAAATACATTAAATATCTTTTAGAATTTAATTATATTTTTATTTATTAAAAAGAATTAAAAAATAATAAAGTTAATACCTTAAGTAAACGAGTAGACTATAATTAAGGTAAAATAATTATAATAGAATAAATCCTAGATATTATTCTAAAAGGACATTATATATAGCGTATATTAAACGCCATATTCTAAATCAAAAATAATAATACTTAGATCCGTTATATTAAAGAATATTATAAAACCTAAAAAAAAAAAAATTTTTTTTAAAAAACTTATTATAAATAATAAAAAACTATAATAGTATAAAAACAAAGTCTAGATTTTTTTAAAGTTTTAAAAAAACCTTATTAAAAAAATCTATTAATATTTTTTATATAAATATAAAAGAATATAAAAAATACTTAAATAAGTTAAATAAAACTTTAACTTTTATAAAATAAAATAATACGTTTAAAAGATTATTTTAATATATATTATATATAGTTAAGTAAAGGCCTTAAAGTATAAGCTATATGTCAGGTTTCAGGTCACAAGAGAGTGAATGAGTGCACAATTTAGTAGCTAGGTCGTAGCTGTCTCGCAGGTAGGTCTCAATTGGTGACGGTTTCAATTCTTGCTCCTCTAATTCCTTGATCAACGGCCGCGCCTTGAGGCGCGCGCCGCTGCTCGGCGTCGGGAAAACCTTTTTTCCACCACTCATGCTCAGCTCATGACAGGCCGCCCTCCCTTCTAGGGTAGTCCTCGACCCGTAATAGCTCTGCTACCTTGCTGTGAACTCGCCGCTAATCAATAGCTTTCTCCTATTGTAGGTCCTTTACAATAGGGCAGCTTCTTGCCTTTGCGTAAGCCTTCTTATGCGATTGAGATTTCTCTTAGTCTTCTTCCTCTTGGCCTATTGTAATCCTGTTACAATAGCGCAGCGAACTCATTGGAAGGTAACTGCCTTTGACTCTTCGCCTATTGCAATAATAGTATTATTATCACAAAGGCATTTCAGATGCCCTTTCGCACAATAAAGCCGCGCTTATTATAACTATCACACAAAGCCTAGAAGGTCATTGTCCCCGTGAATCAATGCCAAAGGTAATTGCTCCGTAACCTATTGTCAAAGACCATTGTGCTGTGAATTAGCTTCCCCGAGCCTTCGATCTCGCAGCTATAAATTCCTCTCCTTCCTCTTGTCGTTTTCTTTCCTTTCTCTCTTCTTCCGTAGATTATCATCAACTCGTGGGTGACCCCCTTTGCGTTCCGGCTTCATGGTCGCTGCGCCTTCGCTGGTAACCTGCTAATGCCTCCTCGCAGCCTCTTCTTCTCTTCCTCTCTCTCTTTCTCTCGCAATGTCTCCCGCGTAAGTGAGGTTCCTCAGTGTGTCCTTTACTACCTCGCAGCTAACTCGATGCAGTCCCTGTGCGCGTTGTCTCCGGGCTTTGGTGGATTGGACCCCTGGCTCGAGGACCAAGGCTGGTGTTAATATCCCTATGCCTGTCTGTGGAAAGAAGCCCGGTTGTACGCTGTCGCCTCTCTGCGAGCTCGCTGCGGCTTTCTTACTAACAGGTTCTAGCTGCTTCTCCTAAGTGTGCCCGTTGTATCAAAGGGGGTAGAGAATGTTGCCGTGTATGGTTTCCTTTGTTTTCCTTGGTACCTCGCTGCTAACTCGCTGCAGCTCCGCGGGACAGGCCGCAAGGCCTATAAACGCCTTCTCCAGCTTCGTGAACAGGCCAACGACCCCGCCGCCGCCGCTGTCCCCCCGGCTTCTGTACGTCTCTTGTCTCTAAGCCTTACGAGGGCCGCTGCTAACTCGCTGCTAACTCGCTGCTGGTCAGTTGGAAAGGGTTATTCTCTTCGCCCGCCGGGCTCTCCTAGTTCGCAAGAGCGTCCAGGTTGAGCGTGCCACCGCCGCCGTAAGTTTGTTGTCTAGAGTTTCATCCCGAAGTCGCTGCTAACTCGCTGCTAGGCTACCGCCGCCGCCGCCGCTGCTGCTGACACCGGCAGCATCATGCGTGGTGTGGCTATCGGGCTCATGGAGTCCGTTATTGACATCAACTGGAGTTTGCGGGCTATTGCCCAAGCCCAGCAATTGCGTGTTCCGGTACGTATCCCCCTCTTGTCCTCATCTAGGGCCCTGCTAACTCGCTGCGATATAGCAAAGCCGCCAGGCCGAGATCTCTTATGATCTCACTGAGTTGGTTGGGCCGCAGTACTTGCCCATATTCTTGGAGGAGTTCAAGGAGGATGATGAGGATGATGAGGGTGAGGAGGCTGAGTAGTTTCGCTGCTAGCTCGTTGCGTGGTCGCTGGTCGGCCGTTTGTTATGCTAGGGTTTCGGATATCGTTGCTGGCCTCTTGGCCCCCTGACCCTCCTTTCTGGAGTGGTGAATTGACTTCTTCTCAGTCGCTTTGCTTCTGCCTCGCTGCTGCCTCGCTGCGGACTGCCTTATCGTATTTTTGCCATATACTTTGGTCTGCGAAGTCCTTTCTTGGCACCCATGAGTTCTCTGACTCTGGATAACCTAGCCATTTAACCAGGTATTTCCTACCCTTGTTCCCTTTGTGCGTAATCAAGCGTTCAACGTCAAAGACTTCGTCTTCTTCCACAAGGTTATCTTCTTGCGAGGTCGTAGGGGCCTTGCCGCGGTATTCCTCTAGCGCTAATATAGGAAATACATTATGAATTCGCATCGTCTTTAGCAGCTTCAGTTCATAAGCCAGCTTATGATCGCCAATTACCTTCGTGATCTCATAAGGTCCTAAGTACTTCGCAGCTAGCTTCTTGCTAGGTCTCTTCAGCTTCAAGTTCTTCGTCGATAACAAGACCTTCTGGCCTAATTCAAACTGCTTCTTTATGTGCTTTTTGTTATAATACTTCGCGTAAGTCTCTTGCGCCCTGGCAAGTCGCTCCTTGATCGCTTCGAGGTTCTTGTGGACCTCTTCTGAGCGTAGCTCACCTTGCTCATTGATAATCCGTAGATCCTCTCGGGCTGCTCCTGGTCCTCTCGGTTCAAAACCTCGTAGCGCTTTCGCAGGGGACTCCCCTGTGCTTGCGTGCGAGCCTGTGTTATAAGCAAACTGGGCCAGCGGTAACCAGTCCACCCAGTCATCCTGTTGCGCGGCTCCGTAGGTACGGAGGTAGTGCTCTATACCTTGGTTCATTCTCTCAGTCTGACCGTCTGTCTGTGGGTGGAAGGCTGTGCTAAGTCGCCGTTTTATCGCAATAAGGTGGCAGAAGGTTCTCCAATAACCACTCGTGAAAAGGGACCCTCGGTCTGTTACAATGCCTCTAGGGATTCCATAATCCCTAAAGACCTTGTCTAAGAGTATATTCGCTAAGCCCTCTGCCGTAAGGCTCTTCGAGGTCGCAACGAACACACAGTACTTCGTCAAACGATCTACAATCACTAGGATTGCATCTCTCTTTCTTCCGTAAATATCAACTACGTTAGGTAACCCTGTAATAAAGTCCATTGAGATCTCCTCGAAGGGTTCATTTGGGATAGGTAACGCAGCGAGCTCGCCGTAAGGTAGGTGTTGCCTCCCCTTATTCGTCTGACATTCGTGGCAAAAACGAATATGTTCCACAATATCTTCACGCATGCCAGGCCATGTATACCAGAGCCTCGCACGTTTCAGCGTGCGGGTAACCCCCTGGTGGCCCGCAGCTGGGTCGTCATGGATAAGCATAAGGATTTCCTTCCTCATGCCCACCGGTACGTAGAGGCGATCCTGTAGCAACAGCGATCCCTTGTCATTAAGGCGCCAGCGTCTGCGCTCGCGTCTTGAGAGCTCGCTGCCGCCTCGCAGCTTCTCTAGTAATTTCTTTGCTTCAGGGTCCGCCTCCTGGGCTCTCCTCAAAGCAGACTCCAGGGGCTCGCCCAATTCATCATTGTCATGTCCCGCAGTCGGGGTCTTCCCGGCTGCGCGGACAAGTCTCAGTCTTCTCACCAGTGAGCCGCTACGATACAGTCTTCCCTCTTCGTCTCCTAGCATCCTCCTCGTTGCCCCTTCTTTTAAGGCTGGCACCGAGCGAGGACCTAGCGAGCCCGCGGAGGTAGCCCTGCTACCGTTGACGCTCTCACTGATCTTCTTCTTTGCGAGCCTACCCTCTGTCGCGAGGGTAGTCTCTTGTGCGAATTTCGCCAGGAACATAGGCAACTGCGTGTGGCGAGCCTCCTGTATCTCGTCAGCGTTATAGTGCTCTGGTCGCCGCGAGAGCGCGTCTACCGGATTCGTGCTTCCCGGTCTATGTTCAATACGGAAGTCAAAAGGACATAATTCATCTAGAGCAGAGACTTGACGGGCACTTAGCTTCGGCTTCGTAGTCAGGTACTTATGGTTTAAGTGATCTATCAATACTTGAATCTGGTGTTCGCTGTAAGCAAGGTAATGCCGCCATACACGGAAGGATTCTGTGATTGCTAGAAGCTCTGCGTCAGGGGCGTGATAGCGTATCTCTGCCTCGTTAAGCTTCCGCGACATATACGCTACGGGGTGCCAGCGATCTCCCTGCTGTTGCGATAGGACGGCGCCTATAGCAAACCCCGAGGCGTCTGTTTCGATCCGGATTGGGGCCTGCGGGTCAAAGTGTTAGAGGATCGGGGCTTCTGTGAACGCCTTTCTTAGCTACGTAAACGCTTCGACCTCGCGGGCCCCCATCTGGACCCTATCCGCTGTCTTGGGTTTCCCCTTCAGCAGGTCACTCAACGGGGCCGCCATTTTGGCATAGTTCTTGATAAAACGTCGGTAATAACCTGTGAAGCCTAGGAACACTAGGATCTCCTTTACGGTCTCAGGTACCTTCCAGGTCGCAATAGCCTCGATGCGAGCTCGCTCCATAGTAATACCCCCCTTGGTCACAACAAATCCTAGAAAGCTAGTTTCTTTTACAGAAAAGTCACATTTCTCTGGGTTAATATACAGGTCTGCCTTCTCTAGTCGTTCGAGTACGCTGCGAACGTGCTGCTTATGGTCTTCGGGGTTCTTGCTATATATCAGTATATCATCCAGGTATACTATACATATCGCATCAACGAGTCCCTTAAGGGCCTCGTTGATGTATTCCTGGAAGGTCGCAGGGGCATTAACAAGGCCGAATGGCATAACTTGGTATTCGAAATGCCTGTATTTGCACCGGAAAGCTGTTTTTCATTTATCACCCTTATGGATGCGTATCCTATGATAAGTATCTTTTATATTTAACTTCGTGAATACAGAAGCTTGCTGTAATCTCTCAAGGATCTCGCTGATAAGCGGTAGCGGGGCCTTATTCTTAACTGTCATCTTGTTAAGGCCACGGTAATCAATACATAGCCTTAGCTTTCCGTTTGGCTTTGGCACGAAAAGCATAGGGGCGCCGGCCGGGCTCGTGGATTGTCTTATCCAGCCTTTCTCTAATACATCCCGAATATACTCTCGGAGTGTTTCTAGCTCCTTCTCTGCGAGGTTGTAGATAGGTCCCCACGGCGGGGTCTTCCCTGGCTCCACATTGATCTTATGTGTGCGGCCGCTGAGCTTTGCTAGCTTTCTTGCTTCAACCATATCAAATAACTTCGCATACTCAGGGTACAGGTCTTCCCACTTCCTCGCGGCTTCCTCGTTGCTTGGTTGCTCTGGTCTCGGGGGTCCTGGCGATTGTAATACTAGGTTCTTAAAGTCGCGGGCCAATGCCTCCTGCGGATCCTCTGTTGTGTGAGTTAACACATAGGTCGCCCGTGCTTCTAGCTTAGCCCGGCGGAACGCCTTCGGTGTAGTAACGAGTTCGCAGTTATCCCGGCTTGGGGGGTGCACCCAGAAGTTATCTTCCCAATTTAATATCCATGGGTTGTGTTCGTTAAACCATGGTTTGCCGAGGATAAGGGGTTTAAACGGGATCTCTGCGATGACGAAGGGAACCTTCCGGATCTTCGCTATACCACTGCTATCGGTGATTTTTATTATAACCTTTACTTTACCATACACCTGTATCGGGTTTCGTTGTACATCCACAACCATCTCTGTTGTGGGCTTTACCCTTGGCTTCACGTTCTCGGGGAGCAAGGCTATGTGCATTAGGTTTGCTCGTGAGCCGGTATCTCCCAGTGCACTCGTTGCTTGCTACTGGTTTGCTCGCTGAATGCTGGTCTTAATAATCATATCTTCGGCGAGCGCCTTATCCTACTTGCGGATACCTCGGACCTCGGTGGTGTTGGGGTTCGTGGCCGGGGTCTTAGTGTTTCCTCGCTGCGATCTCTTTACTCCTCCTGTAATCGCTGACTGCGAGTTCGGGCATGAGGAGGCGTAGTGTCCTTGTTGTTTACACGCCTAACAGGTGATCTTAGGGTAATCCCTCTTTGCTCCACTGCCTCGCACCGTCGGTTCTGCGTGATCGCCTTGATCCCCCTTCGAGGTCTCTGTGTTCTTACTATATAGGTTCTTCGGGGCTATGTCCCTATTGTTATTATTGTTACGGGGCGGGTTTCTTTCGCGGCCCCTGTTCGTATAAGAAGCGCCTCTTTTTGGTTGGTAACCTCGTGCGCTATAATGGGTATTGGATTCAATGCGTTCCCCTGCCTCGCGAAGCTCTTGCCAGGTCGCGGGGAGCTTAGCGCGAGTAAGCTCTGTCTTTATCTCGGGTAATAACGTGTCTATAAAGAACGCCATACGAAGTAGAACTGGGAGTTTCTCGGGCATCTCTGCCTCGATCAGGTCCCACGTATGGATGTGTTTCTTAAACGCGGTTCCTGGCTTCTGCTGGAGGGCTTTTAGCCGCGAGGCCGCTGAGAGGGCCCTGTTTTCTTCGCTTCCAACCAGCCCTTAACAAAAGCGGAGGAATTCCTGCTATGTTGGTAGGACGTCCTTGCCATCTAATTCTCGGCTCGTCAATAGCTTAGTCTATTTTTACTTCACCCTCCCTTCGAGGCCGCGGCTAGCTGCTATAACCTTTAGTTCGTCTTTAAAGTATACCCAGGGTTTTTCGCGAAATAGTAATTTTACTACTATAGCAAATTCCATGTACTTGGTCCATATATCCCCGTTAAACTTGGTCTTTACCGGGTCGATTCGATGATGGTAATGGACTAGTTGCGAGCTCGGGGGGTCCCTGTAGCGAGACGTGAACGTGTCGTCTAACTAGAAGAATCAGGGTGCCTCGCTGTGACTTTATTACGGGATCTCGTTAAGAACCCTAAAGCAACGAGAGGGGCGTTCTAGCGCCAAATCCAAATTAACTTCCTCTAGCTACCACTTAAGATCCCTAAAACATCACAGGCGCCTTACCTCGGTTAACTAACGTTATAGCTACTCCTCCTCATTAGGCTCGCTAAGAGTTGTCGACAGGGAGGTAGGTAAGCGCGATCAGGTACCCGCCAAGGGTATATCCAGGGGTAATCTAAAGATTAGTCGTAGGGGCTCCTGATCTAACGCATTCCCTTACATTAAAAGTTCCATAAGATCACCCATATCCGACTACTCCCTCACAGCTATCTCTTCACGTAGTACCAGGTCAGGGGCTCTATAAATCTCTTCGTTGTCCATTATGCCTTAAGCGGTCCCTATCCCAGGTAGGTAAAAGAATTAACTTGTCAGGTTTCAGGTCACAAAAAAGTAAATGAGTACACAATTTAATAGCTAGGTCGTAGCTGTCTTGCAGGTAGGTCTTAATTAGTGACGGTTTTAATTCTTGCTCCTCTAATTCCTTGATCAACGGCCGCGCCTTAAGGCGCGCGCCGCTGCTCGGCGTCGAGAAAACCTTTTTTCCACCACTCATGCTCAGCTCATGACACTATATAAGTAAATTTAACTATTACTAATACCTTAAAAACCATAGAAAGTAATTATACTAGACTTTATTATAAAACTACTTATATTAGTTAAACCTACTATAAAAATCAAATATAATAATATTTTTATAATTATTAATAAACTTATAAAATAGGCTTATTTTTTGCTATATTAAAAAGTTATAAACATAAAAGAATTTGTATATATATTTTTATATATAATTATAAATATTTATTTTTTATTTAAAAAAATTATCTTAGATTAAAGATTAGTTTTTATATTTAAATTTTAATAAGAATTAATTAAATAACTAAGTATTAATTATAAACTTAATATAGTTTATTACTTATAAACTAACAGATAAATTAAATAAATTAATTAGATTATTAAAGGATATTTATATTATTATATTAATTTTAAGTAAACCAATTAAATAAAATTACTATCGCTAATATAAATTGCCTATAATATTAATGTATTAGAATCTATAAGTCTAAGCCTTATATACATTAACTTTAGCTATAATCTAAAGGTATATAAGATACCTAAAAACAGAATAATTATAGATAAAGCTATAATTAAAATAAATAAAATAAAAGACTTATATTAAATAATAAAAATATAATTTATATTAATTTATAAAAGAATAAGAAAATATATAGATAAGAATAAATTAAAGAAATTAATTTTTAAAAAAAAAGATATAGTTTATTTATTTTATTATATATTAGGTAAAAAAAATATAAATATTAAAATAATATAATTAAACGATAAATTAGATTTTAAGAAATTAAGATTTTATTTAATTAAAAAAGTTATTTTAAACATTAATTATAAATTTTTATTATTAAAAAAAATATAAATATATTTAATCTTTTATATTTTTTTATTTAAAAAAGTATTAATTAATAAAAATATTAAAAAAATTATTTATAATTTTATAAAAGTACTTTTAATAAAAAAGAAATATAAAATTAAATTAATTTTAATTATATACTATAAAAATAATAAATACTAATATTTAATAAAATAAAAAAACTATATAAAAACCAAAAATATATAAAAATCTATTAAATACCTGGCCTATTTTTAAATAATTCTATAAAAATTCTATTAAAACCTAGGCCTAAAGAATTAATAAAAATAACTTCTAGTTAAATCTAACCGTAGGGTTAACTATAGGGTTACCTTAGAAAGTAATATTAATAGATTTTGTTTTATAATACTTTACCTTTTTTAACTTATTAGAATTACTTAAACTATAAAAAACTATTTTTATAGCCTTTTTATAAAAAAAATGCTTTTATTATTTAATCTTTTATAAACAATTTATTATTTTATTTAAAGTATTTTTAGCTTTTTTATACTTTTTTTTTAATTTTTTTTTCTTTATAATAATATAATTAATTATATAAGAATTAAAAAAAATATTAAAAAGATATAAAAAAAAACTTATAAAATACTTTACTAAGACTTTTATAATTATAATTTATTTTTTTTAAACTAATATAAAAAATATAATAGTTATTATAGACCTTAAATACTATATACTTTTCCCTTGCTTTAAGACATCGGGTATAAGAAGGTATAACTATACTAAAAGCTTTAATAAGTATAAAAAGCTTTTTATAACTTATAAGAATAAAAACCTTAGGATTTAATAATAACTTAAGCTTAAACGTTAGTTTTAGCTTTTTTTAAACGCTATGTAATATAATAAGGTTAATAAACAAAAACAATAAAAAAAAAAATATAAAAAAACCTATTAAATAAAAAAGAAAATAACTTAAAGTATTTATATTAAAAATTAATAGATTTTAAGAGTAAGACCAAAGGGAAAGAAGTAATATATAATAACCTGACCCTACGCTTAGGTTATATACTAGATCAAACCTACTTTTAATAATATTTATACTTATTATAGCTTAATATAATTATAGCAGGACCTTAAATAAACTAATTAATTAAATAAAAGTTAATTTAAGTTAAGTTAACTTAAATTAATTTAATAAAAGAAAAGTTAATTATAATTAAATTAACTTTAATTAACTTATTAAATTATCGATTTATTCTTATTAAAATAAAATCTTATATTTATTTAGATTATAATAAACTTAATTACTATATATACTAGCCTATATCTTTTTTATATATTTAATTAATCGTTAATATAATTATTTACCATTAACACCTAATACCTAAACTATAATATTTTATCTTATTACTTAATATCGCCCTGATCCACTGCCAACATCAAACCACGATCTAGGTTATCTCTTGTTAGGAAACGCCCGGAACGTTATATAATTGTATTATAGCGGGATTTTAATGTTAAACCCTTTTAAACCTAATCGGGTTTTAGCGGGTTATTTAATATAATTAATTAGCTTGCCTAAGGTTTTCTTATCTAGTAGCTTATATAAGTATTATTAAAAATAGGTGTCATGACCGGGTTCCGGCAGACGTAAAGGGAATAGCAAAGTGCCAAATGATCTGAGTGAAAGAGATTACGAGGCTCAAGAGCAGCTAGTTAGCTGCTTTTAAAAGGGCGATCATCGATTCTATTGATCTCTGAAGAGTATCTTTCCTCAGGAAATCGCCATCTACTTATAACAGCTTCCTAGCTACTACATAGCAGCGATCTCGTTGCTTCATTCTAGATACCCAATCTCAATCCATGATATCGTAATTCATCAGTGGTCCAGCCTTAATTACGCCTCATGACTTTGATCGTCGATCTTGCCGGGTAATTAACGGCTAATTAACTTCGCAGATTGTGCTCATGACAGGCTGCCCCTCCTTGCCACGGACTGCCCTCAGACCGTGTATGGTATCAATGCTATACCTTATGATAGCTTTATAATGTCTTTTTGCCAATTCTTTATGGCAATAAGCCGCTTTATAGCTGCTTGTAAAGGTAATTTAGCTGTTAGGTCGCCATTCTGTACTTGCTACAGATTATTAGATCTGGTAACTGTACTTGGTGCCTTAGCTTTTCAGTTGTGAAGTCCTAGCTAATAAGCCTTGGGGACTTTACTTTTTCTTTATGGATAATTTCTATGGCGACACTGCCATTTTATCCACGAATTCTCAGTAACCTGTAATCAAATTGTACAAGCACCTAGCCTGTAGGTCGCCGTAAAGACGTAGCTTAGTGTACTCAAAGGTCTACCACTGTCTTGTGAATGACCTCCTTTTTACTTTTCTGTCAGAATGATTCACGGTTCAAAGCGGTGTGCTGGAGTGATCGCAACGGTGCGGCAGAATTCTTCCATAGCTATTTGAAGCCTGCCTTGCACACTCTTTTCCTCTTTTCTTTTCTTTTTCTTCAGGCTTCATCAATTCTGCCCCTGGGTATGCGATATTCTTTCCAACGTTCTGATTGACAGTTGCTAACTAGCAGCTAGTCTCCAATCTCTTATGTGCGGTTTGGCACATATCCTGTTCTTTCTGTTAGCGCCCTTCATAAACAATTAACTTACTATGTATGTCCTCCAGCCACTTCCTCACTACTGACTACCCGCTAACTCTTGGACGCAGGCCCTCCTTTGGTCCTTTCTCTTCGTGGTTAGAACAAGACAACGGCAACTCTGGAAACGAGCTTCTCGCCATGGCCGAGTAACTGGAGTCTGGTGAGCGTGAGGAGGAGCTTAACTTCTCCGAAGAAACTACTACACCACTCTCAAACAAGAGAGGCGCCTCTACCCTGCCCGCTACGCCTACCCCCAAGCGCCGTCGTGTTCCCGATAGTTCTCCTGGTCTTCTTACTCCGTAAGTCTTCTCCTTCTCGCCACCAGTACGCTACTGACTCGCGGTAGCCGTGCCACTCCTTGCAAACGTTGCCTCCGTCTCTTCGCAATCTAGAAGCCTGATAATGACATAAAGCCCGCTGTCTGCTCGAACAATCTCAGTAAGTAGTGATCTTGTAGCTGGTGGACAGCTATCTTAGTACTAATGTTCTGGTAGCTGCTACCACGAAATGCGATTATTGTTTTAGGCTGAACAAGCCGTGTGAACATATCGCCCCGTCGTTAGTCTCTTCCTCGCGCAAACTTATCAGCGCCATCCTCGCTTCCTCGCCCGATCTTATTAGTATCCTTGTTTTTATTCATTTCTATGTTACTTAGGCGCTAATAGCTTCTAGTAGGAGGTCATTAGACTTCTTCAAGTTACTTGTCGTAAAGCCTTTCAAGACTCTCGCAAGAAGTCCGGTGTTACGAAGCAGAGAACCGAGCAAGAAGCTGCTAAGGAGCTGGCGCGTCGCTAGCAGAACTTGGAGATACTCCGTCTCCGCATTGCTCTCGACCAGGCAAACTCCCTCCGTACCATTACAGTAACTCTCAACAAGGTATGTGCTCTCTCTGACGATATGTTTGCCCATACTAATTGGCTGTATAGCAGCATTGTAACAAGGAGGTCGCCGATATGCTAGAGGTTCGCGAATACCCCGTGATGTTTAAGGCTTGTGAGGCAGTTTTGGACGATAAAGAGTAGTTTATTAGCTGGTAGTTCGCGGCTTGACACAGTGGCTCTTGTTTGTTTTTATAGATGGTTTGGTTATTTTACTTGTTAGTACTTGCTTGATTTTGTTTATGGACAATACACCCTGGTTCCTTTTCTGCTTCTTTCTCACTGCTTACTTGCTGGTAATATGCCCCTTGTACTCTTGTATATATTCGTGATCTATAAAATCGCTCTTTTTTTACTAAGTGCTTTCTTTATTAGAGTAGCCTTTTTATTTTACTAAATATAATCTTCTGTTTCCTTGATACTTATGATCTAAAATTTCTTTAATCTCAAAAGTCTCTTTTTCTATAAAAGGGTGATCTACCGGCTCTAACGGTTCTCCGTCCCGGCTCACATATGGCTCAAGACTTGTAATATTAAAGACATTATGGATTTTCATCGAGGAGGGTAATCTTAATCGGTATACAATGTTATATGGTCCAACGCAGTGTTCCACTTGGTAGGGACCGGTGTACTTCTGGGCTAACTTCTTCGAGGGTCTTTTTAGCTTCAAATTCTTCGTTGAAATAAGAACCCAATCTCCAATAGCAAATGACTTTGAAAGTTTCGTCTTATCATAGTATTTCGCGTATGTTTTTTGGCTTTTTAGCAGCATGCGTATAGCTTCTTCGCGGTTTTCTTTAAGCTTGTTTACTCAAGTTATTATATCGGCAGTTACGCCTGCGTATAGGATTGTTATAATATCATTTCCAGGTATAATTGGGTTAAACCCATACAGCAAGTACGCTAGGCTCTCGCCGGTAGAAGCATGGTGTGCAGAATTGTGCGCAAATTGGGCTAAATGGAGCCGCTGTACCCAATCGTCTTGGTCTTTGTTACAGAAACAACGTAAGTAATGTTCAACTTGTTGGTTCTGACGTTCCGTTTGGCCATCGGTTTGTGGATGGAACGTTATGCTAAGTCGCCGTTTGTACTCCAATAGGTAGCAGAAGTCTCGCCAGAAATGGCTTGTAAAGAGTTTATCTCGATCCGACACAATGCCTCGTGGCATTCCATAAGGTTTAAACACGTTTTCCAAGAAGATTTTTGCGAATTCGCTAGTAGTTAGATGGGCAGTAGTAGGTATATATAAGGCGTATTTGGTGAATCGATTAATAATAATTAATAAAGTATTATAGGGTTGTTTTTTGAAGTTAGGAATTTTTGGTAAGTCTATGATAAAGTCCATTGAAATTTCTTCCCATGGCTGATTTGGCACCGGTAACGCGGCTAATAAGCCGTAGGGACAATGGTGACGAGGTTTTGTGGTTTAGTAAACGTTATATGTTGAGATATAACGTTTCACGTCTCTCTGTAGTCCTTCCTATACGTACGAATTAAGAATTCGTTTTTTAGTACGGCTAACTCCCTGGTGACCAGCAGTAACATCGTCGTGTAAAAGCGCAATAATTTCATGCTTAATAGCTGCTGGTACATAAACTCGATTGCGGTGATACATCAGCTGATCTTCGTTTACTTTCCATAATAAACCTCGTTGTGTTAGCTTCTTTCTAGCTTCTGTAATAACTGGATTTTCTGCTTGCGCTTTTAATATTGTTTCTTTTAATGTTTCTTCGGATATTTGTTTAAGGTGGGTATTTTTAATAGTGACGGTATGTCGTTGGTTCTTCTCTTCTTCTTGTCCTCTGAATCGCTGTAGAAATCCTGCTAACGGTCCTCAACGTGCGTCATCAATTTCTTGTGCGTCAAAATAGTCCGATCGACGTGATAACGGATCCGTAGGGTTTTTGCTCCCCGGTTAGTACTTAATATAAAAATAAAACGGCGATAGTTTATCTATAGCAGCGGCTTAGCGGCTCGATATCTTTTGTTTCCTAGCTAGATACAAATAGTTTAGGTGATCAGTTATGATAGTTACTTTTTCTTTGGCGTATGCCAAGTAATGTCTCTAGACTCTGAACGATTCTAAAATTACTAACATTTCTGTATCTGGTGTTATATATTGTATTTCTGTTGTATCTAGCTTTCGCGATAAGAAAGCCACTGGGTGCTAGGCGCCCTCCTGGTACTGCGCCAGTACCGCGCCAATGGTAAAGTTTAAGGCGTCTGTCTTAATTCGTGTTTTGGTTACCGGGTCGTAGTGTACCAGGACTGGTCTTTCTTAGAACTTCTGTTTGAGCTTCTTAAACGCCGCTACTGCAACGTCGTCTAGCTGTAGTGCCCCTGAGCGTCCTTTCCTTGTTAAATCTATCAGTAATACTGTTGTTTTGCTATAGTTCTTAATAAATCTTTGGTAGAACCCAGCGAAACCTAGGAAAGACAGAATTTCTTTCACGCTTCGTGGTACTGGCCATTCTGTGATTGCTTGGACACGACTCTCTTCTATTTTAATTCCTTCTAGGGTCACAACGAATCCCAGATAAGATACTGAAGTCACATTAAACTCGCATTTTTCCAGGTTTGCAAATAATTTCTTCTGACGCAGTCTTTCTAGAACGTCGCGAACATACTGCTCATGACAGGCTCTGTCGCGGCTAAATATTAAGATATCATCGAGGTATACAATGCAAATATGGTCAACCAATCCTTTTAACACATTATTAATATGTTCTTGGAATGTTGCCGGAGCATTGGTTAGTCCAAATGGAAGGACACGATATTCGAAGTGTCCATAGCGACAGCGAAACGCCGTCTTCCACTCGTCTCCCTCGCGGATTGGTATTCGGTGGTACGTATTTCTTAAGTCTAGCTTGGTAAAGACCACTGCACCTCTCAGTCTATCTAGTATTTCATTGATCAATGGAATAGGTGCTCGGTTCTTGCGAGTTATATAGTTTAGACCACGGTAGTCGACGCACATTCGAAGCTTTCTGCCTTTCTTTGGCACAAATATTACTGGTGCGCCTACAGGGCTGGTTAATAGACGTATCCATCCATATTTTAGTGCTTCAGCGAGGTACTCGCGGAGTGCTTGTAGCTCTGTATTAGCGAGGCTATAAATTGGTCCCCACGGTGGTTATGCTCTATCCTGTACCTTAATGGCATGTGTTCTTTCTGTTAGAGGTGGTTCTCCTTTTGACTTTTCTTCTGAAAACATATCTGCGAAGTTAAGGTATTTCTCTGGTAATATAGTAGCTTCTACGTGGCTAATACTTGGTGTTACTGGTAGTTTAGGAGTAAATGTTATAGGAGGATTCTCAGGATTAATTTGTACTGTGATAAACGAATATCTTACTTCTTTTATAGCAGCGCGAATCTGTTTAGTACCAGTATATAAGGTAATAGATCGCTTATTAAAAGGATAGTTCTAATGGTCATTTAACCATAAGATTTAAGGGTCTACTTCGCGGAACCATGGCTTACCGAGGATAAAATCTTCGTAGATATTAGCGATAACACAGATAAATATATGCTTTCTATCCACTCCCCAGTTGTCTTTGAGTTCTAAAATCTTCTTAGTAATGCCATATATAATTCCCTTTGTGTTTGTAAATGCTGATTAAAGGTTCAAGGGGTATGGTTCTAGCTTAAAGAGGTCTTTAATGAATTTGACGTTTAAAACGTGAACGCCACTTCCGGAGTTAAAGATAGTATTTACCGTTTGCTAGCTGCCATCTAGCCGTAGTTTCGCGGGTTTAGTCATGGGGTCTTCTCCTATGCCAATGTATCGCACTGTTGCGATAGGTTTGGTGTTACTTCTAGTAGCAGGTACTGCTAGTGCTCTTGGGATAATAACAGGCTTTTTATGTCTTTCTGTAGTGTGGTTATAATTACCGTACGTTATATAGTCTACTGCTTCACAGGTTGTTCGATAGTGGCTACCTCCACACTTAAAGCATTGTAATGGCCTTTTGGGTCCTTGGTAAGGTAACTGCTTTTTAGCAGGTTGGCTATTAGTTATAGTAGTAGGGCTTTCCTTTTTTATAAGTGGAGTTGATTAGTTTATGGGTTTTTGTACTGAATTTGCTGGGTACAGGTGATTTTCAGTATAATTTCCTGCTTTAAGATATTCCTGCCAAGTAGTGGGTAGTCTTGTGCTAGTTAGCTTCTCCTGTAATACTGTTCTTAGTCTCCGAGTACAGTCCGGAATCCTAAAACAGTCAGGGAGAGAAGTAGGAAATTCAATAGTAATTTGTTGGTATGTATTACTAAAAGATTAGAAGGTTTGTCCTTTAGCTTGTACGAGGCTGGCTAGCCTTTTATAAGCTTGGTCTCCGCGGGTCTTTTTATCCCATTGTTCATCTTTAAGCCATTGCTTAAAGGTTTCCTAGGTAATTGGTATGTTCATAGAGTGTTCTTTTTTTCTGTAATATGTCTATTTGTTCTGGATATCAGATCTGATATATGTAGCGCTAAATCGCACCTTGTTAGTGTCTGTTGAGTAGGTACTTCGCTGGGTTTTAAATTAATCTTTTACGTTGACGAAGAAATTCTGTAATTCTGTCTAAGATTTGCCTTTGTACTTGGGAGTGGGGAAACTTATCCGGGTAAAGCTGTCTAACGGCCGTTTCCGTGCCGGTGCGTCATTGTTTTCTTTACTCGAGTCATTATAATGACGATGTCGATGACGTTGAGATAAGCGGTCTGATTTATTTGAAGTATAAAAAGGTTCTTTTTCTTCTTTTTCTAGGGCCGCGAGGATGTTTCTTTTTCGCTTGATCCTCTCGGCTTTTCGCAGAACCTTAATGCGCTGATTAAGTGTTTCTTTAGTTTTTTCCTTAATTATATTATGTGAGTCATAAAGGCTTATGGTTGAGAAGGAATTTTATTGTGCCTCTTATTCTTGCGATAATAAACTGGTTAAAGGGCTATTCTGCCGCTTAGTAGCAGTGTCTTGAGTGTTAGGTACGAGCGAGGATAATTGTGTGTTTTTCCCTTGAGTCATTGCAATCTCTGACGGTTAGATCTGCCTTATAAGAGGTATGAGAGAGATCAACTTGTCATGACCGGGTTCCGGTAGACGTAAAGGGAATAGTAAAGTGCTAAATGATCTGAGTGAAAGAGATTACGAGGCTCAAGAGCAGCTAGTTAGCTGCTTTTAAAAGGGCGATCATCGATTCTATTGATCTCTGAAGAGTATCTTTCCTCAGGAAATCGCCATCTACTTATAACAGCTTCCTAGCTACTACATAGCAGCGATCTCGTTGCTTCATTCTAGATACCCAATCTCAATCCATGATATCGTAATTCATCAGTGGTCCAGCCTCAATTACGCCTCATGACTTTGATCGCCGATCTTGCCGGGTAATTAACGGCTAATTAACTTCGCAGATTGTGCTCATGACAATAGGTCCTTTCTAGTATATGACCTAAATAGGGTCAGGTTGTTATAATAATAGCTTTTTAACTATTATATAATAATAATCTTATTGCTTTATTTTAAATATATAATATTAATCTATAATATTATAACTTATTAATAATCTAGCTTTAATTATCCCTTATAGCTTTGATTATTAATCTATTGAAGTAATTAATAGCTAATTAGCCTTATAAATTATACTTATAACAAATTATCTTTTCTTATTATAGGCTACTCTTAGACTATATATAGTATTAATACTAAATCTTATAATAGCTTTATAATATCTTTTTGTTAATCTTTTATAATAAGAAACTACTTTTATAATTATATATAAAATAATTAAACTATTAAATTATTATTTTATACTTATTTTATATTATTAAATTTAATAACTATACTTGGTATTTTAGCTTTTTAATTATAAAATCCTAACTAATAAGCTATAATATTCCAGGTCTTTTTTAATAAAAAATAACTTAAATCGTGGGTTAATATTAATAATAGATTAAAATAATATTAAATAATAAAATAAAATATTATAGTTTAGATATTAAATATAAATAATAAATAATTACATTAATAATTAATTAAATATATAAAAAAGTTATATAAGTTATTATATAATATTTAGGTTTAATATAGTTTAAATAAATATAAGGTTTATTTTAATAAAAATAAACTAATTATTTAATAGTTATTATAATTTTTTATAGTTTTTACTTATTTAATAATTTTATATTTATTTAATAATTTCTTACTTATTTAGTAATTCTATATATATTTAATAGATTAATATTTTAAAAGTAAGCTAAATTAATAATATAATCAATTAACTTATTTAAGGTTCGATTATAATTTTATTAGGTTATAATAAGTATAAGTATTGTTAAAAATAACTTTCTTTTAAATATATAACTTAAAAATAAGGTTAAGTTATTATATATTATTTCTTTTTCTTAAGTCTTATTTTAAGAGCTATTAGTTTATAAATACCTTATTATTCTTAGTTTTGTTTTATCCTAGACTTTTCTTTTTTGTTTTTTTTGTTTTTTTTAAATAAATTATATTTCTAAAAGTTATATATTTTTTATAGTATAGTTAATAAAATCTAAAACAAATTATATTCTTTGATTTATAATTATTATAAATATTTAAAATTAATTAATTTTTTTTAATTGTTTTATAATCTTTTATTTTTTTATAGATTTTATAATAATAAGTATATTATAGCTTAAAGGTTTTATAGTTATTATTTATATAATAAGAAACAAATATATAATAATCTTTTTTAAAATAATAAATTACAGTTCTTTTTTAACATAAACTCTTTTCTTTTGTTAATATAAGTTTTTAATAAATAATATTATTAAAAGACCTATTTATTAAAAAAAATAAAAGGCTATTATATAATATTCCAAGTGTTTTTTAATAAAAAATAACCTAGACTATAGTTTAATATTAATAATGAATTAAATTAATATTAAATAATAAAATCAAATATTATAGTTTAAGTATTAAATATTAATAGTAAATAATTATATTAATAGTTAATTAAATATAAAAAAGGATTATATAAATTAATATAAAATATAAAAAATATTGATTATATTTTTATTTATATATAATTATTATAATAATTTAATTTATAAATTTCTTTTATAAATTAAGAAATAAATTAATATTTATTTATTTTTTAAGTTAATAATTTAATTATCTTAATAATATATTTATAAAAGTTTTTTTAAATATTATTTAATGATAAAGTTAAAAAATAATAAATATATATCTTAATATATTTATTTTTTTAAAAATTTAATATAACATTCTCAGCGTTTCCTAATAAAAAATAACCTAGATTATAGTTTAATATTAGTAATAGATTAAAGTAATATTAAGTAATAAAATAAAATATTATAGTTTAGGTATTAGATATTAATAATAAATAATTATATTAATAACTAATTAAATATATAAGAAAGATATAAGTTAATATATATAATAATTAGATTTATTATAATTTAAATAAATATAAGATTCTATTCTTATAAAAATAAATTAATAATTTAATAATTATAATAAATTAAATCAATTATATTTAAGTTATTATATATATTTAAATTAATTTTATTTAAGTTATTAAACTTATTTAATTTAATTTTATTAAAGTTAATTATAATTAGTAAAATTATCTAAGGTTTTATTATAAGAGTATTTTAATTAATAGCTTATATAAGTATCACTAAAAATAAGTTTTTTTTTATTTAATAACATAGGTATAAGATCAGGTTATTATATTTAATTATTTTATAAATATACAAAAGTTTTAATAATTTAATAAAATTTTAATTAAACTTATTATTCTTTTAATATTATATTATTAATATTTAAATAATTTTATTATAATAAATATTTTTTATTTTAAAATTTTATAATTTAATTAAACTTTTTTAATTAAAGAATTATAAAATAATATTTATTTTAATTATTTAATTAAAATAAAGGTTTTATTATTATAAATTTTAATATATTCATTTTAATTTAAATTAATTATATAATATTAAAATATTATAATAAAAATATTTATTAAAATATATTTTTTAATGAAATTTTATTATATTTTTTTTAATTTATATTTATTTTTATTTCTTTTAAATAAAAGGATAAATAAAATTATAATTTTTTAAAAAAAAAAAATTTATATTATTAATAAAAATTATTAAATTAAAAAAATAATTATATATTTTTAACCATTTTAACTTTAAATTATAATATAATAATATTAATTTATTTTAAATTTATAAAAATTTTAATATTTAATAAAATAAATTTTAAAAGATTTAATTTACAATTTAATAATATATAATCTTTTAAAGATTTATTTAATATATTTAATATTTTCTTTTTAAATTTTAAAAAAAATAAAAATATTATTTAAATATATAATATAAATAATATTTAATAATTTATTTAATATTTTATAAATATAAAATTAAAATATTATTAACATATTAATTAAATTAAAAAATATAATTAAATATTTAAAATATTTATAATAAATTTAAAAAATAATATTTTATTTATAATTTTTTTTTAATTTAAATTTAATAATAAATATTTTTTATTTTAATTTTATAAAATATTACATTTTTTAAATATAATTTAAAAATTTAAAAATTAAAAAAATTTAAATCTTTTTAATAATTTTATTTAAACTATAATAATTAATATTAAAATAAAATAAATCTTTTTTTAATATAAATAAAATTAATATATTTATAAAACCTTTTAGAAACTGAATGTATTCTTTATTAGATTTTTATTAATATTCTATTTTAGTTTTTTTTAATTTAATATAAAAAAATATTATTATAAAATATTATTATATTAAAAAATAAATTAATAAATTAAATTATTATAATATTTATATATAAAAGAAATATAATAAAATAGTTTTATAAAATAAATATAATATATAAATTAAATATATATGTTTATATTTATATATATTTAATATTATTCTTTTATTTATTTATTATATAATTATTATTATATAATTATGTATTTTAAATAAGCTTAAGTTTTAAATATATAATAATTTATTTATAATATTACAGGTGCTTCCTAATAAAAAATAACCTAAATCGTGGTTTAATATTAATAATAGATTAAGGTAATATTAAATAATAAAATAAAATATTATAATTTAAATATTAAATACTAATAATAAATAATTATATTAATAATTAATTAAATATATAAAGAAAATATAAACTAATATATATAATAATTAGATTTATTATAATCTAAATAAATATAAGGTTTTATTTTTATAAAAATAAATTCATAATTTAATAGTTATAATAAATTAAACTAATTATATTTAAGTTATTATATATACTTAAGTTAATTCTATTTAAGCTATTAAACTTACTTAACTTAATTTTATTCAAACTAATAATAATTAATTAAACTATTTAAGGTTTTGCTATAATAATATTCTAATCAATAGCTTATATAAGTATTACTAAAAGTGCATTCTTTCTTATTTAATGATATAAGTGTAAGATCAGGTTGTTATATTATTATATATTTATTTAACTAATAAACCCTTATTATACTTTAATTTAATAATTTTAAAGCTTTAAAAATAATATATAAAATAAACTTTAAATATAACAATTAATAACTTAACTTTTTCTATAATCTTATTAAATATTAAATTTAAATATAATTTTTATTTTTTAGCTTAAAAATAATCTTATTAAAAAAACTTTTTATAATGTAGTAATAAAATTTATTATATTTAAATTAAGTTTTAAAAATAAATACTTTTAATATTTAAATTATTAAATCATTAATTATAATAATAAATATTAATATTAAAAAAATAAAAAATATGTTTAAAGTTAAATAATTAATTATATAATTCAATTCTTTTTATTAATATTCTTTTATATTATTTATATTATTATTATATTTATTATTAATAAATAATATTTATTTTATATTTTTATAAAAGAATATTATTTTAATATTATCTTAAATAATAATAAGTATAATTTATTATTATTTAAAATCTTATAATAATTTATTAAATAAAGATTATTAATATATAATATTTTAAATATTCTTTAATAAAAATAACTTAAATTATAATATTTATTAATAATAAATAATATTTATTAATAATAAATAATATTTATTAATAATTAATTATTTAATCATTTAAATAATAATAATTATAATATATATATATAAATAAAATATAATAACTTAATATTAATTAATTTTATTTTATTTAATTATTAATTAATAATAATTAATTTAATTATATTTTATTATTTAATATTATTTAATTGTTTTATTATTAATCTATTTTAATTAGTTTATTCCTTTAAGGTTCTACTAGTCTAGGGTATAAGTTATGATTATATATTTAGGTTATGATAAAAGGTATATACTAAAAACCAGACCCTTATTTATATTATTATAGTTTACCTGGCTTGAGTACTATTCAAGTATTACTTAAGCGTTACTTATATTAAAGCAATACTAACTTAGGAATCTCAATAAGCAAGGAAATTCTTGATATTAGAATTCGAATTGTATATTAGTCTGTACTTGATTAAGTAATTTAACAATAAATACATTAAAATATTAATATTAAATGTAATATTTATTATTTGAATATTTTTAGCCAATAGATTACTTATAAACAAAAATAATCGTTAACATATTATTATTTAATAATAAAATATATTAACAATAGCCTATTAACTAAACAAACAAAAAGTACAAGTACAATAAATCTATAAAAAAGATTATAAGTTAGATTAAATATGAACTTAAGAAATAGAATAATTTATTCTATTACTTATATCATTAAAAATAGTCTTTAATAAATATAGCCCGATAACTTATGCTCTTATTTATACTTCTCCTAGTTATAAGCTTAGACTCAATACTACCTAAGGCCCTTAAGCTAAAGATAAGTAATGCCTAAGCTAGCATCTATAAAAGCAGCAATGAATTCATAGAAGTGAATGTTATGATTTGGCTAGGATAACATCGTAGTAGTCTAGATCCCTAATATCCACTCATTGAATACCTTCAAACTTTGTTGCCGAGCTGATAAGAAATCCATCCAGAGACATCATTTTATATCGTCCTCGTTCATCATTACCAATGGGGACAGGCTCTGGCTCATTCGCCATGCGGCTGGTAAAGCCATCAGATAGTAACAGTCCCAGAATCCTTGCCAGCTGGATGATCTTCATCTGGTCGTCCGTCACACCTCCAACTTCATACTTAAAGGTGCCCCAGAAGACGTTCTGCAGATGTTCATACTCTTCATATCGTGGCCAACCATTCCAAAGATGCAGTTTCCCAGTAAAGGATTGCAAGCTCTAGAGGTTCAGGCCAAAGGGACAAATCTCCTCCTCAGCCCAGTCGAGGACCCCAATTAGATTGCACGTAGTCGCGTCGACCATAATGTTGCAAGTGCCAGAGTCTTTATGAGCAAGTACCATGGGAAGTGCGAGTATGGAGTCGATTTCGTCGATGCATTTTTGGATAAAGACATGTAACCGTTTGGGGAGTGCCCCAAGCAACATCCGCAGTTCTCTGTAAAACTTCTGTCTGAGCTTTGCATGGTATGCCTCGTCAATCGGCTGTGGAGACTTCCATGCGAGGGCAAATAGTCTACACAGTTGGAGTCAGAAGGATTCACATGACACCTCCATCACGGGGTTCCCTTGCCTTCCTATGTCTGTCATCAATCTCTCGCGCTCAGCGAACCGTTCTGGCGAATTCTCCGGGGTGGTTGCTGCTAGTATAAAGTCTAGATGGGTGACGCTCTTGATTCTGTCTATTACATACACACAAAGAGGCTCCTTGTCATGAGACCCATCTCCCATTGTGCCTTTGAACGAGACACCCGAAGCCAAAGATCCGTAAATCTCCCTCACAAGTGTAAGTGTCTCAAGATCAAGTTTTAGGGACTTCAACCTAAACTATACGACATATTCAAGGTTTGGTCCAACATAGACAGTATAGCTGCAGGCACCTTGCACGCTGACAATGGAAACGTCTCCACCAACGAGCTCCTTTGCGTGGGCATCGCAGGCTGAACGTGTAACGGAAGTTTTGCCGAAAAATCTGGCAATTACCTTTTCGACAGAGTATTCTTCATACGCCATTTCTAATGAGATTAATCAAGGCAGAAGTAATAGTAAACGTAGATAGTGAGTTTGTATTAATTGGAGGGTGGCTAGATGGGCAGCAGAGCTGTTGGTTGCCTAGATGTTGTCTCAGGCTCGCAATATTTACCATCACGTGTGATACGGACAACAGCATTTGAGGCTGATTTCTAACCCCTCACAAGGCACCCTTTGATTGCGCATGTCCTACCAGAAAATATTGGACGTGGCGTGGAAAATGGTGATGGCCTCCCACGTCCCAACCATCACCATCAGTGATCACACAGCCTCAGCACGAAGAGGTTGGCGGGGTCAAGCATGTCTAGTGTTGGAAAGATCACATTATAAGCAAAGCATGTGACTTTCAATTTGCTAATTTGCATGAGAGTCTGTGGAGATTGTTTCCTTCATGGCCTTCATTTGACGCATGTGAATATTTGAGAAGATTATTCGTATACTAGTCCTCAAAGCACCACTCGCACATTATGCCTACTTTTGAGCATCTACACTTGTCGCCTCCTTAAATGTGGCCCATGTATCGCCACTAATACTTGCAAACATGGAATTGAAACGCTCTAGAAGATCCGGTTTTCCCTTGAGACATTCCCTCATCTCGTCCATGGTGGCCTTTAATGCATCCGGATCAGACGTGCTCTGCAATGCCTTCTCAAGAATACCATCCAGTCTTTTATTCGTCTCTTCATCAAGACCTTTCTAATATGCCAAGTCAGTCTTTCACGTACCTCTAAATGCGCTCTAAATGCGTTCCACAGGTAGAAGGGGGGGGGGGACAAAGGCATCAAGGTTATGCTTCAAAGGTCATACCCGCATGTCAAACGTCAAATCGATACCAGGAACCCACCAAGAAGAATCCAACTTTAGGTCGGTGTCTGGGTGTTGTTTCTGAAGCTCCTCCATGTGCTTTGCCTGCGCCTCCAGCATCTCCTCCCGGCTTTGCGTCTTGGGTGCCTGGGTACTGTCGCTCATTGTAACAAAATGGTGTTGGCTGATCAGAATCTATGCGGCCAGGAATGATTGGATGAGAGGCTTTCTAGAACTGGGGGTGGATTCGAGACAAAGTTCGAGACAAAGAAAGCAATGGACTTCATTGTGGCTATATACTCTTGTCCCTGAACTGAGGGGAGACGCTCCCCATTAACATGCCATTACGTATTGATCGGCACTTGCCCAACAAGGCAACGCGCAAAGTGTCATAGGGCTTGGCGAATGCCAGTTGGCGATCTCGGAGACGGATGAATAGGCATCCATGGATGAAAGATGTCACCAGACTCTTTGTTTCAGGTTCTAAAGATAGAACCAAATGGAGCTTATCCGAGTCACAGAAAATCAGCAGGATGACAGAATTGTACAGCTAAAAGAATGGTCAAGATATCCATGGCATGGTACTGATAGAGATGTGATCTCATCCTTTATTATGATCAAAACACATATTATCATCATTGCATAGATAAGACAAAAGGAAGAGCAAGATCAAATCATTTCTAATACGGAGTACAACTGTCTACTAAAATCTATGCGGAGCATCGAGCATTACACCACACCAGTACAATCAGTGGAGGGCTTTATACCTCAATTAGGGCAGTCGAAGATACAAGTCTAAAAGTTTCCCGAAATCTGGAGTTCCCAGCCCAGTTGCAGCATCCCATCCTTTGGTGGCTGGGAATGCATTCCCAACGCCACACCCTTGATTGAATCCTGCCTCAACATCCTTCATCACTTCGTCATGGTGCTGATAAAGCACTGGATTTATGAATCCTACAGGCTTCTTGCCGGCGTGAAGCCGCGCATCATTGATCTTGGCAATCATGGCGGCAAACACAGGTGTTGGCGCAGACGTCCCCATCACTTTATGAAGATCGCCGTACAAGTACGTGAGATAATTGACTGCGATGCCAGACAGGTCTGGGTATCCTCGCCCACGAGAGTTGAAGTAGCCAGAAGATGACAGATTCGACAGGTGAGCCGCATGCTCAGAACCTGTCATGTACTCTTTTGTCAGACCGGCTTGGTAGGACGGCGCATCAAAAATGTTACTGAAACCACCGCCAGAGCTGGACACCGTCACATTATCAGCAAGTATCTGACGAAACACAGTTTCTGCTGGAAAATTCGACCCTGGTGTCCACGATTGATTGGTCGCAGTAAGCTGCGTGCCCCCAACAGTCGTAACCCATGGGCAAGACGCTGGAAAATTGGGACTGAATCGACCCTCTGTTGCATTCGCAGCACCAGTCTTGGGGTCGATGCATGTGCCATCATTGGCAGCAGCTCCTCTGTCGCCCGATGCGACAATCACGGTGACACCCTGGAGACCGAGCTTGAGAAACTCGAGGCATTGCCGCTCTGCGTATTTCTCGGGCAGACTCGCCTCGCTTTTGGTAAATGAGATTGAGATGACAAGAGGTGGTTTGCGAGTACCGCAATCCGACGCATTGTACCCGCCCGCATTCTTGTCATCAGGATAGATTGGGTCAATGGTGGGATCCAATGCAGTTTCGCAATAGAGCTTGTCAAACCCGCTGAGCATAGTGTTCAAATTCCCTCGCAGGAACTTGTCTCCAACCTAAATCTCGTAAGTATATACATCAAGAAGAGAAAGATGCCATTTCTTACCTGGATGTTTGTGACGGGGACAGGATCGGCAATCGACATGCCATATTGAAAGTCCAGATTGGCCTCTAGATTGAAGGGAGACAGCTTAACGTCAGTCTGTTGATAGCCACCATCAATTGGCAGCATGACAGGCCGGCGAGAAGCAAGATCTGGTTGGAAATCTCCAAAGAAATGGTCCAAGTCTTCCGGGAGCCAGGTCTCCCAGGCCGGCTCATAGATTCCAAAAGAGTTGTTGGGATGAGAGGAAGTATTCATAGATAAATGCATATTGTAAAGTGATCGCAGACAATCTGGAGTGACGTATTTGAAGCAGCTAAATTGACGAGTCTTTGGGACATCTGCGCGCTTAGTGATGAATTTTGAGCGTTTCTTGGTAGGCACCATATGAGAGGAAGAGTAGTCGGAATAATCAGCAGTGACAAAGTCCACATGTCGTGAGATTGATGATGGGAGATTATATGTCTCTGAGGCTATCTCAGCGCCCTCATCACTCCGGTACTCATAGTATCGAGTTCTCAATAGCTGCTCTGCTTGGTGCGCCGACGCGTCAAAGTAGACATAGCCACTGCCAGACTTCAAGCGCAGACTCTCAAGAGAGATGCCAGAGTTGTTAAGCCAGGCCACGACATCCTGAACTTGGTCACCTTGTGGTGCGAAGAAGTTGGCGATTCTGTCCGTAGACCAGTGGCCTCCAAAGGCTTTTGAAGCTGGGTCGGAGATGCTCTCCAGGGCTCGAGCAGCAGCGGCGGCCTTGTCACTCTGAACAGTCAGGGCAAGGCCAATGCGAATGATTCGGTCTGCCTGGACTTTACTACCCTGTAATCTGTCAAGATCAGGGGCGTGAGAAGAATAGGCGACATGGCTTTCCGCAGAAGCAAAGTGTGTGTGTAGCTGAGAGACAATGGTGGCCAAGAAGGCCAATTTCCAGTGCATCTTGCTCAATTCTCCACGGTTAAGAACATCAAGTTCCTCAGATTAAAACGCATAAAGAATAAATTTGAACCTCAGGGCATAAAGACACAACATCATGGAAGTGCGAGCCGACAAAATACATTCGCATACCGCGACAGATCATCTTCCCATCACAAAGGTCAAGCGTCGTCGTTGTCGGACCATCGGTCGGCAAGACTCAAAATGGCAACACCCGAGAGAATGTCTCAAATAATGTAAGATGACGGGATCTTGCTGGCTACTCATGAATGCCGTGCCAATAGAATCATGGGATCGGACATGGGAAGCCTGGTATTCCTTCATAGCGGGGTGCGTTGCGCGTGGCGATTAACAAATCCTCTGTTATTGATCGACAGTAACAAGGTTTTTAACGGTGTCTACGGAGTAGTCTAATTCCTATTCCAACCGAGACATATCCGTATTCTCACCAATCATCGTCAAGCCGTAGGTCGGCGGTCAGTCGCATGTTGAGCGCATCTTTGAGCTGGACGGCACCGTAGCCAATCATCAGAATTTACGAGGTATCCTGGGCGTAAGAATCCTATCTTCCAGGCCAAGTAGGATCAAGAATATCCTGGCTGCAGGTAAAAAGTGGCTTGACTGTGCCGTGATAGGATCATTCACACTACATTGCTTGGTCATGGTCCATGGAGTCCATGGTCATCGTGTACCTCAATGGAGTTGTCATGTACGGGTTTTCATTCCGGCAAAGGCGGAGGTCCGTTTGAGACGAATATTTGTCAACAATATGCCAACTCATTTTATCTATAAATACTAGATATTGCGTAACTCTCAAGTAGAAGTCCACCAATATCAGAACCTTGAGATCACCAGCTCTTCAATAATCTACACACAATCAACTTTCATCATCATGCACTCCGCCGCCCTTTTTGCCACCGTCCTTGTTGGACTTGCGGCTGCTGCCCCAGCTGCAGGCTCAAACGCTCTCTCTCGACGTGTAAGTAGACTTGATAACTCTTGAACTTGAAGAAAATGGGCAATCACTGATTCATTCCTGCAGGGCCTGGTTCGAGTAAGTTTTATACATGACCTAATTTATTGAACCGACGTGATTCATCATTCTGACTTGATGGTATCTAGGAAATCTGCATCGTTTCCTGCGCTGTTCCTTGTCAAAAGGACCGCTTGGCATGTCTTGCGTGCATCTCTCTGTGTGAATCTACTGGGGAGGATGGCGGCACGGTTACCGAAGATGACATTCTCGACTCTGTGAATGAGGTAATAGGTAATGCTTAGGTCACTGGATATGCACATAGTTATGCCGGGTAGTGTGTGGTAGAGAAGCCTAGGGGGTATTAAAGCACAATTGATCAAGTCGGGTGTCGTTTCTTGTACTGTAGCTTAAACCACGTATAAGAGAGTTGAATCATGATTCCATATTAAGTCTCGTAAGCTACACATGAAGAGTTGAATAGAATAGCTATAGAGTTATGATTAAGAATCCGTTTTGTGCATGCTCTACTCATCCGTCTCCTACAGATGCAGTCTACAGCGATTCTAAAACCTCATGAGCGGCAAATGATGCAAAAGTATCAGTCAAGGATTCAAGCCGTTGCCCCCCGATGAGAGGATTCCAACACCGTGCCGCGTGGAGGCAGAAGATTTCGGCACGCCTTCGGTGATAATGGTATTAAGCAATGGATTTAACCCGTTGTCTTCCTTGGTCATTCAACTGAGGCGAATATTTGACAAATACCGTGTTTCACTAAATCCTAGATGGCGTTGTTGGTGAGTTTGATCCGCTTTTCGCTCAAGAATAGGATGCACGCGTGTGTTTTGATCCTTTCCTGGGGTACTCCCATATCCGTGATTGGCCGAGATGTTCAACAGAGTATAGTTTGGCAATGTCTCAGATACAGCAAGATCCTGTCCGATGGCTTGCAACCCTCCAGATGCTACCCCCGGATGTCAGCTCCACGAGTACGGGAGATGCGGAACTGCCAGTTTTTTGTTTGTCGGGGACTTCTGTTTACAGTAGACGACTTACATTCCTTGTCCGGCAATCACTCAATACAATGCCAACAACTCAGTACGTTTCGTATCTTGTCAGCCGTCTTTAATGCAACACGACAATCTTGGAGTGGGCATTACGTTTCTGCCAAAGTTTGATGTAGATTGAAGCTCAGAGTGGAAGAGGCCGATGGTCCGAAGCATTCAAGATGGTGATCCTTTGCGGCAGAGGCATCGAAGAAGCGACATGAAAAAGATATAAAATAGGTTGATGAACCCATCAATAGTCTTCCCTCGACAAGCTCACACTCTACTACAACAAACAACCCCACCAAAACAACAAATACTTCAATCAACCTTTTCACTCTTCCAATTTCCAAACCTTCAAAATGCTCTTCAAGGCCACCACCATCGTCTCCGCCATGACTCTCCTCTTCGCCAGCCAGGCCATGGCCTCTCCCGTTGCCGCCGAGGTAGCTGAGGGATCCGGCAATGGCCTTGGCAATGAGTTCCAAATCTTGATTGCCACCGACCCTTGTTAGTAACCTCCGTTTCTCTCTCCCTCCCCCTCCCAGCACTCTTGTTGGCAAACCATTCTCGACTGATACTGATCGCACTCAGACTTTGCATGCAACTGCCCCAACAACTGCTCCCACAAGTCGGGCTCCAGCTGCAGGTACTACGCTGGTCCATCTGATAGCTCCCCCGTTATCAAGGGCAGTAAGTATTCCCCTGCCATTTAAGAACGAATCTACTTGTAACAATTTGATTAACGTGCCTTGAAGAGTGCGTCACCAACAGTGGCCACCTCGTCTGCGTTGGCCAATAAGTCGGTTACCCTGTAACTACTATGAGAGTAGATTTGGATAGCTGTTAGATTTGCGGCACACATGCACGGACTAGAGAGGAAATAGTTAAGAAAAAGGATAAAGTCTAGATCTCAAGATTTGCTAGAGTATACACTGGTCAATCATGTACACTAGCACACTCGCTCTATATGATATACTTTATCTACTACATTCGTGTCCTCAAATCATATTAGATCATGTGATGTGATATGGACAGGGATACTCGACACTCAAAAACAAGCGTATCACTCGGCCGAGATTAGATCCAATCCCATGCAGCAGATCTCGTTCGAGTCTGCCTGCCGGCAACGACAGCACTCTCCTGAAACAGGCGTTCTCCTTCTGGATAGTGTAAGATGCCCAAGTAATATAGCCTGCCGTAGAGAATGCATAAAGGAGAGGTGCTACAAAGTTGACTAGACGACCAAGAGCCGAGACCATCTCCACCCGGCATCGGGGTTGGGAGATCTTTTCAACATTCCGTCCCCGGACAGATGCAACCTCTTAACGTTTGTTGGACCTTGACCCGCTTAAACCCCATCCATCATCCTATTATGGCCTAACAGAACAAGACGATCCTTTTAATTAAATTGTCTGTGCGATATAGGAATCATCCGGGCGTCCAAACTAAAATAGTCTGACGACAAAACGTTGCCGCTACTGATGTAACGGCATTCCTATTATGGATTTCTCAAATTCTCATTACTACCTAGGTATCAAGTATAACTGAAAGAAGATCTAGCTAATTGCAGGACATAGGAAATTGTAAGCTGTTCAATGAACATTGACGGTGCAAGCAAAAGGAAGAAAAGGAAAGAAGAAAGAGAAAAAAAGGAAAGAAAAAAGACAGTGTAGTTTAAGTGAGCGCATTCCATTTCGTGATGACCTCCTCTCTCTCCTCTGGCGTAGCTCGTCGGAAGTCGTCAATTCCTTGTCTTAGTCGAATCACAAGAAGCTCTGCTTTTAATTTCGTGAGATGGCGTTTGGAACACTCCTTTTCGACTCCCTTGAGAGTGTAACCTGGTAGGCCAAAAACGGCTACAATCATGTCAGCATTTAGTCTTCCTCATTAAAGAGATCTCCCTCGATTCATTAAAGTGGGGGAGGGGAGGAGGGCGAGAGAAGGGGTTCACTTACCGGCACCCAAGTTGAACACGAGACCCTTTCCACCGCGCCATATGCCTTTACCGATACCCTTGGCTCCCTCATCCTTGACGGTCTCGTAAGGCTGGACAACGACTCCACTGAGCGCGTCCCATATCCCCAGAACAAACTCCTTGCCCGCCGTCCTGACGCCGCTGCCGAATCCTGTAATCTGGTCACGTCGTCGCACTTCGACCCCCGCGAAGCCGTAGGACGGATAATTGTGGAAACCGTTGGCCATATTGTAGAAGAAGGCGACGGGTGCTTTGAGGCCAGCCGTGGTCAGGTCAGCGGCGTATCGACCGGTCGAGCGGGTGATGTACCAGGCACGGCCGTTCTGACCTCGCTCTCGAGCCTGCCAGGCTGCCTTTTGCTTGTCGGCAAAGGTCGGTGCGCGCTTGATGCTTTGCACGGGGTCGACCCTGCGTATTGACTTTTTGGCCATCTTCATGGCGGTCGTCTCCATGTCCGTCGGGCTATATGCATTTTCGGGAATTACGCTCTTCAGGAGACCGTGGTGGCTGGGGACCTTGTGTGTGATTTCACTGCTGGTATCCTCATCGCCAGTAACCTTGATCATTGGAGGAATTTGTGGTAGCGGCGTAGGGCTCGGGGGCACTGAGTGATGAGATTCTCCATTTCGGTTCTTCAATGAACGAGAGTAATCGGAAGTCGCTGTGGCGATGGCGGTAATTAAACCTGTGAATGCACCTGCTGCACCAACGAGAGGATGCTCAGCGCCTTCGTCGACATACCAATTCTTGTGGTGGAGAATCTTGACATGGTGCGGTTGAATGACTCCTTGATCTACCAGACAAGACACGGCGAGACCACTCAGATGGCGACCAGTCTTCTTGTGCTTCCATGCCGCCAGTCGCTCCGGAAAGATGTTGCACTTGAACGAATTCAGATCAAGGCGACTCTCAAAATCCTCAGCTGTACCAAGCGCTCCGTTTTCCTCGGAAATATTCTGCGCCATCTTCTTTGCCGCCACTTGTGTCTCGGGCTTCAAGCAAAACGTGATGCTGGCAGCCAGAGACTCTGCCGTCATCTCCTTGAACGGCACTGGCTCGGGACCTGCGCCCGCACGAGCGACCATCTGACCCCAGAAAGGTTGGTCACCAAAGAAGGGGACGACAACGGTGGGACGGCCAGCCGCGATGCCCGCAGCGGTTGTGCCGGCGCCACCGTGATGCACGACTGCTGACATTCGTTGGAATAGCCAGTCGTGCGGGCAATTGCCAATGAGGTAGATGTTTTCTGGGACATCTCCGCCACCAACGCCGCTCCAGCCCTTGGATACGATGGCGCGCACACCTGAAAGTTTGACGGCCTTGAAGATGAGCTCCGTGAGAGCTTCCGGATCGTCTACAACGATTGAGCCAAAGCCGATGTAAATGGGAGGAGGTCCCTTCTCAAGGAATTCGGTCAGATCAGGTGGAGGCGTATATGTGTTGGCCAGAGGTAGGAATGAGAATCCTGTGACGGTAATGTGGGAGCCCCAATCAGCCGGCTTGGGGATCAGAGACTTGGACCAGAGGTAGGTGAATGGGACATGTAGTCGGGAGAGCAGCTGGAATCCCCACATGGGACTGATGTGATCCAGACCCAGCTCCTTGCGACGGAACTTGTTGATCAAGTCTCCAAGACTAAGAGACGGCATGTTAGCAAATAGAACAATTAATTGGTGTACTTGTTAGGTAGACAAACCCTTGCCATGTCAACAATTCCATCATAACGAAGGAGAGATAATTGGCTGTGCTAGCATCCGCGGTGCCATAGTTCATCGCAGCCAGAGGATGGGAGAAGCTTTCGGTGGGCGACCATGGCATAGTAAAGACCATGTGCAGTGGGATGCCCAGCTTCTCAGCGCAATGAATATGCGCCATGGACGGCGGGTTGGCAATGATGGCATCCGCCAGAAAGAGCTCATCCGTCGAGCGCACATTCGCAGCCTTGATTCGCTCGCCCATTCCATTGCCGGCCTCGATGCAGCTTCGCCAGGCGCCGTTGATAATCTCCCACATCTCTTCCCTTCGCTTTCCAATGTCGCCGGCCTTGACACTCTCTTTGTTAGGCAGCAGACCAGGGTTCTTTACCATGTACGCCATGAGCGCCTCGGGATCGCCGCCAATGCTGAAGAATTCGATGCCCTGCGACTCGACAAAATCTTTAAAGACGGGGTGCGTGCAGATACGCACGCGGTGGTTGTACGGCTCCTTGGTGAGCAATTGCGCAATCGGGATGAAGGGCTGGACATCGCCCCGCGAACCGACAATGTGAATGGCAATGTTCAGGCGCGGGGACTTGGTCCCATCGTGCTGCACCGGAGCTTGAGAGGCATTGCTGCAGTGCCTGTGTGGTCTCCTGATTGATTTTTCCAGACGCTGAACCCACGTCGCCAGCGACTGCGCGTCATCGTGGAACTGGACCTGGAAGCGACCGTCGTTGCTGACGCTGGACGTCACTTCATCGCTGCCCGAGGCGTCGATTGTGACGTGACCGGGAACCTGAGATCGAATGCGGTCCATGTTTTGCGATGTGATAAAGATTGGGTGATGAGATTCAAAAAAGAGGGGAAGTGACCGATAGTCAGACGATAAAGTAAAATAAAAAATAAAAGGTCTCGTCGTCTTATCGTATCACAAGACAGAGAGGGAGACCTTTATCACCAAACTGTGCAGTCGTACACACAGACACACACACAGACTCGCGATGAAGGTGACGAAGAATGACTAGAAACCTTTGAAGATCTTTCTTCTTCTTCTTCTTCTTCTTCTTTTCTCCACAGCTAGAAGGGGTCCCCGTCTTTCTCCGTTAACCGGTTTCGGCTGGCTTTTAATTCAAATTCGTCACGCCAAGCCGACGTTGTTTCGAGTGAGATTTACCAACATGCCAACCAAGAGAAAATGGCACTGACGTGACTTCTTTCTCCTCTCCCAAGGGCGCTCCGTAATAGTCATAGTTTTTGCTCTCTCATTTTGGCCGCTTGCATACCCAATGTCTTACTTGTATCCTCCCCATCCATTCATTCATTCGTCCTCTTCTCAATGGAACCTCCCACACTCGGACTAGGCCGAAGCCGGAAGGTCATATAATCTTACTTTTTCATCGCCAATGCCGAAACATGCAGGGTTCGGTAACTTTCTCCGGAGAGAGTTGGAGAAGTGGCAGGGGTCGGTATTTAGAGCATGGTGGTTCATGCACGTTTGGACCTTCGCTTATCTTTGTAGGTTTCCCTTCGATTAATGAATGAGTACCTAGTACGGAGTAGACAAGAGCCAGTCGAAGGGCTTGTTAAAAGAGAGTCAGTCAGTCAGTCAGTCCGGCAATTGGAGAGTGTGTACTATAAGGCTGTCTGTTCTGTCTCTCTGTCTGTCCCTGCTGTTCTAGGTCTTGGTTTGTCTGAAAAGATAAACTCCTAGTCGGTCCGATCCCTGCTAGACACAGACGCTTTGGGTTGGCCAAGGGTTCAAAGGTTGGGCCTTGTCAGCTGCAAGTCTCATTGCACTGAATCGCCACCAAGGCCAGGGACCTGAGCTTGCCATTGTTGGACAAAAACTGGTCGCGCCCTTGTTTTTTTCTTATCAGGAAGACATGGAAATACGGTGCAGCAGCGTCTGACGACACTTTCGCATCCTGTCCGTCCCCCCCCCCTTCACCATCACCATCACCATCTTCAAGTGTATCAATATGGCGACGACGACAACAACAGCGACAGATGGTATCATCGGTCGCGCTCGACGGGCCTCCCTCTCCGTCATAAATATCAACCCTCAGCTGGGCATGTGGCAGGCCGCCGGCACCGCAATCGCACAGGCCCCCAATCTGACGGAACTTCGCGACGTCGAATTGGGCGGGGAGAATATCACATTCAACGCCCAGGGCCACTCGGCGCGTCTCGCCGCCGTTCACGAGGATACTGGTCAATTGTCGCTCGTGAAATCGAATACCAACAGGACAAATCCATTCGAGGGGTCGCAGCCCGCAGGCGATCGCAAGCGCTCGGAGATCATTGACCAGGTCCCCACGGAGAGCGCACCATCCAGCGCAGACCAGCAGCAGCATGACGAGGATGAAAAGCACCCCCACCGTCACCATCACCACCACCACCATGGCCTGTTTCACAGACGTCACAAGGAACACAAAAAGGCAGATTGGGGTCCGACTATCAAACATGGCCTACAAGCGTTTTGGAAGTTCTTCCTCACGCCATCAGGGTTTTTAATCACCATTTATTTTCTAAATATTGTTGTTCGTAAACCCCCCCCTCCACAGTATGAAGAAACGGTGACCAGCATTTACTGACAATGACGTTGTAGGCATGGGGTGTAAGTTCTTCAGTCCATCTTGACACACTTTGCGCACGCTATCAGAAGCGTTGCGTCTCATCAATTGGTTTCACGATGACGACCATCTCTCAATCCTCCAATTGCTAACAAATGATTGTGCTAATTAGGCCATGCTGTTCTTCCTTCTCCTCAAAGCCGCGCCAGCCATGAACCACCCTAGCGCCGATGACGACTCCTCTCCCCGAAAGAAGTGGCTCGAAGTCGACAGCCAGATCCTCAACGCCCTCTTCTGCGTCACGGGATTCGGGCTCGCCCCCTGGCGCTTCCGCGACCTGTACTTTTTTATCTGCGCCGCTCACTTCAAAAACGCAGTGGCGATGCGGAGGCTCGCTGAGCAGAACAAGTCCTGGTTTCGACCGCCTGCCTGGGCGACGCAGGATGAGGAGATGGCGACGACGACGATGAGTGCGACAAAGTCGACGTTC
Organism: Hypomyces rosellus; assembly: GCA_011799845.1. Lineage (NCBI taxonomy): Eukaryota > Fungi > Ascomycota > Sordariomycetes > Hypocreales > Hypocreaceae > Hypomyces > Hypomyces rosellus. The sequence goes on from WWCI01000001.1 coordinate 1,304,347, forward strand.
ACAGGTCAATTGGCACCACCGACGCCCCTTTGGAAGCTGGGCTTCACCATCTGGATGATGGTCTGGAATACTCTGCTGCAAGCCGTGCTGTGTTTCTTCATGTGGCACTATAACCGTATTGACCGGCCCGTAAGTGGAACAATGTCTTCTTTCCCTTCTTTCATTCCACAATGTTCTCAACCGCTGACACCGTAATATGCAGTCATGGGCTACGGGTACCTTTATTGGGTTAGGTTGTGGTGTGGCCATGTTTGCAGGTTTAATGTCATGGTGGGAGGGACGGAAAGTTAAGAAAATTGAAGGTCCGGAAGTGAAGATTGTCGAATAAGGGGCAAATTCAGCTACGAATTATGCATAGCTGTGACTAGTTTATACACTGTAGTCACAGAAGTTATGTTTTGTTCTCACGATATGTTGCATTGGCCATGTGAGGATGCGGCAACGATGCTTTTCTCAAGTTCGACCTTCAATTATAGATTGTACCGTATTACTCTTTAATTATATTTCATCCAACTACCACGACTTCCAGGTATCTTCCAATATGACGTTCTTGTACTCGTTTTGGGCCATTTGCTATCCTATATCCCTAGAGTTTTAGATTTAGTCATTCAGCATTTAGGTCCTGTAGTTTTTGAATAGACAGGAAAAAACGGCTCCACGGTGTTATATTACGGAATTAATACTGAATGTTTCATTTTGCTCTGTACAGATGTGGTATCCATCTTTCTTGACGCTCAATTTCCAGCCAACTAATCTAATTTTCACTCCATATTCTCCGGGACCTCATCTTCGGGCACACCAATGTCAATCAGAACCTTTCTCTTTACATAACCTCCTTTAACAAGATACTCTGCTCTAGCCCTCCTTGTATTAGTAAACAAAACACTAACATTCGGATTCCGTGGTGGACTTGAGGATAAGATGTTTGGGTCTGCTCCTGCCTCTTCAATCAAGTACTTGATTGTCTCAAAGCCGTTTCCCCACCCGAAAATCGCAGCAGCCAAGGCACTCCCATAATTTGAATTCGGTAGATGCGCATTCACATCAGCTCTGTGCTCCACCAAAAGTTTAACAAAGTCCAACAAATCTTCGCCTGCAGCTGCTGCTAATGGACTACCACAGTTGCTTTTAGTTGTAAGATTTGCATCTGCCCCATATTTTAAAAGTAGCTTGGCTGAATCAATTGCACCGAGATAAACAGCCGCTTCCAAAGCACATTCGAATGTGCAATCTTCTTCACATTTGAAGTTGGGATTCGTTCCTGACTTCAGAAGAATTTCGACCAGACCCTCTGCAAACTGAACGGCAAGACAAATAGCGCTGGTGCAATCGCTGATAGAATTTGGGCTGGAACCTCGAGTCAAGAGAAGCTTTACGGTTTCAACTTGCTCTTCATAGATGGCTTCAGCTAATGCACTTCTACGTCCGTCATCCAGGATTCTGTTTGGATTGCTTCCTCGGTCAATGAGATCAGAACAGAGTTCATGATGACCATATTTAGCAGCGATTGCTAACAAATCTAACCCTTGGTCATTGACCTGTGAGACGTCGATATCATCATCCCACCAGTCTTTGAGAAATCCATGAAAGCCTAAAGCGCAAATCCCAAAAATGGACTTGTCGGTCGGTTCTAGATCATCGAAGTCAGGCTGACCGTCTGGAAGAGCACTTTCGATCAGCATGTGTCCACACCACGCCTGATACTGCCGACTGGAAGTTTTCTGAGGTCCTTCAGCTCCTAAGAAGCGTTTAAGGGCCTGTGATACGCTAATTGGCTTTCGGTCTGGGTTCGCAGTGCTCTTGACATGCCACACCCAATGTTTCCTTGCATATTCTTGAAGAGGATGTCGATGATCTCGGCAATTGCCAAGATTAGTCCTTTCCTCGAGGTAAAGTTCGGCCTCCTCTTCCAACGCAGGTAGTATCCAACTCAAGCGACAATCGATCAAACACGAAATCAATAATATCGCCACATCCTTCTGTGCTTCAATTATCCATCCCCTATGTGTGACCTCGAAATATTCTGCCACTGATGCATGCGGAAACTTCCACACCTTCAGCTGAGAGTCCTTGACGATCAAGTGGGAACAGATAGACTCCAGGTCTGACTCAGTAATAGGACTTGATAGTTTGAGGGCATTTCTGGCGTTGTCATCTATCTGGCTGGCCAACCGAATTACCCATCGAAGTACCTCGCTCGATGGAGGCTCCTGGGCGCATATAACCCATTTTACTGCTCGCTGTAAGATGACCGCTTCGTGGGCTTTAATTGTGTGGTAGATCTCATTGTAAGCCTCCGTTAGACTGCCAGGAAGCTTCCCCAGTCGTTCACGAATGCTTTCCTCGGTCTTGAACTCTTGTAGCTGAGCCCATTGAAGGTATGCCCACCTGAACCTTTGTCTTGGTTAGCATGCCCCCAAATAGACTTCAAGAAATAAGAATGATTTCGGGGGCGAGATGACTTACATTCCATCGCTTTGGCTCACGATCGTTGTCTTCACCTCCATTTTCACTTCATCCGAGATTGATTTCCATGCTCTGCCCGATTTGCCCATCTCCTCTTCAATATACCTCCCAATGTCGTCCTTATTGTCGGTAGCGTCAATCTCAACCAGACTTTGAGAATTCAGACATTCTTCAATGTCAGCTTCTTTGCGACTGGCAATGAAGACCTTGACAGGGCGTTTGGCCTCTTCTACAAGACTGCGCAAACTGTCGGCCAGAGTCTCTCTTGCTTTCCACTCACATTCATCCAGCGCGTCTAATACCAAGGTGGTCCGAGGGTAGGAGTTCACGAGCTCGGACAGTATCTCCTTGCATTCATTGAGGCTGAACTTTCTCTGTTCCTTCTCTGCTTTGCAGTACATATCGTACGTATCCTTGTGCATCATGGTTGGATGATGTGGTACTTGGGCAAGCTGGCGAATGTAACTTTGAAAGATGTACTTGGGATCTCGTCGGACTGGATCCGAACGAGTGCAGTAGAAGTAAGCAAAGCCCTCGTCATGGTTAACAGTCTCTTTCTGGGCGACTTTGAGGTCCAGCCAATATCGATCAATTACTTTCGAAGTCAAAAAGGACTTCCCTGTGCCAACTAATCGAAAGAAAAGTTAGTCTATCTGCTACTGTTGCATGATTCAGACAAAGAGGTAGAATCGCATACTTTTACCTTGAAGCCATAGAGTTGAAGACTGACTTGACGTTTCCCATTTGCAAAACTCATTGTGCTTCAACAACCACTCGCATGTCTCCGGAGTTCTTGCTTCCCTCTTCTCAATATGATGATCGCCAACTGGGATGGAGCTGATATAGTCCAGGGCCTTTTTCAGGTCCGCGAGCTCAATCTTCTCAAGCAACTTTTCGACACGGCTATCAATGCGCCTAAGCGGTTCATCAAGATTTCGCAAAAGCTTTTTATGCTCCTGTAGCTCCACCGCACCGCAAGTTTGAACTGCCATTGCCAGCTTGCGTTCACGCTCGGACAGGATTGACAACAACTCCGCGCCTTCACCAGCGTGGATGAGGGCACGAAGAAACTGTTTTCCTTGCCCCTCATTTAGGCGAGTAAACGCTTGGGCTAGGAGCTCTAACGATGTTGTGTATAGAGCAATGAGCGCTTCCTCCAGACCCTCCATCGCCGCGTTGGAAGAGGTCTGGCAAAGGTACACAACCTCGTAGACTTGCCCCTGTCTAATGACGTCGAGAACCTTGTCAGCACATCCAAAGA